>JARGSG010000006.1:0-1305817 GCA_030374805.1 Gracilaria gracilis | reverse complement strand
CCAAACCGAAGCTTCGATGAGCGAGGAATCGTGTTGGGGGCGCTCTCCAACGCGGCGGCTGTGGCGGTGGCTCAGCGCTTGCCCGTGTGCGCGTTGCGGCGCGAGTGGCGAAAGTGGAAGCTGGTGAGCCAGCTCTTCGAAATGGCCTGGCGAAAGCAGCCCTGGTACGCGCACGCCAGCGGCATTTTGTGTGCACGCGCAGGTGAGCCTTAAGGTTGAAGCGGTAGGAGAACTGCTTGGCTCAAGGCGGGGACAAGCAGTTGTACAGCGGCTCACCGTCCGGCTCGGCCGGCTAGATGGCGCGCTGCGTCGCGTACTCGTACGACGTTACGAGCGTTCAAATTGACGGGGCCGACTCCAGATTCACGGAGCCGTCCATTGCTGTGAACGGCGCGCGCGGCGGGGTGGCATGGCAGCGGGTGCGATGAGCGGTGGCGGTGACAACGTTAACGACGGTGGCAAAGACAACGGCGACGGCCGCGAGCTGGTGCGCGGGGGTGTGTGCGCGCGCGGCGTAACTAAATCTATCCCTGGCAGTGGCGCACGTTGACCACGACATCCAAGGGCTGCACTGCCCGGTCGAAGAGTTTTCTTCTTAACTGCATATTGCTCAAAAACACGATGGGATTACATACGTAGATTTGTAACCGAGGTGAGAACCCCTTATGTTAAAAAAGGACATAAATATCCTTTGGAGCTTTTGGAATGTAGGAATTTTTGGATGGAACCACTCTTGTTGGGGCCGTTCCAATACTTTCTTTTGTATGGAAATAGCATACGGATATTTTCTCTTGACGTGGCGGCTCCTAAGTGACCATATCTAATATGAACCATTGCCACATTGTGTGACTTGCAGGGCACCCCTCTGCAAGTTCCATAGTGCATGGGTGTAGTACAATGAGACCTCTTTGGGTTGGTGCCACGTGGGGCCTACTTGTGCTCCTTGCTGGCTGCACGGCACCCAATTGGTATTCTGTATTTTATAATTTCTAATTCCTAATTTCTAATTCCTAATTTCTAATTTAGCTTAGCTTAACATTGCTGGCCCATGACATTAGGTCATTGGCACAGCCGATGACGTCATGCCCGCATGGGAGATCGGCGTCGGTGCGCCTTGTATATATTGTGGTGCACCTCGCCTTCCCCCTCGGGTATTGTAAAGTCAGGCACCACTAGGGTAGTAACTATACCATCTTGGTCACTTGCTACTCTATTACTATTCAGGTTTTACCACGTGTCGACGTCTACTACCGTACACCCACACGGTGTAGACTAGTTGCCCCCGCCGTTTGCCCCTGCGGGTTCCAGGTGCCCTAATACCATATTGGTTGTGTGTTTTTCCCCTTTAGGTTGAGCCCTCGCGCGCTCCCTCTACCAGGCGGACCCCACACCTTATCGGTATTTGTACGAAATTTTGGTCTCCCGGCCTAGAAGTTTCTTGGTTTTTGTCGTACCTTTACTGGTGAACAGAAGACTTTCGAAAGGATTCTGGAAGTTCACACACCTATTTGGTTTCGTAGGAATACTCGCGAAGCAATTGGATATCACTATTGGTCATTATGTCATTATATACCCAAACGGGGTGACAACAACCGTACCGACGGGAATCTCACACTACGGAAATAGGTAGTGCCACCGGTAAAGAACCGTGTCCAAACAACAACCCAAATTGAAGAAACCGAAACCGACACGACGTAGAGTCGGTAGCGAATCCCAGATTAAACTGCGAAATGTCCTCCACGACCACGAAACGAACCGGCAAACCGGAAAATGCACCAAACCAGCTTGCTTAATACAACACGACTTCTAAGTCGGGAGACCAATTGTGGTGCAACCCCTGCGAAGGAAGAAGACACACAAAGGGTGTTCAAGCCTTCCCTCAACTGAGTGAGTCACAGCAATAGAGCCCCTCTCAGGGTGATCGCGCTAGCCGGGTGTAAGACCGGGGATCACCGTCACGACACGCGTAGAGAGCGGTAAAGGCAAAGAAGCCGCACAGTGGTGGGGAACACGACAGAGTCGGGAATGACGTCACAGACGGGACAACCAACACACACACGAGAGTGGCACGAGACGCGGAGAGCGGTAGCGAACCACGCGAGTGGGCGAAACAAAGAACGGTCAACACCGGTATGCAGTGTAGCGATCCCTGTATAACAGTGCGAAAACAAATAAAGGAAACACACAGAATAACACGCGGAATGCGGTAAGGGTGCTGTAGATGCCGCGAGGCGGATGATGGTACCTACACAGTAGTGGCAACTCTCCGCGAGGAGGATATTGCTCACCAAGGGTGAAACATCAGAGCCGAACACTCGGTTGAGTCGTTTACTTCTCCAAAGTTTGGGTTGAGCTCAACCTACTATGTAGTGTAGCCGCCCACTGTCAGTGGTAACTAAATATCCAATATTAATATCTAGAATCCCCAACAATGGGTGCAAACTCTCCACACGTGTGTGACTGACCAGCAATGCTGTGCACCTCACAACTATCCTATATGTTGTACGAATCTACCCAAGAATGGGGTGTGCCACGCACGGCATTCATTATCACCTCCTTAGAGAGCATCCCCTTGTCTATAAATCGCAATAGCGAAGCTTCATCCGCAATAGCGTTGCACTACATCTCCCCCTCCTGAGGCGCGACGACGACCCGCGAGCGCGTGCATCTTCCTCCTTCGGAGTGTATAAGTACCTCCCCGATGGCGGGTCCTTCTCCTTCTCCTGTCTCTTCGCCACGCGACCCAAGCGAATCACCAACTTCTACACGCTCTGCAGCGGTATCGCCCTCCGATTCCTCGGCTTCCTCTTGCTCCTTCTGTTCCCGAACACTTCGGCTTCCTTTCCTTGCGCTACAACAGCGATGAGTACTCCCAATCAGGGCAACAACCAACCGCCTGGCGGGCCTCCTCAACCCTATTTCGGGGGCTTTGGTCATCCTCAACCGGCCCAGCCGTCGTCCTCCAACCCCTCATCGGCGATGAATCCCGGCTTCCATACGGCGCCTCTTCCCCAAACGGGTGCACAACCGGCTCCGTACATCTTCCCCAATCAAATGGGCAACGGCATTGCGGCAATAACTCCGGCAGCGCCGGTGCTTAACCCGACTGTCGGTGCGTGGGCCTCGTATGACGAGTTAGAAGACGTGGATCCACGGTCGAATCCATCACCGTTCGTACGGGCTCCTTGGGGACACCCTCACGGGGTCACTTAGCCTTCTCTCGTAGCGGCGTTCGCAGACGGCAGCGGTCATTTGCCGGGTGGGATTCACGTCTGGATGACGGTTACCTTTGACTGGCAATACCGGATTACCGTGCCAACGCAAGCTCTTGTCCACCGGCGTGGTGAGTCGCACAATACCGCTCGTGCGGAGATGGTACGTGTCGCGCATCTGCGGCTTGCCAGAACATACTCGGAACAACCGATACCCACGGAATTCCGGTTTGACGTTGCTTTCTACCGAACCCTCGGTGAGGTGCACTACGGCGAGAACTTGGCCCGGCTTGCCGGTGTAGTAGAGCGTTATCAGAACGTCACGATTCACCAGGATGTCTTGTGCTGGGCCCGTCCGCTGTTGCGTGCTGAATTCCGATACCTGCCCCGCATCCCGCGATCCAACTTCTTGCAGAACATAATCCGTCCCGAACGACGTGCTCGCTCCCGTTGGGGATATTTGATCCCCTATCAAAACACGGAGTCACACCGTATTAGGCCTCGCCATATGCGTGGAAGATACGTGCCACTTCCCTTTGTATGGGCCTCTTACGAGGTGTGCCGGGGGTGCTACGTTGAGCTTCCCCCGTGCCTGACCTACATCGGTAGTCGGTGGCAAAGAACCCGTTCACGGGATGGTGGACCGTGGTGGTGACGGAATGGGCAGCCCGCACGGCGGTGTACGTCCTTCATGAAGTGTACGACCAGTACAGACTGTGGTTTATCCCTCACGTTTGCGGCAAGCCATTCGAAGCTTGGATCTTACTCTTCCGCTGGGCGGCAATGGAAACCTCTGAGAGTTGATGAGCCTCTTGCGAGTGATTGACACAGTAGACTGGAGCCAGGTGCCGCGCGCTCAGAGTAGGCGCGATGACGGAGACCTTCAGGTTGACCGGTCTCCCGGGCGCAGATCACCGCTAGCGGGCGATTTTGTCTTCTACGACCCGTGGTCACGGACACTGATCACTCCAGCGGAGGCACATATCCTGCGTCATGCAGAGCGAGTCATCCCTCCTGGGCATCCCACCGGATTCATCATGACTGATGAATTCTTTCACCCTGTTGGAGGCGACAACATCATGCTCGATGACGCTCCTGATGAGGACGATGCCTTTGGAGAAGACGACACTCTCGTTGTGGAGCCAGCACCTGCTGTTGCAGTAGCGAACCCCCCTGTTGGTGGTCATATCGCCCCGGCTGCGCCGGTTGTACCAGTCCCAGTTCCTGTGTCCTCTCCAACTCCTGTGGAGGCTGCTTCGGCGCCTGCGATGGCGGCGTCGACTATGCCGAATGAAGCCGCGAACGCGAGAGTATCCGAAGAAGCACGGGCTGCCGTGATCGCTCAGTTCCTCAGCTCAGCTGGTGCCTCTGGCGCAGCGTCGGGCGACGTCACAGAGATGCGCGACGCCCTGATAGCGCAGCTGGCGAACGCTGGTGCTCAGCAAGGACCGAGAGGCTCGGGTGGCCCCTCCACGTAGGAGCTCGTCACAGTAGATTCCCAATAACTTGGCCGTTGTAGTCCCGAATAGTGGGGTACAGCTTAGTTGAGATGTCCAGTAAAACTGTGTTCTTCCCTTGAGCATCAAGGTTATCTTCCTTCTTCAAGTGTAATCTTCAATAATCTTCTCCCTTCCTGAGGGCATTACTTCTTCTTCATAATCCTCTTCTGAGTGTCCTTTCCTCTTCATAGAGTCTTATTAAATCTTCTCCTTTTCCTGAGGGCAGCTTAGCTTATTCTTCAACTCTCCTCGTTTAGAGGGTGCCTTTCACGAAGTAACTTCGGCACTGTACTCCGCTGGAGGTCGTTACGCTTCCTCGAGTGAGGTTCGTTGTCGTTGACACGGCTACGCCGGACACGAGAGAACGTTCCGTCACAGACGGTGGCGGTCTACCCCACTAGGGCGCGGTGTAGGTTAGCCGGAACATCCGTGTTAGTACGGCGGTGATACTGCACGATTTTCGATCGTGGCAGGTGCTCAACCGGTTCATCCGTGTCTGCTGATGGCGGATAGCCATACCAGCGCACCTGGTACTGCCTATACCCCTTCGGGTGCCAACTGTGTCCCACGATGTGGTCGAACACGAACTCTTTCGAGTAAACTTCACGTTCTTCACCACCTTTAGAAGGGTCGTCCACGCTTCGTAGCGGTACTGTAATAGGGATACCAGCTGCGTTGCTGTGTGCCTCTGACGCTTTCGGCGGTTCTGTCGTCCTCTGCTGAGTCTTCCTTACCGGATTCCGGGAGTTCTCGAGCAGTTCTTCCGTTTCGACGGTCTCCTCAACGTCTCGATTACGAGTAGTTTCCCGTGTTGACGGTGGTTTCGGACGGGGAGGCGGATTACCTACCACGGCACGTGCCGGTTCACGTGACTCCGTGCGACGGTTCGTGGCTACGGCGCTGCCGGTCGACAGTGTAGGCCCACTGTGTGGTGCACGGCGTGTGCCACGCGCCGTGTGGCGCGCGCGCACTCCTGCACTGGCAGCGTGTATTTTCCCTAAATCAGGGCGGTATTCCGTATCTCCAACGGTGCGTGCACTGTCATGACGGTTCAAAACGTCATGACGAGCGCTTAACGACTTCCCCACGGATGGATGCGGTGGTGCTTCCTCCATACCCGTTCCGGGGTGGCTCTAACTTCGCTTCTGCGAGCGTCTTCTCTCTTTCCTGACTAAAAGGTCTTGCGATACCGGGATCTACCGTGATTTCCTTACTTCGCGCCTGCGTAGGCGGTGCGCGACGAACGTCAGCGACGGTTTGCGGCTTGCCCGCGTCCGGAATACTCCGTGTAGCAGTATGCAGCGGTTGCTGTAGCCGTGCTCTTCCGAGAAATCGGGTGATCAGCGTCGACTTCCGGCGGTGCCGAGGAACTTTCGAGAGCGCGATCAGGTGGTCCCTCCTGTGTCTCCTCGACAACAGGAGGTTGATCATGCGGCGATTCCCCGTGCGGTGTGAGCAATTCCAGTATCCTGGACAGTACGGGAGTCCGTAGATTGCGCGTGTCCCTTGCTGATAGGGCTGCGATCCGCTGTAGAGCGTTGCGCGCCCTTGGCAATATCAGCACGCTGTAGCGGGTTTGCCTGCCCACTAACAGTGGTATCCTTAGCAATCACGTCCTCGACGGTGTCCTGAGACAACTCAGTCTCCAATTCTTCTTTCCGTGAATCACGGGATGTCTGCGACGGTTGCGACACCGGTGATTCCTGTTCTTCCGCAACAACGCGTGAATTCCCCTCCCCCTCCTGAGGTGGAGCGATACGGGGAGCAGTCATCACGTCAGTTGACGGTTCGATAGACGCTGTGAAGCGCGACTTCACAAGCGGTGTAGAATCCGAAGATTCGGTTCGCGACGATAACATCGGTAACTCCGACAATCCCCTCGATGGGTGACGAAGTCCCACAAGTGGTGTAGCTTCTGTAGACTGAAGCGATCGGTTCTCCGCCTGTCCAGCCTCCTGCTGAGTATCCAAAACAACTTCCGTATGACGGGTAGGTCCTTGTACAACTCGATCTCGAGAAAAACGCTCATGAGCGCCACCAACTTCCAGTACAACTGTGTCCTTATTCACGCTAATAACGCGGTACGGACCATCAGCGATGGGAGAAAGCTTGTGTCGCCTCTCCTTTTCAGGATTGTAATATTCTTTCCTTACAAAGGCGGTTTGTCCCGGTTCCAGCGGTGGTAGTGGTCTCCGAATACGGGCATCAAAGTTCCGCTTATAAGCGTGTTGTGCTTTAGCCATTGCCGACCTGGCAACAGGTACCATAAATGAAAGCCACTGCTTCCAACGCAGGTAGTGATCAACCGTCGACGGGAACGTATCCAGCTTTGGCTGAGGTTCAACCGCAACTGGCGGGGGCGTTTCGCGACAGCACAAGCTCGAAAGGAGATAAACCAGTAACTCTGTGAACTTGCGTATTGTACGCGTACGTCACGGTATCCGTGTAGAGATCCCAAGTCTTTGGATGTTCAACAGTATAAGCCCGCAATGCGGAGAGCAGCGTTCGAATAAATCGCTCGACTTTCCCATTACATTGGGGATGATACGTCGTCGTGAAGAGATTCTTCACGTCGAGTATCCGACAGACGTCCTGGAAGAAACGCGCAGTAAATTGCGGACCATTATCCGAAAGGAGATTAACCGGGGGACCGTACACTAGGACCCAATGCTTAACGAAAGCTTCCGCAACAGTGCGTGATGTAATCTTCCTCAACGGAATTGTCCGGGCTAACTTCGAGAATCTGTCCGTAATGACGAGTAGAAACCGACTACCTCGGGATGTCCTTAAAAACTCACCGAGTATATCGATGGCAACAAACTCAAGAGGCGCCCGTGCGGGGAACAGAGTTAGCTTCTTCGCATGGCGACGTAATTTAACTCGTTCACGAGCACAGTGCGTACACGCCTTGACGGTGGTATAGCAATCCAACGCTAACGCGGGCCAGTAGAAATCCCGACGTAGTGTCGTGTACAGCCTTCTAGCCCCAGGATGGGAAGCAACCTTAGAAAAGTGTGATAGGTGAAGAACCCTGGACTGCAAGGAGTGAGGAACCACGATCTGTGGGGGATGAACGAACCACTCTAACGAGGTAACCCTGAGTGTTAACCCCAAAAGGGATGTTCGCACCGCCATTAATTTGGGCGCGTATCCTCGTACAGAACGGGTCTCCCTGCTGTTCTCTGATCATCTCCTCAGGAGTGATTGGGACAAACGCACCGGGTTCCGGGTCTTCACCGGTCTGCGACGAGTAAGTCATCACAGATGTCGTCCGAAATCAGTTCGTAGTCTTCTTCACCCTCCTCCATGAGGAAACAGGGGATATCTTCATCATCGTCGTCGACGCGTAACGCTTCGCCTTCCGTTCCCAAACGTGAAAGAGCATCCGCTTGCGCGTTGAGACTTCTCTTCTTGTAGGTGACTTCATAATCAAACTCGGCTAGCCGAAGACGCCAGCGCATTAAACGCCCGGAAGGTTCCGTGATTGACATTAACCAGCGTAACGCGGAATGATCCGTGTTAACGGTAAAATGCACACCCATAAGATATGGTCTTAACGTCTGTAAAGCCCATACCATGGCAAGACACTCCTTTTCGGATACCGAATATTTCCGTTCATGAACGTTGAGCGTGCGAGACCAAAATCCAATTGGTCGGCGTTCCCCGTTGGGTGTAGTCCTGAAACAGTGCACAGCCGATCTGGTAGTCGCTCGCATCCGTATCCACGGTAAATGGCAACCCGTTCTTCGGTAATGACAGCACGGGTGCTGTTGTAACTGCCTCTATAAGAGAGTTGAATGCTTCCACTTGCGTGGGAGCAAGGGGGCCTAGTTTTGGTGGTTGTCCCTTCTTCAGGAGCTCGTTGAGCGGTCCCGCGATCTTCGCGAAGCGAGGAATAAACCGTCGATAGACGTTGCATAATCCTAGGAAGGAACGCAGCTCAGTCTGAGTCGTAGGTAGTTTAGCCTCCTTGAGTGACTTCACGCGAGCCTGCTCGATCAGTAGCCGTCCCGGACGGATTACGTGTCCAAGATACTTGACCGAGTCAGTAAAGAATTCACATTTCCTCAGCTTGAGTGTTACTCCTGCGTCACGCAGTGTTGTGATTATCTCACGAACGTGATCCAAATGGTCATCCAAATTATTGGAGAAGACGATGATATCGTCGAGATAGACGAGGCAACTCCGCCATTTGAAACGGGCAAGGAGGATATCCAAAGCACGCTGAAAAGTAGCGGGGGCGTTCGTAAGTCCAAAAGAAATACGCTTAAAGCGGTACAGCCCTGAATGGCAGGTAAACGCAGTCTTATCACGGTCTTCCGGTCGCACGGGTACTTGCCAGTACCCCCAATTCGCATCCAAAGTGGAGAAGACGGTTGCATCGCCAAGCGAGTCAATGTACTCGTCCATACGAGGTATGGGATACACGTATTTGACGGTAACATCATTGAGGCGACGATAGTCGATACAAAAACGCCAGGACCCATCGGGTTTCGGAGCCAGTACAACTGGAGATGCCCACGGCGACTGTGCCGGTTCTATAACTCCGGCTCGGAGCATCTTGTTGATTTGAAACTGTTCTTCCTCCCGAGCTTTCGGACCTGCCCTGTAAGGGTGTTGAGCAATAGGCTTAACGTCTGGCAACAGATCAATCCGGTGTTCCGTAGCTGTAACCTCCCCGAGGGAACCATCCCACATTGGTGTAAATTCGCGCAACATATCACGCAACTTCTCGCGGTGTGAATCCGGTACATGACCGAGATTCAATTCTTCTAACTCCTTAATAGGGTCAATCCTGTCATAACTCGTAGGCACGGTCTTCTTTTCCGGGTCTCCCGTGTTGTTAACCGTTTGAGACGGGTTCGACGCTTGCGCACGCGACGAATACCACTCCCCCTCCTGAGAGTGAGACGCATCAGCGGTTTCTTCGACAATCCCGAGCATCTCGGCGGCAGTCACCTTAGTAGGGATAAGCGCCGTAGGGGTGCGGTAGGACAGTACCAATAACTTGGTTCTTCACCAGAAACTGGGACTTCTTGCCAAAGTTGGCTAACAAAACCCGAAAGGGGTGACCATTCGAGATCTGCACAACGCCATTCGCTAATGCGAGCTGATATTTCTCGTATAACGAGGTAGATGGTTGAACAACCCGCAAACCACGCGGAGCAGCAGTAACATCAAACCATACCTGGGATTCTGGCGGAATAGAAATAGCACGTGCAACACGGAGTTTCGGAGACTCCTTCGGAGGGTTAGAATCCTGTAAAGGAGTAGGTAGCGGTACCAGCTTAGCTGAGGTTCTCCTCAAAGAAAGACGAACAATCGGTACAACCGAACCATCTTCCATTTCCACTTCACGCGCACGCGGTCTGATTTACTCGACATATCTGTCACAGAAGTCACACCCTAAGATGACAGGGGCAGCAAGCGTCTTGCAGACGATGAATTCAATCTGCTCAATGCAGTTGCCAATCCTGACGATCAGGGAAACCATTCCAGCCGTACTGAACGGGTTATTATTTGCATCTGCCACGTCCATGACGGGTCCTTGACGAACTCGACAACGGATTTCCGGCGGTAAGAGCGACTCCACAATAAAATTGGGACCAGCGCCTGTATCCAGGATAGACAAATGACGCACCATATACTGGGTAGAAAGGCCAAGGTCAGCGAATATCTTGTAGTTTCGCTTGGCCATGACCATGACTCGATCCGGGATCCGGTTGTTCCTGAACCGTATCCAAGGGCGACGCATTACACCAACGGTGGTAGAGTCCACGTCTAGGACGGTCGGCTTCCTCGAGAGGATTTTGACCTGGGAGCGAGGCGGTGACGCCTCGGGCGCCGTAGACCTCGACTGGGGCGCCTCTCCATTGGAGACTCCCGTACTCAGTTTAACTGAGTATCATCCATTCTAACGGGAACGGCGTCCTGCGCGGTAGGGATCTTCACAGACTCCTGTGGAACAGAACTACCCGCAGCAGCGGTTGCCGCCACGGCTTGAGCCGGTGAAGCATTGACCTGGGAAGAACCAGAGTGTCGCAACGCAGCGATATCTGCGGGAGAAATCCGTTTCGGAAAGTCTGTCTTCGCACGCAAATACGCGGTTATCGGCACTGACGCCTGTTCTTCTGGGGGTCAGAGCTTCGAAATTCACCACGACCGTGGGCATATCCCTCATGGTGAGGTGGCAATCCGGTGCCACATGCCCGTGTTCGTAGCATAGAAAACAAATCAAGCCCGGTCTCCCGGCACTTCGTGGGTCCTTTGCTCTCACCGTCCGCGGGTCTACCCAACCAGGTCGCTGGTAACGACTCCCTGAATAGGGTACTTGCGGTCCGCGAACGCGGGGGCGATCTGCGTAAAGCAGCGGATCATCCGTCATCGACGAGGCTTCAGTTAGTTGAAGGCAACTCCGTAGTCGGAATAGAATCCAGGTTCACCTGTGCCAGATGCAAATTATCCACTTCGTGGCCAAAAAAATCCTGCGGTAGCAGTGAGATCGATGAGGGCGCCCCTTCGAGGTGAAGCGCCCTGGATGAACCCCGGTGTCCGGAGCGTGCACGCAGTGCGTCTCCTTCCGCTTTCGCGTATTGAACCAACTCGAGATAAGTGGTCTTCCGCTTGTCTTCCCGTCGCTGGGAGACTAGCGTGCGAATAGCCGGATTCAATCCGTTGATAAACAGTGTACAACGCTCATTAGCGGAATAAACATTGCCACAACGGTGGAAAGCCTTGTTCAGTCGGACTGAAAACTCGGTTTCCGATTCCTTCGGGCGTTGCTTCGTTTCCCGCAACGCGGTGATTGCTTCCTCAATAGAGGTACCAGTCGCGTACGAGCGAAGTAGATACTCCACGGCCTCAGGCCAGCAGGGAACCCCTCCTTCGGAGGCTCGAGATGAACCTCTTACAGAGTTGAATTGGTCTTCAGCGAGTCCACGTAGAAAATACGGTAATGCGACATAAGCTTGCCCTTCACTCATGCCGAGGATGTCAGCTTCCGCGACAAAGCGTGAAAGAAAATCCAACACCAAGATGGGATCCTCCCCAGTAAAGAACTGGTTACGAAACGTCAAGGACATGCGCTTGATGCAGTGCTTGATCTTTCCCGTCCCACGGGGCGTACGGTCCAGACTGGAATCTTCCAAACGGTAGTACCGGTAAGACAACAACCTTTTGTACAAGGGATTAGTAGGCTTCAGCTCCCTCAAACCTGAGTGCTTCCTCCCCTTCTCACGGGTGCGAACAACACCGGAGGTGGAACTAGAATGACGAGAGCGCGCAGTGCGACCACGAAGTTCACCATCATTTGATGAGTCCGACGAAGAAGAACCCGCAGAGCGGTTTGAGATACCAGAAGACCTGGACGAATCCGAATCATACTCGTCGACTAACCTCTTCTTAGAGCGATTCTTTCCGGATTTCCGGTTTCTGGCGCGATGAGAGTCCACCGCGGGTGTGTCAAAAGCGCCGTTGTCAGCACGGATAGTAGCTTCCAACGTCTCAAGACGGCCCAGAATCCGAAATATCTTCGTGTTGACCTCCTCGGTAAAACCGGGGTAACCTTGAAAAACCTCTAAGAGAGTGTTGACATCTTTCCGTGATATACGTAGATCGTCAGATACACCTCCGATGAGGGCAGCGTCTACCTTCATACGAAGTGTATCGACCTCAGTCGCGAGGGCAGCATGAGAGCTTCTCATGACTCCCGTCTGGGCCTCAAGTGTGCGCACTTGGGTCTCCAGCTCGACGACGAGCGCGTCCTTCACCGCAGCAGCGGGAGTGGAACCCTCCAAAGGAGCAGATGAGGGTCCAGCCACTGGGGATTCAGACGACTTTATAGATTGTCTCCGGTTTCCGGGTTTCTTCTCCGCTCCAGACGGAGGCTCGGGAACAGACCGCGGACGCGGGGGCAATTCTGAACCAACTGAGCGAGCCTTCGAGGGGCTCGCTCGCTTGCCAGGAACCATCGTCCACGACGAAAAGAGACCAGAGAACTGGGAACAATCAAGCGAACAGCAAATTAACCTCGAATGAGTTTAGTATCCTCACACGAGTGACGAAAAAAACCGAATGCGGTAAAGACAACCGTGTCCACGGGAACGTCACGATGCGACAACGTTGCTTCACCAGATTGCTGGGACGAGTTCAAAAACCCAAACGGGGTGACAACAACCGTACCGACGGGAATCTCACACTACGGAAATAGGTAGTGCCACCGGTAAAGAACCGTGTCCAAACAACAACCCAAATTGAGAAACCGAAACCGACACGACGTAGAGTCGGTAGCGAATCCCAGATTAAACTGCGAAATGTCCTCCACGACCACGAAACGAACCGGCAAACCGGAAAATGCACCAAACCAGCTTGCTTAATACAACACGACTTCTAAGTCGGGAGACCAATTGTGGTGCAACCCCTGCGAAGGAAGAAGACACACAAAGGGTGTTCAAGCCTTCCCTCAACTGAGTGAGTCACAGCAATAGAGCCCCTCTCAGGGTGATCGCGCTAGCCGGGTGTAAGACCGGGGATCACCGTCACGACACGCGTAGAGAGCGGTAAAGGCAAAGAAGCCGCACAGTGGTGGGGAACACGACAGAGTCGGGAATGACGTCACAGACGGGACAACCAACACACACACGAGAGTGGCACGAGACGCGGAGAGCGGTAGCGAACCACGCGAGTGGGCGAAACAAAGAACGGTCAACACCGGTATGCAGTGTAGCGATCCCTGTATAACAGTGCGAAAACAAATAAAGGAAACACACAGAATAACACGCGGAATGCGGTAAGGGTGCTGTAGATGCCGCGAGGCGGATGATGGTACCTACACAGTAGTGGCAACTCTCCGCGAGGAGGATATTGCTCACCAAGGGTGAAACATCAGAGCCGAACACTCGGTTGAGTCGTTTACTTCTCCAAAGTTGGGTTGAGCTCAACCTACTATGTAGTGTAGCCGCCCACTGTCAGTGGTAACTAAATATCCAATATTAATATCTAGAATCCCCAACAATGGGTGCAAACTCTCCACACGTGTGTGACTGACCAGCAATGCTGTGCACCTCACAACTATCCTATATGTTGTACGAATCTACCCAAGAATGGGGTGTGCCACGCACGGCATTCATCATCACCTCCTTAGAGAGCATCCCCTTGTCTATGAATCGCAATAGCGAAGCTTCATCCGCAATAGCGTTGCACTACATTCGACAGAGCTGTCACCACTACAGGCACCCACACGGCGGCTGTGCGCGGTAATGGCGCAGAAACGCGCTCCAGTGACGGCAGTGGATGCAGCCAGCGCGTGCGACAACGGCGCCGAGCTCACGTAAATGCAGGTGGCATACTTTTGCAGCGGCTCGGCAGACGGAGGTGCATGGGACACCTTTCGATGGTATGACGCCACCTAGTGGCGAAACGACGGCACGGTCTGCGCACGCGTGTCGGGGTGCGTATGCGCGGGGGCCCAAACCGAAGCTTCGATGAGCGAGGAATCGTGTTGGGGGCGCTCTCCAACGCGGCGGCTGTGGCGGTGGCTCAGCGCTTGCCCGTGTGCGCGTTGCGGCGCGAGTGGCGAAAGTGGAAGCTGGTGAGCCAGCTCTTCGAAATGGCCTGGCGAAAGCAGCCCTGGTACGCGCACGCCAGCGGCATTTTGTGTGCACGCGCAGGTGAGCCTTAAGGTTGAAGCGGTAGGAGAACTGCTTGGCTCAAGGCGGGGACAAGCAGTTGTACAGCGGCTCACCGTCCGGCTCGGCCGGCTAGATGGCGCGCTGCGTCGCGTACTCGTACGACGTTACGAGCGTTCAAATTGACGGGGCCGACTCCAGATTCACGGAGCCGTCCATTGCTGTGAACGGCGCGCGCGGCGGGGTGGCATGGCAGCGGGTGCGATGAGCGGTGGCGGTGACAACGTTAACGACGGTGGCAAAGACAACGGCGACGGCCGCGAGCTGGTGCGCGGGGTGTGTGCGCGCGCGGCGTAACTAAATCTATCCCTGGCAGTGGCGCACGTTGACCACGACATCCAAGGGCTGCACTGCCCGGTCGAAGAGTTTTCTTCTTAACTGCATATTGCTCAAAAACACGATGGGATTACATACGTAGATTTGTAACCGAGGTGAGAACCCCTTATGTTAAAAAAGGACATAAATATCCTTTGGAGCTTTTGGAATGTAGGAATTTTTGGATGGAACCACTCTTGTTGGGGCCGTTCCAATACTTTCTTTTGTATGGAAATAGCATACGGATATTTTCTCTTGACGTGGCGGCTCCTAAGTGACCATATCTAATATGAACCATTGCCACATTGTGTGACTTGCAGGGCACCCCTCTGCAAGTTCCATAGTGCATGGTGTAGTACAATGAGACCTCTTTGGGTTGGTGCCACGTGGGCCTACTTGTGCTCCTTGCTGGCTGCACGGCACCCAATTGGTATTCTGTATTTTATAATTTCTAATTCCTAATTTCTAATTCCTAATTTCTAATTTAGCTTAGCTTAACATTGCTGGCCCATGACATTAGGTCATTGGCACAGCCGATGACGTCATGCCCGCATGGGAGATCGGCGTCGGTGCGCCTTGTATATATTGTGGTGCACCTCGCCTTCCCCCTCGGGTATTGTAAAGTCAGGCACCACTAGGGTAGTAACTATACCATCTTGGTCACTTGCTACTCTATTACTATTCAGGTTTTACCACGTGTCGACGTCTACTACCGTACACCCACACGGTGTAGACTAGTTGCCCCGCCGTTTGCCCCTGCGGGTTCCAGGTGCCCTAATACCATATTGGTTGTGTGTTTTTCCCCTTTAGGTTGAGCCCTCGCGCGCTCCCTCTACCAGGCGGACCCCACACCTTATCGGTATTTGTACGAAATTTTGGTCTCCCGGCCTAGAAGTTTCTTGGTTTTTGTCGTACCTTTACTGGTGAACAGAAGACTTTCGAAAGGATTCTGGAAGTTCACACACCTATTTGGTTTCGTAGGAATACTCGCGAAGCAATTGGATATCACTATTGGTCATTATGGAAAGATCTACAAGGATTACTCGTGGCTCTAGCCCGCCACCTAGCCACAAGGGTTCTGCTGCGGCTTCGGGCCCTAAACCCATTCTGGATAATCCCGAGGAGCTGCTTCGGCAACCTTGGGCCGGAACCTCAAAGGATACGGGCACTCAGCCACCGTTGGTTCCTGAACCTAATAAGTAATTGCCGACAACGATTGGGAACCTTTGGTCCCAATTGGAAGATCGAGCGAAAGCTGTTTTTACCGCTACGGTTAATGAAGCTATGACCTCAATGGACATGGACGCCGTTACCCGCTTGGTGGTTGATCGAGCCGTGCAAGATCTCTCTCAATGCATACCTAAATTGGTTGAAACATACCTCTTAACGAGTGCCCGGGAGCATATCTACCGAGTGGTTCAAGACCTTTGGGTTTCCGAAGGAATGGCGGAAACAAAAACCCCTGGGGTGAATATGGTTACTCGCATACCACAAGGGATCCCTGCCGGTTCTTCCGCAACAATCAAGCCAATTCCGGGCGATAGTGCGTACCTACGAGGTTTAAGGCAAGGTCAAGAGAGCCGTATAGAGATGGGCCCTCGACACGTGTACTTGCCACCCATTGCAGGTAACGTTCGAAAGGACACCAAGACTGGTGGACCTGAGGACGATTCGTCTGACCCAGATGAGGGGCGGCGAAGAAGAAACCGCAAGGGCAAAGAAAGGAGGAGGAAGAAGGGAAAGAGTCCAGGCTACGACTCTGACCCCGATTCCTCGAGCTCCGATACCGATACTGGTTCATCCTCGGATGATGACCGTAGAGGTAGACGCAAGAAGAAACCGAACAGGTAGGCGAAGAAGTCGTCAAAGAGAAACCGTAAAGGTAAGAAGAAACGGTACGAGTCGTCCGACTCGGATTCGGACACCGATACAATCCTAGAGGTGCGTCAGCCGCTGAACGACCTGTTCACCAAAGCGGTTGATTGTAGGTCATATCTGTTGAGAAACCGATCCTCTGCTTACACCCAAGAGGTTGCGCAGAAGATCACCAAGCACCACAAGAAGCTCCGCTTCCAGATGGGTGATACTACCATCACAGATGATGATCCCATTGCGGTAATTGAGTTTCTGCAGAAGTTCAAGATTGCATGTGACCAAAAATGGGTGTTCAGAAAGTTCCGCCATATTTATATTCCAGTTTTATCCTAAAGGTCAATCTTACCACTTGCTGCAAGGCACGTTTCGTGGAAATACCCTGGCGGTTGATGAAGAGGGAACAGAGATGTTAGGGACGTACCCAGAAGTGGTTAATTTCATGCTAGAAACTTACACTACCGATGAGGTTATCCAAGAAGGTTACGCTGAGGTGCAGACTTATCGCCAGTGCTCCGGCCAAACCAAAATGGAATTCTAGTTAGGTCTTTGGAATCTGGATACCCGATGCAGTAATGTCTTTACCACTAGTAGGTTGAAGTCGCTATTTGCCGACAATGTCGACAAAGCGATCCGTTCGATGGTGCGCAACTACCTGGCGAACAACCGTCAGGTGGACTATAATATGCTTCCCCGTTATGCTCAGGGCCTAGGCGACACTCTCCGTCACGGAAAGAAGCCGTCTGCGGCCTATACCTCAAGGGATAACCTGAAATGGTCAAGATTGGAGCTAGAAGAAAGCACTACCTCAGGGGGTGATTCGCTCATTCGCGTACCAACCGGGATGGCCGTTCATCTCGGGACCGCGCCGCAGGCTCAATCACGAGCCACCTCTATTGGTAATTGGTCTTCGACAGTACCACCGGCATCGGTAAGGTCACCACCAAGTGCGGAGAGCACTCAACAAACCTCAACAGGTGGTTCGCAAGCATCTTCATATGCTACAGCATCGACCAATCCTGTTACCAGACCTACCTCTATGGCAATGCATGATTACCAGAAAGGTGGCCTAGTTTGCTGGCTCTGTTTATCGCCAAACCATCTGGCGAACAGATGTAACAAAATACTACCAGGGGTGCGGGAACATCTAATCGGTGCCAGACAGCAGAACCACCGTAACCTGTATGGATCTGGAAAGAGGGTACAAGTTCAACCCTCACCATCTCATGTTCATCTCGGCGAGGACACACCAATCTTGGAGAAGGACAGTCCCGCTCAGGAGGAGCAGGAAGACACCGAACGGTTAGCATAGGGGCCACCCCTAAACGTGAATTGGCAGGCCCGTCGATACCGGAACGGGAAACCTTACAGGAGGAAAAGGAAGAATCAGATATATCCAATGTGGTTTGTCTGATGAAGTACAATAACTATAAATTGATGCTCCATTAAGCTTTTTCAATTTCCTACAGGTTCCCGTTGTGTATATACTTAATACCGGCGCTTTCCCTCATTCGCTGCGCATCACACTCACATGGTAACTGAAGCTAACTGCAACACCTAACTGGATAACTTTAATGAAGAAGCTAACACCAACTGGGAGAAGTTAATCAGAGTGCATCGAAGAGACCAAGAAGGTTTGCCGGAAAACCGTGAAGGTTTAGCGATGACGACGTACCGAATGCAGCCCGACGAGAGATGCGCTTTGCGCGTCAGCGTCGCAGCGACGCCAAAGCTGGCACGCCGCCGGCACGCGCGCGCACTTCCATGGCACGCGCCGCGCACGCATGGCTCCAAACCCAAGTGGTGAAAGCCAAAAAATTACGTTTTTTGATAAGCGAGAGACTCGCCCCAGATCCGAAGAGCGCCGCGCTGGGTAACCGGTTCGGTTTACACTATTGTCTGTAGGGAGCGTGCACCGGCATGGTCAAAAAATCTAAGTATTTTAGGCGTGCCGCGCTCCCGAATCGGCCATTCTCAGCCTCTGAAACCGCTTGGTTCCCAAGATACAGACCAAAAAGAGTTTCGGCGTTTTTGATACCGTTTGGTGTGGTAATTTCGGCGTGCCATTTTTTGATTCGCTTTGCAAGTAACCTCATGGGTCTGGTGTAGATTGTGCACGTTTGTGCGCCAAGAGACCATGCAGAACCATTCAGGTACATTACGGGCACACGCGCGTCGTCGCGCGGCACCCTCCAAGCTACCAAATCGGTACTACGTGACGCTCGCTGCGCACAGAAGTGCAACTGCAAGGTCCACCAATTTGGTTTGAGCTGTTTATGGTAGTAGAGACACGACAGAGGATTGCGTCACCCGGATAGTGGCTGTGAAGAACCAAACCTTCGTGGTAATGAAGAACGACACCGATGGGGTCTGATGCGGTTTGGAATAAACCTTAAAGGTGGAGCATAGAACTGCGCGGGAGACATGAGTAATGCTGCGCAGCCCTTTATGGTACGCTGGAAACCTTGAAGGTGTTTCAAAGTTATGTAAATCAGAAAGAGAGCATGAAATGAACCTGTATGTAACAATCGAGATCCTTTATGGAACAATCTAATCGACCATGACGGTAACGAAGGGCAAGGAGGCCAAACGAATGGCACACGCCAGGACCTATATGGTAATGCCACAACCATAGAGGGAGGAAGGAGACCTTTCGGGATGGGAGCGAGGCCAGAAAGGACATGAATATAACTCGGATGGTCTAGAAGGGAACGAATTTTTGTACTTACCATGAAAGTTCATTTTCTTATGAGGTGCGAAACCGATCGAAACCTATGTGGTATTCTTTGAAAACAGAATGGACATGGTTCCTAAATGGTTATCGCGCTTTTTGACCACGTCAAGGTTTCGCGCTCGCCATGGATGATCGACACCGAGGGTGGTTTGATGCACATGAAACTGCAACCCTTTGTGGCAGTAAACTGCAGACGCCAACCGAAGCGGCCATCCATCCACCTTAGGTGTATTGAATGAAGCGCCAAGCCCATCACTCACCGCGACAGAGTGTACCTCTTGGGAATCGTCAGCATCTTGCACACTGCCGGTAACCACACCTGTCAGTGGTGGGAATAGACACCTTCGAGGTATAGCTGCTCTGCAACGGACGAGGGACAGTGTCTCCTACTTGGCCCAAATTGCAGAACCCCTAAAGGTGACAGGTCGGCTCATCTGCTAGTCATGTCCAAATTGGTAATTGCACGAACCCGAACGGTGTCATCGGTCGAGACAGGCGAGCAACATGCGAAGGCTACAACCAATATGGGAATGCTGAAGCCCTTAAGGGATTGTCGTACCCGGAAGAGGTGGAAATCTACACAAGCTCTTTTGCGAGTATACCCGAGTGGTCAGTGAAAAAACCTGATGGTATTGCAATTGATTCTGCCAGGTTGCCGTCAACCAGAAGATGGCCAGGGCACAATCCAAACTGGTTTTCGAAGTCCATGAAGGTGAGGCCGAGAGATGTTGTGCGTTACGAAATGAAAATGGTACCCACCATGATGGTATGGAGAAGCGGTCCCCATTGTGGTACAAGCGCGGCGCATATCGCAAGACAACCAATGCGATGTGCCGTGAACCCGATTGGTATGTCAATGCCACCAAACTTGATGAGAGGATCTAGGAGCCACGAGGGCGTGGCTCAGGGTAAAAAGGGGTCTGTAGTACAATGAGACCTCAATGGAATGGTGCCACGTGGGCCTACTTGGGCTCCTTGCTGGCTGCACTGCACCCAATTGGCATTCTGTATTTTATAATTTCTAATTCCTAATTTCTAATTTAGTTTAGCTTAACATTGCTGGCCCATGACAGTAGGTCATGGGCACAGCCGATGACGTCATGCCCGCATGGGAGATCGGCGTCGGTGCACCTTGTATATATTGTGGTGCACCTCGCCTTCCCCCTCGGGTATTGTAAAGTCAGGCCACATTAGGGCAGTAACTATACCATCTTGGTCACTTGCTACTCTATTACTATTCAGGTTTTACCGTGCGTCGACGTCTACTACCGTAAACCTACACGGTCTAGACTAGTTGCTCCGCCATTTGCCACTACGGGTTTCAGGTGCCCTACTACCATATTGGTTGTGTGTTTTTCCCCTTTAGGCTGAGCCCTTGCGCGCTCCCTCTACCAGACAGACCCCACACCTTATCGGTGTTTGTACGACACATGGCTTCCCACATCCCCATTCTTCGCCACCAACCGCCCGCAAGATAAAATTACTAATCGTAACACAAACTCCCAGAACGTAGATAGCTCATTTCCTCGCGTTAACAATGGTTCTGTTTCCAATTATAGTCCTATGGAAGACCTCTCTTAACCCAGTGCCACTCCGCAGCAACCTTTTACTTTTTTTCCGGCTCAAACGACCGCCACTTGGCTGCAAACTATTGGTTTCCCTTCATGTAAACTCACAGCCACTTTGCCGCAACTATTTGTTTTCCAGCGCACAGTAAGCCATAAAGGTGTGCAAGCGATGCGTATCAATAGCTCCAAACAAGTAGAAGTAGCGTGTTGTGTATACAAAAAGATGCAATGATGCTAGATAGGCCTTGGTGCCGAGTTATCGCGACCTTAAAGCTGCCAGTCTTTCCTTTTTCTTCTCCTCGTATGGATCATAAAAAGAAACACGTGGAGATAAGGGTGATGACGGCTGCGTTGGAGGTCATTGCTGCCTTCAATATGCTGTACTAACGGCAAAGTATTGTAATTCCAAATAGAATATGGCAGACTTTCAAAACACTCATATTTTATTCCCAAAGGTGTTGGAACGGCCTTTAGAGCCGTTCCAATACTTTTTATTATCGCATGGGAATAAAATATGAGTGTTTTGAAAGCCACTCATATGCTATTAAGCATTCCAATATTTTGCCGTTAATACAGTGTATGGGTGACAGCAGTGACGCCCAGAGAGCCGTCCGCACCCTCATCTTGCTCTGTATTCCTATACTCTCCCATTTTGTGAGAGAGAAGAACGCCTTGGTTCCGAAGTGGCTACTTTGTGTCTTATGGACGCTCTAGTGCCAACCAACTGGAACACTCTGGCGCCTGAGTTAGCGGCAGCAATTCGCAAGCAGGTCCGCCAACGCAACTTTGCGTATATAATATAATGGTAGTGCTACGTATTGATTTTATTGTGTTTGATGGTTCCATAACTGATTTTCTGGTCGCCACGGAAGACTTAGTAGTTTGATCTAACATAGAGGAATCAAGTAATTGTTGCAAAGGGGCTTTTAGTAGGGTACTGGCTTGTGATGGAATCACAAAGGACTACCGAACATGTTCTCTGATGTACGAAAGTGGGTGTGGCATAGTGACGGTTGGCAAAGAACTTGCTCGGACTGGAATCGCCTTCGAAAAGGAACGACGTTCTCCAGAAGGCAATTCGCAATCGATGCTTTGGTGGTGCATTTCCCGATGGGCTATTGTGTGGGACACTGGTTCTATCAAAGAATATGGGAGACGGCACGCCGCACACTATGGAACTTGCAGAGAGGTCCCCTGCAAGTCACACAATGTTCCATGGTTCAAATTAGATATGGCCACTTAGAGTCGCCACGTCACGAAAAAATTTTCATATACTATTTCCATACAAAAAAAAGTATTGGGGCGGCTGTTAGTGTCGTACAGATACGTACACATGTAAAAACAGACGTATAATTTAGTCGAAAAGTAGTACGTCATAAGTTAGCCCACCGGTCACCTAGTATCCTTATTTAAAGGCACTCTGCTTAGCCCGGGAGCTTTGGCAAAGAGCTTCCCCAAGACAGACATATCTCGTGCCAATCTGTCCTGCTAGTGAACTGTTCCTTCATCACTGTGCTTCTACCATGAACTTGGAGTTTATAACTGAAGCCCACCTGAAAGTTATAGGCTCAGAAGAAGATCTCTCTCCAAGCAATATATTGGTGCCACCAGAGCTCCGCCACAAGATGAATAAACTACAATGGCACAAAGCCGGTTACAAATGGGCTAAAACCACCCAAGCATGTGCTAGAGACGGTGATTCTTGCGCCAAAGATGCAGCAACTACGTCAAAAACAATTCTCTACAGATCTATTGAATTTTGTAAAAAACGCTGATCAAAAAGGCCTATCGACTGGTACGTTAGTGTTGACAGCGCAGTTCAGTAACATGACCATCAACGAGATGCATTTTATAAAGAAAATCTTGGCTCGCTTCGCAAAGGACTCAACCGTATATAGGCACCGTCGTATAGTTTGCCAGTAAAAAGAAGTGACGTGGTGCAAGCTAAGGCAATAGAACCTATCTCGGCTTACACCAAATGCTTTGCACGCCCTGCTCTCTTTTACATCAACCTTACTAGAGCCAAACAGGATTCGTGCTATAGCAGAAAAAACGTCTATAATTCTGCTGCTTAATGAGGAAGTATTCTCAAAAACGTTCACGAACATCATCTCCAATTTTCTAGTTTCTCCTAAAAACAAAAAGAACGAATACCTTGATCATCTCTCTACCTAAAGGGAGAATAAACACCATCAAAGAGGTTATGCCGACGGCACAAGAAAGATTTTTAACCCTTGTCGGGCAGACCTGGAACTCTGCGCGCCGACCAGTTCCGAGTCTCTCCAGTGCAGAAAATTGCAAAGTTTTTTATGAGGGTCTGCAAGGCGCTTTATAATCACTTTTCAGACCTGGAACCGTCGTCAAACTCAAATATCCATTTTATTGTGATTTCTAAATACTTTTGGGAAGCACTGCTGGAGCGATGTGGATTTTTAGTAATAATTCGTTGACGGACAGGCATAGTTCCAGGTTCCCGACAAGGGTTAAGCGAAGTTAATTAGGAAAGATTCTCAGCCTCAATCACCGCGATCTGCAGTACAATGAGGCCTCAATGGGTTGGTGCCACGTGGGCCTAATTGTGCGCCTTGCTGGCTGCACTTCATCCAATTGGTATTCTCTATTTTATTATTTCTAACGTCTAATTTCTAATTTAGTTTAGCTTAACATTGCTGGCCTACGAAAATAGGTCATAGGCGCAGCCGATGACGTCATGCTCGCATTGAGGATCGGCGCCGGTGCAGCTTGTATGTATTGTGGTCCACCTCAACTTCCCCTTAGTGTATTGTAAAGTCAGGCACCATTAGAGCAGTAGCTACAGGGGGGATTGCGCAATAGTTCCATGATGAGTAGAGCCTCCCCACGTTTAGTGCTATCCAAAATAGCGTGGCACAAAATCCAGGCCAAAATAGAAGGTGCTGTGAAAGGGAAAATGTCTTCCATCGTAAAGGATCAAGACGTGATGCAGATGACAAAATGGATAAAAAATTTATCTGCTGAAGTTAAACGACGTGATTCTCTTTTTGATCAGCTTCAAGAGACTACTACTGTTAATAATATCCGGCACTGGGTTTGTACTGAGGAAGATAGAGGTATACAAGAGGCAGTAGTGAACGACGAACTGCATGTTTATGAGCAGTTTAATGCCCTTGCGGTGGAGAAAGTGAATTAGGGGGCCAGTTCTGAAGATGAAGACAATCTCCCTGTTTTTCTTTTACCTTCCGAGTCACATCTGCGTCATATTTTTGCTAAAGTTGAGCAAATTGCAATCGACAGCAATATTTCGGACGCAGTTTAATATCTGAGGAAAACAAAGCGCGCTCTGCTGGGCGCAAAATGCAAGAAATGTAATGGCAGTATGCGGCAGTTTCGTCGGTGTTCTCGGAATGCTAGTTTAATATGCCAGATCGCTAGTTGTGAAAATAAAAGTCGGAAAAACTAGCATTTTTGCAGTTTGCGCTAGTTAGCAAGGCAACAAAAAAATTGTGGAAATTACGTTTCCGTTCAGTGCAGTTCAAACCTCACGTACTGGAGTTGAAGGCTACTTTGCAGTTTCTCTGCCACCGTTTGTAACTTTACATTCCCCACACTCGTCAAAAACAATCTAAAAACTTACGAGCCCACCACTAGCGCTCCCTCATTCTAACCCCGCATTCGGGTCCTGAGTCTCAGCTTCCCTAAATTTCAAGTTGAAGAACTCCAACAGAACACTTTCTCCATTTTCGTACGCCCTCCCAGCCCCAAACTGGCTCCAAACCCCTCCCAGCCTCTTCTCCTCCTGTTGCTCTAGTATGCGTTCCGCCGTTGGCACAGCCGCCGGCGCACCACCAAACGCAACTAGTGGGGCCCACCCGGCAGCTGCCGTGGCACACACACTTCCCCATCCAAATCCATCATAACCCCACCCTTTCGCCTCTTTTTCAGCCGACTTCCCCAACCCCCCCTCCATTCCCTTCTCCGCTCTTTCCACTCACACGCTCACGTCCTACCAGAGAGTCTGGCGTCACCAGCGATCCTTTCCCTCTTCCTTCATTCCTCCTAGCGGCTCCTGCCCTTGCCAGATTCTTCATCTACAACAATTGGCACGCCTTCTCCACCTGTCTCACTTGCGCCTATGCCACCTCCACGCGGCCCCTCAGTCTCATATCCCTCATTCTGAGCTACACCATCTTCCTCCCAACGCACTCTACCATCTCAATCACATGCCTTCCACTCCCCACTCCAGCCAACTTCATCGGTTTCTGAGTCGTGGAAATCAAATCCAATGGCACCCCAATCTCCGACACACTCAGCACCACACCTCCCATCTCACCCACAATCTGAGAAATCTAGTCATCCAAATGTTCCCTAAGATCTCCTCCACGCTTCCTCAACCGCTCCTCAATCTCCGCCGCAAACATCCTGTCCAGTCCCCCATCCCCTCCACCCGAATCAGCCCCAACCACCCTCCCCACCCCCAATTCTCTCCTTCTACCCCTTTTAAACATTGTTCCTCTCTCCTTCCTTTCCGGTGGGGTCTCCGGTAACCTCTTCCGTTGAAGCAGAGCCACTGTATTCTCGTGTTCGACTTACCCATTCGACATCGCAGATATAAACGGCGGTTTATGGGTAAGAGAAATAACCACAAGCGAGATGAACGCAACAGTTCCAGCACTTCTTCTCACTCCGCTCTCCCGTGGCACTGTCGGCCACACACCCACTTGCGCTGAACAACGATTTGTACCCCATTCATATTTACTCCAATTTTCCGCCATTCCGCACAATTTCCATCTTTTTTTAGAAATTCCCCCAATTTCCTCACTTTTGTCCATACCATATCCCACTGAAGCCCCCGATGCACCAAGTCTCAAGTATCAACGGTACTATTGAATTTTACTTTCTATGCTTTACTTCACTGCGGACCTTCTCATGAACACACTCCTCGGCTCTACCTCCACTACAGTTCTGCTGCCCATGTCTTTCCATAACTAATCATACCAATGCCCTTCTTCTCTGGAACAATTTTTCCATGACCAAAACAACAGCCCAGTCGTGTACTTAAAGCTTTTCCCACTCTTTAGAATGTAGATCACTTTCCTTTCATAGCTACCAGCACCCGACACCTTCCAACAGCCTATACCTTCAATCAAACAAACTCATCGCAATGAGCTCCCATTCATCTTCACTCCGTTCTGCAATCATTCCAGCTGTTGTCGTAGATAGAGGCCCTGTTGGCACCATGATTTATAACAATGGTTCTCCTCGAGACACCTTTCTCTCCATCGAAGACTTCATTTCCGCAGATTGCCTTCCCCAAGGTCCAATTTTCTTCTGTGGCAGGAACGACCTTCTCGAAAACGTAATTTTATCTTGTCCAGCACCACAAGCAGAAGAATTCGTCCTCATCCAGAATGATCATATTCGTCCCATCCTTTCCCAAAACGGAATTGAGCACTGCACACGAAGCCGCTCTTTACATCGCCGTTCCCACTGTCGGCGCCTCCCCACAAGATGGTGTCACGCCTCTCTCTCCTACTGGTCTAACCACAGCCATCGGAAAGTGAGCTCCGGCAATAACTGAACGCCTCTAGACCGCAGGTCTTACTTGCAGTATCGTCGACGAAAACGCCGTTCCCAAGTCTTACTACCAAAAGCTAGTTTGCATCTTTTCCTTCAATCTTGTCGGTTCTTCATTTGGATTCGTTACCATACATGAAGTGGCTACCGAGTACAAAAGCATTGTCTCAACTATTGTTAAGGAGCTTCTAGGGGTGCTCACCTTCAACACAGGACTCTTCTACAATATCCCGGATATAGTGGAATCCATTCTGGAATACGAAAACACCCTTACTACCTTCCTCGCCTCTTTCTCGGAGTATGATTCTAGAAATGCCTACTTTTATCTCACCTCTGCAGATGAACAAGTAGCCAAAAGGCAGGATCCTGCCCCTTTCCACACCAACTCTGACATTGTTCTTGGAAATGACATTCTCTAGTAATTAGAACAAATTATAAACCTTATATTCCGTGCATACACACAAAAACTTCTCACTCCATGCAGATCAACCCATTTTTTTCTTCATTTCTTTTTATGTTACCGTTCAAAAAAATTCTGTGTTTATATTTCATCTCAAGCCTCTATCAAGAACACACACAACATTATTGGCCCTATATTAAAACTACTCATCTTCGCCATGTATTAGAGTCTTTTCTTCTTCGTAATTCCTATCTCTATTTTTATCATAGCCACTGGCCATGGGTGGCATCTAACATCGCTTTATTTTCATTTTCGTGCTCGTCCTCTCCATCCTATATATCTTCCATTCCACTTTCTTCCTTCGTTGTGCCTCTCTCTCTCGTTCAATACCTTCTACTTCATCATGTCCGCCCAATGTTAGTTTAAAGTGTAAACTGTGCGTATATCGAAATTTAGAGCATATTCGCGCACCGTTTACAAAGATACATTATGCTCATATCATCTATAGCACACTTGCACAGCAATTTGTAAGCAATACATATATAAATAAAGTTTCTGGCGGACTAATTTCAGCCTTGGACAGTGGCCAGGGGTGGCGTGGCGCTTCATCGGTGCACCGATGAAGCGGGAATGCCAGTTCGGTCCGCTGTCCCAGCGCGCCGTGAGTGATAAACGTGTGGTGGTGGCATACGCAGCACCGTCAACGTGGGGTGAGTATTGAAGCTAAAGTGCACCCCGAACCATTGTCCACGCGCCCTGAGTGATGAAGTTTGAGTGGTGGCATACGTAGCCCCACCAGTGCGCCGTTGAAAGCGGAGCTGGGTGTCCTGGCGCTTCATCGGTGCACCGATGAAGCGCCACGTCCCCCTGGTCCACGGTTCCAACGCGCCGCATGTGGAAAACCTGTAATGTTGGCATACGTGGCACCACCAATGCGCCGTTGACAGCGGACCGGGGTGTCGTGGTGCTTTTTCGGTGCACCGATGAAGTGCCACGACACCCTGGTCAGTTGTCCCAGAAAGCATTTATTTATTTTCAACTCATTAAAACGACAGCCTGGGACAGCGATCGGAGGTGTCATGGTGCTTCCTCGGTGCACAGAAAAAGCGCCCTGACACCTTTGTCCGCTGTTACCAACTCTGTATTGAAGAGGGTTGAGCCTCCAGGGTTCCCACATGTGATTTCAACTTGGCAACGAGCGCACCAGCATCCGCAGTGGCGGGAGCGGGACTCCTAAGCAAAGCACCCGACGGACCAGCACCCCGGGGCCCCGATGACGGTGCAGACGGCTTCTTGGCTACGGATTTCCGTGATTCCTCTGGGATCTCGGGTACAGACCGCGAACGCATTGGTAGGTTCGCGCCCATTGGTCTCGTCTTAGACGGGCTCGACTTCTTGCCGGATCCCATCGTCTTCCGAGGGTACAGTAAACCAAGAACTGAAACGGTCCTTACAACCGAAAAAAATTACCCCAAATGAGTGTCCCACACTCAATAAGGATATCAACTACCAGTCGATACTCTGTCATACCCAATTCTATTGGAAAAGAGCCGGCGGTCAATAACACGTTCTTATCGGTCAACGGCGCTGTAACCAGATAGTTTCTCAGTCCACACACGACACTGAAGTCGGAAAGCCAGTTTCTTCAACTCGCCAATCCAGAGTAGGATGAGAATTCGACTCCTAAGTTGGGAGACCAATTTGTCGTGCAAACCCCTGACAGAGAGATGGCACACGAAGGTGTTCGGGACCTTTTCTTTAGAGAGGGTAGCGCGGCGAACAGAGCCACCTGTGGTCATTACGCTAGTCAGGTGTGAGACCGGGACTCACCGTCTCGACGAGCGACCAGGTGTAGAAACGAAAAGTCGGATCTATATCGCGACGGAGTCGGTGTTAACGTCGCAAAAGTGGAACGGGGGCACACGGCAGTGAAAACATGGACCGCAACTAGCAAGGCCACGATTAAAGCCAAGAAAGTACAAAAAGGGCAACACCGGTATGCAGGAAAGTGATGCCTGTACAATACAGACAAAGAACCTCAAAAAAAACGTGGTTAAAAGGACACACAGAAAGTGGACGTGCTGGAAGCTCCACGAGGTAGGTGAGTAGTCCTGCGCAAGGAGTCGGCTCTCCGTGAGAAGTTTACCGAGTATCAGGGGTTCCTGAGTCAAGGCCGAACACTCGCTTGTTCGCGTTCACTTGACCGGGGTGGCCCGACATCACTAAGTCATATACTATGGCGTCGGCCATCCAACTGTAAGGTCTTGCACTAAATAAAGTGAATAATACATAGAAATTGTCCTACGGAGGGTGCCGTGCATGCAGACAAGTGTATTATTTGTACTCACCTTTTCAAGGGTGCTGGGGGCCAAGATCTAGTTTGGATGCCATCATCCTGTACGAAATGTCCAATATCTTCTGGTTTAGATAGCCAAGTGCTATTATCACTATTGAGGTGTATATGACTCGTAAAAGCGGCTAAGTACCGCGAATGGCGTTTCTCTACAGTATCGCCAGACGTAGCACGCAAGTGCCGCCCAAGATATGCGGAGACGGATAGAAAAAAAGAAGCTCACAAAAAAAGCAATACTTTTGAGACAAGTGGTACGAGAAGAAACAAAGGAACAGAACAAAAACAAAAAATGAACCAATATGGTATGCAGTGCAACGCTTTTCTTCGGTAGAGCCGGTCGAATGACGTAGCTGTACTAACAGACTCTTCCGGGAAAAAAGAAAATTACTCGCGCAAGCGATCAAAGTCAGGGCCGAACACGGGTTAGTTTTTGTGAAAGTGGAGCGAGCGCAAACCTGCCACGCCTAGTACTGTCCCACAATGTGGCAAACTAAAATATCTAGATATTTAGCCAGGTCTCTGACGTGTGTGGCTCGTTCTAAAATCAACCCAAAATATGTACACAAATTGTAAAACAATTCCCAAAATTAAGAGTTAAAATACTTCTAACATTCATGGCATCTATTGCATATTATGCACACTATTCCCAGCATATTAAGTGGTCTTGTTGCAATACAGCGCCAAAAATGTGTCTTGGGTAAAGAAGATGTTTTTTGAATTTGCACCAATTTATCTTCGGAGCAAGAATTTATGTCTGGAAACCACACATGTTGTGTATGATAGTTTGGTGGCGCTTTTGTTGAAAACAAACTAACAGATACTTACCCGGAACAAACCTACTAACTTAAAGATGTACCACGTTTGGGACCTTTATGTTAGGAAATTTGTAAAACTGCAACGCTTTTTAAAGAGTCTAATGATGGCTGACCTACTTATAAAATTGTGCGTTTTTTCTCGGGTGTGAGGTGATTGGTCAGCTTGATGTACCTTGACTCGTTCTAAGAAAATTTGTTGGGAGCTATAAACTATAGCTCTAACTGTTTTGATTGTGTTTTTCTCTTTTTTTTGAGATACCTTTTTTGTTATTGATTTTGTTCTATAAGGCTTTTTTGCCTTGTGATTTGATTATGTTTATTATGTATGGTTCACAATCTATCTTTCTTTTTTTTCCACACAAGTACATGCTTTTCTCCCACAGGGGTTTTGCATGACACTTGGGTTTGGAATTTACTGGTGTGAGCATTGAAGTGCCAAAGGCAATGGATGCTGAGGCTGAGTGTGTAACTGCATGGTTCTTGTGTTTTTTGTTTGTTGTTAATGTTTGTCAAGTATTGCACCACGTTTTCGGCCTCCCAAAAATGTGACAGAGGAAGAGACATTGTTTGAGAAACACTGTCTACGGGTCTGCTCTTCGGTCTGTGTGTCCATGAACTTATCGATTATTGTATGCTGTTGGGGCTCAAAAAGTGAGACCCTATAGTGGTGCAGGAAGAGTAGTCGCTTTGCATTGAGGGACGGTGTTGACAGCCGTCGGCTTATTGCAAGGCGAGAGCGCCACACACACGTCATTCTATGCGGCGTGCCCCCACCGCGCACGCAGCAATGCGGAGGTGTTGTGCACTGGCCGAATAAATTGTGCGACCGTTCGGCGCGGCGGAGTGCCCGCCGGTGGTCAAGTGTGCACAGACCTTCTCCCAACTACTTCGTTCCCTACATGCTGCGAGGCGTTGCCAAGCTTGCAACCACATGGAGTGAGAAGAGTACAGCGAGGAGAGGATTTCTCTCTAGTCGAGCGTCTCCAACCCCGCGCAAGAGTAGCACATTAATCTTCTCTCTTCTGTCCAAGCTCACGCACCACTCCGCGAAATGGAACACCCCACCACGCCGTCACACCAGCCCAACGGCCGACGAGCTTGGCACAAGCTGTTGCGAGACGCCATTCGCTCCTATTCGCCACAGAAGATGAACGTCGCGCAGTTAGCCACCATCCGTGCGGTCAGTCCCGCGGTTCGCAGCGTCAACATCCGTTTCTTCGACGAGCATGCCCTCTATTTCTTACAGAAAGGCTAGTCAGGTGAAAACAAGACGAGGTGAGCCGAGAGCTGCACACTCCTGGATATGGGTACTGCACCTCTCTCTTTATAGAGGGTCAGGTACAACTGTGCTCACGTATACAATGAGAAATATTGTCACTCAAATACAAATACAAACTCAAATACGAATACAAAACTTTGTGACCAATACAAACATACAAATACAAAATCAAGTACATTCTTTTCGTGACCAATGCAAACTTAAATTCAAACCAATGCACAAACGTTCAAAGTCACTGAGAATTTCTGCACCGAAAGCCGCTCAGACAAGGCTCAAGCGCAGCGAGACGTCGACGGAAACACGTATGCAGAGCTGCATTTGTGGCTCGTGCACGTTCACGTTCAGCTGCGGCTGTCCGGCGTTCTAAAGGTGCACCAAGACGACGCCATGCGCCGACAATGGTGGCAGCGAATGTCGGCGCTTGAACGCACCTGGTTTTCGTGGCCCACGCCTGGTACTGGTCGCGATGACGCTGCTCTCGCGGCCGCACAACCCTCAAATGACGTGCCTGACATCTTTTTGATCATGCACGTGGTGGTGAACTTTGTGGACGTGCTTGATCTTGAATGCATGCCGTACATGCGGGAACATCACACGTTAGCTGACAATGTGTGGCATATTTGCAAGTTCAATCCATGAGTTGTCAGCGGAACAGCAATAGCCCATCATGCAGAGCGTTAGAAGCAGCCTTTTCACGCGCCGCTTTCACCTCCTCATTTTTCGGTCGCAGTTCGCTCCGAATCCCGCGACGCCACAAACAATCCAATCATGCGGATACTTTCTAAACAACACAGCTCCCCCCCCCCACGAAGCCTCCGTCCCCATGTGATAAACGTGCACAAACTGGTGGCGCAGCAGCTGAGGCGCGCGTGAATTCACAACAATAAGCAAACGATCCATTCGCACCGAACGCGCAACCTGGTCCGCCGCCCGAACCAAACGAACGTCATCGCCCATAACAACAAGCACACCAGGTTTAGCAGCCATGGCAGAACCGAAGCCCCCGAGCCCCCTTCACTCACCCAAGCTCACATCATTCAAGCGTTCCTACACACGATCAGCATCCCTCACAAGCGCCCTGCTCGCAAAGAACACATGCAGACCAAGCTCAATACGCTCAAAACAGAGCAAGTTCAGTACGCTCAAAACAGAGCAAGCATCAACAGCGCCAACTCGTGGGCACCCGCCGTCTTCGCGGAAGGCGTGGGTCTGTTGAATACAGTAGCTCTTGGTAGACCGTTTTACCGTCCTGGGATCAACTTGGAGACTCCTCAACTTTGTGTTATCTGGGATCACTATTGGCTTGCGTTATGTAACAAGTGCGCACCTCCCCTCTCCAGGTGTGGTGGCTTGCGGCCGTCGGCCGCTGTCCTTTTATCCGGCCACCAATTGGAACGTGTGGACACTGTGGCCCGTTCCAATTGGTGGCCATGACTACCTAGTTTACACCGTCCCTCGCAAACATGTTCGAAGAACAATACTTTGCGTATAGACATTCCCTACCACTATTGAAAAGCAATGGCTACCATTAAAAACCTCAGCCGCAGCAAAACCCGTTGGGAAAATTCTGCGCTTCTAAGGAAAAGGTATAGCATCGCAAAAGATATCCCCTAGATTAGTAACTGTAGTATATAAGCACAAAAACACAAACAAGACAAGAAACAAAAGTGCAGTAAGGTCAGTACAGAATGAAAAACGCCTTAAACCATAAGACCGCAAAGGAGGCTTAATTTTTCTGTCAACTCAAAGCGCACGGCCTTTGTGAGAATGTCTGCAGGTTGGACGTCTGTCCTTATTTCTTCAACATTCACAATCCTAAACTTCACCAGCTCTTTCACATGATGAAATTTCAGAGCAATGTGCTTATTCCTTTCAGAAGTTTTAGGATTACCTGCAATTGACAGCGCTGTAGAACTGTCAGTGAATATAGGAATAGGGTACATTCTAGGCTCTTGTTCTTCGAGAACCTCATCGTTGCGTAGTTCCCAGAAGAGTCTTCTCATCCATGTCAAGACTTTCCCGCAATACGATAGTGCAATATATTCGGCTTCTCCGGATGACAGAGCAATGATCGTTTGCTTTTTCGTCGTCCACATAATCGGTGCTTCGTTCACCTTGATCAATAAGCCTGTTGCAGACTTTCTAGCCTCACGACATCCAGCCCAGTCTGCATCACAGTATGCTTCCATTGGTGCTGATATGTTTGTTGGAAAGGACAAGCACAGTTCTTTTGTACCCTTCAAGTACCGCAGTACCCTCTTTGCAAGTCCGATATGCCTCATGCAGGGATCGTGAACTTGCCTTGCCAGCATCGAAGCTGCGAACATTATGTCGGGCCTGGATGATACGGCCAAGTACATCATATGCCCTACCATCTTACGGTAGCGGGCGTGAGGCGCGGGCGAGAGTTTCAACTCATCATCGCCGCGTCCAGTTAAGTCGCAGGGAGAAGGCAGTGGTGTTCGTGCCGAGTTGGAGTTTAACATTCCATACTCCTTCAGGATTTTATCCACATACCTAGTTTGACGGACCTTTGCGCCATTCCTGTCTCGTTCGATGTCCAGTCCTACAAAGGACTTCGCTTCACCCAGAAACTTTACTTGAAAAAGTTTCCGCATCTCTTCCTTGAAATCATTCAGGAGAGAACGAGAGTTTGATAACATGAGAATGTCATCAACGACCACCACTAGGTTCAGCGAGCCGCCTGTGGATTTGTAAATATAGAGACGGCTGTCCGTGCTTGATTGTTTGAACCCGTGGCGCAGTAGTTCGTCGTGGAGCAGAGATCCCCAGATCTGTCCGGCTTGTCGTGCTCCGTAGATTGACTTTTTGAGCAAGCAGACTTTTCCGGGGACGTACGAAGATCCAGAAGAGTTTTGCGGTTGCTCCATTAGCAAAGGCTCGTCCAGATCTCCGTACAAGTATGCGTTGCTGATATCCATTGTCTCCAGTATAAGTCCTTGAGCGCCTGCCTTTGCGATGGTGAGACGAATAGTCTCAAGGCGTGCTACTGGTGCGTAGATATTGTCTGGGTCAAAGTCCAAGTAAGGGCGCTGCTTGTCGCCCCGGATTACGCAACGCGCTTTAGCGAGGGTCTTAGGAGGATCAGCGCTTACGTGCTTAACCAGAAAAGTCCATAGGAAAGGAAGTGGTTTCATTCCATTCCTCTTGGCGACCAATTCCCATGTTCCCCTGTTCACGAGCGCGTTGAACTCCCGGTCAATTGCTTGAGCCCATTCGGGGATGTTCCGAGCTTCTTCGAAACTTATGTGGGCTTTTCCGGGGTCTCCGAGATCTTGAGAGCGGGAGCGAGCGATCATGCAATGGGCCAGGGATGCGTCCATATGTTCTTCGTCCTCTTCTCTCATATCTCGTTCGGCTTCTATGCGTCGTAGAGAGGAGAAGTCGATGAGTTCGTTTAGTGAAGGTAGACACTCTTTTGTCACCTTAAAGTCCCTGTCTCGACACTTAATCACTTTCCGTAAAGATGGAACGTATATCCTTAGTAAAGTGCGGGGGCTCTGCATGCCGACAAAGTGACTTGGGAGTGCGCGTGGAAGTAACTTCTTGTTCGCTATAGTTTCCGACCTGTAGATGAATGCGTGTCCAGGTTGGCCGAACTTGAGGATGTTCGTAAAGTCGGGCTTTCGCCCAAACCAAGGGGTGTACGGTATCTTAATGTCTATACGGGAGTTTGGCAGCCTGTTCCTCAGGAAGTTTGCGTGTGAGATGGCTTCTTTCCAGAGTTGTAGCGGAAGCTCGGAAGCTTGTAGAAAGGTACGTGCCATCTTCCACAAGTCCTGAATGATCTTCTCTGCAACACCATTAGACTGATGGTCATACGGTGGGGCGTATTCGAGAATCATTCCGCTTTCCATTGCGTAGGTGACGAAGTCGTCCGATCTGTTCTCACCCGCCCCGTCAAGGCGAACGCGGTACATTCGGTTGGGGGGTATTTCGTTTTCCGCGCGAGCCTTGTACCATCGGACAGACTGAAAGAACTGGGACTTCTTGTCCATGAAGTAGACCGAACAGACCCTTGTGTTATCATCGATGAGTACCTGAATGTAGGTAGATCCTTGTAGTGAGGGAGGATTAATGGGGCCCGTAAGATCGGTGTGGGTGAGTTCTAATGGATGAGGAGCCACTGACGTCGTATGTTGGAGTGGGGCACGTTTGCTCCGTGCGTGGATGCAGGGCGTGCAGTGAACGTTATTCACTTCCGTGGAGGAGAGTCTTGGAACCCCTTCGCATTGATTCACGCATGCGAGAAGTCTTTCTCGTCCCGGATGTCCCAGTTTATAATGCCAATCTTTGGCTGTGTTACCTGGAGCCAGGATGGATCCATGTGCTCGAGGAGGTGGTGTTGGACTTGGTAGAGGGTAGAGTCCGTCCTTCGAAGTAGATGTGTGGATGATTTGCCCCGTAGTTGGATCCTTGATAAGGAACTTCGTTTCTTTGCCGCTGGAGAATTCAACACGGGCATGTTGTGAAAGGACAGAGAGGGAAACGAGGTTAGAATCGAAAGAAGGCGTGTGTTTTGCCGGTAGAATAACACCTTTTCCAATTGGTAGTCTGATAGTGCCATGCCCAATTATTTCTGAGGATCGGTCGCACGTTCGAACGGTTTGGCGTCGTGTTGAAGGGTATTCCCAGAAAGAGTTTCTCTCCTTGACGAAAACATGTGTGGCGCCGGAGTCCAACCATGTGGGAACTTCATCGCTTTGGGAAACGCTTGAGTGCGCTATGGCAATGAAGCCGCGCGGTGATCCATCCTCGTGATCGGCATTATTGCGCTGGTTTCGTCTATGATTGTTGCGATTACTGTGGGCTGGCTCGTGTGTGCTGTCCCACTCCTTGTGTCGTTTGCTGTTGTTTCGACCACGAGATTGTTCTTTGGAACGACCACTTTTGCGGTTAGTGGGATTGTTTCTATCTCTCGTTCGTTAGCGAGACCAGCATTCGGAACGTATATGGCCAATTCGTCCGCAGTTCCAACATTCAAGGCCTTTTGAGGCCTTTCGTGGGGGCTGCCTCTGGCGACCCGAGCTTGACTTCTGTGCCGCAGGATACGGGTGCTTGCTGTTATTCTTTGAATCCGTTGGCTTTGATTTCAGGCTAGAGACGCGGTGGTTTCGTCGGTCCATCTCGGAACGGACGAGCGAAACAACTTGATCGTACTCCATGTTGTTCGCGTCAGCCAGTAGAGTAATAGCCATCAATGAGTCAAGCAGCGTCCGCAGTAGTGTAGCTGTACGTTCGCGGTCGGTTAGTGGATCGCCGAGACGAGCGAGCTCCAGGAAAGTGGTTTCAAGTTCCAGTAAATGTTGTTGTATTTCGTCACCGTCCTTGAATGCTAACGTGGTCAGCTTCTGCCTTAGGTTCATCTTGGATTGTATGTTGTCCTTTTTGTAAGTAGACTCCAACTTAGACCAAACTTCCAAGGCCGAGCAATATTCTCATTCCAGTAACTCGGATACGGCGACGATCGGTTGCGTACCGAGGTTCTGCACGATGGCAGATCGTGCCTTTCGGTCGGCGTCGTCCCACCGTCTTCGAGCTTGTGCAGTGCCTTCGTCTGGTCGCGGCTCGGTGAGGACGAAGAGAGATTGCAGGGAATGCATGAGGTCCCGGACGTAGATTCGCCAAGTGTAGTAATCAGCATTTCCTTCGAGCCGTGGAATGCGCTTCGACTCGTGCTCTCTGTCAGCTTCCATCGCGGAGTGATCTCAAACGCGGGAGCGGACAGGCAAATGTAGTGTATGTTCTTCCCCATTCCCCTACTGGCAGAGGGATACTTCTTACTCAGAGTCACTGGCAGGGGGTGCTAGCCCCGTACCCCTAAAGGTCAGACCTCTGACTCCGGGTAAACTCTCTCCCGGTGAGGCACGCTTTACTTCGGCCTGTCAAGTTCTGCGTGCGTCAGAACGAGATGCGTGTTGCAACTACGAGACGTCCAGAGGAGGTTACTAACAGGGAGATATGTTTTCACCAGTACACCCTCTCTAGTCTCTTGCGTTGTACGAGCGAGGCGATCTACTCCGTTCGGGCCAAACGACGAGGCACCCCGTCCTCGTGGGCAGACAGAGCACCCCCAGCAAAGCCGGTTATACGGAGTGATATCAAATCCCACAACTTGGTACAAGCCCCCAGTCGATTCCCTACCGGTACTCGGCTTGCGAGCTGCCAACTCGACTAAAGTGCCAATTTCCTCAACGAGGGAGGCAACAGAGGCTCTTAATCAACAGGCGCAACTTTCCGCCCGTCGAAAACACGACAACACGCAGCTTCCCGTGTGCCAGCGAGACTTCAAAGCTCAACCTGTAGTTCTGGACCAGGGAGGTAATCCGGTGCCTTGCGCGCCAACACACCACGCCTCGTAGACAATATGGGCTCTAAACGTTGCGCCAGGGCGGCCGAAAGAGGCGTGGCGGTGCAGGCCAAGGGAGACAAGGCGGCGCTACCAGAGGTAGGCGAGGCGACGCCGCCCGTGGGGGCGAGGCGGCGTGGCCGGTGGGAGTAGACGAAGCGGCGCGGCCGGTGGGTGCAGTCGAGGCGGCGCGGCTTAAGGGTGACGAGGCGGCGGGGCCGAGGAAGGGAGGTGGCGCGGCCGAGAAAGAGAGACGGCGCGGCCGAGGAAGGAAGGCGGCGCGGCCGAGGAAGAGAGGCAGCGCGGCCAAAGGCGCAATGCGGCGCGGCCGGGGGCGCAAGGCGGCACGGCCGAGGGAGAGAGGCGGCGCGGCCAAGGGCGCCGAGCGGCGCGGCCAAAGGCGAGAGGCGGAGCGGCCGGAGGGGAGAGGCGGCGCTGCCGAGGGCGCAAGGCGGCGCAGCCAAGGTCGAGGGGTGGCGCGGCCGAGGGCGCAAGTCGGCGCGGCCGAGGGAGGGAGGCGGCGCGGCCAAGAGCGCGAGGCGGCGCAGCCAGAGGGGTACGCAAGGCGGCGCGGTGAGGGGGGGTAAGGTGGCGCGGTCGAAGGCGCGAGGCGGCGCCGTCGACAGAGAAGAGAAGCTGTGGTCTTCCGGCTATCAGCGTCGCCACCGGTCGGTCGGAGGGAACGTTGTCGCGAATGCTACCATGTAACAAGTGCGCACCTTTCTTGTCCAGGTGTGGTGGCTTGCGGCCGTCGGCCGCTGTCCTTTTATCCGGCCACCAATTGGAACGTGTGGACACTGTGTCCCGTTCCAATTGGTGGCCTTGACTACCTAGTTTACACGTTAGACTGCCAGGAGATATACTACTACTGTATACTATACTGAATCAAAATAGTTTGCCGAGTTGGCGGTCAACCAGCTCGGCAAGGGTACGCATAAAAGCCCATCTGAATAATCGGATGGCGACTCACAAGAGTAGTCAACTCAACGTGAGTGTACCCTGTTCTGTGCCCATTTACATTTTTTTTTGCCAAACCCTTTCGGCAGCGAAAAGAATACCCTACATTCAACAACAGGGTCTTTGATGGGCGTCACGTGGTGTGGGGTTGAACGTGCGCGCCGCGAATCCGACGGGAGCGTTGGCGGGCGCTGGCGGGCGCGCGGCGGAGCCTGGCGGCCGTGCGACCTCGCCCGTCACGGACGCTGGGGCGGGTGGGCGAGATTGGGCGTGGTGCGCGTGGTGCGCGTGGTGCGCGTGGTGCGCTCATGTACACAGCAGGGGTGGTGGCGGCACGTGGCGAGCTCGCAATTACTTGCGAGTTCGCAACTACTTGCGGGGTGGCACAATTGGTGTGAGAGAGCGTTTGTTGACGCCACTTGTCGCCGTGCAGCAATCCGCCGTCAGACTGATGTGTTTCCTTTTGCATTACAGCAAATGAAAGATCGCTTTGGAGCGATTCGAGACAAGCTCAATTCTTTCTGCAGGGATGAATTAGATCGTGTGTCAATTAAAAGAACTTTCACAATTTCTTCCAGATTTATAAGCATGATGATATGTGAAATTTCATGTACCTGTACTTCAACTGAAGTGGAGCGCTATCGTCGCGCTAGAGGCGTTCGCCCCAACTTTATACTTTAAAAGGATGACGGGCACTTCAACAACGCGTAAAGTTCAACAGAGTGACGTTCACAATGGATGATCCGACTTTGATGATGTTCAGTTTCGGAAGTGCTGACAAAGACACGTCAATGCATGCTCCGCAACGCTCCACCCTAAACGGAGCGAGATCTGCACTGAAGATGAGCACCCATGTCTGGCGTAGTTCCCGCGCCCACCGTCTGCAGCAGCACCCGTGTGCCGGACATGTATTCTCCATCAGAATGCACTTTTCCCACGCTCTTTGTTCGACTCACCATATAGCCTCTGACGCGGAGAGATGCGTTCTCGTTTCAATCGTGATATCTGCTGGACCATTTACTTCGGAACATTGTGCACATGAAATTGAAAGAAATACTACTGCGCTATATCTACACTACATACTTACCATGAAAACACGCTTTTTGCATTGTGATCCCATCGGGAAGGTTCAAACTAGGGCTTTTTGCCAACATCACCTTTGGTGCCTTTCAACAACTGACAGGAAGCTGGTGTAGCAATTTCGAATATCGTTCAGCTGATTCAACATTCTTCGAAGGGCCACGGTGTCTAGAGCCCCAAGGCAAAAAAAAAAAAATTACTTTAGCAGTAAGCAAAGACGAAGAGCTATGGTGAGTTGGCGGTCATGCAGGACACAGCACGTATCACTGATACGGCGCACTGAATGATGAGAACCCAAACGCCATGGTATCGAACAGTCGCATTCTAATGGCTGTTCACAGTCAAGTTGACTCAGGTGGATTGTACGCTGATTTCAGTTTAGTATAAACTGCCAAGCTGATGCGACAGCCGCCGATCGACCCAACCCACCGCCACGATATCGATCAACCGTTCAACTCTAACGAAGCCTCAAACAATATCCCTTGATTCTTTACCAGTTTTCTCATTCTCGCCTCCTTCCACTCAAGTGGATCACCTAGAAGCTGTCGCTTTCAACAACTGCTCATCAACCACTCATCTTACCTCCGGAATGTCATCTTCGAGAATGTATTTCACAATAGTTTGCATCATCCACTTCTTGGCCGTTCAGCCGTATGCTCTTACCCCTAGCTCGAACTTCGAATCGTTGCCGCTCGTGACCCCTTCTATTGGGTCGACGGAAACATATTCCGAACCTTCCGCTGAACCTACAAGAGATTTTGGAATGCCGGTGATATCCGCAGTGCCCTCACGGGTGCCGAGTGAGCGCTACAAGTACTGCAACATACAAGAATACAAGGCCGTTATATCCTGTATATGTTTCCTCAGGTTCATCGAAGTTACCAAACCGTTCGATGATAGCGACCGTCGTCTCATATTTTGTAGCGCTTTGGGAAGTATTAAGAAGCAGTCCGAGTCTTGTCGATTCCTCCAGGAGACTAAGGTCAACCTTTTTCCGACCTTAGTATGGTTAGACTCGTTCTCGAAGTACTGTATTGGATCCAGTATTGCTGACGAGCTTCCAGATGACTCCCAATGGCATAAATTCTTTAGGTAACCACGGGGTCATGGTAGGGAAAGGAGAGAAGAAGCGCATTTTCAAAGAATTCTGGGGAATACTGTATGCTTCTTTGCATGTCTACACCTTGGCGGACATTGTTTACTAGATCTCAATCACATCATTCCCATATCATAATAATGATATCGGAATGATGTAAATAGTCCATCACTGAGTAAAGAGTATTACGCACTTGCGAATTTTTGCGATTCTTCACTTCGCTCCAAGGTCCAATCTTGGGAGATCGTCAAGATTCTTAGAAACTGCAACATTCTTCGACAGGGCTTAGCGCGTTCCAGTCGATGGAAACGGTGCTGGGAGATGACGATGAAACTCACGGTTGATTGCGGGCTCCCTCGCGTGCTATTAGCGATAGACGGCACGTGTTGCTAGATAGGAGCACCTGGTGTAGCAGGGTTTCGATAACATTCAGCCCGAACTTATTTAATCCGACATGTTCTGTCTTCTTCACTTGTTCATGTTTCATTCGGTTTGTTGTGTCTCCTAAACCCACATCTCGAATGCGCCGATGGATATCTCAGCACCGTCAATGTTGTTTCCCCAGCGATCACCGGCGCTTTCGCATACCCGCCAACCTTCCACCGACGGCGCGCGAGTGTTAGCCAACGACGCGCCCGACGACATCGTACTCTACAGGCCAAACATAGGAACGTACAGCGTAGCGAGACGCTCTTCAATAGTTCTGTTGTGCCTGGCGCACATTCATTCCTGCTGTGCCACATGCGCACTCAAGTCTGGAGCGTGGCGGAGTTCTTCTCGCGTGATCACATCGTACTGGTAAGCTGGCTGCATCGGATCTTGAGGCCGTTCTGAACAATGTGATCGAACAATGATCGAAAGTGTTCAACTTGCGAAAGCATGGTTGCCGGCTGGGTGAGAGAATCATGCCGTAAATACTCGATCACCAGGATGAAGTGGTGCTCCTGGGATCCATATTTCCATGACACAAGTCTTGGCACACCCTCCATCTCACAATTGTTGCCTCCTTTGACTAAACGTGCCGCTCATAGAAAACAAGTACTCCCAAAATGGGTGGCGTAGCACGCTGCGCCTTGAGGAGGGTCTGATGCTTTAACCCCGCGCCAACGCTTCCGCCGTAGATACCCAAAATTAGTATGTCTTAATCGGCGCCTTGTGCCAATCATCCACACGCAAATGTATTCCGAAGCTCTGCTTGGAGATCTTCCTTCCAATTAGTCGAGCATCGAACCCTTCCACATGTCCTTTTCTTGGCAACCATACGCTCATTGGAGACAGTCGTAGTTCTCTTCCCCAAAGAAGCGCTAGAGAAGCGGCGAGAGCTGTATGCATCATCGGCAAACAGGGCTACTGAAATGAGCTTCGGCGATAGCCCAGAATCAGCATTGCGTTTTTCATATGCACGCACTTTGCGACCTATTCCAAGCACGAAAATTCAATGAGTGTTCCCCCCGTGGCGTACTCCACGCCTTCCAGGCTGCGTATCTCCTTCGCCGGGTCCATCGGGATGATGCGCGCTGCACAAAGCGCCCATCGGATGATGAAAACCTTCAGGCGCGTTTAAGACGTTACCCTGTATTACTACCATCTTCTGCCTGATCTTTTACTTTCATGACAGCGTAGACGCGGAGAAAGACAAGGGCTGTCGGTGCGCGGTGTGGCAGCAGGAGCTTCCTGCGCCGGGTGATAGACAAAAGTGCGTCAAAGTCGAATGCCAGCCGCGCGGCGAGGCGGCCGCGCAACGAAGGGCGGTGCGACGGCCGTCGCCGTAGCTTGAATGCTGCGGATCGACGGTGATGGCCACTGTGCGAGGGCCACTGTGCGAGGGCCACTGTGCGAGGGCCACTGTGCGATGGCCACTGTGCGATGGCCACTGTGCGATGGCCACTGTGCGATGGCGTCGTCGAGCGCGCCACGTCACAGACACGTGATCCGGCAGCAGTTGAGCGATTGCTTCATGCCAATTGGAGTGCTCCACGTGGATACGCGATTGTTTTCAGACTCATGTGTTTCGTTTCGGGGATTTACAGCACGATGTACCGCTGCATTACAGCAAATGAAAGATCGCTTTGCGAGCCTTTCGAGACAAGAATCTTGATCTGATCAATTACTCAGATCGTGTGTCAATTGAAATACTTTCACAATATCTTCCGAATTTAAACATGATATTTGAAATTTCAAGTACGTGTACACTAACTGAAGTGTGATTGTGATACGAGGTGAGAGACATCCTTGGCAAGCTCCGGTGGCACCGTGCTCATGGGCAGCAGGCGGCGTGCATTTATTGAGGCTGCTGTAAGGCGTTGTTGGGTGGCGACGTAAGGGCTATGTTGCGGTAACGTTCCTACTCCTATCCTGTCTTCGAGCCTTGCCGTTCTGGAGCCAGGCATACGAGATGTCGCAAGAAGGCCTTCGCTGAGGTTCCGAAAGCCCCATGGATGTCTAAAGCAAACGGAACGAGCTCTACGCCGTTATGGTCGCACAGTTCTCCATATTTTGAGCGCTTGAGAGCCTCTGCTTTTTCGGCTGCAACTCCTGCTCTTTTGCTGGCTCGTATGGTGTAGCAAGCCCTGTGTGGGCTGACTACGGTGACGTCGATTCCAACTGGTCTTTGGCCAAGATCACCGGGTTCTATCAGCAGGTCTCGCCTGTGCCGTTCCGTTTCTGGCAAGTGATGCTCCGATGGAAATGTCCATTCTCTTGAGACATGCTGCAAGGCAGGTTATTGCTTAAGTGACGTGTATAGTGTGTCCCGATGCCGGTTGTGACTTCTGGTGGCTCCTTGTCCCGCTCTGCAGACGCATGTATGGTATCCATAGGCATTCAAATCGCGTCTAGGCTCGTTGCACCTTGTGCAGTCGCTGTTGTCACTGAATATTCTGAAGTCGAGGTAGCTGATCGAAGAAGTGCTTGCTCTTTGATGATCTTTCCTCTGAGAGTTGACTACACTCCGCTGCATGGTTTATTGGGGACCCAAGGATGAGGACTGCTTTCTTTTCAGAAATTGTGGCTTGGCACTGTGCTATGTTGGGGGTGGTGCACCACCAGCAGAATGGGTTTGACATGTTTGGGCGAAACCCTGTCTTGTCTCCGTCGTGTTCCAATAAGGCAAGCGGTTTTGTGACTTTTTCCTGCTCTGTTACGATTGCATTGTCGTCCGCAAAGAACGCCAGTAATGGAGGGTTATCGTGTTGTTTCAGTTTCATTATGAGGGGGTGCAAAGTCAAGGCAAAGAGAAGCGGGATCAGGGGATCTCCCTACTGTGTGCCTGTTCTGCTCATTACTGTGTGTGGGCCGAACGAAAGAGGAACTGGTTCCGGATAACATGCCTATATGTATCTTGCCAACTGCGGAGTTTGTTTTTCTACTTCGTCAAGTATGGTTTGCCTTTCAATTGCGTTAAAAGCGTTTCTGGCATCGACTCGGATGAGCGCAAGGTTTTTGTTTTTCAGGTTTGCGACTGAGTGGCGAAGGATGTGCACCAGTGCTTCTGCTCCAGCCGGGATGCCTACTTGTGGAATATCAGTCGTACTTTGGAACTTGTTATATATCATGTGGAACAATGTCTACATATATGATATATATTTATGAAGATTGAGTGTAGTCAAAATCTATGTGGAATATGCATATCTGAGTAGTCTTAAGACTTGCGGAGATACCGGAATGATAGGTTCATAACCCGGTATATATAGAGTACCGCGGCCGCAGCAGACGGAGCAGAAGAAGGAGGCAGCACCTCCAGGAAGGAAGTTACAGACGCTTGGTCGATGCTGCAACGTCTGTCTGCGAAAAACTTTGCGACCTTTGGTAAAGAGAAAACCTTTGTGCTCATTTGGGGTCTATTATAGTTATGGGCCCAGGCTGGAGAACACGCGGTGGCAGAAGGCCATTCAAACTTTCCACAACAGTCCGATCCAGGAAACCCGGCGAGGTGCCAGTCTATGATGAAGGAGTGGATGTTAGGGCCTACAGAAGAGCTGTAATTGACTGGATCAAGTTTCAAGATCTCGCCGACAAGGATTCTGACCGTCGACTCTCACTTGGGCAGCAAGTATTTGCAATTCTCGGCAACATTCGTGGAAATGCAAACTAACGATTAGCGCACATATCGTCAATGGTGCATGCTGAGATGACTCGCGAAGACTTTGGGCAAGTAGTCGATTATATACTGAACACAATTGACCCGCTTGACAAAGAGACAGCATTTCTTGATACAGCAAAAGCATGGAAAGAGCTTATGCTCAAATCGCATGCAAAGAGGCAATCATTCGATGAATACTGGCAAGAGTACAGTAGTCTCTGTACTCAGTACGCATATGCGCATGGAGAAGCGGCGCAGTCAGCTGGAGTGCAAGAACTGTTGGCACTGTTATGTGTTCTCAATGCAAAGCTAGATCGTACAGAATTTACATGGGCTTTGAAGAGTGCGATTGACTATCAGAAGTCAGTGCTCAATGTTCAGGACCCCATGTCAATAGCAGGACAATCTAGGATGGTACATCAAGGACCTCAATCAGTAGCAGACATTATCGGTCAAGCAATGACACGAAGTGTTGCGCGGCAAGCCGAATCTCAGGTTGTGAGCTCTACTGGTGAAGCAGGACCAAGCACCGCAGGTGTGCTACCACAGCTTACAAGTGCAGTAGATTTGAGCGCTACATTGACGGTTCACCTCAATGATCTTCGAAGAAGATGGGACAATGTCTTAGCAAATGTGCAACAGGCGTCATTGGGTTTGGATCAGCTGCTTGACTCTATGGAAGAATCTCCGATCAAAGTACAAATACAAACGGCTGAAGCATCACTGTTAGGAACTCAGCGAACACTAGACACATTGACGCTACTGAATAAGCAGATTGAAAATCTACCATCTTCGCGACAAAGTAGAACCACAGGCGATCAAACTCAAGAAGAAGCTATTATTACCATGGATTCAGTTCGTATCGCACTGAGAAGGCTCGATCACGGTGAGTCAGCTGCCAAAACACAACTCAGCTCTAGCAGTTCTTCTTGGAAGGATAATTCAGAGCGACAAACTTTCAGCAAGAAGACCGCCTTAAGGGCTGGCGGACGAGAGTGTTGGATCTGCAAGGGAGATCACTTCGCTTACGAGAACCCGCCATGCAAGAAGGCTCTGGAAAACAAGCGAAAACAGAAGAAATCTAAGAAGAATCAGAGACAAAGCCAGATTGAGGATCAAACAGAGTTTCCTCCTCCTGATGAAGAAGCAACAGACTCAAAGAAAACAACATTGAATACTTCATTAGACATCCTCTATTCTTCAATGACTTCGAATTTGAAGGAATATTCTCGCAAGGAGAGCGACCTTTGCTCAATCATTGTGGATGGTGGAGCCAAGAGTACAGTGGTCGGGGAGAACAACTACAACCAGTTATGTCAATCTCTTGATATACAACCTATCTTCAAACCGAACTTGGAATCCGACTGCACAGCTCATGCTTTTGGAACCCCTGATAATAAGTCCCAAGCGCAAGAAATAATCGCTAGGTGCGTACTTCTCCTACCTGTCGGAGGAGGTGAGACACTCTCACTTGAAGCTTTAGTAGTTAAGGGGGATGTTCCATTTATGCTGGGAAAAGATAACTTGCAGAAATTCAAAGCGGTTGAATCTCACGCGAACGAACGATTATCTTTAATGGCAAATGGATGCAGGGTATCAATCCCAACTCCAGTGTCTCGAGTGGACGGGTACGCTAGAATTGTGTTGTCGTGCAAGGCATTCAGCATGAATGTTGCAGAGTCGCTTTTATTACAATCTCGGGTACCCAAATCTAGCAAGGAGGCAATTAGTCTTATCAGAAGAGTGCATAGCAGAACGCATTTACCATCGAGTTCAATGGAAGCTTTACTCAAAAGAGGGGATAAATGGAAACCTTGGATGAAGAACTACATCACGAAACTCGTTCAGAGTTGCGAGGTTTGTATTCGGAGTGGGGGGCCAGAGCACAGTAGGAAGTTCAGTCTCTCGCGCCTCGAACAGAATTTCAATGTACGTGTTTACTTTGATATCATGTATTGGAAAAACCGGATGGCATTAAATATCGTGGATTCGGCAACAGGTTTTTCCGAGATTTCAGCGATATCTTCTCGAGATAGTAATGTCGTGCTTCGATGTCTTGAAAATGCATGGTGCTTACGTCATGGAGACCCAGTGCAGATTGTCGCTGATCGTGAATTCGATAAGAAAGTCGTACATGAACACATGAGCAAGCGAGGCATAAAATTCTCACCACTACCAGCACGCCGACACAACAAGGCAGGTATTGTGGAGAGAAAGAACAGAGTTCTAAAGGGTATTCTAGAACGATTCGAACTCGACGAAGTTCAGAAATCGAAGAGATTTCAAGAAAAAGTATTGAATGCCTGTTACATAAGTAATATAATGTACGGCAACCGCATCGCGTCTTCGTTTGAATTGGTGCGAGGATATACCCCCTCAGTGAGTGGTACAGGACAACTGTTCGTGACCGAAGAATACTTGGAAGCCTATAAGGCTATGACTGCTAGAAGATTGTTGGCGAGGATAATGAAGTCAAGACCGGCACAGATTCGTAGAGATATCGAAATCGGAGAAGATGTGTTGGTTCTCGTCCCAAATGGTGTTCGGAAGCGTGGCCATTGGAAGGAAGAGCATGTTAGGAAGATTCGCCATGATGGATCTATTGTGGTAGGGAAAGGCCGTCAGGAAAAAGTTATTGCTCGTGAGGATGTTCGAAAGCTACCAACTAACCTACTTGCACGGAATGTTGTACGGGCACAGTACGAAGTGCCACCCGAAAGATATCAAAAGTCAGACGCACAACAAATTGAAGAGGATATTGGTAGTGAGACTTCTGGAGCGGAAAGTGAAGATTCTGATAGTGTACCCGTGCACAACTCTACAACACCAACTGTGGGGGTGACAGAAAAGAAGCATACTATTGCCATCACACCGGCGGCACCAGAGCCCCCACTAGAGACCGAAACGAAATCTCCAACCTTAGAGCAAGCGACAGTACCACCAGATCATGATGCCGAGACACCTGCTGGTCCAACTCAGCCACTGAGACGATCTAAGCGTAAGAAGAAGATGATCGAGAAGTACACCGCACTATGTATTCCAATATACACAGAGGCAGATCGAAAAGCTGCTGCACATAATGTTTTAAAGTTTACATACGATCAATGGCGTAATGTTCAATTTTACGAACGAGAAGCCCCTTGGATCCCCTACGCGATGTTCCGAACGGCTGAAAAGGTTGAACTTGATTCCAACTGGATGCACAACATCCGTATCGTAAGACACCAAGATCTTCCTCCTAACCCAAACATCATTGGATCACACTTTGTGTACAAGGTGAAGAATGACAGTCATGCGTTAGAAATGGGATATCTGAAGTTAAAGGCAAGACTTCGCGTTCACGGTAACAAAGATTCAGAGAAGGACTCCCTACGAACAGATGCCGCAGTGGTATCTCATGAAGGGTTTCGGTTGATCTACAGCGTATCTTCCCAATTTGGATTTATCTTGGGAAAAGGGGACATATCAGGAGCGTATCCTCAGAGTGGAGAAGCTAAGCGCGAAATATTTGTCGTGCCTCCCCGTTCCGTTGGGGCAGCTGGAACCTACTGGTTACTTTTGGCGACGTTCTACGGCATTGTTACAGCAGGTCGAAAGTGGCAAAAGGCATCAGACTCATTAGTAACTTCTGATTTGGGTTTCGACGTGATTGTCGGAGTGCCTCAATTGTTCCGAAAGATGGCTCAAGGTATACTTCGTTGTCTACTTCGCAAATATGTTGATGATATGCTTGTTGCCGGACGAACAGGTATCGATCTGCGAACCATTCGGAACGGAATACGACAGGTTTATAGTATTGGAGAGTGGAGGCAAACTCCTGAGCTCTTGAACGTGAATAGTACATCTGTACAACAGACAGGAAATGTAATTGAAGTTTCTATGCCTGATATACAGAAAAGCATTGCGCCCCTGGAGCTACCTCCAGGACGCCGCAAACAGATTTCCGATACAGCAAGTCAATCAGAGATTCGTGCGGTAAGAACAATCGCGGGAAAATTTGGGTATCTTGGAACTGCATACTTTCCTCTTGCATGTATCGTCGGCAGTTATATTCAGCAGTGCATACCCCAGTTGACTGTAGGGGATGTGAAGCAAATCAATGGTCCTATTCGAGATGGAGTAAGACGATCAAATCGTCTAAGTTATATTCAACCTACCACTGCTGAGAAAAGATCCGCCTACATATTGGCATTCAGTGATGCAGAATTTCCGCACCCGCACATGAAAACTGTAGCTTAGGAAGGTTGTGTCGTTGGCATTGCATTTGGGACGAAGAAGTCGAGCATATTTCATACAATTTGTTGGCTGTCTAGGAAACAGAGACGTGTGTCGACTTCAGTTCCATCCGCAGAAACAATTGCGGCAATTACAGCTACAGCCATGGCGCTCAATCTGAGGAATATTTACGAGAACATAAGTGGAATTCGTTTGCCGATCACTCTGGTGGTGGACAGCAAGGGTTTGCACAAATGCATATCGACTCAATCGCACCCTCGAGATGCTGCAGTTATAATTGATGTGCAGCGATTACGTCTCATGCATATGAATGGAGACTTGGACCGTATTGTATGGGTACCAGGGACTCAGAACCCTGCTGACCCATTGACAAAGCCGTTGGCTGGTGAGACGAGTGGAATCTTGGAGACAATGGTATCCGAAGGGCGCTTGATGTTCGACGTTGACAACTTGAGGGATATTGGTATTGCAAAGCAAGAAGAAGAATAAGGCATCTATTTCAAGACTCAAAAGAGTGATATGTCTCGTTTTTCTTGTGACATCCCAGTAACAAGAATGGGGGAGTGTGGAATATCAGTCGTACTTTGGAACTTGTTATATATCATGTGGAACAATGTCTACATATATGATATATATTTATGAAGATTGAGTGTAGTCAAAATCTATGTGGAATATGCATATCTGAGTAGTCTTAAGACTTGCGGAGATACCGGAATGATAGGTTCATAACCCGGTATATATAGAGTACCGCGGCCGCAGCAGACGGAGCAGAAGAAGGAGGCAGCACATCCAGGAAGGAAGTTACAGACGCTTGGTCGATGCTGCAACGTCTGTCTGCGAAAAACTTTGCGACCTTTGGTAAAGAGAAAACCTTTGTGCTCATTTGGGGTCTATTATACTACTGAGAATTGGTGTAGGCGGAAGTACGCCTGTATGTTAGGGGTGCGGGACACGAATTTGACACGAGGTTGACACGAGGTTTGCGGCCAACTTTGATATGAGCCACCGCCATGCAAGCCCTATTGCGAGGGGTCGTAGCCTGGTTGATCTGGGTTTGGGGAGCCCAATGAGGTTTCGTGAAGATCATAAGAGCCTCAACCACGCTGGGAGACCTCCATTGAGGCTGTTGTTGATGAATTGTGTTATTTCTTAGTAGCGACTGGTCTGGTAAAGCTGTGCAATTCTGTTTTGCGAGTGTACGCAATACTGCAGGGTGGATGCCATCTGGGCCGGAAGAGGAGTCGTGCGGAAGGCCCTTGAGTGCCTTGCTGACTTGATGTTCCGTTGCTTTCAATGCTGGAGGGAGGAGGCTAATGTCTTTCGGATTAAGGGGTATCTGTGGTGCCGGGTGAAGTTTTTCTAGCGTTGCTTTGTTTTCTGAGGTAGTTGGTACTTGTATCGCGGTCTCAGCCATGATTCGTGCAGATTTGTGATATGATAGAAGGTGGGTTGCAAAGGATCGCAGCCAGCGATCTTTTGTACCCATATACTCCGCCTTAACCATTCCCTCACCACAAGAAACCGACTAACGTCCTCCACGTCCTTTCACGTCTGACAATCTTGACCTCTCGGTGTCTTGAACATAGTTCGTACCTCTCTGTGGATTAGAAAAAAGCGGCATATGTTCAATTTTGATGCCTGTGCTAAAAGGCGTATTGCTCTGACATAAGGTGAATGTACTATACTAAGTCCAGTCAGTTACAAGTATGCAACTCTGATTTCAATTCGTTTTTCGTGTATAATGCTGTAATAGAGTAAGCCTTCCTCCCCTTGGCAGACAAAACGATGAGCTATGTACAGGTAGCACCATTCGATTGGCCAAAACAATTTCACTTGCAGCAACACAACTCCCTCTGTAAGACTGAAAGAGCGTTTTCCATCAAACCGACGCCATTGGCAAAGCCCCATCCTAGAATGTTCTGGTTTAAAAGATAACTGACGTTTTCTCTGGGCCAAAGAAGAAACGCAAGAACGCTGAACTACCCATAGTCCTTACTGACTGCAGGCAAAACCCTCAGAACTGACTTCAGGGAATGCTATACGGTTCTAAGAACTTATCTACGGGAGCCGACAAAGCTATGACAGACATCAATCATATCATTCCCACATCATCATGACCCTTCCATCCCATACCACTCCCTGCACCGACTTTGTCAAAAATATTCACGCCAACGAGAGTTGTCAGGAAGCTCATCAGCAATACTAGTTCCAATGCAGTATTTTGAAAACGAATCCAGCCATACTAAGGTCGGAAAAAGGTTCAACTTAGTCTCCTGCAGAAAGCGGCAAGACTTGGACTGGCTTTCAAAACTTCCGAAAGATTCACAAAATATGGGACGGCGTTCTCCATCATCGAACGGCTTCGTAACATCTATATATCTTAAGAAACAAATGCAGGATATCGCAGCTTCGAACTCTACCCTGTTGCAGTATTGGTGAGGTTCGTCATCTTGCATCGTTAAAGGCATTGAAGACATCATTGTTGATCCGATTTCCATCGTAGGTTCCGCGGAAGGTTGCGCGGAATGTTCCGAATAATCCGTCGGCCAGATGGAAGGGGTCAGGGGCGCCATCCTCTCGAAGTCATTGCCGTCGGAAAGGGCATGCGGCTGAACGGCCAAAAAGAGGATCATGAAAACGATTTTGGAATACATTCTCGGAAAATAGATCCGTTGGTAATGAGCGTTTGATGAGGCGTTGTTGGGAGCAGCAGCTTGTGGGTGACTTGCTTGAGTAGCAGGAGGCGAGAATGAAGAAAACGGAAGAGAATCGAGCGATCTTGTTTGAGGTTTCGGTAGAGTTGCTTGATCGATATCGCGACTGTGAGATGAGTTGATCGGAAGCTGCCGCATCAGCTTGGCATTTTATACGAAACTGAAATCAGTGTACAATCCACCTGAGCCAAGTGGGCAGCCACTAGAGTGCGACGGTTCGATACCCTGGCGGTTGGGTTCGTATCATTCAGTGCACCCCGTGTTGGGTTAAGATAAAGTTTAAAGCACCTGAAAGACCGCCAACTCACCGTCTTCGTTTCTTTTCAAAGTAGCGTTCTCCTACCTGGAAGCTCTAGACACCGTGGCCCACCAGAAAACGTTGAATGAGCTGAGGAATGTTCGAAATTGTTACACCGGCTTCCTGTCGACTGTGGAAAAACGCCGTGGGTGGTGATGACCCTAAGCCCCAGTTTGACCTTCGCGATTGGATTGGAATGCAGAAAAACGAAGTACTTTCGAGAGAAGTACAAGCGCTGCGAAACTTCTTGGAGCTTCATTAGCTGAAAACGAGAGAACGAATCCCTTGACGTCCCAGGCATTATGCGAGATGTGAGCAAGACATGAAAACGTTGGGAGAGTGCGTTGGAAGTTTTTCATGACCAGAATCGTGTGAACGGAATGGATAGGGTTGTGGTACACATGGGACAGTGGGCCCTCAATGCGCCGTTGACGGCGCCGGGCTGTGCGCATAAGGCCCGCGCCCACTCCTTCACTATGAAAGAGATGACAGATCTACAGGCAGAGTATTGCAGAAAACCTTCTCGCCGATGGAAGAGCTGAGACTACACCTCTCAGGACAAACATCGAAACAATTCTCTGCGTCACGTTATCGAGCAGGTTTGCTCGACGTACTCAGTTAATTTCAGAACCAGGCTACTTGAATCATACCCATAGACATCATGACGCTCTGGTCGTCGAGACCACTTCCATTGCAGAATCGCCATCATCATTTCAACTTCCAACGCCCCTCTGCCACCCCCCAGAAAACCGAAACCTCCACATATACGCACCCATAACAGCCATCTCACAATCGCGACAGGCACCGCCAAAACAATCGGAACCACAATTCAGATACATCATTTCTACTGATCTGTAAAACCAACCAACCGCACTCTCTCTCTCAAGCGCTCCATCTGTTGCCACCAAAAAGGTTGTCACTCCCACCTGGAGAAGACAGTTGACAAAGGCGCGGACACCTTCATCACCACGGACGCCGTCGCATCGGAGGCTGACATTTAATCTTTCATCACCGAATTACACAACTACGTCGTAAATATGGCCACCGCAACAACCCAGCGATATCTACTGTCCTCCCCGAATTATCCTCGAATCTTAGCGTGCCGTAGCCGCACCCTTCAGTTGGGCAGAACGGCAAATGAAACATATCACCACCAAAACATGTGTGTACTTCTTGACCGTCCCTGCCACTGCCACTGCCTGTTCCACCATATTCTACTCACAATTCTCCACTTCACTGTCTCCAATGCTTCTTTTCATGGTCGTGCCCGTCCTGAACATCACCGTTAGCGTCAGGCTGCTTTGTCGCACGACTGCTGAAAACAAACTGCGGCTGATTGTACTACAAACTATCTGGGCTGCACCGCTGCCGCGACCGCGCGGCCCAACTGTCACCCAGATTGTTGTGGTCTATACTGATATGTGAACACGTCAGAGTTTGGTGCCACACTGCAGTTTTGTCCGCCAAGCACAACCGATCAAGCGCGGTCGCATTGAGTGAGATAACTTTTACCGCATTACCTTGCGTCCATTTGCTCATTGTTAAGATATTCCAATTGAAGTTGCAAGTAGCAAATGGAAGTCTTGCAATTGCGGAGAAGCGCTGTGATTGCAGTTGGTGAGCTTGCGGCCAACACGAGAGGGTGCGACACAGACAACTTAGTGAATTAGTGTACCAGTGTATTAGGATATCGTAGCGGTTTCTGTGTGTTTGAAATGCGCAATAGCATCACAGTAAGTGAGAAACGACAAAATCGAACGTCAGAGGTGGGCGAACGCTTCGGGGGCGACGAGCGACCACCCACAACTGCGCCGAGCGAACGAAGCAGCAGCCGAATGATGTAGAACGACCGACGTCAACGACGACCTCCATGGAGTTGCGTTGCCACGTAGTGCAAATATACCTCCTCAATGGGAAACACATTACAGTGTACTCGGATTGGTTCATGCACATCGCTGGAGAGCAACCGATCTCGAAACCTTCACACATTTCAGCGTGTGAGACGTGGCACTTATCGCTGCCGTTTTCTTTTTCTCTAATCACAATCATGCGTCTATTCTCGTATCAATCTATATAGCTCTTACAGGAGACAGGAGCTTCGTACAATGCATTTCTGGTTGTATCACCGCACACCGAAGCTAATGAACTTGCTTCTTCGTTCGAAGCTTGATAGAAGGTCACCGAATACGCGCAAGATACTGCACGAGATAGAACGTACTGTACATGTGGCACATTCCAAGTTTTCAAGCCCCGTCCACTCAGATTCAAAGCTTCCACTCCTTCCGTAGACCACACTGACGCCTGGATCGTAGCGGGGTTCTTCTCGGAAATAGGAAAGGAAGAAAAGAAAAAGAGCATCGTTAGAACCGACGGAGAAGTACTGTATGTTTCTCAGCATGTCTTTACCTCGGCGGACAATGTCCACCAGACATCAAGCACATTATTCATTATTCCGACATCTGAGAGCGCTTCACTGAGTAACGAAAATTACGTACTTACCAGTTCTTGCGTTTCTTAATTTTGCTCCGAGGCCCAATCTTCGGAGATCGTCAACAATTCTTTGAAACTAGAACATTCTCGGATTGGGCTCAGCCCGCGCCCGTCTATGGCAACGTTGCCGGACGTTGAAACGTGCAGTTGATTGTGGGCTCCGTCCCGTGCGACTAGAGAAATACGGCGCATGTTGCTAGATAGGAGCACCTGGTGTAGAAGTGTTTCAATAACATTCAACCCTGAAGCCCGAACTTGTTTTTTCCAGCATTTTCTGTCTTGTGCAATTGTTCTCGCTGTCGCATATCTGCCACCATTCCAGCGACGGCGCACGAGTATTGACCAACGACGCGCCCGACGGCATCGTACTCTACAGGACAGACACAGGGCCGTACAGCGTAGCGAGAAGCTCTGGTAGAGTTCTGTTGTGCCGGGGGCATGCCCAAGTCTAGAGCATGGCAGAGTTCTTCTCGGGTGATCACATCGTGCTGATATGTTAGCTGCATCGGATCTTGGCGCTGTTCTGAACAGGGTGATCAAACAATGATCGAAAGCGTTCGACGTTCGAAGCCTGGTTGCCGGCTGGTTGAGAGATCCATGCCTGTCTTATTTGATCGCCATAATGAAATGGTGCGCCTGGGATCCATAATTCCATGCCGTAAGCCTTGGTGCACCGTTCATCTTAACATCGTTACCGAATGCGACTACGTGCTGCTCATAGGAAAAAGTATCTTCCCCGATGGGAGTCGAAGCGCGGCTCGAATATTTTCTTTCGCAAGATGTCAAGCACCGAGCCTTTCTACATGTTTTTTTGTTGTCACTGAATCAGCAACAAATCCTGGGTGTACAAGCACTCGCGACCTATTCCAAGCACGTAAAGTGGTTAAAGCCCTTTACCATGACGCATTCCATGTCTTCCAGTCTGTCCATCTCCTTCTTCCAGTTCCATCGAGATGATGCGCTCTTCGAACAGCGGCGATCGGATGCTCAAAGTTCCAAGCACCTTAAAGACGTTGCTCTGTATCACTACCTTGGGCTGCTCGATCCTTAACTTTTGTCACCCAAGAAAAGACAAGGGCGTTCAGCGCGAGGTGTGACAGCGGTCGGCTTCCGGCACCGACGGGTGGGTGATAAGCGACGGCGCATCGAAGCCAAAAGCGATCGGTCGCGAGGCAGGCCGGCCGCGCGGTGAAGCTGCCGACGCGGCCGCCCGATGAGGCGGCCCCAGGAAGAGGTGGCCGCGTGACGAAGGGCGGCGCAACGGCCGTCGCCGCAGCTTGGCTGATGTGCGAAGCGGAATGACCGCTGCGTCGTCGCTCGCGCCACGTCACAGACACGTGATCTGGCAGCAGTTGAGCGTTTGCTTCATGCCAATTGGAGTGCTCCACGTGGATACGCGAACTGCGTGTAACCGGCTATCACCGAGGCGCGCGGATACTTTGGAAAAATTCAGTGCTCGGACCCACCACTCCCTTGAGTGGACCTGCACCAGCCGCGAAAGAAGCACTGTGAGAAAGCGTAGGGTCCAGACTTCCTGGATCGGGTGGGGCCGATTTCTCGACTTCCCGGATAATTGGCACCATTCTATCAGGCTGTTTAGTAAACAGAGTCACACTCCAATTCCTCATGACGCCCTCGTCGTCGCGACCACTTTTTTTTGCAGCATCGCCACCATCCGTATCTACAACCTCCAGCGCTCCACCGCCGATCCCCGGACAACCGCCAACTCCAAACAAACCTCCATACAAACGTTTCCATAATCACCCTGCCAAAATCGCCACAGGTAGGACCAAAACCATCAGCACTACAACTCAGTTTCATTATTTCAGCGGCTCTGCGCACCTTCACAGCAACGCTATCTCCCTTTCAAACGTTAGATCTTCCGCTACAAACAAGGTTGTCCTATCGTCACAAGGTGGTTGGCGGTCGGCAAAGGCCCGAGCACCGCCACCGCATCGGATATCGCCGCATAGTGCGACGTCGCATCGGACACCGACGTATATCCTCTCATTGCTGCGCAGCACTTCCGCTGCAACCAGCATGGCACAACTACGTGTAACAGATCTCGACGCAGCGCCGGCCCAACATCATGCTCGTCTCCAAATCTCCTCGACTTCTAGCTTGCCGTCAACGTGGCCTCCAAACCGGCACCACCATCGCCAATGAAGCATATCGCCACCACAACCAGTATGTACTCCTCGACCATCTCTATACCAGTCGACCTTTCGACCCACCACTCTCTGCTAACTCACAATTCTCTACTTCACCACCGTCAAAGCACCCGCGGATGACCAAGTGGGCCCAAAACAACGCAACTACAGCGGTACAGCTCTGAGACACCACTACCCTTACCAAACTGATGCTGAGACCCATGCAAACTATCTCGACTGCGGTGCTGCCGCGACCACGTGGCTCGTCTGTGACCGCAATTGTTTTATCACTTCACGAGCACGCCAGCAGTTGAGATCAAAGCGCAATTCTTTGCACCAAACACAACTGATCAATCATGGGCGCATTGAGTCAGATAACTTCTACCGCATCACGTTGCGACCCTTCATTCATCGGTAAGCTATTCCAATCCGCGTTACAAAAAGGAAATGAAAGTCGTGCACTTTCGGAACGAGCGCTGTAATGACAGTTGGTGACTTCGCAGCGAAAGCTCGAGAGTGCCGCACAAGCAACTAACACCTGTACTAGAATATCGTAGCGGTTTCTACAAGCTTGAAGAGTTGCAATGACATCACAGAAAATGGGAAACGATAAACTCGAGTGTCGGATATCTATTGGATAGGGTGGTCGCGGTGACGGCGACGAGACCAAAAAGGCTGAAACGGCCATGCATCTGCGAATCCACGTGAGTTGGTGTAAAAGTGTTCGTCGTCAATGGCAAACACATTACAGTGTACGCAGATCGTTTCATGTACATCGCTGGAAAGGAGCCGAACTCGAAACCTTCACACATGCCATCGTGGGTGAAGTGGCGACTGATGACTGCGGCCGTTCGCCCTGGGCCGGACGACAGCCGCTCACAGAAACTTGGCCGGATGTCACTGCACCTCCACCAAAGGGTTCTGTCATTCCGCGGCGAGCGCCATTGATGCTGGAGCTCATGACGGACTTGACGTGAATACATGGTGGCAGAAAATGTATCACGAGTGGTACGAGGAACATCTTCCGCAAATAGTTTGAGCAGTTAGCCACAATCACCGATCGTATGAATTTTGGCTTAACCGCAGGTGATGATTCATTGCAACGATTGGGAGCGCGTGACGTCCCATATCACTATAGTGAAGATTCAATGCGAGGCCTAGGTTGCGCAATACGTTTGAATTTGTAAACGCAACCCGGGAATTTTCTCTGTGATCAGAGCAGTTGCACCCTATATATGCTTGGTGCCTTGCTTGCCTGCCGATTCGGACGCTGCTCCGCCCCCGACAACCGTGCTCAGCCATCCTTTTGTGGTGCTGGTTTGTCTTCTTACTGTTTTGTCTTCCCACTCACTGCTTCCCTCAAAAACTTTTTGGCTACGCAGGCATAGTGTAAGTGTCTATGGCGTCGGAACACGACGAGAAACTGTCGTGTGCGCGTAGCACTTCGCGCGGGGCGCCCCACTCTTCTGATGCCTATCGTTGGCTACCGGGCGCCCATGAAGGACAAGAGAGAAAGTATGCTCAGGCGCAAACCCTAACAAACCTGAACTCAATAAAAGTTCAGAAGAAGCACGAAGCTACTTCAGTTCTGGCCGCGTGGACTGAATGTAATAAGATCATGTGTTGCAAGTGAAATTGCGGGGATTGGATGCCCCGGATGACTTACAACGTTTGAATCCAACAAGTGTTCTCTTGCGGGCGATGAAGATTAGCGCTCTTGAACGACCAAACCAGATCTAACAGAAGGCAAAACTGATCGCAAGAAATATCTCTCGTGTTGGTATCCAGATGCTGTCGTTAGAAGGGGATGTATGTAATCAAAATTGGGCTCGGCTGTCGGGAAAACCATAATCGTTGTCGATACTCTTGGCTGCGGTGTAACACAATCGTACATATAGTCCACAGAGTGTAGTGGCAGACAGTTTACAAGCTACTCAAAGCCATGTCTCCTTTATAGAAGTAGAGCTAGCATCTCCTAGATGCATCCATCACAGCAATAGATAGCGACAGAAAACGTAATGGAGGCTCCTCTCTTCCTGTGAGAGTCAGCCAGACCCTCATCATCACTTTCAGTGTTACACGCGGGATGTAGCAGCGAACTTCAGCTTTGTTTTCGCAACGCCTTGATAAGAAGACTTTTGCGATCTACAAGACGCAAACTGCAGAGTCTGCGCTTGTCTGAACGCCTTCTTTTGCTCTCAAATTTGGAGATGTGATTATCTTTATCATGTGTATGGGGTAGAAAGTAAAGTGGGCACAAGTCGGAAAGATCAGTTTTGCAGGTAGCCGACTAATCGTCAATTCAAAAGGAAATGGTCTCATCATTGCTCGAACGAGAAGCTTTTATTCTGTCACAAGTGTTGAGAACAGACAAACACCGAACATACAGCGTTTCACCGTCTCAATGCGAGAAGCACAGTACTATGTGCGATAAACTCGAATACAAAACTTCCGTTACTTCATTTATTCGCAGTTTTCGTACTCCTGTCCCTCTCCTCAAAGAGTACTGCGTTTTCATGATCTCCGTTCGACACGAAATGTAAAACTTGGTTGCGAGCAATGCCGAGCGTTCAAAAAATGTTTCCTGTTCTTACTTGGAACCACCAATTTACTTCGCCAAGTCTTGCCTCTGCCATAGCCTTTGATCTGTATGCCATTTCTTCCGATATGCGTAGTGATTGGAGCATCTCCATATTGTCTTCTGCCAGAGTAGACAGAGCATCCACGTTTTGAATCAACTCTCTGAAGATGACGGTTACTCGCAGCAAGCGGACCTTAAGGTCACGGACGAGGCCGATAGAAGCGGTCTTAGCCCGTAAGGCCGCCATCATTTCATTTCCTTCATCAAGATCAGTCTGTTGCTTCTTAACGGCAGCAAGAAGAAGATCCACTGCGTCCTGTACGAAATGCGTATCTTCCTTTTCTGAGATCAGAATACTTGCCAGCCTTATCATTGCCACTTCATCATTGTTCTCGCCTATTGCTTGGTGAAAGTAGTCCTTCTTCTGTGGCATGAAGAAAGCAACCTCTGATGTTCCTGATACTCGTAGCACTTCCAAAACGCCGGGTAGGCGTTTCTGGTCGGCCATAAGACTAGATTATCTGACGCAAAAACGAACGGATTGAGGGAGAAGACGTATATGTCGCCTCGCAGCTCGTCCGATGGCGAAGAAAGGATTCGGTTCTCTCAAAGATCAGATTGATCTTTGGTTGCGTACCAACCCGTCATACTATTTTGACAAGGTGTACAGTTGTACAGCACATAACCTTGTAGCTGTGCAGATCCCAGAAAAGACTAGTCTTTGGATTATAGAAAAGTTTAAACTTTAGTTTAGGTTTCAAGTATCTGTGAAAATTGAATCAAAGCTCCGAAACGGGACCAATCGCTCACTGTCTCAAAGGTATTATCCTCAACGGTTCTGGGATCTCAAAGTTTGTAAAGTTTGTAGCCGACAGCATCTCCGAGAATCTACTAGTTCAACTCTATGTGACAAGCACATGTGTATGCACTCATGTTTATCGCAGGTAGTTGAACGTATCATGTAAAAGCTCATAGGCTCCGGGAAGAAGATTCCAAGGATGCAATGCGCAATGGACTGGTTTCTTCCCCGGCACTTGATTTTTCGCTCTTAATCTATCCTCCTATGCAAACAGTTCTTGAAGCGAAATTTCCATCATATTGCGTGCAGCGTCGTTGAACTCTGGAGTGTCAATACGGTGTTCATTTTGAGCCTTTCCACCGCCCCAGTGTATCCAAGATTGGCCTATTTCCTGTCGTTCCATACATCACAGCACAAGTCAGTCTATTGGGCCACCTACGCAGAGCATTTGCTCTGCAAGAAGTCAGGCTACGAAGGCGAAGCTGCAGGAGCAGGGTAAAATGAGGTCGACTTTGCGAGTGCGGGGAGGTTCGTGAAGGGCACTTGCGATCGACATGCGTGTAGCTGCTGTCAGCTGCAGCTGGCGGTCACAGAGGGTCACGATGGGTTCGTGGTTCGAACCCCGGCCCTGCCGCTCCTCCCCCCAGTTCACTACAATGCGGCTCATGCGCATTACTTTATAAGATGGATTGTACCGCAAGCACGTGCACACGTGTCCCGTGTGTTGTCAAAATGATCTTTTTAGGGAAGGCATGACATGAAACAGATGTGTACTGTTGTCAGGGCCGTTCCTGTGGGGAACGAAGTAGTCGGGAGAAGGTCTGTGCACACTTGACCACCGGCGGGCACTCCGCCGTGCCGAACGGTCGCACAATTTATCTGGCCAGTGCACGCCACCGCCGCATTGCTGTGTGCTCAGTGGGGCACGGTGCATAGAATGACGTGTGTGTGGCGCTCTCGCCTCGCACCAGGCCGACGACTGTCAACACCGTCCCTCAAGGCAAAACGGCTACTCTTCCTACACCACTATAGAGGTCTCAATTTGAGCCCCAACAGCACAACAAAATTAATAAGTCCATGAACACACAGACCAAAGAGCAGACGCGTACACAGTATTTCATAAACAATGTCTCTTCCTTTTCCACATCTTTGAAAGGCAAAAAGCATGGTGTAATATATCATAAACTTAAACGATAAACAACAAACACAATAGTTATACAAATACACACTCGGCCTCAGCATTCAATTTTGTTTGCACTTCAATGTTCACACCAGTAAACTCGAAACCCAAATAATATGCAAAAGCCCTGTAGAAAAAAGGCAACTATTTCTGTAAAAAGAAAGAGAAAAATTGTAAATCGTACACAAAACATGATCAAATCTCTAAATAAAATTTTGTGGAACAAAACCAATATCCAAACATAAGAAACACAATTAAATTTATTTTGGGCGGTAGACATTTCTTCCCAACAATTTTTCTAAGAACGAGTCAAGGTACATCAATCTAAACATTCTATTTACATCCGAGAGAGACGCACACTTTGTCAGTATGTCAGCAATCATTGGACTTCTTAAAAAACATTGCAGTTCCACAATTTTTTTTTGATGAAGGTCTCCAACGAGATGAATGAATTTTTTAGTGCCTAGACTATCGCGCTTTGCTCAAACAGAAGTTTCAAAGTTAACTTTCTTGTTGCCAAAAGTAGGGTTCTGTTCGGGGTAAGCTGGATTTTACCAGATTTCTAGACGCCCTGCTCTTGAATGTGTCAGGTATTTGCGATTTCATTGACCCGCTCATAACCTATTTACTCTAGAAACCAATTTTTACTGCATTCGGCAGTAGCAGCGGCAGCGCTTGCTGTTACGGATGCGTCTGGCCACGCGGCAGTAAGCGCAGTGTATTGAAAGCCGGCGTGTGTGAGTGCGCCATCTCTACGCGCTAGATGTTCGGCAGTGGCTGCGATTTCGACAGATCTGGAAACACTACAGGCAACCACACGGCGGCTGTCCGCGGTAATGGCGCAGAAACGCGCTCCAGTGACGGCAGTGGATGCAGCCAGCGCGTGCGACAACGGCGCCGAGCTCACGTAAATGCAGGTGGCATACTTTTGCAGCGGCTCGGCAGACGGAGGTGCATGGGGCACCTTTCGATGGTATGACGCCACCTAGTGGCGAAACGACGGCACGGTCTGCGCACGCGTGTCGGGGTGCGTATGCGCGGGGGCCCAAACCGAAGCTTCGATGAGCGAGGAATCGTGTTGGGGGCGCTCTCCAACGCGGCGGCTGTGGCGGTGGCTCAGCGCTTGCCCGTGTGCGCGTTGCGGCGCGAGTGGCGAAAGTGGAAGCTGGTGAGCCAGCTCTTCGAAATGGCCTGGCGAAAGCAGCCCTGGTACGCGCACGCCAGCGGCATTTTGTGTGCACGCGCAGGTGAGCCTTAAGGTTGAAGCGGTAGGAGAACTGCTTGGCTCAAGGCGGGGACAAGCAGTTGTACAGCGGCTCACCGTCCGGCTCGGCCGGCTAGATGGCGCGCTGCGTCGCGTACTCGTACGACGTTACGAGCGTTCAAATTGACGGGGCCGACTCCAGATTCACGGAGCCGTCCATTGCTGTGAACGGCGCGCGCGGCGGGGTGGCATGGCAGCGGGTGCGATGAGCGGTGGCGGTGACAACGTTAACGACGGTGGCAAAGACAACGGCGACGGCCGCGAGCTGGTGCGCGGGGTGTGTGCGCGCGCGGCGTAACTTAATCTATCCCTGGCAGTGGCACACGTTGACCACGACATCCAAGGGCTGCACTGCCCGGTCGAAGAGTTTTCTTCTTAACTGCATATTGCTCAAAAAACACGATGGGATTACATACGCAGATTTGTAACCGAGGTGAGAACCCCTTATTTTAAAAAAGGACATAAACATCCTTTGGAGCTTTTGGAATGTAGTAATTTTTGGATGGAACCACTCTTGTTGGGGCCGTTCTAATACTTTCTTTTGTATGGAAATAGCATACGGATATTTTCTCTTGACGTGGCGGCTCCTAAGTGGCCATATCTAATATGAACCATTGCCACATTGTGTGACTTGCAGGGCACCCCTCTGCAAGTTCCATAGTGCATGGTGTAGTACAATGAGACCTCTTTGAGTTGGTGCCATGTGGGCCTACTTGTGCTCCTTGCTGGCTGCACGGCACCCAATTGGTATTATGTATTTTATAATTTCTAATTCCTAATTTCTAATTCCTAATTTCTAATTTAGCTTAGCTTAACATTGCTGGCCCATGACATTAGGTCATTGGCACAGCCGATGACGTCATGCCCGCATGGGAGATCGGCGTCGGTGCGCCTTGTATATATTGTGGTGCACCTCGCCTTCCCCCTCGGGTATTGTAAAGTCAGGCACCACTAGGGCAGTAACTATACCATCTTGGTCACTTGCTACTCTATTACTATTCAGGTTTTACCACGCGTCGACGTCTACTACCGTACACCTACACGGTCTAGACTAATTGCCCCGTCGTTTGCCCCTGCGGGTTTCAGGTGCCCTAATACCATATTGGTTGTGTGTTTTTCTACTTTAGGTTGAGCCCTCGCGCGCTGCCTCTACCAGGCAGACCCCACACCTTATCGGTATTTGTACGACATTTTGGTCTCCCGACCTAGAAGTTTCTTGGTTTTTGTCGTACCTTTACTGGTGAACAGAAGACTTTCGAAAGGATTCTGGAAGTTCACACACCTATTTGGTTTCGTAGGAATACTCGCGAAGCAATTGGATATCACTATTGGTCATTATGGAAAGACCTACAAGGATTACTCGTGGCTCTAGCCCGCCACCTAGCCACAAGGGTTCTGCTGCGGCTTCGGGCGTTAAACCCATTCTGGATAATCCCGAGGAGCTGCTTCGGCAACTTTGGGCCGGAACCTCAAAGGATACGGGCACTCAGCCACCGTTGGTTCCTGAACCTAATAAGTAATTGCCGACAACGATTGGGAACCTTTGGTCCCAATTGGAAGATCGAGCGAAAGCTGTTTTTACCGCTACGGTTAATGAAGCTATGACCCCAATGGACATGGACGCCGTTACCCGCTTGGTGGTTGATCGAGCCGTGCAAGATCTCTCTCAATGCATACCTAAATTGGTTGAAACATACCTCTAAACGGGTGCCCGGGAGCATATCTACCGAGTGGTTCCAGACCTTTGGGTTTCCGAAGGAATGGCGGAAACAAAAACCCCTGGGGTGAATATGGTTACTCGCATACCACAAGGGATCCCTGCCGGTTCTTCCGCAACAATCAAGCCAATTCCGGGCGATAGTGCGTACCTACGAGGTTTAAGGCAAGGTCAAGAGAGCCGTATAGAGATGGGCCCTCGACACGTGTACTTGCCACCCATTGCAGGTAACGTTCGAAAGGACACCAAGACTGGTGGACCTGAGGACGATTCGTCTGACCCAGATGAGGGGCGGCGAAGAAGAAACCGCAAGGGCAAAGAAAGGAGGAGGAAGAAGGGAAAGAGTCCAGGCTACGACTCTGACCCCGATTCGTCGAGCTCCGATACCGATACTGGTTCATTCTCGGATGATGACCGTAGAGGTAGACGCAAGAAGAAACCGAACAGGTAGGCGAAGAAGTCGTCAAAGAGAAACCGTAAAGGTAAGAAGAAACGGTACGAGTCGTCCGACTCGGATTCGGACACCGATACAATCCTAGAGGTGCGTCAGCCGCTGAACGACCTGTTCACCAAAGCGGTTGATTGTAGGTCATATCTGTTGAGAAACCGATCCTCTGCTTGCACCCAAGAGGTTGCGCAGAAGATCACCAAGCACCACAAGAAGCTCCGCTTCCAGATGGGTGATACTACCATCACAGATGATGATCCCATTGCGGTAATTGAGTTTTTGCAGAAGTTCAAGATTGCATGTGACCAAAAATGGGTGTTCAGAAGGTTCTGCCATGTTTATATTCCAGTTTTATCCTAAACGTCAATCTTACCACTTGCTGCAAGGCACGTTTCGTGGAAATACCCTGGCGGTTGACGAAGAGGGAACAGAGATGTTAGGGACGTACCCAGAAGTGGTTAATTTCATGCTAGAAACTTACACTACCGATGAGGTTATCCAAGAAGGTTACGCTGAGGTGCAGGCTTATCGCCAGTGCTCTAGCCAAACCAAAATGGAATTCTAGTTGGGTCTTTGGAATCTGGATACCCGATGCGGTAATGTCTTTACCACTAGTATGTTGAAGTCGCTCTTTGCCGACAATGTCGACAAAGAGATCCGTTCGCAGGTGCGCAACTACCTGGCGAATAACCGTCAGGTGGAATATAATAGGCTTCCCCGTTATGCTCAGGGCCTAGGCGACACTCTCCGTCACGGAAAGAAGCCGTCTGCGGCCTATACCTCAAGGGATAACCTGAAACGGTCAGGATTGGAGCTAGAAGAAAGCACTACCTCAGGGGATGATTCGCTCATTCGCGTACCAACCGGGATGGCCGTTCATCTCGGGACCGCGCCGCAGGCTCAATCACGAGCCACCTCTATTGGTAATTGGTCGTCGACAGTACCACCGGCATCGGTAAGGTCGCCACCAAGTGCGGAGAGCACTCAACAAACCTCAACAGGTGGTTCGCAAGCATCTTCATATGCTACAGCATCGACCAATCCTGTTACCAGACCTACCTCTATGGCAATGCATGATTACCAGAAAGGTGGCTTAGTTTGCTGGCTCTGTTTATCGCCAAACCATCTGGCGAACAGATGTAACAAAATACTACCAGGGGTGCGGGAACATCTAATCGGTGCCAGACAGCAGAACCACCGTAACCTGTATGAATCTGGAAAGAGGGTACAAGTTCAACCATCACCATCTCATGTTCATCTCGGCGAGGACACACCAATCTTGGAGAAGGACAGTCCCGCTCAGGAGGAGCAGGAAGACACCGAACGGTTAGCATAGGGGCCACCCCTAAACTTGAATTGGCAGGCCCGTCGATACCGGAACAAGAAACCTTACAGGAGGAAAAGGAAGAATCAGATATATCCAATGTGGTTTGTCTGATGAAGTACAATAACTATAAATTGATGCTCCATTAGGCTTTTTCAATTTCCTACAGGTTCCCGTTGTGTATATACTTGATACCGGCGCTTTCCCTCATTCGCTGCGCATCGCACCCACATGGTAACTGAAGATAACTGCAACACCTAACTGGATAACTTTAATGAAGAAGCTAACACCAACTGGGAGAAGTTAATCAGAGTGCATCGAAGAGACCAAGAAGGTTTGCCGGAAAACCGTGAAGGTTTAGCGATCACGACGTACCGAATGCAGCCCGACGAGAGATGCGCTTTGCGCGTCAGCGTCTCAGCGACGCCAAAGCTGGCACGCCGCCGGCACGCGCGCGCACTTCCATGGCACGCGCCGCGCACGCATGGCTCCAAACCCAAGTGCTGAAAGCCAAAAAATTACGTTTTTTGATAAGCGAGAGACTCGCCCCAGATCCGAAGAGCGCCGCGCTGGGTAACCGGTTCGGTTTACACTATTGTCTGTAGGTAGCGTGCACCGGCATGGTCAAAAAATCTAAGTATTTTAGGCGTGCCGCGCTCCCGAATCGGCCATTCTCAGCCTCTGAAACCGCTTGGTTCCCAAGATACAGACCAAAAAGAGTTTCGGCGTTTTTGATACCGTTTGGTGTGGTAATTTCGGCGTGCCATTTTTTGATTCGCTTTGCAAGTAACCTCATGGGTCTGGTGTAGATTGTGCACGTTTGTGCGCCAAGAGACCATGCAGAACCATTCAGGTACATTACGGGCACACGCGCGTCGTCGCGCGGCACCCTCCAAGCTACCAAATCGGTACTACGTGACGCTCGCTGCGCACAGAAGTGCAACTGCAAGGTCCACCAATTTGGTTTGAGCTGTTTATGGTAGTAGAGACACGACAGAGGATTGCGTCACCCGGATAGTGGCTGTGAAGAACCAAACCTTCGTGGTAATGAAGAACGACACCGATGGGGTCTGATGCGGTTTGGAATAAACCTTAAAGGTGGAGCATAGAACTGCGCGGGAGACATGAGTAATGCTGCGCAGCCCTTTATGGTACGCTAGAAACCTTGAGGGTGTTTCAAAGTTATGTAAATCAGAAAGAGAGCATGAAATGAACCTGTATGGAACAATCGAGATCCTTTATGGAACAATCTAATCGACCATGACGGTAACGAAGGGCAAGGAGGCCAAACGAATGGCACACGCCAGGACCTATATGGTAATGCCACAACCATAGAGGGAGGAAGGAGACCACTGCGGGATGGGAGGGAGGCCAGAAAGGACATGAATATAACTCGGATGGTCTAGAAGGGAACGAATTTTTGTACTTACCATGAAAGTTCATTTTCTTATGAGGTGCGAAACCGATCGAAACCTATGTGGTATTCTTTGAAAACAGAATGGACATGGTTCCTAAATGGTTATCGCGCTTTTTGACCACGTCAAGGTTGTCGCGGCTCGCCATGGATGATCGACACCGAGGGTGGTTTGATGCACATGAAACTGCAACCCTTTGTGGCAGTAAACTGCAGACGCCAACCGAAGCGGCCATCCATCCACCTTAGGTGTATTGAATGAAGCGCCAAGCCCATCACGCACCGCGACAGAGTGTACCTCTTGGGAATCGTCAGCATCTTGCACACTGCCGGTATCCACACCTGTCAGTGGTGGGAATAGACACCTTCGAGGTATAGCTGCTCTGCAACGGACGAAGGACAGTGTCTCCTACTTGGCCCAAATTGCAGAAACCCTAAAGGTGACAGGTCGGCTCATCTGCTAGTCATGTCCAAATTGGTAATTGCACGAACCCGAACGGTGTCATCGGTCGAGACAGGCGAGCAACATGCGAAGGCTACGACCAATATGGGAATGCTGAAGCCCTTAAGGGATTGTGGTACCCGGAAGAGGTGGAAATCTACACAAGCTCTTTTGCGAGTATACCCGAGTGGTCACAAGAAACCTGATGGTATCGCAATTGATTCTGCCAGGTTGCCGTCAACCAGAAGATGGCCAGGGCACAATCCAAGCTGGTTTTCGAAGTCCATGAAGGTGAGGCGGAGAGATGTTGTGCGTTACGAAATGAAAATGGTACCCACCATGATGGTATGGAGAAGCGGTCCCCATTGTGGTACAAGCGCGGCGCATATCGCAAGACAACCAATGCGATGTGCCGTGAACCCGATTGGTATGTCAATGCCACCAAACTTGATGAGAGGATCTAGGAGCCACGAGGGCGTGGCTCAGGGTAAAAAGGGGTCTGTAGTACAATGAGACCTCAATGGAATGGTGCCACGTGGGCCTACTTGGGCTCCTTGCTGGCTGCACTGCACCCAATTGGTATTCTGTATTTTATAATTTCTAATTCCTAATTTCTAATTTAGTTTAGCTTAACATTGCTGGCCCATGACAGTAGGTCATGGGCACAGCTGATGACGTCATGCCCGCATGGAAGATCGGCGTCGGTGCACCTTGTATATATTGTGGTGCACCTCGCCTTCCCCCTCGGGTATTGTAAAGTCAGGCCACATTAGGGCAGTAACTATACCATCTTGGTCACTTGCTACTCTATTACTATTCAGGTTTTACCGTGCGTCGACGTCTACTACCGTAAACCTACACGGTCTAGACTAGTTGCTCCGCCATTTGCCACTACGGGTTTCAGGTGCCCTACTACCATATTGGTTGTGTGTTTTTCCCCTTTAGGCTGAGCCCTTGCGCGCTCCCTCTACCAGACAGACCCCACACCTTATCGGTATTTGTACGACACATGGCTTCCCACATCCCAATTCTTCGGCACCAACCGCCCGCAAGATAAAATTACTAATCGTAACACAAACTCCCAGAACGTAGATAGCTCATTTCCTCGCGTTAACAATGGTTCTGTTTCCAATTATAGTCCTATGCAAGACCTCTCTTAACCCAGTGCCACTCCGCAGCAACCTTTTACTTTTTTTCCGGCTCAAACGACCGCCACTTGGCTGCAAACTATTGGTTTCCCTTCATGTAAACTCACAGCCACTTTGCCGCAACTATTTGTTTTCCAGCGCACAGTAAGCCATAAAGGTGTGCAAGCGATGCGTACCAATAGCTCCAAACAAGTAGAAGTAGCGTGTTGTGTATACAAAAAGATGCAATGATGCTAGATAGGCCTTGGTGCCGAGTTATCGCGACCTTAAAGCTGCCAGTCTTTCCTTTTTCTTCTCCTCGTATGGATCATAAAAAGAAACACGTGGAGATAAGGGTGATGACGGCTGCGTTGGAGGTCATTGCTGCCTTCAATATGCTGTACTAACGGCAAAGTATTGTAATTCCAAATAGAATATGGCAGACTTTCAAAACACTCATATTTTATTCCCAAAGGTGTTGGAACGGCCTTTAGAGCCGTTCCAATACTTTTTATTATCGCATGGGAATAAAATATGAGTGTTTTGAAAGCCACTCATATGCTATTAAGCATTCCAATATTTTGCCGTTAATACAGTGTATGGGTGACAGCAGTGACGCCCAGAGAGCCGTCCGCACCCTCATCTTGCTCTGTATTCCTATACTCTCCCATTTTGTGAGAGAGAAGAACGCTTAGGTTCCGAAGTGGCTACTTTGTGTCTTATGGACGCTCTAGGGCCAACCAACTGGAACACTCTGGCGCCTGAGTTAGCGGCAGCAATTCGCAAGCAGCTCCGCCAACGCAACTTTGCGTATATAATATAATGGTAGTGCTACGTATTGATTTTATTGTGCTTGATGGTTCCATAACTGATTTTCTGGTCGCCACGGAAGACGTAGTAGTTTGATCTAACATAGAGGAATCAAGTAATTGTTGCAAAGGGGCTTTTAGTAGGGTACTGGCTTGTGATGGAATCACAAAGGACTACCGAACATGTTCTCTGATGTACGAAAGTGGGTGTGGCATAGTGACGGTTGGCAAAGAACTTGCTCGGACTGGAATCGCCTTCGAAAAGGAACGACGTTCTCCAGAAGGCAATTCGCAATCGATGCTTTGGTGGTGCATTTCCCGATGGGCTATTGTGTGGGACACTGGTTCTATCAAAGAATATGGGAGACGGCACGCCGCACACTATGGAACTTGCAGAGAGGTCCCCTGCAAGTCACACAATGTTCCAATGGTTCAAATTAGATATGGCCACTTAGAAGTCGCCACGTCACGAAAAAATTTTCACATACTATTTCCATACAAAAAAAAGTATTGGGGCGGCTGTTAGTGTCGTACAGATACGTACACATGTAAAAACAGACGTATAATTTAGTCGAAAAGTAGTACGTCATAAGTTAGCCCACCGGTCACCTAGTATCCTTATTTAAAGGCACTCTGCTTAGCCCGGGAGCTTTGGCAAAGAGCTTCCCAAGACAGACATATCTCGTGCCAATCTGTCCTGCTAGTGAACTATTCCTTCATCACTGTGCTTCTACCATGAACTTGGAGTTTATAACTGAAGCCCACCTGAAAGTTATAGGCTCAGAAGAAGATCTCTCTCCAAGCAATATATTGGTGCCACCAGAGCTCCGCCACAAGATGAATAAACTACAATGGCACAAAGCCGGTTACAAATGGGCTAAAACCACCCAAGCATGTGCTAGAGACGGTGATTCTTGCGCCAAAGATGCAGCAACTACGTCAAAAACAATTCTCTACAGATCTATTGAATTTTGTAAAAAACGCTGATCAAAAAGGCCTATCGACTGGTACGTTAGTGTTGACAGCGCAGTTCAGTAACATGACCATCAACGAGATGCATTTTATGAAGAAAATTTGGCTCGCTTCGCAAAGGACTCAACCGTATATAGGCACCGTCGTATAGTTTGCCTGTAAAAAGAAGTGACGTGTTGCAAGCTAAGCCAATAGAATCTATCTCGGCTTACACCAAATGCTTTGCACGCCCTGCTCTCTTTTACATGAACCTTACCAGAGCCAAACAGGATTCGTGCTATAGCAAAAAAACGTCTATAATTCTGCTGCTTAATGAGGAAATATTCTCAAAACCGTTCAAGAACATCATCTCCAATTTTCTAGTTTCTCCTAAAAACAAAAAGAACGAATACCTTGATCATCTCTCTACCTAAAGGGAGAATAAACGCCATCAAAGAGGTTATGCCGACGGCACAAGAAAGATTTTCAACCCTTGTCGGGCAGACCTGGAACTCTGCGCGCCGACCAGTTCCGAGTCTCTCCAGTGCAGAAAATTCCAAAGTTTTTTATGAGGGTCTGCAAGGCGCTTTATAATCACTTTTCAGACCTGGAACCGTCGTCAAACTCAAATATCCATTTTATTGTGATTTCTAAATACTTTTGGGAAGCACTGCTGGAGCGATGTGGATTTTTAGTAATAATTCGTTGATGGACACGCATAGTTCCAGGTTCCCGACAAGGGTTAAGCGAAGTTAATTAGAAAAGATGCTCAGCCTCAATCACCGCGATCTGCAGTACAATGAGGCCTCAATGGGTTGGTGCCACGTGGGCCTAATTGTGCGCCTTGCTGGCTGCACTTCATCCAATTGGTATTTTCTATTTTATTATTTCTAACGTCTAATTTCTAATTTAGTTTAGCTTAACATTGCTGGCCTACGAAAATAGGTCATGGGCGCAGCCGATGACGTCATGCTCGCATTGAGGATCGGCGCCGGTGCAGCTTGTATGTATTGTGGTCCACCTCAACTTCCCCTTAGTGTATTGTAAAGTCAGGCACCATTAGAGCAGTAGCTACAGGGGGGATTGCGCAATAGTTCCATGATGAGTAGAGCCGCCCCACGTTTAGTGCTATCCAAAATAGCGTGGCACAAAATCCAGGCCAAAATAGAAGGTGCTGTGAAAGGGAAAATGTCTTCCATCGTAAAGGATCAAGAGGTGATGCAGATGACAAAATGGATAAAAAAGTTATCTGCTGAAGTTGAACGACGTGATTCTCTTTTTCATCAGCTTCAAGAGACTACTACTGTTAATAATATCCGGCACTGGGTTTGTACTGAGGAAGATAGAGGTATACAAGAGGCAGTAGTGAACGACGAACTGCATGTTTATGAGCAGTTTATTGCCCTTGCGGTGGAGAAAGCGAATTAGGGGGCCAGTTTTGAAGATGAAGACAATCTCCCTGTTTTTCTTTTACCTTCCGAGTCACATCTGCGTCATATTTTTGCTAAAGTTGAGCAAATTGCAATCGACAGCAATATTTCGGACGCAGTTTATTATCTGAGGAAAGCAAAGCGCGCTCTGCTGGGCGCGAAATGCAAGAAATGTAATGGCAGTATGCGGCAGTTTCGTCGGTGTTCTCGGAATGCTAGTTTAATATGCCAGATCGCTAGTTGTGAAAATAAAAGTCGGAAAAACTAGCATTTTTGCAGTTTGCGCTAGTTAGCAAGGCAACAAAAAAATTGTGGAAATTACGTTTCCGTTCAGTGCAGTTCAAACCTCACGTACTGGAGTTGAAGGCTACTTTGCAGTTTCTCTGCCACCGTTTGTAACTTTACATTCCCCACACTCGTCAAAAACAGTCTAAAAACTTACGAGCCCACCACTAGCGCTCCCTCATTCTAACCCCGCATTCGGGTCCTGAGTCTCAGATTCCCTAAATTTCAAGTTGAAGAACTCCAACAGAACACTTTCTCCATTTTCGTACGCCCTCCCAGCCCCAAACTGGCTCCAAACCCCTCCCAGCCTCTTCTCCTCCTGTTGCTCTAGTATGCGTTCCGCCGTTGGCACAGCCGCCGGCGCACCACCAAACGCAACTAGTGGGGCCCCACCCGGCAGCTGCCGTGGCACACACACTTCCCCATCCAAATCCATCATAACCCCACCCTTTCGCCTCTTTTTCAGCCGACTTCCCCAACCCCCCCTCCATTCCCTTCTCCGCTCTTTCCACTCACACGCTCACGTCCTACCAGAGAGTCTGGCGTCACCAGCGATCCTTTCCCTCTTCCTTCATTCCTCCTAGCGGCTCCTGCCCTTGCCAGATTCTTCATCTACAACAATTGGCACGCCTTCTCCACCTGTCTCACTTGCGCCTATGCCACCTCCACGCGGCCCCTCAGTCTCATATCCCTCATTCTGAGCTACACCATCTTCCTCCCAACGCACTCTACCATCTCAATCACATGCCTTCCACTCCCCACTCCAGCCAACTTCATCGGTTTCTGAGTCGTGGAAATCAAATCCAATGGCACCCCAATCTCCGACACACTCAGCACCACACCTCCCATCTCACCCACAATCTGAGAAATCTAGTCATCCAAATGTTCCCTAAGATCTCCTCCACGCTTCCTCAACCGCTCCTCAATCTCCGCCGCAAACATCCTGTCCAGTCCCCCATCCCCTCCACCCGAATCAGCCCCAACCACCCTCCCCACCCCCAATTCTCTCCTTCTACCCCTTTTAAACATTTTCCTCTCTCCTTCCTTTCCTGTGGGGTCTCCGGTAACCTCTTCCGTTGAAGCAGAGCCACTATATTCTCGTGCTCGACTTACCCATTCGACATCGCAGATATAAACGGCGGTTTATGGTAAGAGAAATAACCACAAGCGAGATGAACGCAACAGTTCCAGCACTTCTTCTCACTCCGCTCTCCCGTGGCACTGTCGGCCACACACCCACTTGCGCTGAACAACGATTTGTACCCCATTCATATTTACTCCAATTTTCCGCCATTCCGCACAATTTCCATCTTTTTTTAGAAATTCCCCCAATTTCCTCACTTTTGTCCATACCATATCCCACTGAAGCCCCCGATGCACCAAGTCTCAAGTATCAACGGTACTATTGAATTTTACTTTCTATGCTTTACTTCACTGCGGACCTTCTCATGAACACACTCCTCGGCTCTACCTCCACTACAGTTCTGCTGCCCATGTCTTTCCATAACTAATCATACCAATGCCCTTCTTCTCTGGAACAATTTTTCCATGACCAAAACAACAGCCCAGTCGTGTACTTAAAGCTTTTCCCACTCTTTAGAATGTAGATCACTTTCCTTTCATAGCTACCAGCACCCGACACCTTCCAACAGCCTATACCTTCAATCAAACAAACTCATCGCAATGAGCTCCCATTCATCTTCACTCCGTTCTGCAATCATTCCAGCTGTTGTCGTAGATAGAGGCCCTGTTGGCACCATGATTTATAACAATGGTTCTCCTCGAGACACCTTTCTCTCCATCGAAGACTTCATTTCCGCAGATTGCCTTCCTCAAGGTCCAATTTTCTTCTGTGGCAGGAACGACCTTCTCGAAAACGTAATTTTATCTTGTCAGCACCACAAGCAGAAGAATTCGTCCTCATCCAGAATGATCACATTCGTCCCATCCTTTCCCAAAACGGAATTGAGCACTGCACACAAGCCGCTCTTTACATCGCCGTTCCCACTGTCGGCGCCTCCCCACAAGATGGTGTCACGCCTCTCTCTCCTACTGGTCTAACCACAGCCATCGGAAAGTGAGCTCCGGCAATAACTGAACGCCTCTAGACCGCAGGTCTTACTTGCAGTATCGTCGACGAAAACGCCGTTCCCAAGTCTTACTACCAAAAGCTAGTTTGCATCTTTTCCTTCAATCTTGTCGGTTCTTCATTTGGATTCGTTACCATATATGAAGTGGCTACCGAGTACAAAAGCATTGTCTCAAATATTGTTACGGAGCTTCTAGGGGTGCTCACCTTCAACACAGGACTCTTCTACAATATCCCGGATATAGTGGAATCCATTCTGGAATACGAAAACACCCTTACTACCTTCCTCGCCTCTTTCTCGGAGTATGATTCCAGAAATGCCTACTTTTATCTCACCTCTGCAGATGAACAAGTAGCCAAAAGGCAGGATCCTGCCCCTTTCCACACCAACTCTGACATTGTTCTTGGAAATGACATTCTCTAGTAATTAGAACAAATTATAAACCTTATATTCCGTGCATACACACAAAAACTTCTCACCCCATGCAGATCAACCCATTTTTTTCTTCATTTCTTTTTATGTTACCGTTCAAAAAAATTGTGTGTTTATATTTCATCTCAAGCCTCTATCAAGAACACACACAACATTATTGGCCCTATATTAAAACTACTCATCTTCGCCATGTATTAGAGTCTTTTCTTCTTCGTAATTCCTATCTCTATTTTTATCATGGCCACTGGCCATGGGTGGCACCTAACATCGCTTTATTTTCATTTTCGTGCTCGTCCTCTCCATCCTATATATCTTCCATTCCACCTTCTTCCTTCGTTGTGCCTCTCTCTCTCGTTCAGTACCTTCTACTTCATCATGTCCGCCCAATGTTACTTTAAAGTGTAAACTGTGCGTATACCGAAATTTAGAGCATATTCGCGCACCGTTTACAAAGATACATTATGCTCACATCATCTATAGCACACTTGCACAGCAATTTGTAAGCAATACATATATAAATAAAGTTTCTGGCGGACTAATTTCAGCCTTGGACAGTGGCCAGGGGTGGCGTGGCGCTTCATCGGTGCACCGATGAAGCGGAATGCCAGTTCGGTCCGCTGTCCCAGCGCGCCGTGAGTGATAAACGTGTGGTGGTGGCATACGCAGCACCGTCAACGTGGGGTGAGTATTGAAGCTAAAGTGCAGCCCGAACCGTTGTCCACGCGCCCTGAGTGATGAAGCTTGAGTGGTGGCATACGTAGCCCCACCAGTGCGCCGTTGAAAGCGGAGCTGGGTGTCCTGGCGCTTCATCGGTGCACCGATGAAGCGCCACGTCCCCCTGGTCCACGGTTCCAACGCGCCGCATGTGGAAAACCTGTAATGTTGGCATACGTGGCATCACCAATGCGCCGTTGACAGCGGACCGGGGTATCGTGGTGCTTTTTCGGTGCACCGATGAAGCGCCACGACACCCTGGTCAGTTGTCCCAGAAAGCATTTATTTATTTTCAACTCATTAAAACGACAGCCTGGGACAGCGATCGGAGGTGTCATGGTGCTTCCTCGGTGCACAGAAAAAGCGCCCTGACACCTTCGTCCGCTGTCACCAACTCTGTATTGAAGAGGGTTGAGCCTCAAGGGTTCCCACATGTGATTTCAACTCGGCAACGAGCGCATCAGCATCCGCAGTGGCGGGAGCGGGACTCCTAAGCAAAGCACCCGACGGACCAGCACCTCGGGGCCCCGATGACGGTGCAGACGGCTTCTTGGCTACGGATTTCCGTGATTCCTCCGGGATCTCGGGTACAGACCGCGAACGCATTGGTAGGTTCGCGCCCTTTGGTCTCGTCTTAGACGGGCTCGACTTCTTGCCGGATCCCATCGTCTTCCGAGGGTACAGTAAACCAGGAACTGAAACGGTCCTTACAACCGAAAAAAATTACCCCAAATGAGTGTCCCACACTCAATAAGGATATCAACTACCAGTCGATACTCTGTCATACCCAATTCTATTGGAAAAGAGCCGGCGGTCAATAACACGTTCTTATCGGTCAACGGCGCTGTAACCAGATAGTTTCTCAGTCCACACACGACACTGAAGTCGGAAAGCCAGTTCTTCAACTCGCCAATCCAGAGTAGGATGAGAATTCGACTCCTAAGTTGGGAGACCAATTTGTCGTGCAAACCCCTGACAGAGAGATGACACACGAAGGTGTTCGGGACCTTTCTTTAGAGAGGGTAGCGCGGCGAACAGAGCCACCTGTGGTCATTACGCTAGTCAGGTGTGAGACCAGGACTCACCGTCTCGACGAGCGAGCAGGTGTAGAAACGAAAAGTCGGATCTATATCGCGACGGAGTCGGTGTTAACGTCGCAGAAGTGGAACGGGGGCACACGGCAGTGAAAACATGGACCGCAACTAGCAAGGCCACGATTAAAGCCAAGAAAGTACAAAAAGGGCAACACCGGTATGCAGGAAAGTGATGCCTGTACAATACAGACAAAGAACCTAAAAAAAAACGTGGTTAAAAGGACACACAGAAAGTGGACGTGCTGGAAGCTCCACGAGGTAGGTGAGTAGTCCTGCGCAAGGAGTCGGCTCTCCGTGAGAAGTTTACCGAGTATCAGGGGTTCCTGAGTCAAGGCCGAACACTCGCTTGTTCGCGTTCACTTGACCGGGGTGGCCCGACATCACTAAGTCATATACTATGGCGTCGGCCATCCAACTGTAAGGTCTTGCACTAAATAAAGTGAATAATACATAGAAATTCTCCTACGGAGGGTGCCGTACACGCACACAAGTGTATTATTTGTACTCACCTTTTCAAGGGTGCTGGGTGCCAAGATCTAGTTTGGATGCCATCATCCTGTACGAAATGTCCAATATCTTCTGGTTTAGATAGCCAAGTGCTATTATCACTATTGAGGTGTATATGACTCGTAAAAGCGGCTAAGTACCGCAAATGGCGTTTCTCTACAGTATCGCCAGACGTAGCACGCAAGTGCCGCCCAAGATATGCGGAGACGGATAGAAAAAAAGAAGCTCACAAAAAAAGCAATACTTTTGAGACAAGTGGTACGAGAAGAAACGAAGGAACAGAACAAAAACAAAAAATGAACCAATATGGTATGCAGTGGAACGCTTTTCTTCGGTAGAGCCGGTCGAATGACGTAGCTGTACTAACAGACTCTTCCGGGAAAAAAGCAAATTACTCGCGCAAGCGATCAAAGTCAGGGCCGAACACGGGTTAGTTTTTGTGAAAGTGGAGCGAGCGCAAACCTGCCACGCCTAGTACTGTCTCACAATGTGGCAAACTAAAATATCTAGATATTTAACCAGGTCTCTGACGTGTGTGGCTCGTTCTAAAATCAACCCAAAATATGTACACAAATTGTAAAACAATTCCCAAAATTAAGAGTTAAAATACTTCTAACATTCATGGCATCTATTGCATATTATGCACACTATTCCCAGCATATTAAGTGGTCTTGTTGCAATACAGCGCCAAAAATGTGTCTTGGGTAAAGAAGATGTTTTTTGAATTTGCACCAATTTATCTTCGGAGCAAGAATTTATGTCTGGAAACCACACATGTTGTGTATGATAGTTTGGTGGCGCTTTTGTTGAAAACAAACTAACAGATACTTACCCGGAACAAACCTACTAACTTAAAGATGTACCACGTTTGGGACCTTTATGTTAGGAAATTTGTAAAACTTCAACGCTTTTTAAAGAGTCTAATGATGGCTGACCTACTTATAAATTGTGCGTTTTTCTCGGGTGTGAGGTGATTGGTCAGCTTGATGTACCTTGACTCGTTCTAAGAAAATTTGTTGGGAGCTATAAACTATAGCTCTAACTGTTTTGATTGTGTCTTTTCTCTTTTTTTGAGATACCTTTTTTGTTATTGATTTTGTTCTATAAGGCTTTTTTGCCTTGTGATTTGATTATGTTTATTATGTATGGTTCACAATCTATCTTTCTTTTTCTTCCACACAAGTACATGCTTTTCTCCCACAGGGGTTTTGCATGACACTTGGGTTTGGAATTTACTGGTGTGAGCATTGAAGTGCCAAAGGCAATGGATGCTGAGGCTGAGTGTGTAACTGCATGGTTATTGTGTTTTTTTTGTTGTTAATGTTTGTCAAGTACTGCACCACGTTTTCGGCCTCCCAAAAATGTGACAGAGGAAGAGACATTGTTTGAGAAATACTGTCTACGGGTCTGCTCTTCGGTCTGTGTGTCCATGAACTTATCGATTATTGTATGCTGTTGGGGCTCAAAAAGTGAGACCCTATAGTGGTGCAGGAAGAGTAGTCGCTTTGCATTGAGGGACGGTGTTGACAGCCGTCGGCTTATTGCAAGGCGAGAGCGCCACACAAACGTCATTCTATGCGGCGTGCCCCCACCGCGCACGCGCAGCAATGCGGCGGTGTTGTGCACTGGCCGAATAAATTGTGCGACCGTTCGGCGCGGCGGAGTGCCCGCCGGTGGTCAAGTGTGCACAGACCTTCTCCCAACTACTTCGTTCCCTACATGCTGCGAGGCGTTGCCAAGCTTGCAACCACGTGGAGTGAGAAGAGTACAGCGAGGAGAGGCTTTCTCTCTAGTCGAGCGTCTCCAACCCCGCGCAGGAGTAGCACATTAATCTTCTCTCTTCTGTCCAAGCTCACGCACCACTCCGCGAAATGGAACACCCCACCACGCCGTCACACCAGCCCAACGGCCGACGAGCTTGGCACAAGCTGTTGCGAGACGCCATTCGCTCCTATTCGCCACAGAAGATGAACGTCGCGCAGTTAGCCACCATCCGTGCGGTCGGTCTCGCGGTTCGCAGCGTCAACATCCGTTTCTTCGACGAGCATGCCCTCTATTTCTTACAGAAAGGCTAGTCAGGTGAAAACAAGACGAGGTGAGCCGAGAGCTGCACACTTCTGGATATGGGTACTGCACCTCTCTCTTTATAGAGGGTCAGGTACAACTGTGCTCACGTATACAATGAGAAAGATGGTCACTCAAATACAAATACAAACTCAAATACGAATACAAAACTTTGTGACCAATACAAACATACAAATACAAAATCAAGTACATTCTTCTCGTGACCAATGCAAACTTAAATTCAAACCAATGCACAAACGTTCAAAGTCACTGAGACGCCCCCACGACCGACAAGGGAGCAACTCGTAGAGCTGTTCGATGCAATTCGAAGAGCTCACCGATAAGGGACTTTGTAAAGATATCAGCTCGATTTTCCCGAGATGTAACATGAGACACGCGCACCAATTTCTTCTCAACAGCATCCAGTACATGATTGTGTCTTAGCTCAATTTGCTTTACCTTCCGCATGCCAAAGTCAGTCTCCGTCCATGAAATAGCACCAAGGTTGTCTTGAAGTAAAGGAATAGCGTACTCAATGACAACCCCCAATTCTTCCAAAACATTCTTCAACCACGTAACCTGCTTGATGCATTCTGACATCGCATAAAACTCGGCTTCACTCGTAGACAGGGCGGTACACTTCTGAAGCTTCGAACTCCATGCAACGGGGATGTCTCCAATGATGATCACAAAACCCCCCCTGGAGCGACGCTTCTCAAGATCACACCCCCAATCCGCATCAGACCAGAACGAGACATCAGTAGAAACGGTGCGGGGAATGATGAGTCCGTAGTCTTTAGTTCCAATAAGATAGCGAATGACCTTCTTCATGCATTGCCAGTGCCCCGGAAGTGGGTTAGACGCGAACTTACCAAACATGGAAACGGCAGTGGACAGGTTAAGGCGAGTACGAGTGCTCAAGAACAGAAGTGAGCCAAGAATCTCCTTATACGGAACTTCCATCATTGCAGTAGTTTCGGAATCAGTGGGAATGGCAAGGGCGTCGTAGAGGCAATGCATGTAAGGAAGGGGATGGGCAAGCGGCGTTGCAGTGTCCATGTGAGACTGGGATATGATCTTCTCGATGAGAGGACGTTGGTGGAGAATTATTCCATGCTCATCTTCAACAATAGACACTCCCAAGTACAAATCTGTCTTGCCAAGGTCGGAAACATCATAATTTTGAGTCAACTTTTCCTTAACCCAAGCTGTAAGATTACGGGGACCAAAGATGCTGAGGTCATCCACATACGCAAGAACAATGACGGTTTTTAAACCAGTACCGGAGACAAATACACAAGGAGCAGACTTACGGAATCCAAGAGAGCAGAGGTAATGAGAAAGATTTTCGTACCACAGCTTCGGAGCTTCTCGGGTGCCATAGAGGGACTTAATGAGTTTCACTACTCGTCCATCGGCTTCAGGAACACCCGGAATCCGAGGGAGTGTAATCCAAACCGGTGAATCAGAGGGCATACTGGCTTGGAGGAAGGCACCCTTGACGTCTATATGCTGTCGATCCCATTGCATGGCAGTGGTAAGAACCATCATAACCCGGAATATTTCGAAGTTGAGGACCGGTGCATAGAGACTGTCTCTGTCTGTGACAGGTTGGAAGTTACCACGGGCAACCACGCGCGCTTTGAAACGGAGGGGCTGGCCATTATGATCTCGTTTAAGACGAAAGATGAATCCAGACGGAATAGGCCGGCCATGATTTTCGGTAGCATCTTCGTAAGTTCCCAAGGCACAAATAGTGTCCAGTTCAGTACGAATGGCATCCATCCAGTAATCAGCTTCGACAGAGGAGAGAGCCTGACGTAAAGTGGGCTCATCAGAGGTGCTTATCTGCGTCGGTAATGATCGCGCAGCATTGGCCATCGCAGACTCGAGGTCAGACGCATACCCACCAAGCTCTGGATCGTAGGTGGAAGGCTTTGCTGGATAATGAGTAAGACCGGAAGAGGAGAAACTGGTGCAATCGCCTTCATCCGTGTCAGCTTAGTGAGCCGCAGAAGGGTAACCGTCTTCTCCATCGTCGCTGGAATCATCATCTACGAAAGGATTGCGTAGGTCAGGTGGAGCGACAAGGGGAGAAGCACCGCTAATTAACGATAGACCAGGAAATTCATGCTCCAAGAACCGGACATGCTTGGTTGTGGCTATGCCGTTTGCAGTTAGGATATTATACACGCCTCCGGATATGTGACCAAGGTTAATCCCTTCGTTCAAACGCGGCTGAATCTTCTTGCGAGTGGTTGGGTTGATCTCCACAAGCGCTCTACAGCCAAATGTTCGAAGGTGCTTCACATTGTGAGGATGCTCTTGTAACAGGTGCACAAAAGGGATGAGGCTGGTGCCGCTATGGAAATTGACATTCTTGCAGAAGACCACATGATTAAGAGCATCACTCCTATAAGAAAGCGGTAGGTTGGCTTGCTGCAGACACGCACGAATTGGTCTCATCGGTAAGGCAATATGGCATTCTGCCAATCCATTGGATGACGGTGTGTGAGCCGAAGTTTTGGTGATAACAACACCATTTCGTTTCAGATGCTTCTGTGCTTTGAAAAATTCTGGACCACCATCTGAATGAAGGGAGAGCACCCTATGGTTCGTTTGACGTTCAAACCAGTTGGCATATTCCAGAATGACATCTGATGCATCACCTTTGCGGACCAGTGGGGCAGCGAAGAGATAACGCGTAAACTCATCAACAATGACAATGTAGTATACGTGCCCTTCTTCGGAGTCGGAACCTGCAAACGTTATGTCGGTGTGGAGGTGACCGGGTTTGGACGCAGATGTGAGAGTACCACGGAAACTGCGGCGAAACTTGCCACGGGCACAAGGTATACAGTCTGGTGGTGATTGGGCAGAACCAGAAGGAATGTGGTTCCGAATTAGGTTTCTGATGTCCGTTCTGGAAGCCGTGTGGCCCAGGCGATTGTGCCACAATGTGACGGATTCAGCAGTCAAATCGAGCTCCTCAATTACCTTTTCCGTAGCAGAACATTGAACGGCCAATGAATCTGCATCACTATCGGACTCGTTACCTTCCACATGCTCGTCGGTAGTGTCTTCATTGGCTGGGGCACTGTAGCAATGCACATCATGGGTATACAGGAGCTCAGGAATCCGGGCCATCATGGCCGATACGTGTTGATCACAAGAAGGCTTGGGTGGCTGAAGAGTGTGTGAGCCATCGGCCGAAATATAATACAACCCATCGGCCTGTTTCGGAGCCCTTCCAATAATACGCAAGTCGTCCTCCAGATCAATGATATACGCTACCTTGGGAAGGAAGAGAACAGCAAGTTGTTTCGCAGTCAAAGCGGGAATAGAAAGGAGACTCATGGCAATCTCAGAAGAAACCAGAGTGTTGCTCAAGGTAACATCTGTGGTGCTCCCAGCATATGTCCACGACACAGGTCGCACCCCTCGTTCCGTGGGAATGATTTCGGTGTCATCACCAAGAGCAATTGGCACTGTGCGTGCTGAACTCTGGGAAAGATGTTCCGAGGACGAAGTAAGATGAGTCGTTGAACCAGAATCAAGCATTAACAAATTGTCATTTGAGGTTCTTAACGTCATCGCTCGTGGTCGGGTAACAGCTGCACGATTACTGCTTTTCTTAAAGTTTGATCCTGTGTCACGTTGTTCCGGTGGAGTGTTCGAGAGTTGGTTTGAGACTTCTCGACGGGCATCTGTGGTGAGATTCAGTTTGTTCTTGGGATTCATAGGGTTTAGGTAGCAACGATTGGTTGTATGGTTGTCCTTGCTACATATGGCACAATTCTGCCTGACAGCAGTGGCCCGTTCAGAGAAATGAGTTCTAAACCTTCGTACTTCATCAAGGAGACGAGCGGTGACAACGTCCCATTTTGTTTGGTTAGTTGATAGGGTCTTAATCGCTGCACACACGGTAATCATTTCCGGGGCAGTGATTGATGATACGAGAAGAGCAACGCTGATTTCATCAGGGAACTTTGTTTCCATGGCGGCCAACTGCTCAATGACACTAGCCATTTTGTCAATTTGCCGGCCCATGTTCTGTTGGATATCAGAAAATCTCATGTTGACGAGCTCGCACATCTTGACAATGCGAGATGCAGTAGTCGTGGATGCATAGCGGTCATCCAAACGTTTCAGCATTTTACACGGATTTCCGATTTCGCTCTGAACTACACGCAGAGCTTCATCTGAAAGGGCGGAAACAATAAGTCCGCTCGCTTTCTTCTTACTGAGCTCCCATTCGGCTTTCTTCTCTTCATCTGTACTGGAGGGATTTCGGACCTGATGTAGAACCTCTCCGATGCCCTTAGCGTTACAGGCGGCATCGATACGAATTCTCCATAGTTTGTAGGCCTGCTTTTCATCAAAAGGTTTGATGCGCAATTTGGATCCGTCTGACTCTATGCTTCAAATTAGAGATATCCAAGAAAAAAGGAGCCAAATCGAACGGTTGAGAACAGTGCGGACACAAAAAGGGGAAAAAAAGGAAAAGAAAAGGATGGAGAATAAGTGGATTGCAGATTAACGTGGGGTTTGGCCCATAACAACTCCGGTACTCTCTGCGCTGGTTTCCTGCACGTGTCACTCATCTTTTATACTCCTCATCTTTCCTTGAGGACGGCGACCCATCTCTAGCGTCCCGAAACAGCTGGGGCGGAGTATCTCTTACAGTGCATCGCGCTTACAGCGGTAGCGTACAGGTGTATTTTCAAGAACCAGGCGGGACTTGAACCCACGACACCTGTATCTGGGCCCATAACTTTACAGAAAGGCTAGTCAGGTGAAAACAAGACGAGGTGAGCCGAGAGCTGCACACTCCTAGATATGGATACTGCACCTCTCTCTTTATCGAGGGTCAGGTACAACTGTGCTCACGTATAAAATGAGAAAGATGGTCACTCAAATACAAATACAAACTCAAATACGAATACAAAACTTTGTGACCAATACAAACATACAAGTACAAAATCAAGTACATTCTTTTCGTGACCAATGAAAACTTAAATTCAAACCAATGCACAAACGTTCAAAGTCACTGAGAATTTCTGCACCGAAAGCCGCTCAGACAAGGCTCAAGCGCAGCGAGATGCCGACGGAAACACGTATGCAGAGCTGCATTTGTGGCTCGTGCACATTCACGTTCAGCTGCGGCTGTCCGGCGTTCTAGAGGTGCACCAAGACGACGCCATGCGCCGACAATGGTGGCAGCGAATGTCGGCGCTCGAACGCACCTGGTTTTCGTGGCCCACGCCTGGTACTGGTCACGATGACGCTGCTCTCGCGGCCGCGCAACCCTCGAATGACCTGCCTGACATCTTTTTGATCATGTGCGTGGTGGCGAACTTTGTGGACGTGCTTGATCTTGAATGCATGCCGTACATGCGGGAACATCACACGTTAGCTGACAATGTGTGGCATATTTGCAAGGTCAATCCATGAGTTGTCAGCGGAACAGCAATAGCCCATCATGCACAGCGTTAGAAGCAGCCTTTTCACGCGCCGCTTTCACCTCCTCATTTTTCGGTCGCAGTTCGCTCCGAATCCCGCGACGCCACAAACAATCCAATCATGCGGATACTTTCTAAACAACACAGCTCCCCCCCCCCCCACGAAGCCTCCGTCCCCATGTGATAAACGTGCACAAACTGGTGGCGCAGCAGCTGAGGCGCGCGTGAATTCACAACAATAAGCAAACGATCCATTCGCACCGAACGCGCAACCTGGTCCGCCGCCCGAACCAAACGAACGTCATCGCCCATAACAACAAGCACACCAGGTTTAGCAGCCATGGCAGAACCAAAGCCCCCGAGCCCCCTTCACTCACCCAAGCTCACATCATTCAAGCGTTCCTACACACGATCAGCATCCCTCACAAGCGCCCTGCTCGCAAAGAACACATGCAGACCAAGCTCAATACGCTCAAAACAGAGCAAGTTCAGTACGCTCAAAACAGAGCAAGCATCAACAGCGCCAACTCGTGGGCACCCGCCGTCTTCGCGGAAGGCGTGGGTCTGTTGAATACAGTAGCTCTTGGTAGACCGTTTTCGAGTCAGTCGTTGTAGCCATATTAGGCGCCAGCCCAACTGCTTGGGTGGCACCTTGCAAGAGATTACCGTTCAGGGAATCACAGACGTAGACAGACTGTCTTTGTCTTCCTAGCAGTAGTCGTAGAGTAGTATAAAAGTAAAGACAGAGAGGCAACTCTCTTCTGACGAGCACACACACTCAGTCATCATCAACACCAAGTTTCATTTATTCAACAGTTCAATTGCGCATCTTGCGCCACATTGGCGAATTAAGGCGCATTTCTGCGCACAGAGCCTACTCTACAGTCTACTTCTACCCAGTACAAGGTCACTTATAGTGTCTTTTATTGCGTTCGAGCCTGCTGTCTTTAAGACAAAGAGTTTCAAGTAAGTTTTACTGCTCAAACCACTCGCTACGACTACGTACTAACCTACGTTTTCCTACCCAGTGTCTTCCTCTTCGGAGTACCCCTCCCTCCCGGGAGCCCCCCCGTACCCCGCAGTCTTGGATTTGGAAGCCGTTGAAGTCGATCCCTACAATCAGGCCAATTGCTACTGCCCTGCTACACCCTCATCGCTACGGTTATCACCCGCCCCGTCTGACGAACCACTGCACGCCGGTCCCACCTCTCCAGGGCCCTCCGACGCGGCGCCTCGCCCATTGACCCCCGCGTGGTCCACCGCGTCTCTCGACGACGACGGATTTCGAAAGTCACCCTCGTTGCCACCCCCTCCCCGCCCGCACAAACAACGCCCCAGAGGCACGTGCCACGGCGCATCGAGAAACACCCGTCCCACCCCGGCATTGTTGCCCGTGCAACGTCACCCGTCACCCCCGTACAGTACCCCTGCAGCCTTGCTGTCGCCCTCACGTGGCATAAAGCAAATCGACGCCGGCGCCGCGATACAAATTGAACGCGTGACAATCGCAAAGCAAAAGCGAAAAGCGAAAAATAAGAAAATTTTTACTTGCGACTGCGGCGCTGTCAGCCACACTAAGGCTACTTACAGGGTGCATCTAAAAGAGCGTAAGCATCTAGCTTACACGCGCCGGACCGTTTCCGTGAACCAGAGGTCGTGTAGACCTTGTAGGGAAACATTCAACACGAAGATTGATCTGGACCGCCACCGCTCAGGCCGCCGCCACCGAAGTGTTGTGAATAAGCTAAAGTAAACTAGTGTTTTACACATTTAGCAATACTTTCTTTATCTATTCTAGTTTTATCAATATAAACTTCTTGAAAACCACAAAAACCCAAGTAAAAAGCATAAAACTTATCAAACATTAACAAAAAATACAAAAAAACAATAAAAAAACAATAAATTATAGCTTATTATTTTAATATTAGCCAATTTTTTGAAAACTTCATAGTATAATAATTTATTTTTGATCATTTTTTTGAAGTTTCGATTTTCCATTAGAGAAAAACTGGAAAATTTCAACTATGGTTTTTGACCGTCAAACCCCTCCTGTGCTTCGCTCAAGGACCCCAAGTGCCCCTCCGAGGAACTCACCGCAGGCAGGAGAACGAAACCCAACCGGATCTCACCTCGAATCAGGATCAACCGCCGGACCTTCAAACCCGGGGCCTTCCAATCCAGAAGCTTCCGCAAGGACTCCTATCAATCGTAACACGGACTCGTCTAGTTCTCCGATGCCTACGAATAACGTTTCCATTCATCGTCATTCCACTCTCCCTCCGGGTACTACCCCCAATCCTCCGCTTCGTTCACCCTTTCCTCCCCCGGGATCATCAATTCCCCACATCTCCCAATATGGGCCATCAAATATTCACACGAACCTCTTTGGAGAACATTTGATCATACACAATGAACCGCAGCGTAATCTTTGGGAAGCTATTCGATCCTATCAACTGGATATTCCAAACCTCACCGGAAATCAAATTGTTCGAGAACTCCGCAATGATTTAACACCCGAGCAGTTATTTCAGAACGAACTAACTCATAATCTGAGTTTATTCAGCTCTTTGGCTAGGCTGATTAATCGACTTGGTGGAAATTTGTCGAGTAATTCAAACCGTACACTCCCTCGTCTTGCTCATACAATTTATATCAACCATGAAGATATTAATACAGCTATGAAAATACTTGACGACTCACAAGGCATTCTTTCGCCACAGGCACAACCACCTGTTGAGAATCCTATTCCTTTCCGCCTTGTTGACCCCCCTTCTACTGGTACAATCCCTCCCACCGCCAATTCCCCTCCTGAAGAACCTGCGCATGTCAACACCATACACATTCGAACTCATCGTCAAAATTCTCAAGACCACCCTCCTAATCGGAATGAGTCGAAGCCTAATTATTCTAAATTAGCACACAGTGTGGCAATGCGCTTCAGAGATAAGTCCTCTAAATTTTCTGGAGCAATTGGGGAATCTTGGGAAGAATTCTTTAGGGAATACAAATTAGCCCTGGCTGACTACGATGTTCCCTCGGACAGGCAAATTTCTTTTATGCACCATATCCTTCGTGACAAGGCTAAGAGATTCTTCTTGGAAAAGATATTCGATCGTGTTGATTCACTCGATATGGCAAATGATCTCATGGAAAACCAATACAATTCTACTGCACGAAAGAAACGAATTGAAAACCAATTGAACGCCATCCCTTTTGAAAGTTACGAGAAAAACGAAGGCAGCAGTACCAAGGCTTTGGAAACACTTGAAGCTGACATTTCTATACTTGCACCGCAAGGTCCTGCTCATTGTCAGTCTGAAGCCTGTCGTATTGGATTTCTCCGTTAGGTCGTTGTCGGCAACACTTGGGCCACACTCCCCATTGCACGTTTGGACACTGAACAGCTTAACTTCCAAGAATTCTACACCCAATTGGAATGTGCCATCCAACGTGAGAATGAAGAGAAGATAGCTCGAAAAGAAACCAACCCATTTGGTTCCTCATCCAAGTCCAAACTGTTCGACACAAATTACAATTCTGGCCCTCCCGCTCGTTACGGTCGATACAAGCATAATCGAAAGAACTATCGAAACAACTATCGCTTCCGCAAGAATGTAATTTGCTTTGGATGTGGTGAAGAAGGTCACGTAATCAGAAATTGTAAGAACCCCCAGGATCTCGCCACACTCGCCTCCCGTAAGGTACAACATCTTCAACGTTCTGGTAAATTCAACTCACAGAACAAAGCCCTTAAACACGTACTGTACGAGCTTTGCACCCAAACCCAGGATGGTAGTGAGGATGAATCAGATTTTGAAGACCCGAACACATTCTTCGAAACAAAAGATGTGCCCGATGATGCCTTACAGGCTAATGACGAAGGAGATTCTGACTCCGACGAAATCATTGACGAACAGCCCGATCCTTTCAAGACTTGCTACATGCAATTTGACATCGACAACTCCACCTCACCTTTGGACTTTGGCCAAACTCGCAAAGACGCACTGAAACGCAAACTTCACAGTGTTCCAAAAGGTACAGCACATAAACTTCGAAGATATTTGAAACGCAAATTTACCTGCTTTTTGGTATCAAAGGAAGAGTTGGAATTCTCTTGTAAGGAGGAATTTAATGGTGGATGTCTCGATACTGGCGCACAACGCTCTGTCATTGGTCATAAGCAAGCTAAAGCATATTGCACCAAGTACGGTATCGAAATGAAGAAACGCAAAAGCAACATTCTGTTCCGTTTGGGAGACAACATTTTCAACAGCATTGCCCAGATCCCCATCCGAATTTTCGCACCGCAAGGACGCATCATAAAGCTAACGGTCGACGTCATTGATTGTGATATCCCATTTCTACTTGGCCTAGACTTCCTTGATCGAGAAAAGATCTACGTCAATAATGTCCACAACATGTTGGTGTGCAAGAATGGATGGGAAATGCCTTTGACACGTAAATTAGGACACATTTATCTCGAGATGAATGAATTCCAAACGTTATTCAGCAAAAATGAATTACGTCGTTTGCATCTTCACTTCTATCATCCATCAGTGGAAAAGCACTTCAATCTCCTCAAACGAGCTAAACCAGAAGAAGCAAACAAAGAGACAAGAGAACTGCTTAATTCCATTAGCAAAGCTTGTCAGACGTGTCAACGTTTCACTCCAAAACCACAGCGCTTTCGTGTTTCATTTCTACATGGTGTAATCGTCAACCAGGACCTAGCTATAGACTTATTTACAATTAATAAGAAGGCCGTTTTACATGTAGTTGATATTCACACACACTTCGGTGCCGCTCGATTCCTCGAAGGACAATCACTGGATGATATCTGGAATAATTTTCTCAACTGTTGGGCTCAGGTTTACACTGGATACCCGGACTCGATCCGTTGTGATCAAGGATCTGTTTTCACTTCCCCGAAGTGGAAAGACAAACTGGATGAATTTGGAATTGACTTTCGCCTTTCTGGCGTGGAAATCCATAACTCAATCGGTGCCGGTGAACGTTATCACGCACCCCTACGTCGTATCTTTAACAAAATTAAATACGATGCAGATATTGAGAACGATGATCTCATTCTCGCTACAGCTGTCAAAGCTATGAACGATATCATGAACCCTGAAGGCCTCGTCCCATCCCTTCTCGTATTTGGAGTTCTCCCCCGCTTTCCAGGCATTCACACTCAACTGCCAGACCGGGAAGAGCGCATGCAAGCTCTGTTAACCGCTCGTTCAGAAATGGAAATCATTTCAAATGAACTACGTTTGAAAACTGCCTTGGACTCACGTCTACCAGAAGCAGTTCACCATGACTACACTCCAGGTGACATGGTACTCATCTTTCGAGACAACGTTTCCCCAACCTGGACAGGACCCTTCAAAGTCACCCGTATTGAAGGCAAGCAGATTTTCGTTCAGAATGAGAATGGCGAAGTACAACATAGCGTTCATCAAGCTAAGCCACACGTAAACGAAAACTCTAATGACCAATTAGAGAAGACAAAATCAGTACCGAATAACATGAAGCATTTACTCAATTATTGCTTCTCTCAATTCAACACATTTATAACCGAGGTTCTGAAACCAAACGACCCCCGTAAAGACTATCCTGGATTCTTGAAAGCCAAGAAAAAGGAAACTGAAGGATTAGTGAAACGAGGAACTTGGAAAGAAATTAGTAAATCTGAAGTACCAACAGACGCCAATATCATTGGATCCCGATTCGTTTACTCAATTAAGAATCCTGGTACCCCTGATGAACTATTTAAAGCTCGACTCGTGGCACAAGGTTTTTTTGACAAGGATCAGGATTATTTAGTACATAATGCCACCACAGTAAGGCATAGTACGGTTCGCCTTATCCTATCGATCGCAGCGATCTTCGGTTGGAAGGTATGGAGCCATGACGTCACTCAGGCGTACATACAAAGCAGTCAGAACCTAGCAAGAGAAGTATACTTGAAACCTCCTAAGGAAATGAATTTATCCGAAGGAACTATGCTTCAATTAATTAAACCTCTCCACGGTTTACCAGACGCTAGTGATTACTGGAATGTAACCATCATGGATCACATCCGTAACGATCTCCAAATGAACCCAATGAAAGGAGACATTTCTGCGTTCTACAAACGCAAACACGACGCCTTACTTGGACTACTTGGATCCTACGTCGACGATTCAATCATCCCTGGGGACAGAGAATTTCTCCACATTAGTGAGAAAGCATTGGAACGTTTTGAATCCCGGGAAAGGGAAATGGATAGTTTCAAGTTCGCTGGAACGCAAGTGGAAACTGGAAATGGAAGTTATGTAATTCACCAGAAGGACTTTTTGAACAGGCTACTCCCGCTCAATGACTCAGGAAGCTACACAGAGTTTCGTTCCAAGAGAGCACAATTAGCTTGGCTCGTTTATTCCTACCCACACATTTTCTTTTATGTGAACAAATGTGCACAACTTACTGCAGAAAAGTTTACCATAAAAGATGGGAAAAGAATGAACAAAATGATAAAGCAGATTAAGAACGCTGATCCGCTTTGCATGAAGTTCGTAAAACTGGATTTGGAATCACTACACATTAGGATATATAGTGACTCTTCGTTCGCTAATAATGATGATCTCAAATCCCAACTGGGATATATTATCCTACTGGCCGATAAGTACAACAATTGCAATATCCTTAAGTTCAAGAGCTACAAGAGTCGCCGTGTTGTGAGATCAGTATTGGGAGGTGAAGTGTATGCATTCGCAGATGCATTTGACAGTGGTTTTACTCTGAAAAATGATTTACCACGTATACTTGGAAGGGATATACCAATCAAAATGTTCACGGATTCAATGAGTCTTTTCAATGTCATAACCAAGTCATCTGAGACTGCTGAAAAGCGTTTGCTCATTGACATAAGCTCAGTGAGAGAATCCTATGACCGCCATGAAATTTCAGACGTTGGTTTTCTTCGCTCAGAATATAATCCGTCAGATATATTCACTAAGTTAACTAAGAATAATATTTTTGAAAACATATTACTTTGCAACAAAGTTGAGCATCCGACGGAGCAGTGGGTTGTTAGAGATTGGAACATTTAATGACATATGGTTTACAATATAATCTTGTTTAGAAAGAGAGCAAATGTAGCCATATTAGGCGCCAGCCCAACTGCGTGGGTGGCACCTTGCAAGAGATTACCGTTCAGGGAATCACAGACGTAGACCGACTGTCTTTGTCTTCCTAGCAGTAGTCGTAGAGTAGTATAAAAGTAAAGACAGAGAGGCAACTCTCTTCTGACGAGCATACACACTCAGTCATCATCAACATCAAGTTTCATTTATTCAACAGTTCAATTGCGCATCTTGCGCCACAGTCGTGAAGCATATATGCGAGAGCCACGTCAGGACTACGTGTGTACCGTAGCAAATGCGGTTTACAGCGGCAAATGTTTGCGAGCGCGTTCAGTGGGTCCATCCAAGAATTCCTAAATTCCTAGACTAGTACGCTTTGCTCGAATAGAAAGATTACAAGTAGACTTTCTTGTTGCCAGGAAATAGGATTCTGGTCGGGGTAAGCAAGACCCCGACCAGAATCCTAAACGTGTTGCTCTTGAAAGTTTCATGTAACCCGCGAGTACATTGACCCGCTCATAACATGTTTACTAAAGACCACAATTTGCCCTACACTCCACCATCATCCAACACCATTTCAACGACCCACTCTCTATGTTTCAACCACCAAACATAAGCAAATTGTTCTTTTTTCTCTACACGGCCTTTCGTTTCCAACTATACGCTTTTGTACTCATTCAAAGACATCGCAACTATCGAATTGTCAGAAAAAAGCAGAGATATGCGCAAAGCAACAAATATCGCCGAAAAGGCTTACTTCATCCACGATTCGGCACAACTCCATGGCGGCAATTGTTACTTTGCGGCACTGATGCAGACTTTCTTGTGTCAACAAGTGTTCCGCGTTCACTATTTCTGCGTGATCTCATTCCTTGGTTTTCCAAAGCACGAGCAAGCCACAATTGTGGCTCTCCATTTCGACGAACACTGACAAACCGAGGAAGACACCCTCTATTAGAAACAGAAGATCTACTAGGCCTCGTGTTGTGGTATCTGAAAAGCGGAGATGTTGAATACGCACTCTGTCCAATATTTGGTGTCACTCCCTCTTCTGTGTCGCAATGGTTGGATTACGGAATGGAAGTTATGCATTCTGTAGTCCTCGACAAATCCTACCCATGCTTCCGAATCCAGTGGCCAACCGAGCATGAAATGCGAGCTTCAACTGAACTTCTGCACAAAAATCGGCTGCACGGGTACGCGCTGCGCGGTGTGTTTGGTATCAGTGATGGAGCTAGGCTTCCTGTACATGATTTCGATGATTCTGACACACAAAATGCGTTCTACAATGCTATGTCCCAAGATGTTGAGGCCACACGTCTCCTCGTGTGGAATTTTAAGGGTGAAATAATCCATGCAGCGTTGAACTTTCCAGGTAGTTGGCACGACAGCAAACTAGCTTACCAATTGGGACTATATTGGCCGTCGTTAGCGCTTGATTCCAACACGCCTCCGGGATATGCCATATTAGGTGACAGTTCGTTCGTGAATGACACGCGGACTGGGAAGGTGGTGAGAGCACGAAAAGTCAATGAACACAGGGGTATGCCAATATCGGATGGCTGCGTCGCCATTGAGCTTATGCTTCAACGTATATATCCAAGCGAACGTCAGAGTGCTGAATGGGGTGTGCGAGGTTTGAAGGCACCGTTCGAAGATTAACAAGAACGCTTCCTGCGGATCATTACAAGCGTGGCAGGTTGCTTAGCATTGCGGCTCACTTGGTCAATTACAGAACTCGAGTTGCGGGCCTGAACCAAATAGCGTCTGTATACAGTCACTCTTCTAGGATCCTTCTTTAACAGCCTTCACATTACACATTTCATATCCCATAAATGCATTCAACACCAAACTGACAAACCCAGAATGGATCACGTTCGCTGCCTTTTCCTATGGACCGTGGCTTCAAGCACAGATTCTTCCTAGTTCTGGCAAAAATAGTGCCACGCTCACACTTAGACCCTGGCTTCAAACAGGTTCAGATGAGTGCTCCGATCAGCACGAAGCTTTCGCAGATGAGGCACGGTTCCGAAAGATGCGGCACTGCCAACGGCGGCGGAAACTTGTCGTGCGTAGGCGACCGCGTTTCTTAAGGCGTATGTGCCACGTTCTGATCACTCCAGCCAGCGCTTCTTTTTGGACTCGGACCTGAAGTGTCGCACTCTAGCAAGCGGCTGAAAGCGGTGGATGGCACAATCGGTGCACTGCATGACAAGCGATATGCTGGAAGCAGTCTGCTGCGCAAGCTGTTGACTGTCCAGCACGCGCACGAATAGGCGCACATGAAAGTCAATCATGAAGCACAGCACGGGTACGACGGCCTTGCCGTGGCGATTGCCGGCGGTTTGAATGGCAGCTAGTACGATTGGCACGGCCACCTCATGGGAGGCGGCACCCTTGAGCGGCGTACTACAGTACCTGGCGAGGAAAATCTCCGGCGAGCTGCCACACAATACGGCCAGATCGGTTCAATCGACGGCTAGCAAGCTGCCGTGCGCGACGGACTGCACGGCAGTGCACGGCGGACTCCAGGAAGGGCGCGACGCTTCCGTACGGATCGAGGTCAATGACGTCGTACTGCTTATCTCGCTCGCGGGAGCACGCCATGAGCGAAATGGCATCGGCGTGCGACGGCGTGACCTGCTCGCTGGTGAGCGCGTTGTGGCGCACGTTAAGCGCGATGGTATCGACGGCGTGCTGGTCGACGTCGTTGGCAATGACGTTTCTGACATGCGACGCCTCCTTGAAGTAGCGCCTGGAGCACAAGTCCGTGGCCGAAAGCGCCTCCAACACGCGCAGGTGGCGCGGCGGCTGGCCGGGCTGTTCGAACGGCGACTGCCTGGTGAGCCAGCGCAGCAGAAGCACTGACAGGTGACGGTTGACGACCTGCGTGGGGTTGTAGAAGACGTTGGGCTTTTCATACAGCGCCTTGGCCTCGCCTTTGCACAGCTCGGTGTAGCGCTGGCGGCGCGCCTCGTCTTCATCGGGCGACGTCGGCTGGGACGGCGACGTGTGCGGCGACTCGGCCGGCCGGCGCGGGCCGGCGGGCGCGGTCATCTTGGCCAGCCAGTGAGCCGTAGTGCGCAGCGTGAGCTCCAGCGTGTGCGGCATGGTGCGCGGCAGGAACAGCAGTGACGGCATTGCATACACGCCGTCGTGGAGCGCTTTCTCACGGACGCGCCGCGAGCCCCCGCCGCTGCCGCCGCTACGTCACCAGCAGCCGTTTTCACGCGCTGCGTCGCTGCTTTCCATGCGCGCCGCGTTTTCACGCCATCTCCCAAAGCCACGCGCGCGGGAAGACAAACAGCTGCGCGGGTACGCGCCGCGTCGCACACGTGGCCACTATGTGTGCCAGCGTCGTACACCACGCCACCGTGTGAGTACGCGCCGCGGCTGCGTGAACGCGCGAAAAGCGCGCGCCCAGTTCGCTGTGCAGGCGACTGTGGTAAGGGCTCTCACACAGCTTTCGGTTCCGTCGTTTGCGCGCGGAACGAACCGAAACTTACGAACAAGCGATGAGCAGCGATCCGAGCGCGCCGCCCTGCCGCGCCGCCGATGCGGCCCGCGCAGCCACCGGGCGGCATGATGCTGGCGGCGGCGCGTGTTTCGAATGTGGTGGCGCGGCTTGCGACGCAGGAGGCCACGGGCGTGTTTGTGCCCAAGGAGCTGTTCACGTTTGCGCCTCCACCCAGGGCGCGCTTGTGCGAGGGGATGGTGTCGAGCGCGTCGGGCTCGCTTAGTCGCGCGTCATATGTGGGTGCGCGCGGTGTGTTGGTGTCCTTATATCGCGTGAGGAACGCTGTGCTGGTGGAGCGGCTGTTGGCGAGGAAGTTTGAGGGGCAGAAAGTGTTGCACTACGTGGTGTGGGGCGGGCGCGACGTGAAGAACGGTAGCTGGGAGAAGCACGAGGCGTTGATGAAAGTCGTGCCCGGCATAGTGCGACGCCTCGACGTGAGACACCCGTTGCTGCCGGAACACCTGAAGCTGGAAGCGGCGCAGACGCACCACTCTTGGATGCAATCGAGCAGCGAGGGAGGTATGGTGAACAGTAACAGCGCGCCCTGGCAGCAGCAGCGAAAAGAGTCAGCCGTGACTGGGACCGGTTGCATGGACGGCGCGGCGAGTGGGGGCGGCGGCGTGCACAGCGAGATGGATCATCGCGCGAGCCCGACGACGGAAGTGGGCAGCAACGGCGGCGGCGGCAGCGTGGCGGCGGCGAGAGAGCGGAAGGCAGTGAGGCTGTACGTGGAAGACCTGACGGGCGACCGCATCCCGAGCTTAGTAGGCACACCCATCGTGGAGCTGAACATCAGCGGTATGATCCTGCAGATCCGGCGGCCGGACGAGGCGGTGCTGCACAACGACCCGAGCGCGGCGGTGCGCGACACCAAGAAGCGGCAGGCGCGCTTCAAGCAGCTCGACCTGGTGGCCGGCGAGCGGCTGTTCGCGCCCACCAAGTCGGAGGCGCGCGCGGCCGTGGACGCCAGCGAGCGCGTGCACCGCCACTACAACCGGATGCCCATCGTGTTCCCGCGTGGCGTGGGGCGCGCCGCCGTCGCCGACTGCGGCGAACCGTTCAGCGTCGAGGACGCGCGCCACGCGCCGCCGTGTTGGGAGGGCTACCTGTGCTCAGTGGCGTGGCTGCACGTGGCCAACTTTGCGCGCGACCTGCCGCCGCACCTGCTGCTGCCGCGCCTTGATGACGGCGGCGCGCTGCGCGCGCGCGTGGCCAAGGCGTAAGAACAGCTGCATGCCGCGGAGGCGGCCTAGCGGCGCGAGCGCGCGCGCTGGGTGGTGCGCGACAGCGTGCGCCACACAGGAGCGCCGCCGCCCGCGCACGTGTTCCGTGACGCCATTCGCGCACCGCTGCCGCTCGGCGCGCTGCCGCCGGTCAAGCGGCGGCGTCTGGCAGCGGCGCTGCCCGACGGCGCGGCGTCGGCGTCGGCACCGTGTCCGCGCCAGGCGCTGGTGGAGGCGGCGCTGCGCGTGACTGGTGGCGGCGGTGGTGACGGCACTCAGCGCGCGTTGCGCTTCGACGAGCTCTGGGGCGTGTGAAGCGAACGGCGCTAGGCGCACATGCGCCGAGATTGGGCGCGAGATATGGGGCTGCATTTGCAGCCGCCTGCTCGTGTGTTTGCTCGCTGAACGTGGCGCATCGCGCGAGTATAATCAGCTTGATGGAATCGCTGCGCCGCGCGCCGCGCTGCTGCACGTAAGGAAGGCGCGCGTCGGTTGGCGCCGCTCCACACATGTCGTGCTCGTAAGCGCGCCGCGCGCTGGCCTCTCACCCTCGCCGCTATGGGACTGCATGCTAAAGGAACCGTGAACAAACGCATCGATGAGATTCGCGCCGAGGCCAAGCGCTCCACGGCCACGCTGCACCCGTCGAAGCTCAAGCTGAAGAAGGGCGCTTCGAGCAAAATGCCGCCTGGGGCTGCGGGCAGTGGCGCTGCTTCGGCTGGCGGCGCGGCCCCTGGCGGGGGCGTGGAGAAGGACGTGGGGTCTAAGTCGAAGACGGGCCACCACGCGCCGCCGCGCCCCAAACGCCGCCGCCCCGCCGCGCATAAAACGCCCGCGCCAATCGCGCATGCGCGCTGTGGCGTCGCGCAGCCGATATCTCCCGCGCAGCTGCCGAGCGACGTGATGCTCGCGCTCAACACCTCGTCGCCCTTGTCGTCACCGTTGCCTCAGCCGTCATCGAAATCTTCCAGCGTCGAGTGGCGGGTGTATACCACACTCTGTGCCATGCTCAACTCGTTTTGGAGCCTGAACTGCGTGCATCTGTGCTCGGCGTGTGGCGTCTTTGCGCTGTTTGTGTACTCTAACAGCTGGATGGGAACCACGTGTGCGTGGGCTATGGTACAAAGCCGCTATTCGACCAGCTACGGCAGCGTCTCGGCGCGAGCGAGGGACTGGAAGGTACGGCGAACGCAGTGAAGGCCGCAGAGACAAATGCGTAGTTGTGGCGCTGCCCCGCCTGCTGCGCACGTATAGCGTTATCAGCGTGTAGTTCTTCTCGCAGGACGTGGAAGCGCCGAGTATGATAGGCGCCATGTGGATCCGCGCCAAGGCTTATCCGCGGTCGATGGCACTCAAGGTGGTGACTGTGGCTGACTTGGTTGCGTTTGGCGTGGTGTGGATGAATACCGTGGAAGAACGTGTATCAACGAAGGTTTTCCTGAACTCGGCGTCCGCTGACAGGAAAATGAAGAAGACAGAACAGACTGACGGTGACTTTACGGGGTTGGTATGCGCTATAGCTAGCGTAAGCCTCAGTTCTTCGAAGACGGCAGGCTTGTGTATCGCCAGCGACGGCAAGCCACCCTACACAGAATAATAAGTGCGCAACGACTTGGTCTTATTCTTGCGCACGCTGTTGTTAGTAGGTGCATTGAAGTTCGGCACGAATTACGGCGCTGTAGTCGCTCGAAGGGAGCAGAGAACTTCCATTTCTCGACAGTGAAGTGCGTGCAGCATCTAATTATTATCATTACACTTTACTTCTTTGAATTGTCGAGAATCCTGTGCATGGTGTCTGAAATCGATGCAGAAACTATTGTTTGAATGTGGTCACGGCTCTTCTCCACCACAGTTTTCACTATGGAGTCGATATCTCGTTCTGTCGCAGCCTGCCTGCGTTCTCGTCTCACCTGTATGTCTGCCAATTCTGTCATACTTTTCGTCATTTATTTCATACTGTCAACAAGTTCTGACTCTCTTCTTTTCGCGGCAGATGAGAACGGTGCATGCAGATGGCGCTTTCGGCGTGGAGTGGCTGAAGTGGCTCTGGCTTCAACTGCGCCAGCGTTTCTACATTCCTTTTCCCTACTGCAATATCTTAAATCATTTTGGTTTTGCTGGATGTCCTCATTGAGGTTGCTGTTGTACGTGAGAGAGACCATCTTCGACAAGATCTCTTTTTGGATGTTTTTCGCTCGGCTAACATAATCTGGGCAAGTAGGGTCACCAGTTTTGTTCTGGAAATACGACAGCTTATCATACTTTTTCTTGAGAGCTTCAGATCGCCTCCGCGGTCTGTCATTTTCCTGAGCGTATTTGTTGTAATCGCGATACACACGAGCCCAACCATTCATGCCAGTTGGCTCATGTACTTCGATTATATGCAGCAACACATTTATATCTTGCATTGTATAGTTCCAGCTGTGTGGTTGTCTACCTTTTTGGCCGTTTTGTCTATTTCTACTCTTTGGCTGAATATCTTCTCCTTCGGTTTGCACTTCCGCTACAGCCTCTTCTTCATAAAGTTCTTGAGATTGCTCCTCTTCTTCAACCATTTTCTGTTCTTCCTGACCATGGTGAATTAGTTGCTGTATTTGTAAACGCCTACGCTGCATGTCTTCAATAAGTGCTTGATTTTTACGAGTCTCGTAGAGCCTGGAAGTTTGACGGGATGAAAATGTGACATACCTGCGAGGCAAAGTGGCTCCAGATACAAGTAACCCTCACACAGGCTCAATTTGGCGAAGGGCTCAATTTGGCACAGCAAAATTTCGAACAGTTCAACCATTACTGTCCACTCCCAGTTGCCAAATGAGCTCCCAGATCTCCAACCTAACCTCGGCTCTACCCCCTCAGGATATCTCCAAGCCACAAAGTTCTTAGCTCCCACAATGCCGCTCTCGATGAGACGTCAAACCGCAAAACTTAAGGCCGACCAGACTCGACGAGAGGACCTCCAAACACGCCGCCTAAAAGCCGCAGAGCTTATTAGAGCTCATCACACTGTGGCAAACGTCGCAACCGCTACGCTCATGAGCAAACGGACAGTCTACAGAATCAAAAAAGCCATCCAGGAAGCTCAGCATGGAGCACTAAACAGACTTCTAACCCCGACAGAGCACTATCCGGGCCGCAAGCCGGTATTGTCCCGTGTAGAAGAACAAATGATAGTAGACAAAGCCATCTTTGCCTCAGAGCGTGGGTTTACGATGGGAGAACAGGAAATGCGCGCTTTAATGACACAGGTTTCCAACGATGGCCGTAAATCCTATGTCAACATCTTGCCGACACCTTACGCCCTGCGCTCATTTCGCGCTCGTAACCGCGAATTAACCATGCGTAAGACCGAGAACATTGTGACGAAGCGCATAGCAGCTCAAAATCCTGAACATATCCAAACCCTGATAGATGTCATCGACAAGATGAAGCCAGAGATGCCAGAACTATTTACAAACCCCCTGAAGATATGGAATTTAGATGAAACAGCAATTAATGCCTCTTATGGACGCCGTTATCGCGGATTCAACGCCACCAATCGACGGAACGGAGGGCTTCGAATGAAAATGAAAGATAGTGGAAAGCATCTCACTGCAATTATCATAAGTTGTGCCGCCGGACACATTGCTCCCATGTTTCTCATTGCCCAAGGAAAGAATCCCGTGAAACAGTGGAAGAATCCGACTCCTCCTTCTCTCACATCAAAGCTTCCAGATGATTATAAGTGCCTAGGTGAGGAAACATGGTTTCCGAAAGGAACAAAGATAAAATGCAGCGCAAGGGGATCGATTACAAAGGAGCTTTTGACCGAGGTGATATTCCATTTCAACACATTCGCACGCAAATTCGTGCCACAGAACGAAAAGATATTACTCTAAGTGGACGGACACAGTTCCAGAAAAGGTGTAGAATGGCTTGACGCGGCTTCAAAATATAACATTGAGGTTATCCAACTTCCGGCGAACACATCACACATTTTGCAGCCCTGTGACGATCGAATCAACAAAGTGTTTGGGCAGAACGTTAGAAACGCGCTTGATGTGTTTTTGTATCATGGGGCTTACCTTAATGCGAATATTGCTGTCAAAATGAAACTGGCAGCAGCTGCATTCAGGAACTTGAATGCAGGGCTCGCCGTGAAAAGCTTTCTGAACTGCGGATTGTTTCCCTTGGATTATGAGAAGATTAGGAGTTTCGGAAAGTCACCACAGCCTGATCCAGAGCCGACTAATGGTGTTTGTTTGCCAAAAAAAGGCAGTGCTCGGCTCGCGGATTACGAAATTGCAACACAGGTCCGAAGGGTGGCTCGTGATGTCACAAACTCTACCAATTTCTTACGGCAAATTGAAAGCATACTACAGCAGAATCCTTCTACAAACTGCGTTATATGGCGCCCGGAGCCAGTTATCACACCCACAAAAGGTAAGGCGGGGACGAATCCGGGTGGCGCTCCGGCGCTGTGGTTAACAGAAGGAAAAGTGCCGTCTGGGTCAAGCAGAGTTTGTCAGGGTAACGAAGAGTCTAATACTGTTATGAATAGTACCAGTGAGAAAGAGAATCGAGGTCAGCATGCGAGGAATGACAGCTTGAGTGTGTCGAAATCGCTTATTGGTATAGAGTTTGACAACGTACCGATTGCAAGGTGGAGGTTGTTAGGAAAACGACCAAGAACCGCTCCTCATAGCTCTATAGAGCGCAACGAAGCCGCATCTGCTCTGCTCTCGATACGTCACTATCGTTAGCAGTTTCAGAGAATCGCGACGTTTGCGTGCCAATTTGAGCCCTCGGCGACGGATTGCGAATGACGCCAGTAAAAAGAGGCACAGAATCTTTCCTTTAAACGACAGTTATCGCGTGTTTTGCGCCACAAAATACCTGTGCCAAATTGAGCCTGTGTGAGGGTTAGCACACTGGCCAGTTGAGGAGTCTTCCCCTTATCTGCATAGAACGAAAAAAAAACGACGAGGTTACATGAGCAGATTTGTAAATGTTGAGGCATCTACGTGCTTCTGAGATGGGACATATCCTTTGGAACTTTAGAAATTTAGGAATTCTTGGATGGACCCAGTCAATACCGTCCTGCGATCAACTTGGAGACTCCTCAACTTTGTGTTATCTCGGATCACTATTGGCTTGCGTTAGACTGCCAGGAGATATACAACTACTGTATACTATACTGAATCAAAATAGGTTGCCGAGTTGGTGGTCAACCAGCTCGGCAAGGGTGCGCATAAAAGCCCGTCCGAATAATCGGATGGCGACTCACAAGAGTAGTCAACTCAACGTGAGTGTACCCTGTTCTGTGCCCATTTACATTTTCTTTTGCCTAACCCTTTCGGCAGCGAAAAGAATACCCCACATTCAACAACAGGGTCTTTGATGGGCGTCACGCGGTGTGGGGTTGAACGTGCGCGCCGCGAATCTGACGGGAGCGTTGGCGGGCGCTGGCGGGCGCGCGGCGGAGCGTGGCGGCCGTGCGACCTCGCCCGTCACGGACGCTGGGGCGGGTGGGCGAGATTGGGCGTGGTGCGCGTGGTGCGCGTGGTGCGCGTGGTGCGCGTGGTGCGCGTGGTGCGCGTGGTGCGCGTGGTGCGCGTGGTGCGCGTGGTGCGCGTGGTGCGCTCATGTACACAGCAGGGGTTGTGGCGGCACGTGGCCAGCTCGCAATTACTTGCGAGTTCGCAACTACTTGCGGGGTGGCACAATTGGTGTGAGAGAGCGTTTGTTGACGCCACTTGTCGCCGCGCAGCAATCCGCCGTCAGACTGATGTGTTTCCTTTTGCATTACAGCAAATGAAAGATCGCTTTGGAGCGATTCGAGACAAGCTCAATTCTTTCTGCAGGGATGAATTAGATCGTGTATCAATTAAAAGAACTTTCACAATTTCTTCCAGATTTATAAGCATGATGGTATGTGAAATTTCATGTACCTGTACTTCAACTGAAGTGGAGCGCTATCGTCGCGCTAGAGGCGTTCGCCCCAACTTTATACTTTAAAAGGATGACGGGCACTTCAACAACGCGTAAAGTTCAACAGAGTGGCGTTCACAATGGATGATCCGACTTTGATGATGTTCAGTTTCGGAAGTGCTGACAAAGACACGTCAATGCATGCTCCGCAACGCTCCGCCCTAAACGGAGCGAGATCTGCACTGAAGATGAGCACCCATGTCTGGCGTAGTTCCGGCGCCCACCGTCTGCAGCAGCACCCGTGTGCCGGACATGTATTCTCCATCAGAACGCACTTTTCCCACGCTCTTCGTTCGACTCACCATATAGCCTCTGACGCGGAGAGATGCGTTCTCGTTTCAATCGTGATATCTGCTGGACCATTTACTTCGGAACATTGTGCACATGAAATTGCAAGAAATACTACTGCGCTATATCTACACTACATACTTACCATGAAAACACGCTTTTTGCATTGTGATCCCATCGGGAAGGTTCAAACTAGGGCTTTTTGCCAACATCACCTACGGTGCCTTTCAACAACTGACAGGAAGCTGGTGTAGCAATTTCGAATATCGTTCAGCTGATTCAACATTCTTCGAAGGGCCACGGTGTCTAGAGCCCTAAGGCAAAAAAAAAATTACTTTAGCAGTAAGCAAAGACGAAGAGCTATGGTGAGTTGGCGGTCATGCAGGACACAGCACGTATCACTGATACGGCGCACTGAATGATGAGAACCCAAACGCCATGGTATCGAACAGTCGCATTCTAATGGCTGTTCACAGTCAAGTTGACTCAGGTGGATTGTACGCTGATTTCAGTTTAGTATAAACTGCCAAGCTGATGCGACAGCCGCCGATCGACCCAACCCACCGCCACGATATCGAGTAACCGTTCAACTCTAACGAAGCCTCAAACAATATCCCTTGATTCTTTACCAGTTTTCTCATTCTCGCCTCCTTCCACTCAAGCGGATCACCTAGAAGCTGTCGCTTTCAACAACTGCTCATCAACCACTCATCTTACCTCCGGAATGTCATCTTCGAGAATGTATTTCACAATAGTTTGCATCATCCACTTCTTGGCCGTTCAGCCGTATGCTCTTACCCCTAGCTCGAACTTCGAATCGTTGCCGCTCGTGACCCCTTCTATTGGGTCGACGGAAACATATTCCGAACCTTCCGCTGAACCTACAAGAGATTTTGGAATGCCGGTGATATCCGCAGTGCCCTCACGGGTGCCGAGTGAGCGCTACAAGTACTGCAACATACAAGAATACAAGGCCGTTATATCCTGTATATGTTTCCTCAGGTTCATCGAAGTTACCAAACCGTTCGATGATAGCGACCGTCGTCTCATATTTTGTAGCGCTTTGGGAAGTATTAAGAAGCAGTCCGAGTCTTGTCGATTCCTCCAGGAGACTAAGGTCAACCTTTTTCCGACCTTAGTATGGTTAGACTCGTTCTCGAAGTACTGTATTGGATCCAGTATTGCTGACGAGCTTCCAGATGACTCCCAATGGCATAAATTCTTTAGGTAACCACGGGGTCATGGTAGGGAAAGGAGAGAAGAAGCGCATTTTCAAAGAATTCTGGGGAATACTGTATGCTTCTTTGCATGTCTACACCTTGGCGGACATTGTTTACTAGATCTCAATCACATCATTCCCATATCATAATAATGATATCGGAATGATGTAAATAGTCCATCACTGAGTAAAGAGTATTAGGCACTTGCGAATTTTTGCGATTCTTCACTTCGCCCCAAGGTCCAATCTTGGGAGATCGTCAAGATTCTTAGAAACTGCAACATTCTTTGACAGGGCTTAGCGCGTTCCAGTCGATGGAAACGGTGCTAAGAGATGACGATGAAACTCACGGTTGATTGCGGGCTCCCTCGCGTGCTATTAGCGATAGACGGCACGTGTTGCTAGATAGGAGCACCTGGTGTAGCAGGGTTTCGATAACATTCAGCCCGAACTTATTTAATCCGACATGTTCTGTCTTCTTCACTTGTTCATGTTTCATTCGGTTTGTTGTGTCTCCTAAACCCACATCTCGAATGCGCCGATGGATATCTCAGCACCGTCAATGTTGTTTCCCCAGCGATCACCGGCGCTTTCGCATACCCGCCAACCTTCCACCGACGGCGCGCGAGTGTTAGCCAACGACGCGCCCGACGACATCGTACTCTACAGGCCAAACATAGGAACGTACAGCGTAGCGAGACGCTCTTCAATAGTTCTGTTGTGCCTGGCGCACATTCATTCCTGCTGTGCCATATGCGCACTCAAGTCTGGAGCGTGGCGGAGTTCTTCTCGCGTGATCACATCGTACTGGTAAGCTGGCTGCATCGGATCTTGAGGCCGTTCTGAACAATGTGATCGAACAATGATCGAAAGTGTTCAACTTGCGAAAGCATGGTTGCCGGCTGGGTGAGAGAATCATGCCGTAAATACTCGATCACCAGGATGAAGTGGTGCTCCTGGGATCCATATTTCCATCACACAAGTCTTGGCACACCCTCCATCTCACAATTGTTGCCTCCTTTGACTAAACGTGCCGCTCATAGAAAACAAGTACTCCCAAAATGGGTGGCGTAGCACGCTGCGCCTTGAGGAGGGTCTGATGCTTTAACCCCGCGCCAACGCTTCCGCCGTAGATACCCAAAATTAGTATGTCTTAATCGGCGCCTTGTGCCAATCATCCACACGCAAATGTATTCCGAAGCTCTGCTTGGAGATCTTCCTTCCAATTAGTCGAGCATCGAACCCTTCCACATGTCCTTTTCTTGGCAACCATACGCTCATTGGAGACAGTCGTAGTTCTCTTCCCCAAAGAAGCGCTAGAGAAGCGGCGAGAGCTGTATGCATCATCGGCAAACAGGGCTACTGAAATGAGCTTCGGCGATAGCCCAGAATCAGCATTGCGTTTTTCATATGCACGCACTTTGCGACCTATTCCAAGCACGAAAATTCAATGAGTGTTCCCCCCGTGGCGTACTCCACGCCTTCCAGGCTGCGTATCTCCTTCGCCGGGTCCATCGGGATGATGCGCGCTGCACAAAGCGCCCATCGGATGATGAAAACCTTCAGGCGCGTTTAAGACGTTACCCTGTATTACTACCATCTTCTGCCTGATCTTTTACTTTCATGACAGCGTAGACGCGGAGAAAGACAAGGGCTGTCGGTGCGCGGTGTGGCAGCAGGAGCTTCCTGCGCCGGGTGATAGACAAAAGTGCGTCAAAGTCGAATGCCAGCCGCGCGGCGAGGCGGCCGCGCAACGAAGGGCGGTGCGACGGCCGTCGCCGTAGCTTGAATGCTGCGGATCGACGGCGATGGCCACTGTGCGAGGGCCACTGTGCGAGGGCCACTGTGCGAGGGCCACTGTGCGAGGGCCACTGTGCGATGGCCACTGTGCGATGGCCACTGTGCGATGGCCACTGTGCGATGGCGTCGTCGAGCGCGCCACGTCACAGACACGTGATCCGGCAGCAGTTGAGCAATTGCTTCATGCCAATTGGAGTGCTCCACATGGATACGCGATTGTTTTCAGACTCATGTGTTTCGTTTCGGGGATTTACAGCACGATGTACCCGCTGCATTACAGCAAATGAAAGATCGCTTTGCGAGCCTTTCGAGACAAGAATCTTGATCTGATCAATTACTCAGATCGTGTGTCAATTGAAATACTTTCACAATATCTTCCGAATTTAAACATGATATTTGAAATTTCAAGTACGTGTACACTAACTGAAGTGTGATTGTGATACGAGGTGAGAGACATCCTTGGCAAGCTCCGGTGGCACCGTGCTCATGGGCAGCAGGCGGCGTGCATTTATTGAGGCTGCTGTAAGGCGTTGTTGGGTGGCGACGTAAGGGCTATGTTGCGGTAACGTTCCTACTCCTATCCTGTCTTCGAGCCTTGCCGTTCTGGAGCCAGGCATACGAGATGTCGCAAGAAGGCCTTCGCTGAAGTTCCGAAAGCCCCATGGATGTCTAAAGCAAACGGAACGAGCTCTACGCCGTTATGGTCGCACAGTTCTCCATATTTTGAGCGCTTGAGAGCCTCTGCTTTTTCGGCTGCAACTCCTGCTCTTTTGCTGGCTCGTTTGGTGTAGCAAGCCCTGTGTGGGCTGACTACGGTGACGTCGATTCCAACTGGTCTTTGGCCAAGATCACCGGGTTCTATCAGCAGGTCCCGCCTGTGCCGTTCCGTTTCTGGCAAGTGATGCTCCGATGGAAATGTCCATTCTCTTGACACATGCTGCAAGGCAGGTTATCGCTTAAGTGACGTGTATAGTGTGTCCCGATGCCGGTTTTGACTTCTGGTGGCTCCTTGTCCCGCTCTGCAGACGCATGTATGGTATCCATAGGCATTCAAATCGCGTCTAGGCTCGTTGCGCCTTGTGCAGTCGCTGTTGTCACTGAATATTCTGAAGTCGAGGTAGCTGATCGAAAAAGTGCTTGCTCTTTGATGATCTTTCCTCTGAGAGTTGACTACACTCCGCTGCATGGTTTATTGGGGACCCAAGGATGAGGACTGCTTTCTTTTCAGAAATTGTGGCTTGGCACTGTGCTATGTTGGGGGTGGTGCACCACCAGCAGAATGGGTTTGACATGTTTGGGCGAAACCCTGTCTTGTCTCCGTCGTGTTCCAATAAGGCAAGCGGTTTTGTGACTTTTTCCTGCTCTGTTACGATTGCATTGTCGTCCGCAAAGAACGCCAGTAATGTTAAAATTACTGAGCGAATGCGTAAGTAATTGTATTTCCGAGTGGAGTAACTATGACGCCTTCTCTTTGGTCGACTAAATCCGAACCCGACCTCCGCGTGGTGTCGACTGGGCAGCGAAAGCTGGCTAAAAGGGTAGGTGGAGCAGGAAACTGTTCTGGGTCCAATAATATTCAAGTGAGACCCGTACGGTGTATGCTTATTCATTATGAAAGAGGCTGCCGTGTGGGAGACCTTCGATGGGCCGCGATGCGAGAGCGTGAAGCCCTGCTTGACTTGGCCTCAATTGCCTTGCAGTTTGGGAGGATCTGAGCGGTGGAATAAACGCTAGTTCTCGCAAAGCCCGATACTAGGATTTTTCCGAACTCGGGATATTAAGTGTGAATGGCTGGTAAATCGGTGGAGATTGGCGAGTCTTACCTATTGCGTGATTATTCGTTACAAGTGGCAAAGCCTTTAAAGTGAAGATTCGACGAAATGCCGAGGGATATAAAGCTCCAAAGCGTTGACGGTGCTCACAAGTTGGGCAATATTCAGGCTATAGGACTAGTGCAGTAGAGCGGGAAACCGTATGTTAGACTTTCCTTAATTGGGTGTCAGAGCCAAACTTGTTTCAAGGGAGGTTCCGCTGTCTAGTTTTGGTCTGATGCGTTGCGGCGGACCTTCTAATCATCGTAAGATGTGGCCCTTGGCGTTTCTTTAATCAAAGCTTTCGGTGTATGTCAGGCGAAGCGAATCTGAAGGCAAGAAAATAAGGTATCGTGGAGTTTCGAAGCCGAGCCGACTTCAGATGGTAAGTCGGTGTGTGGAAATGGCAGGTGTGGTGCAAGGCCTGTCCAGTACAACTGGTCACTCGTAACTTATTACGGGTGACTAGGGGGCTGGCAGGTACGAGACCTGACTTAATTCCTCTCGAAAGGGAGTCAGGTGACGACTGGTTCTATTTAGAGCAGCGCACAGTCGGAGGCAGCCCCTCCTAAACGCGCAAGCCTATGCTATGGGTTAAAGTAGCCCTCGGGGTGGTCTGGGTTAACCATTCACTGAGGAAAGTAACCTGCCAATAATAATAAGAACAAGAAAGAACAGACTTTATGCTCCCTTTTAAAGTCTGTGTGTGAGAAGAGGGGAGAAGACGCTCTGGAAATTTTCAGGGCAAAATTCGGACATAATATGTCCGGATATCTTGGGGAGCGCGAAGCTAGCAAAAAAGCTCTGCTAAACGCGCTCGAAAGGAGATCGCCGGAATACCCGAAGAGGGAAAAACCGATGATATCCTGATGCAGTTACAAGACGGGACTTATCCGTTAGAAGGTGGGGTAGAAGGAGAGCGTAGCGAAGGGGAGGTTGATAGCGAAACCGATGAAGAAACGGAGGATGAACATAGTAGCGGGGATGAGGTGGAGGGCGTTCAGCCTAAAGCCAAAACCGGTGAAGGCAGTGGCGATAGTCACATCATGGCAATGCTAAGGAAAATGGAAAAATCCCGTCAAAAGGATATGACTGTTCTGAACGCAAAACATGAGCAGCTCCAAAGTGAACTTCAGAAGTTAAAGAAGAAGGATCGTAGCACCAAAAAGAAAGATTTGTTGGAAACTCTGGGTCGAGTCAAGACTGGAATAATTGTCGATAACGACGACGAAACCGAGAATGATTCCTCAGACTCTGATGATGACGATCTTGGCGGCAGTTCTTCTACTTCTTTGCGAAGGACTAAAAGATCGAACGCTCGATTCTTTAAGAAATTCGCGCGTGGCCCCTTCCCGGAGCAAACTGTCCTTGTGGACTCTCTTGAAGGAGAGAACATGTTGCGAAAAGCCTTGACTAATTATCCGACTATTTCAGCCTGGACTGAAGCTCGACATCTAAGCAGTCTACGTAATAAGCGTGAAGCGTGTACGTTGGCTAAGATTATTGATTGCATTATCAGTTCTCAAGGTATTATCCGTGCCAAGAACGAACCTGCTATTGAACTTTCTATTCGACGTCTCGCTGCCGTTGTTATGGCAGATAAAACTGGAAGTTGGGCTGCAGCTCGAGAGCTAGAGGAAGAGCATGACGAACTGGTGAGTGAATCCCTGAGGCGGAAGCTCCACAAGTCGGCTAAGCTACGAAAGGAACTATCGGCCCCGGCCAAGAAGGATAAGTCTGCCCTGCCTGAAGGCAGGGAGACGTCTTAGAGAGGTTTATAAAAAATATTGACAACAACAACAAATATGAACTTAAGTGCACCGGATAAGCGGGATATGTTTCCCCTACCGTGGGTCCCTTCTTGTGGAGGGGAGCAGCAAGGGCGTACAAGCAAGCGGCGGAGTCAGCGGTACCGGAAACGGAAGGCCGTTGAGGAAGTCGAGTACAATCTTGTCACAGGGCTCAATGGGCTCTTTGCTGGACATGTCTTCTCATGCGAAAACTGGAATCGAGAGAGAAACGCTATCCAAAGGTTGGCGACCAACTACTTACGGGACGTCGGGGCAGAATCCTTCCGCCGAAATTATTTCGATGCGGGGTTTTCTGTAGAGGAGCAGGGAACCGATTTTGAGTACAACAACCTACGAACGTGGGTCTGGTTGAACCCAGAGCGCGTCTCTTTGCCAGCTCACGGGCTGGCTGCCTCTGCCGATATCTTGGACCTATTACCTGAAGACATCCAAGGAACGTACGGAACAGAAGGACTACTTTTGCGCCCACCAAGCGATTGGGAAGCGCTTGATACCGCCTTCTGTGGCGTACGGGAAGAAGACTATGGCGAGTTGGTCAAGATGCTAGAAGAAGCCGGACTTATTCGGTTAACAGAAGAGATCCCAAAGGTGATGAATGGAGTTTTCGCGGTACCGAAAAGTGAAAAAGACAAACAGAGATTAATCGTTGACGCACGCAATGCAAATAGAGTGTTCCATGAGCCTCCGAAAATTGATTTGCCTAACCCGGGTCACCTTGCACGATTGTGGATGGCTCCTGGTCAGAAACTTTATGTAGGGAAATCGGATATGGACAATCAATTTCACAGGATGAAGTAGCCTGAGTGGATGAGCCCTTACTTCGGTTTACCTCCGATAGTTCACGCTGGGTCGCAGTTATATCCAGTAATGCGTTCAATGCCCATGGGATGGTCTCATTCCGTTTATGTGGCACAGACAATTTATAGAAAGCTGCTCGATAAGGCTGGACTGTCGTCGAGGGACTGGATACCAGGGTTAATCGATATCTCAGATTTCAGTTATGGAGCATATGTGGACGATTATTTTTCTCTTGGAACGGATTTGGAAAAGGCTAGGGGGGCCTTAGAAGCGGTAATACGGGAATCAGATCGGAGTAAACTGCCGTCCCAGCCTCGAAAGGTTTCGTGGCCTGGGACGACGGCATGCACCGACGTATTGGGAATAGAAGTCCATGAAAACGGTGTTCTGATGCCAAACGCTGACAAACTACGCCGGCTAATTTGGCAGACGAAGCTATTCGTCAAACGAGATAGATGGGCAGTGCGCGAGCTACAAAGCTTGCTCGGAAAATGGGCATGGTTCCTTCTCTTGCGCAGACCTCTCTTCTCAGTGTTACAGCGCGTGTATCAGTTGAGCCTCGCGGCTTCTGTTACAATTAAAGCAACGATCGCAGCAAAGCAAGAATTGAACCTCCTTACTTCGCTCTCGCCTTTAATTCGCACCTGTATCGCTACGCCCTTTTGTACTTACGTTTTATGCGTAGATGCAAGTTTATGGGGTGGAGGAGTGGTTTACAAAAAAGTCGAGGACCCTCTGCGTTTGCTTTCGATGCATGCAGACGAGCAACATAAGTGGATTTCCAGCCAAGACTGGAAACTCGCTGTTCGGCACCGCTGGCGCAAGAAAATGCCCATTCATCTCCTTGAGGGAGAAGCCGTTCTACTTGGTCTTCGCTGGCTTTTACGACAACAAAACAACTTTGGAACGCGAGTGCTTATCTTTATCGATAATCAAGCTCTCATTGGTGCTCTCCGGAAGGGTCGAAGCAGTGTAATGAGCTTTAATCGTATATGTCGACGCGTTGCGGCCTTACTGCTTGCGGGAAACATGCTTATGGACGGTCTATACGTTCCTACCGATGTCAACCCAGCAGACAAACCCTCACGGGCTGTTTGAGTTAGCCCACAAGCGGCTAAGGCCTAATACGCGCCGGAATTATGATAAACACTTGCAGCAGTTCATGGCATGGCTGGAAACGTTGAGCGAGTCGGATAGGCGTTATAATAATGCTAAGGACATCGATCGGTTATTCACGCGTTATTGTGTGGAGTTGTTTAATGCTAATCAAAGTTTGAAGTCGTCAGGAGTCGCACAAGCTAAAGCCGCTCTGGAATTTTATTCACCGCACTTACAAGGAAAACTCTCATTATCATCTTTAAGCATCCGCGGTAGGGCAGTGAGTCGCCCAACCGAGCATCATGGAGTATGTCCGGAGATGGTTGTATACGCTATGGCACGCGACCTAATCCGGTACGGAGAAGTAGATGTTGGAATTGGACTATTATTACTCTTTGAAAGGTATTTGCGTTTAGGGGATCTATTGCAACTGAAGGTAGCAGATGTGGTTTTCTTGGGATTCTTGGAAAGGCGTCCCCATTACGCAACAATGAATATAACCATTGGTAAACGGGGGCGCAATGAGGCCGTCAAAATTCGATCATATCTTATTGCTGTGCTCCTGCACAGATTAGTGGGGCGACGAAAGATTTTGGAGCGCGCTGAGCTATTCCCATATGCGCCAGCGCGTTTTCGAGCTATCATTCGCCGTTCTGCAAGCCGATTGTCGTTGCCCTTCGCCGTCACTCCGCACATGCTGCGGTTTGGAGGGGCGACGACCGATAAGTTATTCGGAAGGCTGTCGGATGAAGAGATTAAATATAGAGGACGGTGGACCAGCGACAGAAACTTTAAACTCTACCTCCAGCCCCATAAGCTTCATCAAAGCTTAAACGAACTGTCTCCACAACAACGAAATCGGTTTGAGGCGGTAGTCACCAATGCTCTAGCGCTTTTCAACGTACCGTTGCCAAGTTGGGCTGGGGGTTTGGAGGATCTTTAAGGACAGTCGTGAGTCTGCCATGGAATCAGAAGTAGAAGTAGTAATGGAAATGGAATCCTGGAATCGTAATGCTATCTGGGCCTAAGTCGTTAATGGTCTCGGATGAGGTTTTGGACAGGCCTATCCGCGTGTAGAAGTCTTGCCGCGGGTGGGCCTGAGATGGGTCAGATAAGGTGGGGTTCGAGGGGGGTGTGTTGGGTTTTTGATCTGGTTCTATGATGGATGGAGACGCTTGCTGATGCTTCGCGTGGTTTTTTAATAATTGTAGCTTGCACTAAAGTCATTGTTGTTGTCATATTCTTTTCTTCCCTTCTTCCCTTTTTTCCAACAGCGATGCGAGCGTAAAAGCGAAGCGACTGCGTAGCCTCAACCCATTGTACGAACGAAGTGAGCTGGCTAAGGTCTCCAAGTAGGAAATGGAGGGTTATCGTGTTGTTTCAGTTTCATTATGAGGGGGTGCAAAGTCAATGTAGCATATGGCAGTTTTGGAAGGGCACCTACTGCGCACCGATGATTACAGTCAAGGCAAAGAGAAGCGGGATCAGGGGATCTCCCTACTGTATGCCTGTTCTGCTCATTACTGTGTGTGGGCCGAACGAAAGGGGACCTGGTTCCGGATAACATGCCTATATGTATCTTGCCAACTGCGGAGTTTGTTTCTCTACTTCGTCAAGTATGGTTTGCCTTTCAATTGCGTTAAAAGCGTTTCTGGCATCGACTCGGATGAGCGCAAGGTTTTTGTTTTTCAGGTTTGCGACTGAGTTGCGAAGGATGTGCACCAGTGCTTCTGCTCCAGCCGGGATGCCTACTGAGAATTGGTGTAGGTGGAAGTACGCCTGTATGTTAGGGGTGCGGGACACGAATTTGACACGAGGTTGACACGAGGTTGACACGAGGTTTGCGGCCAACTTTGATATGAGCCACCGCCATGCAAGCCCTATTGCGAGGGGTCGTAGCCTGGTTGATCTGGGTTTGGGGAGCCCAATGAGGTTTCGTGAAGATCATAAGAGCCTGAACCACGCTGGGAGACCTCCATTGAGGCTGTTGTTGATGAATTGTGTTATTTCTTAGTAGCGACTGGTCTGGTAAAGCTGTGCAATTCTGTTTTGCGAGTGTACGCAATACTGCAGGGTGGATGCCATCTGGGCCGGAAGAGGAGTCGTGCGGAAGGCCCTTGAGTGCCTTGCTGACTTGATGTTCCGTTGCTTTCAATGCTGGAGGGAGGAGGCTAATGTCTTTCGGATTAAGGGGTATCTGTGGTGCCGGGTGAAGTTTTTCTAGCGTTGCTTTGTTTTCTGAGGTAGTTGGTACTTGTATCGCGGTCTCAGCCATGATTCGTGCAGATTTGTGATATGATAGAAGGTGGGTTGCAAAGGGTCGCAGCCAGCGATCTTTTGTACCCATATACTCCGCCTTAACCATTCCCTCACCACAAGAAACCGACTAACGTCCTCCACGTCCTTTCACGTCTGACAATCTTGACCTCTCGGTGTCTTGAACATAGTTCGTACCTTTCTGTGGATTAGAAAAAAGCGGCATATGTTCAATTTTGATGCCTGTGCTAAAAGGCGTATTGATCTGACATAAGGTGAATGTACTATACTAAGTCTAGTCAGTTACAAGTATGCAACTCTGATTTCAATTCGTTTTGCGTGTATGATGCTGTAATAGAGTAAGCCTTCCTCCCCTTGGCAGACAAAACGATGAGCTATGTACAGGTAGCACCATTCGATTGGCCAAAACAGTTTCACTTGCAGCAACACAACTCCCTCTGTAAGACTGACAGAGCGTTTTCCATCAAACCGACGCCATTGGCAAAGCCCCATCCGAGAATGTTCTGGTTTAAAAGATAACTGACGTTTTCTCTGGGCCAAAGAAGAAACGCAAGAACGCTGAACTACCCATAGTCTTTACTGACTGCAGGCAAAACCCTCAGAACTGACTTCAGGGAATGCTATACGGTTCTAAGAACTTATCTACGGGAGCCGACAAAGCTATGACAGACATCAATCATATCATTCCCACATCATCATGCCCTTCCATCCCATACCATTCCCTGCACCGACTTTGTCAAAAATATTCACGCCAACGAGAGTTGTCAGGAAGCTCATCAACAATACTAGTTCCACTGCAGTATTTTGAAAACGAATCCAGCCATACTAAGGTCGGAAAAAGGTTCAACTTAGTCTCCTGCAGAAAGCGGCAAGACTTGGACTGGCTTTCAAAACTTCCGAAAGATTCACAAAATATGGGACGGCGTTCTCCATCATCGAACGGCTTCGTAACCTCTATATATCTTAAGAAACAAATGCAGGATATCGCAGCTTCGAACTCTACCCTGTTGCAGTATTGGTGAGGTTCGTCATCTTGCATCGTTAAAGGCATTGAAGACATCATTGTTGATCCGATTTCCATCGTAGGTTCCGCGGAAGGTTGCGCGGAATGTTCCGAATAATCCGTCGGCAGATGGAAGGGGTCAGGGGCGCCATCCTCTCGAAGTCATTGCCGTCGGAAAGGGCATGCGGCCTGAACGGCCAAAAAAGAGGATCATGAAAACGATTTTGGAATACATTCTCGGAAAATAGATCCGTTGGTAATGAGCGTTTGATGAGGCGTTGTTGGGAGCAGCAGCTTGTGGGTGACTTGCTTGAGTAGCAGGAGGCGAGAATGAAGAAAACGGAAGAGAATCGAGCGATCTTGTTTGAGGTTTCGGTAGAGTTGCTTGATCGATATCGCGACTGTGAGATGAGTTGATCGGAAGCTGCCGCATCAGCTTGGCATTTTATACGAAACTGAAATCAGTGTACAATCCACCTGAGCCAAGTGGGCAGCCACTAGAGTGCGACGGTTCGATACCCTGGAGGTTGGGTTCGTATCATTCAGTGCACCCCGTGTTGTGTTAAGATAAAGTTTAGAGCACCTGAAAGACCGCCAACTCACCGTCTTCGTTTCTTTTCAAAGTAGCGTTCTCCTACCTGGAAGCTCTAGACACCGTGGCCCACCAGAAAACGTTGAATGAGCTGAGGGATCTTCGAAATTGTTACACCGGCTTCCTGTCGACTGTGAAAAAACGCCGTGGGTGGTGATGACCCTAAGCCCCAGTTTGACCTTCGCGATTGGATTGGAATGCAGAAAAACGAAGTACTTTCGAGAGAAGTACAAGCGCTGCGAAACTTCTTGGAGCTTCATTAGCTGAAAACGAGAGAACGAATCCCTTGACGTCCCAGGCATTATGCGAGATGTGAGCAAGACATGAAAACATTGGGAGAGTGCGTTGGAAGTTTTTCATGACCAGAATCGTGTGAACGGAATGGATAGGGTTGTGGTACACATGGGACAGTGGGCCCTCAATGCGCCGTTGACGGCGCCGGGCTGTGCGCATAAGGCCCGCGCCCACTCCTTCACTATGAGAGAGATGACAGATCTACAGGCAGAGTATTGCAGAAAACCTTCTCGCCGATGGAAGAGCTGAGACTACACCTCTCAGGACAAACATCGAAACAATTCTCTGCGTCACGTTATCGAGCAGGTTTGCTCGACGTACTCAGTTAATTTCAGAACCAGGCTACTTGAATCATACCCATAGACATCATGACGCTCTGGTCGTCGAGACCACTTCCATTGCAGAATCGCCATCATCATTTCAACTTCCAACGCCCCTCTGCCACCCCGCAGAAAACCGCAACCTCCACATATACGCACCCATAACAGCCATCTCACAATCGCCACTGGCACCTCCAAAACAATCGGAACCACAACTCAGATACATCATTTCCACTGCTCTGTACAACTTGGCCAACCGCGCGCTCTCAAGCGCTCCATCTACGGCCACCAACAACGTTGTCACTACGACCTGAAGAACACAGCTGGCAAAGGCGCGGTCAACTTCATTACCACGGACGCCGTCGCACCAGACGCTGACATTCAATCTATCATCACCGAATTACACAACTACGTCGTAAATTTGGCCACCGCAACAACCCAGCGATACTGTCCTCCCCAAATATCCTCGAATCCTAGCGGGCCATACCCGCACCCTTCAGTTGGGCAGAACGGCAAATGAAACATATCACCACCAAAACATGTGTGTACTTCTCGACCGTCCCTGACACGGCCACTGCCTGTTCCACCACATTCTACTCACAATTCTCCACTTCACCGTCTCCAATGCTTCTTTTTATGGTCGTGCCCGTCCTGAACATCACCGTTAGCGTCAGGCTGCTTTGTCGCACGACTGCTGAAAACAAACTGCGGCTGATTGTACTACAAACTATCTGGGCTGCACCGCTGCCGCGACCGCGCGGCCCAACTGTCACCCAGATTGTTGTGGTCTATACTGCTATGTGAACACGTCAGAGTTTGGTGCCACACTGCAGTTTTGTCCGCCAAGCACAACCGATCAAGCGCGGTCGCATTGAGTGAGATAACTTTTACCGCATTACCTTGCGTCCATTTGCTCATTGTTAAGATATTCCAATTGAAGTTGCAAGTAGCAAATGGAAGTCTTGCACTTGCGGAGAAGCGCTGCGAATGCAGTTGGTGAGCCTGCGGTCAACACGAGAGGGTGCGACACAGACAACTTAGTGAATTAGTGTACCAGTGTATTAGGATATCGTAGCGGTTTCTGTGTGTTTGAAATGCGCAATAGCATCACAGTAAGTGAGAAACGACAAAATCGAACGTCAGAGGTGGGCGAACGCTTCGGGGGCGACGAGCGACCACCCACAACTGCGCCGAGCGAACGAAGCAGCAGCCGAATGATGTAGAACGACCGACGTCAACGACGACCTCCATGGAGTTGCGTTGCCACGTAGTGCAAATGTACCTCCTCAATGGGAAACACATTACAGTGTACTCGGATTGGTTCATGCACATCGCTGGAGAGCAACCGATCTCGAAACCTTCACACATTTCAGCGTGTGAGACGTGGCACTTATCGCTGCCGTTTTCTTTTTCTCTAATCACAATCATGCGTCTATTCTCGTATCAATCTATATAGCTCTTACAGGAGACAAAAGCTTCGTACAATGCATTTCTGGTTGTATCACCGCACACCGAAGCTAATGAACTTGCTTCTTCGTTCGAAGCTTGATAGAAGGTCACCGAATACGCGCAAGATACTGCACGAGATAGAACGTACTGTACATGTGGCACATTCCAAGTTTTCAAGCCCCGTCCACTCAGATTCAAAGCTTCCATTCCTTCCGTAGACCACACTGACGCCTGGATCGTAGCGGGGTTCTTCTCGGAAATAGGAAAGGAAGAAAAGAAAAAGAGCATCGTTAGAACCGACGGAGAAGTACTGTATGTTTCTCAGCATGTCTTTACCTCGGCGGACAATGTCCACCAGACATCAAGCACATTATTCATTATTCCGACATCTGAGAGCGCTTCACTGAGTAACGAAAATTACGTACTTACCAGTTCTTGCGTTTCTTAATTTTGCTCCGAGGCCCAATCTTCGGAGATCGTCAACAATTCTTTGAAACTAGAACATTCTCGGATTGGGCTCAGCCCGCGCCCGTCTATGACAACGTTGCCGGACGTTGAAACGTGCAGTTGATTGTGGGCTCCGTCCCGTGCGACTAGAGAAATACGGCGCATGTTGCTAGATAGGAGCACCTGGTGTAGAAGTGTTTCGATAACATTCAACCCCGAAGCCCGAACTTGTTTTTTTCCAGCATTTTCTGTCTTGTGCAATTGTTCTCGCTGTCGCATATCTGCCACCATTCCAGCGACGGCGCACGAGTGTTGACCAACGACGCGCCCGACGGCATCGTATTCTACAGGACAGACATAGGGCCGTACAGCGTAGCGAGAAGCTCTGGTAGAGTTCTGTTGTGCCGGGGGCACGCCCAAGTCTGGAGCGTGGCAGAGTTCTTCTCGGGTGATCACATCGTACTGATATGTTAGCTGCATCGGATCTTGGCGCTGTTCTGAACAGGGTGATCAAACAATGATCGAAAGCGTTCGACGTTCGAAGCCTGGTTGCCGGCTGGTTGAGAGATCCATGCCTGTCTTATTTGATAGACATGATGAAATGGTGCGCCTGGGATCCATAATTCCATGCCGCAAGCCTTGGTGCACCGTTCATCTCAACATCGTTACCGAATGCGACTACGTGCTGCTCATATGAAAAAGTATATTCCCCCATGGGAGTCGAAGCGCGGCTCGAATATTTTCTTTCGCAAGATGTCAAGCACCGAGCCTTTCAACATGTCCTTTTGTTGTCACTGAATCAGCAGCAAATCCTGGGTGTACAAGCACTCGCGACCTATTCCAAGCACGTAAAGTGTTTAAAGCCCTTTGCCATGACGCATTCTATGTCTTCCAGTCTGCCCATCTCCTTCTTCCAGTTCCATCGAGATGATGCGCTCTTCGAACAGCGGCGATCGGATGATCAAAGTTCCAAGCACCTTACAGACGTTGCTCTGTATCACTACCTTGGGCTGCCCGATCCTTAACTTTTGTCACCCAGGAAAAGACAAGGGCGTTCAGCGCGAGGTGTGACAGCGGTCGGCTTCCGGCACCGACGGGTGGGTGATAAGCGACGGCGCATCGAAGCCAAAGGCGATCGGCCGCGAGACGGGCCGGCCGCGCGGTGAAGCTGCCGAGGCGGCCGCCCGATGAGGCGGCCGCAGGACGAGGTGGCCACGCGACGAAGGGCGGCGCAACGGCCGTCGCCGCAGCTTGGCTGATGTGCGAAGCGGAGCGCCAGCGATGGCCACATTTTATTAATGGCCGCTGCGTCGTCGCTCGCGCCACGTCACAGACACGTGATCTGGCAGCAGTTGAGCGTTTGCTTCATGCCAATTGGAGTGCTCCACGTGGATACGCGAACTGCGTGTAACCGGCTATCACCGAGGCGCGCGGATACTTTGGAAGAATTCAGTGCTCGGACCCACCACTCCCTTGAGTGGACCTGCACCAGCCGCGAAAAGAGCACTGTGAGAAAGCGTAGGGTCCGGACTTCCTGGATCGGGTGGGGCCGATTTCTCGACTTCCCGGATAATTGGCACCATTCTATCAGGCTATTTAGTAAACAGAGTCACACTCAAATTCCTCATGACGCCCTCGTCGTCGCGACCACTTTTTTTGCAGCATCGCCACCATCCGTATCTACAACCTCCAGCGCTCCACCGCCGATCCCCGGACAACCGCCAACTCCAAACAAACCTCCATTCAAACGTTTCCATAATCACCCTGCCAAAATCGCCACAGGTAGGACCAGAACCATCAGCACTACAACTCAGTTTCACCATTTCAGAGGCTCTGCGCACCTTCACAGCAACGCTATCTCCCTTTCAAACGTTAGATCTTCCGCTACAAACAAGATTGTCCTATCGTCACAAGGTGGTTGGCGGTCGGCAAAGGCCCGAGCACCGCCACCGCATCGGATATCGCCGCATAGTGCGACGTCACATCGGACACCGACGTATATCCTCTCATTGCTGCGCAGCACTTCCGCTGCAACCAGCATGGCACAACTACGTGTAACAGATCTCGACGCAGCGCCGGCCCAACATCATGCTCGTCTCCAAATCTCCTCGACTCCTAGCGTGCCGTCAACGTGGCCTCCAAACCGGCACCGCCATCGCCAATGAAGCATATCGCCACCACAACCAGTATGTACTCCTCGACCATCCCTATACCAGTCGACCTTTCGACCCACCACTCTCTGCTAACTCACAATTCTCTACTTCACCACCGTCAAGGCACCCGCGGATGACCAAGTGGGCCCAAAACAACGCAACTACAGCGGTACAGCTCTGAGACACCACTACCCTTACCAAACTGATGCTGAGACCCATGCAAACTATCTCGACTGCGGTGCTGCCGCGACCACGTGGCTCGTCTGTGACCGCAATTGTTTTATCACTTCACGAGCACGCCAGCAGTTGAGATCAAAGCGCAATTCTTTGCACCAAACACAACTGATCAATCATGGGCGCATTGAGTCAGATAAAATGGGAAACGATAAACTCGAGTGTCGGATATCTATTGGATAGGGTGGTCGCGGTGACGGCGACGAGACCAAAAAGGCTGAAACGGCCATGCATCTGCGAATCCACGTGAGTTGGTGTAAAAGTGTTCGTCGTCAATGGCAAACACATTACAGTGTACGCAGATCGTTTCATGTACATCGCTGGAAAGGAGCCGAACTCGAAACCTTCACACATGCCATCGTGGGTGAAGTGGCGACTGATGACTGCGGCCGTTCGCCCTGGGCCGGACGACAGCCGCTCACAGAAACTTGGCCGGATGTCACTGCACCTCCACCAAAGGGTTCTGTCATTCCGCGGCGAGCGCCATTGATGCTGGAGCTCATGACGGACTTGACGTGAATACATGGTGGCAGAAAATGTATCACGAGTGGTACGAGGAACATCTTCCGCAAATAGTTTGAGCAGTTAGCCACAATCACTGATCGTATGAATTTTGGCTTAACCGCAGGTGATGATTCATTGCAACGATTGGGAGCGCGTGACGTCCCATATCACTATAGTGGAGATTCAATGCGAGGCCTAGGTTGCGCAATACGTTTGAATTTGTAAACGCAACCCGGGAATTTTCTCTGTGATCAGAGCAGTTGCACCCTATATATGCTTGGTGCCTTGCTTGCCTGCCGATTCGGACGCTGCTCCGCCCCCGACAACCGTGCTCAGCCATCCTTTTGTGGTGCTGGTTTGTCTTCTTACTGTTTTGTCTTCCCACTCACTGCGTCCCTCAAAAACTTTTTGGCTACGCAGGCATAGTGTAAGTGTCTATGGCGTCGGAACACGACGAGAAACTGTCGTGTGCGCGTAGCACTTCGCGCGGGGCGCCCCGTTCTTCTGATGCCTATCGTTGGCTACCGGGCGCCCATGAAGGACAAAAGAGAAAGTCTGCTCAGGCGCAAACCCTAACAATCCTGAACTCAATAAAAGTTCAGAAGAAGCACGAAGCTACTTCAGTTCTGGCCGCGTGGACGAAATGTAATAAGATCATGTGTTGCAAGTGAAATTGCGGGGATTGGATGCCCCGGATGACTTACAACGTTTGAATCCAACAGGTGTTCTCTTGCGGGCGATGAAGATTAGCGCTCTTGAACGACCAAACCAGATCTAACAGAAGGCAAAACTGATCGCAAGAAATATCTCTCGTGTTGGTATCCAGATGCTGTCGTTAGAAGGGGATGTATGTAATCAAAATTGTGCTCGGCTGTCGGGAGAACCATAATCGTTGTCGATCCCCTTGGCTGCGGTGTAACACAATCGTACATATAGTTCCACAGAGTGTAGTGACAGACAGTCTACAAGCTACTCAAAGCCATGTCTCCTTTATAGAAGTAGAGCTAGCATCTCTTAGATGCATCCATCACAGCAATAGATAGCGACAGAAAACGTAATGGAGGCTCCTCTCTTCCTGTGAGAGTCAGCCAGACCCTCATCATCACTTTCAGTGTTACACGCGGGATGCAGCAGCGAACTTCAGCTTTGTTTTCGCAACGCCTTGATAAGAAGACTTTTGCGATCTACAAGACGCAAACTGCAGAGTCTGCGCTTGTCTGAACGCCTTCTTTTGCCCACAAATTTGGAGATGTGATTATCTTTATCATGTGTATGGAGTAGAAAGTAAAGTGGGCACAAGTCGGAAAGATCAGTTTTGCAGGTAGCCGACTAATCGTCAATTCAAAAGGAAAGGGTCCCATCATTGCTCGAACGAGAAGCTTTTATTCTGTCACAAGTGTTGAAAACAGACAAACACCGAACATACAGCGTTTCACCATCTCAATGCGAGAAGCACAGTACTATGTGCGATAAACTCGAATACAAAACTTCCGTTACTTCATTTATTCGCAGTTTTCGTACTCCTGTCCCTCTCCTCAAAGAGTACTGCGTTGTCATGATCTCCGTTCGACACGAAATGTAAAACTTGGTTGCGAGCAATGCCGAGCGTTCAAGAAATGTTTCCTTTTCTTTCAACTTGGAACCACCAATTTACTTCGCCAAGTCTTGCCTCTGCCATAGCCTTTGATCTGTATGCCATTTCTTCCGATATGCGTAGTGATTGGAGCATCTCCATATTGTCTTCTGCCAGAGTAGACAGAGCATCCACGTTTTGAATCAACTCTCTGAAGATGACGGTTACTCGCAGCAAGCGGACGTTAAGGTCACGGACGAGGCCGATAGAAGCGGTCTTAGCCCGTAAGGCCGCCATCGTTTCATTTCCTTCATCAAGATCAGTCTGTTGCTTCTTAACGGCAGCAAGAAGAAGATCCACTGCGTCCTGTACGAAATGCGTATCTTCCTTTTCTGAGATCAGAATACTTGCCAGCCTTATCATTGCCACTTCATCATTGTTCTCGCCTATTGCTTGGTGAAAGTAGGCCTTCTTCTGTGGCATGAAGAAAGCAACCTCTGATGTTCCTGATACTCGTAGCACTTCCAAAACGCCGGGTAGGCGTTTCTGGTCGGCCATAAGATTAGATTATCTGACGCAAAAACGAATGGATTGAGGAAAAAGACGTATATGTCGCCTCGCAGCTCGTCCGATGGCGAAGAAAGGACTCGGTTCTCTCAAAGATCAGATTGATCTTTAGTTGCGTACCAACCCGTCATACTATTTTGACAAAGTGTACAGTTGTACAGCACATAACCAGATCCCAGAAAAGACTAGTCTTTGGATTATAGAAAAGTTTAAACTTTAGTTTAGGTTTCAAGTATCTGTGAAAATTGATTCAAAGCTTCGAAACGGGACCAATCGCTCACTGTCTCAAAGGTATTATCCTCAACGGTTCTGGGATCTCAAAGTTTGTAAAGTTTGTAGCCGACAGCATCTCCGAGAATCTACTAGTTCAACTCTATGTGACAAGCACATGTGTATGCACTCATGTTTATCGCAGGTAGTTGAACGTATCATGTAAAAGCTCATAGGCTCCGGGAAGAAGATTCCAAGGATGCAATGCGCAATGGACTGGTTTCTTCCCCGGCACTTGATTTTTCGCTCTTAATCTATCCTCCTATGCAAACAGTCCTTTAAGCGAAATTTTCATCATATTGCGTAAAGCGTGGTTGAACTCTGGAGTGTCAATACGGTGTTCATTTTGAGCCTTTCCACCGTCCCATTGTATCCAAGATCGGCCTACTTCCTGTCGTTCCATACATCACAGCACAAGTCAGTCTATTGGGCCACCTACGCAGAGCATTTGCTCTGCAAGAAGCCAGGCTACGAAGGCGAAGCTGCAGGAGCAGGGCATATTGCGGTCGGCTTTGCGAGTGCGGGGAGGTTCGTGAAGGGCACTTGCGATCAACATGCGGCTCATGCGCATTACTTCATAAGATGGATTGTACCGCAATCACGTGCACACGTGTCCTGTGTGTTGTCAAATTGATCTTTTTTGGGGAGGCATGACATGAAACATATGTGTGCACTCCACGAAATTTCTACATCTCACAGTAGGAATACGTCTTAAATGTATTACACTTTACAGTTTTTGGCTCAAGTATCAATGAGATCAACGGCTTAGTACGCCAGCAATGCTGCCTGCTAAGCTGAGCCTTTGGCAGCAAAGCAAGTCCTCAAAAGACGAATAACATCAAACGAAGTTTCTTTATATCAGCGAACTTTATACCATCAAAAGCATTCAAAACAAAAAGCGCGCGTTTCTACAGGCCAATTTAAAGTAAATATTACTCTAATACCTTCGCTACCTTGTACGCGATCCGTGTAGTCACTTTTCCTTTCACATTCAAGCCCAAAATGCCTCGTGGTCCACTTTTATCAAACGTGAAAAAGGCCCATATCCTAGCGCATGCCTTGCATGAAATGTCCAATCAAACCATCGCTGAAAAACAACGCGGGCACCGTACTACAGTACAAGAATTCCTAATGAAGCCAAATCGGAGCCGACAACAAAAATAAAAACCAAGGAAGGAGATAATATATGCCGCCAACAAAGTTACAATTATTAGAGATGTTACTATGCACCAGTCCAGCGTAAAATATATTCAACAAAAGTATAATTTAGACGTCACCAACCAGCGTATTCAACAAATCCTCACAAAAGTATTTTATCCTAAGTACAAAAATATAAGGCCAAACTCTTACATGAACGTTCAACGCAAAGAGAAGAGAGTTATGTTTGCCAAAGATAATTTGTCGTGAGGGTCTATCGAATGAAAGAAGGTTATACTTTCGGACGAGAAAAAGTTTAATGCTGATGGTCTCGATACTTAAGCATCATACTGGCATGATATAACAAGAGAGCCAGAAATATTTTCTGAATGGTTGTAAGAAGGAAATTCGCTCATAATATGGGGTTGCATTCCGTACTATAGTGCTGGATCTTAAACTGTGTTTGATACTACAATACGATTTAAAATTTATATAGATGTACTAGAGAAGGATCTGTTGCTCTATGCTGCTGAAAAACTGGGAAAATATTTGGTGTTTATGCACGATGGGGTTAGTTTCCATCGCGCAAATGCTACCAAAAAGTGTCTTAGCGATACCAATGTCACTGTGATGGACTGGCCAGCCAAGAGCTCAGACCTAAATACAATTTAGAACATCTGGGCTTGAGTCGCCAGGCACGTCTACGTAGACCACACCCTATTTGTCGGTGCAAAAGTTGGCCGACAGGGTGAAATATGTGTCGAATCAAATGCCAGATTTACTGGTGGAAAATCTTTACAGGTCTGTACCAAAGCCTTTGATTACTGTACTCGAGAAGAAAGGAGGAATGACGGGCTACTAGGCCATTCTATGTTGTTTTCTTGTTATATGCAGTTACAAAATTTTGCAGTTATTTATATAAACTTCGTTTTCTTTTTGTGCCTGCGCTCTTAATTAACTGCGCGTATGATAACGTCCTTTTATCTACACTATGGTCTACGGTCTACCCTACTGCTGAGAAAGTGTCTTTTTCCTAGGGAGTCAGTTCTCGACGCATTGATTAGATCGGCGTCTCGAGGTATAGAAATTTTGTGGAGTGTACAGTACTGGTGTTAGTGTCGTACAGATACCTACACATCTGACAACAGACGTATACTTTAGTCGGCAAGTAGTAGGTCATAAGTTGGCTTAAAGGTCACCCAGTATCCTTAATTAAAGGCACTCTGCTTAGCCCGGGAGCTCTAACAAGGAGCACCCAAATGCAGAAATATCTCATGTCATTTTGTATTGCTTGTGAACTATCCTTCCATGTTGGTCCTGTCTATGTTCCTCATCGCCACGCGCACGCGCTGATGGAAAAATGAGGGAGGCGAAGGCAAAAGGTTGGGCACCAAAGGAAAGTTCCGCAGTAAAATGCGGATGCCCCCAGACCTCCTGTGGAGAGTCTGGGATTGTTTATTATGTAGAAGTTCTCAATCTGCCACCTACGATTTGTAGGTGGCATTGCTTCTGATTCAAACTTAAATCTGCGTAGGTTGCTTGCGTGCAGTTTGCATTTTGCAACCCAGCCTTTTCAGTTGTAACTGCTGGTCGAGATCGCCTTACCTGCAAGGTGGATCACCACTTCATCTCTGCGCTTCTACCGTTAAATTTGAGTGTATGACTAAAGTGAAGGACAACACTCCTTGGAGGCGATTTGAGGTACTTAGTTAATTTCTGCATCATGCGTTAGTAGATATATATGAGCTACACCGCTATTATTGCTATTTTGTCGCCTCGCTGAGGTAATTTTCACACATGTACACGTGGATTGCACGGCTCGAGGCGCCGCTTAGCGGGTGTGAATAGCACACGTGTAGCACGGATATGCCAGAGGCAGTGCACCCAGCATTGCTGTATTTACTTAGATATTTTATAGATTATTTTGCCCGGCGCACCCACTGTCAGTGGTGCGCCGAGCTCAGTACTTAGAGGGTTGAGCATCGCTCCCCCAAGTAAATTGCCCCTTGCCAAGCAAGGGCTTCTGGCTCTAACTATCACGCCTTCGCGGATTGTTCACCTCCAAGTAAAGTGACGACTGCGTTCTTCACGTATAGTTACCCACCCTTGTGGCACTCACAGTATAACCACTATTTGTGTGTCTCGTTTCGACCTATTGTCGTATACTCGTCCCTGTATTGGGTTTGCTTTATTATTTATCTCTTTTCACCATTCTGGTGGTTTGCTTTCTCTCCTTTTTGGGTTTTGCCTTTTTGCCCTGTTCGCAGTGGCCCGTTTCCGACACCTTGTTGTTGCCGTGCTACTCTCTTTCGAGGACTCATCTCGTGACTGTGTGAACACGTGGATCTCTACCGACTACTAATCAGCCTAACGCTCCGACGCTTGTCGTGGTGGTTTGACCTCGGATATACACCTGGCTTAGCTGTGTCATTCTTGGAGTGCTCCGTTCGCTGTGCTGCCCTGTCGAGGGGAAGATTCCGAACGTCTCCGTGAGCCTGCGCTTTTCCAGCCAAAAGCGTTGCTCTACAAGTGGTCTTCCGACTTAGAAACGATTAGTTTTGTCGGAAGATTCACGCGTGAATCCACTCGTGACGAGGTTAGTTTTTTAGTACTTGTCTCCATTTGGAAGTTCATTGGAAGTCCCAGCCAATTGGCTGTCGAGTATCCCGTTGTACGGTTGTTCTTGTCATGACGCTGTCAGATTGTCCGAAGACACGCAGTCCGCCTGGAAGATCGGATCCGCCATTTCCGTCACGGATCCCCGCCCGTTCACAGTCCCGGACCGAAGGGATGCCGGCTACTGAAGCTGTGCCGACGACCACTCGACTTCCGCCCACGTCGTTGATCAACCCTCATCGAGTTGATGGACCGGCTCCTGCCGTTGCTGGTCCCGCCCCTATCGTAGGAGGTACGGTAACTTCCGCAGCTCCCACTCCGGAGGCACCTCTGAGGGCTACTGTCAATGACACCCCCCACTTAACTGTGGAAGAGCAGCTCCGCTCCACGCGGGCTGCCCATGCTACCCTTGCTAAGGAGTTGTCGCTACTTCGAAAGAAGGTGGATGACACTGCTTTGCAGGACTTTTCTGAGGATCTCCGCGTATTGCGTGGTGATGTCAACTCCCTCTTGGAAGCTTTCGGAGGACCCGCTAATTTCGTGGAGTACGTGGCTGAGAAGTTTACTCGCCTCCGCGCCCGTCTAGAAAGGGTGGAACAAACCGTCCTGGTTGGAGTTAATCGCACGGCTGAGCCGGATGCTGTTTCACACCGTGACAAGAAGTTCAGTGGATCCAAAGTACGCAAGGAGCGGAAGAACTACGACTCTGATTCGTCAGCATCTTCTCTTTCTTTTCGCCGGTCAACCGCGTCTGATTCGTCCGACTCGTAGGTAGAAGAAGCACCTCGTGAGCGTTCGTCACGCTCAAAGCGGTCATCAGCCACCCAAGGTGTGATACGCGCCCGTCCGAAGGGAAGGAAGCACTCTTGGTTAAAGAATTTGAAGCCTACCAATCTGCTCTACAAGAAGCTGCTGTCATACCGTTATTACCGTTTGGAGGACTCCTCATTGGATAGAACTCCCAGTGGGACGGGAAAGGTGAAAGACTGTATCAAACGGATGCAGCTGTCGCTCTGTAATCCACTGTGTACAGGCGATGATCCCATCTTGGTGTTGGATTTTCTATCACGCTTTGTAGCGGAAGCCGACATCCTTGGGATGAATGAAGGACAGGTGTTTGTCGCGCTGCCCTATTTTCTACGCAGACTTGCGGAAGATCAGTACAACTCTGTAAGAGGTTCATCGCGCGCCTCTGGAGGAGGGGTTACTTGCTGGCCTGAAGCAGTTCAATATCTACTGAGATCCTATGCCACTGGTACCGCCATCCAGTCGGCTACCCTCGCTCTGAGGGACACCAAACAACGCCCCGGCGAAACGGAAACCGATTACTCGGTGCGCCTGAATAAGGCCTTCCACCGTTGTGGCAATGTTAATTCAGCTCAAGAGCGTTGTACCATGTTCGTTGATGGACTAGATCCGGCTATACGGACCCTAATGGCCCGTCGCCGTCAAGAGAACCGTTAGACTACGTACTTGGAACTGGTGCAGTATGCACGCGCCGAAGGCAATGCGCTACGCACAGAAGTCCCGGGTACCCGGTTGCAGTCCGCTAAAGCGTTGATGTTGGGATCGGGAACCCCGTCGGCGTCAATTCTGGCTGATGAACACTCCCAAAAGGAGTATGATCAGGTGCACTTTGCCCGTAGCGACGTGCTTTCAATCCCGACAACGGAGCTGCCCTCAACCACGGATGCCTCGTTTCAAACGGCTCCGGACAATACACTGCTGTATGCAGATTCGAACCCAGTTTGACAGCCTCGACTGTCCTATGAGAACGGTGGAACCCGGGCTTCACGGCCTGGCTGGAAAGTTTCCCGCCCAGCGGTGCGATTCTCGAGTACTCGGAACGTCAATGCCATTGTTGGATTGAACTGTCACCTCTGCTATACGCGAGGGCATACTTCTCCGCAGTGCGTTTTAACCATGCGTGTATGGGCACAAGTCATTGGCAACTACGAATCCCTCTCACCTGAGGAGAAGGCTTCTGTTCCGATGGCATCGTACATCCGCACGAAGATGGATATTCCACGCACAATTGCGGCTCCGATTGCCCAGAACATGGTGACCTCTCACCCCCGTACCCCTCTCGAGGTAAATTCAACCGCTACTGCGGACGCTTCTGCCGCTGGTTTCCATGCATCAATGGTTCAGAAAACTGAGCACACGCCTCAGGCGGAGTCTGCTCAGAGAAACTAATTGTGAGAGTCTCCTATCTTGGAGAGGCGACCTCAGAGTTGAGGCTGAAGGCGCCCGAGGCGTCCCTGCCTCGCTCCCAGGTCCGAATCCTCTCGAGGAAACAGGCCGTCGAGGACGTGAACTCAGAACACCTTGGTGTTCTTCGTCGACCGTGGATACGGGTAAGAAATAACCGGTTCCCGGATAGAGTTATGGTGATGGCCAAGCGCAATTACAAGGTCTATGCCGACCTTGGCCTTTCACCCCAGTTTACGGTGCGTTATCTCACTGTGTTAGACACAGGCGCAGGTCCGAACTTCATTGTTGAGACAGCATTGCCACCCGCCTTGCGGTCACACATACATTCGCCGTGGCGACATTCCTGACGTCGCTGACGCGAATAACAACCCATTATCAACGGTAGGATACATCGAGTTGGTAATCCGCTTGGGCTCATGCGTGGTGAAGCTCGACCTTGTCGTTTTTCGGTCCCTGGCCGCCCCAGTCATTTTGGGTTGTGACTTTTGCGACTGCTTTGTCGATGCCATTAGGCCCCGCCAGGGGCGTGTTGAAATGGAAGATGGTCCGTCCGTGCCGATTGTTCGTCGTCCTTTGAGGCATGCCTCCAAGAAGCATGTACCTCTACCTGCGGCGCAGGAAGAACCACCGAGTTCTCTAGAATCTACGAAGCTTCGTGTTGCCTCCGCGACACGCGTGCCTCCCGAGCCTCAAGTCTGGGTACAGGTGAATTCCCCGTCAACACGGTTTACGAATCGTCCAGCCATTGCCATCATTGTATGATAAATACTCTCTTGCCATTGCTTATGGAGTGGTCCAGGTGGAACCGGATAATCCGTTTTACGTCTTGATAGCCAATCTAGGCAAAACAACCCAGTATCTGGTGAAAACCCAAGTGATTGGCTCGGTCATGCCGCATCCAACTGCGTTGGTACCGACGAAGATGACTGCTGCCGATGTGCTCGGAATCGTTCACTCGAAGGAGGGGGAGGAGTCTGAATCTTATTCGTCTCCGTCGCCTAGTCTCTCGGGTCAGCAACCTGTTAAGACAGAGAAGACACGCGTTCCGACAAGTTACGACCAATTGAACCCAGTGAAGGAATTAGAAGAACTCGACCTCGGACATGTTCAGGAGACACACCGCAAATGACTGCGCGATATGCTTCGTGAATTCAACACAATGTGGGATGGTTCTCTCGGAGAGATAAATACCACGGAACACCGGATCGATCTCCTTCCGAACTCTCGGCCAGTAGCCCAACATCCGTACAGGGCAGGGCCCAAGGACAGAGAAGAAGAGCAATTTCAGGTGGACAAGATGCTCCGTGCAGTAGTTATAGAACCGGCACATTCGCCGTGGGCATCACCAGTGGTACTGGTTCCGAAACCAGATAGTTCCTGGCGCTTCCGTATCGACTATCGTCCTCTAAACTCCCTTACCGTCAAGGACGTGTACCCTATTCCACTTATGGATGAATACATCAATTCTCTCGGAAATGCTACCGTATTCATGGCCTTGGATGCTAACTGGGGACACTGGCAGGTTCCAGTGAGAAAGGAGGATCTGGACAAGACAGCGTTTGTCTGCCATTCTGGCCTCTACCGTTTTAAACGGATGCCCTTTGGTTTAACCAATGCTCTCGCTACTTTTCAGCGTGCTATTGATATCCTACTGGCCCGCTTCAAGTAGCGTACTTGTCTCGTCTACCTTGACGACGTCATTGTATTCTCAGATAATCTAAATTATCACCTCACACATGTGAGAGACATAATGGCCACGTTACGGGACGCCGGAGTGACACTCAAGCTGAGAAAATGCGAGTTCTTCACGGATACTGTCAAGTATCTGGGTCACATAATCCGTCCAGGACGTGTCATGATCGAGGACGCTCGTGTGAAGTCGCTGAAACAGGCCACGGAGCCGACTACCCAGACTGAACTCAGATCCTTTCTAGGATTAGTCAACGTCTATAGACGGTTTATTGCCAACTTTGGGGACATTGCGGCACCTCTCAACGCGCTTCTGCGGAAGGATCGACCGTCTAAGTTGGATTCATTCACGTCCACTCAGACGGAAGCCTTTCAATCTCTTAAAGAGGCTGTAACTACGGCACCAGTATTGTCACTACCGAGACCGGGACTTTCATATACCGTGAACACGGATTATAGTGACTACCAGGTAGGCTGCGCCTTGTTTCAAACTACCCCAGAAGGGGAACGCAAGCCAATTGGGTACTGGTCCCGTTCGTTAAACGTGCATGAGAAGAATTACTCTGTCTCGGAGAAGGAAAGTCTTACAGTAGTGTGGGCATTATGCACACTACGCCCCTATCTCATGGGTGCTCATTTCACCTTTTACACGGATCAATCATCATTGAGATGGCTACTCTCCATATCGGAGCCTTCAGGCCGCTTAATGCGTTGGAGAATGCGTCTTGCAGAGTTCGACTTCGACTTCGCCTACAAGAAAGGCGCCAAAAATACACAATCCGACGCCCTTTCTCGCCTATCCACCACATGGGAAGCGTTAGCCGTCGATGACGAGGAAATATCCTGCTTCGCAGTTGACGACTACACCGCAGGTGAACTAGATGATATCGAAGAGGAATGGCCAGACGAACTGGATTTTGCCCAAGAACAGGATGACCTACTCGCTGTCCGCAAAAGTGGGAACCCCCTACCAGGGAACTTCGTACCCGTCACAAGGGAGGGGATGGTTAGGGAACAATTCAGCGATCCTTACTGCACGAAGATTCGGGCGCAACTCAATGGAGGAGCTGATCTCCCCTTTCGGGTTTATGATATTGGATATCTCGTTCGCACGGTAGCTAAAAACCCACAAATAGTAGTGCCACACGCCCTACAATCTCGGGTGTTACACTCATCACACTATGCCAAACTTAGGGGCCACGTCGGAGGACGGAAACTGTACCTTACATTCCGAAGGAAATTCTACTGGCCAGCAATGGCTGTGGATTGCTACGCAACTGTGCGGTTCTGCCCCGAGTGTGCTCGGAATCGCGTCAAGCTTCGCCACCATGCGACGAAGTTGAAGCTCTTCCCCGCAAGGGCGCCCCTCGAATTCGTAGCTATCGATATTTTGGGACCCTTCCTCGCTACTAAGCGGCGTAACAAATTTCTACTCGTGATAACGGATCGTTTCTCGAAGCTCGTTCGTACCGTACCCTTACAAAGAATCACGTCACTGACGGTTGCGCAAGCATTCGTCACCCATTAGGCATTCGTCTCCGGTTCACCGGTGAATCTACTCTCCGACAACGGGAAACAGTTTGCCTCCCGGTTCTTCGGGGATGTATGCAGAATTCTGGATGTCAAGAATCTCTTCACGACAACCTACCACCCCCAGTGTAATGGGCAGGCTGAACGGTTTAACCGGACGCTGTTAGCAGCACTCCGTTCATACGTAGCCGATCACCCCACCACGTGGGACCTGTTCACCGATGCGCTGACATTCGCATACAACACTCAGGTACACCGTACTACGGGATTGACTCCATTTGAATTGGTTCTGTCTCGCACCACACCGCCCGTGGCGCTCGAAGCACAGCCAACGCTGGATCAATTTCCTTCGACGAAGGGATACAGGGAAACCTGGAAAACATGGCTTACCAATCTGGTCCCTGCACAACGGTCAATGGGCCGGTCACAAGCCGCGTATAAGCGTGATTTCGATGAGCGAGCCCTTCGAAGACTACCCGCCCTTATAGAAGGGGTCTGTGTGTTCATCCGCAAGGAGTATTAGAACCCAGGCGAGGAGAAACGCCACAATCTCTCACCTGTCGTCGACGGTTCATTCAAGACAATTGCTGTGGAATCCGACACTGTCGTAGTGGAGATGGGTCAGCAACACGAACGCATTTCCCGCGATCGCGTGGTTTTTGCACCCCCGCCTGCGGGAAACGACCCATCACGTGGACATTTTACCGCAAAAGCGGAAACGAACACTACGGACACACTGGACCCACCCCCGATCGACCGCCTTAGGGAGGTACTACACCCAAGTAGGGGACTCTCGAAAATGCCGATGTTATCGGACTCTGCGCGCCCTGGTTCTTCGCTGTCTGAATCCCCGCCGCCTGGCGTAATTATTCGCCGCCTTGGCGCGTTGACACCCACTCCCCATGTCGCTCCATCAAAGGAGGGGGAGGGACTCGTTAATCGTCATGCTTCCGCGCTATCGCGTGAGGAACACCTTGTGGCACGGAAGAGAGACACCGCTAATGCGCAATCAAAGCCCTCTCGGGAGCCCGGCGTCTCGTCAAAATCGCCGCGCATCAACGCAGAAACAGAATTGTCACCAGGCACTACCGCCGTGGGGAACAGGGCCGAGGAGACTCAGTCGTTACCGGTGAAGCCATTTCCTAAGCCGCATAGCGCGCCTGGAGTGACTACGTCGCATAAAGGAGTGAAAACACCGCCTAGGGCGCCGTTGAGCTCGCACGTCCAAGACGGAGAAGAGTCATCGGAGACTAAGTCGCCCAACACGCCTGAGACGGGCCACACAGTGGACACATCGCTAAATGCCCAGCACGGAAGTGCCAACCGTAGAACACGGACTACACCTGTAAGGGAGATCAGCTCAGCGAGCGAACCACGTCGACAAACCGAGCTGACACCTTCCGTGCATACGGAGGTGGAACACGCCACGGCGCAAACCAATGACTGCCACACGTTGAAAACGTCACGGGCCACCACGGCGAGGCCGGTTCAATCAGGGTTACCGATGACGCGAGCGCGTTCGACGCCACAAACAACTCCGTCGAAACGGTTGCTACCACGCAAACTTGCGGTACGTCCACCTGGGACTCCCGCGGGAGAAGGAACTATACCGGAACAAGGAAACGGGAACACCGACACCGCGAGACGCGTGAAAACCGACCCAAGTAGGGGACTACACCACGAAGGTATAGTTCCACCAACCTTGTTGGACAGAACTCGGTCTAACCGGAGCATCGACGCAGTGCCACACAGGGTGAAGCCACCGGAGAGCTCTCCGAAGCAGGATGTCGTAATCACACGGCAAGGCCGGGAAGTCTTCCGACAGGAGTTCGTAGTCGACCACATAGTAGAACACTCATACCACTCGTTGGGGGTACATACAGTATCTCGTACGTTAATACGGCTACCGACCCGAGTCTGACTCGGATGAGCCAATCGAGCATCTCCCACGATCGAAAGTGGTGCAGTACCATCGGCGTACTCTCACGGGTCTCCCGGCGACAATTGTCAACGCCCAAGTAGGATAACACGCCCCGAAAGAGAAGAAGCTAGCTGACATAGAACGAAGTGGATGAAGATGAAGTGGAGATTTGTTTTTGGTCAACGGAGTTCGACTGGTGTCGTCTTCGGTCGCCCACGTTTGTTCTTTCGGATTAATTATCCTGAGAAGTTCTCTCCCAGCTCGCTGGTTCACGGTTTTCATTAAAACCGCGTGCGCATGGGTTTCCCCTCCATAAGGGTGCGCTGTTTCCATGCGCATCACGTGATTTACCGGTAGGAATACCGTTTGACTTGTACACGCCCCAGGCGGAAGTATTCAGTTGCCGATGTTCAACCATGTTCGACACCGCCTACCGCGAATTACTTTACTGTTTACACTCTCTTGCGGTCTTCACAGTATCCGCATAATGCGTTTGTATCGATGCCCAGTGGTTTCTGGTAATGGTTCTCGATTCCCGATCTCGGGTATCTTGCTGCTACAGTATTTTCTGGAGGCCTTCTGCGCAATACCCGTAACTCGGTGGGTTTCCATCCGTTTCTTTAACGGGCCAGCACAAGTGTATTCTGGACGTTGATAAACTCTTTGGTGAAGACGGAACTCAATTATCTTGAAGAACTTTGGAGTTATGGCACCATTCAGTTCGGGATTCTATTTTTGCACTGCATTTCGGTGAACTGAAATGGACCGCGCTTTCCCATTCAATGGTATTCAATCCCAACAATCTTGGTCTAAAATGAAAGTTTTGAGTCTCACAAGTTTTACAGTGTATCAGGTTTCTTCACAGCTGTACTGGTTCGAACGTTATCCGACTTTGAAGAAGCAGTACTGTAACACACCCCGATTTTGTGCTGCAGATTAAAGGGAACCGCTTCAAGCGTGAAGAAAACGATCTCAAAACGAGCTGCACACCTTCTCAAGGCTATGTATCGCGGATCCGCGTGACTACAATGGTTCTTCTACTTGGCTGTGGGTCGCAACACCTCATATCGAGGGAGATTCAAAAGAAATTTGAGAACCACTTCCATGGAGCGACTCAGATTCGAATCAGCTATCCCACACCGTGGTTCATGGACCTGGAAACAGGGAGCGAACCGCGACAGCGAGAAGCACATTGTGGTGAACATGAATGGTCATCGCGGAAGCGAAGGTTGCACTGTCGAGTAATAGTGACTTGATCTTCGCGAGGCGAGATGGAATCCGAAGACTTCGGGGATGCGCTTTAATGCCCACGGTTGGGAGTTCGACCCGCCATCGCGATGGCGTTGCTCACTCTTAAGGAGGAAGTTATGAAGGACAACACTCTTTGGAGGCGATTTGAGGTACTTAGTTAATTTCCGCATCATGCGTTAGTAGATATATATGAGCTACACCGCTATTATTGCTATTTTGTCGCCTCGCTGAAGTAATTTCCAAACATGTACACGTGGATTGCACGGCTCGAGGCGCCGCTTAGCGGGTGTGAATAGCACACGTGTAGCACGGATATGCCAGAGGCAGTGCACCCAGCATTGCTGTATTTACTTAGATATTTTATAGATTATTTTGCCCGGCGCACCCACTGTCAGTGGTGCACCGAGCTCAGTACTTAAAGCGTTGAGCATCGCTCCCCCAAGTAAATTGCCCCTTGCCAAGCAAGGGCTTCTGGCTCTAACTATCATGCCTTCGCGGATTGTTCATCTCCAAGTGGAGTGACGACTGCGTTGTTCAGGTATACTTACCCACCCTTGTGGCGCTCACAGTATAACAACTATTTGTGTGTCTCGTTCCGACCTATTGTCGTATACTCGTCCCTGTATTGGGTTTGCTTTATTCTCTCTCTCTTTTCCCTACTCTGGTGGTTTGCTTTCTCCCCTTTTTGGGTTTGCCTTTTTGCTCTGTTTGCAGTGGCCCGTTTCCGACACCTTGTCGTTGCCGTGCTACTCTCTTTCGAGGACTCATCTCGTGACTGTGTGAACACGTGGATCTCTACCGACTACTAATCAGCCTAACGCTCCGACGCTTGTCGTGGTGGTTTGACCTCGGATATACACATGGCTTTGCTGTGTCATTCCCGGAGTGCTCTGTTCGCTGTGCTGCCCTGTCGAGGGGAAGATTCCGAACGTCTTCGTGAGCCTGCGCTTTTCCCGCCAAAGGCGTTGCTCCACATAAAGCTCATCTGAAAGTTATGAGTTGAGAAGAGGATCGCTCCCAAAGCAATATATTGGTGCCACCAGGGCTCCACAGCAAGACAAATAAACTAAAATGGCAGAAACCCGTCTACAAATTGGCTGAAACCATTCAAGCATGTGCTAGAAACGGTGATTCTTGCGCCAAAGATGCAGCGGCTACGTCAAAAACATTAACCTACAGATCTATTGAATTTTCTAAAATACGCTGGTCAAAAAGGCCGTACAAAGTAGTAAGTTAATGCTGAATTCGCAGTTTAATAACATGATCATCAACCACATGCATTTTATAAAGAACGTCTTGGCTCACTGGGCAAAAGACTCAACCGTAGATAAGCTCTGTCGTATAATTTGCCTGTACAAAGAAGTAAATTGTTGCAAGCTTAAGACAAGGAAATGTATCTCGTCTTAGACCAAACGCTTTGCAAACTCTGCTATCGTTTACATCAACCTCACTAAATCCGAGCAGGATTTTAGCTATAGCTGGAATTTTGCTATATATTTCTGCTGCTTATGTGGGTCAAAGCCGGGAACGGAAAGAAAGAACAAAAATCGCGCCAGCGGCCACGCACACAAGGTGTTCAGCCTTGCTCCCTATTCGGGTAGAGCAGTGGCAGAACCCTCCGATGAGGCCGACACGTGCCCGGCGTAACTCCGGGCGGCCTCTGCCGACTTACGGACGGAGGTTGAAGGTGGCAATCGGGGTGCCAAAAGGATGGAATCCACTGGGTGTGGCGTATCCCGTAGCAAAAGGGGCGAGATAGAAGGTAGCAAAACGAGCCGCACTACAGAGCACAGACTCGTGAGAGCGTGGAATAATCCCGAGACAAGAAGGGCAAACCTGTACAACACGGCGAAGTGTAACGAAGCCATAAGACGGGAAAACAGAAAGAGTGCACGAAAGAATGGTAAATAAAAGGCCGTAATGACGGATCGGTGCTTTTCAGTGACGGATGTGGATAACTTGTCCAGATAAGCGGCGGTGTTCCCCAAGAATGGGGCGGAAGACCGTGCGCAAGCGGAAGCCAAGCTACAGCCAAAGCCTCGTTGAGGTTTACTTCCCGTACAGTGGCGACAAGTGCCGCCACTTATATACGGCTGACAAATATCACTAAAATATCTAAGTACCCGGCACGCCGGCCAACACTACCCACGTGTACCTCCGTGGCACTCTTGCAACGGCGCATCTAGTAATCGGGCGTGGGTACACACGTGTCATGCTAATCCTACCCTTCATAGGCGGATCCCTAGTCGGGGCCAAATAGGCAAATAGACTTCATAATAGTAGGAAGTTCAGCCGAAAATAACAACGGATATATGAGTGGCATACCCCTCAGTCCCTGCCAAGGGCAATTGCTCTACAGCTTAATGAAGGATTATTCTCACAAACGTTCACGATCATCATATCTCATCTTGTATTTTCTGCTAAAAACGAAAAACCACGGATACCTTGACCATCTCTTTATCTAAAGTGAGGATAAACACCAACAAAGAGGTTATGTCGACGGCAAAAGACGGATTTTTAAGCGAAGGTGATAAGAAGAAATGCTCAGCCTCTGTCACCGCGATATGTAGTACAATGAGACCTCAATTGGTTTTTGCCACGTGAGCCTACTTATGCGCCTTGCTGGCTGTGCCTCACCCAATAGGTATTCTCTATTTTATTATTTCTATTTTTAATTTCTAATTTGGTTTAGTTTAACATTGCTAGCTCATGACAGTAGGTCATTAGCGCAGCCGATGACGTCATGCTCGCATAAAAGATCGGCGTCGGTGCACCTTGTATATATATTATGGTGAAACTCACCTCTCTCCTCGTGTATGTAAATTCAGGCGCCATTAGGACAGTAACTATACCATCTTAGTCACTTGCTGCTCTACTACTATTCAGGTTTTACCATGCGTTGACTTCTACTACCGTACACTTACACGGTCTAGAATAGTTACCCCGCCGTTTGCCTCTGCGGGTTTCAGGTACCCCACTACCATATTGTTTGTGTGTTTTCCCCCTTTATTTTGAGTTTTCGCACGCTCCCTCTACCAGGCAGACCCCACAACTTATCGGTATTTGTTCGATATTTGGGTTTCCCGACTGGGAAGTTTCTTGGTTTTTGTCGTACCTTTACTGGTGAACAGAAGACTTTCGAAAGGATTTCAGAAGTTCACACACCTATTTGGTTTTGTAGGAATAGCCGAGAAGCAATTTGATACACTATTTGTCACTATGAAAAAACCTACAAGGATTACTAGTAGCTCTAGTGCGCCGCTTAGCCAAAGAGGTCTGGTGCGTCTTCGGCCGCCAAACCCATTCTGGATAGCCACGAGGAGCTGCATCGGCACCCTTGGGCCGGAACCTCAAAGGATACGGGCACTCAGTCTCTGTTGGCTCCTGAACCTTTTCAGGATTTGCCGACAACTTTTGAGGACCTCTGGTCCTAAATAAAAGATCGAGCGAAAGCTCTTTTTACCGCTATGGTAAATAAAGCTTTGAACTCAATGAACATGGACGTCATTAGCCGTTTGGTGGTTGATCGAGCCGTGCATGAGCTCTGTCAGTGCATACCTATATTGGTTGAAACATACCTCTTAACGGGTGCCGGGGTGCATATATACCGAGTGGCTCAAGACCTTTGGGTCTCTAAACGAATGGCTGAAGCCATTCGAATATGGTTACTCGCATACCACAAGCAATTCCGGCAGATTGTTTTGCACTAATAAATCCAATTCCGGCCGATAGTGCGTACATACAAGGTTTAAGGCAAGGTCAAGAAGGCTATATAGAGATGGGCGCTCGAGACATTTACTTGCCCCTCGTTGAAGGTAACGTTCGGAAGGATACCAAGATCGGTAGACCCGAGGACGATTCGTCTGACCCAGAAAAAGGGGCGACGAAGAAGAAAACGCAGGGGTAAAAAAAGAAGGAGGAAGAAGGGAAAGGGTCGCGGCTACGACTCTGACATCGATTCCTCGAGCTCCGATACCGATACTGGTTCATCCGGATGGTGACCGTAAAGGTAGACGCAAGAAGAAATCGAACAGGCTGGCGAAGAAGTCGTCAAAGAGAAACCGTAAAGGTAAGAAGAAACGGTACGAGTCGTCCGACTCGGATTCGGACACCGATACAACCCTAGAAGTGCGTCAGCCGCTGAATGATCTGTTCACCAAAGCGATTGATTATAAGTCATATCAGTTGAGAGGCCGATCCTCTGCTTACACCCAAGAGGATGCGCAGAAGATCACCAAGCACCATAAGGAGCTTAGCTTCCAGATGGGTGAGAGTAATTTCACAGGTGATGATCCCATTACGGTAATTGAGTTTCTGCAGAAGTTCAAGATTTCATGTGACCAAAATGGTTTTTCCGAAGGTGCTGCCATGTGGTTGTTCCAGTTTTATCTTAAAGGTCAAGCTTATCACTTGCTGCAAGACAGGATTCGTGGAAATACCCTGGTGGTTCATGAAGAGAAAACAGAGATGTTAGAGACGTACCCAGAAGTTGTTAATTTCATGCTAGAAACTTACGCTACCGATGAGGTTATCCAATAAGGTTGCGCTGAGGTGCAGGCTTATCGCCAGTGCTCCAGCCAAACCGAAATGGAATTCTATCTGGGCCTTTGGAATCGGGCTACCCGGTGGTTCTGGTCACAAAGAAGAATGGTACACGCACGCAGTTCTGTGTGGACTACAGAATACTGAATAGTACGGCCATCAGGGATTCGTACCCAATACCTAGAATGAACGAGCGTATAGCTTTGTTGGGTAAAGCTAAGATCTTTACTACGCTCGATGCGAATTGTGGTCATTGGCAGGTACCCATCAGGGAAAAGACAAGGACAAAAATACGTTTACTTGCCACGCTGGGTTATTTCGCTTTACGCGTATACCTTTTGGGTTGCGAAATGTGCCGGGTACCTTTCAGAGGGCGTTAGATATAATTCTTTTGAAGTTGAAGTAGAGAACCGCTCTGGAGTACATCGATGATGTAATCATATATTTCAGAATGGTAGATGAACACTTTTACGTGCAACGCTGAATCTCTGCAAGTGCGAATTCTTTACCAAGGAGGTTGAATATCTCGGTCATATTATCAGCCCGGGAAGGTTAGAAGTGACGCTGTGGAACATCAAGGCTATGAAGGAGCCAAAGTCAGCCCCCTCCCAAACGGAAACCCGATTCTTTATAGGCCTGGGCAATTTGTAACGCCGGTTCATCAAGAGATTCGCCAAGAGACCGGCTCCTCTCAACAGGAAGCTACTGAAAGGCCAACTTAAATGGTTTGAATGTCTTACCAATGAGGAAATGGACTCGTTCGAGGCGCTGAAACATGCGCTCTTGACACCTCCCATCTTAGCGGTACCCAAAGCTGGTTTAGGATACATATTGGATACCGATGCTTCTGACCCCGAAATTTGTTGTCGTCTTATACAGAAACAAGAAAACGGCGACAAACTATCTATAGGGTACTGGAGCCGTGCTCTGCACGCCGCAGAAAAGAATTACACAACAACCAGAATGCAGTGTCTATCGGTGGTCTGGAGCATGCTGATTCTCCATCTCTACCTATATGGTGAGGGGTTTACGATTCGAACCGGACATGCCGCCCTACGGTGGATACTCGGTCTCGCCGACGCATCAGCCAGACTTGCCCGATGGCGGTTACGACTGTCAGAGTTCGAGTACGACGTGCAGTACCGCCCAGGTGTGAAGCACAATGTGGCACATGCGATATCTCGCATTACCACAGATTGTTTGGATACCGAGCCCGTAGAGAATGATTTCCCATGGTTTTCCATCTCTATTAGCCCTGGTGGTGATGTTGATACCTTAGAAGGTCACTGGAATTTACCCGAAGAGAATACATGGTTTAGTGAAGCCATCGCTAGGAATGTGCTTGCCTTTGAGGAAACAAAAGTCATGCCAATTACCCGGTAGGAATTCTTAAGAGAGAAAGCAAACGATGTTTTTTGCCGCTCTCTCATGGACCAAGTAGGTATTAAAGACTCACACTTTGACGTCGACCGGAATGCTTTTCTTGTCAGGCGAGCTCCCATCGATGGTTTTTTCCAAAAGGTAGTGCCCAAGGTGCCGCGCTCTCGGGTGCTGTATCTTGCCCACTAGTCAAGGCTATCAGGACATCCTGGTACCAGAATGCCCTACACCTTGAGAAAAGGGTATTATTGGCCCCATATGGATCATGCTATCTATAACTTTGTGGGTCAGTGTGAGTCATGCGTACGAACCCATAGAGGTCTCCACAAGCGCAGAAAATACTTGAAACTATTCCGTGCTGCGGGCCCTCTCGAGTTCGTTGCAATAGACCTTCTAGGACCACTGCCGAAAACCACAAGGCGATATCAGTACATCATCGTAGTCCTCGACAGGTTCTCGAAGCTCACCCGAGCGATACCCTTGAAGGAAACAAAATCTACGACCCTTGCGGTGGCGTTCTTGGACAATTGGATCTATCCGTGTGGTGCACCGCTTTATCTACCTACCGACAATGGTTCGAACTTAGCCTCGAAGTTCTTTGAAGCTGTTTGTAACCTCTTGGGTATTAAGCACTCTTTCATTACTGCCTGTCATCCACAAACGAATGGGCAAGTGGAGCGCTTTAACCGAACACTGGTATCTAGGTTATGCCACTATACAGAAGAACACCAACAAACTGGTTGGGACGAGCTCGTTCAGCCCTTTACTTATGCATATAACCTTCAGCTACATCGAGCGACGCAAAATACGCCGTTCAATCTGATACCGCCAAGACACTCACCAGGTATTGTTGTTGAAGGAGACCCATTAGGACAAAAAGCCGTCGATTCGCTCACAACGTCACAGGTCAAACGGAATACTCTTTTAAGGATGAGTGTTGATCAGAACGGGAGGACGTAGAGCACTCAGTTGCAGTCACGCGGTAGACTAAGCAGAGGCGAGAGAATAGGCACAAAGTACCTTGGAAGTCCCTCCAAGGATGCCTCTGAATTCGCTGCGGGTGCAGCCGGATCCAGTTATTTATATAGCCTCGTTTGGGCATGCTTCCAAGAAGGTGACAAACTGTTTGGGTTGAATCTGACGTCAGGTTACCAAGCCAGCGTTATTCTCTGGTCCAAGTTCTTCAAACTTGCCATTTCTACACTTCTGTATACTCTATATACGTTGTGCTACGTATAATTTTTGCGCACATGCGTCCTGTAACCTAACTTTACCCTCAGCACTTCTTTACTGTATAGCCGTATCGTGTTCGCAACGTAAGGTGCCTTTCGGCATCAACAGTTCACTATAGCTGACACCTGTTGTTGGGTATTGTTTTTTTATGGCGTTAATTACGTTGCGCTGCCTTCGCGACTCGGACGTCCTGGTTTCATCAAAAAACTCCTGTAGAAGGTCAGGAACGTCTTGTTTGAAGGAATTGATGTCTACACAGTCCATTTCTTCGTCGGTGAACCCTTTCCATTTCACTAACAGCTCTACATTGTTCTTCTGTCGGCGAATATCTTGAAAATCTTCGATGACGAGCAGTTCGTTGTCCAGATATGGCAAATTTTCCTGCAGCTCTTCAGACACTTGGTAGTCTTTGTTGCGGAATAGTTTCAATCTCATTCCGTGGGCTAGCTCCTTCTTCCCAGTAAGCAAGTTTTCCACTTCGAAGATGTACTGTTCTCTACATTGCGTCACTCAAAACGGTCCTTGCCACTGTAAGCTTGTCTTTGCGCCAACGTTCTTCTGCGCAACCGTCTTGAGCGCGTTATCACCTTCTGTGAAATCGATCGGTCGTACGCCGGTACGTCGCTTATGCGCGTCAACTGAGGCCTTGCGCTGTTTTCTTCCTTTTTCAGCGCAGCTGCGGTAAATATCCTCGAGCACCGCCTGTAGCTTCTCGATTTGCAGGAGCGCCTAAGCGCGACTACCGTCAATATCCTTAACAGTTACGATTCCTTCGTTACTTCTGAGAATGGCGGCAAGAGGCGAGTCCTGTGGCAATCCAGTGAAAACAATGAGTCGGCATTTTCCATTGAGCTTCTTTGTCGGAGAACTGTTAAGTGTAGACTGAATGACTGGAAGTACAGTAGGCCATGCAGACTGTGGAAGTTGGAACTCCGACAATAACGCTCTGCACGCTCTTAGCAGTTCACGGCATACCACCACTACCAAACCATTGCGTCACGGACAGTATGGTAATGTAAAATGGTGATTTGCCTTAAGCTTCTGCGATAGGGATTTCATGAGTTGGTTCTTGAAGTGACTCCCTTGGTGCGATATACATGACCTCGCCACTCTGAAAGCGGCAAACCAATCCGTCAGTGTTTCTGCGGTAGTCTCTGAATCGGATTCCTCTGCACTTCTGAGCTACGTAACCGGAGAGGTCGTATTTAACTATGAACGTGTACACTTTTCTCTTCTCACCATTGTTCATGTAACAGTAGTCAAAATGCAACAGTTCGTTTGGCTTACTGGCATTCATTGTGTGCCCTAGCGAACGTGTCACGACTTTGCCATATCCGGTAGCAATACAGTGAATGCATGAACTCGTGAACTCAGTGGTGTGCTTTCGAAGGTCCTTTCACCAAAAATGATTTGCTACTGTGTTGAAAGTGGGATCTGTGGCCCTCTGTCCTCCCTTCCCAGTGTGGGTTGCGATCAAGATTCGGAGCTGGAGATTTCTATCGTTTCGTGGGATCCATACTTCTCCTGTTTGCATCCTGAGAACTTCATCGGTCATCTTGCAACGGCTCGGAGGTGCACACGTGGTTTTGTGCTGCGACTTGATGATGTCCTGCACTGAAGGCCAGTGGTAGTTTTACGTTGACTCCAGGGTTGACTGGTGCTGCCATCAATGCTGGAATGCGCCCGATCTTCGCTGGTGCCACCGTTCTTGCTGTTTGCACAGCCTATCGGGTAGGCATATCGGCGCACACGTTCCGTTTTCCTGGTACGTGTTCGAGGGTGAACCAAAATACCTTCAACTTCAGGGCCCAGCGAGTCAATTTGTTGGCTGTATGCCGTGATACACCGGGATTCCTACCATATGGGCCGTAAATGTACACCAAGTATGCATGGTCAGTGTATATCGAAACAGTTCTGCCAACTATGAGGTAGTCCAATCTGCACATGGACTCCACGATAGGAAATCCTTCTCTCTCGGGTTCGCTCCAACGTTCCGATGATTCACTGAAGGCACCAGATAAGAAACACAGTGGTTCGTGTGTTTGCTGCACGAGTGTTTTATCTTGTTCGTCTTCAGAAAACTGGGTCAAAATCCCTGTCCCGTGGGTCTCGGACGTATCTGTGAAAAGACAGATCTGGTACCCGTCTTTCGGAAGAAGAGTTGGGTTGCTGCGGCTAGTTGCCTTTTAACGTTATCAAGAGCCTCCTGGTGTTTGATATTTCATTTGAGCTGCAATTTCATTAAGGTCTTATTGGTTCGTTTCCCAGCGTTCCTTCATGCTTCTTCCAGCAGCTGATGCAGTTGTTCTACCTGTCGCACATAGTCCGGAATGGATTTCCTCACCCAGGTTGTAGCACACAGCTACTGCTACAATTGGTCTCCAGTCGTCGGCGCTTTCATCCCCGATAAGAATTCAAAGTTCCTAGGGTCAAACTGAACCCCTCCTAATGAAATGATTCTGCCGTAGAACTTTATCTCCTTCGTAAAGAAGGAGAACTTCTTCTTATTGACTTTGAATCCTACTTCTGCGCAGACCTTGAAAAATACTTCGATTTCAGCCTGCAGCTGGGCTTCGTCCCTCGCTTGAATAAAGAAATCATCCAGCCATTGCAGCATGCGCTGCCCTCTGCCTTCGAGTTTCTCTCGCGTAACGGACTGGAAATGGTTCCCTGAATCCTTCCCTCCTTGAAGTGTTCTGGTTGGAGAGCAGATACCTAGTGGTGTCTGGATGGACATTATTTCCTGCGATATCTTATTCAGATGTATATAGCAGTAGTCGTGCGTAAAATCAATGTTGGCGAAACACTGGCTTCCCTCACAATCTTGCTGTATTGACTCTAGGTACGGCATCGCGCATTGGAGTGGCAGATTCCGTGCATTGGTACCTATAAGCTCGACTGTAAAACTTAATTTGTCTGTAGCGGGTTTCAGAACGCCCTGGTCAGGACATGCCCATCTTGCTTGGTCGTTCTTGTACACCGCGCCAATCATCTCCAACGACTTGATATTGTGCCTAATGAACATCCGTTGCGCAAGGGAATATCGTCGTTGTGGAGTACAGTGTGGTTTGGCGTTCGGCGCAAGCTTGATCGAGAGAGGGCAAACGTATGCAGGCGGCTGTGGCCCGAGTTTGATCGCGACGCAATTTCGATTCTTCTCCAAAAGTCGTTCAAGCTTCGTTCTACCTTCAGTAGACATGCCAATCTTTTTGGCAGTTTTCAATGCGGACTTGATTGCTCCGCTTATCTCGCCCGCAGTATCCTCTCCAAATCCGGGTTGGAGACATTCTCGAAATTTAATCAAGTCCTCGTCGGTGTCCGTGTAGGCAATGCCTTGGTAGCTGGCAGATGAAAGTCTACAGTTTCTTCCCTGTAACTCTTCTTCCGACTTTCCATCGATGAGCGAAGCGACGCGATACAGATGCTCGTTGAAGTCAAAACCTATCACCTTCAGTAGTGGCCTTCCGAGAAGTACCTCCAGCATATCCTTGTCTGCTCTCAGGAAATGTACTCCACGGATGCGTACTGGGATCCCAGTCTGGGGGAGTAAAATCGTGAGGTTGAGGTTTCTTTTTTGTGACGCAGTTGCTGGGGCTTGAGTGCCGTCAGCCCTCAGTGCATTGTCGAGGATCATTAGTGTGGAGAGGCGCTCTACTGCTACCTTGGGATGTATGGCAGATATCTTATCGAAGAAAGTGCAAGATATTGTGAATTAGTCTGCTCCAGAGTCGCCTAGGGCTACAGCTTCGATCCCGTTCACACGCACGGCGTAGCTTCCCTCATCTGCACTGGGCGCCGATTTGGACGAAGACCTGAGTACGGCAGCCTTGGCGTGTTTGTTTGTCTTCTTTCTCTCGAAGTTCTTGTCAAGAAGCTCTCACCTCTTTTCCTTCGATGTCACAGGGCACTTGCTTATTGGGTGAATGCCTGAACACTCTTCTGTGTTCAGGAATTTTTTATCCCATTCGCCAGACTCGAATCTATCTGCCGGCGTCCTTCTGAGATCCTTCCCAAGGAATTTCTTGTCGTGGTTTCGAGTTTATAAGCCTTTCTGGAACCGTTTGCGTTCGGATTCTTTGGGTGCTTTTTTCGGAACCCCGCTCTCAGGCGCATTTGGTTGTTTGCGCTTACGTTTCTGGCTCGCACACTGTACCAAATTTACCTGCGCCGTTAGAGTAGATATTGTGTTGGTAAAGGACTTGAAGTCCCCCTTTTGTTCCTTCTTCTAAAGACGAATCCGGTCCATGACGATCTGCCTGAGTACCGCTGGCTGAAGCCTATGCACTAGCTTGGCGATAATCTCCTTACACTGATCGTAGTTCGTAATAATGCTTGAGGCATTATGCTCTACAAGTGCGGCTATTGTGTCTAACACAATCTTCTCCGCTGCTTTGGACGGGTCTCGGGGCATTTGTTTGCATCGAACAGTTGACAGAGCCTCCTCGACACGGTCATTCAAGTCACAAACTGTAGACGCAAGACGAGAATCGAACCGGATCCTCAATGCATCGTCGGTCGCCTTTTCAGCGGTAGATGCTCCTTCAATTCTACTTAATATGCATAGGCTGTGTAACCGTCTCGGCTTCATGAACAGTCGGACAGACGCTGCTTTGATTCTTTGGTTCTGCTCGCTTCCAGAATTAACCTCTTCAACACGTTCGGTGTAAGCCGAGAAATCCACTTCAAACTTGATCAGCTCCGGCTAGGATGCTCCTTCTAGCGCTCAAGCCTGAATTGTATTGACAATACAGTACGAAGACATTGTGCTTTACGTCCGTCCTGTTACACTTTGATATCAAAGCGCTTTGTTGATCAGAACGGGAGGACGTAGAGCACTCGGTTGCAGTCGCGCGGTAGACTAAGCAGAGGCGAGAGAATAGGCACAAAGTACCTTGGAAGTGCCTCCAAGGATGCCTCTGAATTCGCTGCGGTTGCAGCCGGATTCAGGTATTTATATAGCCTCTTTCGGCCATGCTTCTAAGAAAGTGACAAACTGTTTGGGTTGAATCTGACGTCAGGTTGCCGAGCCAGCGTTATTCTCTGGTCCAAGTTCTTCAAACTTGCCATTTCTACACTTCTGTACACTCTATATGCGTTTTGCTACGTATAATTTCTGCGCACATGCGTCCTGTACCCTGACGCTACCCTCAGCACTGCTTTACTGTATAGCCGTATCGTGTTCGCAACTTAAGTTGCCTTTCGGCATCAACAATGAGGCGTGCTCTCAAGTATGCTGAGAGCAAGCTCACAGCATCCCAGAGGCAGTACAAGGGGGACTAAGACCGAAGAGTAAGCCAAGTAATAACGGCTACGCCGGGTCAATATGTCTCTATTGACCACCCTCCGAAGGGAGCTAAACCATGACCGGATGATGAAACCGATGATGAAGCTATTGATAGAGATATTAATTCCAAGCTTCTTCTGAAATCATCGGGACCTTTCAAAGTAGTTCGATCGACCGATCACACGGTGACAGTGAACTAAAATGGTGTGGAGAATACAATATCTATTGACCAAATCACGGTCGCACCTCCAACAGTTCAAACCAGGAAGGAACGCGGAGAATCCGCGCGTGACCCAAACTCAGTTGCCTTGAGAACTCAGTCCAGGAAAGAAGAAACACCCATTGAGGTTAATGATGACACACGGGGTGACGACCAGGACTCTGCACCACCCACGGGGATCACAATTGCTCCTTTAGAGGAAACACCTTCTCCTAGTAATAATGATGCTCATTTAAACCAAAGTGGTGACGGAATACCTTCCCAGGGCTCTAATGGGGGCCCAGTGGAACGAATTATAGGTCACCGCCGTACACTGGAAGGTCTGAAGTACACCGTACGGTGGTAGGGGTGGGGCGCCGACGGTGATACCTCCAAGCCGCCCTCAGCCATACCACACCACTTCACGGTAAGCTACTGGAACCGACAGGGAGAGGACATGCCGAGTGATGGCTAAACCTTAGAGGTGATGCAGTACCATAAGAAAGGGGGAAAAGCATCATAATCACGAAGAGCAAAGTGGTTTTGAACGCTTACCAGGAAGGTACTACCAGACCCTAGGAAAACAGTTTTTATAAATGGCGCATTACGTTTTGGAAAAAGTAACAAATGGCGTAGAAAACTGTTGCTTTTATTGAACAGATGGCGTAAAAATTTCACGCTTCATGCCATTTAACCGCCATTTATAACATGATCTAGACAAACATCTACGCCATTTTTGACATTTTTTACATTCAGAGTACAAATAATGAGTATGTTTTCAGCACTTGTATGCGAGGTATTAACTTTTATCCAATATTTGTACGCCATTTATGAAAAGTATCAAAAATGGCGTAAGTCTTTGTCTACATCATGCTATAAATGGCGGTGTAATGGCGTGAAGCATGAAATTTATACGCCCTATCTTCAATAAAAGCAACGGTTTTCTCCTCTGTTTGTTACTTTTTTGCAAAACGTAATGCGCCATTTATAAAAATTTTTTTCTAGGGAAAAGAAAGCACTCCACAAGGGGTAAGTACAGGGAACGGATAGCGCTAGAGCTGTACGCGCTGTTGTACACTCGTCACACACGCCCAAACCCGGAGGGTGGATACATTTAAAAAACTGTAATTTTTAATCGTCGTGATCTACGCGAGATGGCCGTAATGCGCCGTGCGAAGTACCCGAGCCAGTTAACAATATTGTATGTAAAGAACATGCAACGGCATGGTCAAAAATTCTAAGTATTTTGACTGCGTCGGGTTCCCGAATCGGCCATTCTCAGCCTCTGAAACCGCTTGGTAGTCTAGATACAGACCAAAAGAGGTTTCTGAGTTTTGACTACCATATGGAGGGGTAATTTCCCGGTCGAATAATTTAGTTCGCCTTGAAAGTAACCTCTGGGGTGAAACACCGCACGTGCGCCCATGCATGGTAAAAGGCCATGCGGAACCATCCCGTTACATTGCTAGCCACCGCGCGAGAGCGCGTGGTACAACATCTCACCTCATGTGAAGGCGAAACCAGTCGCTGCGACGCACGGAGGCGAAGCGGCGTACCAACATGGTGAATCCATACTACGAGCACAAAAGTAGCTCTGGATGGAACTAATTTACCAATAAGAGATTACCATCTACCCATCGTGGTACGCTGTTTAAAGGAGGGGAGGAGCTTTTTTCGCGCTTCCTCCATCGCTGCAAAATGCACTTCTGTGGTAACTGGAACCTAACATGCAAACGAATAACTTTTAACGTTACTTGAAGAAGAACACCAACAGGGATGCAGGAGTGGAGAAATGAATCAACCAGATGGGTGAGCAGCAAAGTAAGGCACCGCCTCCAGCTGAGGACCCACGACCAAGAGTGGTGGGTTGATGGGCTCCCGGCCAAGGCTGGAAGAGAAAATCTTGGCCTGCAGCGTGGCTAGGTGCGCTACCATGACCTACTGGGGAACTAGTAGGCACACTGACTCCTGGCATTGCGTCAGGAACCATGGGAGGTGGCGCGCTCGCCCGTGCAACCGAAGGAGGTACTGACGACCCGGTGTGGAGAGGAGCCTGTGGAGTGGCCAGAAGGCCGGGGTTCAAGCTAACACAAAAGAAGAGATCCTCCAAAGGATTTATAGGCGTCAGGCTCATAGCCTTGGCTAGGCCCTTCACCTGCTTGATAGCCATATGGTAGAGCTCGACCTAGAACCAGTTCTGGAACTCACCAATTTGGGAGAAGGATCGCATGTACTGTGCGTGACAGGGCAGGATACTTTCCAGGAAGGTGAGTGCTTCGATCACAGAGGTAGGACCGGCCCGCTGGAAGTTCCCCACACAGGCTTAGCGTACCCGAGCCATTAAACATGAAACGGCCTGGGAGTCCACCTGAGAGGAAACAGGCGCCGTAGCCGCAGCCATCACATCCCCGAAGATAGCCTGCAGTGGCCCGTCATCCCTTGTAATACTGTGGAAAAGAGGAATTACACCATAATGAGCAAGCCTGTTGTGTCTTTCCTGAGCAGGAGAAGGCGCTGAAGTGACTACAGGGGTAGCCGCTGGCAATTCCATCACAGTTGGGACTGGCTGGGACTTCTTGGAGGTCCTTGGTCGGTCAGTGCCCTGGGATAGCGTTGCTCCGCGCGGGAGACAACCTTCCAAAACACGGGACCGAAAACTTTCCACCCTTACTTGTGCCCGAACCGAAAAATCTCTACTTGGGTAAGCAACGACTCTAGTTGCTCAATGGAGTAATCCGTACCTGCCACAATGGTTCCAATTTCGAACTGTTGGATGTCGCGAATGACCTTCGAGGGAATGAAGAACATACGACTAGGAAGTTGCCTACTCTCCCGGTAAATCTCGGCTTGGCGAGAGCTGCGATCTGAGTCAATACCGTCACGGGCGGCCTGCAGAGCCCGGACGGCCACCAACACGGCCCACTCCGCGAAGGCAATCGACCAAATTAGGTAATACCGATCGTGGTGACATAGCTCCCGAAGTAGGCAAATACCGGTGGAGTTCAGACGCTAGCGACATCGAAACCTCATAAGCGTTCCATCACTCAGGTAAAGCCACATACCAAGAGGTTCTTTCCCTATTAAGTTGAGAGAAGAACTCCACATTTTGGAACCCATGCATGACGCGGTTGAAGCTGAATCGGGTGCGGATGAGAGCCTTGGTGGCGGCATCAACACCACGCCTACGACGGTCAGTTCAATGAATGGTATTGTAGGGCGTGTCAAAGTACACCAAATGTGGAGAAGCTAATAGGTACTGGTGCGGGAGGGAATCATATTGACAAATCTTTCCAACCAGATGTCGGTAATAGTGGAGCTCCAGTTCGATACGGACTTACCGCAAGTCGGTAGGATACAGCGGGGGTACTAAATACCTCAGTGGTGTGTGCCGCTGGCGACTTTCGTAGCACTCAAGCCGACCCTGACGAGGTTGACATTCTTTATCCCAACCGTGGAACGTCTGCGGGACTGAGCGAAGGCGCTCACAGTCCCAACGAAACAAACCCAAACCCAAGTAAGTATTCAGAGGCAGACGTCGCAAGACGCCGGGAGGCGACGTGTTCTCCGCCGCCACTGGCCAATACCGGTGATACAGCGTCGCTTGCGAAACCATTTTCGGATCGATCCCGAAGGTACAATGTCGGAAAACGTTCCAGTCGGCCGTGGTGAACGTTTCCAAACCATAATAGGAAATCCGACGAAGAATCTCTGGCTCTGGACCATACGGATCCTGGATCGCTTCATGAATCCCTTGAGGTTGAGGCGAAGAAGATGGAACTGGCTGGCTTTAAAAACCTGTTTGGGTACGGATGTGGCACAGTGCACCACCACGGGAATCAGACTTAGTAATCCCGCTTCAACGACCGCGCAAAGTACCGGCGCCCGACCTGTCGTGATGATTACCACGAAGGAGTGGTTGAGACGCCGGGCACTCAACGGCAGAGATGAACCTTTATATGCAAAATGGGTGAATCGCCAGAGCTGATACTCAAAACCTCCACCCCTTCGGGGCTCTATGCTGGCTCAACCATCAAGGTATCGGCATTTGTCGCCAGGGGCGGGTCGTCCCTCGGGGTTACCTCTTCCGACTTACCAGCATGGAGAACCGACAGGCGTCGTGTACCACTACGGATGCGAGCCCGTACGCTGGTACCAGGGCTACCCGCGTGGATCAGGTAAGGATCGGGTCACCAGAAACGGGTTTAACCTTGTCGGCCGAGCGAGAAGCCACGGCGGCGCAATCCAGCACAAAAAAAACCGGAAGGGGTATGAAGGTAATCACGAAGGGTAACGGTGCGACAACCTCTAAAGAGACAACGACAGCACCTCGAAGAGACGGAGACGGAACCTCAAAAAAAGCCAGACAGGCTGCAACCAAAGAGGCGACAAAATCCTTTGCGGTACAGCCCGCGCAGGAGCGCAAATTCGCACAAAGTACCTCAATGGGTGTGCCGACGCAGGAAAGGCGATCGAAGCCTTGAATCCATAACAGTGTACGCCACCGCGTGCTGATGGTTGACCCTTTCAGGTACACAACGGACGCGCGACGCATCCAAAACCACAAATGGGAAAGAGGAAGCCACTGTCGGTGGTGACCCAGATAGTGAACAGGCACGCTCCGTATTGCAGAGCGATCGCGACGCACGGCGCGAGATGGCACGAGGGCTGCGCCGTTGACCAAATTTGTGCGACGATGCAATCAACTTGGTGAGGGGTCAAGGAGCCAGGAGGGCGTGGCTCAGAGTAGGAAGGGTGTCTGTAGTACAATGAGACCTCAATGAGTTGGTGCCACGTGAGCCTACTTGTGCGCCTTGCTGGCTATACTTCATCCAATTGGTATTCTCTATTTTACTATTTCTAATTTTTAATTTCGTTCAGCTTAAAATTGCTAGCCCATGACAGTAGGTCATGAGCGCAGCCGATGACGTCATGCCCGCATAAAAGATCGTCGTCGGTGCACTTTGTATATATTGTGGTGCACCTTACTTTTCCCCTCGTCTATTGTAAAGTCAGGCACCATTAGGCCAGTAACTATACCATCTTGGTCACTTGCTTCTCTACTAATAGTATGGTTTTACAGCGGGTTGACGTCTACTACCATACACCTACGCGGTGTAGACTAGTTGCCCCGCCTTTTGCCTCTGCGGGTTTCAGGTGCCCTGCTACCATATTGGTTCTGTGTTTTTCCCTTTTAGGGTGAACCTTCGCGCGCTCCCTCTACCAGGCGGACCGCACACCTCACCGTTATTTTTACAACACGATGAAAGCAGCAATTCTACAACACGAAAAGGTCTACGACGACGATGAAGTATTTTCTTGGATCGGTCTTTAAGACGCTATAGGCGCTTTGGAAGAAGCTGGACTACAAGAAAAAGATCTCGATGAAATCCATCGAGAGAATGATACGCCAGAACCCTCTACAAAGTTATACCTGAATTCCAATAAGAATTGGAAGAAACATCGTAAGCGTAAACGTGAAAACGATGATTCCAAGAGCTTCAAGAGCCCATATCAACGCTCTTATGACGTTGAATCATATGAGAAATCCATAGAATCCGGGAAAGTGATGAGGAAGCCAAGAAGAACTCAAATACAGCGTTTAAATGAGCCAGAAATGAGAAGTTCCAGAAAAATAAGAAGAATTCGTTTTGTCAATAAGGGATTCCGGTACCTCCAATACCGATCCGAATCCCATTTTGGACGAAAAAAGCCCCATATCCTCCGGGGTAATCATCTCGGCGATACGATTGTGTGATGCGCTGAATACGAACTTTACACAATACAAGCCAAGGTCGACTTCAGATGCGGTTGGGGTCATAACTGCGTTGACTCCCAGAAGATTGCGTGCTCATGGGCATTTCCCATTCAAGACGTGAATGATAACTCCGTTGAGCTTACATTTGATCTGTTAGACGATTATTCTCCGCTCACCATTGGGTTAGATATTGAGAAATGAAGCATTTCGAATTTTACCAGAGAGCCAGCAACGATCACGCTCAATCGACCTGCGGATACGAAAGCACGTACTTTGGAATTGTATATGAGATCCAACACGAAATTTGACGCCAGGGCTCACGTTTTGAAAACACCGACCGTAGGTAACTTACTCTCAATCTATGCAGCGTATCTGAGGCCAAGCATACTAGTCAAGAGGTGACACCGATTGAGATATGCTCATCCCAAAGAAATCATCGCATTGTGCGAGCAAGTCGGCAAGTGTTCTGAAGAAGTGAAGAGAGAAGCACATCGCATATCCGATAATTGCCCAGTATGCGCGGAATCTTGGATAACACTCCCCTCTAAGAATATATCCATCAAGGATGTCAATCAGGCCTTTAATGTAGAAATACAGGTCGACTATACCTTCTGCACAATCCGTAGTTCAAAGTACTGGGTGCTACATACGGTGGACTGTAGAACGAACTATTCAGAAACTGCAGTTGCCAGCAGTCGAAAAGCGCGCACCGCCATGAGCATAATTGAAACAGAATGGCTTAACCGTTATGGTGTTCTAATTGCAAGGTCAGCCGACGACGAATATAATTGCAGGGAGATACGCAGATTTATATCAGCAAGAGGTATCAAGCTAAAAAGGCGACCAGTTGGACGTCATAATAAGACTGGAATTGTGGAGGGTAAGAACGGAGTGGTCAAACGGATTCTCGAAAGGCTCCAAAAGGATAACACACTTGGAAATGATAGAACCATGCTGTCTCGAGCGACGTTCCTCTCTAATTGTTTCAGGGGCTCAAAGGTCCTGAGCTCCTTCGAGCTGGCTAAAGGCTATGCTCCTTCTATACTGGGTGCTCCGAGGCGCCTCCTGACCAAAGAGCTGATGAATTTGTACACCGAACAAGCCGACACAGGGGCTCTCCAACCAGCGATGAAGGCACGTGGCTATTCGAAGCTATCCAACTCGTTCTTAAATCCCAGCGATGAAATACTTTTCTTCTTCAGGACAACTGCCAATAATGTACCCGGAGAGTGGCGCACCAAAACGGTATTGAAACCATACAGGCACCTAGTCGAGGTGAGGCACACATCACGAAGGGCAATATCAAGAATTGCTTTCGAAGATATTCCACTAAGGCCTTACTCAGACTCAGCTTGAGAGCTTTGTGAAGGTCTGATGGAAAAAAATGTCGATCTTACCCTCCCAACCGACTCAGAGGAGAAGGTAGAACAGACCCTACCTGACGCCGCCTCTTTAATGGCAACAAGTATCGCCGATAGGGAGCGTGGGTGTAAGGATATGAGTAGCTACATTAATCAGCTGATCCTGGGACCGACGCTGAACGATACAGGTAGCCTATCATCGAATCAACAAGAGGTTCTGAAACAAATGCAAGAAGTCATCGGGTTTCGTCAAGTATCAGCCAGAGAAGTAGAATTTGCTCCCCCGTGGATCCTCAAGAAGGCAGTTATCAGGGAACATGACGAAAACTGGAAACAGGCGTACGAGGAAGTGCATGAAGCAACTCTGCCGCGTAACGCTAATTTCATCTCATCCCATACCGTCTATAAAGTCAAGCCAGACGAAGACTGGGTTCGGAAACTGAAAGATCGCATCGTGACACATGGGAATCGGCACGAAGAGAAGGATGAAATCCGGATAGATTTTTCAAACGCAGATACGATTATCGTGTGACTATTGATAACCATCGCATTGTGCCTTGGATTCACATTTGTTGTAGCAGATATCAAGGAAACTTTCCTACAGAGCGGACCAATCAAGAGAAAAATATTCGTTCGACCGGCTCTCGAATTCAGGATTGTTGAAGCCGGAAGGCAGTGGGCAAAACGTATCGAGTCATGCATGTTAGCCACAGAAGGACTAGGGCACGTATATGGAGTGAACCAGCTGTCTCTGAAACGAAACAATCTAGGTCGCATTAAACTCGTCACTGAAAAAATCGTTGATGACCTACTCGTAGGTGGTACCAAATCTCACATAAAGAAGTTCATGAACCAACTCGAGAAAGAATTCGAGGGTGGAAAAACCAGATCGGGGAACCAAATTTCCTTCGCAGGTTGCGATATTTTACAAGACTATGAAGGAAACGTCACCCTTTCAATGAAGCCATAGATGGAACGCCTTAGCCCTATCGGATTATCACGAGCTCGCAGGCACGAAAGAGAATATAAGGCAGCCAACGATGAAGTAAGCGCTTATCGCTCGCTCGCCGGAACTCTCATGTACCTTGGTTCTGCAGTCTTGCAACAAGCGTCATCGGTTACATCGCATATGCAACAACAGCTGGGAAACGTAAGGTTCAAGCACATTGTAGACGCTAACGCAATGCTACAAGAAGTTTGCAACCTGAGCCCTACCATCGGATATGTTCAAACTATGGGTGTCACTTACCCCAACTTGGTGAGCCTATCGGATGCATCACATGCAATCAGCGACAAATCATATGAACAGAGAGGGATTTTATGTGGACTAAGGTTCGTACCCGCATTGGAAGAGGAACTTATCTTTCACCCAATCTACTGGTTCAGCACAAAACAACGTAGAGTTACGTATTCATCGTTTGGAGCCGAAGTATTTGCCTGTTCAGAAGCAGAAGACAGCAGGGGCGACATGAAAGAGATGATACGCTCGATATTTCCACGAGTAGTCATGGAGCACCACATATTTGTAGACTCAAAGGCGCTCTTTGATACGATAACGACGCCTCACGAAGGCAGAGGATTTCGTTTCCGAAAGACAGTGACCATGATCATAGATGCCTTCGAGTCAGGCGAATTGGACATGATTACGTGGATACCGGGAACGATAAACTTTGCAGATGCGCTGACGAAACAAAACGTCCGGCATTCAGAGAACATGAACCGAATGCTTATGAATGGCTACTGGAACGTCGATAAGTCTGGAGGAATTAGTCACGATCATGAGAGCTGGCAATAACTCTCTGACATATATGGTTTTTGTTGTTGAAGGAAAGTAGCGCGTCTGGGGGGGAGGGGGGGTGTTCTTGTCGTACAGAAACATACACATTTGCTAACAGACGTATACTTAAGTCGGCAAGTAGTACGTCATAAGCTAGCCCAAAGGTCACCTAGCATCATTATTTAAAGCCACTCTGCCTAGCCCGGAAGCTTTGACAAGGGACTTCCCGAGGCAGACATCTCTCGTGCTAATCTGTATTGCTTGTGAACCGGCCCTCCATCACTGTGCTTCTACCATGAAATTCGAGTCTATGAATGAAGCTCATTTGAAAAATGTATCTCGAAATCAGCGTTTAGAGAAGCAAGCTTCTCGTAACAAATTGGCAAAGCTCCAATAGTGTGCTTTATGTTTAGAACGGAACAGTTAGATTATCTTCTCTAAACTATACGAAACTGGACTTTATAGAATATAGAGACATCAAAACTCTTTGAACTTACTACTCTATTACGGCAGATACCAACAATGGAGTAAAGATATGACAGTCAGCTGTCCAATTCCATAACGGAACACTTTCTAGGAAAATTAGTGAGGTTGTTATTAGATACAATAGAACATTGCATAATCGACTCATCCCGCAACGTACTTAAATATACAGGATATCTTGTATGAAATATAATGGTAGAAGGACAAATAAAGCAATGTACGCCGTTGAATACGTTTGACATGTTCGCATTTTTGATTTTGAGCTCATAATGCATTGCAAATATATGGATATGAAATTAGTCCTTGAACACATATGCTGCCGTACACTACTAATACATACGCATTGTGTATTCGCAAAAGAGTAGTGGTGTCAGCTTCATACTACCAAAGTCTTGGTGACTTGTTTTGCAATATCCTCCAGACAAACATCAAATTTTAGGTTCATCATATAGCGCATCTAATAATGGATATTTTAGACTTCAAATTTGTCTTGCATTGCGACATATTAGACCTTCTGAATAAATATCGAATGAAATGTCAAAATGTGCATCTTGCTGCGTAATGATCTATTACAACAAGCAACGTTCTGTATATGAACAAAAACAATGACGTCACTTTAGCGTCACTGTGTTGCCAATATTCTAACCACGCGAGAAAATACTAAGTGCCCTCGTAGAAATACATTAGATTATCAAAAAGCGTAATCAAACAGTAGCAACCAACTTTCGATGCAAACATAGGAAAATTGGATATAAAAACGATCTTCGCTTTCGTCCACAGAATTTAAAGTTCTACAGTCATTTTCAACCCCAAAAAAATGGAAGAAATCAGTCCCGAACGGGGAGACAACGCAATTGAAATGCTTTCTGAAGTATTCTTCCGTCGAAATTCTGAGCTGCACCAATTTCCGTCTACTTCTCTTCGCTATGATTCCCATGATAAAAATGACTCTCCCTGCCCTATATTTGAATCGTTCTATATTCGAATTGGTTCAGATACTATTTTGCAGATGACAAATTTTTCATCTCGGGAATTTGACGATATTTGGCAAGTGCTATCTGTAATAACCGACCAAAAATGGGGTAAAGGAAATGAAAAAATGTATTTGAAATCGCCGAAGGATATTATTTTTATGGTACTAACTACGCTCAAACAGGTTGGCAAGTGGGATTTTTCCGGGAACATTTTTGAAATACCAGGATCCCTACTTGAAAAATTGGTTATGAAATATATTTCATTTATTTTCTATGAACTTTATAATCATTAAATGGATGAAAACGATGGACGCTATCCAATGAAGGCAACATTCAAACGAAAGAAAGGGTTCAGAAATTTTAAATACTGCCGTTATGCTCCAGATATTGAAGGACAACACTCCTTGGAGGCGATTTGAGGTACTTAGTTAATTTCCGCATCATGCGTTAGTAGATATATATGAGCTACACCGCTATTATTGCTATTTTGTCGCCTCGCTTAGGTAATTTCCACACATGTACACGTGGATTGCACGGATCGAGGCGCCGCTTAGCGGGTGTGAATAGCACATGGGTAGCACGGATATACCAGAGACAGCATTGCTGTATTTCTTTAGATACTTTATAGATTATTTTGCCCGCCGCACCCACTGTCAGTGGTGCGCCGAGCTCAGTACTTAGAGGGTTGAGCACCGCTCCCCGAAGTAAACTGCCCCTTGCCAAGCAAGGGCTTCTGGATCTAACTATCACGCCTTCGCGGATTGTTCACCTCCAAGTGGAGTGACTACGGCGTTGTTCACGTATAGTTACCCACCCTTGTGGCGCTCACAGTATAACCACTATTTGTGTGTCTCGTTCTGACCTATTGTCGTATACTCGCTTCTGTATTGGGTTTGCTTTATTCTCTCTCTCTTTTCCCCACTCTGGTGGTTTGCTTTCTCCCCTTTTTAGGTTTGCATTTTTGCCCTGTTCTCAGTGGCCCGTTTCCGACACCTTGTCGTTGCCGTGCTACTCTCTTTCGAGGACTCATCTCGTGACCGTGTGAACACGTGGATCTCTACCGACTACTAATCAACCTCAAAGCTCCGACGCTTGTCGTGGTGGTGTGACCTTGGATTTACACCCGGCTTAGATGTGTCATTCCCGGAGTGCTCCGTTCGCTGTGCTGCCCTGTCGAGGGGAAGATTCCGAACGTCTTCGTGAGCCTGCGCTTTTCCCGCCAAAGGCGTTGCTCCACAGATATCATCTTTCAGCAGTCTTATGCGACATCTCGTACTATGGGGGGGGGGGTAAAAAAATATTACAGTGGAAAAAATAAGTTGTATGGATTGAAGACAGAAGTCTCCGTTTTGCCAAATGGCTTGGCAGTTATCGGTTACAATCACTAACCTGGGTCAAAATCGGATATTGACATTTTTTCCCAAATATTTTAAACCAAAAAACGGCTTTCAGGAAAAGAAGTAACGAAGGTTCTAGTTTTGTATTGGACGCTGGTGATTTATTGGAAAAGTATCCCAATCAATGGGGGAGTACTGGTGGACAAGGGGTACCAGGGGGCGGCGGAGCATGTTCCGACTATTCACCCCAAAAAGAGGCCAAAGCAGGGATGCTTAACTTTGGGAGAAGAAGCTAGGAATAATAATACTTCTAGTGATCGGTTTATTTTAAAAAATTATTTCGGTCGTTTAACGCAACTATGGCTGGTACTTGGCTCAAAATATTGTCGGAACGGAAAGTTCTACGACAAATTATTTATGCTGTGTGTTGCTTTAACAAATTCACATATATTTTAGGTAACCCTTTACAGGCTGGAGATGGGGAATTTATATGTGGGCTGGAAGAATAGAATCTACACGATTGGAGAAGAAATTTGCCGCAAAAAGAAACTCAGCCAAAAGAAATATCGAGCTAAGAGAAAGCGACGCACTGAGGCTAAATTTCGCGAAATTGAGTCGGATAGTGAGACACCCAACCCGCGAATCTAGTGGTTTAGTACGTAATATGTTGACCTTTTAGCATTTAGAGTGCAATTAAGTATAATATCGTTGTATTGTGCTGCTTTTTGGATTTTACTGTATAATAGCTTATTGGTTTGATGCCCGCAGTTGTGCATTGCATATGTTTTTGTGTTGTTACACAGAACGACCGGTTTTAGCTTTTTTTTGGGTCGAAGACCTATTGGTGACTAAATGAACCAGGGACAAGCTGTCGCCTTAAAAAAACCGCAATGCACCGTGTGACACGGCGCATTTTTAAGTGCAAATACTGGTTATATTTACTGTGTCTGAATGTTTTTGAATTATTCTATGTAAAACCGTCACGGTTTGGCAATGTACCAGTATTTACGGATAATCTTCCAAACAGAGATCTAAAGTAGTGCAATAGCTGAATTTTCCCAAATTAGCTTAGCTTCTTGAGCTAGTTGCTAGTTTTGCAGCCGTTTAGAAGCTTTGCGATCAGGGCTTTGCGATCAGGGCTTTGCGAAGCAGACTTAGTAAAAGAAAATACGGCAAATCTCCATTGAAAGTATTGTAAAGTGAGTTAGGCGAAAGAGCGGTCGTTTGCGATGAAATGTTCGCAAACTTTAAAGACAAATTTGCATGATATCATATTGAATTTAAAGTCAAACTATTTGTAGGTAATTTGACAACCCACTTTCAACACATGTACAAGCTGTAAAACCAATTAAGATATTTTGTTCCAACCTGCGGTCTGCTAATATATGCAGCATTTTTCAATTAGATTTGGTTTTTGTAACTACATGCAAAAGAGACATTAAATAAGTCTTTGTGACGGTGGAAAGTTTACATTTTACACTTGTTCTACTACAGATTACGAAAAGCAGGCAATTCTAGGAAACTTTAGTGAAATTTTTGTATATATACTTAGCTTTTGGCACAGTTCGAATGATTTCATTTTCTAAACGGGAATGTAGTATTGAAGTATTGCTCCGTGTACGACAAATTTGGATTCAACGACGGTGTGTCTCCAAATTATCTGCTTTTATAATTAACTCTTTTTGTTGCATTTTAATTTGTTTGTATTGTAGCGATCTAATTTAAGGCTTGTCTATGGAAAGAATGTAAATTGCGCTGTTCCACACGCAGCATTTTTCTAAAAACTTTAACCGCAACACAATACATTTTTGGAAAGAAAAGAAAAATTTTAAAATATTGGCGGTGTATTGCAATGTTGTACCAAGTTGCAAATTTTAACCGCGTAAAAACAGCTTGTTACGCCATTGAAATATGTTTTGCTTTGCGAAAAGCACTTGACCAGCTCTATTTTATCTCAGCCCGTTTGTTAGTAAGAGCGTTGGTATGACGTCGGTTTTTTCTAAGTTTTTTCACAATTTTCCGCATGCTCCCGTTTTTGATTTATTTAAATAATTCAAACGACAAACCAAAATTAGATTTTTATACTTACACTACGATTAAAGTATGCAAGTCCTTGAATAGTTTAACAATATCGAAATCGTTATTTTCCCGCAATTTATAATAGTTATTTACTGCGTTTTCTGGTTTAACACCTTTTCCAGTAAATGCATGAGCTCGAATATTTCTTCTCCTCTTCGATCCTGGTGAGTCGACAGGTTAATTGTAATCAAGCATTTTTTACCGGAGGGTCTTGCCGTCGGCAATCGGACGTCTATCTTTCTACCTGCCATCAGCTTGTGTTTTTGTCGCCTTTTCCTGCGATTTCCTACACAGATTGTGGTCTAACAGAAGGAGGTGTAACCAAATGGGTAGTTCGTGTGTAAGCGGGGCTAGGAAGCGCGCGACGGCTTGACCTAGAAGGCAGGATAGAGGACGCCGATTGGTATGTGGGAACACCGACCACTGAAGGTGCGAGATACCTGGCTGGTTAACCGTATCCGTTAGGTAGGTCTGGAGTACGGCGCACGGCGAGATAGTAAAGCCTGAAAGGATCTAGCTAAACCACTAAGTTGACTGTAGAAATCGAGCGGTCTTAGAGTTAGCCAGAAGGTGCTTGACTATACAATCCAGTAGGGAAGGAGCGCCACACTCACCTTAAGGGTGAGTGGGGCTCAACCTCCAGCGGGGTACCCACGTGTAACAAATTGAGGAGCCACCCTACTGGTGCACCTCACTAAAATATCTACCTATTTTAGTAATTACGTTGGCTGTCTTATATGGTTATTTCTACAGTTAGATTTCTGATTAGCAACCCACGTGGCACACTCCTCCACGGTACTCAACCACAAATTGGGCGCCTCCCACTGTACTACAAACCCCCTTCCTATCCACAGACACGACCCGGGGCTTCCAAGCGAGCGGCTTTCCAAATGGTTCCCATTAGTCCATTCGTAGATTCACGCATTGGTTGTACGCCTCTTTCCATTTGGTAGACGCGCCTCGTGTGCTGGCATCGCTCGCTGAGCCGCCGTTCGCCCTCTAAGTAGTTGCACCTCAACCCGTCGCAGGCTTGGGGTTCCATCTCGCTAGAGCGCGTGACCAATTGGTTTGCCGGTGAATCCAGCCCTCCTCTATTAAATTCCTGTGCCTATCGGTTATCGGCTGGACCGTTTGGTTTCTCCACTGTGAAGAACGTTTCCTGCCTTCATTTTGTTTCTGGCCTGCTCACTGCGCAGTTTCCGAAGTGGTCTTTGACACGCCCTTTCCCTCCTGGAGTCCGGGACGGTGTGGAAAACCGAGTCAGTGTTAGCCATCTCGCCTGCGGCGGCCAGTTCGGATTCCAGCCCCATTATGCTACCGTCGCCTGTTGGCTTGCATCCTTTCGTGCGGATATAATGTACCTTTTGGTAGGCAGTTTGTGTTAACTTCGACAGTTCACGAAATCCAGCTGGACAGAGCGAGTATCGTAGACCGTCCAATCCCTGGCTGAGCGTTGCCCTTTAATCCTGTCGGTGTGGCCCATCCCGTTCCCGAGTAATGCCATCTTGGTCACCAAGGGTACGCGGAACCATCCTTCAGATAGGTCGCAGTAGAGCTATAAACCACATTGGTTACCTGTGGTACAGCCCCCTTTCCTGTCCTGAATCGTTCCCTAGATCGTCTCCTGGTTTACCCCAAATCGACAGGCACTCCAACATTGGTAACGAAGGAGCGATACAGTTTTTTCCAGTTGCGAGGCTCTGCTGCCCATGCTAGTTGGTGCGTCCGCTAGCCAAACCAGTAATGGATGCCGCACACCATTTTTCTCATGATCTGATGGCCACCTTTCTCCCTGTGTGGTTTCTTGTACCCAGAAGGACATAGAATTGTACACTGAGTCCCTTGTGAGGCCGTTATGAAATTCCTTGCTGTATGTTCCACCCGGTTTATGTAGCTGCCAGCTATTTGCCGTACGTACACAATTTTTCTTCCTTCCGAGTGGCAAAGTAGCATTTTCACCAATACGGCTCGCGTCTTTAATAGGCTGGTGTAGAAGAGCGTGGGGTAGGCTGTGTTACAGCTATGCCCATGAACAACCTTCTGTAGTCTTGATTTCATGTAAAAGTCCAATAAGGTTCTTAGTAACCATGGCGGAGATACTGTGTTCTCAGAAGCCTACAATTGGGGTCGTTCGGCAAGCCATATGCAGCCAGTACCCATACGGTTCAGTCCTGAGCAGACCAATCACACCACAATACCCTCCAAACGTCCAGTGGGAATCACATCATCCAAATCGGGACCCGCATTTCACCACTTTGGTAAAGGCACGGGGCCCATACGGCAGCCATCGACCTCAATGGGCATCTCCTCTCACCAGAACGGCAACATATTCATTAGGGTGCCTTTTGTTTACTGGGATCCGCGCTGTCTCTATCGGGAGGGGCATGCTTCCTTATTACAAAAAGGTCTATAAGCCACTTGGTTCTGTACGTGCACCTTTCATCCGCTCCATAGTTTTTTCCATCGGGTGGCATCTATTGAACCATTTGGTCAAGCACGGCAAACTAGTTTGGCATTCGTTGAACTGTATCTGCCATCCAGGCGGAAACCTGCTGGTCCTCATTTTCTACTTGGGAAACTTTCTTCTCCCACTTCAAATAAGGTCTAAAATCTTCAGTAGTCTTGCTCCATCCGTTTGGTATCCAAAAAGAAACGGACCCATTTCCTTCAAGGACGGCGATACTACCACCTGGGAGCATGGATTGATTCTCCCAGTTGCCATACGTTCGTAAACGGGTTCGGTTATTGTAGCTTGAAGGGCCCAACGAGGCCTCAGCATGGCCGTACTGTAGCAGCTCGGATGTTCCAATGGAGAGCCGCAAGTATTCTCATTAGGTTCCTATACGGTGTCCACCATACCGGTGTGAACCTCTATATGTTCCCCGATGACGGAAGATTAGTGCCTTCTTTCTGCCAAATGGTACGTTGATGTGACCCAATTGGTGCGACGATGGCTTCCCTGTCTATACCCTGTGTGAGATCTGGGCCTCTTGGTACGACCTTTGCGCAGGTCGGATCCTGTTGGTTTCCTCTTATATACAGGCCGATGGATAATTTGGCGATGTTGAGGTCCGACTCACCCCTTTGGTTCAAATTTTCATTGTCCACATGCAGGTCATACAGTTTCCACTTTGGTTTGAACCTTGAAGAGGTGTCAACGAAACCCTTTGGTGAAGAGGCGGACCCTCGTTCTCCTTCCTTACACCAGCGTACCGCGATGTTCCGGGGAGTCTAATGATGGGAGTAATGGAGCAAACCAATTGGTGTCAACTCCCATTTCGGTCGTTTATGTTATCTGCCCATATGGTAGGTTCACCACACTACCAGGCTTCCACACGGTTAACCAAGTGGTTCAGACTAGCACCTTTTCGGTTTTCCATATCCAATACCAACAGGTTGCATTTCGAAGATCTACAGTGATGGTGCATCACGAAACCCATTTGGTAAGCTCACGACACCACCAGATTTACACAAAGTTGACCAACTGGTTCTAAAGACCGTGGAGGTACCCCATTCGAGTTCTGCTCTGCAAGACGGATTACTGTAGATAGACCCATGCGCTTGGGCGATAGACCCAGTTAGTTGCCTGCAGTGTGGGTATAGTTTTCAATGAGGTCCACATCTCCGTGCCACATTGGGGCCTTTAACCCACCGTTCGGTTGCAATAGTACCCTAGAGAAGGTGCACTCGTAGGCCTGTTGGGTTTTGGCACCCTTTTCATCGGGGCTCAATAATCCCATTCCCCTGGCCTTCATACTTCCTCAACGGGTGCCGGTATCCTTCCAAAGTGGTTTCGTTGATCCCCGAATGGATTCGACTCTGTCCGTCAAGGCCTCCAGACGCACACCCTAAGCGGTTGAGAACGCCAACCTGTTGCTTCTCAAGCGTCCCTACCAATATGGTCTCTCTTCCCGCTGGTGGTAGTCGAACCCGTTTCGGTCATCATCGTACCGTTGCTACGAAACCATTGGGTGAGAGCCACAATAAAACCTTCAAGGTGTTCCACCGTCCTTTCGTCACATCCTCCAAGTTATCCTCATCTTCTACTTCTCTCTGCTCCAACCTGTTTGGTTAGCATACTATTTAGACTTCCAATCTATTGGGAATTTACCGCGTAGTTGCGAAGCCTCTGTGATTCTTGATGCAGGGTACCTCTGCTTTCAATATGGTTCTTGCAATTTGATTGCCTGTCGCCGCTTGGTTCGCGTCTCTACCTGCATACGGGAGCAGGCTCTAGAAACCATTTGGACGTCCCGTCTTGGTCGAGCGACCTGTTGGCGTGGCTCCCATACGGTCTTTGACCTCCACATTGTATCAACGAAACCGTTTGGTACGACCAGAGGGAGCTACGGTTGACCAAACTACTGGCTGGCTTTCCATACGGCTTTGTAACTCCAACTGGTAACAACTAAAACAATTGGTAATAGCAGAAAAGTCTACGGGTACTCCTCCCCCTTCCCTAGACCAGCAGTACCACGATGGTCCAAGCATTCTACGGATAGACGTAGTTGATGAAACCAATTGGTTTTACTGCGCTCCTACATTCTCTGCTTTCCATTTGGTCACTAGGCTGTCCATACCCACCACCAGTTGGTTTTGAGCCATTGCAATAAGCGCATGAAGTACGTTGGTCTGCGCTGCTGACCGTGCGCGTTGTCGTTATGGTTACTTAACTCGCTACGCGATCCATCGCGCTATCCAGCAATGTATGCAGTTGGTTGTGCATTTCCTCTGGGGCCGTGTGCCGGCGCGTACGCCGTATTGACCAAGGGGTTACTTGCAAGGCGAATTAAAACTTTCGCCACGAAAATCACCCCTTCAAATTGTACCGAAAACGACGAAAACCCTTTTGGCCTGTATCTCGAGAACCAAGCGGTTTGAGAGGTTGGGAATGGCCGATTTGGGCTCCCGGCGCCGTCAAAGTACTTTCATTTTTTGAACCAGCTGGCGCGCGTGCACTTCACATAATAATGTAAACCCAATCGGTTACTCGCCTACAGGGCACGAATCCAATCGGCCGCCAACCTCCGCAGTCGAAAAAACACAATTTTTGACTTGTAACTTCGGCCACGCGCGTGCGCCACACACGCATCAAAACTTGACGGTTCGCCCGTGTTGGATGCGTGTCTAGTGCGTCTTGCGAGTCACCATTGGGTTCCGGCGTGGAGCACGCCGGTGCGCTCGATGATCAAGCAGACCAAACGGCAGGCGGGCATGGAAATCGATTTTACCAAATGGTTGCGAGCGTGCAAAGACCTCCTCGGGGGGCGTTCCGCGTGGTTTATCGACGTTACTAAATAAATGCGAGCGACGTACCAAAAGGTTGCGAGTGTGCGACGACTTCTTCGCGACGCGTTCCGCATGGTCAACCACCACGGTTACAACCTTAAGGGTACGTTCACGCTTTCTCTCCTCCCGGATTCTGGGCGAACGCACTCGGTCCTCTTCTTTCTCTCCTTTTGGTTAGTTCATCAGCTACCAATCGGGTATTTTCCGAGTCGCCAATTGGTTGTTAGTAGTTATTAGTTACCACTTGGTTAGTAGTTATTACCTAGCAGGGGAGAGTGCGTTCTCCCCGGCTTCTCTCTTTCCCTTCACCGTTGTGGCTCGGAGGGTTATCTAGATGGTAAAGTGTCGTCTGTGTCTCACGACCTGCAGGAGATCTTTGCGCTCGTGTTTCCATTCGCACCACCTGGCTCAGTATTGGAAACCTTTTGGGGAGCATCTACGACCAATTGGAGATTCTACAAGATGTCAGGGGTACCACCTGGCAATTTTCTTATAGGCTAAATTATCGAAAGCGGTACCCATCTCGGTATTTATGGCTTCACCTTCATGTCACTTGGACTCCCGTATCAGCGGGCGGCCGCGTAACGGAACAGTACCATTGTGGTTTCCACCAAACTCCAACGATTCAAGACCACCAATTGGCATAGGCGGAGCATCAAGATGCTCAACCCTATTATCAAGGTATCCGACATACTTCTTCTAGGCTGACCACATGGTTACCAATTCTGGTATGGTGGGCGGGACAGGGCAGGTGCACGAAAAGAGCACATCACCTTAATGGACTTCCCTTCCCCACTCCAACACTGGGTGCATACCAGGTTCTTCCTAGCTTCTGCCGTTTGGTATAATTAGAAGCCAGTACGGTCTATCCTGACGGCATTATTTAGTACCAACTGGTTCTTCGCGATATGCCCTATCTGGACGGCTTCATCCGAAGGCGAGTCGAATGAACCGTCCGTTACCAATATGCATTTCATATCCAAGATGAATCCGGCCATGAACCCAACTGGTTTTCCATTGCTTTCAAGCAGTGGGCGGTCCAGAATTGGTTCAAATCCTAGTGATTGAAGCGAAGAAGCCTTGACAGCTGTCAGAACAGTACCAATTGGCTCCGCGAAATCGAAACCAAGAACCAAATGGTGTGCTAATAAAACCACAGAGATACCTCAATGGTTACATACAATTCCAATAAGAAGTTCACCATTTCAATGGTTCCGTCTGATGTCCTAGTCCACTCGGTTGATAACAGTCCTGGAATTCTGTAGGAACTCAGTACCCAATATGGTCTTTCACTGTTGAGTACAGTGGTAATCCATATCGGTTGAACTTCCCGTGATGCTTACTACTTCTCTAGAAAACCGCACCGGTGTATTCTAAAGATTCCTTCTGTAACCACTAGGTCTGACAGGCAGCAGCCCGTCCAAGGAGAACGTCAAGCGTCTCCAAACCTCTAAGGTCACTCTCTATGTTGGAGTGTGAGTCCAGGACAGCATACCGTTCGGTTTTATCCATTCTTCTTTCCCACCTTATTGTGGGTACCGTTCCAGGTCAAATTCCTGAACGGTCTTCACCACCACTGGACGAGACCGAATCGGTGTCGGAGCTTGAAGAGTAGGAGTCCGACCTACGAATGCTCCTCTTCTTCTTTCAATTGGTTTCTTCTTTCCTTTTAGCCTCCGTCGCCACCCACCCTCGGCGTCTGACGGACGACCACCACCAGGAGACTTCTAATTGTTCTCCTGTATGGCTCTACCAGTTGTTTCCGGGTGGTCAATGGAACCCGGTATAGGTCGTGTTGCTTTTCACCAATTTGGGTTTATGGAAGGTTATGTAAGACTAACTCCACCACCAATTGGACCTTGAGAAACCCTTTCGAGAATAGAACGAGTACCAGACCAGTTGGAGATTCCTGCAGGGACACCGGTTCATATTTCAACAGTCATTCTCGAACCATTTGGTCATTGTACCGTCGATCTTCTTCACTATGGACTTTAAAACCCAACAAGGGTATATCAGGGGCCACCTTAGGGGCAGCTCCACTAGCAACCACTCCGGTCATCCGCTCTAAGCCCAAACTAGGTCTTTCCATCTCAGTTTCTTGCCCTTGAAGATACTCCAAGTGGTCATATGTGGCACCTGGTCTCCGGCCCACCAGAGATTCGGTGTCCGCCACATTGGTAGCCAGGGGAGCGGCATACAACGCCGTCTGCTCCCCCTTCACGGCCTGAACCAATAAGGTTGTTTACACTCGTATACAAATGCTAACTGGCCAACGGCGACTCCGGAGTCTACTCCGCTCCGAGCTTCGGTCCCTACCAATTGGGTCGTCGGGGAAGCGGCATACACCGCCGTCTGCTCCCCGTCATTGACATGAACCAATTGGTTTACCTGTTGTTTCGTCAGGGGAGCGGCATATAGAGCCGTCTGCTCCCCGTAATCGACATGCACCAACTAGATTGCCAGGGGAGTGGCATCACTAGCCGTCTACTCCCCGTCACCGGCATGAACCAAAACGGTATTCCTGCAAGGTGGTTTCTCAAGGTTATCCAAAATAGGCCTCTTAGGTTGTGTAAGAATATCCAATAGGTAAATTGATGATCCACAAAATCGCTTCTCAGCGGACCCTCAAACCAAACGGCAATCCAAAATCCACATCCTTTTTTTCGGTGTCAACTGTTCAAACCAATTGAGAAATCATCAATTCTAGGTCGCGACACCAAAATGTGGTACAACAGAAGGCGCTGTATCCAATTGAGTAGTTCGTGTGGACGCGAGGCTAGAGAGCGCGCGAAGGCTTGACCTAGAAGGCAGGATAAAGGACGCCGATTGGTATGTGGCAGCACCGACCACTGAAGGCGCGAGATACCTGGCTGGCTAACCGTATCTGTTAGGTAGGTCTGGAGTACGGCGCACGGCGAGATAGTAAAGCGTGAGAGGATCTAGCTAGACCACTAAGTTGACTGTAGAAACCGAGCGGTCTTAGAGTTAGCCAGAAGGTGCTTGACTATACAATCCAGTGGGGAGGGAGCGCGACACTCACCTTAAAGGTGAGTAGGGTTCAACCTCCAGCGTGGTACCCACATGTACCACGTTGAGGTGTCACCCTACTGGTGCACCTCACTAAAATATCTACCTATTTTAGTAATTACATTGGGTGTCCTATATGGTTATTTCTACAGTTAGATTTCTGATTAGCAACCAACGTGGCACACTCCTCCACGGTACTCAACCACCAATCGGGCGCGTCTCACTGTACTACACAGATTGTTTTTTGACCCAACCGCTGTTCTTGTTACAAGCATTTGAGGTCGTCTTTTTCCCCTACCCACTCTTCCACGTAGGATCAAAGATATCCATATGGAACTCTTTTAGCGCGTAATGCGTTTACCAAACGGTGTAGCAGACCCTAGGAAAAAAGTTTGTAAAAGTGACGCATTAGGTTTTGCAAAAAGTAACAAATAGCGTAGAAAACCGTTTCTTTTATTGAAGAGATAGCGTATAATTTTCATGCTTCACGCCATTTCCCCGCCATTTATAGCATGATGTAGACAAAGATCTACGCCATTTTTCACACTTTTCATAAATGTCGTACAAATATTGAATAAAAGTTAATATCTCGAATACGAGTGCTGTAAACTTATTCATTACTTCTAATCTAAATATAAAAAAATGTCAAAAATGGCGTAGATGTTTGTCTACATCATGCTATAAATGGCGGTGAAATGGCGTGAAGCGTGAAATTTATACGCCATCTCTTCAATGAGAGAAACGGTTTTCTACGCTATTTGTTTCTTTTTGCAAAACGTAATGCGGCATTTATAAAAACTTTTTCCCTAGGGAGAGCACATGGAAGTTGTCGCTCTGTGTCTCCTACGCTTTTCAAAAACAAGAATCATAAAGATGGCTCTACAGAGCTAAGCGTAAGAAGTCCATAGTTCAATAGAAATGAATGATGAAATTAATTTAATCCTCATCCCATTAATTCTGGTTCGTCCGATTTCTTCGGTGCATCGAGTCTATTTTTTTTGACATGTACAGATCTGCGTATGCTTACGTAATATTTCCCAGTTAGATTCCTATGCTCGACACTTCCAACAGATTAGAGTGACTTGACCTTCTAAAAACAGACATTTCGGGAAAATGAGACGTCTATTAATCTGAAGCTGCCGATAGCATTACGTTAGCTAACGTACTTATGAATTTGAATCGAAAATGATTGGGTTACAGGATATGGCCGTCCCTAGGAAAAACACTTTTTATAAATGGCGCACTACGTTTTGCAAAAAGTAACAAATGGCGTAGAAAATTTTTGTTTTTAATGAAAAGATGGCGTATAAATTCCATGCTTTACGCCATTTCGCCGCCATTTATAGCATGATCTAGACAAAGATTTACGACATTTTTGAAACTTTCTATAAATGGCGTACAAATATAGAACAAAACTTATTACCTCGAATACGAGTGCTGAAAACTTATTCATTGTTTGTACATCATTTATGAAAAGTGTCAAAAATGGCGTAAATTTTTTTCTAGATCATGCTATAAATGGCGGTGAAATGGCGTAAAGCATGGAATTTATACGCCATTTTTTCAATAAAAACAAAAGTTTTCTACGCCATTTGTTACTTTTTGCAAAACGTAGTGCGCCATTTATAAAAAGATTTTTTCCTAGGGGACCGAGTGGGCAGTTCTCACGGCGGCGTATATCCTCATGAAGGCGTACGACCAGTATAGACACTGATACATCCAAACCGGCGTGCGGGCAGCCATTCGTAGCCTGAGCATGAGGATCCCTCTCTGGTGCAAAGCCAACGAAAAAGTAAGGTTGGGGTTACTCCCCTAGCAAAAAAAGGTTTTAAATGGCGCATAAATGGCGCATTATAGTGGCGCACAAATGGCGTGTTTATCAATGAGTCATCGAATCCCACACGAAACTCAACATGAAAGTATTTACATCATTTTGTGGCCATTTTCGAAATGGCATACAAAAAATTTTTTTTCGAAAAAATTTATAAATGGCGCAAAACTATTATATTGGCTAAGAATACCCATGTTTTTCTGTGGTTATTTGCGCCACTTAAGAACCAATTGCCGAAAATTGCACTTGTTGTAATTGCTACATAAGGTTTATAATTAACTCATAAAAATTCGTAAATATGCTTCAAAACCTGAGTGTGAATTGAGGAAATACGAATTTAGTAGTACATACCATTTGCATATTCAGTGATTTATTCAACAGCAGAAGTAGAATTAGTCGTCTAGATATACTTTTTAAAAAGAACATAAATAATATGCAAATAAATATTTTATGTGTAATATATGGTGTCAAAAAAGTCAATAACATAATACAAGTTTTGTGTAAATTTCGGTGTACGTATTTTTTATTATTAGAATACTATCTATTCAATTTCGGTTTTCAGGATATGGAAAAGCCAAGTTACATGTGGCAAAGTATGGAATCAGAAGGACGATCATTAAATAAGAGACATCAGAGAAGGGACCCAATGAGACGTAGAAACAAAATTCAATCCGGTTAGTAACAGCAGAAGTCCAAAAAGCGTGGGGTAAGAATAAAGTGATTCAATTCTCAACCCACCAACATGTATAAAAGGGTCCTTTTCGTGTATATGTGGGTGAATCCATACCCTTCGATATCCATATCTGTCGTCTGAGATGCAGCTCTTGTCAAAACGCCAAACGCATTGGAGACGATACCAGAGTCCTGTACGGCTGTGACAAATATAGAGTGAAATATCGTAGTCAGTGAATGAGTATTAGAATGGCGCTTATGCCAAGAGAGGATAGCATAAATTGCAGCAGTGCAGAAAAGCGAAGCAACCACGAACTCAATAACATAGGGAAAACGGAATGGATTACAATGCAAAATAACAAAATGTTAAGTACGCGTTATAACGCTTCATGGTTGAAAACATTGGTTGCATTCTGTACATGGTACAAGGCCTAATTTTGGACCTGACTGAACCGTGTGATGCATTCAAGTACTCACAGTTAGACTTTTTGTCAGCACGGAGAACGCGGAGACTGGGAATGTAGAGTGTGGAAATTTCATCGTGCTCAACGTACGTAACGCTTTTCGACCGATCACATGTCTCCAAAACTGTTGCAGTGCGTGTGTGTATTCATTACAACTCGCGGAAGAAACCGCGAGGCAGTGAAGAGCGCGGGTTGCCTTGGCTGACGTTCCGGCTATTCATCATCGCTGCAGATGGTGGTGCCAGGAAGCTCCTTCATGAAGAAAATAGCACATCATGAACAGTAAATGTATGAACCAAGGGCACAGCTGCAGATTGCCACATATACAGTTATTACAGAAAGCTCTTCCAAGGTTGTGGAGGAAGCGCTTTCTCGCTCGGGGTCCTCCTGGTTCATCAAATTGTTTCAAAACAAAATCAGAGGGAAGGTTCCAAAAGTTTTAATACTTTCAAAAATGGTGCTTTCTTGCCACTACTAGAATGATCAATTACAACTGTAAAGAATGACGTACATTAATCTCGTCAACGGTATATTGATGTCCGTTCTGTACCCTCTCGCAGAACCAAACTCTCGTATGATAGTAAGGGATTGGAGCGGTAACTATGAACATTATTTGAGTACCACCAGTCTTATTCGAAACCTTCGCATGTGGTGGCCCCCTCTATACCTCACCAGGCACACGAAAGATGCATCCGTCCGACATGACATCAGATTAAAAGTCAAATTGGGCTCAAAATGACTGCTTTCTCCGCTTCTTTTGTCCCCATAAGCCAAGAAGATTCATGAAATCGACTTCAGGAGTCCATGCCTCTTCTGAAAGGAGACCGCTGGGCTCACTAATATCTTCATTAAAAATACGTTCGATAAGATACTCCTCCCTTCTTGTTCTTTACTTCTATTTCAACGACGTCAATTGGATTCGGTATGCAGGCGATAGATTGGATAGAAACTCCGGTAAACAGTGAGGGATTATCCCTCTGTTTCTTCGCAAAAACTTGTCCTTGATCCCTTTCATGAAGGCCACTGGATGCCTAGCTTGCAACCACAAGCAGATGCACCTCACTAGCTTCTCGTTGTTCAAGAAACCCAATTGGCTTTCCGGAAAAGAGCATAAAAAGCAAATTTACGCCGATATTGCGTTTTGTCTTATGCCATAATCTTTTAACGAGAACATCCGTTTCCAATTTTCAGGCCCGTGTCTGTTACATAAATGGAGCACCCACGAGGATTCGTATTCTTTCCCCTCCAGGGAGTTGACTAATAGGCGGTTACGGTCTAGACATGTAGAACCTCTTAAAAGCTATGCTTCTGCACTATACTAACCAAATATAGCACATGTTGACACATTGCATGTGCCTCTTTCACGACGTCAGTGATAGTCTACCACACCCAAGTAGGGGACTCTCGGATTTCCCCATGTTATCGGACTCTACGCGCCCTGGTGCTTCGCTGTCTGAAGCCCCGCCGCCTGGCGTAATTACTCGCCGCCTTAGCGCGTTGACACCCACTCTCCATGTCGCTCCATCTAAGGATGGAAAGAGACTCGTTAATCGTCATGCTTCCGCGGTGTCGCGTGAGGAACACCGTGTGGCACGGAAGAGAGACACCGCTAATGCGCAATCAAAGCCCTCTCGGTAGCCCGGCGTCTCTTCAGTGTCGCCGCGCATCAACGCAGAAGCGGAATCGTCACCAGACACTACCGCCGTACGGAACAGGACCGGGAAGACTCACTCGTTACCGGCGAAGCCGTTGCCTACGCCGCATAGGGCGCCTGGAGTGACTGCGTCGCATAACGGAGTGGAAACACCGCCTAAGGCGCCGTTGAGCTCGCACGTCCAAGACGGAGAAGAGTCGTCGGAGACTAAGTCGCCCAACACGCCTGAGGCGGGCCACACCGTGGACACGTCGCTAAACGCCCAGCAGGGAAGTGCCAACCGTAGCACACGGACTACACCTGTAAGGGAGATCAGCTCAGCCAGCGAACCACGTCGACAAACCCAGCTGACACCTCCCGTGCATATGGAGGCGGAACACGCCACGGCGCAGACCAATGACGGCCACCCGTTGACAACGTCACGTGCCACTACGGCGAGGCCGGTTCAATCAGGGTTACCGTTGACGCGAGCACCTTCGACGACCCACCCAACTCCGTCGAAGCTCTCGCTACCACGCAAACTTGCGGTACGCCCACTTGGGACTCCCTCGGAAGAAGCAACTCTACCAAACCAAGGCATCGGTAACACCGACACAGCGAAACGCGTGACAATCGACCCAAGTGGGGGACCACACCGCGAAGGTACAGTGCCACCATCCTTGTTGGACACAACACGGTCTAACCAGATCACCGACGCAGTGCCACACACGGTGAAGCCGCCGGAGAGCTCTCCGAAGCAGGATGTCGTAATCACACGGCGAGGCCGGGAAGTCTTCCGACAGGAGTTCGTAGTCGACCACTTAGTAGAACACTCATACCATCCGTTGGGGTACATACAGTATCTCGTACGTTGGTACGGCTACGGACTTGAGGCTGACTCGGATGAGCCAATCGAGCATCTCCCGCGATCGAAAGTGGTGCAGTACCATCAGCGTACTCTCACGGGTCTCCCGGCGACAATTGTCAACGCCCAAGTGGGATAACACGCCCCGAAGGGGAAGAAGCTAGCTCACCGAGAAGGAAGTTGAGAAGTGGGAGAAGACGAAGCTGGCACTTGGGAAAGGAAAAATATACGTCATAGACGGAAGAAGGTTTACCATCAAGGATATATCCTATAACAACACCGCATAGCGGGAATCAGGAGGAAGATAGACTAAGCCCCCGACCCTTGGTTGGAAGGGCTTGGAACGCTGTCACCAGTTTCCCCATTGCTGGGATTGGATCCGCCAGTAAGGCGTGCAGTCAACGCGTCCCGCATTGCGGCGACGTCCCCGCTCGCGACAGTTGCGGAAAGCCCAACTCCTCGAAGGAACTGAGCGATCACAGCCACCTCACCGGTCCCACCTCCAGAGGGGAGGACGGCAGGCACCTCGATCACTTCAGGTTCGTCCGGAAGGGAAGCCACCACGGCACCTACCGACGAAGGTTCGGGCGCGGGTGGATTCACCGGCCCAGCCGTCGCCATTCCCGGCGCTGCCGTGTCATTGGAGGTCGGTTCAGCCGCGTTGGCGGAAGGAACCTCTTCGACTACGTCGTCATCATACCCCGTCTTGGGTTCGTCGTCCATCACTTGGTCGTCGTCACCGCCGCAGGCGTGGTAAAAATCGTCAGCGTCGACGAAGCCAACGGGATGCCCGTAAGGGATATACCTCGGAGCCATCTGGAGAGCTGCTGCTTCAGCTGCGGTGATCTCTTGCACTTCCCAGGGATTGAAAAAGATGAAGTCTCCCGCCAATGGCGTGCGTCGTCCCGGAGACCAGTCGAAACCGCCGTCCTCGTGACCGGGGCCGCTCTTATCGAAGGGCACGCTGGCCCAATCAACTCGGTCGACTATGTCGAGGAGCCCACGAACTTCTTCGGCATTGTTTTCATCTCCCAAGCGGACCTGCAACGAGAGTTCTCGGATGCCCGCACAAAGGCGAGGCGGGATATACCACAGTCGATACTGGTAATATACTTCCTATAGGAGATAAGCCGCGGTGCGGATTGCCCACTCGGTGAGCACCACGGACCACAGTCCGGAACACGTGTCCTCGATAAGGCAGGAGCCCAGATAGGAGAGCACCGGGGGCAACTCCACGTAGCACCCGCGACACACCTCCACCGAGGACCACCAAGTTGGAATTGGAACGTAACGGCCCAGGCGGTGATTTTGCCGGATTCTATTGATCTCCGTGTTTTGATACGGGACGAGAAACCCGAAACGGGAACGCGCACGGCACTTATCGCGGATGAAGTTCTGTAACCACCGCGAACGGGACTCCGACGAAGATACCTGAACTCCGCCCGGATGATTGGATGAATCCAACACACCGCCTCCTGGCGTACATTGGGACGTCCTCTCCAAGAGTAATTCTCAACCACCGCCAAGCGGGCGCAATACGAAATCTCGCTTTGTGTACGGTACAACCGGAGATCAAAGCTGATGGAATCAGGAATTGGGAACTCGAAGTTCACACGGCTCTGCCGCGCATATCCCAAGCGAACCAATGCCGCCTGAGCGGAAGCCAGCGACTCGCCGGAACGCCGCAAGACTGCGTGAGAATGGACGGCAATTCGTCGACGCCAATACCACGAAGTGGCGACTAACGCCGGAAGATCCCCGGGAAGGCGATTAGTACCGTCCGCATAGGACACGATAAGCCCCTCGTTGAAAACGGCTGTAGGATGAAATCACTGAGCAGTCCGGAAGATATGCGCGTGAACGGGAGGGTTCAGCCCGACTAGCTCGTCGTAGGAAGGCTACGGCACGTCATGCATGACGTGTCCATGGGGCTGCTGCCCCGGAGGGAGAATGTGCCCGAAACTGGCGTTGAGTCCCTGGGACGCCCCAGAAGCATTGCCACTTTGCGGAAGAGGCGCGGAACGAAATCCAGAGAAGTATCCCGAGTTCGGAGTTTGACCGCTCATCGCGCGAGGCACTCTAGGAACGGTAAGGTTGGTAGTAACACCGCGAGAGCGACTTGAAGACTGTTGTGAACAGGGTTGATCGTCGCTGGAGCGAGGTTTGCACTTTGGAATGGTAGTGACTTGGTCTCCGCGAGGCGAGATGGAATCCGAAGACTTCGGGGATGCGCTTTTATGCCCACGGCTGGGAGTGTGGCCCGCCATCGCGACGGCGCGGCTCACTCTTAGGGAGGGGGATAGGAAGGGCAACACTCCTTGGAGGCGATTTGAGGTACTTAGTTAATTTCCGCATCATGCGTTAGTAGATACATATGAGCTACACCGCTATAAGCGTTTCGCCTCGCTGAGGTAATTTCCACACATGTACACGTAAATTGCACGGCTCGAGGCGCCGCTTAGCGGGTGTGAATAGCAAACGTGTAGCACGGATATGCCAGAGGCAGTGTACCCAGAATTGCTGTATTTACTTAGATATTTTATAGATTATTTTGCCCGGCGCACCCACTGTCAGTGGTGCGCCGAGCTCAGTACTTAGAGGGTTGAGCAATGCTCCCCCAAGTAAATTGCCCCTTGCCAAGCAAGGGCTTCTGGCTCTAACTATCACGCCTTCGCGGATTGTTCACCTCCAAGTAAAGTGACGACTACGTTGTTCACGTATTGTTACCCACCCTTGTGGCGTTCAGAGTATAACCACTATTGATGTTTCTTGTTCCGACCTATTGTCGTATACTCGCCCCTGTATTGGGTTAGCTTTATTCTCTCTCTCTTTCCCCCACTCTGGTGGTTTGCTTTCTCCCCTTTTTTGGTTTGCCTTTTTGTTCTGTTCTCAGTGGCCCGTTTCCGACACCTTGTCGTTGCCGTGCTACTCTCTTTCGACGACTCATCTCGTGACCTTGTGAACACGTGGATCTCTATCGACTACTAATCAGCCTCAACGCTCCGACGTTTGTCGTGGTGGTTTGACCTCGGGTTTACACCCGGCTTAGCTGTGTCATTCCCGGAGTGCTCCGTTCGCTGTGCTGCCCTGTCGAGGGGAAGATTCCGAACGTCTTCGTGAGCCTGCGCTTTTCCCGCCAAAGCGGCTGCTTCACACCAAGCGCTAAAAGGTTTTGAGACAGCACAATCTAATATAACCACTTCTGTCATAAATTTGGATTTACAACTCTATGGTTACTTGCTTCTGTATATAATCCCTGCGCGCTCTGATATTATCAGTACCATAGTCTCGCCTACTACCGAGTAAAAGGCATCGACAGCACAGCTACAATTTCACAAACAAAAAGACCTCGTTTAACTGACGATTCTCCTGCCGTCCGCAGCCTACATCAAATGTTAGATTGTGGAGAACTAACTGGTGATGAAGCAGCATCAGATGTACAGAACATGGATCGCCTCTTCGAAACCTTTTTACCTGCAACTTTCAAGAATAAGTACAACAAAACTCGAGACCTGAAGTGCAATGAAGATGATAAGAATACTTTCCTTTATTTTGCTGACATACGTATTTTTGGGTCCTCTCGAAACTACTAACATTTTTGGAAGACCGAGTAGGCCGTTTGTTGAAACGAAGATGCTCTGCAGGGCCCTCGGTAGCAAACCAAGCCGTTTTTAATGTCGATTATGATGAAACAGGGGAGAAGAACGACTTGTAAACTGGTTTGGAAGAACAAATAGCCAAGAAGAGCAAGTTGGAGCTTTCGAAATTCTTTACTCTGGTTTTAAACTTTGTGTGGGACCATGAGGTGACAATGACTAAGAATGTAAGTTTGGCTATTTTGTTGCCATCCGGAGTTTTAAAATCAGCAATCTCTAGCCATGTTGTAAAGAACGGAAAGATGTTGGAATTGGTTATAGACTGGCCTGATGTGATGACGGATGCTCTCGAGCTGTTCAAGTTTTCTCTTGTAAAGCAGTTTGATCCTTTAAAGCCATATCATTCAAAAATTGGGGGGTTCAAGAAGGCGTTGAAAGAGTTACGAAAAGAGCGTTCTCAAAAGATTCAGTCTTTTTATGCCACTGATCTACCTTTTGTTGTGGATATTTATGTTCCTTTGAAGCACATTCTTAACTTTGGTGACGGTTTACGGGTGCTTTATATTGAATTGAAGGCGCCAGATTACAACTATGAAAAAAAGGATGATATTGATGAAGTTATTGTTAATTAGGTCTCGGTTTGTTTATTTTTTACATGATTCGAAGTATGTATTTACTTGAAACCATGGGTCTGAATATTGATATGTTCGAAACAAATGTGGATAGAGTATTGATAAAATAGGTTGAATATACATTTGGTTGAACCTTGAAGACTCCTAATTCTTCTAACTGCTTTTACCTACATAAAACTGGTCGGATTTCCCGCTATTCGCGGGACTTGGGTGGCGCGCCAAGCCGCGCGTGCATTCGTGCCACCACGTGTGCCACTGCCGCGCGCGTGCGCAATGAGCGCGCGCCAAGTATGTTGACTCGCGCTAAAAAGAACAGAAAAATTGCGTGCCACCGTAACGGCGGTTGGGCGGCTCGCCCAGCCGCGCGGTCGCGCGCAGCGTCACATGTGTTGCTGCCCGGCGCGTGCGCGTTGGCCGCCTGCGCACAGCGCAAGCCCCAGCCGCCCGCTGCAACTCACAATGCGCGCGTGCGACGGGTTCTTGCTCGTTTCGCGATTGGGCACGTGCGCGCTCCATCCACCTCCCTCGCACCACACCCCTCGCCGCGCCGCAGCGTGAAGCGGTACACCCACCGCAGCTTTTCGCCCCTTCCCCTCCTCCGCCGCGCCGTGTCGTCCACTCCCGCCCGCCCCAACCCCGCGGGCGCCCTACACACCCGAATACGGCCAAACCGCCACCGGGCACGCGTTCTCCATACACGTTTCGTACGCCACCGACACCGGATACGCCGCCTCTACCGGCGCGCTGTCACATAACGACTCGCTCTCCCACCAGGCGCCATCAGCGTTCGCCCCCTCCCCCCCACACCCCCGCAGCCGCAGCACCCGCCGCCGCCTCCCCGTCGCCGCACGTTCCTCCCATTCACGCCCCATCCTGCGCCATTGCCCCGTCCCGCCCCGCGCAGCCGTGTCCCGACCCCGCCTCTGGCTACCTGTTGTTCTGTGCTGAGTAAAGTTGGCGAGTGCCAGTTGTTGGATGGAGGAGGGAAAGAAGCGAGTTAGGCAGCGGTAGCGGGCACAGTCACGGAGAAGCTTGTGCTCTTGTGAGTTGCCATCCGGGTCATTCTGGTTGGCATTTTATAGGCACCCCCACCGAGTCATTCAAAAGCTGACTCGACAGATACGATTCTGTATGCTAGTTTGTACATGAATGCTAGAGATCCAAGACTTGGAAAGGACAAGTGTAGAAGCGCTTGGCCTTGCTGAGTCGTCGCAGAACCCTGACTGCGCAAATGCTTGCCTGGCCATTGAACTACTGTAGTCGCACACAGCATTTTGAGCACTTGTTCAAGCGCATTTGCGCTTGCTCAGCCCTGACGTCAGGTCGGGGCTGCTTATACGGCAATGCTGTATATCCGTCGTGACAGAAATGGCTGGCAAATACAACAGCGTCCCATAAGTGCTCACGAAAGATCGTGAGTGGTTATTCAGATACAGTCAGTGATGGCGCGTTGATGAGGAGTTCTGTTGTTGGAGACTTCCGAGAAAAATTCTTGAACCAAGGTGGGAACATCTTCTCGTAGTGACGCTAAAGAAACCGAGTCTGTTTATTCAGTTCTAAACCCGGCCACTTAACCAATAGTTACACATTTCCGCTCTTGCGTCGGATATCAAGAAAACGTTCAATAACCAGAAACTCCCCCTGTTTGTAAGCCAAATGATGAAGAAGCTCTTCAGTCACTTCGAAATCTCTATTACGAAATAATTTCAGCCTTCGTCCGTGTACTTCAAACGTAGTCTCGTCCAACAAAGACTTGATCGAAAATATGTACCCAGACCGACATTCTTGTACCACATAAGGACCTAGCCATTTCAATGACGGTTTCCGAGTTCGATCTTGTTTCTGAACGCCATGGAGTACATAGTCGCCTTTTGTGAAATTGATTGGTCGAACACTGGTTTTGCGGTTATGGCTGTAAACAGCTTGCTTTCGCTTCCTTCCGGAGCGTATCGCTACATCCTTGTGAATTCGGTCTAGCGCAGAGTGCATGGATTCGATTCGAGACAGTTGTAACTTTCGAATATCTTCAATGCTTAACACCATAGTTTTCTTGCCAACTCTTCTCGTGATTGTCGCCATTGGAGAGTCCTGTTTGTGTCCGGTAAACACGGATAGAGGACAGCGATTCCCAAGGCGAGCCAATTGGGAATTGTTCAGGACAGATTGTACCACTGGCAAAATGCTGGGCCGACAACTGTGAGGCAGTTGATATTCAGAGAGAAGTGCACGGCATGTGCGGAGAAGCTCTCTGCAAACCACTTCAACCGTCCCGTTAGACCAGGGACAGTAGGTGAGTGTAAAGTGATGCGAGGAATTCGTTTTCTCCTTCAAAGCACGAATGACTTCGTTCTTGAGATGGCTACCTCTATCAGACACCCACTTGTGAATGACACCAAAGGCAGAAAACCATTTGATCATTGCGTCCGCTACGACCTCAGCTGTAGTCTGAGTAGCTGGCGTAAGCCAAACGTAGCCACTGTGATCGTTCTTGAATATCAGAACGTAAAGAAATTCGTCCTCAGCCGGCGACATGCAACAGAAATCAAAATGAAGCAGTTCATTGGGCTCATCTGCGTGCAGTGCATGACCGAGAGGTCGAGGGATGATCTTGCCAGACTGAGTACAAAGACAGTGCAGACAAGACTCGACAAAATCTTTGACATTTTGATCCATGCCCTGCCAGTGAAAGTGTGCTTTGATCGCAGTCAGCGTAACTTTGTATGCTCTATGACCACCATGACCAGTGTGCGCTGCGATCATGATCCGGAGGTGCATTAATTTGGCCTCGAAAGGAACCCAAAACACACGATTCTCATTCTGTACTCCTTCTTTCAGGCTCAGAAACCCACTAGGTGGCGACTCGGTTGCACCTTCTTGAACGTTTCTGATTTCCTTGGGTGTCGGCCAGTCAAACTTCGCGTCAGTGCCAGGATTCACTGGGACACACATGAGAGCTTTTGCCCGAGCTACACTCGAGGCCTTCACTACAGCAGTTCACCTTACTGCCCAGCGCGTGAATATGTCGGCCCAGACATTACGTTCGCCTGGAAGGTGCTCTACGACGTAACGAAAAACAATCAACTTAATTGCCCAGCGCATTAATTTGCTCGCCGTGTGTCGTGCAATGCCAGGATTTCGTCCGTAAAGATCTAATAGGTAAACAAGGTTTGCGTGGTCTGTGAAAATGGAAATTTCTTTTCCCAGAACAAGGTAGTCCAGTGTGCACATTGCCTCTACAATTGCGTATCCTTCTTTCTCTGGAACGGACCAGTTGGCAGCTGATCCGGTGAATGCTCCAGAAAGAAAGCAAAGAGGTTCGTGTCTCTGGTCTTCAATAGCTTTGCTTCGGTCTCCATGTGGAACCTGAGTAAGTACAGCGGCCCAATGAGTATCAGATGCGTCCGTAAATAGACACGTCATATGACCTTCCTTTGGATACGAAAGCTTCACTGAAGCAGCTAATTGATTTTTGATATCAGCGAATGCTGAATCATGAGTAGCACCCCATAAGCTGCTGAGGTTGAGATTTCGGATAGCATGTTTCGTCCGTTCGCCAACCTTCGAATAGCATTCCTCCAGTAAGGAGTGTAGAGGAGCGATGCGTTCTGAATAAGCCGGAATAGCGTTTCGCCTCCAGTTCGTAGCACAAACGAACTGTTAGAGTTCGCTTGCCATTGCGGGTGTCTTCATGGACACCAGTGATTCAAAATGGCGAGGATGATACTCCACACCGTCCACTGACACCGTTCTGCCGCAGAACTGGACTTGCTGTGCGAACAGATTTGACTTCTCGGCGTGAATTTTCAGACCAATTTCGTTACACACGGTGAAGAAAGACTCGATGTTGGTTAATAACTCTTCTTCGTTTCGTGCGTAAAAAAGGAAATCGTCCATCCATTGCAGTATCTTGTTGACACGTCCGTCGAATTTCTCAGATAGGACTGCTTGGAAGTGATTTCCAGAGTCACTTCCACCTTGTAGAAGGCGCTTGGAAGAATACACTCCAAGTACAGTTTGAATTGACATCATTTCCTGTGACTCTGGTGATAATGGGACCTGCCAGTACCCGTGCGAGATCTATGTTCGCAAAGCAGGTGCTCCCGGAAATGTCCTGAAATTTAGATTCGAGATGTGGCATTGCAGATTGAATCGTAATTGTACGGGCCTTTGGGCCACGTAGGTCAACAGTAAATCGCAGTTTGCTGGATACGGGTTTTGGGACGGCGAGGGCAGGTGATGCCCATCTAGAAGCTGCGTTCTTGTAAATAGCACCCACGGCTTCCAATTCCCGTATCGTTTGAATGATAAAATCCCGGTGTCGCGGGGCATATCGACGCTGTGGAGACCTGTATGGCTTAGCGTTCTCAGCGGGGATGATGAAGAGCGGACGAACGTCCGCAGGTGGACATGGTCCCAATTTGATTCGGAACACAGTGCGGTACTTCTCAAGCGTGGCAGAGAGTTTCTGTGCCCCCTTCTCTGATATGCCATTTGTAGTGGCATCGTTGATAATCTTTTCGAAAGCTTTGTCTATTGAATCACGGGAATCTTTTCCAATTCTAGCTGCGAGACATTCTGATAGCTCGATTGGGTCGTCGTCTGCGGCCATGTATGATATACCTTCATACTTCGCACTGGCGACCTTGATCTGAGCAGGACTGATTTCAGACAAATGTTTGTCATGGATGCTGTTTCGAACTCGATTGAGATGGTTGCTTAGGTTGAAACCGATGGAGTTCAGGAAGGGTCGGCCTAGCAGTATTTCACCCATGTCGCGGTCTACAATGTAGAACTCTATCCCTCGAACTCGAACAGCAATGTTCGATCCTGGCAGGTAAATCGTAATTTTCAGGATAGCAGTTCTGGTTGCAGTTGCAATCGGTGCACCTTTGGGTACGAATGCTCCTTCGAGAGTCAATGGATGAGGTAAAGTTTTGACAACTATGTCCTGTACAGATGATTGGACTTTGTCGAAAGTTTTGGAGTCGATTGCGCTGAAGTCAGCTCCTGAATCACCAAGGATGGTATCAAGAACAGTGTCCTCCACTGCTACCCTGAAGCGACTCTCGCTCCCGTCCAGGATTTCCGTGCTCTCCACATCTGTAGATGTTACCATCCTGGCCTTTTTCGACTTCTTGTCGCCGTAATGACTCTCAAAGATTTGTTTTTTCATTTCGCAGGATGTTATAGGACAGTCCTTGAGACGATGGACACCGTCACATCTTTCATTCAAGCAGGGTTGGTTTCATTCAGTGTCTTTCCTTTTCGTTGATTGGCGCTGCGCAGGTGACGAGTCATACTTCTGTCTATCTCCACGTTTTTCGGAACTGTCCAAATTCTCTGTTTTCCTTGCGCGATCTCGAGAATTGCCTTTCTTGCGTGGATTTACCCTGGCTCGGGCAGGTTCGGTAAGTGCGAAATCTAAGGCTATACTTGAAACTTCATCTCTGAATAGTTTGATGCTGGCAAGTTGCTCCTTTTTCCAACCTCTTCGCATCATTCTGATACGTTCCTGTAGTACATCAGGATGGAATTTTTGCTACCAATCTGTCCAAAAATTTCTTCGCGAGGTCAAGGTTTTTCAATATCTCCGAAGCGTTGTTTTGATCCAACGCTGTGATTATGGAGATGATAAAATTGGACACCCCTCCGGCGGGATCTTCCTTGTTTGGAATAAATGTGACAGTCCGTAGAGCAGCATCAATTCGTTCTGAAAGATTTCTCGGAGAAGAGCTCGACGCCTTTTCAAACCATGACTGTACTTTCTCAGAAGTTGCCTCTTCAAGAGTTTGGGCCCCTTCAATATCTCCCATGACCCAGAGTGCGTGGAGCACATCCGGGTTGATGCAGTCCTTGACAGACGCAACGCTGAGTTTTGCGTCATCGTCTTTGTCTTTGTTGACGTCTTCGACTTTAGCACTATATGCAGCAAAAGATGTTTCGAATTTGATCAAAGCGGGTTGATCAACTGATCACAATTGCGGTGGTTGAATCACTGCAACAACTCCATAATTAAAGGTAGCCATAACAACTGCTGAATCGCGCAACGATACTTCAAACACTCTGCTCTTTGAGCTCAAAGCGCTTTGTTGTTCTGTGTTGAGTAAAGTCGGAGAGTGCCAGTTGTTGGATGGAGGAGGGAAGGAAGCGATTTAGGCAGCGGTAGCGGGCACAGTCACGGAGAAGCTTGTGCTCTTGTGAGTTGCCATCCGGGTCATTCTGGTTGGCATTTTATAGGCACCCCCCACCGAGTCATTCAAAAGTTGACTCGACAGATACGATTCTGTATGCTAGGTTGTACATGAATGCTAGAGATCCAATACTTGGAAAGGACAAGTGTAGAAGCGCTTGGCCTTGCTAAGTCGTCGCAGAACCCTGACTGCGCAAATGCTTGCCTGGCCATTGAACTACTGTAGTCGCACACAGCATTTTGAGCACTTGTTCAAGCGCATTTGCGCTTGCTCAGCCCTGACGTCAGGTCGGGCCTGCTTATACGGCAATGCTGTTTATCCGTCGTGACAGAAATGGCTGGCAAATACAACACTACCCCTCGCTCATGTTGCCGGGCCTTTCGCAAGTCCCCCACCCGCCCGTTCGTCTCGACTCGCGTCGCATGCGTCACGCCGTCGGCACCCTCCGCTCCGTGGGTGTTCACCACCTCCACCTCTGTCCCGAGGCCGTGGCAGCACTCTATCAAGGACATGAAGGTGTAGAAGACCAACTAGTTCTTCGCCAACTGCGTGTATTGTTGCAAGGACAATGGCGACAGTAACACGTACGGCGAGCGCCGAATGATGAGCGTCCATCTGTCAAATGGCAACGAGGCGCCCGTCGGGGGCAGTGGTTGCCACCTCCTCTTTCACCAACTGCATTGATAAACGCCCCCGCTTGGTGCCTACCTTGCATCAGCATATGAGACCAGTCGCGTCACAGGATGGCGTTGTAGCTGCCGCCGCTGCTGTCTCCTCCACCTCTCGGCATCCGCAAGAGGCGGTGGTTTCATCCTCTGCCTCGCGCTATTTTACTCGTATGGCCACTACCGCTCTGCCGCTCATGACACACGAGCAGGGTCACGACGTGCCGCCCCATGGCCACATCGGAACCAACGACAACATCTGCCTGTACTGTGCTACGAGGAGTGTGGCAGCGGCCGTCCGCTCATCCTCATCCACGTGCTAGCCGCGTCGCGCAAGTACTTTAACCCCGACTTTTGTGACGGCGGCTAGCAGTTCCGCATCATCTGCTATGATCATAGTGACCACCGCGACTCAGATACGGCGCGCAGTGGGTACTACATTCACAGAATGGCAGCAAATCTGCTGGACATGATGTAAACAGAATGCCCCACCTACCTCAATACACATGCAGGCTCAGGAGCGCATTCAACGCCCAGGGCGACGCGGAGAGCGGCAGAGCTTGGCGAATGATAAAGCAATGATACGAGACGTTGGCCAGGCTGCTAATTGCCACGCTTGTACTACGTTATGGATTGGTGCCTCGACTGAAGGCTGTGTTTGGATCTTGATTCTTGACGGTGGTCCACATTTTACCAAAATGTTTACCCAAATATATAGCTTCCACAATATTTACCATAAATACAGTACCTAAAATTCCATTGAGTGAATGCAATTGAAGCATTGGAGAACTCAGCGATAAGCCTCGTCCCCCTCAGTACGTTTATGTAGTAGTCTAGAAAGCACAAAGTCTCTCTCGTGAGCACTCAATACAAATACTTAAATGAATGGGTGCCCCCTCATCTACTCTGTCACTGAGATTAAACGTTTTGTAGCTAAGGGAACTTAACTCCGTTATTTTGTCAATTCCAGAAGCTGCTTTCTTGGAATCGTAACGTTCTCCTAGTTTTTGGAGCATGATGAACGGATTTTGGACTTCACCATGCACTACGTGCAGGGCCCCATTTGACAATGCTGTCACCATTATGCCAGACGCTTTCTTCTGAGCAGCGTGTAATTGAGTCTTCTTAACCTCTGCATCAAGCGGACAGACTTCAAATTCAAGAGCTTCACCTATTCCTTTGGCGTTGCATGCGGCCTCTACTCGGATTCGCCAAATAGCGTAGTTCTCATAAAAACAGCTGAGCAACTCCGGCGCTCTCTGCGCTGGTTCCCTGCACGTGTGACTTATTTGTTAAAGTCCTGCCCTTCTTTTAAAGGATCACTACGCGTCTTCTCAGACTCCGACATGGGGACTATCAGATATGTCCGAAAGAACTTGTCTAGCGCAAACACGAAACAGTTGATGCCAATTTGGCTTGTAGAAGTGGTGAAAAATGAGCCTATTGAGAGAGTGCCTGTAGCGTTAGTTGTCGATATCTTAGCGTCGATGGCAGCTACTGGACCCATAATCTTTCACGATTTGAGTTGTACGAAAAAGACTGGTAAGAGGGTTCTGTAACTCCTCACTGTCTTCCGACGCAATTTATAGGCAATCCATCAACTCAGGATTTGTGTCAGTACGTTACCACTAATCTATTCTATGAGCTAGGGGCGCAATGCGTATCGTGTTAACTCCGGCAGGACGTCCTTAGTAGATTAGAGTTCAATATGTACGCCAGGACGTCTTTGCGACGGTATGTTGATCTACGCGAAGGTCTATCAATGATCCGTAAGTGATTACAACCTTATACACGCATATTTCCAATTACCTAAAATAAATACTAACCGTATGACGCATATGTTTCATCGACTGTTCCGTTCCAGGTGTGTTGAATACAGTAGCTACCATTGGCTCATTGGACGTACACCAATGCAACATATGTATACTGGCCAACGTCATGGCTCAACCGCGTACGCATATGCACGCAAAGTGAGTCGAGCGTGCAGTACGTCAATATACGGACAGTACGTGAAATTTTGTAGTCAGGTTTACGTCAGATAGTTTTCTAGGCGCCTACCATCTTGTTTCTTTGGAACGTTTGGCTACTAGTGTGATGTACAAGTGCAATCACGTCTGCGAAGTCAGCATTCAACTGACTTGGCTGCGGTACGCACAGAAGGCCGTCCTTTTTCTTGGACGATGACTCACACAGAAATCCAACTTCGTGTTAGTTTGCCCTTTCGTTTTTCTCTAGCCCTTTCGATCCGTGCTTTTCAACATTCCGCCAGCCTTTTCCAGAACTCCGTTCTTTCTTTCCGGGCCTCCGTTCTGCGCCTATGATCGATACCCAGTACTGAACAACAAAGCGCTATGTTCTGAAGAGTAACGTACTGTTGATATCTTTAGGGTGCAGAACTATGGCGACGTCTAACTATAGCGTTTTAGCCGCCATACAGCCTCCATTATTGAAATCAGTTGACCAGGTTGCCTTGATAGGGTTTTAGACAGCCTATTTCGCATACCGCCTAAAGATTGAGAACGTTAACAAGGACAGATACCCTGATGCCAGGCTCTCACAAGCTTCTGTGAAAGACTGCATTGAGCCTGACACATTACACGCATTGTGTGTTATGGGTGATATTGAGGGAGCTCCTACTCTGGAAAGAGCTACCAACGAAAACGTACAAGACTGGTTTGACAAGGCCTCAAACTCTTCGCCGAAAGATCTTTTTGAACGCATTGATGCCGCACTTCGTAGTGTGCCCTACAAGCCAAACAGGGATGACCCCACCGGAGGAGTCTGCAAGTTCATTATCTCTGTCATAACAGCACTCGACCAAAACAACGCATCAGAGATTTTGAAAGATATAGACATGACAAAGAAGTTTTTGGACAGGCTCGTCAGCCAATTCCAATCAGATGTTTTGCAAAAACGTATCAAAATGATGCGCCGAGGCTGGAAAAAAGAGCAGTTGGCAAATATTAAGCTGTTTAGAGCTGAAATCTCAAACATAGCTTTCGAGCTGTTTTTTACTGAAAAGGCAGGTTCACGAATGAACCCTCGAAATTCTCGCCATGTCCGCGATCGGACGAGAAAAATTGATGAGAAAACCAACCTTTGTAGTGCTGACGCGTTAAAGATCAGTGTCGACTACAAAAACGAAAGGAAACCGAATGGAATCAACCTTGTCTGAATGAGGACTGAACTGGAGTCCATCGCTTGAAAGATTGTCCCATCACTTCTCCAGAGAGGCAAAAGAAGATCTTCGACAAGCACTACGGGAACAAGAAGTCGAAGCATGCAAAAACTGTCACAGTTTCTCCCATTCCGAAAGGAATTTGTGATATAATGCAAAAAACGGAAGAGAGTCAGAAGCAGTCTTGAGACGGGAGCGGTGGCAGCGTACAGTCGTGTGACTGTAATGAATCCGAACGGAGAGAAGGTGCGGAAGCACCGGGCAGTCGAGGAGAGAGTGGACGGTTGGTATCGCCAGACACAAACAGGAACGCGCAGAAGGGTACGAACGGTCTGATAAACCCAATAAAAAAGTAGTCGTGCGGTCTATCGTGAGTGCAAACTAGCGAAGAAGAAGTCCGGGAGAAGATGTTTGTCGTCTACGATTGGGGCCTTGGGAGCTCCGAGCTGCAACTAAATATCGGGTCAAGGCCCCCTACTGGCTACTGTACGATCGGTCTAATTTGCATTGTCACTACCCAGCACCACACAACTTGTACGCTGCGCCAACCCGTCAGGCACTCGATCACCAAATCGTACACGTGGTGGTGCCACTGCACGGGCCCACCGTGCACTACCTCTTTGTACGTGAACGGCCAATCGTATACACCGCGCACCAACTCGGGCCCATTATACTACAGAATTCATCCAAATAGTAACCAAAGCCGGTTCACAGTGGCTTTGGAGGACACTGTTTTCGACAACATGCTTGGAGATTCGGGAGCTTTCTTCAGTGCAATTGGTGCAACGACTTTCAACAAAATCCAAAATGAGATCCTGAGTCTTACGGCTAAGGCTTTACCTGAACCCATTACAATTGAAGAGGCTCTCTCGAACAAGGATTCTATTACGGCACCCACATCTCGAACAGTTGTTCTTACCATCATTATTTATTTAATGGGATCACACATCCCGATACGGGTCCGAGGTATTGAATTTTACATTTTGGACTGCCCAATGGGCGAGATACTGTTAGGAAGGCTATTTCTAAATTCAATAGGATTCAATCTCAAGCATCACCTGACCCGTGTGAGGGAACAAATTCATGATAAGCACGTCTTTGAAATTGATCCAGATCACTGCAAGCTGGCTCCAGAGAGATATCAGGGATTTTCCTGCATGGCCGCGGATCCCTACCCAGTCGCATTTCCAGAATGTCTATCAGCCGCCATCGGCAAGGGCAACAAGGAATCTATCGAAAAGGCTTTCGGGAACATAATCCGAGGCGAAAATGCAAACGGAATAACGAAAGGAGGATCCGAGAGACTCTTTAGTATCCTCGAACAAAACAGAGAAGTTTTTCGCATCAAACTCGGATCCGATCCCCATGTAGACGTCTCTTCTGTCGTTATCACTCCGACCAAAGACTCCAAACCATACAGGTGTACCGAACTCCGATACGCTCCCAAGCAACGGGATTTTATTATACAAACAATCCACGAGTTGGAAGCAGTCAATGTGATATACAAGAACACATCTACTCGATGGGCATCATCTGTCTTAGCAGTGCCTAAACCTGGTTCAACTAAACTGAGATTTACTGTAGATCTGCATCGACCCAATTGTCGGACCATACCGGTTCAGTCTGCGATGCCGCACCTGGAGTCAAAATTTCAGGACGTATCCGGAAGCACCTGTTTTGCAAACATTGATCTTGCACACGGATACTTGCAAAAACCCCTTGCTCTAGAATCACAGGAAATGATTTCAAACCAGACACCGCTTGGGGTTTACTCCTCGGAACGTTTTCTACAAGGAGGGAGCGATTCTGGAAATCATTTCCAAGCAGTATTATTAGAAAAATTCGACGGACGCGTCGAGAAAATGCTTCAATGCATCGATGATTTTTTATTCTACGCTACAATCGAGAAAGAGCTCTTGGACAATATTGAAGCGTTTCTTCTTGTCAGCAAAGAAATTAGATTGAAGATACATCCAGAGAAGTCAAGCCTGTTGGCACAACAGGTCCATTTCTGTGGCCGCATCATATCTGCAGAAGGTTTGCAGTACCACCCGAGACATTTTTTGATTCAATTACATCAATGAAGAAGCCAATCATGGCCCACCTTCAACAATTTGTATGCGCAACAAATTGGATGAGAACGCTATTTCCGCCTACGCCGAAAGGATAGCTCTCCTTCATTCCCTACTCGAAAAATGCTACCTTCAGGTAGGCCAGGGGACGAAGAATTCTCTATAAAATCTTTCCCTCAGCGACTCATGGGGTGCCGAGCATGATTCTGCTTTCTTAGATATCAAACAGCAATTAGCCGCTTCGGTTAAGCTTGCATATCCGAAGCCTGATCACATCATGTGGTTTTGTTTACTGATGAATCAGAGTCCCATTGGGCAGCAATTCTCACGCAATTACCTTTCGATGATCGAAACAAGGCAGTCGAAGACCAGCTGCACGAACTCCTCTGTTTCTTGTCTGGAGCATTTTCGGGATCTGCCACTAACTGGTTTGTTTCCAAGAAGGAGGGCTACGCAATAATAGAGGCAATGTGCCGTTTGGATTACCTCAATATAGGCCACGAATTCGACATCTTCACAGATCACGCCAACCCGGTGTACCTGTACGATCCCTTTCGACGAAACTCTGGTATTGCACGACACACCGCTAGTAAGCTAATGCGATGCGCAATTAAGCTAAGTGCCTTCAGGTATGTTGTTGAACATCTCCAAGATGACCAAAACGTCTGGGCAGACATACTGACCCGTTGGGCTGTCAACACAGTGGGTTAGATAGGCATAGAGAAGGTCTCACGTGCGATGGCTTTCATGTTTGCACCTGTAAACCCTGGAGCGGACTCCAAATTCGACTGGCCAAATTGGACGGATATTCGGATCGCACAAGAAAACGCTTCTAAGGTACCTCCTTGTTGATCAGAACGGATTTTGTAGAACAATTAGCTAACGCTTGGACAAAGATGGCACGGGCAAGGGAGCAGGCACAAGGACCTTGCATGTTCCTCCAAGGATTCCCCCGACTCTCAGCAAGTGCGGCTGGAGACGGATCTTTATACTGCCTGATTCAGCAACTCCCTAAAGGGGTTCTTTATCTCTTTGGGTGCGCTATACATGTACTTTGGACTTAGCGCGCTTCTTCACATTGCGACCTACGCACAATGATTTTGATTCCAGATTGGGATGCGCACACATCCACGCAGTCGCTGCGCTGCGCACCCGATTGTAGTTGCAACCTACGCGGCAGTGGTACTACCATCAACACTCCTTCAAGTTTCAAGAACACGGAGGAAGGTTTCCAGAATGAGAAGGAAGTCGTATGGATTCCTATTGCCGATCTTCTCTTGAAACTCCGAATCTTCATCGCCGCACACATTGACCATGGCGGTCACAGAGCCTTCAATGTGACCCTAAATGCGACAAAGGCCCATATCTATTGGAAGGATATGGATAAGGATATGAAGTCTTTTATCAATTCTTGTATACACTGTCTCTGCATGCTGTGTGGGAAAACTATTCCATGCTCTCTCGGGCATGTTATGCATGCTGACCAACCAAATGAACTCCTGCATTTTGATTTTTGCTACATCGCACCAGCAGAAGGCGAATAACTCTATGCATTTGTTGTCAAGGATGACCACAGTGGCTAAGTTTGGTTCACCCCGGCAGCTGAAGCTACGGAGCAGGTTGTCGCCGACACAAAGCGCTTCGTTGGTCCGTTTAGGCTCGCTAACCGCCGCGCGCACGCGCTCAGGGGAAAATGAGGGAGGCGAAGGCAAAAGGTTGGGCACCAAAGTAAAGTCTCACAGTGAACGCGGATTGCCCCCAGACCTCCTGTAGAGATTCTAGAATTGTTCATTAAGTAGACGTGCTCAATATGCCACCTACGATTTGTGGGTGACAGTGCTCCTGACTCAAACTTGAATCAGCGTGGGGTGCTTGCTTGCAATTTGCATTTAGCAACCCAGCTTTTGGGGGTGCAACTGCTGTCAAGATCGCTTTGCTTGCAAGGTGGATCAACATTGTTGTGGAATGTAGGGTGTTCTTCTCGCTGTCGAAAATATTAGGCAAAAGGAAACGTAAATGGGCACAGATCAGGGTGCACTCACGTTGAGTTGAATACTCTTGTGAGTTGCCATTCGAATAGTCGGATGGGATTTTATGCGCACCCTTGCCGAGCTGGTTGACCGCAGACTCGGTAAAATATTTTGATTGTAGGGACATTCAATATAGTATACAGTAGTGACATATCTCCTGGCGGTCTAACGCAAGCTAATAGTGATTCGAGATAACACAAAGTTGAGCAGTCTCCAAGTCGATGCCAGAACGTTACTGACTGGACGCACTCGCGAACAGTTGTCGATGTAAACCGCATTTGTTACATTAGACGCCTAGTTCTGACGTGACCTTCGCACAAATGCGTCAGAACCGACTAAAAAGGGTCTAGAAATAGCTACTGTATTCAATTGCGCCCCGTAAGTGGTGAGGTGGAAACTGAAAGCAATCACTCAAAGGGAGCTACTGATGGAACTTTGTCGAGTGGTTCCAGCCCCAGCGGTTTCAGTAACGTATTCTGCTACAAGAGCTGGCACGTCCTCCCGTAAAGACTTGAGTGTCACCCAATCCGTCTCTTCTGTAGAGAACCCACGCCGCTTGACGAGCATCTCAATGGCACCTTTCTTGCTCCTGATGTTGAGAAAGCGATCGATGACCCAGAACTCTCCTTGCTGATAAGCCATGTGGTTGATGAGCTCTTAGGTGACCTCGTAATCTTTCTTACGGTATAGTTTCAGCCTATGTGCATGAACGTCAAAAGTGGATCCGTCCAACAAAGACTTAATTAGAAAAATATGGCCAGAGAGACATTCTTGAACACAGTACGGTCCTACCCATTTCAGTGATGGTTTGCGAGTATGGTCTTTTTGTTGAACTCCCCGTAAGACAAAGTCGCTCTCGGTGAAGTTGACCGCGCGAACATTAGTATTTTGGTTATGGAAATCGACTGCTTGCAGTCATTTCCGGCTAGAACGTGTGGACACATCTATATGCATATTTTGCAGAGCTGCCTGCGTTTTGACGATGTTGCCAAGTCGTAATTGGTCAATGTCTTCGATGTTTATCACTTTTGTCTTATTTTCCACTTTGCGCGTTATTGCACTTAGCGTAGAGTCTTTTTTGTGACCAGTGAACACTGTAAAAGGACACCTGTTTCCCAGTCTATTTTAGGAAGAATTGTTCAAGAGAGACTGGACCACTGGCAGTGTACTCGGCCAGGAGGTGTGTGGCGGCTGGTAATCCGATAGCAACGCGGGGCATGTCCGCAGAAGCTCGCGACAGACCATATCTACTGTACCATTGGACCAGGGACAGTAGGAGATCGTAAAGTGATGAGATGACTTAGTCTTCTCTCTCAAGATTCTCATCACTTAGTTCTTAAAATGTGAATCTCTGTCTGATATCCACTGCTGTACCACCCCAAAAAGCGGCGAACCATTTGATTATTGCGTCTGCCAAGATCTCAGCTGTAGTTTTACGTGCGGGTGGCAACCAAACATAGCCACTTTGGTCGTTCTTGAATTCCAATAAGTACAAGTATTCATCTTCGGCTGGCGACATGTAGCAGAAATCAAAATGAAGAAGCTCACTCGGCTCATCAGCGTGAAGGGCATGTCCTAGAGAACGAGGGATGATTTTTCCAGACTGCGTACAAAGACCATGCAGACAAGAGTCTACAAACTACTTGATGTACTTATCCATTGACTTCCCATAGAAATGCGCCTTAGTGGCTGTCCGAGTCTCATTAAAAGCCCTGTGACCTCCGTGGCCAGTGTGAGCCGCGATTACGATGCGAAGTTGCAACAAGTGGGCGTCCGTTGGAATCCAGAAGACACTCTTCTGGTTACGTGCGCCTTCCGTCGTTTTCTTGAAATGTGTGGGAGGCGTTTCTATGGAGCAGTTCTGAGCGTGTATGATGTCCTTCAAACATGACCAGTCGAATTTTGCGTCACCTCCGGGGTTGAAAGGGGCAAACATAAGCGCCAAAGCTCTCATAACGTTTGACGTGTCTATCTCTCGTGATGATGAAACAGGCCAACACGTTGACCTATCAGCCCAGACGTTCCGCACCCCGAGCAAGTGCTCCATGACGTATCGGAATGCACTAAGCTTAATAGCCCAGCGCATGAGTTTGTTTGCTGTATGCCTCGAAATACCAGGATTTCTTCCGTAAGGATCATACAAGTATACGAGATTGGTGTGATCAGTGAAAATGTTTACCTCTTAACCAACGAAGAGGTAATTTAAACGACACATAGGTTCAACAATTGCGTGCCTCTCCTTTTCGGGTACGGACCAGTTGGCAGCAATCCTGTGAAGGCCCCCAATAGAAAGCAGAGAGGTTCGTGTCGTTGTTCTTCGGTATCCTTGTTGCGGTCTCCGAATAAAATCTGGGTTAGGAATGCAGCCCAGTGCGACTCTGATGCGTCTGTAAAGAGATACAGAATAGGTTTCGGCTTCGGATACGCAAGCTTGAAAGAGGCAGCTAAATACTGTGTGATATCAGCGAAATCTGTATCATGTGCGGCGCCGCATGAGCTGCTGAGAGTGAGGTTGTGTAGTGCACTCTTGGTTAGCTTTCCAACCGTTTTATAGCACTGTTCCAGTAGAATATGGAGTGGGGCGATTCTTTCCGAGCAGGCGAAACTGGCGTTATGCATCCAATTCGTTGCGCATACAAATTGTTGCTGGTCACTTGCCATGGTTGATGTTTTCATGGACGCACGTGATTCGAAATGGCGAGGATGGTACTTCACACCTTCTGCAGATATGATTCTTCCGCAGAATTGGACCCAGTGTGCTAACAGAATGGATTTCTCTGCTTGTATTTTTAAACCAATTTCCTTGCAAACGATAAGAAAAGACTTGATGTTTTCCAAGAGCTCTTCTTGGTTTTTGGCGTAGAATAGAGAATCATGTATCCATTGTAGCATGTTCTTGACGCGTCTGTCAAACTTCTCAGAAAGAACAGCTTGAAAGTGATTACCAGAACTACTCCCGCCTTGTAGAAGGCGTCTGGAAAAGTATACTCCAAGATAGTGTAAATTGACATCATCTCTTGGCACTCTAGTGACAAAGGAACCTACCCATACCCGTGGGCCAGATCGATATTTGCGAAGCAGGTGCTTCCTGATATGTGCTGGAATTGATATTCCAGATGAAGCATAGCAGATTGGGTGGATCCAGTGCGAGAATTGGGACCCCGAAGGTCTACAGTGAAACGTTATCTAGAGGATCCAGGTTTCTGAACTGCAAGCGCCGGCAAAGCTTATCGTGCAGATGAGTTCTTTTATATTGCACTGACAGCTTCCAGTTCACGAATCGCCTAGATAATAAAGCCACGTTGCTGAGGGGCGAAGCGCCGCTGGGAGGACCTTTAGGATTGGGAGTTCTTCGTTGGAGTTATCGTAAGTGCCGGAACGTCAACAGGTGGGTCAGCTCCCAGTTTCATTCTGAACACACTGCGATAGTCTTCAAGGATTCCAGCCAGTTTGTGAGACCCTGCTTCTTATATACCATTGGATTTTGCATCCTTAATGATCTTTGAAAAGGCTTGATCAATAGATTTCTTACTGTCTTCACCGATTCTAGCAGCAAGACAGTCCGGGAGATCTATTGGGTCGTCACCCGCGGCTATGTAGGATAGACATTGGTATTTGGCCGCAGCGAGCTTAAAATGCTTGCGCTCTATATCAAAGAGGTGCTCGTCATTAATATCCTCTCTAATGCGAGTGAGATGGTCCTTAAGATTGAAACCAATTTAGTTGAGAAATGGACGTCCCAACAAAATTTCGCCCATGTCCTGATCAACTACATAGAACTCGATTCCTCTGACCCTCACAGGAATATTTGACCCTGGTAAGTACATGGTGATTGTGAGGAATACAGTTTTGGATGCCGTTGCTTTTGTTGATTCAGTGGATCCGAAGGCAACTTCAAGAGTTAACGAGTGGTCCAAGAACGTCACAGAAATATCCTGTACCACTGCCTGGACTTTTTCGAAAGTCTTTTGGTCGATTGCAATGAAATCAGCTCCTGAATCGTCAAGAATGGTATCGAACACAGTGTCCTCAAGGGCGACTCTGAAATGCCCCTCGCTGCCATTTGGAATTTCTCTGGTCTTGGATGGTGGGTTCTTAGCTACCTTGGCTTTTTGGTCTTCTTGTTACCATAGTAGTTTTCGAGTAGTTCCTTCCTCTTCCCAGAAGTGGTGACAGGGCAGTCTTTGGGACGATGGAAACCTTCACATTGGTCGTTGAGGCATGGCTGGCTCCATTCAGACTCGTTGCGCTTTCCCGTACGGCGAGATAAGTTTGACCCCGTCCCTGCCCAACGTGTCACTTTGTCTCGCACTTTTAGATCCTTTATTACTATTCCAGACGCGGTAGCGGAAAGTGAGAGATTTGCGAGGGTTGACACGTGTGCGGGTAGTTTCGGTGAGAGATAGCTCCAGCGCAATTATAGAGACCTCATACCTGAACAGTTTGATGCTGGCGAGCTGAATCTTCTTCCAACCGCGCCTCATCATCTTAGTGCGCTCATGTAGAACGTCAGGCTAGAACTATGAAACAAGTCTATCCAAAACCTTCTTGGCCATGTCCGCATCTTTTAAGATCTCGGATGCATTGTTCTGATCCAACGCAGTAATGACAGAGATTATAAAATTTGCGACTCAGCCCGCAGGATCATCCTTGTTCGGTTTGTAGAAAACCACACGCAAAGTGGCATCGATGCGCTCTTTACTGGTGAGAAGTTGGCTTTGCGTTGGCGCAGATTGCGAAGAGTGGTACAAGCTCTGTCTGATTACGTGTACCAGGTAGAAGATCTGCGCAACGGCACACTCGAAGACATTCACGCATGCCGTTTGATGCTCTACCATGACCCCTCTTTAGATCAACAAGCGATCATTTCGCATGTTTTGTCATCTGAAACTGGTATGCCAGTCGCTCGCATACTAAAACTAGTCGACTAAGAAGGTTGCCTGTTCGACTTAGTACGCTGGAAAGAACTTGGAAAAGGAGAAAACACTCTCGAAGCTCACGAACAGGTCTAAATATGTCCCTGTCATGGTGCAAAGGTTGCTTTGCCGCAAAACCCCTCCCACTGCTCTTGTAAACAAAGCCCTAGAGCGAACCGTATCTATATACGAGGACCACGTCAATCTCGTATACATCTATGATCGGTATGGCCATAATCCCGGATTGGCTCGGCACACAGCAAACAAACTCACTCGCTGGGCCCTGAATTTGAACGGTTTTCGATTCATGATCGAACGCGTGAGTAGGGAACGCAACGCCTGGGCCGAAATGTTGACCAGATGGGCGGGGCAAGCAAAAAAACAGTACTACAAGCCAATGTAGGACGTATTCGAGCACTAATGTCAGCATCAATCAACCCCACAGTGAACGGGAACTACGACTGGCCGTCTATGAAAAACATAATCAATTCGCAGCGCAGTAGCAACACCGCGCCCCCGAGCAGATGCAGTAAGATGAACGAAGTTATCCGCATACCAACAGGACAGATATGGATCTCAAGCGACGACTCAAGACTTCAACTGCGAATCTTAATCGCTGCTCACACTGGAAAAGGAGGACACAGAGCCACTGACCCCACGTTCGATACTGTAGCCGCCAACGTTTGGTGGAAGAACCAACGAAACCACACCGAAAGCTTTAAACGCTCTTTTTTTAACTGCATCGCCACTGAATCTGGAAAAGTCGTACTGACGCCTCTTGAGCATATGATGCACGCCAGCAAGCCAGACGAACTCTTTCGTTTCTACTACTGCTACATGAACAAAGACGAGAAAAACCACCTGTATGCATTCATCGTGAAGGACGACCTCTCTGGCTACGTGTGGCTGCGGGCTGCAAAATAGGCCGAATCTGAAACAACAGCAGAAATACTTGTCGAATGGTTTGCAGCGTTTTGTGTCACAAGTTCTTGGATATCTGATCAGGGCAGGCATTTCAAGAAGAAGCTCGTGAAAGCTCTTTCGAAAAAACTTAAAGCAGACCACCACTTCAAGTTGCCGTACTGTTCTTGGACCAATGGTTCAGTCGAAGTGGTATGCTGCGAGCTACTGAGGACTTGCAGAGCACTAATTTCCGAGTTCCAACTCCCTCAATCGTCCTGGCCGACCGTCCTCTCGTTGGTTCAGTCAGCTCTGAACAGCGCCCCAACGAAGAAGCTCAAGGGAAAATGCCCACTCATCGTCTTCACAGGACTACCACAGGACTAGCCCCTTTCGACCATCGTACGAACCAGGGACGGAATCGTAACTGTGCAGAATATCGAGAGATACAGGCATAAAGCTCTGTCGGAATTCGAGAGACTACAGGCTTCCTCGGATGGCATTCATCGCGACTGCGCTGCACAAAGAAGGAAGCAAAGGAAGGCATCCGTCGATTCGCATAACCGCCGTACGGATTTTTTCTATGAACTTGACCGAAGGATATTACGTCCTGAAAGCCGTCATGCAAAAGCAAATCTGCGCAAAAACTATTCTGAGGTGGCACGGACCTTTTTGCGTAGCGCAACGCAAGGAGCACAACATCTTCGAAATTTCGGACGTGCTTACAGGAAAGAAGGAACATGTCCATGGGAGAAAGATAAAGTTATTCCGAAACAAGGATTATGAAGTATCGTAGAAACTACGTGAACATCTGGCTTACCAAAGGGGGCGAATTGCTCGTTATCGAAGACTTCAAGGATATTCGACTCGGGAGAATAAGTTAGAACTTCTCGTCAAGTGGTCTGGTTTTGCAATGGAGGAAACAGACTGGATAGAAATCAAGTTTTTGAAGCAAGCAGTCCCCGAATTGCTTCTGGAGTACCTAGAAAAAACGAAGAAAACTGGTTCACCAAGACAAAGTAATATAATAGCCGCCTTGAAGAACGAATAACCAATCGCCAGCACTGGTTATGGGGGACTATTGATGGCGGTTACTCTAGCGCGTGGGTCGCAGTAGCACACTGCGCAAACCCGCAGCAGGTGCTGGTGCGTAGGCGACCACACCACGCGCGCTGTTGGGTACGTCAGTGTTATCGGAATGCTAGTTTGGCGGACAAAACATGACCGGATTAAAACGAACGAAAAACCGGTGAATTTTTCCAAAAATGGAAGTGCTAATTTCCAAAAATATTTCCACCTTTCCACTTGTGCTAGTTTTTTTCGAAAGAATTATTCCAAATTGTTTCCATATTTGCTCGTTTGGATGGAAGGGAAACTAGCATACTTCTTTCGTTAATGGTAGTTTCGCAGCACAATGTAAGTGTGTTAGTGTCACCTACGTTCATGTATACGGAGGCGAATAGCGAGATCCCAGAGAGGCACCTTGATAGGCCATAGATATCCAGGTGATACACCTTGGATGTTTTCGTGTGCACTGTCATATCCCCTTGATGCCCGTTAGACGTGTACAGCATTTTTTGAGCAGAAATTGTTACGAATGGATGTTCAGAAGATGTCCCTTCTGATAATGTACCTGGACTGTGAAAGCGCAGCAACATGTAGCGCACTGCCCATACGCACCTGCGTGGTGTGCGCACAGTCGTCCTGGCGCGCTCTTAGCGTTACTGAACTGGCCAAACATATGGCTGCCAGGATACCTCCGAAATCAGCTTTATTTGCTGACGCTGTTTTGCAGTGGCGTGTATCTTCCCGCTGAACTAGAGTTCTTTCGAAATGAATCCCTCCCAAAACTCGCAGCACAGGAGAAACATTCCTGCGAGGGGCGCCGGTCTTTCTTTTGACCATCGTCATCCTCAAGCCTCGCGCTCTCTTGTGCAACCTGTGCTGCACGTGGGTCCCACCATAGTTAGAATCGATGACCGTGACGACGAATATGCTGTACGCGTCAATGCTGCTGAAGTTGCATCGGGCTCTGTTCGAAAACTTGGGCAGATAGTGCCAGAAGCTTCTCCCGAGAACGCCGCTAACGGCCCGGCAATCGGCCATGCTGAGCTCGATGATGAACACCGTAACACCCTTCTCACGCTTCAGGGCCCGTGCTTGTTCGTGCTGTTAAAGAGGCGCTTGAAGATGCCGATCTTTCCGTCAACCAAAATGAATTAGAAAACGTGTCCGACTCCGCCAAAGGTTTTGCTATGTCCATCCCCGTGAATCCAGAGCCGCTCGACCCTACACTCAGCACATGGCCACCAGAGCCGACCGAATCGTTTGATGAAGAGGCACCATTATTGGAGCTACAGGGAATCGACTTGGCGCCACATAGCCATATGGCCATCCCTTCGGAGGTAACGGCGGTTGTTCAACGGCAGAGGAGTAAGCACAACATTGAAGAACATGAGGTGCTACTCTCTGTTCCAGATACTGCAAATGCGGGTCCCAACACTGGTTTTACCATCCCCAATTATGACTCCAGAGAAAATCTTACCGACCTTTTGGTTGTGGTTCCACCAGAGCAGGATGAAGAGCCCGATCCATTGAACAAACTGGACAGTACGAACAACACCACTACCGAAACTGCGAAGGAGGCTATCGAAGAATAAATTAGCAACATTGTAACTCCGCTGGCAGCCATCGTTGACTTGGAGGCCACCGTCGAAGTGCGAGGATCTGCGAAGAGTGCCACTTTCACTATGAACGTGAGGCAATAGGTGTCCGTTGTTGGCTACCTCATTCTTGCCGTAGCCTTCTTCTCTGTGGCCAGCCAAGTAATTGCAGTGAAATGGTGACCGAGTGTGGATGGCATGATTGCTGCAGCCGGGCTGATGCAGTGTCAAACGTGCCTCATGGTACCATTGGCAATGTTCGAGTACATCACAATGAATGAACAAGAGCATTGGCAATGGCGACAAACATTGACGATGAAATTATTAATAGTTGTGGCAAGTTTGTCGCAAGTGTTCCGGGCTTGTGGGTTCTTTCTTGCCGTAGACTTCACCTCATTGTTTAACGCTTGGTCACTGAACAACATCCACGCACTAACAATTGTGTTGATTGCAGTTGGGCGCGGCATGGTGTTACAGAAACCTTTGCGCGTCGTGAGTGCGGGAGAGCTGTGGGGAGCACGTATCGCCATAGCAGGTGTAATCCTCATGCAAATACCGAACGTGTTATCAATGGATGTGCGTTCGTTGTGCGGCGATATGATAGCGGCATTGAGCTCGCTTGGCGCGATTGTGTACCTGAACTCTTGGAAAGAACTTCGGTAACGCATCCCGCTGTTTCTCATGATGGAACCCATCTCAGCTTTGAATTCGATCACATTCTCCGTGTCTTCCATGATGATTGCCGGCACAAACTTTTCGGTGACGGAGCACGAAACGCTTTGGTGGCTGCAGACTGATCGGCTAGTGCTAGGATTGTACCTTGGTGGTGTGGTTGACTTTGTAGGAAGTGAGAGCTGCATCGCGGCTCTCATATACCTGCCAAATGTGGTGTTGGGCAGTGTGCAGACAATGATGCCGATGGTCGGTACAATTGTGGCGGTTCTGATGGGCGCCGAGAGTCTTCCGGATTTGTGGACATCACTCGGCGGCGTTGTGCTGCTTTACGGTGTGTTGGTGATTGCGAACGCTACGAGACAGAGCGAGGTTACTCTCGTTCTTAACGAGCATTTAACGGCCGACGTGCGGTCGTGACATGCCACATGACTGCTTGCTCGTCTGCCATTATTGAGAACACTGACATCAGTAAGGACTCCAGTAGTTACCAACCATTCCACGTCTAGGTGCATGCGACCCTCAATGTCGTGAATTTCTGGGCTTGAACGTTGACCGCCCACAATTGCTGGACGACCCCTAAGGCATTCTGTACGTGTAGTTAAAAATTGCGTTGTGTACCGTTTAAAGCCTCTACAACCTACTAAACACAACCAATTCAACGTCGGAAGATCCCTTCAACATATTTCTTGGCACAAAGGGTCGAGTGCCGCACGGTTCGCGACTCTTTGCGTCTACAATGGTACTAACGGCATTTCTTACGATTCTTAAGACTTGAATTCACAAAGTGAATGTCTCGTTTCGCCTGTTTGCTAACGTGATCACAGACAGAAGAGTAGAGCAAATGTCTCTCCCACATTCGAGGACACCTCCGTGGATTGCGCAATATGCGTGGAATCTCTGGAGCAGGAGCAGTCCATAACGTTGTCATGCGGCCACAAACGGCACCTTTGCTGCGTATGGGAAGAGCTCTGGCTGGCCCAAGCTGAGTTCAGCCGACCTCTGCTGTTCACGAACTATCGCTGCGCAAAATGTTCACGCTTCTGCCAACAACCATTGCTGGACGGAGCCACGCGCGCCGTGTCGCATCTAAGCGACTCCGTCGACCAGCTCATGTTGCAGCAGGCACACGTGGATCGTCTGCAACTGATGATGATGATGATGACTTTATTTAAAGCGTAACGAGGGGGCCTTAACAACCTGTCAGACTGGTGTCGGCAGTAAGCGCCTCTGGTTTACAGCAGCGGCTGTGTATTGGAGAACGGTCCGCTCCAAGCGGAGCAGGACAGCATTGTATTCCAACGATGGTTTTGTACCCCGAAGCGTGCTGGTGAACTCGGCGAGGTCACGTACGAAGGCTTTTCCGTCTTGCCCTACGCCGCCGTGGATGTCAAACCCATACGGAGAGAGGCGCACATTATTGGCTTGGCATAGTTGTTGATACTTGGTTCTCTTTGCTTTCTCGGCTTTTGTGGCGGCGCCGCCTGCTTCTTTGGCAGCTGACCCCAAATATGGTGCTGTTTTAGGACTGACGATCGTTACATCAATACCAACTGGAGTCTCTGAGAGACGTGGATCATCAATGTAGAGATCTAAACGCGATCTTTCGTTTTCGGGCAGCGAGCTTTCCGAAGGGAACTTCCATTCTCTGTACGTTGTAAGGCACAAAGGCGGTCGCTTCAATACGGTGTATAGCACGTCTCGAAGCGCGTTGTGGCGCCTGGTTGCACCGATATCTACAGGGCAAACTATGGCGTGATAGCCGAATTTGTCGAGCTTAGGCACTACTACATAAGCAGCTTGTGGGCATTGGGGGCAGTTTGAGGTCCCAGCAAACATCGTTCCTCCGAGACAAAGTTCTACCATTATCTTCCAGATTTCGGGCGTTGTGGTCGGGTTGTAAACTGCATTTACAAAGGATGTGAATGGAAGACAAGCTTCAGTCGTGCTGGTTGAACGAATACGGGCGACCCGTAGACGCACGCTTCCTGCGGTAGATGTAGCGTTCGGGGCTTGTTTGTCATATATGTGGTTTGTGATGGCCTCACTGTACGTATGCTAGAAATGAGGGATTGCACCACTGCTTTGTGCTTTGGCAGTGAGGTTACTGAATAGAAACTCGCTTGGCAGCGCGTGCTCAGATTGGACGGAGTTTGCGATTCTGGACAGTTCCCGCTGGAACGTCGAGGTTGTGTTGAATTTTGAGAGTACGGTGTGAACTGCGCTTTCAATCACCGACCATGACGCTAAGAACGATGAAACATATGCAGACTCATATACCCAATCAAGCTTTGGGAGACCGAGGCCTCCTTTGGAAAGAGGAAAACACGCCTGCTTCCATGTCTCTGGGGACAAGGTACGGTGCAGGGTTTGGAACGCGCTTCGCTGTGTCCTGTCAAAAACTTTGACAGCATCACGGGTAATATGCGGTGGTGTCGTTCGTACTGTGTAGATCATCCGGCATGTCCCAGCGCAAAATCGGAGAAGAAGGTACGCCATGTGTGGGTCATTGAGTCTTGCCAAGGCGGCATGTAGGCTCTCTTGTTTTTGGAGTCGTTCTTTTAGCATTTCTGTGGATGATTTGGCATGACCAAGTGGTGAGCCAAGAACCAATATCGAGCGAGAGGTGTGGACGGAGGCCGGAAACCCTGGAATAGTAGGTTTTGACCTCCACCAAGCTTGTATTTTCGTAAGGTTGGGGAGGAACCCAATTTTTTCCTCTCGGCACTACAGGTAGTCCAGGATTACTGACGCCTGTGTCCTGGGGACGAGCAGATTGCCATCGTCGGCATAGAACAGGTTCAGCACAGGCTGAAACTCAGTTTGTATTTCGAGAATGAGAGGGTGCAGTGCCAGTGGGAACAACAGCGGGCTTAGTGGGTCGCCTTGTTGCGTGCCTGTTTGACTCATGATGACGAACTCACCAAATTTCAAAGGTATCAGCGAGCCGTAACAGTAATGAATGTAACGTGCAAAGCCAGGGCAGTGTTTTATGAATTCTGTCAAGATGCACTGTCTCTCTATGGCATTAAACGCGCTACAAGCGTCGATGCTGATGACGACAAGATCATGCTGTCTCAGTTTGTTTGCTGTAGCACGTAGTATATGCACTACAGCTTCTGTGCCGCATGGCATGCGTACAGCGAATTGGTGAGGTTGCAGGTACGCGAGGAGATCGGGGTCGTGAGACACAAGAGCTGATAACACTCTTGAAATGAATCGTCTCCAGACCAGCCCGATGACAAGCGGTCTGAGCTTCGTGGGGTCTTTCTTCGGGATCCCAATCAGTGTACCGGTTGAGAACCACTGCTCTGAACCCGCTGGTAGCTTACCGGCTATGACGGCGTTGGTGAATTTTGTTAGCTCCGTTATGACAGGGCGGTCTGGGGGTTGGTCTCCCGGGAAGGAGATGAGGTGTTTGAGAAACTTTGGACGCATGCCATCTGGGCCAGGTCCCGGCGTTACTGCCATGCGGCGAATTACTCGTCGTATGGCATCTTCTTCGACTTTGATTGGTGTTGGTAGGTTGGTTGCCTGTGTGTGTCTGACAGGAATCGCTGGTCCGGGATGGAGGGCTGCGAGTGCGTCACGGGCGTGTTGTGAAGGGGGGACAGGTGGAGTGTTTGAGCAAAGAATACTGGTCGCCTTCGTGTACTCTCCAGCCATGAAGGCTTCCCGACAACGGCGTAAGTGTGGGTCGCGTTCCTGGCTCGGTGGAGTTGGTTGTCGCATGTGGGCGATGAGAGCCTCATCACGGAGGGCATTCCATTCGCCGCGGAGTGCCATGGTTATGCGACGTTTTATGCAACGGTGTAGAGATGGCGTATTTCTGTTACGGGGTTCTCTCTTGCCATTCTTACGGAGCACCAGCCTTGGGGTGGCGATTATACGGTGCAGGCAATGCTGTTGGAGCACCAGTGAATGTGCGACGTTGAAATTGTGCAACAGGTGAACGTATAGTTCGATGAAGTCGCGCACGAGGGTGCTTGAAACGTACTCTATGGTCGGAATTTTGTAGCTAAGGATGAGGTCGGGGCTGGGGCAGTCACCCACCGTAGGAGGCAGGGGCATGGTTGGGGATGGGATGAACGGTTTGGCTGGAGGCTTCTACTTAAGCGGAACGTCGTTTTCGCCTGCCCAGTCTTCCGTAGCTGGGATATTTGCGTTGCGCCCTGGAGCTAAAGCATCGAATCGATTGTTTGACGTTGGTGCTGGTGCGGTGGCCGGTTCCATAGCGGCATCGGAGTCTGGGATCTGTGCACTAGGCTCAGGTGGCTGCGCATCGACTACCTTGCGGCGGAGAGCAGGCGAGCCATTCACGATCGCGGGCTGGGGTTGGGGCGGATTGGGTCCCGAATTGCGAGGGGCGGAGGGCTGTGAGAGCAGTGTCTGGTCGGGGGCTGTGCGGCGACGAATAGATGATTCAGGGCGAGTGTTGTGCTCAACAATTCCCTCGTCCCGAATTCTCGCACGTTGACGTGGTGGGTCGAGGGGTTGCAAATTGCTGTCAGGGCGAAGTTCTTTAAAGGTATTGTAGCACAGTGCCTCGTGTGTGCGTAGAGAGTCTGAAAAGAAATGCCTGGGTCTCCAGGACAGGTTTATATCCTCCAGTCTGTTTATCTCGGATCGAAGATTGTGAATCAGGTGGAACAAGTCGGTACTGGATGTTCTGTCTGTGCATGCGTCGGTTACGTTCTCTATCACTTTTGCTTTAAGCGGTGGTAGTCCGTGAAAGCCACCTCGGCGGATAATGAGGTCACGAAAACGGTTGTAAGCCTGTTCGATATTGGGCAGACAGCTAATTGGAGCGAATGCCAGGAAGGTGTGGGTGTTTGACGTTTTCATCACGGTCAGTGGCACGCGTAAACCACCTCTTGCAAGGATTGATATGAGAAACTTGGCACTCCGTAGAGCAGGGTAGTCTGGGTGGGTTTCCAGAACTGCGAAGCCTTTTTGTTCATAGCCACAGGCACCCACTGCGATGCGGCGCATCTCTTTCAGGCCTTTGCGAGAGACCGTGAAGTTTTGTATATTAGCGCTAGCAGCTTCCGTTTCTGGTGAGAGAACTGGAGTAATGCTTGGGAGGCGGGTTGGCTTTGGCGCTACGGGTGGTGGTGGCAGCTGACGGCGTATCATGGCGGCGTACGATACGTTATTGGTACTTTCTACAATAGCAGTGTGATCATTTGGATGGTTTTCCGGGGCGTCAACGGCTTCTGACTCCAGGCTGTTTCGGTCGGCATCAAAGAGCATGGAAGCCAAGGCAGTTACAGTGGCGAACTTGCCAAAAGCCAAATCTTTGGCGGCAACAATTGCCGGAGAGGAGCGGTTGGCTTTTTTGGTGAACTTGAGCAAGCTTTGCGGATTGTCAAGTGAGGCAAGCGGGCGTAAAATTTTTTCCAGGCGGACGTGAAAATCGAACAGTTCGTGGCCAATCTTGGAGACGGCGTCGTCATAGGCGTCAATGGCAGCTGACGGAGGCTCCGGAGCACGGGCTTCGACCACCATGCTGTATAGCCTTTAGTCTGCACCTGCATGCGTCGATATGTGACAAGAATGGCGCGTTTTACGGCCGGCTGTTGGAATATGCTCGAAGAGTCTACGCGTTCTACGTGTGCTCCATATGCAACATTCCTTATTTTGGCGGAACGCTGCAATGTGCCGAGCGAGTACCCACTCTCGCAACGCAGGATCGTGTGTGTCCGCGTTGCTCCCCGCAAACATGTGCCACATGCACTGATACCACACACACGCCGTTTTACACATGGAAATTTCGCGTCTGTTCCAATGCTGCTACTTACGTCTGCTATGGAAGGACTCATATTTGTGCGCAATGCCATCTTGAAGACGACGGACGGGGAAACAGGGCCAATTTATCCACAAAGCCATGCAGCGGTCGCCCACAGTGCACGCAACTGCTGCCCAACGGCAAGAACTTTCACCAGAATGGAGCGATGAACAATTGCGAGCAACTTTACCATTGCGGAGCTTGTTAGTCCGAACAGAGCACTCCGGAGGCGGTGACACGCTCACCAATCTTTGAACGCGGATCACGCAATCTGATACACAATCCCACCCGTGAACATGGTAGACAAGGTTGGTATCAACTAGCAAGAACTCCTTGGCAAATCGAACGAAGCGAAGTATGTTTCTTCCACCACGAGACCAATTTCGTCTCGTCGTTCAACTGGAGCAAAATGGTTCAAGTTGTGGACCTGCGTCACTTCGTGCGAGATCCTGCCCGAGCGATGATAGAATTCTCCGCCCGCTTCATGGCGCGCACCGACTGTCCGTCACAGTTCCTACTTGAAGCGGCTATCATATTCTAGCATTCACATGTCAACGAAGTCGTTAGCTTCTGACATGTGTACAACTGGCTACGTTCCAACCCCCTGTGGCTCATACTAGGTCGAGATGGACACACCGGGGTCTGGAAGAGAGATCAATTGCTGAGATCAAATTCAACCCCTACAGAAAGGCAGCTCCAGGGTCACATGACAGTTCCATTCTCCTCTCTAGAACAGAAGAAGCCAATAATACATCCCATCAGCCTGTATCACATTTTGTAAACTCCCTCGATCAAAATGCCTCTCGCACTATGGACGCGTGCAGCCTTGCTCGACATGTAAACGCCGATAGTTAGAACGGTTAATTGAGGCACCTGGAAATTCGCAATATCCCACTTCTGCGGAGGAGTGCACATTGGTTACAATGAAAAATGTATGTATGGAAGCACAAGCAATACGAAACTTTACTATCCCCAAAAGCAATGGATTGATAATCACCTAACCAAAATGCAAATAATCTACCTACCGCCGAGCCATGTGAAGTACGAATCTCTTTGAGGCCTTCAAAAGCACAGTTCTACCACAAGTATCATACAAAGTCTTACTGACGTCGTGTACGGCCTCTTTGTGTCACTCTCTTTGCAATTCCGCGGCCATTTCTGCGTAACCCTGCCCTAGGTCTGACATTTGGGCGATGAGAAGGAACTGACCTTTCGGTACGTACGACTGACCGCTCACCTGTAGTAAGTGGCTCACTCCTCTCTGTTTCTGTTGTTGCCGTTTGTACGCTGCTGACTGTCGTTGCATTTCTTTGGAGAACACGAGCGTTTGAGCCGACAGGTGTAGCCACTGTTGGAGCCGGGAGAATTTCGTCACTTTCGACGAGAGAGTTCTGAAGAGTTACAGCATGATTCTCAGGGACTGCAGCAAAAGGAGGGAAAGATGTTGGTTCGGTTGTATCTGCATTTGCGACGTTTTCTCCTGGCGCTTGGTCTACGCTGCGGGTCCGAGTGTGATGGGTACCGGAAGAGTCCTGCCTACCACCATTGTCTCCATACTGCCGATCGCGTCTGAGAGTTTCTTGGATGAGCACATTAGCGGCCCATTGCCCCTCCGCCATACGCAGAATCCGAAAGTGACGCTCTAGTTTGGAACGAAGGTCAACTACAACTTGAGGACGTTCGCGAACGAGAGAGCGGTAAGTGAGCTTTCCATCATCAGAGACGCTCTGAACCGCGTAGATGTACTCTCTGATGCAACGCATTGCGGCACAGATGAACTCTTCAGTTAGTGGAGTATCAGCACTGTACTGACGAGACTGAAATTCCGCGATCTCTCGATTGAAAATCTCACGCATCCTCCGCTGAGAGCCTTTGCCAGGAACACCATTCTTATTGGCTCGGCGAGATTCCAGTCGAGTTGGAATGAGAATAACCCGTTCTTCGAAACGTGTCGTATCACCGCTGGTTTGCGCAGTTGACGGAGTGGAAGTTGTCACGGGACACATTACAGGATGTTGCTTGCCTGAAGGATTATCGTGTGATGATGCAATTTGGAGATGCAAGTTGCGGAATGCTCGAGTGAGACTGCGGAACATGAAGGATTGCGCATACCACGAAGAACATCGGAAGGGCGCATCTCGTATTTATACGGTTTTGGCGGAGTACAGTTTCGTTTCGTTGTGGCGGGAAAGGAAATGGTTCGAACAGCAATATCTTGGCGACGGGTCAAAATTTTCTGCGGGGAAGCTACCATACCCTGCATATACTGTATCTTAGTCATGCGCGGTCGAAGACGTTTTCGACAGAACCTAGGCTCAGAGGCCAGATCTGTCCATCATCTGAATCCTACTTTCGCCTCCCAACATCAGGACAGCGGTCATTCTAACAGTGCTACATCACATGGAAGCTCTCACGCAGGAGATATATGCCTTCGAACAAATGACTCATTTTTGCATGCGTCTGTTGTTATCCGCCGCCGAAGGCATAAGCGACGACGGCTCACTAATAGTACTCAATATGAGGTCAATGAAGGAGAAATGGCTCGGGTGACACAGTACGCAGGCGATGATGAGCAAGAAAGGCTCGCAGGCGCTCACTTTCATTCTGACACACCGCCGATTGTACAGGCTCCCGTCACTGTAGCCAACAGCCGTCTAAGGACTAATAATCTCGATCAACGTGATGATCATGCTAGTCAAGGATGTGAGGTCCATGTAGGAGACATGAACAATATCAATTGTCCTTCTCCACCTAGCGAGGCCGACGACGTTGTAGCACGTCATGAAAACTCTCATCTGCCTGATTTGTATTTGTCTCATGGTCATGAAAATCTGGACCGGTCTGGTATTGGTGGAGGGAACTGTTCAGAAGTTTCACAGCATCTCTCGTTTGCATCATGGGAACATACGTTGGGTGCCAGCGATACACATCTGTGTGCAGTAACTGACTCTGTCAGAGAAGCAGAGGCGAGAAGACTACTCGAGGTACTATATATTGTTGAATATGGAGGTTTGTCGGAAAACCATGCTCGTAAGCCCCTAGCCACAGATGTCGTGTCATCACGTTTCAGCTACGACGCAAAGTTGAATTACATCAGAAGAAGAACGGGCGTAAGAAGATATTATGGGGTGATGTGTACACAAGAACATGCGGCGTGTTTTGAGAACGACTTCCAAAACATTATATGCCCAAGTCGCAACTGTGACCTACGAGTAACGATTGGACGTAGATACTGGTACAGACTAATCTCCGAACAGATAGCAGCTTTGTGCAGGGAGGTTGATACATTCAAGTGCATTTTTCAGGGGTGTCGGAGAGCATACGAAGCTGTTGCAAGCGATAACCAGTCAGATGCACATCTGCATGATTACTACAGTGGTGAATATTTTCAGGAGATGCACGGAGAAAGATTGAAGTCATGGAAACATGAAGACGAACTTCATGTCTTTCTCACCTTCTCTTCCGACGGTGTAGAGGTATTCAAAGGGCGCAGAATGACAAGATCTTTGTGGCAATTGATGTTTACTATTCTAAATTACACTCCAGATCAGCGTTTCAAGGCTTCTAACGTTCTCCTGTGCGGCTTCGTTCCCGGCTCCCATGACGGTGATCATTTCGATTCATTCTTGGCGCCCTTGATGACCTGGAACGAATGGAGCTTGGGATACGCATGCAGTGCCACGATGGAAAGATTAGGACAGTGCATTCCCACCTGTTGTTTGTTACAGCCGACTGGCCAGCAGCCAGCAAAATGTTGGGTACAAAGGGACATAATGCGGAGCTTCCCTGCCGTAAGTGTTATAAAAAAGCCCGAAAGGCACCAGGGGCTGGGACGCATTTGTGGATGTTACCGGAGGATCGCACATGTACGTTGCTTCAAAGACGTCTCTCCGTGCGAGATCTTCCATCAAATTACAGTGAAGTGGAGTGTCCGAAGCAGAGGACAGCACAAGAGACTTTACGAACTTGGGAGTTGTTGGAACACGCGCAGAACAATGCGCAGAAGGACAAAATCATGCGTAGTACCGCAACGAAGAGGAGACCAGCTATCGGGAAATTGTCTCTTGACATTGTCAAATGTTCACCATACGATCCCATGCATCTTTGGTTACAGGGGTGGGTAAAGCACTTGATCACTTTGTGCACAGGACATCATCCAAAGTGTGCTGCGATGAGTACATCGTATTTGGTTAGTAAGGAAAACATGATATCGATCAATGAATCGCTTGCGATGGGATTCACTGGGATTCCTTCCACTTGGGAAAGGCCACCGGAGTCTTTTGCGTACATCGGGGCATACAAGGCGGAAGACTATCTCAACTTCGCATTATACTATGGCGCCACTGTGTTCAATGCCAGTACAATTGATGAGAGACTAACTACATTGTGGTCGTTGACGTCCAAAGTGACACATGTCTTGTTTGACATGACGCCAAAGAGAAGCGACATACAACGATTGAAAGTATGGTTGAGTCAGATACGCTTTCTGTTCTTGCGTTTATTCCATACGAGCAACTCAGATTCGTTTTGTCTCACACCGACTACGCATGCCATTCTGCACCCTCCGCAAATGTTACAAGAGCGTGGTTCACTGCGAAATGTCTCGCAATTTATAGTCGAGCGAGTGGCCGGCGAGATGGTGGATATAAGGTGGTCTTCACAGCGACCGGAGGCGAACCTCTTCCACAAGACACACAATTTGTTTGCCCTGCGCATACTGAGTGGTAGCTTTGGGAAGGAAATGGGACCAACGACTTCTAATTTGGTAGCAACGAGAGTGCCTCATTCCCCGCAGTCGCATGACAGTTCTCTCCACTCCACTGATTCTCGTGCTCAACTCCAAGTCATCTCCTTTGATGAAAGTGCTCATCTTCAATCTTCTGCGGAGTTGGGAACCAAATTGGCGTTTCATGAGAAGACCAAAGTGATTGGTGGTGCTGAGAGAACTGCACAAATTGAAGAATACACCAGAGCACTGCTTCCAATAACATGCTTTGATATTCAAGTCGTTCAGATGCATATGTTTACGTCCGTTACAATTTCAGACGAAAGCACATCTTTGAAAGTAGAAGCCCATGCAGAGCTGCAACGACGCATAAGACAGAAAGTACACAGAGCGAGGCAAAGGTGTTGGATCGCGGCACACTTTGAATCGGAGAGCTCATCTACATCGCAACAATCGACAGCGTCAAAACCACCGTTCAAAGTCTTTTACGGTTGTATTGACGATATGTGGGAAGCCGAAGTGTCATATCGAAAGCCTGGTGAGCAGCTGCTGTATAGCGAAGGATTGAGACTCATTCGTGTGAACTGGTTATATGGCCTCCGTCTGGAAGCCAACACTGGACTTCCGTACACGTATCTCCAAGCCACGAATCGCCGGTCAACTCTTCAAAACACTCGAAGAAGTGTGGAAGATATCTCATGCATAAAACGACTCGTCGGGTATATGGATTACAACCAGCGTCGCACGATTTTAGACCCTATGCACCACTACTTGTGTTGCTCATATGACGCTAATATGTTACTCGGAGGACTGCTGTGAGGTTTGATACTGCGAGAAGCGCAAGCAATCAGGAGGAGTTGAGAACAGAGACATCGGCTGCTGACGAGGGTGACGATTTCTGAACGAGATGATTTGTGACCGAAAATAAAGTCACACCATTGACGATACTGGGGTGACGGTCACGAACTCGCTCGCTGCGCTGTTTGTCACTGGTAACCATCGTGGCGAGCGAATTCGTGACCGTCCCGGTGCGAGCGGAAATCCTATTTCCATTTCAAGTTTGTGTACCAAAGACATAAGTAAGTATCATTTTATCACTTCTGATTGGTGCGAATAGAAAACATCAAAGCTTTTCATTGGCCCAAGTCGACGCAACAGAGTGCATCTTCAGCGTATCATTTGCGCATCATTTTGGAAACCCCCTTGGCTATCCGAAGAGCATCAGCCGCGCATCTCTTCGCACATCGCATGCGCATACTTTGTATATATATAGAACAACTATTGCACATCAAAAGAACATCTTTTGCGCGTATCACACGCATACACTTTGCGCATCCTTCGCACATCTTTCGGACATCCATGAAGTTTTCCAACGACGCAAAAAATCAATAAAAAATTGAAATTGCACCGCGTATCTTATGCGCATCCGTGGCGCATCAACTTGCCTCTATGGGGATAGACTCTTAGATAGAAACTTAAATAGCTCTTTATCGAATAGTAATAGGAGTATGCAAATAGATCGAATACCTTTTCAGTTTGTGGAGATCGGTTCACTAGTCGACACCTTTCACATCAGGCATTCGTATACCAAACATATGAAACGCCTTCGAATCACGGACAATCATCCTCATCACTCTGTCCCATCGTCCGTGCGCCAAATTACGCTCCCCGCTACGTACCCCCAATCCTCTCCAACACCCCCCAATCTTCCCCGTTATGCCCAACTGCTGCTTTGAAGGCTGCTCCTTCTTTGCCCGCACCATCCCCGCCATCCAAAGGCACCAGAAGAGATGCCCCAATCGCCCCAACCCAAATAAGCGTTTCCTCTCCCCAGGCGAAGGCCTCCCCCACTTCCCCCCACGCATCAAGCGTCACAAGTCTACCCCTCACCTCCATACACCTCCCTCTCTCACAAACCGCCATTCCGACAACGTCCCCATCGCAGACGACGACTCCTATCACCACCAGCAACTCTCCCTCTCCCCCCACACCCAGGACGCCCACCACATCGTCACCACCCCCGTCTGCTCCATCTCCCCCTCCCCTCCTCCCTCTTTTCCCCCTTTCCTATCCCCTCGTCAACAACCCCCACCTCGAACGCATGGTCCTATACATCTCTTCCATCGCCTCCTCCCTCGGCCTCCGAAAGACTGACGAACTCATCTCCCTCCTCCAAGACCCCTCCTTCTCCAAATCCGCCTTCCACAACGCTGTCTCCTCCGCCACCCAGTGTCACAAACTTCAAACCAACCTCTTCCGACACAGAGTCAGCAACATCGGCTTCGATCCCATCACCCTCTCCGACCTACAGCAGCTCTTCTCCACCACCATCTTCCGAAAGGACACCATCCAGGTACCCAGACAACAAATCGCCCTCGCAAACTTTTACAACACCTCCTTCCACCCCGTCTCGCACACAACACCTCCCGGCTCTCCCGCTTTTGCCCACCCCATGGCCCTCACCCGCGGAAAAGAAGCAGTCCCCGCCCTCAAGGCCGCAATCATGCACTTCTCCAACGATTCCTGCATCTGGCACCCCCCCCCCCCCCCCCCCGACTCCACCGGTATCGACTTCTTCATCAGTTTGGCCCAAATCTACTCCGACAAGTCCTCCACCTCCCTTAAATCCTCTTCTATCACCTCCTACTCCCTTCACATCACTCTTTTCAGCTTTCCAGATGCCTTCCGTCGCAAGTGCAGCACCGAACATCTCACCCTTCTCGGATACTTGCCAACCTCCTTCCTCCCAACCAACCCCTCCCAAGACCACGACTCCATCTCTCAGACCTCCTCTCACATCCCCCGCTACAACAAAATGGAACTCATTCAGCTCGCCATGTCCTACCTCCTCGGCCTCCTTCTCTCCCCCGGTCTCAATGGCTTACCCTTCCGTGACGCCCATGGCGTTTTCTGCCACTGTCACCCAATCATTGCCAGCTACTGCGCCGACATCCCCGAAGCAAAAGACATTCTCGCTATCTCCCACGGAACCCGCCCCCAACACCCTTGTCATAGATGCACCGTCTCCCGCACAGACCTCCCCCTACACATTCAATCCCCTTCCCCCCGAACTCAGCATCAGACCCTCGCCGCACGCAAATCACACTCCACTCTCCTCAAACAATCACAAGACGCTTTCATTGCTCGTAAGCCCAGAATCTCCCGCAACACAAAGGAAAAAGCCCTTGAAGCCCTCCACTCCCTCTCCCTCGCAAAGTACTCCTCCCTCTTCGAGTCATATTCCCTTCTCAACATCACGCCACTCCTCTCCCCTTACAACATCTTCACCTTCGAACCACTCCACAACTTTCACCTCGGCGTCTCCAAGCTCATCAAGCTCGCCGCCATCGAGAGACTCCACTCAGAAGCACTCTTCACCACACCCCGTTCCTCCAAGTCCCGTCGCCCCTTCAACTCCGTCCACACTTCCATCTTCAAACATTCAAACACCATCCTCTCCGCCATCGAAAAGTACACCCCTGCAAACGGACTCCACATCGACTTCTCCACTTTCGACAACGGTCAAACTCTCAATGGTTTCTTCACTACCAACAACTTGCGTGGTATGCTCGAAGCAAAATACTACCGCGCACTCGACATGGTTTTCCCCTTCATCGGCACCTTCTTCAACCGATGCTGTGACGAAGTCGATTTTGCTCCCATCACTTCCGTCTTCTCCAAGTACTCAGACCTCTTCCTCGCTTCCATGCGATACAACAACTTCACCGAATGGACCGACGCTCGCCTCACCGACCTCCACAAACAAATCCGCTCCTTCAAGCGCACAGCTGTACTCGTTCTCGACCCCCACCACACTTCCAGCCTCGGAACCCTCAAATTCCACCTCCTCGACCACATTGTCGAGGACATTTGCCGCTTCGGAGGCCTCCACTTCAATGATGCCGGCATATTCGAGCACGCTAACACCCTCTTCAAGTGCCACTACTCCAGAACCTCAAAGCGCAGGTCCACCGCACATCAAGAAAACATTCGTGCCAACCACCGCTCCAACGCTATCAAGGACTGCAATCTCGTCTCCACAAACCCTTCCATAACATCCTCCGCTCCTGGCCTCGCTTCCCCCCTCCAATCCCGAGAACCCGGTTTCGTCCGTGATGGCAAACACATCTCCTTCGCTGACCTAATCACTGCCCACAAATTCATTCGCTCCAATCTTCACCTCCCTCACAAATCTCTTCAAGACCTTTTCCCCCCCGATACCCTATCCATTCTTGCACAATTAGGAAGAGACGTCCTCCCATCCTTCATCATTCTCTCTCTCGAAGTCCTACAACTCACTGACAACTCCCCCGCCTTTTGTCAGATTCGACTCAGCATAGTCAACTTCGCTTACGTCGTCGGCGGTTACATCCCAATACTCGACAACTACATCACAGAACAAAACGAGCTCACCCTCCAGAATCCTCCTGTCCCCACAATTCAACGAATTTTTGCCACCCCCTCCTTTGGTCCATCCAAGTCCCCAAAGTTCTCCCACGTTCTCGTCACCGGCTCCACCTTCCCTCCCCTTCACATCCATCGTCTGGGTATGCAAACTCATCTCCCTTCTTCGTTTCGCCCTTCCTTCTTAAACTTCTTCTCCCAAAGAGTTCGCCTTCGTCCAGTTCATGGAACTTGTCCCACCCAGCGACGGCGTTGATCTCACCCTAAACTGCGTTTGCCTCCGATGGGCAACAGACGACGAACATAACCACACCATCCACCCAGTTCCCATCTCTACCCACTCCACTTGCGATAACGTTTCCCCTTGGTATGGACCCATCCCCTCTTCCTCCATCCTCGGCTCCGTTCATGTTCTCCGCCAGAACTACCCCGCTCCTCCCTTCAATTCTCGTCTACATTGGCGCTTTTACCGATTCTATCTCAATCGGTTCTATCGAGACCCCACCGCCAAGCCTTATTTCCCATCCAACACGTAACCTCTATTCCCTGTTAGCTTCAGCTTCATAAAAATTTCAACCCGCTTCCTCTTAATTGGAAGGAGTGAAGATACGCATGACATGAGAAAGAAGAAGCATCTCTTCCCCATCGCACAAATACCTCCACCCCTTCCCCCCTCACTGCACCTCACCCTGCCCTTAGTAGCCCGCCTCTTCCATACCATCGACGCCTGTTTCTTCCCTGCGTTTTGCCCGGTGTGCCACCAACCCCCCGAAACTCGCGTCCTCCGGTCGACAGGCCGCTATGTAACAATCAAGAACTGCACCTAGTCTCCGTGTTAGTTTTGCGGTAAAATAGTCCTTCCTTACAGCTAGGTATATCTTCTCCCTCGATGGCACCCACAGCCCAACTGTCGCAGTTCTCCCAGAGTTTCCCGACACACACCTCGGATCTCCATCCACAAACCCATCGTTCTCAAACTCTTCGGCATGCTCCTCTTGTAGCAATTGCCAGGCTACCCCCAGTATTCCTTCAACAGCCGCAAGTAGATAATTCCCATACAAAGTAGAGAACAAAAGCTGTCTTTGCCCTCCACGTCCCACAACCTCGTTCATAGTTTTCACCAGAGAGGCAATCCAGGCGTCAAGTCTCGCAAGGTGCATCACTGTCTCATCCACGTACTGCCATTCACCTTTATTTTGCCTCTCCACTGCGTATCCCATATATTTCTTCAACACTGCCACCGCCATCCCATTCTTGAAGTACATATCTTCATCATCAACCTCTCATGGTGGCCCAACCGCACGAGACCCGGAATACGCAAGGTCTTCGAACCGGCTCGTTCTCCACGCACACAACTGATTCCCCCCGGCTTCCTCCGTTCCCATCAGCTTCTCCCGCGCCTCCCCCATCTGCTGCTTTGGCTCTTCCCATAGCTCAGGTGCCTCAGTAGGTTTCGCATGTTTCGCAATCAAATCGTATCGAACGATGGAGAATACCTTGTCGCGAGCCCCCTGCTTCCACACCCCAATCACATCGCTTAATGTCTGCCTCATCCGCTGCCTCAGACACTTGTCCACACTCACATTATTTACAAACTCCTGTTTTCTACCCGCTTCTCGTATCGTCTCCCAAGTATCTCCCATTATTTCCGTCTCCACAACACACTTAAACAGCACATCACTTCCTCCCTCCGTTGATGGTGTATACGCCCTCATCTCATATGCCACTTGATACGGGCACCGAGGTACCATCCCCTTCTCCCCAACCACAAATATGCTGCCCTCCTTACTTTCTCCCACCGTCTCATTCCTGTTCTTCTAGCTCCTATCAACGTTCTCCGTGTCAAAACCGAGTTCTGACGCCTCCAACTTCGCGTAGTAGAGAATCTTATCATATATAGCCCTTGCAAATCCGTAAAAACATTCTGGCACCTCTATTTCATGTTTTCGACGCCCCTTCACTTCCTTCGCACACCCCCCTCGCTTCCTACCCTTCACAGGATCCCTTAAACTTTCAATCAACACATTTTGCTCTTTCAGCTCCTCCCTCAGCCGTTCCAATTCTTTCTGCGTGAGATTCAAACTCACCATCATGGTATAGTGATCCTCCTTCATATTTTCCAGCTTCTTTTTCAACGAATTCACCCTCTCAACCAGTTCAGACCTTGGCAGCACGCGTAAGTTCTCTTCATCTTCTTCTGCTATTCCTGTAGTTCCCATTTCCCTTGCTCCGTTCCTTTCTCTACGATCCCCAGAATCGTCGACTCCTGCATCATGCACATCGTTCTCAATCCGAACGGCATTATGGCTCACACGTATTCCTTCAGGCGTTCGTACCACGGTTTCCACCAAGTTCCCTCCAGTTCTATGCCTGTTTCCGACAACCACATCTTCTCCTTCGAGTACCCTCCCATCCACTGGTGTATTGTCTCTCACATTCTCAATCACTGATCCATTATTGCTACGTCCTACAACTCTCCCGGGCAAATTGGCTCGGACCCATTTCATCCTCCCCACATTGGCGTGGCTCCCCATTCTATCGCCCACATGCCCAATTCTCATCCCACTGTCCTATGCGTTTTCAAGCTCCTTCATATGCCTCATACTCACCACTTCCTCTTCCGCCCGCATCGCAGTATGTCGGGGTCCACCAGTTCTTTCTCTGCCCACCATTCGATTCCTTCTAACATCAACCACAACCTCAATGCCCTCGTTCTTCACCTCCTGAACGCCTCCTTCTACTTCTCTTTAGCGACCCCTCCCCTCCCGAACGCCAACCCCAGCCACTCTCTCTCCCTCCTTCCCTCTAATGTTACGGCTAACTATCCCACTAGTACTTCTTGCTATCGCCCTTCCCTCCCTTCCACTGCGACACTCCCTCCCCTTCTCTATGACATCTCCACACTCGCCTTTTTCTACAACTTGCGTGGAGTCATCGCCCCTTCGCCGCCCACCTCTATCCCTACCGCCCCGCGCATCATCCCCCTGCCTTCCCCCCATCCCTCCTCTGCTTTCCCCTCCTCCATTTCCCATCTCATGTGGAAGCGGAGTAGCTTGTGTTACCAAAGCACTTACCGTTCGCTCGGTTCGCTCCGTTTGCTCGGTGCACTCGGTTCGCTCGGTTCGCTCGGTTCACTCGGTTCGCTCCAAAGGTCGCCCTCGATCACGTTTCCCCATGTTCTACCTACCTTTTCCACGTAATCCGCTTCGAGGAGCGCGCGAACTATGCCCAATACCGCCCTCGCCATTTTCTACATCGCCGCTTCGAGGCGCATGCGTAGTACTCGCCAAGCCATCCTCGCGACCCCGACCTACCACCTCTACACGCGTTCGTCCTTTTGACGCGCGCCCGCTTACATCCTCCGCATTCGCATTGGCATTCGCACTTCTCGTTTTACGTTTCCCCATATGAAATCGGACGACGACGATGCACCCGGCGGTGCGTTCTAGATGTTGTCACCACTCGCCGCTCGAGGTGTTCGCTGCTGGACGTGATCGCAGGTCCCCCCGTAAAACGCACACCTCTACTCGACGTGTGGTAGAAATACCGCACCGTTTTAGTACTTCTCGGAATCACTTCCCGAAAATTGGCACGATAATTTCCCTTCCTATACGAAACATCACTTAGCAAAACTGTTACACTTTCACATGATATCACATGTACTCCGTACCTTCTATTCTATGTAATTGAACGTCAACCCACTCTCCCGAATCCTATCCCCATTTTGTTCACGTCACTGGTTGATAAAGGTGACGACACCTACTCATTTGGGGGAGTTCTCGTCCTCACGTGTGGAACACGAGAGTTAGAGAGAAAGCGTAATAAAATGTACACAATTCTATTTTACACATACTAAGGTACACCTTTCGGTTCTATAAGTCATAAATCAATTGAGCTCTAGTCAACTACTATAGGATTCGAAGACGTACCCCATGTGTACTCCATTCCATAATCTGCAAACAACTCTTCTCCCAATTCTACAACCCGAAGTGCCCGGACGGCAGGCAATTGATATTCTCTTAATTGAAGTGGAGTTCGCCCAGTTCCTGGGGTTCGACTCACCGCCATATTGGCAGTCCGTCGCTGCTTCAAGCTATCCTCCACTGCATCCCTATCTTTATCCCCTTCCATATATTTTGGGTCGTTAATTGTTCCACCCAACTAAAATGGAGCGGGGACAATCCCTACAGGGATTTTAGGTACTTCCCGTCTCCTTTCCGGGAGTTTCCGGGATACCTCGCTTCACAGGCTAGTCTCCATCGCATAAGTTTGAAAACGTGCGGCGGTGGCTCCCAACAACACTTCCCCATACTTCTTGTGTACCTTTTTCCTCTTAGTTAAGTCATGGTACACTAGAGTTCCATAAAAGAAACATATCTTTCCGTTCTTCATGAAACGGCGCATGGTAAACACTCCCACTCCTGCGTCATTGTGAAGAATCGACGACTTTTCAATGCGATAACTACACATAGTGGCCTCCAGTGCCAAAATCGCGTTCCAATCCAGGAAACCCATCTTCACTTGCACCGTTTTCGGCCACTTATGCAGCGCTTTGCGCCTGCCAATCATGCCCATGCTCTCTTCCTGCCAAATCGATGCCAGGAAGTCTACAATATACGGTAGGAACTTCTGATACTGTGGGAAGCCGGATGGAGCCTTCCGTGATCGTGAAAGACGAGCTTTTCACTTGGGAAATAAGTTCATCACGCGATTCACAGAGTTTCGGACCTCCTGCGTAATTTGATTGTCCGTCTCATTATCCGGCATGCACATCGCGAACTGAACAATGGCCGCGTGCCTAGCATGCGCAAAACAGTCAGGGTCCAGCTCACAACCAATAAACTTCCGATGACGTTGTAACTCCATGCATGACATGGCAGTCGAAAAAGTTCCAGCGAACAAGTCCACCACTGTATCACCTGGCTGCGAAAAACTGCTAATCAGCTCCGTCAACAACGCGCGAGGTTTTTGTTCCGACCTCACCTTTTGCAACATGTAGCCTCCACCCTCCTTCTTTCTTTTTCATTGAAGATTCTCCCTATTGGACATGGGCGGTACCTGGTCAATAACACTGTGGTACCCTGGATACCTCGACTGCACGTAGTTGAAGTTCTCATAGTTCACCATCGCATGCTGCTGTGCATAAACGAAGCCACTTCAAACACCATGTATCTTATACTCCATGGCAGGGAGCAAGGAGCAGGACCTGCGTCCCTGGTTTCGCATGGAGTTACATTGTGACCGTATAAAATGAATTGGGCCCTGGTCCACAACAAACGATCGCCTCGGAACCCCTTGCTCGTCCTTTGCTCCAATAAAGGAAAGAATCCTTGTCCCCTGGTTCACCTGTTCCAATGCAAAGAAGATAACGAAATTACCCCCCAGACGTAGCAGCCTTGATATAAGCTTTGCCGCCTTCTTCATATGCTCAGCGCTCAGCATATCGTACCAACTGTTCTCCTGGTTCTTATCGGCCCTTATGTTGTATGGTGGGTCCAAAAGAACCAGTTGAACTTGTCCCAATGGAGGGACTCCGTTGTTTCGCAGAATCTCGTCCGTTTCCACCATATCTTCGAACCCGCAATTATACATTCGAAATTATTTCTCCATCTCCACTTCACAACTTTGGAATGCCATTCTATCGTCCAAAGAGGAAATGACGGGGGGAGGCTGTATGTCAGCTTCTGACGACTCTTCATGAACATCTTCATTCCCACTCTCACCCACTACATCCATTTCACTTCTGCCATCTCCATCCCCTAGTTGTTTCCCCTCCGAAGGATTCCCCCTTTCCAACTGCTCATCGTCATCGTCTTGAATTTCGATGGCAGGCTCCGGTTTCGATATCAGCGTGAGAGGTTTGTCAGAGACCCTGAGTTTTTTTTGATTTTCAAAGGGCTTATTGTCTCCAAGATGGAGGACATAATCGAGTTAGGGAAACAATCAAATCTCTGAACAAAAGCTCTTGACGAGTCCCTGTGAAACGTCTTTAGAATGGCCCATCGTCCAGGTTCTGATATTTTGTACAACTTTTCGTCCACAACAACCTTGTTCAGGTCAGAAATGAACTCCTCCGCAAGCGTTCGGAGGGCCACATCAATGTCCTTCGGAAGCTTTCATGCCCACGGTTGGACCTCGTCTTCCCGAAGAGTTTGCGTCTTGCTCGGTAGCAAGCGATGGTCATTGCTCTTGTGCAGGAACCCCTAGCAACGCGTTTCAATGGTTTTAAACGGCATGTCGTCGTACAAGAGCAGTAGGAAAGGGAGAACCATGACCTCTGCGGTAGGGAATCCCAGAAATTGGGAGAAACAATCCCAGGCCTTTGTCACCAGCTGCACACCAAAACCCGCAAGCCGACCGCAAGCTGAGCTTTGAGATTCTGCGCTATTTGCATATTCATATGGGTGGAATATTCCTTCTCCCCCCACTTACGTTTCTTATGGCCCGAAGGCGCTTTTCCATAGATACTTTTTGAATAAGGGAAAGAAAGAGAATTCTCTGGAAATGTGTAGCGATGCTCGTACCGGAAGGGTGAAATATCCGGCCCACATGTCTGGGAGCTATACTCATATACTTGAAGAATTCGGTTAACGTCACATTCTTCGGTATTTCTTGAAATTCTACTCTGGTGTAAGCATTCCAAAAATCCTTCACACGCCTGTCTTTGTCTCCGTCCATGATGTCAAGCAACTTCGTCGACAGACACAGCTGACGGTACAAACCCTTCCCGCACACAGCCTTGAGCTCATCGTCACTGTATCACGGGTGAGTGGGTCCGAGAAGGATAGAGAAGTACTTCTTGGCGACGTCTGGGACAGTTCGATTCTTGATGATATATTGAACGAATTCGCTGTGTCCCACTTTCCTAGGTTCGTCTTCCTCTCGCATCGTGGACGCATAGTGATCACGGATGGAGAGACACGCGGTGAGAAGCGCATCCCCAGAACCGAACAATTTTCCAACCTTCATGTCGGATGTCGGAGGTGCCGGTAACGGTGAATTAGACCTGCATGTGGTTGCGCCAGCCATTTTAAACAATAACGAGGGGCTGTATTATGAATACGGAAGGAGAACCGAAGCGGTCGTGAGAAAACAGATGATTGACGTCGGTACTGGACGGCGAGGGCGAACGGACGGAAGCAGACGAGAGACGGCAGCGAACGAGAGATCAGTGTGAATGGTAGACGGGAGCGGACTGCAGACGGCTGCGGAATTAGCGATGTGAAGGAAGAGTTCAGACGCCAAACCGGTATCAGAACTCTGAATTAGAGGAGTAGAAGGGAAGTGAGCGATATTAGGGGGAATTATGCGGTGAGAAACAGTTATAAGAGAAGCCAGGGATGAAAGGTGGGTACGGTAATTCCTAGATATGGAAGTATAGGCCAAGTTGTAACTTACGGCCCTCCGGACAGCGGTCTGTGGTGCAGTAGCGCTCCATCACGGCTCTGATGAAATGCCAATCGAGTTCGGTCCGCTTTCCATGCGCTGTGGGAGAAAAAGTGAAACAAAATTAATTTCCACCTGGACAGCGGCCCTCTCGCGACTGGCGCTTGTTTGTAATGTGACGCCGCGTGTACTTAAGCACCTTTGCTTTCCTGCCAACTACCTCCGTAAGCACAACACTCTGTACCTCCCCGTTACGGTTTCCGGTGATCTCTTCTTCTCCTGTCACAACCAAGTGATTTTATCGGTTGTGACAGAAGAAAAAAAGATCACCGGAAACTGTATAAGGGAGGTACTTTTTCCGTCCTTGTTCTGTTCCGCGGACGTAGTGGCACACAAGATACGTTCGACAATTTTGTTCGTTTTCTGTGAATCGTACTAACTTGCGTACTCTTCTATTTTCCATGCTATTGCGTATTCAAGCCAGAGGCGCCGCATACAGTGTGTGGCGCTTCTGCATCCTTGCTTTACTGAGAACACTCGGACGTGCTTGAGCTCGCCGTGATGGTCGAGTACGATTATTTGAGTTGTTCAACTCATGTAATCGGCTTTGGCTCTGACAGCCAGCTCAATCACTGTTGAACTGTGGTTACTTATTAGACCGACTAGATCGGACTGCGTTAGATCGAACTATCGGAAGTGGTTGAGCTACCGGTGATGGTGGACTACGATTACATGAGTTGTTCAACTCATATAATCCTGTTTTGTCATTACTGATATTTCAATAACTGGAGAAGAATAGTCCCCAATATAGTCATTAGAAGAATGTCGTGGCCAGGGATGAGTTCTTCTTCTCCGACAACCACATAATGCTCGCGGTTGTCGCAAAGAGGGTATTCATTATCGGTCACGACCTTGGGCGCTACAGGAAAATCTACATCTTGTAAAGTTAGAGAAGACAGTCGGTAGAACCACCTTCTTCGATTTGATAGGATGTAAAGTTTCTGATATAGCGCACATTCTGCCAGATCGATGTGATGTATTATTTGTTTTGTTTTATACATGACCAACAAGCTGCGAACTACTTCTATTCTAAACTGTTCTCCGTGCTTATAAAGAGCAATTTTTATTGCTTTCCAACAAACTCACCGAACGACAGTCATATGATTTGACAGCCCTTACGTCGTCCCGTCATTATAAGGAGATGCAGGGCTTTAATTATTCATAAAACAATCATAAGTAAAACCCGTCGTCAAAAGCGGTTCAAGGTGTCGTCCAGCTTCATCGGCCACGGTGCGTGGACAGCGGTCCAGTGTGTCGTCCACCTTCATCAGCCACGGCGCGTGGACAGCAGTCTGGGGTGGATTGGCGCATCATCACGGCACTGATGAAGCGCCACTTCACCCCGCACCGCTGTCTGAAATTTTATATTTTTTTGCCGTGGACAGCCGTCCGGGGTGTCGTCTAACTTCTTACGCCACAGCACGTGGACAGCCGTCAGAGGTGTCGTCAAACTTCATCGGCCACTGTGCATGGACAGCGGTCCGGGGTGGTGTGGCGCTTCAGCAGGGGACTGATGAAGCGCCACACCACCCCGGACCGCTGTCCATGCCGAAAACTTAACGGACGCAATTCATTTTTTTCCTTCAAAACTGGGTGCCTTTATCCTATAGCTACAAGTACGTAGTAGTTATGACGATCATATAGCTTTCTAAATAAAGCGAAAGTGATTTCTAAAACGTGAAATACGGAACCCCTTGAGTTCAATCCTATATTGAGCGGGCGCAGTGTTTGGTCAGGAAGTGAAGGCAACGAACGTTATTGAGAAGGGTACGTCCACTATACGTTCTCGCGAGCATTCTAGACGGTCGTAATCCGCGTTTCGAATTGTTTGAACCCTTTGTATCCAACATGGCGCCTCTGAACCATAAAAGAGGGCGGGAGTCAGCGCGATCGAAGAGGAACAGCGAGAGGTCAGAAATGGCGCCGTTTACGCCAGGAAGAGGAAAGGCGAAGGTCTCCACCTCTCGTAGGCCAACATCGCGTTCCGAGCGGGGAACACCGCGCGCGATGAAGAAGAAGACGAGTACTCCCGCTCCACATAAGGTAAAAGGAGGCGACTCTGTATCTTTGTTCATCAGCCTTGGAAAGGACAAGAACAGGGTTGAAGTTGGTAATGCGGAAGTACGTGGCGTGGGGCCTGCTGGTGGTACCAGGAAGGGGCTCTGCCGTTCAATGCATGGCCATCATCTAAGCGCCACTGCCTTAGAGGGTGAGGATTTGGTGGTTACCTGGAGGACGAATATTTCAAGTCATCTAGACGCGAAGTACCCTTAAAGTTTCCAAGGTCCAAAGGATCCCCCGAGTGAGCTCGCCGAATTGTTTTCGGCTCGGTTGTATGCCTGATATATGTCGATGATGGCCTCAATTGAGATTCCGCAGAGTCCCACTTCGCCCCCCACTCCGCACCCCGGGGCCGGGAAGTCGTCCACCTCTCAGCCTGAAAGTGAAGATGTTGAGGAGGTCAAAGAATCGGCTGAGCATTTCTCTAAAACCGCCAAACTCCAGTCTGAACCAACGAGAGGAGGAGGACGAAGAGGTTCTAAAGGGATGGAGAAACCAGTGGGAGCAATTGAGAGGGTTAATATCGTGGATGACTCCGATGAAGATGTTGTGGAGGTCATTGGGACTAGTAAGGCTTCTCTGGATGGACCTGAGGGGGATTTGTTCGATAGAGGAGATAGAGTTCCGTCGCATGAGGTGGAAACCACGCTGCCGCTACCGAAGATATCTCTCGCCGACTATATTCAGCAGCGGTTGACGATGGATATCGAGATGATTGAAATCCCGAAGAAGACGGTTCACAGTGTGAACCTGGCGCACAAGGAGGCCACGAAGATGAAGTGCCGCAACTTTGGTTGGCTTCTCTCTGCCGGTTCGATTTCCGTCACATTTGTAGGCGATTTGGATGCGAGTGACATCGTTGACGGGAGACTTGTGCTGCCTGTAATACTTATAGACGGAAATCACCGATTCCTTGTGTTACAGGACCTGCGTGAGGAAGGAGGGAAGTGAGAGGATATAGGGAAGACTCTGGATGTTGTGTTATGGAGGAGGAAGGATGGTAATCCGATGGTCATGAATGAAATGCTAGGACTTGGCAATCTCCTGAACGAGATGAGCTCCAATGTTCTGAAGATGTCTTTCGCAGAAAAGCTTCACAGCACGGTGTCCTTCGTTGAAAACATCATTGAAGAAGGAGGAGTGGATGTGAAGAAGGTGACACCAAAACAGATAGCGGGCGCGTTGAAAAGAAGTGGGTTTATCGGGGACTATAGTATGCGTCACTTGAATCGCTATGCGGCACTGGCTCTGAAGTTTGTGCAAAGCGAGGGGCTTCTCCAATTTTTTGAGAAGGTGTGTAAGGAAGGGCCGCCGCTGACGCTCACACATGTGTCCAGTGACCTTCTTATGGAATTCGCAGATGGGAAATTCCGTTTCGTCGTCCGTTGCTTGCAATTGCATGTGCCACTGAGAATGTTCTCTGCAGGGAGGACGGGCCGTTTTGAGGATATGAGGAAGCACTTCTTTCAGTGTGCAATTGGTATGTTTAAGCTTTGCGACATGACTGCCAAGAGAAAGAATATGAGAGTTGAGAAAGTGATGCAGACGGTTCTCAAGGTTGGAGGAAAGAGGGTATCTGTCTTGGAATATCTCGGGAAGCAAACAGCCAAAATGGAGCTCGCGGGAACAAAGCGTTTGTGGGACGGGATGGTGTCTAGAAGGTTGAAGACTGCAGGTACCAAGCTGGAAAAACACTTTAAAGTACCGTTGCGAAGTTCAAAGGAGGAGGACGTTGCAGAGGAGGTTATTGAACAGGTTGTGGAACCGGAGGGGACGGCCACGGCTCCATCTGCTGAGGTGGAGAACGATCCCATGGTGGTGGAAAGCCCTGCACCAGAACCACCGGTGTTAAGACCTAGCACAAGACGTAAGGTGGTTCCGGGTCGCTTGAGAGAAGGGTAGGTTGGACGGGTTGTAGGGAAGAAGAGGAAAACGAGGAAGAAAACTTCTGTGGTGCTTACTGACGACGAGAATGAAGATGATGTGCAATCTGCCCCGAAGCGAAGAGGGAAGGGTACGTTGAACACATCTTCTCTGGGAATACCTTTGGAGGTTTTTAACCTGTTGAGGAAAATGACGAGGACTGCATTGTAGAAGTTCTTTTAAGGAGCAGAAAATCAATGTGATGTCGTCCAGTGAGGGCTAGGAGGAGATTGATAGTAGTGAGAAGGACAGTGGATTTGTTGGGGATGAACAGGGGAGGGAAGATGAAGGAGGAATGCGTAGCTTTGAGGATAACAATCCGGATGTTCTCCCGAAGGGGATGGAGACAGCTGGGGAGTACACCGGGGGATCAGATATGTCATGGAAGAATATGGTGAGTGCACTGCCGAGTGAGTGGCCGGAAGGGAAGAATGCTGTGAAACACCAGCACCCGTGGATGGATATGCTTAACCTACGAAAGCAGCAAAGGGCGGGGTGTTTAACGGTGGAGGATTTAAGGGCGGTGCATCACGCGGTGTGCTGTCATGCAGCCCGAAATGTGCACCAAGAACTAAGTACTACGAAGAAACCAGTTCTTGGGGTGAAGCTCCCGTTGAAGGGAAAGCCGAAAAGAGAGGAAGAGGCTCTTTGGATGGCGGCGATGGAGAGGGATGACCTCGCGCGAGAGTATTTTCCCGCGAAAAGAATGGAGTTGATGGAGAGAGAATTCTGTGTGCTGGAGGAATTTGGAGTGACGAAGGCATGTCAGATGAGGCGAAGAACACGGGGGTGGTGTTGGATGAAGATGTGACAGAGAGCATGTTGGAGTTCTTTCACAAGGATTTCTTGGAACAGCCGGACCTCAAGTTCGAGAAGAACCGCAAGAGATGGAACCCTATGATCAATGCGGGGGATGGGAAGGACGCGGGGATAGGATGGAGAGCATTAGGCGATACATTACCACGAAGAAGGGGATTGTGAATTACATGGAATCGGATGAGAAGAATTTGATGATGGTGAGAAAGAGGGCGTTGTTGGATGCTAGGTTCGGGCAGATAGCAGCCGCTCTTCGTCTGTGTAACAGCAGTAGGGCGAAGAAGAGAATGTATGCGCCGGAAACAGGAGGAAGTTTGGTGTGTACGGGGGAAGGTTGCCAGAGGCAGGTGTTGCACACCGATTTCCGAGGGTTGACGAATGTGGAGAGGAACAATGGGGACATTCCAGGATTCTTCATGATGGCCTCCGGGGGGAGCTCTTTTATGATATGGGTATCTGAGAGATCACATAATATGTATATGACGGATGACAAGAGTTTGAAGAGGCTGTCTCGTACGATGGTTGTGAAGAAGTTCAGGGTTCCACCGTACCCCATGTTTATTGGAAGGGGAGATGTGTTTAATGCTGGGGCTGGGTACATGGATGCGCTGGTGAAAGAAAATTGTCTACGGTATCATATGTACTTTGTGCCCGAAGGATACAAGCTCCCTAATGCGGTGCACAGGCAGCCTGCTTTTCGGCCCAAATTCTTAGATGAGAAATTTGGACTCGGGGAAGACCCGAACGACCAGCTGGACTAGGAGGAAAGTTCTGTGAGCAACTTTGAAATGGAGAAAGAGGAAGTTAGAGAGGAGGATTACGAAGAGGAAGATGACGAGGTACAAGGCCACAAGGCTGATAACACAGATGGGGACTACTAGAAGGGACCGATGATAATGGATTATGAGAAGGACTAAATAAAACATGTAGGGCGTGTAGTATTATGTATGTGAGAGTGAGGTGACTTGCCTAGTACTGAGAAGTGAACGAATATTTTGATATAATATGAGCATAAAAGTGTAGAGCAATAACAATCCGATGTCGGCACAATGAAGGTTCTCATAATGGAGCTCTATCCATTGAGCCCTGACGTGTCAGACTATGAATATGGACCCCGTTTCGGGTGAAATTGGAAATATTGTTGGGACGTATCTTGTTAGGTGAATCGGGGATAGAACCTATGAAATAGGTGTAGAGTAGGGCCTTGTGGCATATTTGTCCAAATATTTGGCGTCACACCCGCTGGGTAGATACTGTGGCACCCTGACACTGGGTTGTCCACGTGTAGAGCCCTCGTGGGAGTGCGCAGCCCTAAATACAGTAGATAGTATATATGTTCGGGCGATCTCGCCCTGGAGCCACTAAGTAAAACTCACCTGAGTCGTATCTTCTTCTTGAAGTACGTGGTCTTCATCCCGAAGGCTGGGCCATGGTTGCTACTGCCTACGTAGGTTCACGGCTCCACTAAGGAGAGTAACCACGACTGGTCTCGGTACAATCACCCCTCAGGGTCCCTAAGGAAGTTCTTTACTACCAGTTTCTGGCTTGTTTCGCTAATTACCCCAGTATCAGGTTGTATTTGTTGTCGTTCACCGAGGTAACGGATCTTTGTTCAGTTCATCGTTTTCGTGGTGCAGGTCTCGCTTCCGCCTCTGTATAGAGTTATATCTGGACACTCGTGTGTGTGTCTTGTTCCGCTATCGGCCCTGTTCCCGCCGTTGGCACGGGCCGTAGCTTCGCTCGTGTGGTTCTCCGTAGGAGCATTACACCGTCTTACGGCACCGTTCGCTCCACTTCTAGATTCGTTCTCTCTTGATCCGTCGTCGGTTATTTCTCTCTAGGCCCACGCTCTTCTTTACCACTGCAGGCTATTCCAGTACCGTCTCCGGTTTACACCCGGCTGCCACGCGGCACGCGCACGGGCAGAGGGCTCTACTTCTGAGTTCGCCCTTTTGTGGGAGCAGGACTCCGACACCCTGGTAAACACGTACTCTCTTTGGGGTTTGATCTACATTCTGGTCTCCCGACTTAGAAGAGTCTAGTGGACTAGGGCCTGAAAAGGAAGTTTAATTGAAGTAGTACTCATAAGAGTTCGAAACTAGAAGTTTGTTGTTGTTTTTGGAGTTGTTTCCCCGCTTGGGTTGTTTTCTGTCATTGGAATGGGATCCGGAAAACGGCCAAGTCCGTGCAAGGCCCGTTCTGTTGGTTCTGGTTTACCCCCGCAAGCGCGGTCAGTTCCTGAATCGCTACCGGTGAAGGAGAAGAAATCCGGGAGCCGGAAACAACCGTCGAAGACGTCTGATGCCCCAGTGGCCGGGCCCCCTTCCGTTCCTCCGGAAGGACCCTTATCCGCTACTGCGGCAAGTGACGCAGTATTATCCGAATTGGATACTCAAGTTTGCATGCTTGAGGCCCAGAGCGCGGGGAGAGCTAGCTCTCAAGCTGCATTCACAAAGGAGGTCGAATCGCTTCGCAAGGAAGTGAAAGACGCTCAAATGAGAGATGTTTCGGGAGAAATCCAGCTCCTTACACAGGAAATGAACTCAATTCTGGAGTGCTTTGGTTCCCCACAGGGTTTCGTGGATGCCTATCATCGGATAATAGAGGAGTTCCGTGCCACAACGGATCGAATTCACGCTAGTCTGGGTACCCTCGAAGCCATTATTAGGATGGATGAAGAAGTAGAAGTCCCCCCACGGGAGAAGTCTGTTTCGAAAGATTTCGTTCATCAATCTGATAAGAAGAGCCATCGCAAGTCCTCGAAAGAGTTTCGACACCACGTGGATTCGTCTGACTCTGACTCTGACTCCGACAGCTCGGACAGATCGTCATCGTCGTCATCGTCCACTGCCTTGGAAGGTAGTCGTCGTCGACACTCTCGATCGTCCCGTTCAAGGGCCACGTTTACCTCTCAAGGTGCAATTCGTACCCGGGAGAAGGGAGCTAAGTGTCCTGGTCTTAAGGAGTTGAAGCCTACGAATCCGCTTTATCGGAAGTTGTTATAGTACCGTTACTATCGGTTACAGAAGTCCGAAGGGAAGAGAACCTCTAGAAGTACCGAAAAGGTGAGGGCCCACATCCGTAAGCTCAGCGTGACACTCAAGAATCGCGAGTTTACAGGAGAAGACCCCATCCGGGTGCTGGATTTCCTCTCTAGGTTCGTTCATGAAGCCGATATTCTCGGAATGACGGAGGGACAGGCGTACATTGCCCTCTCCTATTACCTGAAAGGTCAGGCTGAAGACCAGTTTAATTCCATCCTTGGATCGTCAAGAGCCTCGAAAGGCGGCGTTACTTGTTGGCCCGAAGCGGTTCATTACCTCTTAAGGTCATACGCTACTGGTCATGCTATTAAGCAGGCTACGTCGGCCCTTAGGGAACTGAAGCAACGTCCGGAAGAAACGGAAACGGCCTATTCAACGCGCCTGAATAAGGCTTTCCACTGCTGTGGTAATGTTCATCCTTCACAGGAGAGACGTGCGATGTTTGTCGATGGGCTGAATCCCGCGATTCGGGCACTGGTAGTCCGTTATCGGGAGGAGAATTGGAAGATAACCTATTTAGAATTGGTACAGTACGCCCACGCTGAAGGGGATACGCTCCGAGCTCGGCGTCCCTCCAAGTCGAAGCCTCGTAAGGTACTGTTTGCCAATAATTCTGACTCTTCTCTGGACCTTTCACATGGCAATGAAGCAAGTATGGACATGGATAATGTGCACCTCATAGGTAGTAATCCGAATTCTATCGGCACTTCAATTGCCGCCTCGGAATTGCCGTCAACCACGGTGCCGTCTACGAAGTGCGATCCGGCCCTGTATGCCCAGGACCGCCGAGTTCCGGCAGCACCGGTATTCTATGGAGGTCGCATGATGAGGACAACTCGCCCAGGATGGAGGGGTAGCACCCACCAGGGTCGTGTTATAGCGCGTCCCACCGATGGTTCAACCGCAGTGATCTGCTACGAATGTTATGAATTTGGTCATATCTCACCGCAGTGCACGGTCCCGGCACGGGATAGGTTGAAGAAGGTCACTCAGTTCGAGTCTCTGACGCCCGAGCAACAGACACGGGTCCCCAGAACATTCTATGAAGGCGCTAAGCATTCGTTGGCCCTTGAGGGAGCTGCTGGAACCATGCATGGTACCCCTGCCTTCGCGCAGAATAACCTTCAGGCTCAGCGTCGCGCACCGGTAGACGGGAATCAGGTAGGTCCCGCGGAGGGAAATCGTCCGCATCAGGCGGTTCCGGCTCCGAAAAACTAAGTATGGGAGTCTCCCGGACGGGAGGGGCGTCTTCCAAGTCGAAGCAGAAGACGCCCGAGGCGCCTCCGCTTCGCTCCCCGACTGTTACGATCATATCAAGGAAATTGGCAGCCACCGACGTGGATTCGGAACACTTTTGTGTTCTTTGTCGACCGTGGAGACGGGCCTCTAATCTCCGTTTCCCGGATAGAATCCTGGTTATGGCCAGGCGGAACTATAAAGTTTACGCCGACCTCGGCCTTTCAGAACATTTTATGGTTCGTCAGTTGTCGGTCCTAGACCCAGGCGCTGCTCCTAACCTTATTCACAGGAAACTGAAACCGCCTGCTCTTCAGCAACGTTTTCGTTACGGTCCATCAATGGATATTTCGGATGCCAACAACAATCCGATTAGTACGGCTGGTTACATTTCGCTCCTGGTAAGATTAGGAAGGCACCTCGTGAAGGTAGATTTCGTCGTTTGCGATTCGCTAGCCGCACCAGTTATACTGGGTTGTGATTTCTGTGACAGTTTTGTGAAAAATATACGTCCTCGGAAGCGTACCATAGAAATGGGAGACGTTTCAATAATTCCGATTGTCCGGAGACCTCTGCGAGCCGCTACGCGGAAACACGTACCGCTTCCAGTTGCACATCAGCCTACCAAAGGCACAATGGCATCAACGAAGTTGCACGTGCTCAAATCGGTGCATCTTCCGCCGGAGTCCCAGGTGTGGGTCGAAGTCACCAAACAGTTTGGTCTACACACAGTGCAGCCGTCACCGGCACTATACGAAGAGCGCCAGATCGCTTTGGCTAATGGAGTCGTAACGATTCAACCGGATGAAGCCTTTAAGGTCCTGGTTGCCAACCTTGGCAAAACCAAACAATGGTTAACAAAGAACCAAGTAATTGGCACGGTACTACCGCACCCCGCTGCAGTGATACCCACCAAGATTCCGATTGGAACCGTGCTCGGTGTATCTGACCCTAAGGAGGGGGAGGAGGCCGCCGAATTCGCCGAATTACGGAATGAATCGCTTGAATCCGATACGGATGGTACCCAGAAGAACTCGGTTTCAGACACCCCAGCACCTTTTGAGGTTAAGCCGTTGCCACCTGGCACTGAACAGACGAACCCTGTTGAGGAGTTAATGAAGATCAATTAGAAGCACGTACCGGAGTCCCATCGGGAGAAGCTACGCGAGATGCTCCGCGAGTTTACGCCCATGTGGGATGGTACTCTCGGAACAATTGGAGTCACAGAGCATTGTATCGATCTACTTCCGAACACTTGGCCCATTGCGCAACACCCTTACAGGCCAGGACCGAAGGCCCGAAAAGAGGAAAAATCTCAAGTCGAGAAGATGCTCCGAGCCAGCGTTATTGAGCCCGCTCAATCCCCTTGGGCGTCACTAGTTGTTTTGGTGCCGAAGCCAGATGGATCATGAAGATTTTGTATCGATTACCGAAAGTTAAATGCAGTCACAGTGAAGGACGTATACCCGATTCCTCGTAAGGACGAATATATCGATTCTCTAGGAAGCGCGAAAGTGTTCACCACTTTAGATGCCAATTGGGGATACTGGCAAGTGCCCATAAGGGAAGAAGATAAGGATAAGACGGCCTTCGTGTGCCATCAAGGCCTGTACCGTTTTCGGAGAATGCCCTTTGGGTTAACGAACGCCCCCGCAACGTTTCAGCGAGCGGTTGATATCCTCCTGGCTAGGTTTAAATGGACCACCTGTTTGGTATACTTGGACGACATCGTCGTCTTTTCCAATAATATGGAGGACCATCTCACCCATGTACGGGAAGTTATGACCGTTTTACGGGACGCAGGGATTACCTTGAAGCTTAAGAAGTGCGAGTTTTTCACCGAATCGGTTAAGTATCTTGGGCATATTATTCGCCCAGGGAAGCTCTTAATTGACGAGGTGCGGGTAAAATCCTTGAAAGAGGCGAACTACCCAAGAACTCAAACTGAGCTTCGATCCTTCTTAGGCCTGTGTAACGTTTATCGTCGTTTCGTGCCGAACTTTTCGGATATCGCTTCGCCGTTGAACAAACTCCTGATGAAAGGAAGACCAGTGGAATTGGAACCCTTTGGCGATGCGGAAGCGTCCGCATTTGCGGCACTAATTGAAGCCGTAACGTCGCCACCAGTCTTGGCCCTGCCGAAACCCGGCTTACCCTACGAGGTTGACACTGATGCGAGTGCGAACCAAGTTGGTTGTGCGTTGTCCCAGGTGGAAGAGTCTGGCAAACGTCACCCTATTGGTTATTGGTCGAGATCACTGAATGTGCACGAACGGAATTACTCCGTTTCGGAGAAGGAATGCCTTGCCGTTGTATGGGCCCTCACAACGTTGAGACCATACTTGATGGGAACCCATTTTCGGGTACACACGGACCATTCTTGCCTACGCTGGCTCATGGAAATTACCGAACCGTCGGGTCGACTGATGAGATGGAGACTCCGTCTCTCGGAATTTGACTTTGAATTAGTGTACAAGAAAGGCTCCTTGAACTTGCAGGCAGACGCTCTATCCCGTTTGGGCACTGCAGCAGAAGCTGAACCGACCGAAGACACGGAAGAGATACCATGCTTTATGGTTGGTGAACTCGATGAGGGGAAGACAGAAATCCTATCGGATGATGTGTGTGAGGATATTCTTGCCACACAGACTGTAGAACCGGATACCGGGTCATATGTACCGATTTCGCCTGAGGAGATGATACGAGAACCGCAAATGGATCCCTTTTGTATACAGTTTAGGGCCCGTCTGAACGGTGGGTATAGGATATCTTTCCAGGTGAATGACCAAGGCTACTTGGTGCGAACGGTTGAAACCAACCCACAAATGGTGGTACCTCACTCCTTACAGAGTCGCGTACTACACTTGTCTCACTATGTGAAGTTGGGAGCCCACCCGGGAGGAAAGAAGCTTTATCTCACCTTTAGAAGGGACTTCTATTGGCCCGCAATGGCGTTCGACTGTTACGCAGTCCGCTGTTGCTGTCAGGCTTGTGCCAAGAATGACGTCAAATTAAGAAAGTACTCGAAAGAGTTAACGTTGTTTTTCGCACGGGCACCGCTGGAGTTCGTCGCCATTGACATTCTTGGAGAATTGATTAAGACCTCTCGAGGAAACCGGTACCTACTGGTCATCACCGACAGGTTCTCTAAATTGGTTAGAACAGTTCCACTCAAACGGATAACAGTAGCCACTGTGGCTCAAGCTTTTGTTACCCACTGGGTCTTTTTGTATGGCCCACCGGTACAGTTACTTTCCGATAACGGCTCTCAATTCACCTCGAAGTTCTTTCAAGATGTGTGTAGGATCCTGGATATTAGGGATTTATTCACTACGACTTATCATCCGCAAGCGAACGGTGAAGTAGAGAGATTTAATCGAACCATCCTTGGTGCTTTGAGATTCTATGTGGCACATCATCCCAAAACATGGGATCAGTTCACGGACGCTATCACGTAGAAATACAACACCCAGGTTCATCGGATAACAGGACTTTCACCATTTGAACTGGTACTGTCGAGAAGACCACCTCCTCTAGCCATCGAGGCGCAGCCAACTCTGGATACGTTCCCGTCACCGGGCTTGTACCGCGATGCGTGGGAGAAATGGCTCACCAAGCTGGTACCGGCAGCACGTTCCTCTATGGACAGGGCTCAGCTCGCCTACAAGCGCAACTTTGATAGCCGAATTCGGAGACCGTTACCTAACTTACAGGTAGGAGATTATGTGTTCCTTCGTAAGGAGTATTATAACCCGGAGAACGAACGCCGCCACAAGCTATCCCCGATTGCGGATGGACCCTACAAGGTTATTTCCATGTCTGGAGACACCGTCGTGCTGGAAATTAATAACCAACACGAACGGATATCACGCGATCGCGTCTACAGGGCACCGAGCCCACTCCAAGAATTGGTAACGCTACCGGAAACCGGAACTGGAGTACCTGCAACACAGGAAGGAACGGAAGCAAACGGGAACAGCGCGAACCGCCAATCGATTCTCCCACACCAAGAAAGGGGTTTATCGGACCTACTTGAGGTATCAGAGCTAGTCAAGGATAGCCCATCTCGCGCTACACCTACGCACTCAACTAGAGTTCGACCCCCGGCTACGGTAATATCAGCTGCCGAATCGCACCCTAAGGAGGAAGAGGACTCACGTAATCGCGTTCAGGCTGCTCCGGCATCTGCTGGATTGGCTGACGTGCTTCAGCTCTGAAAGAAACAGGAGCTCGGATCGGGAATATCGCCGCTAACGCACACGCGTGTGGGATCCTTGGTCGAGGCGAATGTCAGTAATGAGGACGAAGTTACCCCTGCGGGGAAGACCACTGTTAGTGATGAGAACCCTCGTGGGCAAGCCTCCAAGTCGTTGGCTACTTCTACGTCTCGCTCGGAAGAGGCGCAGAAGGCAAGACGTAACGAGAAGACGGTCTCCACCGACCCGTCAATGGGTCAGCGCAGCGACTAGCCCAATGGGAAGTACCCACAGTAGGTGTTGTGAAGTGAAGGATCCTTGTGAATAGGGTCGTAGAGCCTGGTTCAGGGAGTGGACGCATGCAATTTGCGTGAAGAACCCTTGACAGGTGCGCTGTGTGGCTCAGAAGTCTCCGTGAGAAGCGCGCCGTCATCGGGAGATAATTTGCAGGAGTGCCGCTCGCGTGTGCAAAATTGCACGTACCGGTGGCCGGCCAAAATACTTAATTTTTTGAGTGCCAGCGGCTGGGGGTGCATGCGCATGCGCGCGCGCGGATGCAGAGTGGCACGCCAAATTAATTTACTTGATTTTTTGGCTTACCACGGCGCATGGCGTTTCCGGAATCAGACGATAGTGCACATGGCCACTTGGCAGGTTTGTCGCCCAATAGAGATGCGTTGCACTCCATAACGTGGAAGAGGGTCGAGCCAATCACATGGCGCTGCATTGTTGCAACCCGCCGCCATGTGCAATAGGGTGGTACGTTGCCGTGGCCCGGTGAATCCGCCACCCTGCAGAGCGAGTGTTCAAACGCAGTATCTCCGTTGCAATGGCTCTCCCGCGTCGAGAAGCAACTTCGCCTGGATCAGGAACGTCGCCGTTAGTTAAAGTTGATGCCCGCTGGGAAAAGAGGTTAGTCCACCGGACTCCGGAAGTGCAGATCTTTCACCAGATGCCACTTTCGTGGAGATGGGCAGCCGGAAACGGAAGTTTGCCATTCCCCGTCGTGACGGTTAGCGCTCTCATCAACGAGACACCCCCACCTCACCGAAGCCGGAAACCCGTTCTTACTTGCGTGTACTCGCTCGGGTTACGTAGGGAAGCAAATCCCAATGTCGGGAACAACCAAAAAAACCGAAGACGTCGGGGTGTACCCACAGGATTTCGTGGTCGATCGTATCGTGAAGCACGGTGTTGCCCAGGACGGGAAGGTGATCTATGGCGTCCGTTGGTACGGCTATTCCCCAGAGCAGGACACTTGGGAGCCAATTGAGCACCTTCCGAGGTCCAAGATTATCGCTTATCACCGAAGAACCCGGTCCGCATTACCCTCAACTCTGGATAATGCCCAAGTGGGATACAACTGTCACCGACATGTGGTAAATATGGTGTGCCACTACGCGGTAGGTTGCGAGGAGCTCTAAGAAGAGAAGAGAAGACACCAATAAGGTTGGTCTTATGTACAGTATGAACAAAGAAAGAACGCACCGAATTGTCGGTTCATCGCCGTATAACGGAACAAAGAAGTAAGAAGTCATGAAGTATCTAGAAAGATGTTGCCACGAATGGAAATGAAGTGCATCCTGGTTAGGAAATCAAGAAAGAAAAGGAAGGGAGTATGAAAGAAGCTCGAACACGAGAAAGATCGTACAGGAGGAGACAAGTAATGCCAAGCTGTGGCCTAACTGGGTTTATCGTATCTGAGTGACAGTACTACACGCCCTCAGGCACCCTGCCCAGACTACTGGTGACCAGCGTTGTTTCCGGGAGCCGGCGTCGCAAGAACCCAACCCGCGGGAGCTTGAGTGCCCTCCGCAGGGACCTGTGCCGCGTCAGCGCCCGTATTCGGAACACCCACGAGGAGGATGTCGTCTTCCACCACCTCGCCATCACCATGGTCTAAGGAGGGATCGACCTAGTCAACTGGAGGCCCATAGTCATCTGGAAATACGAAGTCAGTCGGGTATCCAATCTGCATAGCCCTAGGGGCCCGCATCATTGCTCTCGCATGAGCTTCGGAGATCATTTGCCGTTCCCACGGATCGTAGTACGCGAAGGTCCCCAAACGGGTGGATATTCTTCCCGGTGATCGGTCGTTGCCGCGAGGACCACCTTCTGGCTGCCAGTGCACCGGAATCCGGTCCCAATCGACGGCCTCGATGAATCGTAGGAGCAGGTGAAACTCTTCCTGGTTGGAATCGGACCCCAAGGGTATAGACAGATCCTGTCGCCGGATAATCCATTGGAGAATCGGAGGGAGATACCAGAGACGGTAATGATCGTACGTATCCCACAGGAGATGTACCGCCACGCGGGCAACCCACTCCGCGGGAAAGAACGTCCAGTACCCACTGCAGGGATCGTCCAACATTCTACAGCCTACATAGTAGAGGCATGGAGGAAGTTCGGCGTAGCACCCTCGCGGGACCTCGATATTCGCCCACCAGCTGGGAAGCGCAGCGTATCGCCCCGGCAGGGAGTTGTAGCGCAATCGCTCAGCCTCCAAGTGTGGATACGGAATCAGGAACCCTCGACGGGACCGCAAGCTTCGCTCGAGCCGAACACGGCGCTCAAAGCTCCACAAGAAATCATTGGATGATCGCCGAAGGTATCGGAATTCCGCCCGAAGAAGGGGACGACTCCAGAGAAGCAAACCATCGACCACATTCGGTACCTCAGCCCTATGGGGAGATTCGTTGAACTCCGCTAATGCGTATCCGTAGGATCTCTCGCCGAAAGTTCGGAAATGTGACACGTCAAAGTTGAACCACAACGGTACCAAGTGATCCGATCGAACACGGCTAGCTCCTTCATAAGCAGTACGAGCCCACAGTGCCCTAGTGCGAGTAAGGGAATCACCGCCCGCACAGAACAGGTGCAGGGGGTCGACCGCCACCCGGAGACGCCAGCTTCTGGACCGAACAACTTCGCGATGGAGCCCACCTGGAAGTTAACCGTTCTCAGCATACGAGTCAATAAGAGCCTCGTCGGCTACGGCCGTCGGATGGAACCAAAGCGCACGGCAATACACCTCGCCATGCTGCCGAGGCCGTCTGAAACGGAGAATTTTCAAGCTGATCCAGCCCCTGGCATTGACCGTTAACGGCATCGCTTGCTCGGAGTTCCACGCCGCTGCGTCGATATCGGGAGCCTGAGGAGACGCTGCGGGATCGTAGCCTTGCGAGGATTGTCCAGGTTGAGCACCGTGTTGGGAGAAGTAGCCAGGAGGTTGGTAACCAGTTGGATGGTACTGTGGCTGTGTTTGAGAACCTCCTTGAGGGAGGGGCATTGAGTTAAACTCGCCGAAATATCCGGACGAGCCTGCCATTTGGTAAGGAGACTGCTGATACCCCGAGGGTTGATGAGCTCGTACCATAGCTTGGGACGAATGGAACTGAGATGACGCCTGCATAGGAAGTTGTTGAAAGCCTAAGTAGGAAAGGTTCTCGATGGGAGCAGCACTCGAAGAACCCGCCTGTGAGGCACCTGAGGAAGCGTTTCCCGGGAGCGGGTTAGTTGCGAAAGGATTCATGCCTGGTGTAGGAGAGAAGGTTGGAGATAAGAGTTTTTGCCGCGAAGTCGGAGAAGAGTGATGTCGTGTACCATGCGTTGGTTCAGGAAGCTGTGAAGGTATTGCCGAAGTCTTGGAGTCCGCCATTCTGAGGATCAGTATTTACGTACCGGTCGCCGGCGCCTTCCCGCCGACTAAAGCGCGAACCCTTGGCTAAGGAGAGGGAGATGTGGAGCAATGGCAATCCGATGTCGGCACAATGAAGGTTCTCATAATGGAGCTCTATCCATTGAGCCCTGACGTGTCAGACTATGAATATGGACCCCGTTTCGGGTGAAATTGGAAATATTGTTGGGACGTATCTTGTTAGGTGAATCGGGGATAGAACCTATGAAATAGGTGTAGAGTAGGGCCTTGTGGCATATTTGTCCAAATATTTGGCGTCACACCCGCTGGGTAGATACTGTGGCACCCTGGCACTGGGTTGTCCACGTGTAGAGCCCTCGTGGGAGTGCGCAGCCCTAAATACAGTAGATAGTATATATGCTCGGGCGATCTCGCCCTGGAGCCACTAAGTAAAACTCACCTGAGTCGTATCTTCTTCTTGAAGTACGTGGTCTTCATCCCGAAGGCTGGGCCATGGTTGCTACTGCCTACGTAGGTTCACGGCTCCACTAAGGAGAGTAACCACGACTGGTCTCGGTACAATCACCCCTCAGGGTCCCTAAGGAAGTTCTTTACTACCAGTTTCTGGCTTGTTTCGCTAATTACCCCAGTATCAGGTTGTATTTGTTGTCGTTCACCGAGGTAACGGATCTTTGTTCAGTTCATCGTTTTCGTGGTGCAGGTCTCGCTTCCGTCTCTGTATAGAGTTATATCTGGACACTCGTGTGTGTGTCTCGTTCCGCTATCGGCCCTGTTCCCGCCGCTGGCACGGGCCGTAGCTTCGCTCGTGTGGTTCTCCGTAGGAGCATTACACCGTCTTACGGCACCGTTCGCTCCACTTCTAGATTCGTTCTCTCTTGATCCGTCGTCGGTTATTTCTCTCTAGGCCTACGCTCTTCTTTACCTCTGCAGGCTATTCCAGTACCGTCTCCGGTTTACACCCGGCTGCCACGCGGCACGCGCACGGGCAGAGGGCTCTACTTCTGAGTTCGCCCTTTTGTGGGAGCAGGACTCCGCCACCCTGGTAAACACGTACCCTCTTTGGGGTTTGCTCTACAAAAAGTATTATTGATGAAAGAAAATGAGTTACAAAGCGTGGGATAAGGAGAGAGAGTATTGTGCGAAGATATCTTTTTTACAAAATGAGACCAAAGTGTACTTGTACTAAAAGAGAATATCTTTTCTAAGGACATTGACGTAGTTGGTGTGAAAAGGGGCAGGGTCAGGCAAGTCCGCTCTCTTGGTACACTCGGAGGAAAGGTAGAAGTAACCATTTCTGAATCCATACTCAAAGAATGAGGCGTGGAAGGAGGGAAGAGTGCTGCCGTAGGCGAGGAGGGATTGTATTGTGGAGGGGATAGTGTAGGAGATAGGTGTGTTGGAGGAGACTATGCCGAGTAGTTCCTTCATTATCGTTGAGACTATGGTATTGTAGCGGGGGCCACGTCATGCATGGTAATGAAGCCGTGGGAGGAACTAACTAGGTTAAATGAAGAGATCCAGACGAGCTTTTCGTAGTAGGATTTAGAGAAGTCGTCTTCGTCAACGATATTGCAAGTGAGACCTGCGTTAAAGAAGCGTTGTGCTAGTGTGAAAGGCTATTTTCCAGTGACAGTTGTGAGGCCGTTGGGGGTAAAAGGGGTGACGCCATCGCGTGGAGGTGCATCGAGAGTGGGTACGGCGATGTAAAGAACTGCTCATGTGGTGTGATGAAGACCATGTTTTGAAAGAATGGGAAGAATGTGGCCGTTCTGAATGAGTACCAAGTCTTGTCTGCGAGATGGAGGGCAGGAGCGAATTACTGTTTCCAACAAGTTGCTCCTGCCGCAGAAGAAAATGGGACCTTGTGGAATGTTGTGTGCGGCTATGAAATCTTGGGGTGAAAGAATGGTATCTTGAGGGGTACCGTGGTCGTAAAACATGGAGCCAATGCAGCCTCTGCATACAACAATAGCTGGGGTGTAGGAGGAGCGGAGAGAAGAGGAAGGCGAGGTCATTATGTCGAATTTGTTGGATGCTGTGAGGAGATATTGTGCTACAGGAGAGAAAGGGAGAGATGCTTAAGTAGAGAACGGCGTTCCCAATGTATACATCGATAAAGTTGTTTCAGAGGAAAAGATAGTTTTTATGACTAAGTAGTTGAAAGAATGAGGTAGGTGGGTGTGAATGGATTAGGACTTCTGAATGTGTTTATGAAAAGAGATGTGTCGGAATGAATTATAAATTGGAAGATGTAATGGTAAAGAGTTAAGAAGCGGGCGTTGTGGACTGGTTTTGTGGGACGGTACTGAAAGGAAAAAACGAAAATATGGAAATATCTGGGAGAAATAGAGTTTTGGGGGAATGGCGGGAAATTGAGGTATAGAAAATTGTGATACAAATAGGCCTGCGGGGTGGAGGGGTGTGTGGCCACGATTGTAACGGCTGTGATCAGAGGTGGCAAGGACGAGGGTTGTGGTAAGTCGCTCAGGCCTGTTCAAGTCGTTTATCGCCGGACTCCGTCTTTTCTCGGGATGTCGAATCGATACGTTGATGAAGAGGAGCTAATGGCTCTGATGCATAGAACGGAAGTGCCAAAGACGCCGCCGCGGAAGGAGGGAGGGGGTACTGAGGGGGGTTGTGTGAGTCAGATGGTTTGTAAAGGGGAAGGAGGAGAAGGACCGGAGAGAAGGTTTATGGGGGAGATGGAGGAACGGGTGAGCAAGCTTGGGCGGGGGGTTTGAAGAAGCACTTCGGCGACACGCTGTCGGAGATGGTGGCAGACATGGAAGGGGTGGTGCTGAGTGTGTCGAAGGTTGAGGTGCCAATGGAATTGATTTCGACGATTCGGAAGAGGATGAATTTGACTGGGGTGGGGGCTGTGGGACATGTGAATGGGATGTTGGAGTGCGTGGGGGGGGGGCAGATGGGGAGGCTGCGAAAGGAGAACATGGGGCTGAAGGGTAGAATTGAAGTGTTGGAAGAGCAAGTGGGACAGGTGGAAAAGGCGTCAAATTGCTGATGGAGTTGAACAAAATGGTGAGGTAAGGGGCAGTAGGGGTGAGAGAGGGAGCAAGTAAAGGGTCGCCGGTGACGCCTGGTTCTCGGGATGGGCGGGGGAGTGTGAGGGAGAGGGGGGGGAAGAGGAGGGAGGAGAAGGTGTGGGGAGGCGACTGAAGAAGAGGAGGAAGGGTGGGGTGATGGTGGACGAAGATTGGAAGGTGTTTGTGCCCCTGCAGCTGCCGAGTGGCGCGCCGTTGGTGGGTTTGGGGAGTGCGGCGGCGGCTGCGAGGACGGCGGAGCGTATATTAGAGGAGCAGAAGGAGAAGAGGCTGGGAGGGATTGGAAGTTGCTTTGGGGCTAGGAGGGTGTACCAAAATGGGGAGAGTTGTCCGTTGGACTTCTATAACTTTACGTTTAGAGAAACTGAGACTCAGGATCCGAATGCCGAGTTAAAATAGACCAGCGCTGGTGACCCGAGAGTAAATTTTTGAGTGATTTTGACGACTGCGACGAATGTTTGGTAACGAGTAGTAGCGCACGAACTGAAAACTAGCATACAACTTCAACAAATGGAGTTCAACTGCGGCAAGTGGAAATGCAATTTCCAAAAAATATTTTTTTGCCTTGCCAACTAGCGCAATCTGCGAAATTGCTAGTTTTTTCGGACTTTTATTTTCATAACTAGCCATCTAGCATACTAAACTAGCCTTTCGAGAACACCAACGTAGGTTGCAACTCGCACTTATCTCGAGCCTAGACTTCTAGTTTCCCAAAAAGGAAGCACAGGAGTTAGATAGCTGTCAGAAAGAGGCAGAATACATAGCCAACTCTTAGCGCTACAAGCTGGGACTCGGAGGAATCCCCAGCCGAACGACCGAGGGTTTTGGGCATGTTCCACTGTTCTCTTCGGCTGCACTCAGCGAAATTACGTTGCGACCCTGCGAGTTCATTATGACAAACAGTTGCAAAAAGGGAACTTGCGTCAGGTTCACCCACAATTTGAATAGAATGAAACCCACAATTCAAACATTCAACAGTAGATTCCGCTATGAAGATCCCGTAACGTCTTGCTCCTGTTTTGCACTCCAATAAATAACCATCTGCGATTCCACCATATCTTTGGATGTACCAGCCAAAATGAAATATGACAGGATCATCGCACAAATGGGAATCAATTCAATCCTCAATACTTCAACTCCCCGAGCAGCGTCCTACACCATTCATGCGTGCGACATGGTAAAATTTCATCGAGAGGATGACTTCGTAACGAAGCGAGAAAGACTCTTTTACGGACCAGTCTGCGTCTTGCCAGTCGAAAACAACAATTTTTTGTGTGTCAGAACGGTAAATGCGTCCAGTACAGCATTTTCAAATGCGTGCCTGACACAGCTTTCAACGACTACCATTCCATCACGTATTAACGCTACGAAGTGAAAGTCTAGAAGCCAGCTGGTACCAATCACGTCAAGCTCACTAGAGCTTGAAGCCATGACCCCCAAGCTGTTATTACAATTCCGTAGGTCATTCAGCTCATTCAACGTTAGAAGGGCCGCGGTGCCTAGAGCTACGGCCACAGAAAGAATATCATATCAAAAAAAGCACCCAGAGACGGTGAGTAATGTTGAATTGGAGGTCTGTCGGAATGTTTAACATGAATGGGGTATCAGTGTGAGTCCAGATGTGTACATCTTATTGTTTAGCACTGATTGTCGATTCTAGGCGCGGAACGGAGGCCCAGAAAGGAAAAACGGAGGTCTGGAAAGGGCTGGCGGAGTGCTGGAAAGCACGGATCGAAAGGTCTAGAGGAAAACGAAAGGTCACACTCACACGAAGTTAGCCTTCTCTGTGAGTCACCGTCCAAGAGAAAGGACAACCTTTTATGCGTATCCTAGCCAAGTCAGTTGACTACTGACTTGACAGACGTGATTGCACTTGTACATCACGCTAGTAGGCAGACGATCCAAAGAAACAAAATGGTAGGCGTCTAGAAAACTATCTGACGTAAAGCTGACTACGCAATTTCCCGTTCTGTCTGCATGTTGACGTACTGCACGCTCAACTCAATTTGCGCGCATATGCGTACGCGGCTTAGTCCTGACGTCGGCCAGTACACATATGCTGCACTGGTGTACGTCCAATGAGCCAATGATGGCTACTGTATTCAACAGCGCTCCGTAACGGATGATATGCCAGTCGAGAGCAGTTACCTAAAGGGAGCCGGCAATGGTTCGTTGACGATGGGTTCCGTTAGGAACCGGGTGCAAAATGTATTCCTCAAATAGTACTGGCACATCGTCTCGTAAAGAGTCCAGAGAGACCCAGTCAGTTTCCTCTGCAGTAAAGCCTCGCCACTTTACCAGTAGCTGAACAGCGCCCTTGTTTCTTTTTATGTCCATTAACCTATCGACGACCAAGGACTCACCTTCCTGATATGCCAGGTGCTCCAGGAGCTCTTGAGTTATTTCAAAATCTTGATTGCGGAGCAGTTTCAGCCTGCGGCAATTCCTCTTCATCGTTTTGGCGTCGACAAAGGCTTGACCAAAATGATGTGTCCGGACATGCACTCTTGCACACAGTACGTTCCTAACCACTTCAAAGACGGCTTGCGCGCTTGCCCACTGTCTTGTATACGGCGCCAAACATAATCTCCTTCTCTAAAATTGATTGCCCTTACATTGTTATTTCTGTTATGAGATTCCACGGCTTGTTGCCTTTTCTTTTCTGAGCGAGTGGCGAAATCCTTGTGTATATTGTTCAGAGCGGACTGCGTAGACTCGATCTCTTTCAACTGCAAGTTGCGTATGCTATCCAAATCAAGCACCTTAGTCTTCTTGCCGACCTTACGAGTGATGACCCTTAGGGGAGAATCTTGTTTATGTTCAGTGAAAACAGTTAAAAACATCGATTCCCCAGTCGAGCCAAAGAAGAGTTGTTAAGAACAGATTGAACGACTGGTATAATACTTGGCCAACAGCTGAGAGAAATCTGATATTCTGAGAGCAATGCACGATATGTTCGCAGTCGCTCTCTGCGTAGCAGCTCGGTTGTTTCATTGGACCATGGGCAATATGCAAGCGTAAAGTGGTGTGCTGACTTCGTTTGTTTCTTCATAATTCATATGACTTCGTTTTTGAAGTGAGATCCCCTGTCAGAAACCTATTGGTGTACCACTCTAAAGACGGCAAACCATTTAATCATTGTTCAATACAGTAGCTATTGCTGGACCGTTTTCGAGTCAGTTCTCACGCATTTGCGCGAGGGCCACGTCAGAACTACGCGTTTACTGTACCAAATGTGGTTTACATCGGCAACTGTTTGCGAGTACGTCCAGTCAGTAACGTTCTGGCATCGACTTGGAGATTCCTCAACTTTGTGTTATCTCGGATCACTATTAGCTTGCGTTAGACCGCCAGGAGATATGTCACTACTGTATACTATATAGAATGTCCCTACTATCAAAATAGTTTACCGAGTTAGCGGTCAACCAGCTCTGCACGGGTACGCATAAAACCCATCTGTGCGCTTCGATCGTCAGCGCAAGGAAAAGGTGTGAAAGGCGGAGTCCAATGCTCCGAGTTTATTGAGGAGAGAAGGACAATCGGTGGGTTAAGTACATAGATGCAGAGCTCCCAATTAGGAGTCACCCAATTTGGAGCGCTGATGGATCTCAAGTGCGACCCAGAGACTCTCAGTCCTTGGTGGCAGGTGCTCCGTGATGGCGCTTGCCTGTCTCACGGCATGTGTGACAGTCAAGCGTCCATGGCTAATGGTGTGCTTGTGGCTGTGGCTGGGTACCTGCCACTACACTCCCCTTTTTCAAAGATTGAGGGCAACTTCGGCCTTGTTTGCAAGTGCAGCGGGAGAGTTTTTGCGGCAAAGCAACCTTTGCACCATGACAGAGACCTATCTGTAGACCTGTTCGTGGGGTTCGAGAGTGTTTTCTCTTTTTCCAAGTCTTTTCCGAATGTCTTCGAGTGTGCAGTTGCGCAGATCTTCTACCTGGTACACGTAATCAGACAGAGCTTGTACCACTGTTCGCAATCCGCGCCGACGCAAAGCCAACTTCTCACCAGTAAAGAATTCTTCGCGCGCGACCAAGACGAAGTCACCATTCTCGAGATTCGGCAGTTTTCCTTTTGTGGAACGGACTCGCGATGACTCGAGATTTTTCTGCAAAGCATTTTGAACCATAGGATGCCACTCATCTGCCAGTGCTTGTATGGTGTCGATGTTCACGCAGTGCTCAAGCTGTCTCTCGTAAACTGTGATGGATTTTGCGGTGGTGGTGCGTAAAAATGTAGCGATCGGGGGTGTCGGTTCTATTCCAAGGAAGGCAGTGATGGGAGCAATGCTGTGTCGCTGAGGTGAGGGAGCGTTGTTTACACTTTGTACGAGAGGCAGCAAATCGGGCCACTCTGAGAATTCAATTTGGAACTCGGACACCAGAGCTCGGAAGGTGCGGACAACTTCTTTGCCAAGTCTCTCAATAGCTCTGTTGCTCCACGGATTATAGGGGAGAGTAAAGTGATGCAGCACTCGCACAGCTTTCGTGACCATGCGAACTGTGGAATTCCGGAAATGAGTAGGACCATCTGGCATGAGACCGAAAGAGACGTTGAAGGCGGCACACCAGTCGATGATGGCCAGTGTCGCGTTCTCCGCCGATTTTCCTGCTGTGGCAAAACCCAACTTTTAGTCTGAATGATCGTCACGAAGCATAAAAATGTACTTCGGGCCTGCTTTGATTTGTCTGATTTCGATGTAGTCGAACTGTAGCAGATCGTTGGCCTTGATGCCATAAACAGCTGGCCCGAAGGGCCTCGGGACTTTCTTCGACCTAAAGTTGAGAGGCAGTCTATGCAGGCTTTCAGAAAGGCGTGAACATCTGCTTCGAGTGTGTATCAGACATATTGAAAGCTCAGAACCTTCAATGTTGTGTTTCTGCCCCGGTGACCTGCTGGTCCGGTGTGTGCGATGATGTACAATCCTAGCTGGAGGTCCTCGGCTTCGTTCGGGATCCAAATAGCTCCTTTGGCGGTTCTCCATAGCCCATCAAAGAGCTTGGCGTCAGCTGGGCGGGAGGTTGCAGACACCTGTTGGCTATGAGCGACTTCATCGGACGAAGGCAAACAAAATGATTCCGCATTAGATGATGGGAGAACCGGGATTCGGATGAGACGTCGAAGGAGTCTCGGAACGCACCAACGCGTGCGCATGTATGCCCAGACGTTGTCCAACCGCTGATGTGAAAGCAAGTGTACAAACAAGCGCTTAGCCTCACTGCCCAACGCAGTACCTTGCGCGTCGAAGATTGACTCAGATCGGGAACAAGTTGAGCGGGTCAAACAGAAACCCCAGATTGTTGTGGTTCGTGAACAAATCAAATCCGGCCGCAGTGGCTGCAAGCCAGTGCATACGGTCTACCGTTGCCATGATCGGGAATCCTTCTTTCTCGAGCGTGAATCAGCCTAGCTGGGTGGCATTAAAACGTTCTGAGCAGAAAACGAGGGGAGTGTGACGTTGGTCCTTATGCGGCTTCGAGAGTTTTTCTAGAAGGACTTGAGTTACGATGCCTGACCAACTTATGTTTGAGGCGTCCGTGTGAATGCAGAGTCGCTGTTGTCCGTCTCTGTGGGCGAGTGTCACGAGGTTGGCTAGAGCGTGCTTGCACTTCTCGAATGCTTCAGTTTCCTTTTCGCCCTAATTCAGAGCTTGGAGTGGAACGGCAGCAACGGGACGCTTGGTTCGTTTTCTGGTAGCGTGATAGACAAGTTCCATGAAGTCATGTAGTGGAAAGATGAGCTCGTTGAAGTCTGCAATTGCGGATTTCACGGATTGCATTGCACAAACAAATTGTTGTAGATGTGCGCCAGTCTTGGGCAGTTCCATGTGAACGAGACCGTCAAGCTGGCGTGTGTTATAGCGTACTCCATCTGCGGAGACAATGCGGCCGCACCAACGAATTGATTTGGCGAAGAGGATGCACTTCTTTGGGTGTAGTTTGATGCCGTGCTGTGCGCAAATGCGGGAGAGCCTGATTCCATCAAGAAGACCTGGGATAATGGCATTATGCAAAAGAATTTCATCTCACCAGTACAGTAGCTGCTTCAAAATATCCTTAGAAAACACATCGGCTCGAACTCATTGAAGTTATATGGTGGTGGTTGTTGTGCCATGAAGCACCCTGGTTGGAGAAAAAAACACCATCAGGTGTGACAAAGGACTGCAGTTCCTGGGAATCTTTGTCGAGTGAGAATTGCCAATAACCATGAGAGAGATCGAAAGATGCGAAAAAACTGGATTTGGCTTGCTTCAAAATCTCCTGCTCAACGTTTGGCATTGGGTACTGGTGTCTCACAGTAAATTGGTTGATGGGACGAAGATCCACAGTAAAGCTAAAATAGGCTGGGCCTGGCTTCGGGACAATGAGAGGTGCAGAAGCCCATGGAGTAGACGGTTTGGGATAGGCCAGGCCAGCTACGAGCTCTGTGAGAAATGTGTCAAGAAACTGTCGCTGCTCGTGGGAGTACTTGCGGAGACACACGCGTATTGGACGAGCGTCAGGTGTGAAACGTATTTTCAATGGTGCGACGTTAGCGGGCGGTCCTAAAGAAAGCGATGTGCGGAAGATATCGAGATTTTCCTGAACAATGTTCTTGAGTGCGTTGGATTCGGATATGGGGATTCCATTAGGAACAGCGTTCTACAGCATGTCATCAACTGCTCGGAGAATGTCGCCGTGTTGATCGGTGTCGACGGGATCGAGCAGTGCTGGGTCTGGGAAAGGATCCGACTTTTGACGTGCAGTGTCGTAAACGCCTCGTGGTCGATCGGTGTCTGGCTGCGGTGCTTCGGTGGAAGGGGACCAATGATTGATTCGGGGAATCATTAGGCGGCGAACGTAACCCTGCGTTGCTTGAGATGTCGGGTTTCCCACTTCTGAACGATCCGAGCCATTCAGAGTGAATCTGTTCTTGTCCCACAGTGTGGGTGTCCACACGCAAATGCTGTAGCACAGGCATCCAAATTAGTTCATTTTCGCAGGCCAGATCATCCTCGGCGACCAAAAGTGAAATGTTCATAAGCGCCAAGTTACCAGAAGCCAGATGCAGAATTTTCGTGATACAGTCCGAACTCGAGAGAATTTGAAGAGTTATGTGGTGTCTTAAATTTATTTCTTCAGAGCGACTGCGAGTGAGACATTTTCGATTGCCGATATTTCTCCAAATTCCTGGATGGCTGCTGGATCAGCGAGTCTGGGTGAAACAATGCTATCGTCATTTCCACAATCGCACCTGCCGCTGGACTGGATGGACGTCATTCCATCAGACACAGTAATCGAGCAGTTTGGGCTGTCGTGGTCTTCTGAATGCAGTTGACGGCCGACATTACCAGATTTGTTTCGATTGGCTCTGGCTTTCTCGGCTTTGGTTGACTTCGAAGGACCATCGGCTACTTTCTTAGCCGAGAGTTCGGATTTGAGGGCTTCCTTTTCAGCGTCAGTGGATTTCCAGCAATCATCGATCCAATGACGTTCAGCATTACGTTTGCAGGGCTCATGTGGGTAGAAATGCGGTGGTCGCTTTGACTTAACCTTTAATGGTTGTGGGCGAGCAGTGTCGGTTGGCTTTGTGCTTGATTCCAAAGAACCGTTTATAAGGATATTGTTTGTCCTGTTGGGCTTTTAAATTCGGTTGCGCGAAGGCGGTCCGTTATCAAAGATTTGAAACGCTTCGGCAACAGAAATCGCGTGCTTTATGAAGCTTTTGGAATCCTTTCGAAGCGCTGCGTGAACCAATTCCAAATCACTTTCGAGGCGTACTTGTAAGGATTTTGGTTTGATGGCGTACAGAATATGCTTCACCGCCACATTAGGATGATACTTGTTGAATACAGTAGCTACTGCTGAGCGTTGTGGATGCAGTTTGACCGCATATGCGCGGTAGTTGCGTCAAGACTACTCGTGTACGGTCGCATATGTCGTTTTCATATACACTGCGTTCAATGCTAATCCAGTCAGTACTGAAATGTATTGAAGTTGGGACTCATCACGTTGGTGTCGCCGAATCAATATTAGTTTGCAAGAGACGGTCAGTAGATATCTGGTGTATGCAACACTTAATATCTCCACAAGCAAAAGTGTTTCACCGAGTCAGCGGTCAACCGACTCGGCGAGGGTGCGCATAAAAGGCCATCCGAGTTTTCGGATGGCAACTCACACGAGCGGACAACTCGAAGTGAGTGTACCCTCCGTCTTCTTTCCCAAACTTCCTTCATCCTTTCTGCTGCTTCAAGCGGTACCCTACACTGAACAACAATACTTCATGACCCACGAGAGACCGTTGTGGCGGAGGACGGAGACTTAAGATGTAAACAAACCTTTCATTCTAGATCGGGAAGACGTGTCTGTCATGTCCATTGCAAGTTTGCGTTTAATGATAGCGTCGATTCCATCAACTGTCATGGTATCCTTTTTTTTCTCCGACTTCAGATTCCAGGTAAGTTCTGAGTTTTGCATCTGTTAGATCTTCCAATTTAGAAATGTCGGGAACGTATTCCAGTTCGATACAAGACTCGAGCCATTCTGAGTGGACACAGTAGCTCAGATTGACTGGCCGTACTGGTTCTGTCGTCTTTGAGTCGACAACGGCAAGCTGCAATGCCCTTGCAGTGACCTCGTTAACATATTGGCCGTATTGACTCAAAAAGACGAAGATAGCCTTGGGTTTCGTGTTGATCAGTTTTGGATGTCTCACTGAGAATGAGACAGAGTTTGGTTGCTGTAGAAAGAAACCTTCATCTCCAGAATTGTTTGGCGTCGAAGTGGACGCCATTTTTCGATCAAACGGTGATGCAATACAACCGTGAGTATCGGCAGTGATCACTGTGCACTTCGGTTGAGAGCTCAAGGGGGAAAAATGTGAAAGGTGGAGTCCGATGCTTCGAGTTTATTGAGAAGTGGAGGTCAATCGGTGGGTTGAGTACACCGATGCAGAGTTTCCAATTGGGAGTCACCCAATTTGGAGCGCAGCTCGATCTCAAGTACCACCCAGAGACTCTCAGTCCTGGGTGCCAGGTGCTAAGTGATGGAGCTTGTCGGTCGTATTCTGTGGAGCACAGTCAAAGGTCTGTGACTGATAGTATGTGTGGCTGTGGCTGGATACCTGCCACTACACGATGGCGGCCTCAATGCGTTCCGATAAGTCTTTTGGTTCGGTAGCGAGCGCATCAAGGAACTATTTTTGTACTTTCTCTGCTGTAGCTTCTTCTAGTATAAAGCATTTTCATTTTTCCCATAATGCAAAGAGCCTGTAGCGTGCTGCTTTTAATGCATGTTGAGACCATCTCACTGCAGCCCGCTCAGCACAGCAAAAGACGGTTGGAACTGGACTTGAGAGGGTGAGCCGCTGCAGCCAGTTCGCATGTGCTCATCTGCAGACGGTATTTAAGTTAAGACTCACCAACGACGATCGCCATGCATAGCGATGGTCGTGGGCAATCCATTATAAAAGCTTTCGGCTGACGGCCGAAAGCAACCTCCGAAAAAAGAAGAACATTAAGCCGGAGGTGTGCCATTTCCTTTTTGCCTGACTCTCCTGTTCACGAGTTTTTGTTTCTCCGCTTCTCGTGCTCCTTCCGCCACTCCGTACCCTGCGCATATCCTCAACCTCTGCGACTTTCAGTTTAACAACTTGACTAAAAAATCCTTACAGTACTGTTACTCGTAGAACTCGCCAACAAAGCGCTTTGATCTCAAAGAGTACGAGTTCTCTTGTAACTACTGGTCCAACCGTAGGTGGTAGTTTATTGGAACGTGCAGGAACATGACGAAGTTTACATGATACCCTTTCGGAGTACAGTGTGATTCCTCTTTGGGATGCACTCTCGAATGTGCGGTTCTGATAGCTACATAAGGAAGTGATTTGCTGTGGGTAGCACTTTCTATCTACTGCACAAATCTCCATCGCCGCCCTACTTCGGGGTCGTGGCCTGCAGCCTACCGTTTTGGAAACGCCATCTGAATCTGGTGCAAAAGTGTAGAAGTGTTCCGGGTATGGAGTTGTACTTATACTCTCGAACGACTTGCTGGTTCAGTGTTCTTGTCTTTCACAAGCTTCAACATCGTTCTGCTACATTTCACATCGACATTGTTCTGCTACATTTTGCTCTGCGCTTTACCGTATACTCTTTACGTTTGCCGCTCTACATTGTTGGATCTCTTTTTACCCACCCCGCCTACTGCCCTTTATCGTTTATCATTTTGTTTTGTCTTGGAATGTTCTATTGCGTCAATTTGGAAGGCGACGAGCAACTGTCGCACGCACAAGCAAACGTGCAGCGGTGCCCTGGTCTTGTTTGCCACGCTTTGGCAAAGGGTGCGGCCACTAGACGAAAGAACTAGTCTGCTGTCGTCAGCAGCCTATCGCAGCATTGAACGTCTACACGTTCGAAGGAGGCAACAACGCCTCTTAGTTCTGGCAAGTGAATACAGTGGAATAATGTACCATTTTCGTTTTCTGTAGCTTTCACATGGCTTCAAATTATGGAGTCATTGCTTACATCAAGGCTCCCATACTTCACGAGCTTACGAAACCAGCTCTGATTCGGTTCGAGACTGCTTACGCAGCCTACAAGGAGAAATGTTCCGATGTTAATCGTTCTCGCATTGAAGATGACCAAATGGCTATTGCTTCTATCAGAGACTGCATTGAAAGCAGCACGCTACAGGCTCTTTGCATTATGGGGGAAATTGGAAATGCTTCTACATTAGTAAAAGCAACAGCAGGGAAAGTACGTAAATGGATCGATGATGCGCTCGCTATCGCACCGAAAGACTTATCGAAACGCATTGAGGCCGCCATCGGCTCTGTTTCCGTACAAAGTATGCGATCAAGACCTTGCTGGAGCTGTTACCACATTTGTATTCAATATCATCAAGGCTCTTGATCAGCATAAAGCTTCGTCTATTATCAACGACAAAGAGAAATCCAAAGTGATGATAAACGAATTGAAGGGAAAGATCGAACCGCCACTGCTATGGGAGCGAATCAGGACGAGACGAGCACTTTGGAACACAGAAGAAAAAAGCAACATCAAATTCTTTCGAAAGAAGGTTGCTGCTTTGGCAGTAGAATTGTCGCAGAATGAAACTGCTCGCTCTCGAATGGCCTCCACCGGGAAACGAAATCGTGCCGAACATGGAAAGAAGGCAGGAAAGACGCCTAAGTCTCGTCGTCTGGGGGGTGATCAAATGGAACGAACTACGTTCGGCTCTGGGAAAAAAGTTGTTTTTTCCGGAAGGGAAAAGGTACCAGCCAAGGATTGGACTGCACAATGTCTGAACCCCAAATGTCCTGAAATACATCGTGTTAAGAACTGTCCCATCACCTCAGCGGAGGAACGAAAGAAACTACTTGAACAATATTTTAAGACAAAGAAAGCCGCCAAGGCTGTCAAGAAAGTTCAAAATCTTTCTGATACAACACAAGACGGGCGATACCGAATTCATTTCGAGAACAAAGTCCCTGCTGTCGCTCTGGACGACTATGGAGCAGACTGCAGCGCCATGCTGTTAGCTCTTTTCGAGGAAACAGAGAAGTCACCTGTTAATGTGTTCAAAAAAACCAGTGGAACTCAAGGGCGCATTCAACGTAGATGCTGACTACACAGCATCAAAGACAGTCGTTGTGTCGATCACGATCTGTCTCTCAGGATCTAATATTCCTCTTCTTATTGGAGAAGTAACTTTCTACGTTGTAGACGAGGACATGGACGAAGCGCTACTTGGTAGGCTTTTCCTAAATGGTATTGGTTTTGATTTGGACGAGCATCTTGAACGAGTAAGAACCCACGTTCAAGACAAGAAGCTGTCGGAAATCGATCCAGTTCAGCTGAAACTGGTCGCATCCAAGTACTACCTTTCGTGTCAGAATGCAAACGATGACCCTATCCACCTCCCGGAGGCACTCGCTGCTGGAATCGGGTAGGACTCCAAGAAATTTATCAACGATACTTGCCGCGTAATACTTTCAAACGCAAGGGACAAAGGAATATCTGAAGCTGGACATATGCGTTTAGAAGAAATTCTTGAGCGCAATAGAGACACGTTCAGGATCAAGTTGGGGCCTGATCCGCCTGCAAAAGTTCCCCCGTTGGTCATAACGCCAGCCAAAAAAGCGCAGCTCTTTCGTTCTCCACAACGTCGCTATGCTCCACAGCAAAAAGAATTCATAATCCAGACTGTCAAGGAACTGGAATCCGTTGGCGCAGTTTACAAAAATCCTTCAGCGCATTGGCCAAGCCCTGCGCTGGCTGTCTATAAAACGGGATCAACCAAAATGAGGTATACTGTAGATTTGAAGGGTTCTAACGAACAAATAGTCCCCATTCAGTCTGCAATGCCTCACATGGAGTCCACTTCCCAGGATGTGTCGTGGAGCACATGTTTTGCGAATATAGATCTGGCACATGGTTATTAGCAAGTTCTCCTTTCAAAGAAATCGCAGAAATTCATGTCTATTCAAACACCAACTCATCTCGGAGATTACTACAAAGAGGTAGCGACTTGTTGATACCGAAAGGCAACCTACGTTGCGAACACGATACGGCTATACAGTAGAGTAGTGCTGAGGGTGACTTCAGGTTATAGGACGCATGTGAGCAGCAATCATACGTAGCACAACGTATAAAAAGTATACAGAAGTGTAGAAATGCCGGGTATGAAGAACGTGGACCAGAGAATAACTCTGGGTCGGCAACCTGACGTCAGAGTCAACCCAAACAGTTTGTTATCTTCTTGGGGGCATGCCCGAACGAGGCTATATAAATACCTGGATCCTGCTGCAACCGCAGCGAGTTCAGAGGCATCCTTGGAGGGACTTCTAAATTTCTTTTTGCCTATTATCTCGCCTCTGCTGAGTCTACCGCGCGACTGCCACTGAGTGCTCTACTCCCTCCAGTTCTGATCAACACGACTCTGGGAATCATTTTCAGGCGGTGCTGCAGAAGATGTTTGCATGTCGAATACACAAGATGATCTAATGGCTGGATGATTTTCTCTTCTATGCAAAATTGGAAGACAAGCTGCTGGATAATCGTGATTCATTCCTGTAGATCTGCATTGAAGTGGGAGTAAAGGGGGGCGCCAAGAAATCGTTTTTGTTCGACAAAGAGGTGCAAGGGCTGCGGCCGCATAATTTCCAAAGAAGGTATACTGTACCATCCAAGTCATTTTGATTCTTTGCTCAACATGAAGAAGCTAAATTCTGCAAATGAATTGCAGCAACTTCTCTGTGACACTAACTGGATGCGCAATGCCATACCAGCCTATTCTGAACTGGTGGCACCATTGAATTCTTAAATAGAAGAGGCTTATTCGAAGGCAGGAAAACGAACGAAGCAAGCTGCGCGCAAGACATCTCCCACCCACTCGTGGGGAGCATACCATGACGCTGCTTTCAATAGCGTCAAAAAATAACTCCCGGCTTCGGTCAAACTTGCACATCCGAAAACATATCACGACCTTTGTCTTTTTACTGACGCTTCCGATTCTCACTGGGCAGCTATTCTTACGCAAGTGCCAAAAGGCCGACGTCGTAAGGACATCAAGGAGCAGGATCATACCTCACTTTGTGTTTTGTCACGTGCCTGCACAGGTTTGTCTACTAACTGTAGTGTACCTGAAAAGGAAGGTTTTGGGATCGTCGAAGCTATGTGTCGTATGGATTACTTGGTAATGGGTCACGAGGTTTCAATCTTCACTGACCATGCGAAATTGGTTTATCTGTACGATCCGTACGGAAAAACCCAGATATATCCCGCCACACTGCAAGTAAGCTCATGCGGTCGGTCATTAATCTTAGCGCTTTTCGATACGTTATCGAACACCTAACGGGAAAGCGCAATGTGTGGGCGAATATGCTGACCAGATGGACAGTGAACTCAAAGGCAGTGATCAAGTCGGAACATGTACAAAAGCTGAAAACCTTTCCCATGGCACCAAGCAATCCCTGTATCTCAAAGATATCCTCAATTCACAGAGTAAGGAGAAGTGTAAGCCTCAGAAGAAGTTTACGAAAACCGACACTATATGGGTAGATGGAAATGGTATTCACTAGATTCCCAACCGAGACAGAGCCCTTCTGCTGCTGATCCTAATTGTCGTGCACACTGGCAAGCGAGGTCATCGTAGTTGGAGCGTAACAAAGGCTACTGTGCTAGCTCATTTCTACTGGGACACGATGGTGAAGGATGTGAAGAAATTTGTGAAATCATGCCTACATTGCTTGTGTACGCAATCAGGGACGATAGTTCCACGCTTCCTGGTTCATACACTGCATGCAGATCATCCGAACGAACTTCTTCATTTTGACTTTTGTTATATGTCGAAAAGTGAAGATGGATATTGCTATGTTCTGATTTTGAAGGATGGCGACAGTGGTTATGTGTGGCTCACTGCAACAAAAGAGACCACAGCAGAGATAGCAGCAGATGTTTTGATCGGATGGTTTGCCGCATTTGGCGTCGTGAAACAGTGGGTTTCAGACCGAGACTCGCATTTCCAGAACAAGCTGATCAAAATTCTACGGCAGCAACTGAATTCCTCTCACGATTTCACAATGGCATACTGTCCTTGGTCAAACGGCGCAGTAGAGGTCGTCTGCCGAGAGCTTCTCCGTACCACGCGCGCTCTTCTTTCTGAACTACAAATACCGCAGAGATGTGGGGTAAACGTACTTTGTAAGAGAGGAGAGACAAGGACAATCGAACTTCACGTTTTACAAACTGTAACGATGAAGTCTACTGCTTCTATCGTCTGAACACAAAGCTCATGTCTCTTATAGACATAAAGACAACCGCTTATGTGTTTGAATATGATTGAAACACATGAATTTGAGTTAAGCGGTTGTTTCTAAACTTTGCCACGTAATACTATATTACGTTCATCTTTCTTTTCGAATCAGGCGTCTTCGCTGATTTCTCATACTGACAAATGCGGTCTCTACAGTTCATTAACTCGCTTTTCGCCATCTAAATTGCATCTTTTGGTAAGCCATTTTGAAACTGAAAAAGATAGTAGATCTTTCGTCTGGGCTTCTTCTTCCCTACGATTGGTTTCAATTCCTGCTCGACATTACCTTCTGCATCGATGACTACAGACAACGTAGTCTTGTCGTTTTCCTGTCTGATGTATTTTTTCAATTTTGATACATGGAAAACGTTATGAGCTCGTTTTATTGTTGGGGGGCATTTCCAGTTGGTACGTAACTGGACCCATTAATTCTTTCACCGCTAAAGAACCAACAAACTTTGATCTCCATTTCTTTGGTAGGTCTGAACGAGCACAAAGTCCCATTCCATTAAGATTCAGCATCACTTAATCTCCTAATTCAAATGAAACGTCTCTTATTACGCTCAACGGCCTCAGCCAGAACGTTTTACTAGAAGAAGAACCAATGCTATTGTAGCAGTTTTTGGAATATCTCCACCGGAGATGCGTTCTTTTGCAATGGGGATGTCACGCTTGAGGTGCCTCTTGGTCATTTTCAGAGCGACAGTCTCTGGTCGTCTGTTTCCAACGAGCAGTAGAACTAGACCAATCCCGGTCAAAAAAATGGTGCGGGAGGGAGGGAATTTAAGAAAGCTTTCGTTCCTCAGAGAAGTAGATGAAACAATGAAATTGGCGGAGAGCGGTGCGGATGACCTGCTGACTCCGGTGACGGCGAGGACTTAAAGAGACTGCAGTGGGTGGAAGTGAAGCAATAAGTAGCCACTGAGCCCCGGGAGCTCTCTGCAGCTGGGATCTCCAAAACAAGCCACCCATAATATATGGGTTGCACTACCTACCCAGAATAATCCCGGTGGGGACAAATTCAGAGCGCATATGCGCATGTCCATACGCCTTGCTCTCGTCTTTTGCTCCAATAAAACCTCATCTGCGATTTTTCCATTCTTTTCTGATTTGCATAAAACTACTGTTGTGCTTGGGCACGAGCCAAGTTGTCTCGAGCTATTGCTTGAAACATTCACCTTCGCTACACAGTATTCACTGCTGCTTCACACATTGATGGTAATCCAGTTTCTATCATCAACTGTGATTCTGGATTGTAACCGATATCTACTTCAAAAGGGGTCATTCCCGTGCTTTCATGCTTCTTCGAGTTGTAAACAAACTCTAATTCACTCAATGCCGTATCCCAATCTTTCGGTTGGTTCTGAATTATGTGACGAAGCATTTGACTTAGAGTTCTGATAGTGTTCCCACTCTGTCCATCAGTCTGCGGGTGCCCTTTTGTAGCCATGTTCTTCTCAATGTTCAGCATATCGGTAATACCCTCAAAGTATTTTGATGTGAATAGAGGTTCTCTGTCTGGGACTATTTTTTCCGGTATTCCATGTTTCGAGAAAACATGATCAAACAATAGCTGGACGACGTCAAGAGAGGACATTTGCTTATTTGTCTAAATAAATAAGCCGCGTTTCAAAAACTTTTCAACATTGACAAACACAAAGTCATTGTTCTCCTGGGTGATAGGAAATTCAGTTAGAAAGTCTATGGTTGTCACATCCCAACAGCGCCGTGGAATCCCGTGCCGTTGGAGCAATCCCTTTTCTTTAGCAAGTTCTTCCTTATTTTTGTTGACATGTCAGACATGCTGCGACGTACTTCGCAACATCCTTGTACATGTCTTTCCAACAGAACGATCTGGCACATTGGTAGAAGGTTTTCTCCATTCTAAAATGAGGACAAGAGTGTACTTCATCAATGGCACACCTACGGAGATTATCATTCTGAGGAACATAGAGTCTCTTCGTGTGGTTTCCTGTCCAGTACAGTTTTTCATTTTCTGCAAAATAGTTGTGGCCGTACATGCGTACTTTCTTGGAATGTTGCCCTTCTTTGTTTGAAAGACATGCGAAGAGTTCCTTGGACCACTGATCATTCCTGTAGCTTTCTTGAATTCTCTGAACTAGAGTCCGATCATTCAGTCGTAAAGATTTCAAAAGCAGTGACTTCTCCACGATCCTACTGAGAGCGTCGGCAGTCCCATTCTTAGAGCCAGGTAGATGTTCCACGATGTAATTGTAGCTCGGTAGCTCATCAATCCATCGCGTTTGTCTACCAGTCAGTTTTGCTTTTGACTATAGGTATCTGATTGGCTCATGATCCGTTCGGAGAACAAATGTTCTGTCTCATTGATAAACAGCCCAAGTTCGGAGTGCGACCATAACTGCTAGTAGTTCTTAATCTCCACTGTCCCATCTTGTTTCAGTTTATGTCAACCGATGAGAAATATATGCGATCGGATGACCATCCTGCTGCAAAGTTGCACCAACAGCAAACTTGGATGCATCTGTTGTTAAGACGAACGGCTTCTTCAAAGGCGGATGTTGGAGAAGAGGTGCATTTGTGGGCTTCGTTTTCACTTCTTCAAACGCTTTCTCTTCAGATTCGTCCCATTTGAATTTTTGTGTCGAACCAGGTTGGTAAGGGGCAACGCGATTGCGGAGTAGTTTTCATAAACCGTCTATAGAAGTTGGCAAGGTGTCGTACTGAAGCCAGACAGTAAATAGCACGGCGGAAACAGAGCGTCAAGCTTCAAGCCGCACAAAGCACTACAAGCCTGCGACGTGCTACAAGCTGGACGCCAGGCTTCAAGCCACGCTTCGTGTCTGTGAGGGCTTACAACCACCGTAACAGACACTGAAGAGAATGTGCTGAGCTCGAACTAGTCGTTTGTGTCACTGTAGAGCATGACTCCCTAGCAACGTACGTTTTGTAGAACCGTCTGCGGGTCTCCATAAAAAGCCCGCGGACAGATGCGTAAACTAGAGATACGCTGGCAGGCGTCTGATTGAACTTCCTCTTTCCCCCTCCTCTTGTTCTGAACACCACACTTTTTTCGATTGACCACCCAACTTTTTTCTCGGTATCTCAACCCAATGGCGAACGACGCTTCGCCAGTCATGAGCTTACTGCTCAAGCGCCAGAAAACCTAGATATAGAGCCTTTCTGCCTCGTTCTTAAAGGCAGAGGAAGAATTTTACGAGCTGGCATCAGTTAATTACGAAGAATTGGATGCCGGGAGGAAGAAGAAGTTTGACGAGCGTCTCAAGGCTGTGGAACTCAAGCGGGAAAGCATCATGCGACACATTGAGATGGCGAAGAAGAGAATACAAACAACTTTGTCGATCCTGTCAACAACTACTGCCGGCATGAGTGCAAACCACTTGACTGGAAGCAGCCGCTCGTCGAGGTATCGTGTACCTCCTTTGCCGTCGTTTTGAGGAAGCGAGTCTACGGCAATTAAGGATCCTTTTGAATTCCTTGGGAAGGTAAAGGCCCTGCTTACGGCACATGAGGTGCGGGAAGATCGATGGCTCCCTGCATTGCTGACCTCGTTGAATGGGTTTGACAGACAATGGGCGGAAAGGAGTCTATCAGGATCAGACTGGAGCCCGGTGCATGATACCTTTCTACACCATTTTCAGTCACCTGAAATCAGGGACAAGCTCATACGAGATCTGATGACAATCTCGCAAAGGCCCTCAGAGACAGTACAGGAGTACAGCGATAGGTTCACCAGTCTCATGGACGCACTGATCGCCGTGATGACGATGAGACGCTGGTTGCAGTGTACATCCACGGATTGGATGTAAATCTACAGGACCTCGTGCAGGTAGCTCGCGCAGCCACACTCAACATGTGGAAGCGCACTAATCATGGTAGACCTTCTGTTTCAATTTCAGAGGAGATATCGAGTGCGATCACATTGGACTCCTCTCGCTCCTCGCGTCTAAGAGGAAACCATTATCTTCTGTCTGACACGTCTGAGCAAGAGAAATCGCAAGGTGGGAAGAGGCGTCAAGGTGGACGCCACTCCTCCAAAAGCCAAGAACGAGACCGTGCGCAATGGAAGAGCGAAGAGCCGTCGCAGAGAAAGGAAAGACCCGACGCGGCGACAAGAGAACAACTCTGACAGGAAAAGAAATGTTATCACTGCCGGAAGCCATGGCAACGAGGGCACAAATGTGCAGATCATGTCAAGAAGGAGCCGCAAGCTGCCAATTTGCAAAGTGAAGCAGCGCTGGGCTCCACCATTGAAGCAGAACCACAGCCTAGTCCCGATTGTACCGATGCGGAGCTGCGAGCGCTCTTAGGATATGACGATCACGACTCAGAGACACAGCTTTTGAGGAGCATTGTGGAGAGTGACAAGCTGAGGGAACCGTCCCTCATTTCACTGACGCCAGCCCCTGAAGACGCTGCGGAGCTCTTGTACACCCCTTTTCGAATCAATACAATCGACGGATGGGCCGTGGTAGATTCTGGGGCGACATCTACATTCCTCTCCAGCGACTTTGCTGAAAAGCATCGCATTGCGGTACAGCGAGTGACTGGAAACATTCTAGATGGGCGTGGAAAGGCCATGGCTGAACGCAAGGGTGTGACAGAGATTAAGGTTACGAATGGGGCTCGCACAGCCCATATTACCGCAGAGGTCATGCAAATGCCGCCTCACCGGAATACGATATTTGGTTTACCGCACTTCCCAGCATTCGGGTACTCTATCGAAGGCATACCTCAAGCAGTCAGCTTGTCAGCTGACGCCAAACAGCCCACACCCAACCCCGTTCCCAAAGAGCCGGACGAAGCTCTCGAAAGATCACGAAGTGCTGCGGATATATCTCAAGATGTGGATGAAGCTTTGCAGCGCAATCAAGATATTCCGTATTCAGCTAGGTGCACCCATCCGTTGGCTGTACTGAGAGTCAGGCCTTCAACCACTGCTCCTATCTGGAGCCGTGTCAACTTCGTCTCCCGCCGAGACGAAGATCGTGTCAACGCTGAGATAAGTCGATGGCTTTCAGCCAAAGTCATCGAACCCGCTCCTGCAGACTGCGCAAACTCGTTTCCAGTTCTGAGCGTACCGAAGAAAAATGGAGAAGGCAACCTTGTTGATGTGCGCCCATGCGTGGATTTAAGTCGCCTCAATTCGCTCCTGTTGCACTCAGACTACCCTCTGCCTCGCGTGCAAGACAAATTAGACGCCGTCGGCTCTGTATCCGGACCCAACGCGGTGTTCACTACACTAGACATCAGAGATGGGTATTTCAGATTTCCCATCCCTGAGGAAGACAGGAACCGGATCGCTTTTCGCTGGAAAGGCACGCACTATCGCATCCGCGCCGCACCGTTTGGAATTATGTCTATGTCAGCTAAGTTCCAACAGTTGATGGACAAAATTTTTGGCGACGTCCCGTACGTTGCAGTCTACATCGATGATATTATCATCTTTTCGGACAACATGACCCAGCACGCAGAGCATGTTCGAGAGGTCATAGAGAGACTGACGAAGTGGAAGATACCCATCAGAGTTGACAAGTGTCGTTTTGGACGAAAGGAAGTGAATCTGCTCGGCTTCGTCGTGACTGGCGAGGGCATTTGCAAGAATCCATCGAAGGTGGACGCAATCGCAAACTGGGAAAGACCTCAAATTACTAAGCAGCTGTTGTGTTTCTTAGGAGCCGCTAATTACTACCGACTGTTCATTCCCAGGTCCTCTCCCGTGTCAAAGCCACTGGATCTGGCTCGGAAACGGAAAGGGCCACTGAAGTGGACCGAGGAGATGGAACGTTCATTCGAAGCTATTCGATCGAAGATGACCGAGAACTTGACACTAGCGTACCCTGCAGATGACAAGGAGTACATGGTCGGCACAGATGCGTCTAATTACGGACTTGGCGCCTGGATAGGACAGCGTCAAGCCAATAGCGAAGTGCGGTTTATTGCTTTTGCGTCGCGATCGTTATCAACCTCGAAACCGAATTATGGAGCCACGAAAAAGGAATTACTGGCCATATTCTGGGCTCTTGAGAAGTTTAGGTGCTACCTAATTGGACGACAGTTCGTGCTCTACACTACCCATCGAGCACTAACGTTTCTCCACAGCCAACGCGACATTAACCCGATGATCGCTAGATGGTTTGACCGCATCATCCAGTACAATTTCCGGATCGTACACTTGCCAGGGCCCCATAATTACCTCGCCGACGCACTCAGTAGGAAAATGCAAAGCGTGACGCTGGCTAGTCTCACTGTGTCCCAACTTGTCCGGGATAAGAAGTGCCCCTCATCTGAAGAGGAACGACAAACGTTCGTGAAGGAAGCAAATGAATTCGGGCATCCCGGAGAGCTGGAAGTCTTCAACAAGCTCTGGCACAACGGTTATTGCTGGAACGGAATCAGGGCAGATATCAAGAAGGAAACAAGCTCGTGCCTTTCCTGCATGCGATACAACATTCAAAAGAGAGGGTTCCATCCTCTCAAGTCCATCATTGCAGAATCTCCATGGGATCACGTTGCTGTAGACTTGATCACAACCTTACCCGAATCAGATAACGGTCAAACTACGCTGTTGACCATCGTCTGTGTGATGACTAAGTTTGCCATCCTACGTCCCCTCGAAAGCAAGGAAATGACGCGAGTAGCTCGCGCATTGTGGGAGGTGATGTCCGTGTTCGGCACTCCGAAGATAATCCAGTCCGACTATGGTTCGGAATTTGTCAACAAACTCATCACAGAGCTTACCAATTTGAACGGTATCAACCATCGCATCATCTTGCCATATAATCCTCGAGCGAACGGTGAAGTCGAACGGGTAAATGGAATCGTGGAAACAATGCTCTTGAAGGAACTGGATGGTGCAACACACAGATGGGAAGAGTATGTGCCATTCGTTCAGCTAGCCTATAATTGTAAGGTTGCTGCTCTTACTGGCTCTACTCCTTTTTCTCTCATGTTTGCTCGCAAGATGAACGGGTTCTCGAAGTTTGGAACAACCGCCACATCCACACCTCTCAGTCCGGAACTATGGAAATCACACCAGAATAAAGTAGCTCAAACGGTTTTCCCATCTGTGACTGAGAGGGTGAAGGAGATCAAGGAAAAAGACGCGAGGTACTTTGCAGCCGGTGGACGAATGCTCAAACCGGATGCTTTTCCGCCAGGAGCATTATTAATGATGAAGGACGTGACCAAAGACTCAAAGTGGGATGCAAGATTTGAAGGACCGTTTACAGTAGTACGCAAGAATCGTGGAGGCGCTTACGTTTTGCGCGATGAATTGGACAAGCTTAAACGTGCAGTCCCTCCTGATCATTTGGAATTGGTTGTGCGCAAGGGAGACAGCGCAGCCTATGATGACCCAACTTATGAAGTTAAGAAGATTTTAAAACATCGAACAGCTAAGAATGGAAAGTTGAGCTACTTGGTAGTTTGGAAAGACAGGAATATCAAACCAAGCTGGGAGCTAGTCGATAATTTCAACGACTTGGACATTATTCGCCGTTATTGGAAGTCGGTCCGTCCAACAAGAAATGCTCTTCGAAAGAAGAAGACGAACCTGGAGGGGGTGATGTCTTGCTGAAGCCAGACAGTAAATAGCACGGTGGAAACAGAGTGTCAAGATTCAAGCCGCACAAAGCACTACAAGCCGTGCGACGTGCTACAAGCTGGACGCCAGGCTTCAAGCCACGCTTCGTGTCTGTGAGGGCTTACAATCACCGTAACAGACACTGAAGAAAATGCGCTGAGCTCGAACTAGTGGTTTGTGTCACTGTAGAACATGACTCCCTAGCAACGTACGTTTTGTAGAACCGTCCGTGGGTCTCCATAAAAAGCCCGCGGACAGATCGTAAACTAGAGATACGCTGGCCGGCGTCTGATTGAACTTCCTCTTCCCCCTCCTCTTGTCCTGAACACCACACAAAGACCTAGAAATCTCTTTACATCTTTGACGTTCTTTGGTGTAGGCTATTTTTGGACTGCTTTTACCAGTCTGTTTTGCGTTCTGATACCTTTTGAACCTACATTGAAACCCAAAATACTCGACTTCTTCAAGTGCAAAGACGCACCTGCTTGGTCTTAAGTAGGGCTTGTGCTTCTGGAGGATTTCAAAAACACGCCTTAGATGTTGGCGATGTTCTTCAACAGACTTGCTGTATATCAAGATATCATCAAGATACAGCACCATGCATTCTCCAAGTAGCTTCTGAAACAAACTGGCGAGTAAACTCGAGAATGCTGCTGGTGCGTTCGTCAATCCGAAGCATAAGACTCGCCATTCAAAAGAACCAAAACGTGTTCTTTTTGCAGTCTTGTGCCAGTCTTCATCTTTCAGTCTCACCTGATGATATCCCCAAATGAGATCTAGTTGTAAAAAAATGTTCGCACCAGCTACCTGATCAACCGCCTCGTCTATCAGCGGAATCGGGCTGGAATCAGGAGCTGTGATCCTGTTTAAGGCCCTGTAATCACTAACTATCCATAAATCGCCGTTCTTCTTCTTTACGAAGAACACTGGGGCGCCAAACGGCGATGAATAAGGGCGAAGCAATCCTTTGTTGACGTACTTCTGTAGTTGCAACTTCAATTCTTTCAATTCTTTTGGAGACGATCGAATCACTGGTCTTCTCGGAGGTGGTTTTCAAAGTTTGAGCCTAATTTTAAAATCCATACCACGAGTTGGAGGTAGTTCTTCTGGTAGCTCTTCACGAAATATATCATCATATTCGGCAAGTATATCTTTGAAGATATTCGTAGGGTGCACTTTCTCTAAATGGGATGGCATACGTTCTGTAATTCGTGACATATACAACTTACAGTTGCCCTTCTTCAATATCGTACCAGTTTTCTGAATGACATCATTTTCAAGGTTTTCGTGCTACTTGAATTCTGAACAACTCTTGGTACAACCTTGATCATCGAACCATTCGGTCTCGTCAATTGCAATGCATTATTTGACCAATTGATATCTGGATTCTGATTCTTTAGACATGAACGTCCCAAAATGAGCAGTGGTATATCTTCCTCGGTTTTCATATCGATAAGATAAACACTCTCCTTTGACAGATATCTTCTAATATTAAGTACTGCAGTCAGTTTACCAGTGACTTTTCTCAGAGCCTTGTCTCCAAATTCAACTTCGATGTTCTTCGTAGGCTCAATCTCTAAATCAAATTTCTTAGCCGTTTGTTGTATACTCTGCATCACCGTTGCTGCTCTGCGTTGGACATAAATCAATGAACATATGGACAGTACAGGAAATTGCGTAGTCAAAGTTACGTCAGATGGTTTCCTAGACGTCTATTATCTTGTACCTTCGGTATGCTCGGCTACTAGCGCGATGTACAAGTACAATCACGTCTGTCGGGTCGGCTGTCAACTGGCTCGGCTGGGGTACGCATAAAGGGCCGTCCTTTCTCCTGGACGGCAACTCACAGGAGAACGACAACTTCGTGTGGGTGTGCCCGTTTTGTCTAGCTGCCTCCATCTCTCTCTTTCTATCAAATCGCTCTACCATAGTTCGCACCTGATCCAGAATTTCTTTTATCAGCCAACACCGAGCAACACCGTTGTCAATGACATGAAGTTATAAGAAGCGAAAGAGTCAACCACTACACGAACCGGATGTCCACCAAAGAATGCATCGTACGTCCAGTTCTCTTCCTCAGCCATGGTCAAGGCTGAGAGGCGAGGCATCTATTTGATAACTTTAACTGCCGCACTGGTATGCCGCGTTACTCATTTTTTGAGTTCGCCTTATCTTGACCATTCTTGTTCTTACGATAATAGTGATCAGGGTCACTCCAGCCTTTTCGGCCGCAGGTGAAACATTTGTTTTTCTTCTTGTACATGGTGTTTTCACAACTCTTACCCCACGAAACTGTGTTCTCGTCTTTCCATGGTCTCTTGTAGTCCTTCCTGGACTCGGAGTTCTTGTTTCCTCTCTTGTTGTTCTTATTCTCGAACCCCTCACTATGATCGTTCTTTTGATATTCACCACTTAACTTCATAGAGAGTTCCAGCGTTTTGGCATAGTCATATGCCGCGTGAATGCTCGGACGACCAGTACGATCAATGGGCTGAGAATCTGGAAAAAGTTTAGCAAATTTTCCTTTGTAGGTTTTGGGTAAGCTCTTGAAGAAATAGATGTAAGCTACATTCGTTGGAGTACCACACAACGAAACCAAATCTTCAAAATTTGCTACATGCTCGTTCAAATCATTGGAATCCTTCAATTTGATATCCATTGGAATCATCCAAGAATTGAGCACTGTTACACTCCAGTACTTCTGATCCAACCAAATGCAGCGTAATGGCAGCCAACGACTGAGGGAATATACGTCAGTTTGACGTAATGAAGTGGGTTCACAGGAGGTGCTACACCACAATATTTTGGTCTGGTGTGTAAGTTATGCGTCTTCCATTTCTTTTACTTCATAATGATTGCTAACAATGTCTAACTCAAATAAGTTTTGCGCTTTTCTACCATCAATGTCTTCGTCAACGTTGAATGAACCATGCGTTTTGAAAACCTCCGCCTTCACGTTCTTGCCGTTCTCGTTCAAGCCGTTGTCATGCAGTTGTAGTGCAGCGTAGCGGTGGTCCGCAAAAAACGCTGCCAGAGGCGCATAACAAGATCAACCAAATTCAAGCGCTCGGGAATCCGTCGCCCAGTAGTCACCAGATTAAGTTCTTCGTGGAATGGTATTATCTCTTGCGGATCGGACTATGATTTCTGTATAGCCTTAAGCGTGAATACAACAGTGTTTTTCGATATATTGCTACCTCATTACACAAACCTTCGTCAAACCGTACCCAACTGGTCACCGTACAAACGAACGACATCTAGTAAGGGACGGAAACCTCTTCTTGGTACAGTTGATCTTTTAGGAATGGCAATTTCGTACATCCTAACAAGAGATACGATGTACATGCTGTCGCCTATATTCGGTGTTGTGCCGTCTTCAGTAAGCGATTGGCTTTCATACGGAATTCAGCTCCTTAGAACTCTACTTTCCTCTGGCAAAATCCCAGATGCTCGTATCACTTGGCCCAGTTTCGATGTAATCGAAGCAAGTGCGCAGCAGCTTCGCAGGTCCAAACCAGAAACCGCGGAACTCCTGAAAGGGGGTATTTGCTGTGACTGATGAAGGGCGGTTTGATTGTGTTTCGTACAATGACCTCGATATTCAAAATGCATGCTTTGAAGGCTATACACAAAATGTAGAAGTCACCAACCTGTTTGTTTGGAACTTTTTCAGAGAGATAATTCACGCTGCAATTAACTACCCTGGTTCATGGCACGACAGCAAACTGGCAGGAGTTTCAAGGTTGTATTGGCCTCGACTTGATGACTCCAAAACGACAGTAGGGTATCGCATCCTGGGTGACACGGCTTTCTGCAACAACATGAATGTAACTAACGGAAAGGTACTGCGATGTAGAAAGGCAAACGAAGCGCCACCATACAAATACCGCTTTGTAATGGACATTATAGATGTCCTTTTACAGTCGGTGTACTCATCTAGGCGTCAAACGGCAGAATGGGGAGTCCACGCACTGAAACTCCCGTTCAGAAGGATAGAGTCTGTATTACCCGGCGATTCCGCTAGAAGATTCGACATCATTTCGATTTGCTGCCACATGATGAATCTTCGCACCAGAACCATGGGACATAATCAGATTCGAAGCGTATACTGCAGTTGATCTTGCTTGCAAATGTGGTCACTCGAGTTTTAAACTGGATTCTGCTGCAGTGAGATCATTACTTTTCAGCAGTTCTGCGAGAGCAGCTTCTACCTCTTGGCGGACAATGGAGACTGTGTTCTGAAGATTAATGGTACTACAAACTTGCATCTCTTCGTGGATGATATTTTGAATATTGCCAGTACTGTCAGTGGGGCATTTTGTTCCATGTTTCATTTCCTCATTTGGAGCTGTGATCCATTTAACCATGTCGGAAATACTTTGAGACGTCTGTTACATTTGCTTCACTATTTCTTGTTGGAATCCCTTTACTACAGGAAGACCAGTAGGCCCAATACCTCGTTTGTTTTTTCTTTCGCCCATCACGCCGATTGTTTCACGAGCATTTTGCAACTTTGCTGCCGAAGGATTACCATTATCATCATGGGGGCCGAGAACAGCCGCCATTACTTTCGCTTGTATGTCTCGATTGATATGTTTCGCGTGCCGTACCAGTGAAGGACATAAAGGGTCACCTGTCTTTTTGCGGACGTGAACTAGGCGGTCAAACTTGTCTTTCAAACTCTCTGCACTACGCTCTTGAAGTTCGTCAATTTGTGCTTGGCGGTTCTACTCTTGAGCTACACGCGCCCAAATGTTAGCGCCCGTCGGCTCAAGTTGTGCAACAATATCAAGTAAAAAACTTGTCTCGTATGCTGAATAGTTGGTTGCACCACTCCTGGATCTCTTCGGCGGTTTTGGTCTAAGTTGTTTCGTTTTAGTACTGCGAGCTCGTTTTTGTGCTTTCTTCTTCACGGGACGGTGTGTTATGTGATTGTGCTTGGTTCTCTTACAGGAATTCTGTTGATTTTTCTGCTCTCTGTTTGAGCCAGGGTCTAAAGTGAATGGCAGTGAAGTCATATTTCATATAAACTGAGATATTTGAATACAGGAAAGACGCTACATAAAGATGTTGAAGCGATGTTTGTTCTACCGACCACGACTTTGGTTTGGCAAAACCTAATGGAGCTAAGATGGGAAGCGGACGTGTTGCTTCTTGGTTGGCATGGTAATTTAAGTACGCTCGGAGATATGGAAAGCTTTCTGTTTGCTCCACTGTCAGTGAAGGTCCTGATCTGAGGTTAAGTCCCTGTAGTAGTGTCGCAGTGTCAAATTCTTGGATGTTCCCATTAGCTGCACACGAGCGGATGCTTTCTCGTTTGTCGAAACAAACTCGTGAATCATTTCTCTCTTCAATTCTACAAGGGTTTTAGGCTTCTGGTTCTCGCGTTCAAGACGAAGTATCCAAGATGCTGCACGATCTTGTAGTTGGCATTCAGCCAAAGCAACCATTTTTGCTTCAGAATAGTTGCAGAACGTTCCATACTTCTCGATTGAGTAAAAGAAACTCTTAATTCGCTCAGACTTACGGTCTCCAGCTGTTCCTTTAAAGATTCGAACCGGTGGGGATTTGGAAGCAACTTGCTCCGACATTGCTTTGAGTTGTGGTACTATTTGTACTGCTCTGAAACTGTTCTTGGAGAGTTTGAAAAAAGTTGGCTTGCTGCTACAATGTAGTCTGCAAACCCCGTTAATTGTTCATGGAGTTGATAAACGTTCCCTATTTCTTCATTCTGGTCATTACTGCCGTTTTTACGTCTGCGCGTACCTGAGTTCATTGTTTTCAGCTGCGGTTCTGAAACCGTTAGATGCTACCAAATGTAAGAGAGGAGAGACAAGGAAAATTTAATTTCACGTTTTACACACTGCAACGATGAAGCCTACTGCTTCTATCGTCTGAACACAAATTTCATGTCTCTTATAGACATGAAGGCAACCGCTTATGTGTTTGAATATGATTGAAACACATGAATTTGAAGTAAGCGGTTGTTTCTAAGCTATGCCACGTACTACTGTATAATATACTTCCTGTAGTACAGTCTACTCTCAACAATTCTATGCTGGATCGTCTGGACAGGAAGTGTCCACTAACTACCTTTACTGGACTACCGCAAGATTCTCTACTGACTTCGATTCAGCACAAACACCGAGACAGTTTCCGTGTTATCGATATTGACGAAGTCCGTGCCTTCCAGAGGATCAATGTTGAAAAACTACAACAGTCTTTGGATGGCATGCACAAAGATGTTGCAAGCATTACAAGTATGAAGCGTAAGGGGGCAGTTGATTTGCATAACCGGAAGACTAACGCCAGCCCCGTTAATTTTTCCGAAGGCGATTTCGTCTTGCGTGGTGTTTTGGAACGACAGAAAGGGCGAGAGCATTCGTCGATGGAGAGGACCCTTTCGCGTTCTACAGTGTAAGAACGAGTACCTATTTACATTCGAAGATCTCCTAACGGGCAAGAAAGACGAGGTGCATGGTCGTCGATGGAAACTTTTCAGGAACAAGGATTTCGAGATGTGTAAGGAACTGAAAAATTATCTCGCATATCAACCGAGGGAGCTTTTGATGATTCAGCGTTTCGATGATATGCGCCGCATGAACGGTTCTGTACAACTTCTGGTAAGATGGAAAATTTTTTCAGAAGACGAGAGGGATTGGGTTGATCTAGAATCTCTACGGATAGACGTTCCTGTTCTGGTTGAAGATTTCCTTGAGGATATTGCTAAAAAAGGCACTAATCGACAGCCCGCTTTAGTAAACTCTATATAAATGCTTTCCTATTACTTTGGTTGCTGAACGCATGGGGGCGCTGTTGAAAACACCTCACTACAGCCCGCTCAGCACAGCAAAAGACCTTCGGAACTGGACTTGAAAGGGTGAGCCGCTGCAGCCAGTTCGCATGTGCTCATCTGAAGACGATATTTGAGCGGCGCCTGCAGCAATGGATCCCATCAGAAACTTGGAGTGATTGGATTTTATCTGTCATAATGGAAGAGGAGAAGCTGCGTAGAAGGGTGAAAATGAAGTACAGCGTAGTCAACGATGTGGAATTGTCTACAAGGAGACAACTCAATATGAACCTGTGCATTTGCGTCGTTACGTATTTATTTCAGAATTTGATCTGCATATGAGAAACACGGAGAAAGAAGAGCGAAATCTATCGTGACCTACAGAACACCCCTTTTGGGGTTGCTCCCATTCTTCTCCTATATAAGTAAATGAAGTAAGGTGAGGACCAATGAATCCAGTAATCCTCAACCCTGAACTGTGGTTTCTAAGTCAGAGTGAACAAAGGCTGACAATCGTGTGTACAAAATTCGCATATGTGAATTTTGGTGTTCTTTTGAAAGTACGAGTAGACCTGTATCCGACTGAAATACTCACCAACGACGATCGCCGCGCCTAGCGATGGTCGTGGGCAATCCAGTATAAAAGCTTTCGACTGACGGCCGAAAGCAACCTCCGAAAAAAGAAAAATATTAAGCCGAAGGTGTGCCCTTTTCTTTTTGCCTGACTCTCCTGTTCACTCGTTTTTGTTTCTTTGCTTGTCGCGCTTCTTCCGCCATTCCGATTCCGTGCGCATATCCTCAACCTCTGGACTTCTAGTGTGAACAACTAAACTGTGGACGTCATTTTTGTGGCGACGGGTGCCAATGACACGGGTGGTGACCAACTCACGGGAACGCCACAAATGCCAGGGAGTACCAGCCTGAAGAGGCAAGAACGAAGGGCGAAAAAGTTGATGCCGTGATAAGGCAAGACACCGACACGACAAGTGTTGCAGCAGTTGTGTGACGCACGCTCACTTTGGCGCGACACGCTGCAATAATATTGCAAGAGAGGCGGAAGACCAGGCCGCCTGAGTAGAAAAGAGGGGAGAAGTGGTGGGTGGCAAGGAAGCACTGGTCATGCTGAAGAAAGAAGGGCGTCCCAAAGAAGGAGAGGTGATGAAGACGAAAGGGAAGGAAGGAGGGTTGACAAAGGTGTGGGGAAGGTCGTCGAGGGGAATTGGTATACCAGATCCGAGTTCTTTGCGACAGCTCGGAATCGGGGGTTTGTATAGACAATCGTAATTATGCACGTTCTCCCAAGTTGCGTGCTGATTACCATGTTTCCTTGCAAACCCTAGCTTGGCTTACCCTGTGCCATAGTCATTTTCGATGTCGGCGTGTAATACTTCGTTATCTTTGTCGGTGGTTGGCCAAGATTAAGCTGGCAATTTAGGTCTTTGGATACTTTCTTGGGTCTTATCCATGTTCCATACCATGTTATAATGGGAGAATCCGAAAATTCCTATCGTTCCAGACTACCAAATGGGAAGCTAGGGACCTGTCTCCATCCAAACTGAGACAGGCCTGCTACAGTTACACAAACTTTCATGTAACCAGAACGCTTTTTTTGAGCGCATTCATATATAGTGGGCTGTGCATCAGTTGGCCACGCTCTCAGCAGGACGGCAAACCGTTTCGGCCGACATGCACCGCGGCTACCATCTTGGTGCTTTGGATTATCCAGAATTCTCTTTTGTTGAAGGCGACTAATGTTAGGCGCGGAGCTCCGGCTCGAATGGAATGCCACACTTTAAGACGTGAACCATTGCAGGGTTATCAGGCGCGGTGGACGGCTACGAAGTATTGGTTGGTTTATCAAGCAGGCACGAAACATGTTTCGCAACGCGCAAACGCTCACGTACTTCTACGGTATGGACAAGAACGTCTGATTTAGGCTGAAGAAGGTGGTTGCGTTGTTTGAAAAATATAGGCTTCACATCTTGCTGCTTTTGTACAGCGCGTACGGGCCAAAACAGGGAAACTCAACAAGCGCGGGTTCAAATTGACGCGGAGAGTGCGTACGACTATCTAAAGAGTCGCAGAGAGGTTGACGTTGGGCGTCGAGGCAATGTGTGGGAGTAGGAAAATCGCTGGGCGGCGCTGTGGCTGTGTAAATCAGAAGGTTTGCTTGGTTTGTTTTGGCAAGTGCGGCGGGTGGGAGTGGCAGTACTTCGGTGCGTATACTGCAGATTCGGTTTAGGAGTAAACCTGTTTGCCATTTAGTTGAAAGTTCCCTGTTGCCCACAATTGGAATTTTGGATAGGGTCCCGCTTACCCTATCCAGAGTCCCAAAGAAAGGAAGCAAGAGCGTCTACGTGCCGCCATCTGATTCGCGGAGCAGTTAGAAGTTTGGAACGATAGGAATTTTCGGATTCTCCCAATGTCGGTTCACACTTCATCATCATGTCGATTAGTAATTGGTTCGTGTTTCTCTGGTGTCCCATTCATCCAGGCACTTCTCTGGGGTAGTGTCTAACATCCACACCGTGCCCTCATTACATTGTGATAGTCGCGTGTCCGAACAGTCACTCTTGGTGATAGTGAGTGTATAATAAGTTTACCTCGTTGCATTCTGGACCTTTCATGTTACAAAAACTCTGACACCACTTGATATCTATCTTCTGAATAACTACTTTTCGAACGATATCAACTGCGAAAGAAGCTATCAATAACTTACTGATGACGATACTGACCGCTCCGACGTACCCCATGCGAAGTCCACCATTTTAATTGAGAGCAAAGCGAAGGAAATTACTGCGGATTTCATCGAAAACAAAGAAATAGAAACGTATGAGGACCACGGTGCGGAAGAAGAACGAATACAGGGTCAGCTGCTTGCTTGCGAAGATGCACTGCACGACTTCCTCTCCAACCGTTATGTCTCTCCGAGTGAGCTGAAAGATAATTCGAACGAGTTTCCGGAGTTTTACGTTCGCGGGATCGGTGTAGGTCTAGCACTTTCCATGACGGAGCATAGTTCCCCGTCCCGCGCGCGCGCCTTTCGTTTAGTGCAAAACGCTGTCCAAGCGCCGCTTTCCTTCTGAATTGAGTTCATTCTTCATTGCGTTCTGCAACTTTTGTACACAACGTGGCTCTTGATGCCGCACAGTGCTCCCTGCAATGCAATAAGTCTTTCCTCCCGGTTGCCGTTCCTCTGTCATAATGAACGCCAACGTACGTTAGCTTCGCGCCTACGAGCAACATCGATAGTGCCATCTTCAACAAACGTCAGCAATAGCAGCAGTGAGTGGCGGTGGCGTAAGGTGAGATGGTGCGCAGCGTGGAAGCTGCCCTTTCATATCTCTTTCGAGATATGGAAAAAAAATCTTTTTGGGGGTGTCCCACGGAGTTTTGGGACGCCTCCTTGAATCCACCACCACATGGAGTACAAAATCCCTACAGTACTGTTACTCGTAAAACTCGCCGACAATGCAGTCTGTGATAGAAGCGATAGCCATTTGGTCATCTTCAATGCGAGAATGATTGACATCGGAACATTTCTTCTTGTAGGCTGCGAAAGCAGTTTCGAACCGAATCAGAGCTCCTTGCGTAAACTCGCTAAGTACGGGAGCTTTGATGTAAGCAAAGACTCCATACTTAGAAGCCATGTGAGAATTACAGAAAACGAAAAGGTACAGTAGTTGCAAGAGAACTCGTACTCTTTGAGATCAAAGTGCTTTGTTGGCGAGTTCTACGAGTAACAGTACTGTAGGGATTTTTTAGTCAAGTTGTTTAAACTGAAAGTCGCAGAAGTTGAGGGTATGCGCAGGGTACGGGGTGGCGAAAGAAGCGCGAAAAGCGGAGAAACAAAAACTGGAGAACAGGAGAGTCAGGCAAAAAGGAAAGGGCACACCTTCGGATTTATATATATATTTTTTTCGGAGGTTGCTTTCGGCCGTCAGCCGAAAGCTTTTATACTGGATTGCGCACGACCGTCGCTAGGCTCGGCGATCGTCGTTGGTGAGTCTTTCAGTCGGATACAGATCTACTCGTACCAGGCCCGTATTTCTAACTGACTGACTACTATGGAAAAAGCACATGAATATGACTGACTGACTTCATCGTTTGAGAAGTAGTCAGTTAACCCTCGTCGAATACCCGGAAGTATTCTCTTCCGGGTATGATTTTTCGTGAAATACGTACCCGGAAGAGCTCTTCCGAGTGTCTATTTGACAACTGACCTCATATGAGGTCAAAATATAACACTTTATAAAAATTGATGTAAACCAGTTCAGAGTCTCTAAAGCACCTCTTTAGAACCGCATTCGGCATCACATTTATGGCGGAGTAGAACATCTAGTACAAAGAACGACGCTGAGTAGTAATTGGGGAAAAGATATATTTGCTACATTAGAAATTTTAATCAAATTTTAACTTCTTCAACGAAAAGAAGTTTTTTTTATCCTTCTTCATAAAGTAAACCAGAAAACCTCGACAACATACATTCAACCTGTTTCAAATTGCTCTCAGAATAAAGGGTGTAAACGGCCTAGTATAATTCACAATAGTTTTTCCATAACTTTGAAATGCCGTACTTCTCAAATTTAATGGAAATTCTATCTGGAAAGCTATGGACATCATTTTTGCAGACTTGTGAAACTAACACGGTACAAAACTGTGTTTAAGGATCTTTTAGGTGCAATGATGCGAACTGAAACAAAAACAAACCTGAGAATAATACCACTATACAACTTCATGTGACTTAACGTACTATAAAGATTGAATGTTCTGTGCGTAGGCTAGTAGGTTAAATGTGTTTAAACGCAGTCAGAATGCTTATATATCTCTTGCACACATACGTTTGGCTCATTAAATATTGAAAAGTGCGTTATCTCAATACTAGCTGATCGTCAAGAACTATAGCAACAAAAACATTCAGTACTTTTGAAGCATTATAAGCAGTTTTTAAGTTATATGTAGAATGTTTGGGCGTTTACACCTAAATAGTAATTCTACATGCAATCAGATGACTACTAAAGCACTTATTGCTTGGAATTGGTTCGCTTCAAATGGTTATTTGGTGTTATGAAACTAGTTTGATTGCATAATTGTAGCTGTTTTCTAATGAATCGCTGAATTATGTGCAAAGCTTTATCCAATTTTTTACATTTCTCTCACTATCTGTGCTGACCTCATATGAGGTCAACGCGCTGGTCCGATAGACACGAGTGGAAGAGGGCTACTTCCATTGGGAATAGCCCACTTCCGGGTATATTCGTTACATAGAAACAAGCAAAAATCAACATTGCTCTCTTAGCATGTTGCATTGCTGTAGAAAGAGAACAGTAAACCTCGGCATACAACACCATGCTCCGCCGGAGCATGGTCCGAAAGTCGTAGCAGCAGTCTATTTGACGGCTCTAAGTACTTTACCATTGTGGTTTTCTTTTATCCTTTTATTAGGAGCAAAATGTCTGGTAACAACATGGGAAGTCCATCTTCTCCAATTTGCTGAAAAGGCTAGAAACCCCCCATATCAGAGTGTGAAGGAGAGATTAAGATAGAAGCGCACTATGCTTCATTCGGAGTCCCGCCAGTTTTTTCAGTTTATTTTCTCATGATGGGCTCCAATGAAAAAGGTTCTAAGTAGCAGTAAGAGTAAACATGCCATGAAATCACTCATCCCTGCGAATGCACATTTAAATAAGCTAGGTTTATCTTTACTAGAAACACGGTGTTTTTGGTAGTTTAGTTCCAAGGGCCGCCTGCTTTTAGTTTAAACGCCGCGAGAGACACTGTCTCCCTTTTAAAAAACAATTTCAAGCACGAACTTTGGTATCATGGACAGTATAATGCAGTCTGCAATGTGAATGGCGACAGAAATCTTTTTTGGCTTCAATTGTGTCTTAGAGGTTCTGACAGAGGGCTCGACAAGCCGTGTGGTGTTGTTGCAGCTTCTTGAACAGTTTGAAGACAAAGGCGAAGTTCAAGAGTATTGGGATAAATTGGTGTCCGTGTCATTACGGACGAGGTTTCTTCTTGAAAACGCAAAAAGTTTTTACCATAATGAGCTGTGGTGAGGGATGGGACACTACCATGCAGTGATGACTTGCATAAATAGATACCTTCGCTTAGTCGCAAGTGGTATCAAAGTAGAATATGGTTGGCAACAGTATGAGCCATTCAGAAACAAACACCTACATCGAAATGTCTTCGAGACGACATGGGGTAGGAACTATGTAAAGTAAAATTTAACACATCACCCTGAATAGTAGCAGAGATGTGGCCGGCAATTTTTGCTGGAGTAGTTGGGTTTGGTACAATAAATTTGGTTTATACATGGTTCCAATTGCACGGTTATCTCGAACCTTGGTTATCGAGCTGTTTCGAGATCGCATTAATGTTTTTGTACTTTGCATATGGCTCTTTTGTGAATGTTCCACGCACTGGAAAGAGCTTTTCCAAATGGAATACCTCCTATTCCAAATGGAGTAGGGGTCTATTCCAAAAAATTGTACAAAATTCAGGTCCCAGCAGCATTGTTATTTCAGTTTTGAGCCATCTGTTTTGCAGCGCGTATTTTGTGATGTATTCATTTACATTACATATGCTGAATGTCAAGTAAAAGAAGAAAGAAAGACTTCTTGAATGCACTTTGTTTTAGCCTTCTCGGTTGACTAAGTTTGTAGATATGCTCGAGAGAAAAACGAGAATTGCGTCAGTTTCACACCTATTCCGGGTCCGCCTGACAAGGGTTAAAGTAGTCAGAGTGTACATAAGAGCTTAGTTTGCTTTTAAAGCTACAAAAATTAAAATTTAATCGGAACGCGGATAGTGAGTAGGACGATTTTTGTTCGAACAGTAATTCTGTGGCAATTTGTTCAGCGTCAATGTGGCTTGAGGGGGACTCCGTTATTGTCCTAAACTACTAATACATTGTATAACACAGAAAAGCACGTTTAAAATAACGTAAATACTTAAAATTGACTACTTTTTGACTACTTTGACTGACTACCGCCAAATATGCTTGACTATTTGACTTCGAACCCGAAAAATAAGTAGTCAGAAATACGCCCCTGACTCGTACCTTCAAAAGAACACCAAAATTCACATATGCAAATTTTGACACACGACTGCCAGCCTGTGTGCACTCTGATGGGATCCATTGCTGCAGGCGCGGCTCAAATATCGTCTTCAGATGAGCACATGCGAACTGGCTGCAGCGGCTCACCCTCTCAAGTCCAGTTCCAACGGTCTTCTGCTGTGCTTGGCGGGCTGTAGTGGGGTGTTTTCAACACTGTCGCGATTTTGAGATGGCTGTTATGGGTACGTATATGTGGAAGTTGCGGTTTTCTGGGGGTGGCAGTGGGGCGTTAGAAGTTGCAATGCTGATGGTGATGCTGCAATGAAAGTGGTCTCGACGACGAGAACGTCATGGTGTCTTTGGGTATGATTCAAGTAGCCTGGTTTTGAAATTAACTAAGTGCGGAGAGCAATCCTGCTCGACAACGTGACGCAGAGAATCGTTTCGATATTTGTCCTGAGAGGTGCCGCCTCAGCTCTTCCATCGGCGAGAAGGTTTTCTGCAACACTTTGCCTGTAGATCTGTCATCTCTCTCACAGTGAAGGAGTGGGCGCGGGCTACAGTTTATTGGGTGTTAACTTCACTTACCCTGGGCGCAAGGGCCTTGGGTAGAGTATGCGCACAACCCGGCGTCGTTAACGGCGCATTGAGGGCCCCACGTCCCGTGTGTACCACAACCCTATCCATTCCGTTCACACGGTTCTGGTGATGAAAAACATCCAACACACTGTCCCAATGTTACCATGGCTTGCTCAAATCTCCCATGATGTCTGTGAGGTCGAGAGACAACAACGATCTGAGGAAAGTCAATTGGGTCTGCTAGGCCACATCTCTGAAATATATTGTGGAGCTTGTTCACAACGGGTAGCAAGCGATCCATTGCTGCTGTATATGACGCCGTCATTCCGCAAAGGCTGCTGCACACTTCTTTGCTGAGGCAGAAGCGACTTGCTTTTTCTTTCCTGTTAAATCACCGTCAACTAAATAGACAATATTCGAACGATGCATATACACCGTATCGGTACGATGAGACACAAGATATGCCGCTAGAAGTATGACTGAATTAGGAGATAGTGCAGCTGCAACTCGAAAAACAAGCTGAGTCGGGTTTGGGGCCAACCTTGTACTCTCGCTGCGTTTGTAGTTAGTTGGTGGCTTCATAAAGTACGGTAACCTGCCCTGGCTACACGGGTCCGTGCTGTACAACGTTATTACACTTGTCAAAATAGAAAGTGTTCACACTGTGAACACTTTGTGAACTTCACAGTACCAACGTACGCGACGAAAGATCATGCTGATCTTGAGAGACCCGAGTCATTTCTTCGCCATCGGACGAGCCTCGAGGCGACATACACGTCTTTTTCCTCAATCTGTTCCTTTTTGTGTCAGATAACCTTGCCGTATGGCTGAGCAGAAACGCCTACCCGGCGTTTTGGATGTGCTACGAATATCAGGAACACCTGAGCTTGCTTTTCTTCATGCCACAGAACAATGAAGCATACTTTCATCAAGCAATTTGCGAAAACTATGATGAAGTGGCAATGATAAGGCTGGCAAGTATTCTGATCTCAAACGAGGATGATAAGCCTTTCGTACAGGACGCGGTGGATCTTCTTCTTGCTGCCGTTAAGAAGCAACAGACTGATCTTGATGAAGGAAATGAAATGATGGCGGCTTTACGGACTAGGAACGCTTCTATCGGCCTCGCCCGTGACCTTAAGGTCCGTTTGCTCCGAGTAACCGTCATCTTCAAAGAGTTGATTCAAAACGTGAATGCTCTGTCTACTCTGGCAGAAGACAATGCGGAGATGCTCCAATCACTACGCGTATCGGAAGAAATGGCAAACAGATCAAAGGCTATGGCAGAGGCAAGACTTAAGGAGATAAATTGGTGGTTCGAAATTGAAAGAAAAGAAAACTTTGTTCAAACGTTCGGTATTTCTCGCAACCAAAGCTTACGTTTCATGGCGAACATAGATCATGAAAACGCAGTACTCTGTGAGGAGAGGGACAGGAATATGAAAACTGCGAATAGATGAAGTAACGGAAGTTTTGTATTCGAGTTTATCGCACATGGTATTGTGCTTCTGACGTTGAGACGGTGAAACGCTGTATGTTCGGTGTTTGTCTGTCCTCCCACACTTGTGACAGAGCATAAGCTTCTCGTTCGAACAATGATTGGACCCTTTCTTCTTGCACTGAATGTCAGTCGGCTTTCTATGTCAAATTGATCTTTCCGACTTGTGTACGCTTTACATTCTTCTCCAAACGTAAAATAAAGATGGTCACATCTCCAAACCTGAGGGTCTTTTCATTCATCAACCCATATCGCCATCACTCTCATAAGCAAACTGCAAGGGAGTGAGGGCAGATAATAATTGGTACTGAACATCTTCACCAGAACTGTAGATATGGAGGAGGACGAAGGCGCAGAGAGCGTCAACCAGACGCCTGCCCAGGGTCTCTGCGTTTACTTGGTCCTTTCCGGTTAAGTAGCGAGCCTGAGTCGCACCAGGCTCGCCTTGGGCGGTTCTTTTGTCCGCACGAGCAGAGACGTAACCTACGCAGCTACATGCCACCCACGCTAGTCGTGAGGAACACGGATCAATACAATAACAGTCTATCATTTGCGCGCATTTGCGCGCAACCAAGTGACCTCCTGCAACGTTCTTAAGAGCGTTCAACGACGGACGCCGCACGACAAGAACCACGAACGAAATACTGTCGATCTGGGACCAACGAGAGCTTCTCTCCAACGGGGAGTTATATCCTTGTAATACTTCTATGGCCGTGATGTAATCACACGTAATGGCCATAATGCCCCACTGTATTACACTATATTACAAATACCTGTTGGATTCCAAAGTTGTGAGTCATCCGGGGCATCCAATCCAAGCAATTCTTCTTGTGACACAAGATCAAAATCAATACGATCGACGATTGTGGCGAACTGCCCAAACTATTTGCGGGAGATGTTCCCCGTACAGTTCGTGGCACATTCTCTGCAGCGCCTCGCATCTCCATCCACAGACTATCGGGGCCATAATTTACTCACTTCAAGTCTGTCAAGAGCTCTAGCAGGCCAATGGCGCTCGCCGCGGAATGATCCAAAACCCTGCGGCGGAGGTGCAGTGATAACCGGCCAAGCTCCTGTGAGGTGCTATCGTCCCCGCCAGAGCGAGCAGCCGCAGTCATCAGTCTTCACGGCACACACACTGATTTGTGTGAAGGTTTCGAGATCGGTTGCTTTCCAGCGATGTGCATGAAACGATCTGCGTACACGGTACCTCTGTACCCTGTAACGTGTTTACCATTGACGGGGTACACTTACACTAACTCAGGTGGATTCGCAGATGCATGGCCCACCCTATCCATAGATATCCCACATTCGAGTTTGTTGTTTCCCATTTTCTGTGATGTCACCGCAACTGCTCTAGCTCGCCGAAGCCGCTGCGATATTCTTGTACAGATGTTAGTTGCCTGTGTGGCACTCTCGAGTGTTCGATGCGGAGTCAACAACTTCCATTACAGCGCTCGTCCCGAAAGCGTACCACTTCCAAGTGTACAACTTCCGTTTCCTTTTTGTAACGCAGATTGGAAGAGCTTAACAATGAAAGAAGGGTCGCAACGTGATGCGGTAGAAGGTATCTGACTAAATGCAGTCATGATCGATCTGTTGTGTTTGGTACAAAGAATTGCGCTTTGATCTCAACTGTTGGCGTGTTCATGAATTGGTCAAACAATTGTCGTCACCCGGCGCGCCATGCGGTCGCTGCAGCGGTTCGGCTGAGATAGTTTGCATTGGTTCCACCCTCAGTTTGGTAATGGCAATGGTGTGTCGGAGCTGTACCGCGGTAACTGCATTGTTTAGGGCCCAATTGGTCATCCACGGGAGCCTTGACGGCGGTGAAGTAGAGAATTGTGAGTAAGGCGAGAGTGGTGGGTCGACAGGTCGACTAGTACAGGGACGGTCAAGAAGTACATACACGTTGTGTGGCGATATGCTTCATTAGCGATGGCGGTTCCTGTCCGGAGGTCATGTTAACGACACGCTAGGAATCGGGAAGGTTTGGAGACTACCACGATGTTGGGTCGGTAAGGCGTCGAGATCTGTTACGTATTTGTAGCATACTTGTTGCATAGTAAGTGCTGTGCAGCGATGAGAGAATATACATTGGCGTACGATGCGACGGCGTCCGATGCGACAGCGTACGATGCGACGGCGTACGATGCGACAGCGTACGATGCGACGGCGTACGATGCGACAGCGTACGATGCGACGGCGTACGATGCGACAGCCTACGATGCGACCGCGTACGATGCGACCGCTCAAGATGCGACGGCGAACGATGCGACCGCTTAAGATGCGACCGCTTAAGATGCGACCGCTTAAGATGCGACGACGTCCGATGCGATGGAGGTGTTCGCACCCTTGCCGACCGCCACCGACCTTCTGACGATAGAGACAATCGTGTTTGTAGCGGAAGTTCCCACGTTTGATAGGGAGATAGCGTTACTTCAAAGATGTACAGGGCGACTGAAATGTTGAAACTCAGTTGTGGTGCAGATGGTTCTGGTCGTGTCTGTTGCGATTTTGAGAGGGCGGCTATGAAAAAACGTTCGTGTGGAGACCTTTTTTGGGACGTGGGGATTTTCCGGTGATCGGCGGTGGAGCGATGGAGGTCGTAGATGTTGATGGCGGCGATGCTGCAACAAGAAGTGATCGCGACGACGAGAGCATCATGACGAATTGGGTATGACTCTGGGAGCTCTGATACAATGGAGTGCCAATTATCCGGGAAGTCGGAACATCGGCCCCACCCGATCCAGGAAGTCCGGACCTACGCTCCCTCACAGTGCTCCTGTCGCGGTTGGTGCGGGTCCACTCAAGGGTGTGGGTCCGAGCACTGAATATGTCCAAAGTATCCGCGCGCTTCCTTGGTAGCCGGTTACACGCAGTTCACGTATCCACGTGGAGCACTCCAATTGACATGAAGCAATCGCTCAACTGCTGCCAGATCACGTGTCTGTGACGTGGCGCGAGCGACGACGCAGCGGCCATTATAATATGGCCATCGCCGGCGCTCCGCTTCGCGCATCATCCAAGCTGCGACGACGGCCGTCGCACCGCTCTTCGTCTCGCGAGCGTCCTCATCCCTGCGGGCGCCTCGCCTCGCGGGCGCCTCTCGCGCGGCCGCGAGGTGAGGGCGTGGACTACCGCGAGACGAGGGCGGGCGGGCGCCTCGCGGCCGATCGCCCTCGGCTTCGATGGGCTGTTCGCTTGCCACCCACCCGTCGGCGCCGGAAGCCGGCCGCTGTCACACCCGCGCTCGCCGAAAATTTGATCATCCCGATCGCCGCTGTTCGAAGAGCGCTTCATCTCGATGGAAACGCAAGAAGGAGATGGGCCAGCCTGGAAGGCATGTAATACGTCATGGCGAAGGGCTTTAACCACTTTACGTGCTTGGAATAGGTCGCGAAGTGCTTGTCACCACGCAGGGATTCGCGTGCTGATTCAGTGAGAAGAAAAGGAAATGCAGAAGGGCTCGGTGCTTGACATCTTTCGAAAGAAGATATTCGAGCCGCGTTCCGACTCCCATTCGGGAAGATAATTGTTCCTATGAGCAGCATGTAGTCGCATTTGGTAACGATGTTAAGATGAATGGGTGCACCAAGGCTTGCGGCATGTAATTATGGATCCCCAGGCGCACCATTCTATCATGGCGATCAAATACGACAGGCATGAGTTCTCTCAATCAGCCCGCAGCAACGTTGACGATTTCCGAAGATTGGGCCCTTGGGGCAAAATGAAGAAACGCAAGAATTGGTAAGTAAGTAATTTTCTTTACTCAGTGAAGTGCTCTCAGATGCCGGAACAATGTGATTGATGTCTGGTGGACATTGTCCGCCGAGATAGAGACATGCTGTGAAACATACAGTATATTCCGGTCGGTTCTAACGATGCTCTTTTTCTTTCCTTCCCCTACCATTTCTGTCACTGAATTACGCAAAGAATTCACGCCACTGCGAGTGATCAGGGACGCCCTTCGGAATACTGGATCCAATACAGTATTTCAAACACGAGTCCAACCACAACTAACGTCGGAAAGAGGTTCAATTTAGTCTCCTGCAGGAAGCGGCAAGACTCCGTTTGGCCGTTCACCACCCGCATGCCCTTTCTACGGGCACTGAATTCGAGAGGGTGGCGCCCCTGACTCCTTCCATCTGGCCGCCGGATTATTCCCATTCTTCTCGCGGAACCTACAATTGGAAATCGAAATGGCAATGATGTCCTCAATGCCTTTAACGATGCAGTATGATGAACGTCACAAATACTGCAACAGCGTAGAGTTCGAAGCTGCGATATCCTACATCTGTTTCCCCAGGTACATATATCGAGGTTACGAAAACGTTCGATGATGGAGAACGCCGTGCCATATTTTGTGAATCTTTCTGAAGTATTGAAAGCCAGGATCATAAAAAAGATTTTGAAATACATTCTCGAAAAACAGATCCGTGGGTAAGATGAACGTTTGATGAGGCGTTGTTGAAAGCGGTATCTTCTGGGTGATATGATTGAGTAGGAAAACTGGAAGAGAACGAAGAGATCTTGTTTGAGGTTTCGTTAGAGTTGAACGCTTGATTGATATCGCGACGGTAAGACAGGTCGATCGGAGGCTGTCGCATCAGCTTGGCAATTTATACTAAACTGAAATCGGCGTACAATCCACCTGAATCAAGTGAGCAGCCATTAGAATACGACGGTTCGATATCCAGGCGTTTGGTTTCTCATCATTCAGTGCGCCATGCCACCCCTTTCATGTTAAACCACCTGAAAGACCTCCAACTCAGCATTACTCACCGTCTTCGGGTGCTTTTTTTGAAGTGATATTCTTTCTGTGCCGGGGCTCTAGACACCGTGGCCCATCTAACGTTGAATGAGCTGAATGACATACGGAATTGTAATAACAGCTTGGGGATCATGGCTACAAGCTCTAGTGAGTTTGACGTGATTGGTACCAGCTGGCTTCGATACTTTCACTTCATAGCGTTGATACGTGGTGGAATGGTAGTCGTTGAAAGCTGTGTCAGGCACGCATTTGCAAATGCTGTGCTGGACGCATTTACCGTTCTGACACACAAAAAATTGTTGTTTTCGACTGGCAAGACGCAGACTGGTCCGTAAAAGAGTCTTTCTCGCTTCGTTACGAAGTCATCCTCTCGATGACATTTTACCATGTCGCACGCATGAATGGTGTAGGACGCTGCTGGGGGAGTTGAAGTATTGAGGATTGAATTGATTCCCATTTGTGCGATGATCCTGTCATACTCCATTTTGGCTGGTACATCCAAAGATATGGTGGAATCGCAGATGGTTATTTATTGGAGTGCAAAACAGGAGCAAGACGTTACGGGATCTCCATAGCGGAGTCTACTGTTGAATGTTTGAATTGTGGGTGTCACTCTTCAAATTGTGGGTGAACCTGGCGCAAGTTACCTTTTTGCAAGCCACAACCGTGTGCTTAAGCGTAGCAATGACTGCTGGTAGCAGCCTCTCCCTGAGCACCGTCTACTGCTTTTGCACCCGCTTCTAAACTATTCTTCGTCATTGCGATCTGTGTCTCCAATTGCAACAAAGATATGTCAATGTTTCTTTTCGGGAGGAATGGATGCTTTGAATCTGAGTGGACGGGGCCTGAAAACTTGGCATGTGCTACATGTACATTCTATCTTGTGCAGTATCTTGCGCGTATTCGGTAAACTTCGATCAAGCTCCGATCGAAGAGGCAAGTTCATTAGCTTCAGTGTGCGGTGATATGTACAACCCGAAATGCATTGTACGAAGCTCCTGTCTCTTGTAAGAGCTCTTGTAAGAGCTATAGATTGATACGAGAATAGACGCATGATTGTGATTAGAGAAAAAGAAACCGGCAGTGATCAGTGCCACGTCTCACACGCTGAAATGTGTGAAGGTTTCGAGATCAGTTGCTCTCCGGCGATGTGCATGAACCGATCCGAGTACACTGTAATGTGTTTCCCATTGAGGAGGTACATTTGCACTACGTGGCACTGCAACTCCACGGAGGTCGTCGTTGACATCGGTCGTTCTACGTCATTCGGCTGCTGCTTCGTTCGCTCGGCGCAGTTGTGAGTGGTCGCTCGTCGCCCCCGAAGCGGTCGCCCACCTCTGACGTTCGATTTTGGCGTTTCTCACTTACTGTGATGCCATTGCAGCATTTCAAACACGCAGAAACCGCTACGATATTGTAATACCCTAGCACACTAATTCACTAAGTTGCCTGTGTCGCACCCGCTCGTGTTGGCCGCAAGCTCACCAACTACAATCACAGCGCTTCTCCGCAACTGCAAGACGTCCATTTGCTAATTGCAACTTCAATTAGAATATCTTAACAATGAGAAAAGGGACGCAAGGTAATGCGGTAAAAGTTATCTTACTCAATGCGACCGCGCTTGATCGGTTGTGCTTGGCGGACAAAACTGCAGCGTGGCCTAAAACTCTGACGTGTTCACATAGCAGTATAGACCACAACAATCTGGGTGACAGTTGGGCCGCGCGGTCGCGGCAGCGGTGCAGCCCAGATAGTTTGTAGTACAATCAGCCGCAGTTTGTTTTCAGCAGTCGTGCAACAAAGCAGCCTGACGCTAACGGTGATGTTTAGGACGGGCACGACCATGAAAAGAAGCATTGGAGACAGTGAAGTGCAGAATTGTGAGTAGAATATGGTGGAACAGGCAGTGGCAGTGACAGGGACGGTCGAGAAGTACACACATGTTTTGGTGGTGATATGTTTCATTTGCCGTTCTGCCCAACTGAAGGGTGCGGCTACGGCACGCTAAGATTCGAGGATAATTCGGGGAGGACAGTAGATATCGCTGGGTTGTTGCGTTGGCCATATTTACGACGTAGTTGTGTAATTCGGTGATGATAGATTGAACGTCAGCCTCCGATGCGACGGCGTCCGTGGTGATGAAGGTGTCCGCGCCTTTGTCAACTGTCTTCTCTAGGTGGTAGTGACAACCTTTTTGGTGGCCACAGATGGAGCGCTTGAGAGAGAGAGTGCGGTTGGTTGGTTTTACAGAGCAGTAGGAATGATGTATCTGAATTGTGGTTCCGATTGTTTTGGCGGTGGCTGTCGCGATTGTGAGATGGCTGTTATGGGTACGTATATGTGGAAGTTGCGGTTTTCTGGGGGTGGCAGTGGGGCGTTAGAAGTTGCAATGCTGATGGTGATGCTGCAATGAAAGTGGTCTCGACGACGAGAACGTCATGGTGTCTTTGGGTATGATTCAAGTAGCCTGGTTTTGAAATTAACTAAGTGCGGAGAGCAATCCTGCTCGACAACGTGACGCAGAGAATCGTTTCGATATTTGTCCTGAGAGGTGCCGCCTCAGCTCTTCCATCGGCGAGAAGGTTTTCTGCAACACTTTGCCTGTAGATCTGTCATCTCTCTCACAGTGAAGGAGTGGGCGCGGGCTACAGTTTATTGGGTGTTAACTTCACTTACCCTGGGCGCAAGGGCCTTGGGTAGAGTATGCGCACAACCCGGCGTCGTTAACGGCGCATTGAGGGCCCCACGTCCCGTGTGTACCACAACCCTATCCATTCCGTTCACACGGTTCTGGTGATGAAAAACATCCAACACACTGTCCCAATGTTACCATGGCTTGCTCAAATCTCCCATGATGTCTGTGAGGTCGAGAGACAACAACGATCTGAGGAAAGTCAATTGGGTCTGCTAGGCCACATCTCTGAAATATATTGTGGAGCTTGTTCACAACGGGTAGCAAGCGATCCATTGCTGCTGTATATGACGCCGTCATTCCGCATAGGCTGCTGCACACTTCTTTGCTGAGGCAGAAGCGACTTGCTTTTTCTTTCCTGTTAAATCACCGTCAACTAAATAGACAATATTCGAACGATGTATATACACCGTATCGGTACGATGAGACACAAGATATGCCGCTAGAAGTATGACTGAATTAGGAGATAGTGCAGCTGCAACTCGAAAAACAAGCTGAGTCGGGTTTGGGGCCAACCTTGTACTCTCGCTGCGTTTGTAGTTAGTTGGTGGCTTCATAAAGTACGGTAACCTGCCCTGGCTACACGGGTCCGTGCTGTACAACGTTATTACACTTGTCAAAATAGAAAGTGTTCACACTGTGAACACTTTGTGAACTTCACAGTACCAACGTACGCGACGAAAGATCATGCTGATCTTGAGAGACCCGAGTCATTTCTTCGCCATCGGACGAGCCTCGAGGCGACATACACGTCTTTTTCCTCAATCTGTTCCTTTTTGTGTCAGATAACCTTGCCGTATGGCTGAGCAGAAACGCCTACCCGGCGTTTTGGATGTGCTACGAATATCAGGAACACCTGAGCTTGCTTTCTTCATGCCACAGAACAATGAAGCATACTTTCATCAAGCAATTTGCGAAAACTATGATGAAGTGGCAATGATAAGGCTGGCAAGTATTCTGATCTCAAACGAGGATGATAAGCCTTTCGTACAGGACGCGGTGGATCTTCTTCTTGCTGCCGTTAAGAAGCAACAGACTGATCTTGATGAAGGAAATGAAATGATGGCGGCTTTACGGACTAGGAACGCTTCTATCGGCCTCGCCCGTGACCTTAAGGTCCGTTTGCTCCGAGTAACCGTCATCTTCAAAGAGTTGATTCAAAACGTGAATGCTCTGTCTACTCTGGCAGAAGACAATGCGGAGATGCTCCAATCACTACGCGTATCGGAAGAAATGGCAAACAGATCAAAGGCTATGGCAGAGGCAAGACTTAAGGAGATAAATTGGTGGTTCGAAATTGAAAGAAAAGAAAACTTTGTTCAAACGTTCGGTATTTCTCGCAACCAAAGCTTACGTTTCATGGCGAACATAGATCATGAAAACGCAGTACTCTGTGAGGAGAGGGACAGGAATATGAAAACTGCGAATAGATGAAGTAACGGAAGTTTTGTATTCGAGTTTATCGCACATGGTATTGTGCTTCTGACGTTGAGACGGTGAAACGCTGTATGTTCGGTGTTTGTCTGTCCTCCACACTTGTGACAGAGCATAAGCTTCTCGTTCGAACAATGATTGGACCCTTTCTTCTTGCACTGAATGTCAGTCGGCTTTCTATGTCAAATTGATCTTTCCGACTTGTGTACGCTTTACATTCTTCTCCAAACGTAAAATAAAGATGGTCACATCTCCAAACCTGAGGGTCTTTTCATTCATCAACCCATATCGCCATCACTCTCATAAGCAAACTGCAAGGGAGTGAGGGCAGATAATAATTGGTACTGAACATCTTCACCAGAACTGTAGATATGGAGGAGGACGAAGGCGCAGAGAGCGTCAACCAGACGCCTGCCCAGGGTCTCTGCGTTTACTTGGTCCTTTCCGGTTAAGTAGCGAGCCTGAGTCGCACCAGGCTCGCCTTGGGCGGTTCTTTTGTCCGCACGAGCAGAGACGTAACCTACGCAGCTACATGCCACCCCACGCTAGTCGTGAGGAACACGGATCAATACAATAACAGTCTATCATTTGCGCGCATTTGCGCGCAACCAAGTGACCTCCTGCAACGTTCTTAAGAGCGTTCAACGACGGACGCCGCACGACAAGAACCACGAACGAAATACTGTCGATCTGGGACCAACGAGAGCTTCTCTCCAACGGGGAGTTATATCCTTGTAATACTTCTATGGCCGTGATGTAATCACACGTAATGGCCATAATGCCCCACTGTATTACACTATATTACAAATACCTGTTGGATTCCAAAGTTGTGAGTCATCCGGGGCATCCAATCCAAGCAATTCTTCTTGTGACACAAGATCAAAATCAATACGATCGACGATTGTGGCGAACTGCCCAAACTATTTGCGGGAGATGTTCCCCGTACAGTTCGTGGCACATTCTCTGCAGCGCCTCGCATCTCCATCCACAGACTATCGGGGCCATAATTTACTCACTTCAAGTCTGTCAAGAGCTCTAGCAGGCCAATGGCGCTCGCCGCGGAATGATCCAAAACCCTGCGGCGGAGGTGCAGTGATAACCGGCCAAGCTCCTGTGAGGTGCTATCGTCCCCGCCAGAGCGAGCAGCCGCAGTCATCAGTCTTCACGGCACACACACTGATTTGTGTGAAGGTTTCGAGATCGGTTGCTTTCCAGCGATGTGCATGAAACGATCTGCGTACACGGTACCTCTGTACCCTGTAACGTGTTTACCATTGACGGGGTACACTTACACTAACTCAGGTGGATTCGCAGATGCATGGCCCACCCTATCCATAGATATCCCACATTCGAGTTTGTTGTTTCCCATTTTCTGTGATGTCACCGCAACTGCTCTAGCTCGCCGAAGCCGCTGCGATATTCTTGTACAGATGTTAGTTGCCTGTGTGGCACTCTCGAGTGTTCGATGCGGAGTCAACAACTTCCATTACAGCGCTCGTCCCGAAAGCGTACCACTTCCAAGTGTACAACTTCCGTTTCCTTTTTGTAACGCAGATTGGAAGAGCTTAACAATGAAAGAAGGGTCGCAACGTGATGCGGTAGAAGGTATCTGACTAAATGCAGTCATGATCGATCTGTTGTGTTTGGTACAAAGAATTGCGCTTTGATCTCAACTGTTGGCGTGTTCATGAATTGGTCAAACAATTGTCGTCACCGGCGCGCCATGCGGTCGCTGCAGCGGTTCGGCTGAGATAGTTTGCATTGGTTCCACCCTCAGTTTGGTAATGGCAATGGTGTGTCGGAGCTGTACCGCGGTAACTGCATTGTTTAGGGCCCAATTGGTCATCCACGGGAGCCTTGACGGCGGTGAAGTAGAGAATTGTGAGTAAGGCGAGAGTGGTGGGTCGACAGGTCGACTAGTACAGGGACGGTCAAGAAGTACATACACGTTGTGTGGCGATATGCTTCATTAGCGATGGCGGTTCCTGTCCGGAGGTCATGTTAACGACACGCTAGGAATCGGGAAGGTTTGGAGACTACCACGATGTTGGGTCGGTAAGGCGTCGAGATCTGTTACGTATTTGTAGCATACTTGTTGCATAGTAAGTGCTGTGCAGCGATGAGAGAATATACATTGGCGTACGATGCGACGGCGTCCGATGCGACAGCGTACGATGCGACGGCGTACGATGCGACAGCGTACGATGCGACGGCGTACGATGCGACAGCGTACGATGCGACGGCGTACGATGCGACAGCCTACGATGCGACCGCGTACGATGCGACCGCTCAAGATGCGACGGCGAACGATGCGACCGCTTAAGATGCGACCGCTTAAGATGCGACCGCTTAAGATGCGACGACGTCCGATGCGATGGAGGTGTTCGCACCCTTGCCGACCGCCACCGACCTTCTGACGATAGAGACAATCGTGTTTGTAGCGGAAGTTCCCACGTTTGATAGGGAGATAGCGTTACTTCAAAGATGTACAGGGCGACTGAAATGTTGAAACTCAGTTGTGGTGCAGATGGTTCTGGTCGTGTCTGTTGCGATTTTGAGAGGGCGGCTATGAAAACGTTCGTGTGGAGACTTTTTTGGACGTGGGGATTTTCCGGTGATCGGCGGTGGAGCGATGGAGGTCGTAGATGTTGATGGCGGCGATGCTGCAAAAGAAGTGATCGCGACGACGAGAGCATCATGACGAATTGGGTATGACTCTGGGAGCTCTGATACAATGGAGTGCCAATTATCCGGGAAGTCGGAACATCGGCCCCACCCGATCCAGGAAGTCCGGACCTACGCTCCCTCACAGTGCTCCTGTCGCGGTTGGTGCGGGTCCACTCAAGGGTGTGGGTCCGAGCACTGAATATGTCCAAAGTATCCGCGCGCTTCCTTGGTAGCCGGTTACACGCAGTTCACGTATCCACGTGGAGCACTCCAATTGACATGAAGCAATCGCTCAACTGCTGCCAGATCACGTGTCTGTGACGTGGCGCGAGCGACGACGCAGCGGCCATTATAATATGGCCATCGCCGGCGCTCCGCTTCGCGCATCATCCAAGCTGCGACGACGGCCGTCGCACCGCTCTTCGTCTCGCGAGCGTCTCATCCTGCGGGCGCCTCGCCTCGCGGGCGCCTCTCGCGCGGCCGCGAGGTGAGGGCGTGACTACCGCGAGACGAGGGCGGGCGGGCGCCTCGCGGCCGATCGCCCTCGGCTTCGATGGGCTGTCGCTTGCCACCCCCACCCGTCGGCGCCGGAAGCCGGCCGCTGTCACACCGCGCGCCGAAATTTGATCATCCGATCGCCGCTGTTCGAAGAGCGCTTCATCTCGATGGAACCGCAAGAAGGAGATGGGCAGCCTGGAAGGCATGTAATACGTCATGGCGAAGGGCTTTAACCACTTTACGTGCTTGGAATAGGTCGCGAAGTGCTTGTACACGCAGGATTCGCTGCTGATTCAGTGAGAAGAAAAGGAAATGCAGAAGGGCTCGGTGCTTGACATCTTTCGAAAGAAGATATTCGAGCCGCGTTCCGACTCCCATTCGGGAAGATAATTGTTCCTATGAGCAGCATGTAGTCGCATTTGGTAACGATGTTAAGATGAATGGTGCACCAAGGCTTGCGGCATGTAATTATGGATCCCAGGCGCACCATTCTATCATGGCGATCAAATACGACAGGCATGGTTCTCTCAATCAGCCCGCAGCAACGTTGACGATTTCCGAAGATTGGGCCTTGGGGCAAAATGAAGAAACGCAAGAATTGGTAAGTAAGTAATTTTCTTTACTCAGTGAAGTGCTCTCAGATGCCGGAACAATGTGATTGATGTCTGGTGGACATTGTCCGCCGAGATAGAGACATGCTGTGAAACATACAGTATATTCCGGTCGGTTCTAACGATGCTCTTTTTCTTTCCTTCCCCTACCATTTCTGTCACTGAATTACGCAAAGAATTCACGCCACTGCGAGTGATCAGGACGCCCTTCGGAATACTGGATCCAATACAGTATTTCAAACACGAGTCCAACCACACTAACGTCGGAAAGAGGTTCAATTTAGTCTCCTGCAGGAAGCGGCAAGACTCCGTTTGGCCGTTCACCCGCATGCCCTTTCTACGGCACTGAATTCGAGAGGGTGGCGCCCCTGACTCCTTCCATCTGGCCGCCGGATTATTCCCATTCTTCCGCGGAACCTACAATGGAAATCGAAATGGCAATGATGTCCTCAATGCCTTTAACGATGCAGTATGATGAACGTCACAAATACTGCAACAGCGTAGAGTTCGAAGCTGCGATATCCTACATCTGTTTCCCCAGGTACATATATCGAGGTTACGAAAACGTTCGATGATGGAGAACGCCGTGCCATATTTTGTGAATCTTTCTGAAGTATTGAAAGCCAGGATCATAAAAAAGATTTTGAAATACATTCTCGAAAAACAGATCCGTGGGTAAGATGAACGTTTGATGAGGCGTTGTTGAAAGCGGTATCTTCTGGGTGATATGATTGAGTAGGAAAACTGGAAGAGAACGAAGAGATCTTGTTTGAGGTTTCGTTAGAGTTGAACGCTTGATTGATATCGCGACGGTAAGACAGGTCGATCGGAGGCTGTCGCATCAGCTTGGCAATTTATACTAAACTGAAATCGGCGTACAATCCACCTGAATCAAGTGAGCAGCCATTAGAATACGACGGTTCGATATCCAGGCGTTTGGTTTCTCATCATTCAGTGCGCCATGCCACCCCTTTCATGTTAAACCACCTGAAAGACCTCCAACTCAGCATTACTCACCGTCTTCGGGTGCTTTTTTTGAAGTGATATTCTTTCTGTGCCGGGGCTCTAGACACCGTGGCCCATCTAACGTTGAATGAGCTGAATGACATACGGAATTGTAATAACAGCTTGGGGATCATGGCTACAAGCTCTAGTGAGTTTGACGTGATTGGTACCAGCTGGCTTCGATACTTTCACTTCATAGCGTTGATACGTGGTGGAATGGTAGTCGTTGAAAGCTGTGTCAGGCACGCATTTGCAAATGCTGTGCTGGACGCATTTACCGTTCTGACACACAAAAAATTGTTGTTTTCGACTGGCAAGACGCAGACTGGTCCGTAAAAGAGTCTTTCTCGCTTCGTTACGAAGTCATCCTCTCGATGACATTTTACCATGTCGCACGCATGAATGGTGTAGGACGCTGCTGGGGGAGTTGAAGTATTGAGGATTGAATTGATTCCCATTTGTGCGATGATCCTGTCATACTCCATTTTGGCTGGTACATCCAAAGATATGGTGGAATCGCAGATGGTTATTTATTGGAGTGCAAAACAGGAGCAAGACGTTACGGGATCTCCATAGCGGAGTCTACTGTTGAATGTTTGAATTGTGGGTGTCACTCTTCAAATTGTGGGTGAACCTGGCGCAAGTTACCTTTTTGCAAGCCACAACCGTGTGCTTAAGCGTAGCAATGACTGCTGGTAGCAGCCTCTCCCTGAGCACCGTCTACTGCTTTTGCACCCGCTTCTAAACTATTCTTCGTCATTGCGATCTGTGTCTCCAATTGCAACAAAGATATGTCAATGTTTCTTTTCGGGAGGAATGGATGCTTTGAATCTGAGTGGACGGGGCCTGAAAACTTGGCATGTGCTACATGTACATTCTATCTTGTGCAGTATCTTGCGCGTATTCGGTAAACTTCGATCAAGCTCCGATCGAAGAGGCAAGTTCATTAGCTTCAGTGTGCGGTGATATGTACAACCCGAAATGCATTGTACGAAGCTCCTGTCTCTTGTAAGAGCTCTTGTAAGAGCTATAGATTGATACGAGAATAGACGCATGATTGTGATTAGAGAAAAAGAAACCGGCAGTGATCAGTGCCACGTCTCACACGCTGAAATGTGTGAAGGTTTCGAGATCAGTTGCTCTCCGGCGATGTGCATGAACCGATCCGAGTACACTGTAATGTGTTTCCCATTGAGGAGGTACATTTGCACTACGTGGCACTGCAACTCCACGGAGGTCGTCGTTGACATCGGTCGTTCTACGTCATTCGGCTGCTGCTTCGTTCGCTCGGCGCAGTTGTGAGTGGTCGCTCGTCGCCCCCGAAGCGGTCGCCCACCTCTGACGTTCGATTTTGGCGTTTCTCACTTACTGTGATGCCATTGCAGCATTTCAAACACGCAGAAACCGCTACGATATTGTAATACCCTAGCACACTAATTCACTAAGTTGCCTGTGTCGCACCCGCTCGTGTTGGCCGCAAGCTCACCAACTACAATCACAGCGCTTCTCCGCAACTGCAAGACGTCCATTTGCTAATTGCAACTTCAATTAGAATATCTTAACAATGAGAAAAGGGACGCAAGGTAATGCGGTAAAAGTTATCTTACTCAATGCGACCGCGCTTGATCGGTTGTGCTTGGCGGACAAAACTGCAGCGTGGCCTAAAACTCTGACGTGTTCACATAGCAGTATAGACCACAACAATCTGGGTGACAGTTGGGCCGCGCGGTCGCGGCAGCGGTGCAGCCCAGATAGTTTGTAGTACAATCAGCCGCAGTTTGTTTTCAGCAGTCGTGCAACAAAGCAGCCTGACGCTAACGGTGATGTTTAGGACGGGCACGACCATGAAAAGAAGCATTGGAGACAGTGAAGTGCAGAATTGTGAGTAGAATATGGTGGAACAGGCAGTGGCAGTGACAGGGACGGTCGAGAAGTACACACATGTTTTGGTGGTGATATGTTTCATTTGCCGTTCTGCCCAACTGAAGGGTGCGGCTACGGCACGCTAAGATTCGAGGATAATTCGGGGAGGACAGTAGATATCGCTGGGTTGTTGCGTTGGCCATATTTACGACGTAGTTGTGTAATTCGGTGATGATAGATTGAACGTCAGCCTCCGATGCGACGGCGTCCGTGGTGATGAAGGTGTCCGCGCCTTTGTCAACTGTCTTCTCTAGGTGGTAGTGACAACCTTTTTGGTGGCCACAGATGGAGCGCTTGAGAGAGAGAGTGCGGTTGGTTGGTTTTACAGAGCAGTAGGAATGATGTATCTGAATTGTGGTTCCGATTGTTTTGGCGGTGGCTGTCGCGATTGTGAGATGGCTGTTATGGGTACGTATATGTGGAAGTTGCGGTTTTCTGGGGGTGGCAGTGGGGCGTTAGAAGTTGCAATGCTGATGGTGATGCTGCAATGAAAGTGGTCTCGACGACGAGAACGTCATGGTGTCTTTGGGTATGATTCAAGTAGCCTGGTTTTGAAATTAACTAAGTGCGGAGAGCAATCCTGCTCGACAACGTGACGCAGAGAATCGTTTCGATATTTGTCCTGAGAGGTGCCGCCTCAGCTCTTCCATCGGCGAGAAGGTTTTCTGCAACACTTTGCCTGTAGATCTGTCATCTCTCTCACAGTGAAGGAGTGGGCGCGGGCTACAGTTTATTGGGTGTTAACTTCACTTACCCTGGGCGCAAGGGCCTTGGGTAGAGTATGCGCACAACCCGGCGTCGTTAACGGCGCATTGAGGGCCCCACGTCCCGTGTGTACCACAACCCTATCCATTCCGTTCACACGGTTCTGGTGATGAAAAACATCCAACACACTGTCCCAATGTTACCATGGCTTGCTCAAATCTCCCATGATGTCTGTGAGGTCGAGAGACAACAACGATCTGAGGAAAGTCAATTGGGTCTGCTAGGCCACATCTCTGAAATATATTGTGGAGCTTGTTCACAACGGGTAGCAAGCGATCCATTGCTGCTGTATATGACGCCGTCATTCCGCATAGGCTGCTGCACACTTCTTTGCTGAGGCAGAAGCGACTTGCTTTTTCTTTCCTGTTAAATCACCGTCAACTAAATAGACAATATTCGAACGATGTATATACACCGTATCGGTACGATGAGACACAAGATATGCCGCTAGAAGTATGACTGAATTAGGAGATAGTGCAGCTGCAACTCGAAAAACAAGCTGAGTCGGGTTTGGGGCCAACCTTGTACTCTCGCTGCGTTTGTAGTTAGTTGGTGGCTTCATAAAGTACGGTAACCTGCCCTGGCTACACGGGTCCGTGCTGTACAACGTTATTACACTTGTCAAAATAGAAAGTGTTCACACTGTGAACACTTTGTGAACTTCACAGTACCAACGTACGCGACGAAAGATCATGCTGATCTTGAGAGACCCGAGTCATTTCTTCGCCATCGGACGAGCCTCGAGGCGACATACACGTCTTTTTCCTCAATCTGTTCCTTTTTGTGTCAGATAACCTTGCCGTATGGCTGAGCAGAAACGCCTACCCGGCGTTTTGGATGTGCTACGAATATCAGGAACACCTGAGCTTGCTTTCTTCATGCCACAGAACAATGAAGCATACTTTCATCAAGCAATTTGCGAAAACTATGATGAAGTGGCAATGATAAGGCTGGCAAGTATTCTGATCTCAAACGAGGATGATAAGCCTTTCGTACAGGACGCGGTGGATCTTCTTCTTGCTGCCGTTAAGAAGCAACAGACTGATCTTGATGAAGGAAATGAAATGATGGCGGCTTTACGGACTAGGAACGCTTCTATCGGCCTCGCCCGTGACCTTAAGGTCCGTTTGCTCCGAGTAACCGTCATCTTCAAAGAGTTGATTCAAAACGTGAATGCTCTGTCTACTCTGGCAGAAGACAATGCGGAGATGCTCCAATCACTACGCGTATCGGAAGAAATGGCAAACAGATCAAAGGCTATGGCAGAGGCAAGACTTAAGGAGATAAATTGGTGGTTCGAAATTGAAAGAAAAGAAAACTTTGTTCAAACGTTCGGTATTTCTCGCAACCAAAGCTTACGTTTCATGGCGAACATAGATCATGAAAACGCAGTACTCTGTGAGGAGAGGGACAGGAATATGAAAACTGCGAATAGATGAAGTAACGGAAGTTTTGTATTCGAGTTTATCGCACATGGTATTGTGCTTCTGACGTTGAGACGGTGAAACGCTGTATGTTCGGTGTTTGTCTGTCCTCCACACTTGTGACAGAGCATAAGCTTCTCGTTCGAACAATGATTGGACCCTTTCTTCTTGCACTGAATGTCAGTCGGCTTTCTATGTCAAATTGATCTTTCCGACTTGTGTACGCTTTACATTCTTCTCCAAACGTAAAATAAAGATGGTCACATCTCCAAACCTGAGGGTCTTTTCATTCATCAACCCATATCGCCATCACTCTCATAAGCAAACTGCAAGGGAGTGAGGGCAGATAATAATTGGTACTGAACATCTTCACCAGAACTGTAGATATGGAGGAGGACGAAGGCGCAGAGAGCGTCAACCAGACGCCTGCCCAGGGTCTCTGCGTTTACTTGGTCCTTTCCGGTTAAGTAGCGAGCCTGAGTCGCACCAGGCTCGCCTTGGGCGGTTCTTTTGTCCGCACGAGCAGAGACGTAACCTACGCAGCTACATGCCACCCACGCTAGTCGTGAGGAACACGGATCAATACAATAACAGTCTATCATTTGCGCGCATTTGCGCGCAACCAAGTGACCTCCTGCAACGTTCTTAAGAGCGTTCAACGACGGACGCCGCACGACAAGAACCACGAACGAAATACTGTCGATCTGGGACCAACGAGAGCTTCTCTCCAACGGGGAGTTATATCCTTGTAATACTTCTATGGCCGTGATGTAATCACACGTAATGGCCATAATGCCCCACTGTATTACACTATATTACAAATACCTGTTGGATTCCAAAGTTGTGAGTCATCCGGGGCATCCAATCCAAGCAATTCTTCTTGTGACACAAGATCAAAATCAATACGATCGACGATTGTGGCGAACTGCCCAAACTATTTGCGGGAGATGTTCCCCGTACAGTTCGTGGCACATTCTCTGCAGCGCCTCGCATCTCCATCCACAGACTATCGGGGCCATAATTTACTCACTTCAAGTCTGTCAAGAGCTCTAGCAGGCCAATGGCGCTCGCCGCGGAATGATCCAAAACCCTGCGGCGGAGGTGCAGTGATAACCGGCCAAGCTCCTGTGAGGTGCTATCGTCCCCGCCAGAGCGAGCAGCCGCAGTCATCAGTCTTCACGGCACACACACTGATTTGTGTGAAGGTTTCGAGATCGGTTGCTTTCCAGCGATGTGCATGAAACGATCTGCGTACACGGTACCTCTGTACCCTGTAACGTGTTTACCATTGACGGGGTACACTTACACTAACTCAGGTGGATTCGCAGATGCATGGCCCACCCTATCCATAGATATCCCACATTCGAGTTTGTTGTTTCCCATTTTCTGTGATGTCACCGCAACTGCTCTAGCTCGCCGAAGCCGCTGCGATATTCTTGTACAGATGTTAGTTGCCTGTGTGGCACTCTCGAGTGTTCGATGCGGAGTCAACAACTTCCATTACAGCGCTCGTCCCGAAAGCGTACCACTTCCAAGTGTACAACTTCCGTTTCCTTTTTGTAACGCAGATTGGAAGAGCTTAACAATGAAAGAAGGGTCGCAACGTGATGCGGTAGAAGGTATCTGACTAAATGCAGTCATGATCGATCTGTTGTGTTTGGTACAAAGAATTGCGCTTTGATCTCAACTGTTGGCGTGTTCATGAATTGGTCAAACAATTGTCGTCACCGGCGCGCCATGCGGTCGCTGCAGCGGTTCGGCTGAGATAGTTTGCATTGGTTCCACCCTCAGTTTGGTAATGGCAATGGTGTGTCGGAGCTGTACCGCGGTAACTGCATTGTTTAGGGCCCAATTGGTCATCCACGGGAGCCTTGACGGCGGTGAAGTAGAGAATTGTGAGTAAGGCGAGAGTGGTGGGTCGACAGGTCGACTAGTACAGGGACGGTCAAGAAGTACATACACGTTGTGTGGCGATATGCTTCATTAGCGATGGCGGTTCCTGTCCGGAGGTCATGTTAACGACACGCTAGGAATCGGGAAGGTTTGGAGACTACCACGATGTTGGGTCGGTAAGGCGTCGAGATCTGTTACGTATTTGTAGCATACTTGTTGCATAGTAAGTGCTGTGCAGCGATGAGAGAATATACATTGGCGTACGATGCGACGGCGTCCGATGCGACAGCGTACGATGCGACGGCGTACGATGCGACAGCGTACGATGCGACGGCGTACGATGCGACAGCGTACGATGCGACGGCGTACGATGCGACAGCCTACGATGCGACCGCGTACGATGCGACCGCTCAAGATGCGACGGCGAACGATGCGACCGCTTAAGATGCGACCGCTTAAGATGCGACCGCTTAAGATGCGACGACGTCCGATGCGATGGAGGTGTTCGCACCCTTGCCGACCGCCACCGACCTTCTGACGATAGAGACAATCGTGTTTGTAGCGGAAGTTCCCACGTTTGATAGGGAGATAGCGTTACTTCAAAGATGTACAGGGCGACTGAAATGTTGAAACTCAGTTGTGGTGCAGATGGTTCTGGTCGTGTCTGTTGCGATTTTGAGAGGGCGGCTATGAAAACGTTCGTGTGGAGACTTTTTTGGACGTGGGGATTTTCCGGTGATCGGCGGTGGAGCGATGGAGGTCGTAGATGTTGATGGCGGCGATGCTGCAAAAGAAGTGATCGCGACGACGAGAGCATCATGACGAATTGGGTATGACTCTGGGAGCTCTGATACAATGGAGTGCCAATTATCCGGGAAGTCGGAACATCGGCCCCACCCGATCCAGGAAGTCCGGACCTACGCTCCCTCACAGTGCTCCTGTCGCGGTTGGTGCGGGTCCACTCAAGGGTGTGGGTCCGAGCACTGAATATGTCCAAAGTATCCGCGCGCTTCCTTGGTAGCCGGTTACACGCAGTTCACGTATCCACGTGGAGCACTCCAATTGACATGAAGCAATCGCTCAACTGCTGCCAGATCACGTGTCTGTGACGTGGCGCGAGCGACGACGCAGCGGCCATTATAATATGGCCATCGCCGGCGCTCCGCTTCGCGCATCATCCAAGCTGCGACGACGGCCGTCGCACCGCTCTTCGTCTCGCGAGCGTCTCATCCTGCGGGCGCCTCGCCTCGCGGGCGCCTCTCGCGCGGCCGCGAGGTGAGGGCGTGACTACCGCGAGACGAGGGCGGGCGGGCGCCTCGCGGCCGATCGCCCTCGGCTTCGATGGGCTGTCGCTTGCCACCCACCCGTCGGCGCCGGAAGCCGGCCGCTGTCACACCGCGCGCCGAAATTTGATCATCCGATCGCCGCTGTTCGAAGAGCGCTTCATCTCGATGGAACCGCAAGAAGGAGATGGGCAGCCTGGAAGGCATGTAATACGTCATGGCGAAGGGCTTTAACCACTTTACGTGCTTGGAATAGGTCGCGAAGTGCTTGTACACGCAGGATTCGCTGCTGATTCAGTGAGAAGAAAAGGAAATGCAGAAGGGCTCGGTGCTTGACATCTTTCGAAAGAAGATATTCGAGCCGCGTTCCGACTCCCATTCGGGAAGATAATTGTTCCTATGAGCAGCATGTAGTCGCATTTGGTAACGATGTTAAGATGAATGGTGCACCAAGGCTTGCGGCATGTAATTATGGATCCCAGGCGCACCATTCTATCATGGCGATCAAATACGACAGGCATGGTTCTCTCAATCAGCCCGCAGCAACGTTGACGATTTCCGAAGATTGGGCCTTGGAGCAAAATGAAGAAACGCAAGAATTGGTAAGTAAGTAATTTTCTTTACTCAGTGAAGTGCTCTCAGATGCCGGAACAATGTGATTGATGTCTGGTGGACATTGTCCGCCGAGATAGAGACATGCTGTGAAACATACAGTATATTCCGGTCGGTTCTAACGATGCTCTTTTTCTTTCCTTCCCCTACCATTTCTGTCACTGAATTACGCAAAGAATTCACGCCACTGCGAGTGATCAGGACGCCCTTCGGAATACTGGATCCAATACAGTATTTCAAACACGAGTCCAACCACACTAACGTCGGAAAGAGGTTCAATTTAGTCTCCTGCAGGAAGCGGCAAGACTTGGACTGGCTTTCAAAACTTCCGAAAGATTCACGGCAAAATATGGGACGGCGTTTTTCATCATCGAAAGGTTTCGTAACCTCTATATATCTTAAGAAACAAATGCAGGATATCGCAGCTTCGAACTCTACCCTGTTGCAGTATTTGTGACGTTCATCATACTGCATCGTTAAACGCATTGAGGACATCATTGCCATTCCAATTTCCATCGTAGGTTCCGCGGAAGAATGGGTTACGAATAATCCGTTCGGCCATGATGGAAGGGGTCGGGGCCGTGCCATCCTCTGTGAATTCATTGCCGTAGGAAAGGGCATGCGGCTAAACGGCCAAAAGGAGGACCATGAACACGATTCCGAAATACATTCTCGAAAAACAGATTCGTGGGTAAGATGAGCGTTTGATGAGGTGTTGTTGAAAGCGGTATCTTCTGGGTGATATGATTGAGTAGGAAAACTGGAAGAGAACGAAGAGATCTTGTTTGAGGTTTCGTTAGAGTTGAACGCTTGATTGATATCGCGACGGTAAGACAGGTCGATCGGAGGCTGTCACATCAGCTTGGCAATTTATACTAAACTGAAATCGGCGTACAATCCACCTGAATCAAGTGAGCAGCCATTAGAATACGACGGTTCGATATCCAGGCGTTTGGTTTCTCATCATTCAGTGCGCCATGCCACCCCTTTCATGTTAAACCACCTGAAAGACCTCCAACTCAGCATTACTCACCGTCTTCGGGTGCTTTTTTTGAAGTGATATTCTTTCTGTGCCGGGGCTCTAGACACCGTGGCCCATCTAACGTTGAATGAGCTGAATGACATACGGAATTGTAATAACAGCTTGGGGATCATGGCTACAAGCTCTAGTGAGTTTGACGTGATTGGTACCAGCTGGCTTCGATACTTTCACTTCATAGCGTTGATACGTGGTGGAATGGTAGTCGTTGAAAGCTGTGTCAGGCACGCATTTGCAAATGCTGTGCTGGACGCATTTACCGTTCTGACACACAAAAAATTGTTGTTTTCGACTGGCAAGACGCAGACTGGTCCGTAAAAGAGTCTTTCTCGCTTCGTTACGAAGTCATCCTCTCGATGACATTTTACCATGTCGCACGCATGAATGGTGTAGGACGCTGCTGGGGGAGTTGAAGTATTGAGGATTGAATTGATTCCCATTTGTGCGATGATCCTGTCATACTTCATTTTGGCTGGTACATCCAAAGATATGGTGGAATCGCAGATGGTTATTTATTGGAGTGCAAAACAGGAGCAAGACGTTACGGGATCTCCATAGCGGAGTCTACTGTTGAATGTTTGAATTGTGGGTGTCACTCTTCAAATTGTGGGTGAACCTGGCGCAAGTTACCTTTTTGCAAGCCACAACCGTGTGCTTAAGCGTAGCAATGACTGCTGGTAGCAGCCTCTCCCTGAGCACCGTCTACTGCTTTTGCACCCGCTTCTAAACTATTCTTCGTCATTGCGATCTGTGTCTCCAATTGCAACAAAGATATGTCAATGTTTCTTTTCGGGAGGAATGGATGCTTTGAATCTGAGTGGACGGGGCCTGAAAACTTGGCATGTGCTACATGTACATTCTATCTTGTGCAGTATCTTGCGCGTATTCGGTAAACTTCGATCAAGCTCCGATCGAAGAGGCAAGTTCATTAGCTTCAGTGTGCGGTGATATGTACAACCCGAAATGCATTGTACGAAGCTCCTGTCTCTTGTAAGAGCTCTTGTAAGAGCTATAGATTGATACGAGAATAGACGCATGATTGTGATTAGAGAAAAAGAAACCGGCAGTGATCAGTGCCACGTCTCACACGCTGAAATGTGTGAAGGTTTCGAGATCAGTTGCTCTCCGGCGATGTGCATGAACCGATCCGAGTACACTGTAATGTGTTTCCCATTGAGGAGGTACATTTGCACTACGTGGCACTGCAACTCCACGGAGGTCGTCGTTGACATCGGTCGTTCTACGTCATTCGGCTGCTGCTTCGTTCGCTCGGCGCAGTTGTGAGTGGTCGCTCGTCGCCCCCGAAGCGGTCGCCCACCTCTGACGTTCGATTTTGGCGTTTCTCACTTACTGTGATGCCATTGCAGCATTTCAAACACGCAGAAACCGCTACGATATTGTAATACCCTAGCACACTAATTCACTAAGTTGCCTGTGTCGCACCCGCTCGTGTTGGCCGCAAGCTCACCAACTACAATCACAGCGCTTCTCCGCAACTGCAAGACGTCCATTTGCTAATTGCAACTTCAATTAGAATATCTTAACAATGAGAAAAGGGACGCAAGGTAATGCGGTAAAAGTTATCTTACTCAATGCGACCGCGCTTGATCGGTTGTGCTTGGCGGACAAAACTGCAGCGTGGCCTAAAACTCTGACGTGTTCACATAGCAGTATAGACCACAACAATCTGGGTGACAGTTGGGCCGCGCGGTCGCGGCAGCGGTGCAGCCCAGATAGTTTGTAGTACAATCAGCCGCAGTTTGTTTTCAGCAGTCGTGCAACAAAGCAGCCTGACGCTAACGGTGATGTTTAGGACGGGCACGACCATGAAAAGAAGCATTGGAGACAGTGAAGTGCAGAATTGTGAGTAGAATATGGTGGAACAGGCAGTGGCAGTGACAGGGACGGTCGAGAAGTACACACATGTTTTGGTGGTGATATGTTTCATTTGCCGTTCTGCCCAACTGAAGGGTGCGGCTACGGCACGCTAAGATTCGAGGATAATTCGGGGAGGACAGTAGATATCGCTGGGTTGTTGCGTTGGCCATATTTACGACGTAGTTGTGTAATTCGGTGATGATAGATTGAACGTCAGCCTCCGATGCGACGGCGTCCGTGGTGATGAAGGTGTCCGCGCCTTTGTCAACTGTCTTCTCTAGGTGGTAGTGACAACCTTTTTGGTGGCCACAGATGGAGCGCTTGAGAGAGAGAGTGCGGTTGGTTGGTTTTACAGAGCAGTAGGAATGATGTATCTGAATTGTGGTTCCGATTGTTTTGGCGGTGGCTGTCGCGATTGTGAGATGGCTGTTATGGGTACGTATATGTGGAAGTTGCGGTTTTCTGGGGGTGGCAGTGGGGCGTTAGAAGTTGCAATGCTGATGGTGATGCTGCAATGAAAGTGGTCTCGACGACGAGAACGTCATGGTGTCTTTGGGTATGATTCAAGTAGCCTGGTTTTGAAATTAACTAAGTGCGGAGAGCAATCCTGCTCGACAACGTGACGCAGAGAATCGTTTCGATATTTGTCCTGAGAGGTGCCGCCTCAGCTCTTCCATCGGCGAGAAGGTTTTCTGCAACACTTTGCCTGTAGATCTGTCATCTCTCTCACAGTGAAGGAGTGGGCGCGGGCTACAGTTTATTGGGTGTTAACTTCACTTACCCTGGGCGCAAGGGCCTTGGGTAGAGTATGCGCACAACCCGGCGTCGTTAACGGCGCATTGAGGGCCCCACGTCCCGTGTGTACCACAACCCTATCCATTCCGTTCACACGGTTCTGGTGATGAAAAACATCCAACACACTGTCCCAATGTTACCATGGCTTGCTCAAATCTCCCATGATGTCTGTGAGGTCGAGAGACAACAACGATCTGAGGAAAGTCAATTGGGTCTGCTAGGCCACATCTCTGAAATATATTGTGGAGCTTGTTCACAACGGGTAGCAAGCGATCCATTGCTGCTGTATATGACGCCGTCATTCCGCATAGGCTGCTGCACACTTCTTTGCTGAGGCAGAAGCGACTTGCTTTTTCTTTCCTGTTAAATCACCGTCAACTAAATAGACAATATTCGAACGATGTATATACACCGTATCGGTACGATGAGACACAAGATATGCCGCTAGAAGTATGACTGAATTAGGAGATAGTGCAGCTGCAACTCGAAAAACAAGCTGAGTCGGGTTTGGGGCCAACCTTGTACTCTCGCTGCGTTTGTAGTTAGTTGGTGGCTTCATAAAGTACGGTAACCTGCCCTGGCTACACGGGTCCGTGCTGTACAACGTTATTACACTTGTCAAAATAGAAAGTGTTCACACTGTGAACACTTTGTGAACTTCACAGTACCAACGTACGCGACGAAAGATCATGCTGATCTTGAGAGACCCGAGTCATTTCTTCGCCATCGGACGAGCCTCGAGGCGACATACACGTCTTTTTCCTCAATCTGTTCCTTTTTGTGTCAGATAACCTTGCCGTATGGCTGAGCAGAAACGCCTACCCGGCGTTTTGGATGTGCTACGAATATCAGGAACACCTGAGCTTGCTTTCTTCATGCCACAGAACAATGAAGCATACTTTCATCAAGCAATTTGCGAAAACTATGATGAAGTGGCAATGATAAGGCTGGCAAGTATTCTGATCTCAAACGAGGATGATAAGCCTTTCGTACAGGACGCGGTGGATCTTCTTCTTGCTGCCGTTAAGAAGCAACAGACTGATCTTGATGAAGGAAATGAAATGATGGCGGCTTTACGGACTAGGAACGCTTCTATCGGCCTCGCCCGTGACCTTAAGGTCCGTTTGCTCCGAGTAACCGTCATCTTCAAAGAGTTGATTCAAAACGTGAATGCTCTGTCTACTCTGGCAGAAGACAATGCGGAGATGCTCCAATCACTACGCGTATCGGAAGAAATGGCAAACAGATCAAAGGCTATGGCAGAGGCAAGACTTAAGGAGATAAATTGGTGGTTCGAAATTGAAAGAAAAGAAAACTTTGTTCAAACGTTCGGTATTTCTCGCAACCAAAGCTTACGTTTCATGGCGAACATAGATCATGAAAACGCAGTACTCTGTGAGGAGAGGGACAGGAATATGAAAACTGCGAATAGATGAAGTAACGGAAGTTTTGTATTCGAGTTTATCGCACATGGTATTGTGCTTCTGACGTTGAGACGGTGAAACGCTGTATGTTCGGTGTTTGTCTGTCCTCCACACTTGTGACAGAGCATAAGCTTCTCGTTCGAACAATGATTGGACCCTTTCTTCTTGCACTGAATGTCAGTCGGCTTTCTATGTCAAATTGATCTTTCCGACTTGTGTACGCTTTACATTCTTCTCCAAACGTAAAATAAAGATGGTCACATCTCCAAACCTGAGGGTCTTTTCATTCATCAACCCATATCGCCATCACTCTCATAAGCAAACTGCAAGGGAGTGAGGGCAGATAATAATTGGTACTGAACATCTTCACCAGAACTGTAGATATGGAGGAGGACGAAGGCGCAGAGAGCGTCAACCAGACGCCTGCCCAGGGTCTCTGCGTTTACTTGGTCCTTTCCGGTTAAGTAGCGAGCCTGAGTCGCACCAGGCTCGCCTTGGGCGGTTCTTTTGTCCGCACGAGCAGAGACGTAACCTACGCAGCTACATGCCACCCACGCTAGTCGTGAGGAACACGGATCAATACAATAACAGTCTATCATTTGCGCGCATTTGCGCGCAACCAAGTGACCTCCTGCAACGTTCTTAAGAGCGTTCAACGACGGACGCCGCACGACAAGAACCACGAACGAAATACTGTCGATCTGGGACCAACGAGAGCTTCTCTCCAACGGGGAGTTATATCCTTGTAATACTTCTATGGCCGTGATGTAATCACACGTAATGGCCATAATGCCCCACTGTATTACACTATATTACAAATACCTGTTGGATTCCAAAGTTGTGAGTCATCCGGGGCATCCAATCCAAGCAATTCTTCTTGTGACACAAGATCAAAATCAATACGATCGACGATTGTGGCGAACTGCCCCAAACTATTTGCGGGAGATGTTCCCCGTACAGTTCGTGGCACATTCTCTGCAGCGCCTCGCATCTCCATCCACAGACTATCGGGGCCATAATTTACTCACTTCAAGTCTGTCAAGAGCTCTAGCAGGCCAATGGCGCTCGCCGCGGAATGATCCAAAACCCTGCGGCGGAGGTGCAGTGATAACCGGCCAAGCTCCTGTGAGGTGCTATCGTCCCCGCCAGAGCGAGCAGCCGCAGTCATCAGTCTTCACGGCACACACACTGATTTGTGTGAAGGTTTCGAGATCGGTTGCTTTCCAGCGATGTGCATGAAACGATCTGCGTACACGGTACCTCTGTACCCTGTAACGTGTTTACCATTGACGGGGTACACTTACACTAACTCAGGTGGATTCGCAGATGCATGGCCCACCCTATCCATAGATATCCCACATTCGAGTTTGTTGTTTCCCATTTTCTGTGATGTCACCGCAACTGCTCTAGCTCGCCGAAGCCGCTGCGATATTCTTGTACAGATGTTAGTTGCCTGTGTGGCACTCTCGAGTGTTCGATGCGGAGTCAACAACTTCCATTACAGCGCTCGTCCCGAAAGCGTACCACTTCCAAGTGTACAACTTCCGTTTCCTTTTTGTAACGCAGATTGGAAGAGCTTAACAATGAAAGAAGGGTCGCAACGTGATGCGGTAGAAGGTATCTGACTAAATGCAGTCATGATCGATCTGTTGTGTTTGGTACAAAGAATTGCGCTTTGATCTCAACTGTTGGCGTGTTCATGAATTGGTCAAACAATTGTCGTCACCGGCGCGCCATGCGGTCGCTGCAGCGGTTCGGCTGAGATAGTTTGCATTGGTTCCACCCTCAGTTTGGTAATGGCAATGGTGTGTCGGAGCTGTACCGCGGTAACTGCATTGTTTAGGGCCCAATTGGTCATCCACGGGAGCCTTGACGGCGGTGAAGTAGAGAATTGTGAGTAAGGCGAGAGTGGTGGGTCGACAGGTCGACTAGTACAGGGACGGTCAAGAAGTACATACACGTTGTGTGGCGATATGCTTCATTAGCGATGGCGGTTCCTGTCCGGAGGTCATGTTAACGACACGCTAGGAATCGGGAAGGTTTGGAGACTACCACGATGTTGGGTCGGTAAGGCGTCGAGATCTGTTACGTATTTGTAGCATACTTGTTGCATAGTAAGTGCTGTGCAGCGATGAGAGAATATACATTGGCGTACGATGCGACGGCGTCCGATGCGACAGCGTACGATGCGACGGCGTACGATGCGACAGCGTACGATGCGACGGCGTACGATGCGACAGCGTACGATGCGACGGCGTACGATGCGACAGCCTACGATGCGACCGCGTACGATGCGACCGCTCAAGATGCGACGGCGAACGATGCGACCGCTTAAGATGCGACCGCTTAAGATGCGACCGCTTAAGATGCGACGACGTCCGATGCGATGGAGGTGTTCGCACCCTTGCCGACCGCCACCGACCTTCTGACGATAGAGACAATCGTGTTTGTAGCGGAAGTTCCCACGTTTGATAGGGAGATAGCGTTACTTCAAAGATGTACAGGGCGACTGAAATGTTGAAACTCAGTTGTGGTGCAGATGGTTCTGGTCGTGTCTGTTGCGATTTTGAGAGGGCGGCTATGAAAACGTTCGTGTGGAGACTTTTTTGGACGTGGGGATTTTCCGGTGATCGGCGGTGGAGCGATGGAGGTCGTAGATGTTGATGGCGGCGATGCTGCAAAAGAAGTGATCGCGACGACGAGAGCATCATGACGAATTGGGTATGACTCTGGGAGCTCTGATACAATGGAGTGCCAATTATCCGGGAAGTCGGAACATCGGCCCCACCCGATCCAGGAAGTCCGGACCTACGCTCCCTCACAGTGCTCCTGTCGCGGTTGGTGCGGGTCCACTCAAGGGTGTGGGTCCGAGCACTGAATATGTCCAAAGTATCCGCGCGCTTCCTTGGTAGCCGGTTACACGCAGTTCACGTATCCACGTGGAGCACTCCAATTGACATGAAGCAATCGCTCAACTGCTGCCAGATCACGTGTCTGTGACGTGGCGCGAGCGACGACGCAGCGGCCATTATAATATGGCCATCGCCGGCGCTCCGCTTCGCGCATCATCCAAGCTGCGACGACGGCCGTCGCACCGCTCTTCGTCTCGCGAGCGTCTCATCCTGCGGGCGCCTCGCCTCGCGGGCGCCTCTCGCGCGGCCGCGAGGTGAGGGCGTGACTACCGCGAGACGAGGGCGGGCGGGCGCCTCGCGGCCGATCGCCCTCGGCTTCGATGGGCTGTCGCTTGCCACCCACCCGTCGGCGCCGGAAGCCGGCCGCTGTCACACCGCGCGCCGAAATTTGATCATCCGATCGCCGCTGTTCGAAGAGCGCTTCATCTCGATGGAACCGCAAGAAGGAGATGGGCAGCCTGGAAGGCATGTAATACGTCATGGCGAAGGGCTTTAACCACTTTACGTGCTTGGAATAGGTCGCGAAGTGCTTGTACACGCAGGATTCGCTGCTGATTCAGTGAGAAGAAAAGGAAATGCAGAAGGGCTCGGTGCTTGACATCTTTCGAAAGAAGATATTCGAGCCGCGTTCCGACTCCCATTCGGGAAGATAATTGTTCCTATGAGCAGCATGTAGTCGCATTTGGTAACGATGTTAAGATGAATGGTGCACCAAGGCTTGCGGCATGTAATTATGGATCCCAGGCGCACCATTCTATCATGGCGATCAAATACGACAGGCATGGTTCTCTCAATCAGCCCGCAGCAACGTTGACGATTTCCGAAGATTGGGCCTTGGAGCAAAATGAAGAAACGCAAGAATTGGTAAGTAAGTAATTTTCTTTACTCAGTGAAGTGCTCTCAGATGCCGGAACAATGTGATTGATGTCTGGTGGACATTGTCCGCCGAGATAGAGACATGCTGTGAAACATACAGTATATTCCGGTCGGTTCTAACGATGCTCTTTTTCTTTCCTTCCCCTACCATTTCTGTCACTGAATTACGCAAAGAATTCACGCCACTGCGAGTGATCAGGACGCCCTTCGGAATACTGGATCCAATACAGTATTTCAAACACGAGTCCAACCACACTAACGTCGGAAAGAGGTTCAATTTAGTCTCCTGCAGGAAGCGGCAAGACTTGGACTGGCTTTCAAAACTTCCGAAAGATTCACAAAATATGGGACGGCGTTTTTCATCATCGAAAGGTTTCGTAACCTCTATATATCTTAAGAAACAAATGCAGGATATCGCAGCTTCGAACTCTACCCTGTTGCAGTATTTGTGACGTTCATCATACTGCATCGTTAAACGCATTGAGGACATCATTGCCATTCCAATTTCCATCGTAGGTTCCGCGGAAGAATGGGAATAATCCGTCGGCCAGATGGAAGGGGTCGGGGCCGCCATCCTCTCGAATTCATTGCCGTAGGAAAGGGCATGCGGCTAAACGGCCAAAAGGAGGACCATGAACACGATTCCGAAATACATTCTCGAAAAACAGATTCGTGGGTAAGATGAGCGTTTGATGAGGTGTTGTTGAAAGCGGTATCTTCTGGGTGATATGATTGAGTAGGAAAACTGGAAGAGAACGAAGAGATCTTGTTTGAGGTTTCGTTAGAGTTGAACGCTTGATTGATATCGCGACGGTAAGACAGGTCGATCGGAGGCTGTCACATCAGCTTGGCAATTTATACTAAACTGAAATCGGCGTACAATCCACCTGAATCAAGTGAGCAGCCATTAGAATACGACGGTTCGATATCCAGGCGTTTGGTTTCTCATCATTCAGTGCGCCATGCCACCCCCTTTCATGTTAAACCACCTGAAAGACCTCCAACTCAGCATTACTCACCGTCTTCGGGTGCTTTTTTTGAAGTGATATTCTTTCTGTGCCGGGGCTCTAGACACCGTGGCCCATCTAACGTTGAATGAGCTGAATGACATACGGAATTGTAATAACAGCTTGGGGGATCATGGCTACAAGCTCTAGTGAGTTTGACGTGATTGGTACCAGCTGGCTTCGATACTTTCACTTCATAGCGTTGATACGTGGTGGGAATGGTAGTCGTTGAAAGCTGTGTCAGGCACGCATTTGCAAATGCTGTGCTGGACGCATTTACCGTTCTGACACACAAAAAATTGTTGTTTTCGACTGGCAAGACGCAGACTGGTCCGTAAAAGAGTCTTTCTCGCTTCGTTACGAAGTCATCCTCTCGATGACATTTTACCATGTCGCACGCATGAATGGTGTAGGACGCTGCTGGGGGAGTTGAAGTATTGAGGATTGAATTGATTCCCATTTGTGCGATGATCCTGTCATACTTCATTTTGGCTGGTACATCCAAAGATATGGTGGAATCGCAGATGGTTATTTATTGGAGTGCAAAACAGGAGCAAGACGTTACGGGATCTCCATAGCGGAGTCTACTGTTGAATGTTTGAATTGTGGGTGTCACTCTTCAAATTGTGGGTGAACCTGGCGCAAGTTACCTTTTTGCAAGCCACAACCGTGTGCTTAAGCGTAGCAATGACTGCTGGTAGCAGCCTCTCCCTGAGCACCGTCTACTGCTTTTGCACCCGCTTCTAAACTATTCTTCGTCATTGCGATCTGTGTCTCCAATTGCAACAAAGATATGTCAATGTTTCTTTTCGGGAGGAATGGATGCTTTGAATCTGAGTGGACGGGGCCTGAAAACTTGGCATGTGCTACATGTACATTCTATCTTGTGCAGTATCTTGCGCGTATTCGGTAAACTTCGATCAAGCTCCGATCGAAGAGGCAAGTTCATTAGCTTCAGTGTGCGGTGATATGTACAACCCGAAATGCATTGTACGAAGCTCCTGTCTCTTGTAAGAGCTCTTGTAAGAGCTATAGATTGATACGAGAATAGACGCATGATTGTGATTAGAGAAAAAGAAACCGGCAGTGATCAGTGCCACGTCTCACACGCTGAAATGTGTGAAGGTTTCGAGATCAGTTGCTCTCCGGCGATGTGCATGAACCGATCCGAGTACACTGTAATGTGTTTCCCATTGAGGAGGTACATTTGCACTACGTGGCACTGCAACTCCACGGAGGTCGTCGTTGACATCGGTCGTTCTACGTCATTCGGCTGCTGCTTCGTTCGCTCGGCGCAGTTGTGAGTGGTCGCTCGTCGCCCCCGAAGCGGTCGCCCACCTCTGACGTTCGATTTTGGCGTTTCTCACTTACTGTGATGCCATTGCAGCATTTCAAACACGCAGAAACCGCTACGATATTGTAATACCCTAGCACACTAATTCACTAAGTTGCCTGTGTCGCACCCGCTCGTGTTGGCCGCAAGCTCACCAACTACAATCACAGCGCTTCTCCGCAACTGCAAGACGTCCATTTGCTAATTGCAACTTCAATTAGAATATCTTAACAATGAGAAAAGGGACGCAAGGTAATGCGGTAAAAGTTATCTTACTCAATGCGACCGCGCTTGATCGGTTGTGCTTGGCGGACAAAACTGCAGCGTGGCCTAAAACTCTGACGTGTTCACATAGCAGTATAGACCACAACAATCTGGGTGACAGTTGGGCCGCGCGGTCGCGGCAGCGGTGCAGCCCAGATAGTTTGTAGTACAATCAGCCGCAGTTTGTTTTCAGCAGTCGTGCAACAAAGCAGCCTGACGCTAACGGTGATGTTTAGGACGGGCACGACCATGAAAAGAAGCATTGGAGACAGTGAAGTGCAGAATTGTGAGTAGAATATGGTGGAACAGGCAGTGGCAGTGACAGGGACGGTCGAGAAGTACACACATGTTTTGGTGGTGATATGTTTCATTTGCCGTTCTGCCCAACTGAAGGGTGCGGCTACGGCACGCTAAGATTCGAGGATAATTCGGGGAGGACAGTAGATATCGCTGGGTTGTTGCGTTGGCCATATTTACGACGTAGTTGTGTAATTCGGTGATGATAGATTGAACGTCAGCCTCCGATGCGACGGCGTCCGTGGTGATGAAGGTGTCCGCGCCTTTGTCAACTGTCTTCTCTAGGTGGTAGTGACAACCTTTTTGGTGGCCACAGATGGAGCGCTTGAGAGAGAGAGTGCGGTTGGTTGGTTTTACAGAGCAGTAGGAATGATGTATCTGAATTGTGGTTCCGATTGTTTTGGCGGTGGCTGTCGCGATTGTGAGATGGCTGTTATGGGTACGTATATGTGGAAGTTGCGGTTTTCTGGGGGTGGCAGTGGGGCGTTAGAAGTTGCAATGCTGATGGTGATGCTGCAATGAAAGTGGTCTCGACGACGAGAACGTCATGGTGTCTTTGGGTATGATTCAAGTAGCCTGGTTTTGAAATTAACTAAGTGCGGAGAGCAATCCTGCTCGACAACGTGACGCAGAGAATCGTTTCGATATTTGTCCTGAGAGGTGCCGCCTCAGCTCTTCCATCGGCGAGAAGGTTTTCTGCAACACTTTGCCTGTAGATCTGTCATCTCTCTCACAGTGAAGGAGTGGGCGCGGGCTACAGTTTATTGGGTGTTAACTTCACTTACCCTGGGCGCAAGGGCCTTGGGTAGAGTATGCGCACAACCCGGCGTCGTTAACGGCGCATTGAGGGCCCCACGTCCCGTGTGTACCACAACCCTATCCATTCCGTTCACACGGTTCTGGTGATGAAAAACATCCAACACACTGTCCCAATGTTACCATGGCTTGCTCAAATCTCCCATGATGTCTGTGAGGTCGAGAGACAACAACGATCTGAGGAAAGTCAATTGGGTCTGCTAGGCCACATCTCTGAAATATATTGTGGAGCTTGTTCACAACGGGTAGCAAGCGATCCATTGCTGCTGTATATGACGCCGTCATTCCGCAAAGGCTGCTGCACACTTCTTTGCTGAGGCAGAAGCGACTTGCTTTTTCTTTCCTGTTAAATCACCGTCAACTAAATAGACAATATTCGAACGATGCATATACACCGTATCGGTACGATGAGACACAAGATATGCCGCTAGAAGTATGACTGAATTAGGAGATAGTGCAGCTGCAACTCGAAAAACAAGCTGAGTCGGGTTTGGGGCCAACCTTGTACTCTCGTTGCGTTTGTAGTTGGTGGCTTCAAAAGGTATGGTTCACTTTTTGTTCAGACTAGTTTTTGAAGAACTTCGCTTAATCTTTAACATCACCAAAAGGGAACCGTGAGCCGCTGGATCAAACTGGATACAATCGGGAATCGCCAAAGTTTTAGTTTTTTGGTGGGGATTTCAACAAAAGTCGAATGTTCTGTGTTCAGTTTCTGGACACTGCAAACGGCAGGCGCGTCAGCTGGGATCCCGGCCGCCGGAAGCCCCTCGGATCAAAGAACTTGCGCGCGCGACTGCGGCGTTGTGGGGAAACTGGTCTTCCTTCCTAAGCGCCCTTGCTTTGCTCTCTCCAGCCGACCAACATGTTACCCAAATACGATACCGTCCTTTCTGCGGAGCAGCACCGCGACACGGCAAAGCTGCTCTCCAACGGCAAGCTCCGCTTCACTCAGTCCGGGATGGACTATGCTGTGCACGCTGATTTGAAGACGTTGGAAACGTAAGCGTTGTGGAGGAACTCAATGCTGAAGCTGAAGCGGGGTGTTTATCAAGTCAGGAGACGGCCGATTGCATGGAGGTGGAGACAACGCCTTTGAAAGGATCACCAAACGACGTGCAGCGAGCTTTGAGCGATACGAGAACTGAAAGCAGTGGGCGGACGCCGTCGTCGTCAAAAACGCGAGAGTTTGTGTCAAAGAAGCGACGTCGACAAAGAACATTTGTGCCTAAGAAGGTGAGACAGATACCACAGAGAAGAAAGACAGCTGACGACAGCATGAGTGAGGGTGGAAGCTGAAGGTTGTGGATTGGGAGTCTGAAGGTTGTAAAATTTTGCGGCAGACAAGGAATGCCTAGGTTGGTGCGCATACCTTCCGCCGTTAGCTCTATGATTAAGTTGCGCGTTAAGTTTTGTTGCGAAACGGATAAAGAACGGTATGGTGAAGCTGGTACATGATGGCACTTGGGAGCGAGATTTGCTCAAAGCTGGTTGCGTAGGCGGAAAACAATGGCATGGTAAGCGGTTTACTATGGAGGTTGCACTATGTTTGTTGCGGAGGCAGTCCAAAACGACAAGTTGGAAAAGCTGTGAACGAAGGAACGATGCATGCAGAAGCGCTCTAAACGATATAAAGCGGTACGAAGATGTTGTTGCATACAACGTGGATGCAAGCAAAAGCAAAACGGACGCGAAAAGTGAGCGACCCCACGGGCGTGTCCCGCGCTCAAGCGCGCCTCCCTAAATACAACATTTGTCACCCCATTTCGCGTTTCCCCCTTCTCGGCTCCGTGCCTCAGCCGCCACCCGTGCTGGGCGTAAACCTTCATTCGCATGACGAGCTTGCTAGTCGAAATCCTCCCAACCAAGTGGCTCTTCGTAGCACAGGAGGTCAATAGCTGGTGGCTGTTCATTAGCTAGTGGCTGTTCATTAGCTGGTGGCTGTTCATCAGCTGGTGGCTGTTCATCAGCCGGTTGTTGCTCTTTGGCTCCACCAGCCGAACCAGTCCCACGCCCGCCGGCTGCGGTTTCGTCCACGATCGCCGCCCAAATTGCGTCCCGATCGATTGGGACACAGCCATGCGGCGCGCCTACCCTTTGGGTTGCAGTTGATGGCGGAGCGTGCCCGTGCTCGACTACTTCGGCAGCGCTTTCTTCATCGCTTCTTGCTTGCGGCTCAGTTGGTCGAGGGGCGTCCACATGTTCGGCTGCTTCGCCCACTTCGGTTTGTTGCATTGTAGCTGATGGCCCCGCTGCCGAAGGACTTGTTTGAAGATTGCCCGTCGGCGGCGTTGAGCGTGAGGCGGCAGCGGGGTGGCTCTCCTGTACCTCTTTGGTGGCTGTGGCGGTGTGGGGGTGCGGCTCGAAAACGAGGGAGTCTAGCGATGCAGGAGAGTGCTCGGGGTGCGTACTGCAATTGATTAGATGTGAGTAGCTGATGGATGAGCACGATGAGGTAGTTGCAGAGGGCGACAACCATGGCGGAGGGCGGAAGCGCAGCTTAAGTAGCACTGGGTGGGTGAGCGGGGGCGTGGGCGGCGTGGGCGGCGTGGGCGGCGTGGGCGCGCCCACGCCGGCGCGCTGTCAGTGCAAAACGGCGACACCTGTACGTGCTCCCGCTGACAAATCATGATGAACCGGTTGAGCGGCGTGGCCGGCGGCGGAGGTGGGGGGGGGGGGGGGGGGGGTGGGACGGCACGCTTGGCAGAGCGACGGCGTGCACGCGACGTGAAGAGGGCGGCGATAGCGGCGCGAACGGCGCCGATTGGTCCGTATCGTAACTGGACAGTGCGCCCGGCGGGTTGGAGTGGTCGTGCGAGTGGTAGCGCAGAGACAAGCGCGAGCCATCGGACGAGCAAATGACGTGCGGTTGGGGGCCTTTGACGAGCACGAACGGGAACTAGAAGCGTGAGCGAGGCTGATAATGAAGGAACGCGCGCGGCGCGGCGTCGGCGCGACGACTCCCCAAAAGGCGACCAAAGTGCTGCATGGCGCGCGAAACAGCAGAGATCGTGTGGCGCTTGCGCGCCTGCAGTCCGGCCTTGCGCGCGACGAGGCGGCACAGTGCGGCAGCGTCGGGCACCAGGTGTGCCACACCCAGCCACGTGAGGCTCTTGCGCTGCCTGCGGATGGCCCCCACGGCGGCTATGACCTTGCGGCGTCGTACACGCGGCGGCGCGCGTTGCGCTCCACCGCACGCAGGTCGTGCTGCGGATAGAGGTGGCGCATGTCGCGCAGCGCCGCGCGCGCCACGTGTTCGGAAGCTTGCCCGCACGAGCTCTGCGGCGGCTACGCTGCCGTCAGTGTTCGCACCAGCGTCACCGCCGTCCAGCGCAGGATCTTGGAGAACGGGTGGCTAGGCAGCGTGTTGCGTCGTCTTCGTCTTCGTCGCAGTGGCACGGCGGCGGCGATAGGCAGCTCCCACAGTGGCGGCGCCGGCGGAGGCGGCGCGAGCTTGCGAAGCGGCAGCGCGAGGCGCTCGGCGGTGGCGGCGGCTGCGGCGCCCGACGACGTGCGCGGGCGCGGCGCTCGTACGCGGTGTTGGCCGCGGTGTGTCATGGCGGCGATGCGCGGCGGTAGCGCGACGACCACCACGTAGCGGCGTGACGGTGGCGCCTTCTGATCGCTGGACACGGTCTATATCGGCAGTGGCGGCGCGCTGCTGTTTGCGTCGCACCGTGTTTTGGCGCCAAAACGCGTGCCGGCAATTCAATTCTTCTGTTCCGCATTCAATTGAGCGCTCGGGGCACCTCTATTATCGCCAGCACGTGGCACGTTTTGAAAGTCCTTCTATAGAGTCCCAGAAATCTATAAGGATCCAAACAGTACTGTCAAACAGCATTACAGTACATAGGAGCCAGAACATAAGTCAGACGACGACGAGACAGTAAACGAAGAGAGTCAGTGCACTCCACTCACAGGTTATGAGCATACGCTAGCCAAAACCACTTTACCGTCCTCCATCAGAACACAACAACCACAACGGCTTTACACTCCGAACGCAGCGCTCACCTACAAGGGCAACTACTTCAAAAAGATTTATACCTCCACGCTCTCTTCAACAACGCCATCACCACAGCCATAGACAAATACACACCTAAAAAACCACAAGAACACACAGCCACAAATAACCTATAATCACACCACTTATAATTAACTACGACCAAAGCTACCAAACACAAAACTTGGATAGCACCAATTATGCTCTCTGTTACCATTTTCTCCAAATCTAAGCTACAACAAAAGAAAAAGAAGTTTTTCTTACCAGCAACGTTGCAACTTCCGCAGCCCAACAGTAGCTCAAAATTCACAAGAGCAATAAATCACATTATTATATGCAGTACTCAGCAACGTATCCACCTCAATTATCGGCTAAATCTTCATGCCGATAAAAAAACTCAACCCCATTCAACAAAGTCACAAATATAATCGATTAAATCAATCAATCTACAAAAAACGAGACCCAGTTCTTGAAAACAAAAGCGAAAAGCATCAAAATGTAGAACAAAAATATTAATTCCTGGCATCACACATGCAATTTTGACGAAAGATGGGAGCAGCCCGTTATCTGAGCATCACCACCAAAGAGACAAAAATCGATGTATCGGGTTGTCCCTTAATATAGATCAAAAAATGAGATTTATCGACCAATATACCAGACTCTTCTTTCACTGTCGCCAAACTTCAACAATTGCCTCTCTATCTACCACTTGTCTAAAATCTATGGTTCATTTGAGAAATAACTGTCACCAAAAGCCATCAAATAAACGTAAAAGTGCAGTGTCACGTAGCTCTAAATAGCTTTTGTACGGCCTGACTTTGAGTCACAATTTGATGCAAATTTAATCAAAAATAGACCATTTTACTGAGTCCTTTCGATTGCTGTCGTACAAATACTGATAAAGTGTGGGGTCCGCCTGGGGTAGGGAGCGCACGAGGGCTCAACCTAAAGGTGAAAAACACACAACCAATATGGTATTAGGGCACTTGAAACCCGCAGGGGCAAACGGCGGGGCAACTAGTCTATACCGTGTATGTTTACGGTAGTAGACGTAGACGCGCGTTAAAATTTGAATAGTTATAAAGTGCCAAGTGACCAAGATGGTATAGTTACTGCCCTAGTGGTGCCTGACTTTATAATACGCGAGAGAGAAGGCGAGGTGCGCCACAATATATGCAAGGTGCACCGACGCCGATCTCCCGTGCGCGGAGGACGTCATCGGCTGCGTCTATGACCTACTGTCATGGGCCAGAAATGTTAAGCTAAACTAAATTAGCAATTAGGAATTAGAAATTATAAAATAGAAAATACCAATTGGGTGCAGTGCAGCCAGCAAGAAGCCCAAGTAGGCCCGCGTGGCACCAACCCATTCAGGTCTCATGGTACTACAGACCCCTTTCCTACCCTGAGCCACGCCCTCGTGGCTCCTAGATCCTCTCACCTATACGGTTGCCATACGAAGTTGGGCCACGGCACCACGTAGACTCGGGCTGCGAGCCGTGCATTGCGCTCGTTCCTTGATAAGGTGCGCAATCTCTGACCACTTGGGTTGGGAGTGGCTTAGTACCATCTCCTGCAGTTCAACTCAGCTTTTCACCGTCACGGTTTCGGCTGTCCACGTCGCCTGCAACATCCTTCTCGGTTCACGGGCACACGCCTGCCACCTATACGGTCTTCGTTATTGCTCTCGCACCAGCAACAGTTCCTTTCGTGATTTTGGTGCGAAACTTGCCACTTTCATTACCGTTCAGGCTCGGACGGCTCTTTCCGTTTTGGTTTCGCCCGACCAATTTGGATGCGCTACTGCTCGCCATCGTGATCACGGGGCATCTGACACCGCCGAGGTATTTCGAGGAGTCTGGTATTGGCAGAGAGACACCTCTCGGGGACTTCACGAACCATCCTAGGTTGCTCTGTAGCCATGTCTGGCGGACAACAAAGTCGCCGCGGCCATTACGATACCATAAAAACTTCCTATCGAATTGTTCCGCCCTACCCGTTATGGGTCCACACCAGTATGGTACTTTTCTTTCGTCTTTGCCACCCTACTTCAGCTCACCTTCACGGTTGCCCTCTACTGTACCCGTTGAGAACTGGGCGCGGCTTTGGTTCTGCCGTGCCCGTCACACGAAGATTGAAGTGGCCCTTGAGGTTTTACGGTTGTCCTCTCAATGGTCTTAGATATCACCCCGTGGGTCCAAGCGTGCGGCGCTTGTTTGAACTCCTCGCCGTAGGATACCATACTGGTTCTTTTCTTCAAACCGTGCAGGTATGGTTCCTGAACTCTTTGTAGCTTCACCATTATTTCAACCCCTTCGAGGTTCCAATAATACCATACAGGGCTGAACAGTGTGTCCGCTCACTCCCCACAGAACGTGCTTTTCCTTCAAGGTTCGTAACGCAGAGCGTACCGGTGCCCATGGGTGTCGTTCTTCATAACCACGAAGGTTTGGTTCTTCAACCCCCCTACATGGGTGACCTAATCCTCAGTCGTGTCTCCACTGCCATGCATACCTCAAACCCATCTGGTAGACCTTTCTGTTGCACTCTCGTGCGCAGCGAGCGTCGCGTAGTACCGATATGGTTCTTTTGGCACGTGCCACGCGCTCACGCGTGGATGCCAGCAATGTACCTGAATGGGTCTGTATGATCTCTAGACGCGCATACGCGCACACGCTGCACCAGACCCATGAGGTTACTTGCAAGGCGAATCAAAAATTGCACGCCAAAGTTACCCCACCAAACTGTATCAAAAACGCCGAGACACCTTTTGGTCTGTATCTCGGGAACCAAACGGTTTCAGAGGCTCAGAATGGCTGGTACGGGAGCGCGGCACGCCCAAAATACTTAGAATTTTTGACCATGCCGGTGCACGCTCCCTACACACAATAGTGTAAACCGAATCGGTTACCCTGCTCGGCGCTCTGCGGATATGGCGCGCGTCCCTCGCTTAGCAAAAATCGTAATTTTTTAAGTTTCACCACTTGGGTTTGGTGCCATGCGTGCGCGGCGCGTGCCAAGTGAGGGCGCGCGCTCCCGATTCGTGCCGACCCAGCTGTCCTCACGATGTTGTTGGATGTCGTTTCCGCCGTCGAGCCTATTCGGTACGTCATCGCCAAAACTTTACGGTCTTCCGGCAAACCTTCTTCGTCTCTTGTGTCCACATTGATTCAACCATCCCAGTTGGTCTTAGTTCCTTCAGAAAAGTTATCTAGTTAGAGGTTGCAGTTAGCTTCAGTTACCATGTGGTTGCGATGCGTAGCGAATGAGGGAAAGCGCGAAAATAGCCTCCCCCCTCCCTAAGAGCTGTGCATCACCTCTGAGGTTTACCCACCGTTCGGCATGTCCTCTCCTTTGCAGTTCCAGTAGCTTACCCTGAAGTGGTGTGGTATGGCTGAAGGTGGCTCGGCAGTATCACCATCGGCACCCCAGACATACCAACGTACGGTATACTTCAGACCATCTGGGGTACGGCGGTGACCTACAAGGCGTTCCACTGGGAACTCATTAGAGACCTGAGATTGTATCCTTTCACCACTTTGGTTTAGATCAGCATCGGTACCACTAGTGGTAGGTGTCTTCTCTGAAGGAGCAACTGTAATCCCCGCAGGTGGTACGTAGTCTGGGTCGTCACCATGTGCTTCATCATCAACCTCGATGGGTGTCCCGTCTTCCCGGGGCTGAGTCCTCAGGGCAACCGCTTGTGGGTCACGCGCGGATTCTCTGCGTTCCTTCCTGGACTGAACCGTCCGAGGTGCAACCGTGATTCGGTCCATAGAGATCGTATTCTCTATACCATCTTAGTTCACCGTTACCGTGTGGTTGGTCGACCGACCGAACTACCTTGAAAGGTCCCGATGATTTCGGAAGAAGCTTAGAATTGATATCTCTTTCAATAGCTTCATCATCGGCTTCATCACTCGGTCGTGGTTTAGCTCCTTTCAGGGGGTGGTCAATAACGACAAATGGACCCGGCGTAGCCGTTACCATTTGGGTTACCTGTCGGCCGTAGTCCTCCTTGTACCACTTCTGGGATGCTGTGAGCTTGCTCTCAGCATACTTTAGAGCACCTCTCGACCTCAAAAGGGCATTCGGTTTGACCTGTGACGGTGTGAGCGCTCCCGCGGCTTCTTGTCCTAATGGGTCCCATTCAACAACAATATCTGGTGGGTGTCTTGACAGTATCAGATCGAACGGCGTAGTTTGCGTCGCTCGATGAACCTCAAGGTTATATGCGTACGTCAAAGGCTGCACGAGCTCGTCACAACCAGTTTGGTGTTCTTCCGTATAATTTCGCAGCCTAGATACCAGTGTTCGGTTAAAGCGCTCCACTTGCCCATTCGTTTGTGGATGATAGGCAGTATTGAAGTAGTGCTTAATACCCAAGAGGTTACAAACAGCTTCAAAGAACTTCGAAGCTAAGTTCGAACCATTGTCGGTAAGTAGATGAAGCGGTGCACCATACGGGTAGATCCAATTGTTCAAGAACGCCACCGCGAGGGTCGTAAATTTCGTGTCCTTCAAGGGTATCGCTCGCGTGAGCTTTGAGAACCTGTCAGTGATTACGATGATGTACTGATACCCCCTTGTGATTTTTGGTAATGGACCTAGAAGGTCTATTACGACGAACTCGAGAGGACCCGCTGCAGGGAATAACTTCAACTATTTCCTGTGCTTACGGAGACCTCCACCGGTACGTACGCAAGATTCGCATTGACCTACAAAGGTATATATATCATTAGCCATATGAGGCTACTAGTACCCTTGCCTCAAGGTGTAGTACATTCTCGTACCTCCAGGGTGTCCTGATAGCCTTGGGTAGTGGGCCAGGTACAGCACCCGAGAGCGTAGCACCTTGGGAACCACCTTTGGAAGGGAACCATCAATAGGAGCTCGCCTCACCAGGAAACCATTTCGGTCGACGCCGAAGTTCCAGTCCTTCATACATACTTGGTTCATGAGAGAGCGGCAATAAACATCGTTTGCTTGCTCTCTCAGGAATTTCTCATGGGTAATCGGTATGACGTCCGTTTCCTCGAGGGCGAGTATTTTCCGAGCGATGGCATCACTAAACCACGTATCCTCTTCGGGTAACGTCCAGTAACCTTCTAAGGTATCACCATCAAGGTTGGTAGAGATCCTAAAGCATGGGATATCATCCTCTACCGGCTCGGTATCCAAACCATCTGTGGTAATGCGAGACATCGCGTCTGCGACATTGTGTTCGATACCTGGGCGGTACTGTACGTCGTACTCGAACTCTGAAAGTCGTAACCGCCATCGGGCAAATCTGCCCGATGCGTTGGCGAGACCGAGTACCCATCGCAGGGCGTCATGGTCGGTTCGAAGCGTGAACCGTTCACCATATAGGTAGGGGCGGAACATCAACATGCTCCAGACCACAGCTAGACCCTCCTTTTCGGTTGTTGTGTAATTCTTTTCTGCAGGGTGCAGATGACGGCTCCAGTAACCTATAGGTAGTTTGTCGCCAGTTTCTTGCTCCTGCATAAGACAAGAACCCATTTAGGCCTCCGAAGCATCGGTATCCAATGTGTATCGTAAACCAGCTTTGGGTATTGCCAAGATGGGAGGTGTCAAGAGCGCATGTTTCAGCGCCTCGAACGCATCCATCTTTCCTTTTGTAAGACATTCAAACCTTGTAGGTTGGCCTTTCAGCAGCTTCCTGTTTAAGGGAGCCGCTATTTTGGCAAATCGTTTGATAAACCGGCGGTACACATTGCACAAACCAATAAAGGATCGGATTTCCGTTTGGGACGTTGGTAGCTTCGCCTCCTGCACGGCCCAGATATTCCGCGGCGTTACTTCTAACCTTCTACGGCTGATGATATGACCAAAGTACTCTACCTCTTTGGTGAAGAATTCGCACTTGCGGAGCTTCAGTGGTACTCCAGCTTCCCTCAAAAGGTTTAGAACTTCCCTAACATGGTGCAAGTGTTCTTTTACCGTTTGGGAATATATGATTACATCATCGGTGTACACCAGAGTGTTTCTCCACTACAACTTTGAAAGGATTATATCTAAAGCCCTCTGAAAGGGAGCCGGTGCATTGCGTAACCCAAAAGGCATACGCGTAAAGCGGAAGAACCCATCGTGGCAAGTAAAAGTAGTTTTGTCCTTTTCTTCTTCCCTGATAGGTACCTGCTAATAACCACAATTGGCATCGAGCGTAGTAAAGATCTTGGCGTTGCCCAACGAATCTATACACTCGTCCATTCCCCATACAAAACTCTGTGTAATTTAGAAGTCAATTAATTTTCATTATGTAACGTTTTTATTTTTAAATTTCGTTGAAATTTCATTTAGGCCAGCCCAAGGCCTCGTAGATTTTCAATTAGAGTTCTTGTAATTTATTCTTGCGTCTCTTTTAGAAGGTCCCAAAATAAGATTGCCCATTCTCATTTGAATTTCATTCGACGGGGATGAGTATCCAACGAGCATCTACCGAAGTTCTTCTTCCTCCAATGAGACTGCAGGGTGTTATAATTCAAATGTATAGCAGCACCACACATAACTCTAGGTTTGTTTACTTTCTGGATAACTGCCCTCATTGTCTTCTTTAAAGGCTCTGCCCAATGCTGATCCGGAAATTGCTCAATTACCTTCTCGAAGTCAGCCCACGCGAATGGGGGCTGCATCTCAGTCTCTGTTGCAGAAAGAGAACGAGAAAGATCTTTCATGCTCTCTAGCGCTTGTTTCCGCACCGAAGACGAGTACCAGTCTTCGATTCTGCGAGCACCTTCTCTGCGCCTTAACGCTGGCGCTCTTTCATTCCCAGGTCTGAGAGACACTCGCGGTCGATCGTTTCGCTGCTCTCTTCGATTGTGAAAAGGTGATTGTGCCAAAGAACTATGTTGCCCGGTGGAGCTCTGCTCACCACGACCTGCAGTGCGTTCGTGTGGGGGACGGGTGGTTTTGCGAGCCAGCGCAGCCACACGGCTTGTTCCTCCTCCGTGACCGAACTCAGAGGAGCGTGTAGAAGGTAGGTTGGACCGATTAATCGCTGACTGACCGCGTCCGGCGGATCTCAGTGCTGAGTTGCGCTTCGTGCTCGAAGGAGCACCACGCCCAAAGCTTCGAATTGCAATGCGGACTGAAAAGTTGGTTGAACTTATCCTGGTCCAAAAGTGGCTTCTAACAGCAGAAATTGTCAGAAGCAAAGCGAACAGCTGTTTTTAGCCAGGGGAACGTCGGAGAATTTGAGTTCACACAGAACAATCGGCTCGCTGTTCAACATGAAGTTGGTCACATGATCAGAGGTTCAAAACGACCGCCTCACTGTGGCCAGGTAGCATTTTTGCCATTTTCGCCCGCCGACCGATATAGAGATAGCGTTCCAAACCATGTTCACAGACCGGTCTATGAAGAAGTGAGACTTGACCCGATCACATTATGACCGATCGCCGCCGTTTTCGGTCCTGTCATGAGAACGTCAAGCAACTTCATGCGGGTGCATGATGCCTGTCAATGCGACTCGCTGCACGGATGCATGAGGGAATCTTTTTTATCAAGAAATGCGCACCAATGAGCATGGGTGCTGCTCCATCAAGGTTCGTAAGTGCGCGCGTTGACCATTCTCCATAGAGAATCTGGATATGGAGAAATAGAACGTTGGCCTTTATAAGTTGTTTCGAATCTACATTCGTATACGACATGAACATCGATCCGTTTAGGCGAGAGGGTACTAAAACTCTATAACTTTTCTAGGAGGGCTGCAATCCCTTCTTTTGAGCTTGTTGTGCACTTTCTCTGTACAGAATCCTCTGTCATTGAAGAGGCAGAAACTCCAAAGTCGCTCTCAAACCAGCTTCTTAGCTGGTACAAAATTGACTTCTTTTCTCTCTGAGACGAGAACTGACAGAAGAATGAACTCGGCGTGATTGTTCGAGGTACTGTCCGTCTTTACTACTCCTTCGTCTCCATTACGAACTGGCAGCGACATTTGCTCAGACCCCCTGGAGAGATCATCCATAGCTACCCTGTCTCTCGAAGTAGGCCAGAAGCCTTAGGGGCTATTGTTCTATCACCTTTTAATGCACCAAGCTTAGTACTTCTGTTTCAAGATTGAAGCGGCTCGTTACAACAAACCGTCCTCGACAAGTTGCCGAAGCTTTGTGCCGACCGCATTCATAGGCAAACCCATAACACAAAAATAGCATCCATCAATCCTTTTCACAAAAGCACCACATCGATCTTGAATTCAGTATGCTCCCGCTTTTTCCATTTGCTCCCCAGTTTTCACGGATGCAGATATCATATCATCTGTCGGATTGTCGAAGCATACTTTTGCATCCTCACAAAATCTTCTGAGTTCCCCTTTGCAAACAAAAGCTACGGCTTTTATCACGGTATGCCATCGTCCGCTTAAACTTCTCAGCATTTGTAAAGCATCTGCTTCGGAGGTAAGCTTCTCCAATATTTTTCCTTCCGAAACTACGATTGTATCGGAACAGATCACTAGATCAACGTCCTGATGCTTTCTCCATACGTCTAGGGCCTTCTCTTCTGCCTTTTTTTGAGCGTATCCGTTCAGATTGGCAAAGTTGGACTTGACCAAATCCTCTGCAAAAGATGAAGCTTCGGAGATAAACTCCAAACCAATTAGTTGAAGAATTTCTCGACGGCGAGGGGACTGACTTGCCAAAACCACTCGTTCCTGTCTTAGATGCGGTGGCAGATCAATGATCATATTGTTTCATGCGCTTATACGGCAGGCAGGAATTCTTACTATTTGGTTGTAGGTAACAGGTACGAAACACATGCAACGTCGGCTTGTATCTTTCAAACTCCGAGATTGTTGGCTGGAAGATTTGGAGGAGAGAGCGTGATCGCCGTTTGACTGTGGGAACGAAGCGAACCCGCTATGAAGAGTTCTGAGATGATCACTCAAGGCATTTTCGATTTTTGATGCAATACCAAGGAAAGTTAGATATCTCTGAATTGAACTTGATGGTATCAGTTCTTGGCCTCTGTTGGAGATGGACGGGATGGCACTGGTCGATATTCCGACAAGATGATGGTAGATCTCGCTGTCCCTCTCTCTGTGTCCCCCTCTCCCTCTCTTTCTGAACACATAGCGTAATTGCAACTTAATGCAGAGCTCTTCTGTTGCAAGAAGAATTCTTTCAGTTGAAAGACCAATTCTTATTAGTATCAGCAACAGTTAAAACTATTCGCTCACGAAGGGGAGGCAGTAAGTGATGGGCCACAGGAGGCAATATCCATTCGAAAATCTCAACCTAAAGGGTTGTGGAATCCCGATGAGGATAAGACAAATAGCAGCCTTAATCCTCTTCTTTGATTGCCAAGAGATGTGGTACAGATACGGATGAGCTCAACGTCTCACCAAGTACCATTGCAGTAAGAACGCACAGAAGCAATAAGGATGTTAACTGAATTCCTGCCAAAAAGAACTCTTGTGCATCTGTTCGCTAATCGGTCTTGCTTCGCATGTTTTGTAGCGATGGAATTTTACTGAGGATTCTGCGTGAGAAAGACTCAAGAGTTGAGTGTAAGAGAATGCTCTTACCAATATCACTTTACTCACACACTTGAGTCTTAGAGGCTGGCTCCTCTTTCTAATGTCGAACTTGCTAATGGTTCGACTTATATACTACTATCGTTGTCAACTAAGTGGGTTTGAATTTGATTCAAACCATCTGTTGACAACCGTATATTTGAATACGAAGTGCAGCGGGTGCAATCAGTAATTCTATTACACTCACCTTCTCTTTGACCTCGATGACCGCATCGAGTTTTCAAATTTCTTGATCAATTCGATACAATGAGGTAACTCATCTTTGTTCATCCAGATTGCTTCTTCTTTAGCATCTCCTTCGAAAAGAACAAGATATTGTCTTTTGCGATTTCGCCTGCGTGTATCAAGAATTTCAATTACTTCTTGTTCAACTGTGCCTTCTGCATCAATGAAAATTGAGAGTGAACCCTTGTCACCTTCTCTTCGATTGAACTTCTTCAATCTAGAGACATGAAACACATTGTGTGCTCTCTTCATTGCCGGTGGTAGTTCAATCTTGTAAGTCACAGGTCCCATTACTTGCTTCACAGCAAAAGGTCCCAAAAACTTCGGCTGCCATTTTCTTGCAAGTCCTGACTTGTCAGCTGCACTTGTCTTCTCTGACTTCAATAGTACTAGATCTCCCACCAAAAATTCTTCATGTTTTCGTCTCTTGTTTGCGTAGAACGTTTGTCTGGCAATAGCGTTGGCCAAATTGTCCTTCGCCGCGCTACTGAACGCTTTTTGTCTCTGCAAATAGTGTACTGCCGCTGGACAGACACTCTCTCTTCTCGAAAACTTCCTACTCAGTTCTGATTCCGGCACACGCCCAATGTCGACCTCGAACGGAGAAATGCCGGTGCTCTTGTTCGGCGCTGAATTGTAATGATACTCTAATTCGCTTAGCATGCAGTCCCAATTCTTTGGATTCTTCTGCACCGTGCTTCTGATCATAGACGATAGAGTTCTTATCATATTCTCAGACTGTCCATCCGTCTGTGGATGGCCTTTTGTTGCCATAATCAACTCAACACTTAGCATCCTTGTGATATCCTTGAAGTAGTGCGAAGTAAACAGCTTGTCTCGATCCAAAATGATTGCCCTCGGTACTCCGTGTTTCGAAAAAACGTTGTCAAATAGAAGTTGTACGACCTCCATGGACGTTACAGTCTTTTTCGTGGGAATAAAGAGTGCTCTTTTGGAAAGTTTTTCTACAACCACCAGTACGGAATCGTTCCTTGTTTCCGACGTAGGAAATTCTGACACGAAGTCCATCGAAACTACATCCCAGCACGCTTCGGGGACTGCGTGCGGTTGTAGCTTTCCACTGGGCAGAGTTTTGGCTTCCTTATTGTGCTGACACTCTTCACAAAGCCGAATGTAGTCTTGAATGTCTGCGAACATTGGCTTCCAATAGAAGTGTTTGGAACACAGCAAGTACGTCTTTTCCCAGCCGAAATGTCCGGATAAATGAAACTCGCTTATAACTGCATCTCTAATAGCTTCATCGTTGGGGACAACTACACGGGATGAACTGCCTCTGGCTTTCCAGTATATCAATCCATCTCGGAATGTGTAGTTACAAATATACATTGCCCTTTTTTTGTTTGGTGGATCCTTTCCTTCTCGAAGACTTGATAGAATATTAGAAGTCCAAACATCCTTCTCATACGCTTTCTGAATTGCTGCTCGCAGATCGTCGCCGTAAAGTCGTAACGCCTTCAGCGTTGGATGACTTTCATACAATCTGCTTAATGCGTCAGCGGCTGTATTCTTTGAGCCCTTGATGTGTTCCACTTCAAATGTGTAGCACTGCAATTCGTCGAGCCATCTCATCTGTCTTCCAGAAAGCTTTGCCTTGGTTTGCAAATACTTTATAGGCTCATGATCCGTGCGTATTATGAATGGCCGATCTCAAATACACAGACCATTCTCGTAACGCGATCATGATCGCCAACAATTCTTGATCTCCGGTGTCCCATCTGGTCTCTGTCTCTGACAGTCGATGAGACAGAAATGACACAGGTTGTCCATTTTGCTCCAAAGTAGCCCCTACGGCATACTTTGAGGCATCCGTGGTCACAACAAACACTTCATCTGATGATGGATGTCGTAACACAGGTGCAGATGTCAGACGTTGTTTCAATTCTTGAAACGCAGACTCTTGCTCGTCCTTCCATTGAAAGACCTTAGTGCGTAGCAAATCGGTTATTGGTCTTGCAATTCGTGCAAACCCTTTCATAAACCGTCGGTAGAAATTCGCAAGACCCATGAACTTCTGTACATCCTTCAACGATGATGGTGTGGGCCACTGTTCTACTGCTTCAACAAGCCTTTGCTGTGTTTGCACTCCTTCTGCATTTATCTTAAATACCAGATAGTCGACCTCCGTTGCTCCGAAATTGCATTTACTTGGTCTCACATACAGCTTGTGCCTCCGGAGGATCTGAAAAAGCTTTCTTAAATGTCGCTTGTGTTCTTCTTTGTTCTTGCTATAGATGAGAATATCATCTAAATAAAGAACCATACATTCTCCGTGAAGCTCACGAAGAACATGTGCCAATAGACGAGAAAATGCTGCTGGTGCGTTTGATAAACCAAAACACAGCACTCTCCATTCGAATGATCCGTATCTGGTCCGAATAGCTGTCTTGTGACAATCTTCTTCCTTAAGCCTCATCTGGTGGTAGCCCCAAATTAAATCAATCTGTGAGAAAATCTGGGCTCCTGCTACCTGATCGATTGTTTCGTTGATCAAAGGAATGGGGCTTGCATCTGGAACAGTAATCTTGTTCAATGCTCTGTAGTGACAAACCATTCGTAGGTCCCCATTTTTCTTCTTAATAAAGAAAACAGGGGCCCCATATGGTGAGGAAGATGGTCTCAGTAGTCCCTTTTCCAAGTACTTGTGTATCTGGCGCTTCAATTCCTGTAACTCTCGAGGGGATAGTCTGATAACAGGACGGTCTGGAGGTTTAGATGCGGGTATGAGATTGATTTCAAATTCCATTCCGCGTGGCGGAGGTAGCTCATCCGGCAATTCCTCTTTGAAAACGTCCTCGAACTCTGTTAACAATTCTCGAAATTCAGGTGGGCACTTTACTTTGGAAAGCACGGAGTCCTCGTCCTTGGATATTTTGACTGCGAATAGTTCGCAATCTCCCTTCTTGACTTCTCTACACATCTTCTTCAATGATATTTGTTTGAAACAAATACCCTTCGAGACTTGCGCTCCCTGGTTTCTCGGTGTTATTGACACAACAGTACCATTTTGACGTCTGATTCTGAGCACATTGGTTTTCCAATCTATAGCAGGGTTATGTTCTCTTAGCCATGGCCTTCCCAGTATGACATGTGGAATTCCGACGTTCTTTTTCATACTAATTACTAGTATGTGTTCTCGACTTATGAACCCGTTGATATTTAGTAAAACCTCTGTTTTACCAAGTACTCTTGTCTTCGATGAATCTCGTAGTTCAACATCGATACCAATGACTTCTTCCAACACCAAATTCAGTCTTACTGCATTCTCGTGAGACATGAAATTGTGGGACGCATACGAATCGACAACTGCTTTCACTGGATTTCCTGCTAGTGTTCCGTCATACATCCAGTTGTCTTCCTCCGCAAGACTTATTGCAGAGAGGTAAGGCAATCCGTTCAGTTGACTGCCCTGCTTGGCCGCACCGATGTGCGGCATCATTCGTTTTTTGAGTGGTTGGAGCTTTTCTCCTCTGTCTTCTCATGCTTGCATGAGTGACCCGGATCGCTCCATCCCTTCTTTCCGCACTTGAAGCATCTATCATTTCGTCTGTACAAAGAAATTTCTCCTCGCTTCATCGGTCCCCAACATACAGTTGTGTCGTTTTTGGAAACTTTCTTGTCTTCCTGAAAAGACCGACTATTTCTGGAGCTGTTTCCAGACTTGTATCTGTTCTTACGGGAAACCTGAAAATCCTTTTGACTTTTGTGTTGCAACTCGCCTGCGAGTTTAAATGACAACTCAAGAGTCCTGGCATAATCATAGGCTGGTTGCATGGATGGTTTTCCAGTGCGATCAGCCGGGTGCGAGGTAGGGAACTTCTCCGTAAAATTTCCTTTGTACTTGTTCGGTAGACTGTTGAAAAATGGCTTTTCAAGGAACGCAGAAGTGGATTTATTGATGATCTGAAGCGGGCGGGTAGGTCGATCTGATCTTGGTGATGTGGAACAAAGTCTGCACTGTCGATCTGAGCCCGATGATGTGGCAGCTTCACCGCCTTTGAGTACTTGTACTCAAAAGCCTCTCCGTCGGCGACGGCAGAAAAACGCACTACGTTCGATCTAGTGGTCTTCGTCGCGTTTTCTAACTACTGTCGTCTCAGGTTCTCCTACTTTTGTTCTCTCAGGTTTTTTTTTCATCCCAAAGCGCCGCCGTCGACGACTTCTTCTCGTCTACCGCCGCCGTCATTTACTGTCCCACTGCTGGGTAGACGCGCATTGAGTGCTGGGTCGCCAGGTTCTTCGCTTTCTTGGCCTTTCTGTCGCGCCTAAACGGCCTCACTGCCGCACATGTTCGGCTCTCTGCCGCGTTTGGTAACAGGAGATCAACTATTTGGGCCTGCGCACTGCTCCTACTCAACCGTGGACAAGGATGTCTAACCCTTTCCTCTTATCACAATCTTTTTCCCAAGGGGTTTTGATTGCGATATATGGAGGTTTTTAATGGTGGATCCTGCATCTACAATATCCTTCTTTTCGCTGTTCTTACTTTGGACAAGATACGCACATCAGAGCAGACCGCGTTAAGGCAACACGGCCATCTGGGGTGGGAGCAGAGATGTCCTTCTGGGACACTCTGAACGCGTAAGGTGTTTACCTTACGGCGTAGCAGAGCACATGGCTTTTGCCACTCTGTGTCTCCTACACTTCCCAAAAATAAAGATCGTAAAGATCGTTCTACAAAGCTCTGCGCAAGAAGTCAATAATGGCTTTTCAAGGAACGCAGAAGTAGATTTATTGATGATCTGAAGCGGGCGGGTAAATCGATCTGATCTTGGTGATGTGGAACAAAGTCTGCACTGTCGATTTGAGCCCGATGATGTGGCAGCTTCACCGCCTTTGAGTACTTGTACTCGAAAGCCTCTCCGTCGGCGACGGCAGAAAAACGCACTACGTTCGATCTAGTGGTCTTCGTCGCGTTTTCTAATTACTGTCGTCTCAGGTTCTCCTACTTTTGTTCTCTCAGGTTTTCTTTTCACCCTACCCGCCCTCCCTTTTAGCAGCAGAGATGTCCTTCTGGGACACTCTGAACGCGTAAGGTGTTTACCTTACGGCGTAGCAGAGCACATGGCTTTTGCCACTCTGTGTCTCCTACACTTCCCAAAAATAAAGATCGTAAAGATCGTTCTACAAAGCTCTGCGCAAGAAGTCAATAAGCACTCATTGTTTCAGTGCACAAATCATGAAACTTCAGAGAGGATGCCAAATTCCCCACTTTCTCGCTTTCGATACACAAACCGTAGATAGCCATGAGACCTGCTTCTGCCACAGCGGCATTTGTGTTGTTTATCTTCATGGCATTTGAAATGAATCGCAACGCACCGGCTTCACATGCTTTCAGCTTACCAACAGGAGAATCGAAAACCGCATTTCCCAAGGCAAGCAATGCATGTTCGAGATGAACTGGACTGTGACTGAGAAATGCAATGGATTTCACTAGAGTTGAGACACCTCGATCTAGTTCTCCAAACAACTCCCTGTTGGTAGAGTCGATGACCATAGTGCGAATGAGTAGACATGCACTTGAAACAACATTCACAGAGCTGGGCGACCGATTTGATACGTACGCCGCAGCATATATAACAGCTATCCGTAGTTTTTCTGTTCCTCCTTTCTCGTCTGCCCGGTCCTTTTCCAGAAGCTCACATGCCCGCAAAAGTGCAAATCCCATTTCATGACATTTGCCTTTGCGTCGGAAGCTTCTCACCGTTGAACCAAGAAACTCCATCACACAACAAACCATATAATGGGAGGAGTTTTCCAAAACCACCGAGCTCTGTAGAGCTGGAGCTGCGAATATATTCAGACAAACTCCAAGTGCCTCCTCGACAGCATGCGCGTTGAAATAAGGTTTCACTACGTTCCCTATGCATTGCAAAAAGCCACTCTGAGACAGGATTTCTTTGCAAACCACGGGGTCCAAGGATAGATCGCGCAGGGCCATGCACGCGTTGGACTGAACCTTGTAGTGTTTATGACCTTGATATCGACAAAGTACATCCATCAACAAAGGCAGAGCCCCATTAGCGAATGCCAAAAGCCTTCGACTTTCACTTGCATAAAATATGGTTTCAATCAGTGCACAGGCAGAGCATTGAATCGACTCTATCAGGAAACGAAACCATGACCGAAAATAGAGCGGTGAATCCTTTGTGTTCACAGAACATGCTTTTATTCGATTCCACAAGTAATAGCGATCTGACTAGAAGCACGACATTTTTGACAAGGGCTTCATCCATGGAAAATCCATTTAGTGTCCTGATCACTACTGGGAAAAGCCCTTTCCTGCAAATGAATTCTGCCATCTTGTGTCTCTCAAAAAGCACTATGAGTGCTAAAGTTGCAGACCTCTGTACCTTGACCTCAGAAGCATGGGAGTGTATCAGTTTTATACAATGATCTACACTGGGCTCTAGTTTGAGAGGGTCGCCTTCAAAGTCGCAGGCCAAAACCCGAAGCTCATCACAGCATCGAGCTGCTTGTTCTGGAATAATGGCAGTGTAAATCTGTTCTACCACCCGTTTTAATAGATCCTGGCTCCAATAACCTGCTTTCGAACCGGAATTGATGGGGTCCATCGATTGGCTGGAAGTTTGGACAAGAGTATCTTCGTAGATTAAATGCGACTGCGCAGCACGGCAAGCTTGACCCTATACCACATTCTCAAGTCGGACTTGAAAAGAAAAGTAAAAGGGTTAGGGTAATGAAGAAAGCTGAAGAATTTGTAAGGCTAATCAAATGCATTCTTAAAGCATATGTCGTGGCAACACCTCAGTATCAGCACAAAAATGAGTAATACAACGAGACGGCTTTCTGACGACGGATCTTGAAGTCTCGGCGCATTTGATCGCGGACGCCATCTACGCGATCCCATTCTTCTTCCAGATTTTCAACTGCCGTGCTTCTCACAAGCTGCGTGGCAATCTCGTTTAGAGCTTGCGGGCGAGAAAAGATATTGTCTGGAAGCTGAAACGCCGGTTCTTCTTCTTCGTAGGATTGTTGCTCACTTTCGGGTTTATATCTTTTATGTTCATGTTGTTCACTTGGGCTTCCTTCTATATTCGTCGGGTAACCAAGGTCGTTTAACGTTTCAACTGCATCCCGGCTCTTTTCTTCATGTTCAGCAGAATCCTTTTCTATTGTAAGTTGTGCTACTTGTGGTGCAACTTGAGGCACTTGGTGATCCCGTCAAAATGACGCAGATGTTTTACTTCTCTCTCACTTTTTTGCTTTGAATCTCGAAAGAAGTCAACAGAACTTCCGAGGAAAGAGAACTGTTGTGAAGAAGGATGTCCCTTTCTACGAGTTGGAAAAGGCGAGGTGTGGGCCTCATCTTCAAAGGTAAACAAATGACGGTATGAAGCATTATTTGTCTTGTGCTTCTTCGATGGAAGCTCCATCGCAGATCGTTCACGACCTTGACCTCAAAGGTGTAGGACGAAAGAGGACATTATTAAGTTTCAAGTACTGTATTGCACCAATTGTCGTAAAACGTACAGGGAATTGCGGGAAATTCGCCAATTTTAGATTGTTATTGATAGAGTGATTGTCATGAGTTTCGTGCATGCTTTGATCCTGCGGTGTAAATATTTTCAAATTATTATTGTCAGCACGTGTGGCATACCGTGCTCCTTTCGTGTCAAGAGTTGCACACTTCTACGCACACTTTCAACATCTTCGCACGGGAAAAGGACGTTCTTCTGAGCTACTCGCAAAACAGAACTCCTTTTTCTCCTCCAGATTTCCCTAAATGTTTGATACTTTTGCATACTTTGTAAGATAAGTAGTGATACAACTGGAGTACGTAATAGTTTTAGCTTCAAAATGTTCTCAATTCCAGAAATAAGCACTAAAAAAGGCGTAAAAAGGCGGTTTTTGCTACTTGTTTTGCGTATGTATGCGTCGCAATTCTTTGATTCATTGCTTTCAATTCATGGGAAAACAGGATACTCCAGTATTAAATTCTTATTGGTACTAAAGTATGCAAGGTAATATTAAACTTGGGAAGATTCGACAAAGTTAGAGGCGTTCCAATTTTTAGTGTACCGGGAAAAGGAACATGTTGCACTGTTTGAAAGTCTTTTGAAGAAGTGCATTCTGCATGCACTACACCCAGTAACTGCAAATACTGTGGGCCACACTATTTGATGAAGCTCCTTTAGAGCGAAGGAAAAACAAAATAAGGTGGGCCACATAATCAAAGGTACCACTTTATTTGTGGTTCCAACGCAATTAACATGGGCCACACTATTTTAACTTGCAGTAAATAGTGTGGGCGTCATCATCAGTTCATACTTCTACAGGTGCATCATCGAAGTGCGCACGGTGCTTACGAAAAATCTCCTGCAGCTCGGGAAAGAGCTGACGCTCTTCCCACAATCCGTTCACGTTAAGTGATAAACCAGTTCTTATCATCGCTTTGCGAGCGTAAGTTAAGCCATCGACGTCTCTCTGGCGATTGACATCCGCAACTGCCAGTGCAGCGAGGCGCAGAAAGTAGCTCTTACCGGGGTTCAAAACTTTCCCCGACGATGACCAGGAACCTTTCTTGATCATCTCCATTTTGTACTTCTCCCACCTTGCGTTCCAAGCCGACTTTATTTTTTGTATGATGAATGAATCAGCTGGTTGAATTAAATCTGTTGCATTCGGTGGAAAGTAACGAATCTCCGTATTGATTTTGGATGCTGCTTCATTCAGTTCTGGAGTCATATTATGTCCGCTGCAATTGTCCACAAAGAGAACACGTTTTCGTCCGTTCGGAAGTTTATCAATGACCTTCTTCTCCTCAAACCATTGCTTCATAACGAATTTGTCAATCCATCCTTTTGGCCCACTCCTATAAGATACGCCAGGAACATCATCGGGGACACCCCTAATGGGAAACGACCGCTTCTGATTTTGGAACACCATCAGCGCAGGTTGGATTTTCGCTTCAACTCCCCCACTAATCCGAACAACCATTGTCATTCCCTCACCACCGCTTACGACATCAGAATACTAAACCTTCATTTCACCACAAAAGCCCAAAGTCCTACCGTTATCCATATTGATGACGAAGTGCGTCTCATCAGCAGTCTGCACATCGTTTTCATTCAACGAACCATCTTTGAATGCACGTGAAATACGTCCCAGATGATACGTCACTTCTTTGTGAACGAAATCTCTCTTTTCTGGAGATAATAGGTGCTTTCCTGTGTGAGCTCGGCTGAAGATTCGGTATCGATCAGTAAAGCTTTGAACCCACCTCCTACTTATGCAACTTGAGATCAGCTTCTCACTTCCAGGATCCACTGCATATTTGTGATACGAAGTCTTTTGGGACTCCTCGATGAAAGCTATTGCCATTGTCTGCAACGTTCGCCAATTAAATTTCACTCCAAGCTTACGGAGTCTGTCAAACTCTGAGAGCATATCTGCATGCAAGTCACTCACCCACTTTCTCGGCTTTCTCCCTCTCCCACTGCGTGCTTTTAAATTAACACGCTTGAGGCCAATATATGTGCTTCGAGTAATTGATGTTGTTGATCCTCTCATTTAAGAAAGACCTGTTTCGTCTACGTACTGGAATCTGTCGCGCCAAATGCGACTGGCCTTCATAAGATTTGCTTTGTGGCTGCCTCGAAATAAGGAAGGAAACTGCAAGACTGCTTTTGATTTGATGTGTTTAGGACCATGGGCATTATCGTACTTCACCATCCATGCGGCAATTTTAGAGCGGTCTGCAATAGGCAGCACTTGATTCAGATTACGCTTCTTTTGTTGAGAGGGTGGAGTTGTTTGAGTCGCGTTGGGATCAGTTGTTGGCAATGATTGTGACAGTGGTGGATCTGCGGATTGGATTGACGACAAGCGGGCAGTCGCTGCGCGCTGAAACGCAGCGACAATCGGCGATGCTGACGTTGGAACCACCATTGTGTTGATGTCGGGGATCTTCTGGTGGACTCTGGAATGGGTAGGAACAAGTTGTTTGCAATCCAAATGGATTTCCCGCGCAAACTATAATCCTGTTACCCACACTAATTAAAACACGAAGCTTTGGTCCTTGCACCATGAATAGTGTGGGCCACATCACATCCAGTACCACACTATTTATTCACCCACTGTATTTGCAGTCACTGGGTGTACAGATATTGACGTTGCAAGACTGACATATACAATTTCTAACGCTTACAGTGGCGTATTGCAGCAACTGCTACAAGAAACATGTGACATTCAACTTTCCGTTTTTTATTTAGAATTTCAAAGAATGCGAATTTCCCGCATCTCCCAGTATCAAACACAAAAAAGCCTCTCACGCCGCACGGCACTTTTACCCACATTCATTCACGCCAGCGCCGTCACATCTTCTAGCGCGCTCTCAATCACGTCAGCCACCGTCCGCACGGCGCCCGCCTCGCTGATTTCCCGTTGCAAACTTCGACACTTTTCTCCATACCAGTTATCCTCAAACACCTGCCTCAACTCACACACGCGCGCCAACCCTCAACGCTCACCCCACTCCCATACACGCGCTGCCCCAGCCCACCCGCCACCATGCGTGCCGCCACGCCCGACTGGTCGCTCGCGATGGGCATCACCACCATGGGCACGCCGAAATGGCCATCGTCGCCGTGTTATTGCCGCTATGTGTCACTGCCACGGTGGCCATCCGCACCAACCCCTCCTGCGGCGCAAGGGGCACCACCGAGTCCGCACCCGCCACCCCCACGAACTGGCTCGTATCAGCCTCTCTGTCGCACAACGACACCACCAGCTGCGCGGGCAGTGGCATGTACGCCGCGATCACCGTGTCGTACATCGCGAGCACGCGCGTCTCAATCGTGCCCAGCGATGCATCTATGAGCGCCAATCCGTCAAGGCGACTGAACCGAGAGTTTTTTATGGCCGAACAGCGGTTCGTCTCCGGACGGGTCGGACAGCCGCCTGACATATTGCAAGTTGCGGGGCAGGTGCTCACGCGCAAACTCCATAGATCCCGGGAACTGGATGATGTGCGCACGCGCGGAATGCGCGTCAACGGCGCAGTTGAGGATTGATAGCTTCCAGGCGCGGCACGGCGCCTGGATCCAACTGGTGTTGACCCAGGGGCATTCTCATCGTCTTGTGGTTACGCAATGCAGACCAGGTGCTCATGGGCTCTACAAGTTCTTCCTCCCTTGCCTCTGGGAGTTCCGCCGCAAACTCTATGGGCCGACGTCTGCGTCAGAGTGGGTGCAGCATGTTTGCCTTGCGCTCACTTCGTAGCGGAAACCCCATGACTGTGGCTAGGCCCATGGGATTCACTGCACTAAGATTATCGTGATCCAGCGCAGCGGTGCACTCTCGAACTTGGAAAACGCATGGTCCCAGCCAGGTGAGGGGTTCACCAGATGCGTGCCGTAATCAACGAGCGGCATGGCGAGCGTACGCGCCCCGTTCCACCTCACAGCCAGCCTCCTCCACCCTACTGCATCCCACCACCTTCTGAGCTGACACAACCAGTTGTAACCTTTCTCCACTCTCACAATCTATCCTCCTTCTGTCGACTAATGGCATGAGATCTTCACTTCGAGGTATGTGGCTTCCAACAGGTGATTAAACACTGCCCCCCTTCCCAGCTCTATCTGTACCTCTTCATAAGTGAGTACAACAGACTTTATGCAGTGCCGGATCATAATGTGCATCGATTCCTATTCTTTTGTGTGGCACAAATGCGCCTGTCGCCTAAGAGAATTGCTCTCTAGCAGGACGAAGTCACCACCAAAGCACGATGGTGTCAAGTCAAGGTATGGATTCGACTCCTCCTCGAAGTTTCGAAAGAAACTTCTCATAGGAATTTTGTATAGATTGTTGTTCGCAGAGTCACCACGTGGCACACCAGCACTGTACTTGACTCCCCCATTGTACGCAGGCGTCCCCTTTTTAGTTTGTGTCCTTGTGTTTGAGAGAAGAGTCTATATCAAGCGCTTCAGATCATCACTGAGCTCCGCTCATATGTTAGCCATTAAGATATCGCGAACTGCATAGCCAAATGCCCCATTCAGATCGAGTGCTGTGATGTGGTTGGCTCTCTGGTGGAAGCGCCAATTGACGGGCATGCTCAGTTTTGCTGTGCTAGTGTCTCGTTTATACCCATATTGGTGTTTCCTGTATCTGTCGCGGGTACCAACTTCTTTGGCAATCACTGACGTTTTCATTAGAGAATATGGCTGAGTAGCACAACAGCCCTGTACGACTTTGCAACCGTGCGATCACTTTGTTTGTACATTGTTGAGTGCAATGCTTCTGTCTGTAAGAGAATGCTCTTACCAATATCACTTTACTCACACACTTGAGTCTTAGAGGCTGGCTCCTCTTCTAATGTCGAACTTGCTAATGGTTCGACTTATATACTACTATCGTTGTCAACTAAGTGGGTTTGAATTTGATTCAAACCATCTGTTGACAACCGTATATTTGAATACGAAGTGCAGCGGGTGCAATCAGTAATTCTATTACACTCACCTTCTCTTTGACCTCGATGACCGCATCGAGTTTTCAAATTTCTTGATCAATTCGATACAATGAGGTAACTCATCTTTGTTCATCCAGATTGCTTCTTCTTTAGCATCTCCTTCGAAAAGAACAAGATATTGTCTTTTGCGATTTCGCCTGCGTGTATCAAGAATTTCAATTACTTCTTGTTCAACTGTGCCTTCTGCATCAATGACAATTGAGAGTGAACCCTTGTCACCTTCTCTTCGATTGAACTTCTTCAATCTAGAGACATGAAACACATTGTGTGCTCTCTTCATTGCCGGTGGTAGTTCAATCTTGTAAGTCACAGGTCCCATTACTTGCTTCACAGCAAAAGGTCCCAAAAACTTCGGCTGCCATTTTCTTGCAAGTCCTGACTTGTCAGCTGCACTTGTCTTCTCTGACTTCAATAGTACTAGATCTCCCACCAAAAATTCTTCATGTTTTCGTCTTTTGTTTGCGTAGAACGTTTGTCTGGCAATAGCGTTGGCCAAATTGTCCTTCGCCGCGCTACTGAACGCTTTTCGTCTCTGCAAATAGTGTACTGCCGCTGGACAGACACTCTCTCTTCTCGAAAACTTCCTACTCAGTTCTGATTCCGGCACACGCCCAATGTCGACCTCGAACGGAGAAATGCCGGTGCTCTTGTTCGGCGCTGAATTGTAATGATACTCTAATTCGCTTAGCATGCAGTCCCAATTCTTTGGATTCTTCTGCACCGTGCTTCTGATCATAGACGATAGAGTTCTTATCATATTCTCAGACTGTCCATCCGTCTGTGGATGGCCTTTTGTTGCCATAATCAACTCAACACTTAGCATCCTTGTGATATCCTTGAAGTAGTGCGAAGTAAACAGCTTGTCTCGATCCAAAATGATTGCCCTCGGTACTCCGTGTTTCGAAAAAACGTTGTCAAATAGAAGTTGTACGACCTCCATGGACGTTACAGTCTTTTTCGTGGGAATAAAGAGTGCTCTTTTGGAAAGTTTTTCTACAACCACCAGTACGGAATCGTTCCTTGTTTCCGACATAAAAAATTCTGACACGAAGTCCATCGAAACTACATCCCAGCACGCTTCGGGGACTGCGTGCGGTTGTAGCTTTCCACTGGGCAGAGTTCTGGCTTCCTTATTGTGCTGACACTCTTCACAAAGCCGAATGTAGTCTTGAATTTTTGCGAACATTGGCTTCCAATAGAAGTGTTTGGCACACAGCAAGTACGTCTTTTCCCAGCCGAAATGTCCGGATAAATGAAACTCGCTTATAACTGCATCTCTAATAGCTTCATCGTTGGGGACAACTACACGGGATGAACTGCCTCTGGCTTTCCAGTATATCAATCCATCTCGGAATGTGTAGTTACAAATATACATTGCCCTTTTTTTGTTTGGTGGATCCTTTCCTTCTCGAAGACTTGATAGAATATTAGAAGTCCAAACATCCTTCTCATACGCTTTCTGAATTGCTGCTCGCACATCGTCGCCGTGGAGTCGTAACGCCTTCAGCGTTGGATGACTTTCATACAATCTGCTTAATGCGTCAGCGGCTGTATTCTTTGAGCCCTTGATGTGTTCCACTTCAAATGTGTAGCACTGCAACTCGTCGAGCCATCTCATCTGTCTTCCAGAAAGCTTTGCCTTGGTTTGCAAATACTTTATAGGATCATGATCCGTGCGTATTATGAATGGCCGATTCTTCAAATACACAGACCATTCTCGTAACGCGATCATGATCGCCAACAATTCTTGATCTCCGGTGTCCCATCTGGTCTCTGTCTCTGACAGTCGATGAGACAGAAATGACACAGGTTGTCCATTTTGCTCCAAAGTAGCCCCTACGGCATACTTTGAGGCATCCGTGGTCACAACAAACACTTCATCTGATGATGGATGTCGTAACACAGGTGCAGATGTCAGACGTTGTTTCAATTCTTGAAACGCAGACTCTTGCTCGTCCTTCCATTGAAAGACCTTACTGCGTAGCAAATCGGTTATTGGTCTTGCAATTCGTGCAAACCCTTTCATAAGCCGTCGGTAGAAATTCGCAAGACCCATGAACTTCTGTACATCCTTCACCGATGATGGTGTGGGCCACTGTTCTACTGCTTCAACAAGCCTTTGCTGTGTTTGCACTCCTTCTGCATTTATCTTAAATACCAGATAGTCGACCTCCGTTGCTCCGAAATTGCATTTACTTGGTCTCACATACAGCTTGTGCCTCCGGAGGATCTGAAAAAGCTTTCTCAAATGTCGCTTGTGTTCTTCTTTGTTCTTGCTATAGATGAGAATATCATCTAAATAAAGAACCATACATTCTCCGTGAAGCTCACGAAGAACATGTGCCAATAGACGAGAAAATGCTGCTGGTGCGTTTGATAAACCAAAACACAGCACTCTCCATTCGAATGATCCGTATCTGGTCCGAATAGCTGTCTTGTGACAATCTTCTTCCTTAAGCCTCATCTGGTGGTAGCCCCAAATTAAATCAATCTGTGAGAAAATCTGGGCTCCTGCTACCTGATCGATTGTTTCGTTGATCAAAGGAATGGGGCTTGCATCTGGAACAGTAATCTTGTTCAATGCTCTGTAGTGACAAACCATTCGTAGGTCCCCATTTTTCTTCTTAATAAAGAAAACAGGGGCCCCATATGGTGAGGAAGATGGTCTCAGTAGTCCCTTTTCCAAGTACTTGTGTATCTGGCGCTTCAATTCCTGTAACTCTCGAGGGGATAGTCTGATAACAGGACGGACTGGAGGTTTAGATGCGGGTATGAGATTGATTTCAAATTCCATTCCGCGTGGCGGAGGTAGCTCATCCGGCAATTCCTCTTTGAAAACGTCCTCGAACTCTGTTAACAATTCTCGAAATTCAGGTGGGCACTTTACTTTGAAAAGCACGGAGTCCTCGTCCTTGGATATTTTGACTGCGAATAGTTCGCAATCTCCCTTCTTGACTTCTCTACACATCTTCTTCAATGATATTTGTTTGAAACAAATACCCTTCGAGACTTGCGCTCCCTGGTTTCTCGGTGTTATTGACACAACAGGACCATTCTGACGTCTGATTCTGAGCACATTGGTTTTCAAATCTATAGCAGGGTTATGTTCTCTTAGCCATGGCCTTCCCAGTATGACATGTGGAATTCCGACGTTCTCTTTCATACTAATTACTAGTATGTGTTCTCGACTTATGAACCCGTTGATATTTAGTAAAACCTCTGTTTTACCAAGTACTCTTGTCTTCGATGAATCTCGTAGTTCAACATCGATACCAATGACTTCTTCCAACACCAAATTCAGTCTTACTGCATTCTCGTGAGACATGAAATTGTGGGACGCATACGAATCGACAACTGCTTTCACTGGATTTCCTGCTAGTGTTCCGTCATACATCCAGTTGTCTTCCTCCGCAAGACTTATTGCAGAGAGGTAAGGCAATCCGTTCAGTTGACTGCCCTGCTGGGCCGCACCGATGTGCGGCATCATTCGTTTTTTGAGTGGTTGGAGCTTTTCTCCTCTGTCTTCTCATGCTTGCATGAGTGACTCGGATCGCTCCATCCCTTCTTTCCGCACTTGAAGCATCTATCATTTCGTCTGTACAAAGAAATTTCTCCTCGCTTCATCGGTCCCCAACATACAGTTGTGTCGTTTTTGGAAACGTTCTTGTCTTCCTGAAAAGACCGACTATTTCTGGAGCTGTTTCCAGACTTGTATCTGTTCTTACGGGAAACCTGAAAATCCTTTTGACTTTTGTGTTGCAACTCGCCTGCGAGTTTAAATGACAACTCAAGAGTCCTGGCATAATCATAGGCTGGTTGCATGGATGGATTTCCAGTGCGATCAGCCGGGTGCGAGGTGGGGAACTTCTCCGTAAATTTTCCTTTGTACTTGTTCGGTAGACTATTGAAAAAATAGATATATGCTTCATTGTTCTGTGTACCACACAACATGACGAGGTCTTCAAATCGAGCAATATGATCATCCATAGACCCATTCTCCTTCAGACGGAAGTCCATAAGCTTTACTCTTGCGGTAGCCAATTCGTTTGCCGGCACGAATTCTACCATCATTGCTTCCTGCAACTCAATGAGACTAGAAGGCTTACTATTCTCTCTCTCGAGACGCAACATCCAGGCGGCTGCCCTGTCTTGAAAATGACATTCTGCAAGGTCCAGCATCTTTTCCTCAGAGTAGTTGAAAAGTTTACCGTACTTCTTGATTGAATAGAAGAAACTGTTAACTTTCTCTGTAGTTCTGTCTGACGCCTTTCCAGTAAAGGCGGCGACTGGTGGGGCCTTGATCGAGTTTTTCGAGTCTGCCTGGGGTTATCGTGCTGCAACTGGGTCTGGAGGGACGTAATGGTTTGACTCTGAGTCTCGACTGTGTCTCGTAGAGTCTGGAGTTCCTCTGTCAATTGCTGTAGCTCTGACGCCTCAATCACACTACGTTCTTCTTGTGGCACATTCTGGTTCCTGGTTGGACGAACCATCGTTCACAATTTTCTTTTGCTTGCCTGCGAACGCAACCTTAGATGCTACCAAATGTAAGAGAATGCTCTTACCAATATCACTTTACTCACACACTTGAGTCTTAGAGGCTTGCTCCTCTTTCTAATGTCGAACTTGCTAATGGTTCGACTTATATACTACTATCGTTGTCAACTAAGTGGGTTTGAATTTGATTCAAACCATCTGTTGACAACCGTATATTTGAATACGAAGTGCAGCGGGTGCAATCAGTAATTCTATTACACTATGGAGCTATTGAAAACGTTCACGAAGGCCCACCACCGTGGAATCTTCGAGCGCTCATCACTCACAATGACACTAATTGTACAGAAACAACTGGCCCCATACACGCACAACACCACGTACAAACTCAGGGCGCGTCACTCCCAGCCACTGGAGCAGAAGGAGTGGTTGTTCTAGAGTAATCGAGAGAGAGTTTCGGCAGGGGAGGCGAGCGATATTTCGGAGCATTTATGGAAGATAAATCTGCTATATATCCACAAAAACATCTGTAGAACTGGCGAAGTTGAAGTCAGGCCTTGACAATGAGCAGACCGCTGCTCAACGCCACGTGCAGATCAAGCCAGCAATGTTTGCAACAAACACGCAGGACAAGGAATTACATGAGCAATTGGTTCTGCCGAGCTTAGATGTCTCACACGCTTCTCAACAAAGGTCTCTCTGTGCGGCAATTACATGCTCTGAGAGAAATAAGTCCCCAGGCCCCGATGAAGTGAGTAACGAGATGATAAAGATCTGCCTTCCTCCCTGCACAGATGACAGTGTAATAGAATTACTGATTGCACCCGCTGCACTTCGTATTCAAATATACGGTTGTCAACAGATGGTTTGAATCAAATTCAAACCCACTTAGTTGACAACGATAGTAGTATATAAGTCGAACCATTAGCAAGTTCGACATTAGAAAGAGGAGCAAGCCTCTAAGACTCAAGTGTGTGAGTAAAGTGATATTGGTAAGAGCATTCTCTTACATTTGGTAGCATCTAAGGTTGCGTTCGCAGGCAAGCAAAAGAAAATTGTGAACGATGGTTCGTCCAACCAGGAACCAGAATGTGCCACAAGAAGAACGTAGTGTAATTGAGGCGTCACAGCTACAGCAATTGACAGAGGAACTCCAGACTCTACGAGACACAGTCGAGACTCAGAGTCAAACCATTACGTCCCTCCAGACCCAGTTGCAGCACGATAACCCCAGGCAGACTCGACAAACTCGATCAAGGCCCCACCAGTCGCCGCCTTTACTGGAAAGGCGTCAGACAGAACTACAGAGAAAGTTAACAGTTTCTTCTATTCAATCAAGAAGTACGGTAAACTTTTCAACTACTCTGAGGAAAAGATGCTGGACCTTGCAGAATGTCATTTTCAAGACAGGGCAGCCGCCTGGATGTTGCGTCTCGAGAAAGAGAATAGTAAGCCTTCTAGTCTCATTGAGTTGCAGGAAGCAATGATGGTAGAATTCGTGCCGGCAAACGAATTGGCTACCGCAAGAGTAAAGCTTATGGACTTCCGTCTGAAGGAGAATGGGTCTATGGATGATCATATTGCTCGATTTGAAGACCTCGTCATGTTGTGTGGTACACAGAACAATGAAGCATATATCTATTTTTTCAATAGTCTACCGAACAAGTACAAAGGAAAATTTACGGAGAAGTTCCCCACCTCGCACCCGGCTGATCGCACTGGAAATCCATCCATGCAACCAGCCTATGATTATGCCAGGACTCTTGAGTTGTCATTTAAACTCGCAGGCGAGTTGCAACACAAAAGTCAAAAGGATTTTCAGGTTTCCCGTAAGAACAGATACAAGTCTGGAAACAGCTCCAGAAAATAGTCGGTCTTTTCAGGAAGGACAAGAACGTTTCCAAAAACGACACAACTGTATGTTGGGGACCGATGAAGCGAGGGAGAAATTTCTTTGTACAGACGAAATGATAGATGCTTCAAGTGCGGAAAGAAGGGATGGAGCGATCCGGGTCACTCATGCAAGCATGAGAAGACAGAGGGAGAAAAGCTCCAACCACTCAAAAAAACGAATGATGCCGCACATCGGAGCGGCCCAGCAGGGCAGTCAACTGAACGGATTGCCTTACCTCTCTGCAATAAGTCTTGCGGAGGAAGACAACTGGATGTATGACGGAACACTAGCAGGAAATCCAGTGAAAGCAGTTGTCGATTCGTATGCGTCCCACAATTTCATGTCTCACGAGAATGCAGTAAGACTGAATTTGGTGTTGGAAGAAGTCATTGGTATCGATGTTGAACTACGAGATTCATCGAAGACAAGAGTACTTGGTAAAACAGAGGTTTTACTAAATATCAACGGGTTCATAAGTCGAGAACACATACTAGTAATTAGTATGAAAGAGAACGTCGGAATTCCACATGTCATACTGGGAAGGCCATGGCTAAGAGAACATAACCCTGCTATAGATTTGAAAACCAATGTGCTCAGAATCAGACGTCAGAATGGTCCTGTTGTGTCAATAACACCGAGAAACCAGGGAGCGCAAGTCTCGAAGGGTATTTGTTTCAAACAAATATCATTGAAGAAGATGTGTAGAGAAGTCAAGAAGGGAGATTGCGAACTATTCGCAGTCAAAATATCCAAGGACGAGGACTCCGTGCTTTTCAAAGTAAAGTGCCCACCTGAATTTCGAGAATTGTTAACAGAGTTCGAGGACGTTTTCAAAGAGGAATTGCCGGATGAGCTACCTCCGCCACGCGGAATGGAATTTGAAATCAATCTCATACCCGCATCTAAACCTCCAGTCCGTCCTGTTATCAGACTATCCCCTCGAGAGTTACAGGAATTGAAGCGCCAGATACACAAGTACTTGGAAAAGGGACTACTGAGACCATCTTCCTCACCATATGGGGCCCCTGTTTTCTTTATTAAGAAGAAAAATGGGGACCTACGAATGGTTTGTCACTACAGAGCATTGAACAAGATTACTGTTCCAGATGCAAGCCCCATTCCTTTGATCAACGAAACAATCGATCAGGTAGCAGGAGCCCAGATTTTCTCACAGATTGATTTAATTTGGGGCTACCACCAGATGAGGCTTAAGGAAGAAGATTGTCACAAGACAGCTATTCGGACCAGATACGGATCATTCGAATGGAGAGTGCTGTGTTTTGGTTTATCAAACGCACCAGCAGCATTTTCTCGTCTATTGGCACATGTTCTTCGTGAGCTTCACGGAGAATGTATGGTTCTTTATTTAGATGATATTCTCATCTATAGCAAGAACAAAGAAGAACACAAGCGACATTTGAGAAAGCTTTTTCAGATCCTCCGGAGGCACAAGCTGTATGTGAGACCAAGTAAATGCAATTTCGGAGCAACGGAGGTCGACTATCTGGTATTTAAGATAAATGCAGAAGGAGTGCAAACACAGCAAAGGCTTGTTGAAGCAGTAGAACAGTGGCCCACACCATCATCGGTGAAGGATGTACAGAAGTTCATGGGTCTTGCGAATTTCTACCGACGGCTTATGAAAGGGTTTGCACGAATTGCAAGACCAATAACCGATTTGCTACGCAGTAAGGTCTTTCAATGGAAGGACGAGCAAGAGTCTGCGTTTCAAGAATTGAAACAACGTCTGACATCTGCACCTGTGTTACGACATCCATCATCAGATGAAGTGTTTGTTGTGACCACGGATGCCTCAAAGTATGCCGTAGGGGCTACTTTGGAGCAAAATGGACAACCTGTGTCATTTCTGTCTCATCGACTGTCAGAGACAGAGACCAGATGGGACACCGGAGATCAAGAATTGTTGGCGATCATGATCGCGTTACGAGAATGGTCTGTGTATTTGAAGAATCGGCCATTCATAATACGCACGGATCATGATCCTATAAAGTATTTGCAAACCAAGGCAAAGCTTTCTGGAAGACAGATGAGATGGCTCGACGAGTTGCAGTGCTACACATTTGAAGTGGAACACATCAAGGGCTCAAAGAATACAGCCGCTGACGCATTAAGCAGATTGTATGAAAGTCATCCAACGCTGAAGGCGTTACGACTCCACGGCGACGATGTGCGAGCAGCAATTCAGAAAGCGTATGAGAAGGATGTTTGGACTTCTAATATTCTATCAAGTCTTCGAGAAGGAAAGGATCCACCAAACAAAAAAAGGGCAATGTATATTTGTAACTACACATTCCGAGATGGATTGATATACTGGAAAGCCAGAGGCAGTTCATCCCGTGTAGTTGTCCCCAACGATGAAGCTATTAGAGATGCAGTTATAAGCGAGTTTCATTTATCCGGACATTTCGGCTGGGAAAAGACGTACTTGCTGTGTGCCAAACACTTCTATTGGAAGCCAATGTTCGCAAACATTCAAGACTACATTCGGCTTTGTGAAGAGTGTCAGCACAATAAGGAAGCCAGAACTCTGCCCAGTGGAAAGCTACAACCGCACGCAGTCCCCGAAGCGTGCTGGGATGTAGTTTCGATGGACTTCGTGTCAGAATTTTTTACGTCGGAAACAAGGAACGATTCCGTACTGGTGGTTGTAGAAAAACTTTCCAAAAGAGCACTCTTTATTCCCACGAAAAAGACTGTAACGTCCATGGAGGTCGTACCACTTCTATTTGACAACGTTTTTTCGAAACACGGAGTACCGAGGGCAATCATTTTGGATCGAGACAAGCTGTTTACTTCGCACTACTTCAAGGATATCACAAGGATGCTAAGTGTTGAGTTGATTATGGCAACAAAAGGCCATCCACAGACGGATGGACAGTCTGAAAATATGATAAGAACTCTATCGTCTATGATCAGAAGCACGGTGCAGAAGAATCCAAAGAATTGGGACTGCATGCTAAGCGAATTAGAGTATCATTACAATTCAGCGCCGAACAAGAGCACCGGCATTTCTCCGTTCGAGGTCGACATTGGGCGTGTGCCGGAATCAGAACTGAGTAGGAAGTTTTCGAGAAGAGAGAGTGTCTGTCCAGCGGCAGTACACTATTTGCAGAGACAAAAAGCGTTCAGTAGCGCGGCGAGGGACAATTTGGCCAACGCTATTGCCAGACAAACGTTCTACGCAAACAAAAGACGAAAACATGAAGAATTTTTGGTGGGAGATCTAGTACTATTGAAGTCAGAGAAGACAAGTGCAGCTGACAAGTCAGGACTTGCAAGAAAATGGCAGCCGAAGTTTTTGGGACCTTTTGCTGTGAAGCAAGTAATGGGACCTGTGACTTACAAGATTGAACTACCACCGGCAATGAAGAGAGCACACAATGTGTTTCATGTCTCTAGATTGAAGAAGTTCAATCGAAGAGAAGGTGACAAGGGTTCACTCTCAATTGTCATTGATGCAGAAGGCACAGTTGAACAAGAAGTAATTGAAATTCTTGATACACGCAGGCGAAATCGCAAAAGACAATATCTTGTTCTTTTCGAAGGAGATGCTAAAGAAGAAGCAATCTGGATGAACAAAGATGAGTTACCTCATTGTATCGAATTGATCAAGAAATTTGAAAACTCGATGCGGTCATCGAGGTCAAAGAGAAGGTGAGTGTAATAGAATTACTGATTGCACCCGCTGCACTTCGTATTCAAATATACGGTTGTCAACAGATGGTTTGAATCAAATTCAAACCCACTTAGTTGACAACGATAGTAGTATATAAGTCGAACCATTAGCAAGTTCGACATTAGAAAGAGGAGCAAGCCTCTAAGACTCAAGTGTGTGAGTAAAGTGATATTGGTAAGAGCATTCTCTTACACATAGCGACTGTCTGAGGCTGGCAGGCCGTTTCTCGCCTTCGGGGTGCAATTTTATGCATTGGGTGTATTTGGGTAGGGGATACTCTGTCGCCATTTATGCAATAAGATACGGCGGTCATCATCACTGCTCCCGTTACGAGATTCCAGGATCCGAGAAGTCCCACAGATGATGTGGGAAGGGAGGTTATGATCGTTCGGCGTCCCTATGCGGGTAGTCGAAATCATGGGATTGTCATGGTTTCGAATGGGTGCAGTGTTGCAAACAATTTCGGCGGGGACAGTATCATGGTGATTGGTTTGGATTTCATAAATTTGTAATGCTCGAGACCCTCTTGTAACTCCTCCTCGTAGGGGGAGTTACAAGAGTATTTTCATTCGCCCCCTGTTGTGTGGAGAGCGATACGCAATCAGTCATGAGCAGAGGCGAAGAGCTCTTGCCAGCTGCAGACCGTCGCACACGCAGAGCTTTCGTGCGGTCGCGACAAAACGTCTTCAACGTATTCTATTTCAAATCATCGAGAGCGTTTATTTGGAGGCGGGTGACATCTAGCCTAGTGTCCACACTAGAAGGCGCTGAAAACTTTTTCAGACCTTGCAACCGCATCGTGTCAAATCGCGAGCAGCGCCATCATGCGAAACACGCTCATGCAGTTGTTGGCGGCCGTTTCACTCCATTACCAGGCCCCATGCTCACGCAGCTGGCCACTCTGCCATTGAGTTTCTTCCTCTATTTTCTCGTTTGTTGCTGAAGTCGTCATCGCTGCCACAAACATTCCCGCCTGGGCACACATCTTCTCGCTTCCGATTTTTCATCCCCTCAACTCTGCTCTTTGAGTACCGCGCGCCACCTTCCTTGTTTCCCCACGCATCGCTTACTGGAAACGTCGAAAATGAGGAATCTCTCTCCCCTCGTAGCTCATATTATGCTACATTCTCGACCCAACTCCATCCAATGCGCCTTGAGAGTTTAGTTGTCCCTTCGGAACTGTCCATTTCTCTCTAGCGCCGCTATCAAACCTTCAAACACTACCGCCCAGGCCTTTGTTTCCATTCGAGAGCATGACATTTTCGTACACCAGGAGACCTCTCTTAATGATACCGTAGCTTCTGCGGTGCTCCTTGCCACAATGTGTATGCCTCGAACGCGTCGCAGCGACTGGAGGCCCAGGTTCGCACATGCGCCGACTATATGCAATCCTTACTCAGAATAGCAAACCTATGACAACATTCCGTTTCCTGCAGGTGCCTTAGTGTCATTCAATGCTTCCACATGCATATGACTCTTTCACACAGTCACTTTGACCGCCTTTAATGATGAAAATCATGGGCGCCAAACCTGGCGTACATTTCTATCGAGAGGCTGCTTTGCCCTGTTCTTAGCGCCGGTATCTTCCCCACCCGCTTCTCGGCCTGTCAAAGCAGCCCAAAACAGCATTCCATTACGTTGGTGTTACGAAAGATTGATTGTTCTAATGGCATCGCCGTTGAAGTGCTGCTACGCCGGGTGGAAGTAGCGATAATTTTTTCCATGCAAAAGAACACCACCGCGCAACTGTATCGACATGTATTCTCTTTGCAGCTTCCAGAGGGTTGGCTTTCGAATCCTCGCTCCGAGGAACACGGGCCTGCAGAAATGATTTCTACAACTTTGGTTTGGCTAAACTGGTACAGGTGACATCTATTCAACGCGATGTCTAGATGTCTCATCACACTGACGTACCACATGGTGCAACTGGGTGAACATGTTTCCTATCCCCATCCTATAAGGACTGATATTGGGAAAGAGATTGAATAAGGAGGTCCGAGGCCCTCTCCCACTCCATCGGGAGAAAAGAAGGTCTTACTGCACGCACCCAGCACTCCTGGTTCTGTCAGTAGCCTTACGATTGCGGCAAAGGATGTGCAGTAGCAAAGAAGCCAAAACAGTACCGAGTTCCGATGATTCCAATGCTGCAAAACATCAGCAGATGACGGATGTCCGCGATAACAGTAATATTTCATCCCAGGGTACGTCAGTGGTTTCTTGTTATCCACCATTTTCTCCTCATCAAAGTTGTTACACTTTAGAGAGCTCCGTTAAAACAAAATCAGGCAGGGTATATGCAGATGCCATTCAATCATGCAGGAGGCCATCTTCCATTGCCAGCCGTACATCACAATGGCATTTATGTAACACGTGATTTGTGGAGATGACAGTATTGGCGGCTCAGAGAATTCGAGATGGAAGCCGAAGTCGAGTTCTGACCAGCATCAGGAACATTTTGTATCGTGCACACTTTGTGTGATTAGTGTATATTCGCGCATGAATACAACACGATTCCTTCTCGTTTTCCCTGACGGCCGTTTTTTCCCTGAAAATGGAGTAGATAATTCTGTATCGATCACCGGGAGTGTTTTTGGCTTCAGAACGTTTCGAAAGCCAGGCGTGATACCAGGTTTCTATCTCAAAGGCGTGTTTGACCTGCACCGTTCTGACCTCCCCTTCACTCACAAAATCACGATCTGGAAGTGCCATGCCCTCCACATATGGCATGAAAGCATCGTCCCTTTTTTTGCCGTAAGGAAAGTTCTTCACCCTTTTTTTATTACCTCCGCCACTCGTCTGTTTGTACCAGGCCCTCCGCGTTCTATTTTTCCTTTCCTTATTTGCTTGGACGCTTCTGTACTTCCTCTTCCTCACAGCAGATTGAGAAGTGGATTTGGAAGTGGAGCGCGTTGCAGGTGCCGAATAGCGCTCTTTACAGAGCTGTGGTGCTTGTCTAACCCAGGACTTCGGCATGGAAACTTGATGCGTGGAAATTCTTGTCTTTGTGTTGTACTCTGGAACTCTGTAGATATTCACAGTAAAGCATTTTGTTCCATGGGGCACAAGATCCTTCGGCACACATACTCGAGACTGAGCATATATTGGTTCATTTCTCGCACTATCTGAATTACAATCTGATTTAGTTTTGGAACGTGGGGTTTTCTCTCTGCTCTTTTCACCATTTTCTTTCCCAAAACACGGCATACATAATCGGAACGATCCATATCATTCCGTTGATACCTGCCTGCCAGGAGTAAGTGCCTTTCCACAAATGGCATGTATAGGTTGTTTACAACCCACGCAGGAATGACCATACTGTGTACCTATGACACCATCTTGAAGTCGGCACTTTGAAATGGCATGCTCCACGCAAACAAATTGTTGAGGCATAAGAGTGCTTTTTGTCGTCCTACCTGGGATATGATAACGCAGACATGGGAAACCCGGGGACATGCTAGGGCAATGTTGGTGAACAATAGATGGTACATTGCTTCCTTTCAAACTCAGATTTCGTGTCCCATAGTATCCACCAATCAAATTTCGAGAACTACGCGTATCGTGTCCCCCGGAACATGGTTCTCCATTGCTGGTTCCTACAAATAATGGCATCTACATCTGGTCAACAGTGTGTGGAAACGAGGTTCAGCACAACCGTGAAGCATTGTTTACTCCCAAAGGCAAAGAAGAGCCCCTTCACCTCATGCCTATATTCCATTTTCTACCCTTGAACTGCATTGGAGCCGGCGATGAAACTCCGAACAATAACTCTACAAATGGGTAAATTTACTGCTGGGGATGTTTTGATCCATTCAGTAGCCCAAACGTGATGATCGTAGACTCTTCGCGGTTGAAATACTACTTTCTGCATCCTTATTTCGTTCATGCTCACATGTGTCTCGAGCTGGTCCAACAAAAATTCGGTTACTGCGAACAATACGAAACTTTCGAACACTTCATAGCGAAGTCAAGAGTTAACCGGGAGCTTATACGCCCGACCTCCGTCTACTGTAGGTCTATATTAACCACACACGCAAGCGTCACTGATTTCAGTTGGATTTACTATCCTTTATGCTATTGGAAGAGGAAAACCCTGCCAAAAATCTCTATCCTTACCTACCGTAGTCGATGAAATGCAGGAAACTATCGGCGAGATCAATGCTCATTACGATGGGTTACGGTTGTTGGACACAAAAAGAATATTAATGTACAAAGCCAAGCATATATCTCATGAAGAACTACGAAATCCATATGCGACAGAGAAGACTCTCGTTGGCCATTTCATTGCCTGTTACTTATTTCCATTTGGCCTCGACGATAGCTTACCAGATCGCTTTGATGGCTTTGGATGAGTTATCTCTGATCTCTTCCCACTCTTCGAACGGACTTTGGTCCCAGAAACTCTTCGTTCAACTTGAGCGCGCTTTTGATGGCTTCTAAACATGCTAGCCTTTGGCCTCTTCGCCGCTGGCTTTCGATTTTTCACTGCTGTTGAAGGACCAATTGGCTCTATAGTATCTTCGACTTCCGCATTGTACGACCTATAGGTCGATGGTTCTTTGCACTGCCATCGACGGATGGGTTTTCTTTGCCTCGAGTCATGGGTTTTGGAAGAACCATGTCACATTCTCTCAACATCGCATGGTCTTCATGCGTGGCACTTTCGCTGCCTTCCTCTGAGGTTTCCTTTCCTGAATTCTGATTGTGACCATTCACAATTTGGTGACTTGAATTTGAGCTCGTACCCGAGCTACAATATGAAAAGTCGCTTTCACGACCGCCAAGAGTTTCGTTGCTTCTCAACAACCTACGACGTTTCTGTCTCCGATACTGTATGACTTTCTCACTTGTATTTAGTTCATGACGCTGGCGCTTCCGTTTCACGCTGCAACGACGTTTAGTTTGCTCATCCACACTGGACTGAACTGAATCAGCAAAGGAACATTGACGCAGGTCCTCTTTTTGGCTCACATGGGCTTCAGAGCATTTTCTAATCTCTGCTTTCTCTCTTCGGGCTGCAATCATGCGTTCCACCTTTGCCTAGTTTCTTTCATCGGCCTGGATATCGCGAGAAGACATTTCAATTTCACTGCCGCCCTTTCCTCTCCGACGCATTCTTTTCGCACGAGTTTTCACTGACTTCTGGTTGACTAATTTGGTCTTAATAGCCTCATATGCTCCCCAAAGACACTTGGTTGCATGCAGATGTTCAAAGCGATGGGCCAGTTGTCCCATGATACGCCTCAGCTCTGTTTGGAGTTCATGTTTCCGCTTTGAGAATAGTTGTTCAATCTCTTGAAGGGTTTATTTCCCGTAGTAGCGATGAAGAACGTCAGACGCTTCCAGCTCGATACCAACCGATTTCAGTATCCGATACGAGTACGCTCTCCCAGAGCATGGAAGAGGAGGAATGAGTTCCGACTCGGATTTAACACCGGAGTTGTGCTCATTAATGGCATGATGCAGTGCTTCTCCAATGTAAACCTTTCCTCGACGACCATTCTCGTGGGGATGGTTCAGAGCTTCACGTTTCATGAAATACAAACGCAAAGTGGACAGTAGAAAACGAGGGACTCAAACAGAGCGAAGGGATTATATGATGTGAGAAAAACTATACGATCTGACCTCAGAAAAGAAATGCGATGTAGGCGTGTGCAGCAACCGGCGATGGCGGTGACGGGTACCGAGGTTTGGACCCCAAACGAGAGCAGCTATTCTAAATATCACAAAGACTGTGATGTTTCTGGAAGGACTGAAACGAAAAGTGTGAAACATTCACAACTTTTACGATCGTCGTCACCGATGATGCAAACTCGGACTATGAAAAACCAGTTTCATGTGATGTTTTCTACTCTTCTCTGTTTCTCTTTAATACTGGTCTAATGCCTCAGAAATAAGCTGTGGTTGAAGTACGGACAGAAATATCATGTCTTCCACCGGGTATCGCTGCTCGAATCTAAGTCATTGCCATTGCTCTTTCGGAAAGGTGATTAGCAGAACAACAGCATTTCGACATTACCGCCAATCTCTTAGGCTAGAGTCTCAGCTAAATAGGAGGGCTCCACGTGCCATTCCACCCCCACTCCCAGCTGCTAGCGCATCTTCTTCTTCATCCTCTGAGCAAAGCAGTTCTGACTCCCAGGATACTCCTTCTTCAAGTTTAGCCAACTTCCCACGACATCAAAAAAGTCGTTCACGCGGCTTTGATTTGAGAAATGCGTCTCCTCCGAGTGTCAATCCCCGACTTGAACACGCGTTGAGTGCTGAGAACCATAGCATTGGCCACGCTGACCCAGATAGCTTGGAATACATGCCTCGTCCTTCACCACAAGGACTTTGTGCGGCACACCGGGATGAACACACAAGCAGGCAGATGAAATATTCTTCCCATGTTTCATTTGATAGCTGCCTTTCTAGAGCAGGATCCAGGTTAGGAGGGTCTGGAGAAGCAATTTCTCTTTCCCATGACATTTCTGAAAACATACCATCGTCTCCCGGACCATTTGAGACCTTAACCAGCTCCAGTATGTTTTCAAGGGAAAGAGAAATTCGGACAAACTCGGATACCGAATGCTCTCAAAGTAGTGCTGGCCCATTACACAATGAGCAACAGAATGAAATGGCGGTTAGAAATATGGCCGAATACCGACTGCTGGATTTCATGAGGAATCATTCATTTGTGGTTGGATTTGCCTTAAAACACGGGAGGGCCACAGTGTCTATGATGAACGACCTGCTTCGAGATCGAGGTACGAGCTTTACATCTTGGAATGGTTTTCGTAAAGCTTTGATACGAGAATCACTTCTGGGATTCGAGTTACTTCCCTTCTGCTCTAACGCACATGAAGCTATAGAGACTAGAGGACCGGAAATTTCTAGTTCTTGTCAACACTCGAAGTGCAAAATTCAACCGGCACCTCTCTCGCAATACTGTTATATTGGGATCTGGGATAGACTTCAGGCCCAAATGATGAGCGAAGTAAGAGGTCCAATGTTATACGACTACTTTCAGACTATATTGAGAAAACGAACACACAACATATCGTCCGAAACGAAAGAATACAAAGATTTTGTTTCTGGAAGGCTCTTTGAGGACGCCGTCACAAAGCTTGGCGGTTTCGAAGCAGTGAAGTACGATATTTTTCTCTCTTTATCTACAGATGGGGTGTCGGCCTTCCGAAAGAGCAAATACAGCTATTGGCCGGTGGTACTCCTTGTACTAAATCTACCACCCTCTCAACGTTTCAAGTTGAGTAACATGCTACCAGTGTCGATAATACCAGGGCCGAAATCCCCGGATAATCTAACATCCTTTCTGCTCCCTCTAATAGCAGAACTTGAGGAGTTAGAGAAGGGTATAACTGTGCAAATGTGGGATGGGAGCGAGCGTTATGTGCGAGTCCACCTACTTTACGTCCAAGGTGACCTTGCAGCTTTGATCAAACTCACAAATCTACGGGGCTACAATGGTCTCGTACCTTGTAGATTCTGTTCAATTCCTGGAAAATTCAATGCCCGACGAAATCATGTGTACCATCCGTCACAAACTACCAAGATGGAGAAGAGAAGGGTCAAGAGAGTTAAACTATGGAGTCCAAGACAATTACCAATGAGGGATGCAGATCAGTTTCTGGTTTCCGTGAGAGATCTACAAGTTGAGGCGCCGAGAATTTCGAAACAGGATCTTAATCAGCGCTGTAAAGACCTTGGGATTCGTTCTCCCTCTATAAGCCCTTTGATTGAACGACTACCTTTCATTACTCCATTTGAAAGTTTCCCAATAGACACTATGCATCTGTTGTTCGAGAATATTGCCCCGGACATGATGTCCATCTGGTTGGGTGAGACGAAGTATAGCTCTCCTATATTGGCCCTTCAGGACAAAGGGAAGCAAAATGAGCTTAGCGGGAGACTAATAGGAACCGGAAAATGGTTCAACGATCGCATCAGATGCCCAAAAAGCTTAGAAGAGCGCAAGAGATGGAAGGCCACGGAATGGAAAGCCTTTGTGATTCATCTGAGTCTTGTTCTTCTTGACGGACTTATCCCACCAAATATATTGGCCGGTTGGAAGATTTTTGTGGATCTCTGTGAGCTGGTCTGTCGATGGCAACTTTCTGAGACAGAGGTGAAAAGAGTGGGATCCCCTGCCCAGACATTCTTTGTTCACTTTTCGCGAACCTACTTCGGCTATCATCCAGACAACGAGCACCTCCGCAAATACGTCTACCATCTTCTCCTGCATCTAGAAAGCTCTACAAGAAGTTGTGGTCCACTAGCGCTGGTTTCGCAATGGAGCATAGAAAATTATGTAGGCTTTCTGAACAGGAGATGCAATTCCACATTTAAGTTTGCCGAATCCGTTGTAGAGAGTGTGAAGGTCACCGAAGCTGTGAAGCTTTATTGTTCAACAAATAGCATTCCGATCCCGCTCTTTGAACATAACGATGCAAATGAAAGGCCTGCTCTTATGTGTAGGAGTCCAGATCCTGATCTGGAAGGGTTTACATTCTGTCATCCCCAGAAGTACTTCACTTTTTTATCTTTCGAACATCGTTGGGTGCGAATTTAAGCCATTGCTGCACAGCTTCTATGAACGAAGCAGAAAAGCTACGGAAGGCTCATCCATAGGTCTTATGCATTCTGAAATTGAAACGCAGCAAGAAATCACAGGTTGGGCTCGTCTTCATGATGAAAAAGCCAGTGACGAGTACGTTACTATGTACTATTGTGATAGGATGCAAAGCGTTCACGAGAGAACCAGATCTTCTTGTTTCTCTGCGGCTCACTTTGAAGGTTCTGGGGGAAACGAAGTACATGTGTACTATCGAAAGATCTTGTTGTTTTTCGAGCATACTGTTTTGGGCGAGCGCAGTCTTCTCTGTCTTATTCGATGGGCATCCAGAGAATTGAAAAGAGGACAACAGAGACAAGTATTCGCAAAAGGTTTTCAGAGCGAAGGCAAGGTATTTAAAGGGGCTTCTGTTGAAAGTATATCGGCTTTATCGAACCAAATATCAGTTATTGAACAGATTGTGAACGTGGGAAGGAGAGGAGAAAAGAGAACGTATTTTGTAGATTCTTTGAGACAAGCCTATCACTTGAAGAAGAGGAAATACCAATCTTCTGCGTCTAATCCCATTTATTGTCTTCAAGGCCTCTCCTAGGTGCGTATAGAAAGAAGCAATGGTTACGGGGTACGTTTTCACTTTTGAACTGATATGGTGGCTGAAAGTCTATCAACACTTCATCGAGATGTTGGAGAACTTCCCAGAATAATATGACCAACGTTACTGTTTCGCAGCCATTCTATCGGTTGGGTCCGTAAATGTTATGCCACTCGCTCACAGATCTACTTCTAGATGAAGAACGGCATCAGCACTCCTGGTATTGACTGTCGATGTTTTGTTTAGGCTGGAATCTCTACCGTACTACTTTACCACCGTTCAGGTACCATGTTTTAGTGCAACGGCCTTGTCTTTCGCTACATTTTTGTTCGTGTGAGAGTTTTCAAACTGCGTACTGTGACATTTTGTGTTTGTACTCTTCAATTTGTTGCGTTATGCCTCCTTCATCGCATACATATCAGTCCTGCAGATTCCGAGTTGCTCTCTAAATCTTACCCGTCGATTGTATACATGCCATGGTCTCTTGCTCTTTTGGCCCAATCCAGAGACGAGGAATTTGGTGGGGAACGCGTGCAAAAGCAACTGAAACAAAGTACTAACCCTGAATTGTAGGTTTATTATTGTGTATGTCTTGGCGACGATAGTATTCAGATATTGTTTGCACTCCTGCTTTGCATATAACCTTCATATCCCACATGAATCTCTGGTTTTGGTCTTCTTGTTCCACTCTGATCAATGTTTCTATACATTTCCTGACAATCTCTTAATTTAGTTGCCATGGATTTGAACTCACCGCCTTGGAAACATTTGATGGAACCTGTTTTCTGAGCGAACGCCATGTTTCACAGAACAGTGTCTCCTTCTCAGTGCAGGAATCAGGTCGTCTTGCAGGCGCCGTATGAATGTGATCTTGAAATGTTCTGGCGTTTCTACGGGTACTGAGCCCCGTCTCGGCAACATAGAACCTTTAACAACTTCCATAGCCCTACCACTAACCACCCTTTACAGTTCCTGTCCCTGTAGCGATACCTCCGCCTGACCTCCTATATCGCTACGGCACCATGGCTTAAGGCCGCAATTGCCCCACTGTCGCCTTGGAATCTGGCATTGCTGCTTCTCCTCATGCAACCACACCTTGCTACCATCTTATGCCGCCTTTAGTGCTTCATACTGTGTCATGACGTTTTCCCCGCCTTCATGTTCTTTCTTCGTTTCATATAACTACTGACGCTTCGTACATGTCATATTTCTGCTTCCCATCACCGTCGAACATCATCATCGCCACTTCCCTCAGAAAGACTATGAACGTAGTTTCTTCTTCTTCTTCTCAGCTCAAATTGCAACAATGAAACCCCGCCGATGCCATTCTCATCGCTGCATCAATTCATGTAATTTTTGCTATACCACACTTTTCACTCGCTCTTTTGCCAGTTGTTGCGGTTGTACTTTTATGCATATACGACCTTCGAACCACCGAGCCCATATCTTCATCTCCAGAAAGATGAACAACATGAATAGAAAGTCTTAATCTAATGCACCTGGTTTCTTTTCTGGTCTCAGGTCTCTTTGCTGCGCAATCGCAGTTATTCAGTCTTCTACTGCCATTCTGCCAGAGCGAATCCCATAATATTACTGAGGTCGTTCAATCATTTCCATCACCTTCCGGACAGTCTCACCCGTTTCTCTCACTTCATGACCGCCGTATAACCCCCCGTCACTTTTCAGTTTGGTCAAGCTGTACAATTGCCGTTTCTCTGCCCCACATCGTTCCACCATCTTCATCCTACAGAGACTATCAGCTACACTCCATCTTCTTCCTTTCTGGACTCTTCCGATGGATATAATCTCGTTTCACAAACCCCTTTTCTTCGTTTCGTCTCAGCAGACTAACACTGTTTTATGGTATCCGCCATTAGCGTACTGGCATGCTTTCTGTTCCAATGCTTCTTTTCCTGTTAATCTAGGCACAGCGCTCGTTGTTCTGGCGCTGTAATACAGTTTCCAACTCGTACCGCTTTATGAAATATTTTTCTCACACGGATGGAGTCATCGAAACAATGATTAACTGCATTAATTGATTTCTTAACAGCATATCTCCCGTTTCTTCTAACCAGTTACATAATCCTTTGTCCTCATTATGTTACCACTAATACGCTGATATTGCGGTTGTTGGCTTCTCAATGTCGTCTTCACATGTTCTATTTTGATCCCATGTTTCTCACGACTCTCAGTTCTTTCACAGTTCTCCATGCTTTTCTCACCATTCTTGTTTTGTCATCTGGAGGCTTTTCTCAAACCAAATACCGTTCCGTTATCTCCAAGGATTCCTTCATCCTTGTGTTTCAGTCATTTTTGAATTCGAATCCATTCAGCAGGAGTGTTTTGAGGCCTTTTCCTTTAACGCTTGCTCACGAAACCAGTACTACTGTACAGAGGATGGTGGCTTGGGTTTTGACGCCATACTGCGAGAACAGATGAAATATAAGCTAATATTTTGCACCTCCAACGAGTTGGATAGGAATCATATCGTTTTCTGAATGTACTCAGAATTTCAACCCTGGTGCGATAACTGCTGGTGTTCCTATCACCTCTTGTAATGAAACGGTCGTGTACATTGGTTTTGGGGCTCAAGAGCCTCATCTCCAGTGTCTCATGAGACTGGAAATGTGACATTGAAGTTTTCATACCATTTTTATGCTTGAAGAAAACATGGTGGAGCATGGGGGACGACGCGGTCTCGCTAGCCGTCTGCACCACAACAGTTTGAGCGTGCCTTAAAACATGTACGCAATGCACACTACTTTCTAGGTGTTGTGATCAGGGAAGAAGGCTTCCAAACTGGAAAAAGATACTCGAATCCATGGAATGCGGGTTCAAATTCTGCCGAGTTATCTTGGGTGAATATGGGGGCTCGCTTCATTTCATGGTAACGGGAAGGAGGATCAACAGCCGGGAGAGTTGCTAGAAGTAGCTACTACTCTAGTCTCACATGAGTGTCTGGGGTAGATTAATGAGGAGCAATGTCACCCGCAAGGCCATGCAGGCGTGGCTGTCAGGTGCAGTGCCGGCTAGGTACTTGACGTGCTTCTTTTTGCCAATGAAATTCTGGTGGGAGACTTAGGATTGAATACTGGATCTGCGATGGCGGTGATGATAACAATAGCGCTGGAATCGGTGGCTGTATCGGTGGTTGGGAACGAAGTTCATCACGAGTAGAAGCTGGAATGGGTGCAGCAACACGGGCAATATGAGTGAGTCTGGAATGGGCGCGTTAAAAGCAGAACTTTCATTACATGCTTCTGGCGTTCTCGATGGCATGTAATCTACTAGGTCATTACATCGTAATTGTACACTTGTTAAATTGACAGTTAGAAAGTCGCGATTCGTACAGTTGGAAATGCTCTTTCTTCATTCTGTAAATTACCGCTCATTGTCTCGCAATGCATCGAATAAAAACAGAATATAGCTTGAACACTTTATTGAAGAAATACTTAGGAATCACTTTGTCCTGTCCTAGAAAGTAAGGAGTGTCAAACTCAATTGAATTGAGAATCAGTTGAAAATTTCAATGAATAAATAAATATAAATAATTGAAGCAGTTTTGCCTGGGTTCTAGGTATTGGGTACGAATCCCTGATGGTCATACTATTCAGTCTTCTGTAGTCCACACAGAACCGCATACGGGTATCATTCTTCTTTGCGACGAGAACCTCAGGGCTGGCCCAGTCCGCATTTGCTGGTTCTATGACACCTTCACGGAGCATTCTCTCGACCAAACCTCGCGGGCTTTTGGACCTGCCCGGTAAAGCTGCAGCTAAATGGGTTTCCAGCCAGGCACCATATCAATACGGTGCTCTGTAGCCTCAATTCGGCCTAGCAGGTCCGACCACATGGGTTCAAATTCTTCTAAGAGACTGAGGGTCCGGTCTCGGAGAGCCTGATTCTCCGCACCGATCTAGACTTTCTCTCTCCAATTCCGCACTGGGTCCGGTTCCATAGTCCTTTTATGATCTCTGACCTTAAAATTATTGGCGATCTTCTGTTCCATTTTGGTGTTTGTCGATAACGGGGGCGCATATGCAGGGTATGGCGCATCTGTTCCTCCCCCTTCTTTGGAGGTGGCGACCTCGCCCAAACTATTAGGTGAGACCGTGAAATCCTCTTTTGGTGCCGGCAATGCGATTCCAATAGTGGTATTCTTGGGTAACTTAACAATGTGATTGCTAAAGTTACTCAAGTACACCTTGAAAGATTGATTAGGAATGTTGTCGATAATCCCGTTTGCCATCAAGGCGAGATGTCTTTCTGCCAACCTAGGATGGTTCTGTAGCATTACCAATTCTGGAATTGCGCATGAGACATTCACTACCATCTGGGTCATAGCGGGTATCGAAAACAATTTGGTGAGTCGTATCTTGTTTGAGACCGTTTCGGTGGGTATATTGGACCTCGGCTTCTGACGCCAACCATTTTTGGTCTGCGTATCTAGTATGGCAATACGACCACCTTGACGGAGAGCGACCGTTCGGGATCCTGGCAAAATTGCCTTGACATGTCTGTCAATAAAGTTGGTCCCGAGGATACAGTCTGTTGCCAGAAGATCCACCACAAAGAAATTGAGCTTCAACTCCAAGGTTCCAAGTTGTACCATAGTGGTCAAAATTTCTCTAAGGTGCAGTGAGCGCTCGTTAGCATCCACCAGTGGGTTGATAGTTGGTGCAGGCCGAATGTCCCGCAACACCGCATCGGGTATGACGCGAGCGTTTTGCACATTCGGACCGGCGCTGATATCGAGTACGCACGCAACGGGAACCTCTAGGTGATTGAGAAAGCTTAATGAAGCATTAACTTTATAGTTTTTGTACTTCATCAGACACACCACATTGGATACCTCTGATTCTTCTTTTTCCATTATTAAAGTTTCCCGTTCCGGTATCGACGGGTCTTCCAATTCACGGTTAGGGGTGGCCCCTACGCTAACCATTTAGTGTTTTCCTGCTCCTCCTGAGCGGGACTGTCCTTCTCCAAGATTGGTGTTTCCTCGACGAGATGAACCTGAGATGGTGATGGTTGAGCTTGTACCCTCTTTCCAGATCTATATAGGTTACGGTGGTTCTGCTGCCTGGCACTGATCAGATGTTTCCGCACCCCTGGGGGTATTTTGTCACATCTGTTCGCCAGATGGTCTGACGATAAACAGAGCCAGCAGACCAATCCACCTGTCTGTGGATCACGCATTGCCATAGAGGTAGGTCAGGCAACCAGACTGGTCGGTGCCGTGACATACGAGGATACTTGCGAACCACCCGTTGAGGTTTGTTGAGTGCTCGCCGCACTTGGTGGCCACCTTACCAAAGCTGGTGGTACTGTCGACGACCAATTACCAATGCAGGTGGCTCGTGATTGAGCCTGCGGCGCAGTCACGAGATGAACTGCCATCCCTGTTGGTACGCGAATGAGCGAATCACTCTCTGAAGTATTGCTTTCTTCTAGCTCCAATACTGACCGTTGCGGTTTATCCTTTGAGATATGGGACGCCGACAGCTTCTTCCCGTGACAGAGAGTGTCTTCTAGTCCCTGGGCATAACGAGAAAACCCATTATGGTCTACCTTACGCTTGTTCGCAAGGTAGTTTTGTACCTGGGAACGGATCGTTTGTCTACATTGTCGGCAAAGAGCGACTTTAACCTCCTAGTGGTAAAAACATTACCGCATCGGGTGGAAAGATTCCAAAGGCCCAACGAGAATTCCATTTCGGTCTGGCTAGAGCGCTGGCGGTATGCCAGCCCCTCAGCGTAACCTTCTTGGATAACCTCATCGGTAGCGAATTTTTTTAGCATGAAATTAACCACTTCTGGGTACGTCTCTAACATCTCTGTTTCATCTTCGTCGACCGCCAGGGTATTTTCACGAAGCCTGCCTTGCAGCAAGTGGTAAGCTTGACCTTTAAGATAAACCTGGAATGACCACATGGCAGCACCTTCGGGGAAATCATTTTGGTCACATGCAATCTAGAACTTCTGCAGAAACTCAATTACCGCAATGAGATCATCACCTGTGAAGGTAGTATCACCCATCTGAAAGCTGAGCTTCTTATGGTGCTTGGTGATCTTCTGCGCAACCTCTTCGGTGTAAGCAGAGGATCGGTTTCTCAACCGATATGACCTATAATCAACCGCTTTGGTGAACAGATCGTTCAGCGGCTGACAAACCTCTAGGGTTGTATCGGTGTCCGAATCCGAGTCGGACGACTCGTACCGTTTCTTCTTACCTTTACGGTTTCTCTTTGACGACTTCTTCGACAACCTGTTCGGTTTCTTCTTGCGTCTACCTTAACGGTCACCATCCGACGATGAACCAGTATCGGTATCGGAATTCGAGGGATCGGGGTCAGAGTCGTAGCCGCGACTCTTTCCCTTCTTCCTCCTTTTTTCTCTACCCTTGCGGTTTCTTCTTCGTCGCCCCTCTTCTTGGTCAGACGAATCGTCCTCAGATCCACCAGTCTTGGTGTCCTTTCGAACGTTACCTCCAATGGGTGGCAAGTACCCGTCTCGAGGTCATATCTCTATATGGCCCTCTTGATCTTGCCTTAAACCTTGTAGGTACGCACTATCGGCCGAAATTGGCTTGATTGGTCCGGAAGAACCGGCAGGGATCCCTTGTGGTATGCTAGTAACCATATTCCTCCCAGAAGTTTTAGCTTCCGCCATTCCTTCAGAAACCCAAAGGTCTTGAACCACTCGGTAGATATGCTCCCGGGCACCCGCTAAGAGGTATGTTTCAACCAATTTAGGTATGCGTTGAGAAAGATCGTGTTGATAATACGATCAATTCGGGAAACATGCCACCTACGCAGTCGTAGGCAGCATGGATAATACTTTTAATTCTGTGGTAGATAGGAGTATTGCAATCTACGCAGTACAGCGCGATAAGCAAGCAGAAACGGAACCGCAGCAGACTAAGTCGTTTGGCGGCTACCTACGCAGCGCGGGTTCACACGACACCGCCTTTGGGCAACTCTTCACAGAATAAAAACCCCGCTCTCGAAGAGAGATCTACGAGAGCGGGAGGCAAGAGCGGAAACAGTCTTCTGCACTCTTTGGTGCCTTTTTTCCCAACGCAGCCAGCGCGTAGCGTACTAGAATCTGTGGCGTCGTCGACCATCAAAGCGCTTAGATTTTGCAAAATCGCAGCGAGACATAACGGACACAGTATGTCTACGTACGGGCTGGTCAACACGATCCAGGCTCCTACGATTTCAAGTGCCACACAGCCGGAGCTCATCAAACCCGAAACGCACTGCGCTGCCTATGTCGAACGACTGAACGACATCAACGCCGGTAGAAGTGCGAATCAAAAGATCAAGGCCGCGTCCATCCGCCAGTGCATCAAGCCGAAGCTATTGCATAGCCTGTGCATTTTTAGGCGAATCGAAGGCGCGACCAAGGTCGAAGAAGCAACTGATGAAGCCGTGGTGCGCTGGTTCCAGCTCCGTTTGCAGCGCTCCTCCCGAGATTTAAACGAAAGGGTTGAAGAAGCAATCTCTGGCGTGTCATACACTCTGCTGCCGAAGGACCCCGCTAGCGACGCCGAGCAATTTGTTTTGGACGTTATCACAGCCATTGATGAACACAACGCGTCTGAAGTCATTACAGAGTCGAATAGGTGCAAACATCTGATAAACAAACTGGCGTACAAGGTGCAGCCAGCAGAGCTAAAGCAGCTTGTCAGAGACCAGATGGGCATGTGAACGTCAGGACAGAAGAGTGAGTTGACATTCTTCGGAAACACGTTGTCCAACCTGGCCGTTCAAGTGCACGCGGTTCAAGCCGCGACCTCGAAACTCAAAAGGAAACATGGCTCACAACAGCAGCAGCGCACCGACGACCATCCGAGCCGGCAAGAATCTTCGCACAAGAAGCAGAAGAAAGACCGCTCGTCCCGCCCTGTAGCCAGGGTATCTCCGCCAAACATCACCGAGAAAGGAGCGAGAAACTCCCAGGGCTGGAACAAACTGTGCCTTAACACGGGGGAATGTGAAGGAATCCACCCGATCGGAAAGTGTCCTATAACTTCGAAGGCGAAGCAGCGGGAACTTTTGGACAAGCACTAGGCCGAGAAGAAGAGGGAGAAAACGAATGCCAGGATCTCCGCAGTTCGCACCGCCACCAAGCCTACTGCAGACGAAGAAGAATGCAGGTACACCGTGATGTTGAACGATATCGAGTAAGTGGCTTCGGGAGACTCCGGAGCGGACTTTTCTACCATTTCGTGTGCTGTGTTTGGGACCATTCGGAGGAAGCACCCAGGCACTGTCTAACATCGTTTCGTGGAGCCGATGCAGCTCGAGCCCGCGATCAAAGGGGGAGTGCAAAAAGGTAATTCAACAGCCTCCAGTAAGACGCGATGGTCACTTACCATAGTCCTTCCCAACACCGGACTCCCAGTGTGCATTCGAGATGTCGAATTCCTTGTTGCCGACGAAGATATGGAAGAAGTTCTGCTAGGACGCCCGTTGCTCAAGGCAATAGGTTTCGATTTCGACAAGCACCTTCACAAGGTAGGTCGAGCAATCGACGGCATGACAGAGGAAGAACTGAAAGCTGGGAAAACTTGCTTATCCGAATCTGCCTTCAGGGAACTGAGCTACAGGGACGTAAATTATGACCCTGTAGAGCCGCCGGAATGCCTCCAAGCAGGGTTCGGGACTGACTCGAGAGAATCAATTGACGAAGCCGTCGGTAAGGCGGTCGAAGACGCCAAAAAGAACGGTATGACAGCAGATGGAGCGAAGACGCTCAAGCTTCTGCTGGAAGAATTTCGTGACTGTTTTCGAATCAAGTTAGGCCCTGACCCTCCCGCGAACGTTCGACCGATGTCATTGAAACTGAAGCCCAACGCTCAACCATTCTGTACGCCCCAGCGTCGATATGCACCGAACCAGAGAGTGGTCATCGGGCATACAGTACAGCAGCTGGAGAAGATTGGGGGCGTCTACAAGAATCCAGACGCTCGATGGGCTAGCCCCGCACTTGCTGTTCCTAAGCCTGGAACCGACAAGCTTCGGTTTACTGTAGACCTCCGCGGAACCAACTCTAGAACAATCCCTCTCCAGTCGGCGATGCCACATTTGGAGTCGCTACTCCAAAACTGTACTGAAAGCTCCTGTTTCGCCAACATCGAATTCACGCACGGTTACTGGCGAATACCTCTGGACAAGATTTTGCAAGAAGTCATGTCCATACAAACTCCAAATGAAATTTACTCACCCACCAGATCGCTGGAAGGAGGAACCGACTCAGGGAATCACTTCCAATCCGTAACGAGTGAACAGTTCTCGGGAAAGGTGCAGAACATGATCCAATGGCTGGACGATTTCTTGATGTATGCCAAGAACGAAGACGAGCTGCTTTCGGAAGTCAGGGCTTTTCTCGTCTTCTGCCAGCAGATTGGCTTCAAAGTCAATATAGCTAAATCTTCTTTTTCTGCAAAGAAGTCAAATTCTGTAGCAGGATCATATCTTCGTCAGGAGTACAGTTCGACCCACGGAACCTCGATGCCCTTCTGAACATGAAGAGACCTGAGATGGGTAAAGAGCTCCAGCAGTTGATGTGCGCCGCAAATTGGATGCGCACTTCGATTCCTAATTACGCGCAGGTAGTACAGCCATTGCACGATCTACTTGAAGAGGCGTACCAGAATGCTGGGAAACGAACGAAGAAGGCCGTCGAGAAAATTCAACTTGCGGACTCATGAAGGACAGCACACGACAACGCCTTCTACACAATTATAACACAGCTGGCCGCTGCCACCAAGCTCGCCCTACCGAAGAACGGTTATCGGCTCTGTCTGTTCACAGATGCCTCCGACTCACACTGGTCAGCCATCTTGACACAGTCTCCTGTAGAAGACTAGAGGAAGGATGTTGAACAGCAGAGACACGAACCTCTCTGTTTTCTTTCGGGGGCTTTCAAAGAATCCGCAGAGCGATGGAGCCTACCGGAGAAGGAAGGATTCGCCATTGTTGAAGCTATGTGCCGAATGGACTATCTAACCGCAGGGAGAAGCATCTCTATCTACACCGACCATACCAACCTCGTATACATCTACGACCCTTATGGTCAGAACCCGGGCGTATCGAGGCACACCGCTAAGAAACTCATGCGATGGGCCCTCAAACTGAGTGCTTTTCGTTACGTTATGGAACATTTGCCGGGAGAGAAGAACGTCTGGGCAGATGTGCTTTCTCGATGGGCAGTAATGCCAAAGGCAACAGTGCAGACTGCGAGTAGTGGAAGAATCAGTGCTCTCATGGTGACCCCACTCAATCGAGGCATCAGTGAAGACTTCGATTGGCCTTCATTGGGCGACATAAGCAAGTTTCAGCGGGCGAATGCTGCGAAAGTTCCAAGGAGAGTCGGCAAACACGGAGCACCTTGGCGAACCGAGAATGGAAAAATCTGGATCCCTGTCGACGACCTCCAGCTGAAACTTCGAATTCTTATCGCAGCCCATACAGGTCTTGCGGGCCACAGAGCTAGCGAATGGACTATCGATTCTTTGGTGGAGCATTTTTGGTGCACTACACTTCGGAAGAACACTACACAATTTACCGCTTCGTGCTTCCACTGCATCGCCACGGAACCTAAGTGCATCATGCCCGGATCTCTCGAGCATGCTCTCCATGCTAGCAAACCCAACGAAGTCATACACTTCAATTACTGTTATATGAATCGTGGGGAGAAAGAACATTTGTGTGTCCTTATTGTCACGGATGATTTGACAGGCTACGTATAACTCAAGGTAACCTCCGAGGCAGACGCAAGGACTACTGCAGCAGTTCTGGTAGATTGGTTCGCCTCATTTGGTGTCCCGAAGTCGTAAATATAAGATAAGGGCAGTCACTTGAAGAACCACCTCATGAAGCTCATCGCTGACGCATTGAAATGCAACCACCTCTTCACCCTTCCATATTGTCCATTGAGCAACGGAACGGTGGAAGTAGTCTGTCGTGAGCTCTTACGAGCCTGCAGGGCCGTTCTCTCTGAGCTACAGTTACCCCATTTTTCGTGGCCAATAGTTCTACCGCTTGTCCAGTCTGCTCTGAACAACTCTTCCGCACGCAAACTCAACGGGAAATGTCCATTGACTGTATTCACTGGGCTACCGAAGGACTCTCCAATTCTTGCTATCGTGCGCAATATGAAGGTTAATCAGGTAAAGTCTATGAACAGGGAGAGAGCGGATGATTGTTAAATACCGATCGGATCCACAAGGCTTTACAACAGATCCATAGGGAGTGTGCGAAGCAAGAGGCCAAACAGAGGAAGAGTGCTGTCGACTCACATAATCGGCGAACAGGAATCCACGCCATGAACTTTACCGAGAGCGACTTCGTGCTCCGTGGCGTTCTTCACAATCGCACAAATTCCAAATTGGGTCTGAAGTGGCTTGGACCTTATCGTGTCACACTGTGCCGTGACAAATACATCTTTGAAGTCGAAGATCTCCTGAATGGAACAAAGCAGTGGGTGCACGGCCGGCGATTGAAGTTCTTTCGGAGCAAGGATTTTGAAGTAACACAAGAACTCAAAGACCACTTAGCCTATCAGGAAAATGAGCTCCTAACCATAGAATCCTTCACAGACATCCGAAAGAAGAATAGCTCTACCGAACTACGAGTGAAGTGGAAAGGGGTTTCTGAAAAAGAAACAGACTGGGTTGCCATAAAGTCGCTAACGCAAGACGTTCTCGTTTTAGTGCGAGAATATCTGGCGGAACTCAATGAATCTGGAACTCAACTTAAACGAAGAATTGCCCGAACCATCGATCCGGAATAATCAAATGACGCATTTGATTATGGGAGACTGTTGATAATACGCCCAATTTGGGAAACATGCCACCTACGCAGTCGTAGGCAGCATGGATAATACTTTGAATTCTGTGGTAGACAAGAGTATTGCAATCTACGCAGTATGGCGCGACAAGCAAGCAGAAACGGAACCGCAGCAAACGAATTCGTTTGGCGGCTACCTAGGCAGCGCGGGTTGACGCGACACCGTCTTTGGGCGACTCTTCACAGAATAGAAACCCCGCTCTCGAAGAGAGATCTACGAGAGCGGGAGGCAATTGCAGAAGCAGTCTTCTGCCCTCTTTGGTGCCTGTTCTTCTTTCCCAACGCAGCCAGCGCGTAGCGTAATGGAATCCGTGGCGTCGTCGACCAACAACTCGTGCACGGCTCTATCAACCACCAAGGCGGTAACGGCGTCCATTTCCATTGAGTTTATAGCTTCATTAACCGTAGCGGTAAAATGAGCTTTCGCTCGATCTTCCAATTGAGGCCAAAGGTCCTCAACCGTTTTCGGCAATTCCTTAGTACGTTCAGGAGCCAAGGGTGGCTGACTGCCCGTATCCTTTGAGGTTCCAGCCCGAAGTTGCCGAAGCAGCTCCTCGGGATTATCCAGAATGGGTTTAGCGGCCGAAGCCGCAGCAGAACCCTTGTGGCTAGGTGCTGCGCTAGAGCCACGAGTAATTCTTTTAGGTCTTTCCATAGTGACCAATAGTGGTATCCAATTGCTTCGCGAGTATTCCTACGAACCCAAATAGGTGTATGAACCTCGAGAATCCTTTCCAAAGTCTTCTGTTCAACAGTAAAGGTACGACAAAAACCAAGAAACTTCTAGGTCGGGAGAGCATTGATGGCCCATCACACTAGGTCATGGGTGCAGCCGATGACGTCATGCCCGCCTGGGAGATCGGCGTCGGTGCACCTTGTATATATTGCGGTGCACCTCGCCTTCCCCCTCGGGTATCATAAAGTCAGGCACCACTAGGGCATTAGGTATACCATCTTGGTCACTTACTACTCTATTACTATTCAGGTTTTACCGCGAGTCGACCTCTACTACCGTACACCTACACTGTCTAGACTAGTTGCCCCGCCGTTTGCCCCTGCGGGTTTCAGGTGCCCTACTACCATTTTGGTTGTGTGTTTTTCCCCCTTCAGGTTGAGCCCTCGTGCGCTCCCTCCACCAGGCGGACCCCACATCTTATCGGTATTTGTACGACACCTCACTATCACTGCGAAGCAAGTTAGGACCAGTTTTGAATGCCTCCGTCAAGTCTTTCTACGTCCTATAGGCAGCTTCTTGGGAAGTTACCCTTCCCAGTTTGTCACATCAGACTGCCGAATGACAGAGGCGTCCGCCGACTGCGTCTTACGGCTCCGCACACCGCATGCCGCAAAACCACTTACAATATTTTCACACGGCACTGCGTCATAATAACATCTGGTGAGCATCTCGCACAGCGTGTATATATCGTTCACCTGTGTATAACACCCTGTGTATGCTCGAAGGTTTAGCATGTTTCTGAACGAGGTCTTAAAGGGCGAGAAGACGGAGTAGTCAAGGACTTGGGTGCGTGTTGATCCACCTTGCAGACAAGGCGATCTTGACAGCAGTTGCACCTCCAGAAGCTGAGTTGCTAAATGCAAATTTCACGCAAGCAACCCACGCGGATTCAAGTTTGAATCAGAAGCACTGCCATTTACGAATCGTAGGTGGCAGGTTGAGGACGTCTACTTAATAAACAATTCCAGACTCTCCAGAGGAGGTCTGCGGGGCATCCGCATCTACCGCGGAACTTTCCTTTGTGTCCGATCTCTTGCCTTCGGCTCTTCCATTCCCTCACAGCGCGAGCGCGTGGCGATGACGAATCTAGGCGGACCAACAAAGCGCTCTGGCTTTTTCTGAGGAGCATCTCGTCAAGTGTTTGTTTTTCTGCGCGCTGGAAGATGAAACCAACCTGAACCTACTGGATAGAGTGGAAGATAGATCGAGAAGGGACGCTGCAGAGTGTAGCGAAAAATTAAGATTCATGTCCATTTTGTCTAACCGCAAACGGATATATGAATAAAGCAACATTTCTATGCAAACCACAGCTTTATGCACAAAGACGAAGCATCTCCAATCTGAAAACCAACATTCTAGCTATCAGGCCCGTCAGTTTGCGATTGCAAATGCGTCGACCCTGACGAAGACATACCCACACTGTATATGTCAGAACCTATCTACGGCGATCATGAACCGCTATCCAAAATACCAGGGGGTCATTGCTCCGGCATGGACGTGCACCAGGTACAGGGAATACCTAACAGTAGCTGCAGTGATGGATAACGGGTGGATGCGGCGGGCACACTGTAAGAGGCCGGCTTGAAAGGCATCACGGGGGTATTCGTTACAACACCATACATCAGGAGACTCCAGAGCAAAGAACAGTCGTGGGATGCTGTCGGGATGGTTTGTTGATTACCATGCACCCTGTCCAAAACCGAAGACCCCCGTGCAAAAGAACAGCCCCAGAGCAGGGAAGAAGCTGTGGCAAGCTCCGAAGGAACTGTCTCAAGTGATTTCCAGGTCTTTGGAGTCGATGGGTGTGGCAGAGTATCCAGTAGCAGTGAAATTTACGGGAGGCCGTCTGTAGCGCTGTGCCTGGATGACCCGCAATTTTTTTGGAATCTAAAGGCCTAGCATCGAAGAACACTGCAGCAGACAGAGCTATGAGAGACTCCTGCCCAAAACATGATGAGCTGAATGCAGCAGCGAAAGTCTGCGGGACCCAATGCACTACACCGCAAACGGCGGGTAGTACCGACGAAGTTCCACTTTTCAACATTGAATGAAGCACGTGTGGTAGTAGTGATTCATTCATGAAGAGCACCCCGTATTCGGACCGCTTTCGACGACGGCGATGTCGTAGTATTGGGTGACGGACGAGCATCTGCGGTAATGTGAGGCCTTGATGGTTTACAATTTTTTCGATACGGCATCATCCGCCAATTGAAGCGATAATCCCGCATCAGGAACAGGCTACAAGGGTCTGGGACGGAGAACTAACACCATGTCGGCGAGCCTAGATCACTATCCGTCCGATTGAAAGAAACGGCTTTCCCACCCTGATCTCGAACCATTCTCAAGCAGCTTGATTGGAAACTGTACTTTGCCCACGCTGCAGAGATTGCACTCGAAGACACCTGGTGGGTTGGAAAAGCATTGGCTACGTTCGAATACATGCTTCGCAGCCGGGAAAGACGCTGTAGCCTGTGCATAATGGCTAGTAGCCATAAAAACGCTGTAGTCAGTGCAGTACGGCTAGCAGCCGGGTAAGACGCTGAGTCAGCGCAGAACGGCAGCATCCAGGTAAGACGCTGAGTCAGCGCAGAACGGCAGTTGCCCGGTAAGACGCTGAGTCAGCGCAGAACGACAAGCAGCTGGAAAGACGTTGCAGTCAGCGCAGAACGGCTTGTAGCCGAGTAAGACGCTGAGTCAGCGCAGAATGGTTTGAAACCGGAAAGACGCTGTAGACAACGCATTTTGTACCTAACACGAACGGCGTAAGAATAAGCTGGTGTGATGTGCCACTACTGGTCATTTAACATGACCAATACTCTTGGAGCATTGGCCATGGGGGCAGTGTTGATCCAACTTGCAGGCAAGGCGATCTGGACAGCAGTTGCACCTCCAGAAGTTGATTTGCTAAATCAAGTTTGAATCAGAAGCACTGCCACCCACGAATTTTAGGTGGCAGGTTGAGAACGTCTATTTCATAAACAATTCCAGACTCTCCAGAGGAGGTCCGGGGGCATCCGCATCTACCGCGGAACTTTCCTTTGTGCCCGATCTCTTGCCTTCGCCTCTTCCATTCCCTCTCAGCGCGAGCGCGTGGCGATGGCGAACCTAGACGGGCCAACAGTGCGGTGACTCGAATGCGCTGGAAGACCGACGGCGACGATGCGGTTCCCCCTGAAAAGTTTCAATACACGGTAGGTGAAATGCGCTCCATAGGCATCCATGGTCACCACAATATGGCGGTGCCTTTTCTGAGATCGTCGGTTTCTTCTACAAACTTCAAAGCCCATTGATAGAACATCTCCGAATCGACTCCGGCTTTCTCCCGATACACACAATACGCATTGGGAGGAAGGAAGGTGGCAGGCGTTTCCAGAGATCCATCTGACCGTGTGCGATACATTCAATGATTTCCAGGTAGCACGACTAAAGGACGCCACGCCCGCCCATCTCCAGGAACAACAGGCATCACTGTAACGGGTTCCGCGTTAGCCTTTTACTTCGATTTCGTTGAATTACTTCTGGCTGACGAGTCAAACAGAGCCTTTGAACGGGCTCTGGAAGCAGGGCGTGTAGAGAATCCACTCTCATCTATATTGAACACCTGCTCTGGATTGTGAATTTTGAACTCACGGTACGCTTGGTGGAGTCTGGCGTACTGGGAGGCCAAGTTGGTTGGGGACATCGCGAGCTGCCTAGCCTTCTCCAGACTGCAACGGCGTCTGAGAGTTAAACTGGTGTGTCTGCGAATAAACCCTCGCAGAAAGCCATCTCCAGGACGCCCACCGCTGAATGGAATTCTCTGTTGCCACTCGGGAGGTAAAGAGATTACAAATGTGTGAATCAAATCTTTCATGCACTCGCGGGAGAGCGTTGTGCCATGTGAAGAGAAATAGAGAGCGCTGTCGACGAGCAGCGGCTCTTCCTCCTTGGAGAAGATTGGGGGTCTGCCACGGGGCAGCGGAGTCATATTGTTGTTTAGTGCTCGCCACAGAGAAGAGTAGGAAACATTGTGGGTCTTTGCACACTTGCGGATCGACGTGCCGTTCCTGAGGTTGGCATGGATTGCAATATGCACGGCCTGAGCGTCTCGTCGTCTTTGCGGGGCCACAATTCGTTTTGAGACTATGAAAATGGTCCGGTACGAGGAATGGAGGGCAAAGATCTCAAGACCGTTCGATGGAGGAGTGGATGCTCCTTGGAGGAGAGTGGTCGAGTTCAAGTCCCCTGGTGGAAAAAAGGCGCTCTTCTGATTGCACAGATCCTTTTTTAAATTGAAGGATTTGTTTTCGCCCTACGGAACCATTTAGATTCGAGGGCTACCGGAATTAGAGAAATCCTTTCAGTTTTAAATGTAATTCTGATTCATGTTTTTGTACTGATTCATATTTGTGCAACCCTACGATAATACAATGAGACCTCAATGGGATGGTGCCACGTGGGCCTACTGGTGCGCCTTGCTGGCTGCACTGTACCCAATTGGTATTCTGTATTTTATAATTTATAGAATCTGAGTTATAGTTAAGGATAGCTTAGCATTGCTGACCCATGACAGTAGGTCATGAGTGCAGCCGATGACGTAATGCCTGCCTGAGTGTAGAGCAATTGCCCTTGGCAGGGACTGAAGGGGATGCCACTCATATATCCGTTGTTATTTTCGCCTGAACTTTCTTCTATTATGAAGTCTATTTGCATAATTGGCCCGGATTAGGGATCCGCTTATAAAGGGTAGGATTGGCGTGACACGTGTGTGCCCGCGCCCGATTACCGGATGCGCCGTTGCAAGAGTGCCATGGAGGTACACGTGGGTAGTGATGGCCGGCGTGCCGGGTACTTAGATATTTTAGTGATATTTATCAGCCGTATATAAATGGCGGCACTCGCCGCCACTGTACGGGAAGTAAACCTCAACGAGGCCTTGGCTCTAGCTTGAGTCCCGCTTGCGCACGGTCTTCGGCCCCATTCCCGGGAAACACCGCCGCTTATCCGGACAAGTTGTCCACCTCCGTCACTGAGAACCACCGATCCGTCGTTACGGCCTTTTATTTACCATTCTTTCGTACAATCTTTCTGTTTTCCCGTCTTAGGGCTTCGTTACACTTCGCCCTGTTGTACAGTTTGCCCTTTTTGTCTCGGGATTATTCCCCGCTCTCACGATTATGTGCTCCGCAGTGCGACTCATTTTGCTACCTTCTATCTCGCCCCTTTTGCTACGGGATACGCCACACCCAGTGGATTCCATCCTTTTGGCACCCCGATTGCCACCCCCAACCTACGTCTGTAAGTCAGGAAGAGGCTTCCTGGAGTTACGCCCAGCACGTGTCGGCCTCATCGGAGGGTTCTGCCACTGCTCTGTCCCAATAGAGAGCAAGGCTGAACACCTTGTGTGCGTAGCCGCTGGCGCGGTTTGTGTTCTTTCTTTCTGTTCCCAGCTTTGCCTCACACTGGGAGATCGGCGTCGGTGCACCTTGTATAGATTTTGGTGCACCTCGCCTTCCTTCTCGGGTATTGTAAATTCAGATAACACTAGGGCAGTAACTATACCATCTTGGTCACTTGCTACTCTATTACTATTCAAATTTAACCGTGCGTCGGCGTCTACTACCGTATACCTACACGGCCGGCACTAGTTGCCCCGCCGCTTGCCCCTGCGGGGGTTTCAGGTGCTCTACAACCATATTGGTTGTGTGTTTTTCCCCTTTAGATTGAGCCCTCGCGCGCTCCCTCTACCAGGCGGACCTTACATTCTATCGGTATTTGTACGACATTTTGGTCTCCCGACCTAGAAGATTCTTGGTTTTTGTCGTACCTTTACTGGTGAACAGAAGACATCCGAAAGGATTCTGGAAGTTCACACACCTATTTGGTTTCGTAGGAATACTCCCAAAGCAATTGGATACCACTATTGGTCACTATGGGAAGACCTAAAAGGATTAATCGTGGCTCTAGCGCGGTACCTAGCCACAAGGGTTCTGCTGCGGCTTCGGCCGCTAAACCCATTCTGGATAATCCCGAGGAGCTGCTTCGACAACCTCGGGCCAGACCCTCAAAGGATAGGGGCACCCAGCCTTCGGTGGCTCCTGAACCTATTAAAGATTTGCCGACAACGGTTGAGGCCCTTTGGCTCCAATTGGAAGATCGAGCGAAAGCTCTTTTTACCGCTACGGTTAATGAAGCTATGACCTCTATGGACATGGAACCCGTAACCCGCTTGGTGGTTGATCGAGCAGTGCACGAGCTCTCTCAACGCGTACCTAAATTGGTTGAAACATACCTCTTACCGGGTGCCAGGGAGCATATCTACCGAGTGCCTCAAGACCTTTGGGTTTCTGAAGGAATGGCGGAATCCAAAACCCATGGGGTGAATATGGTTACTCGCATACCACAAGGAGTTCCGGCTTGTTCTTCCGCACCAATCAAACCAATTCCGGCCGATAGTGCCTACCTACAAGGTTAGGTCAAGAGGTCCATATAAAGATGGGTCCTCGAGACATGTGCTTTCCACCCATTAAAGGTAACGTTAAAAAGGACACCAAGACTCGTGGACCTAAGGACGATTCGTCTGACCCAGAAGAAGGGTTGCGAAGAAGAAACCGTAAGGGTAAAGAAAGGAGGAGGAAGAAGGGAAATAGTCGCGGCTACGACTCTGACCCCGATTCCTCGAGCTCCGATACCGATACTGGTTCATCGTCGGATGGTGACCGTAAAGGTAGACACAAGAAGAAACCGAATAGGTTGGCGAAGAAGTCGTCAAAGAGAAACCGTAAAGGTAAGAAGAAATGGTACGAGTCGTCCGACTCGGATTCGGACACCGATACAACCCTAGAGGGGCGTCAGCCGCTGTACAATCTGTTCAACAAAGCGGTTCATTATAGGTCATATCGGTCGAGAAACCGGTCCTCTGCTTACACCTAAGAGGTTGCGCAGAAGATCACCAAGCACCATAAGAAGCTCAGCTTCCAGATGGGTGATACTACCTTCACAGGTGATGATCCCATTGCGGTAATTGAGTTTCTGCAGAAGTTTAAGATTGCATGTGACCAAAATGGTTTTACCGAAGGTGCTGCCATATGGTTATTCAAGTTTTACCTTAAAATTCAAGCTTACCACTTGCTGCAAGGCAGGCTTCCTGGAAATACCCTGGCGGTTGACGAAGATGAAACAGAGATGTTAGAGACGTACCCAGAAGTGGTTAATTTCATGCTAAAAAAATTCGCTACCGATGAGGTTATCCAAGAAGGTTACGCTGAGGTGCTGGCATACCACCAGCGCTCTAGCCAGACCGAAATGGAATTCTCGTTGGGCCTTTGAAATCTGGCCACCCGATGCGGTAATGTTTTTACCACTAGGAGGTTAAAGTCGCCCTTGCCGACAATGTCGACAAAGCGATCCGTTCGCAGGTACACAACTACCTGGCGAACAAGCGTAAGGTAGACTATAATGGGCTTGCTCGTTATGCCCACGGACTAGGCGACACTCTACGTCATGGAACGAAGCTGTCGGCGTCTAATACCTCAAAGGGCAAACCGAAACAGTCAGTATTGGAGCTAGAAGAAAGCACTACCTCAGAGAGTGATTCGCTCATTCGCGTGCCAACAGGGATGGCAGTTCATCTCGTGACAGCGCTGCAGACTCAGTCACGAGCCACCTGCATTGGTAATTGATCGTCGACAGTACCACCTGCTTCGGTAAGGTCGTCATCAAAGGCGGCGAGCACTCAACAACCCTCGGCTGGTGGTTCGCAAGCTTTTTCGTATGCTATAGCACCGACCAATCCAGCTACCCGTCCTATCTCTATGGCAATGCGTGATACCCAGACAGGTGGTTTGGTACGCTGGCTCTGTTTATCGCCAGACCATCTAGAGAACAGATGTGACAAAATACCCCCAGGGGTGCGAGAAAATCTGATCAGTGCCAGGCAGCAAATCCACCGTAACCTATATGGATCTGGAGAGAGGGTACAAGCTCAACCACCACCATCTCAGTTTCATCTCGTCGAGGAAACACCAATCTTGGAGAAAGACAGTCCCGCTCAGGAGGAGCAGGAAAACACCGAACGGTTAGCGTAGGGGCCACCCCTACCCGTGAATTGGCAGCCCCGTCGATAACGGAACGGGAAACCTTAAAGAAGGAAAAAGAAGAATCAGGTGGACCCAATGTGGTCTGTCTGATAAAGTACAATAACTATGAAGTTAATGCTTCAATATGCTTTCTCAATAACCTACAGGTTCTGGTTGCGTGTGTACTTGACACCGGCGCCGGTCCAAATGTTCTAGACGCTCGCGTCATATCTGAGGAACATTCGGCCTGCCCCGACTATCAACCCATTGGTGGACACTAACGAGCGCCTACTGCACCTTAGAAAAATGTTGACCACTATGGTGCAACTTGGAACCATGAAGGTGAAGCTCTATTTCTTTGTGGTGGATGGTCTGGCGACAGACTCTATCCTCGGGACGAACTTTATTGACAAACATTTCAAGGCAATCTTTCCAGGGTCCCGAACGGTCGCCCTCCGCCATGGTGGTCGTATTGACATACTAGGTAATACGCAAACCAAAAATGGTTGGCGTCAGAAGCCGAGGTCCAATATACCCAACGAAACGGTCTCTAACAAGATACGGCTCACTGAATTGGTTTCAATACCGGCTATGACCCAAATGGTAGTGAATGTCTCATGCGCAATTCAAGGATTGGTAATGCTACAGAACCATCCCAGGTTGGCAGAAAGACATCTCGCCTTAATGGCAAACGGGATCATTGACAACATCCGCAAGCAACCTTTCAAGGTGTACTTGAGTAATTTTAGCAATCATACAGTTAAGTTACCCAAGAATACCACTATTGGGATTGAATTACCGGCACCACAAGGGGTGTTCACGGTCTCAACTTCACCTAATGGGCTGGGCGAGGTCACCATCTCTAAGGAAGGGGGAGGAATAGATGCACCATATCCCGCATATGCGTCACCGTTATCGACAAATAACAAAATGGAACAGAAGATCGCCAATACCTTTGAGGTTGGAGATCAGGAAAATACTATGGAACTGGACCCAGTGCGGAATTGAAGAGAGGAAGTCCAGATCGGTGAGAACAACCAGGCTCTCCGAGACCGGATCCTCAGTCTCTTAGAAGAACTTGAACCCATGTGGGCGGGCCAGTTATGCCAAATTAGGGCTACAGAGCACCGTATTGATATGGTTTCTGGCTGGAAACCAATTTCCCAGCAGCCTTACCGGGCAGGTCCAAAAGCCCGCGCGGGTGAGCTCAATGAGGTCGAGAGAATGCTCCGTGAAGGTGTCACAGAACCAGCAAATGTGGACTGGGCCAGCTCTGTGGTTCTGGTCACAAAGAAAAGTGATACCCGTATGCGGTTCTGTGTGGACTACAGAAGACTGAATAGTATGACCATCAGGGATTCGTACCCAATACCTATAATGGACGAGTGTATAGATTCGTTGGGCAATGCCAAGATCTTTACTACGCCCGATGCCAATTGTGGTTATTGGCAGGTACCTATCAGGGAAGAAGACAAGGACAAAACTACTTGTACTTGACACGCTGGGTTATTCCGCTTTACGCGCATGCCTTTTGGGGTACGAAATGCGCCGGCTACCTTTCAAAGGGCGTTAGATATAATCCTTTCAAAGTTGAAGTAGAGAACCGCTCTGGTGTACACCGATGATGTAATCATATATTCCCGAACAGTAGAAGAACACTTGCACCATGTTAGAGAAGTTCTAAACCTTTTAAGAGAAGCTGGAGTAGCACTGAAGCCCCACAAGTGCGAATTCTTCACCAAAGAGGTAGAGTACCTTGGTCATATCATCAGCCCTGGAAGGTTAAAAGTAAGGCCGCAGAATATCCGGGCCGTGCAGGATGCGAAGCCACCCACGTCTCAAACGTAAATCCGACCCTTTACAGGTTTGTGCAATTTGTACCGCCGGTTTATCAAATGATTTGCCAAGATAGCGGCTCCCCTCAACAGGAAGCTGCTGAAATGCTAACCTACAAGGTTTGAATGTCTTACAAATGGGGAGATGGATGCGTTCGAGGCGCTGAAACATGCGCTCTTGACACCTCCCAACTTGGTCATACCCAAAGCTGGTTTACGATACACATTGGATACCGATGCTTCGGACGCCTAAATTGGTTTTTGTCTTATGCAGGAGCAAGAAACCGGCGACAAACTACCTGTAGGATACTGGAGCCGTCATCTGCACTCTGCAGAAAAGAATTACACAACAACGGAAAAGGAGTGTCTAGCTGTGGTCTGGAGCATGCTGATGCTCCGTCCCTACATATATGGTGAACGTTTTAAGCTTCGAAACGAACATGACGCCCTGCGATGGATGCTCGGTCTCGCAGACGCATCGGGCAGACTTGCCCGATGGTGGATAAGGTTGTCAGAGTTCGACTACGACGTGCAGTACCGTCCAGGTATTAAGCACAATATCGCAGACGCGATGTCTCGTATTACCACAGATGGTCTGGATACCGAACCGGTAGAAGATGGTATTCCATGCTTTATCATCTCTGCAGACCCTGGTGGGTATAGCGACACCTTAGAAATTACTGGACTCTACCCGAAGAGGATACATGGTTCAATGGATCCATCGCTCGGGCGATACTCACCTTTGAGGAAGCCGACGTCATGCCTATTGCCTGCGAGGAATTCTTGAGAGAACAGGCAAACGACGTTTACTGTCGTTCTCTCATGAACCAAGTTGGTATGAAGTACTCAAACTTCGATGTCGACCGCAATGGTTTACTTATAAGGCGAGCTCCAATTGATGGATCACTTCAAAAGAGTGTCCTAGGCACAGCGCCTACGGGTGTTGTACCTTTCGCACTACCCGAGGCTATCAGGACACCCTGGAGGTACGAGAATGTACTACACCTTGAGGCAAGGGTACTACTGGCCTAATATGGCTCATGATATGTATAACTTTGTAGTTCAATGCGAGTCATGCGTACGTACCCGGGGAGGTCTCCGCAAATATCGGAAATACCTCAAGTTGTTTCCCGCAGCGGGTCCCCTTGAATTCGTAGCAATCGACCTTTTAGGGCCATTGCCGAAGATCACTAAGGGTTACCAGTACATCATTGTGATCACGGACAGGTTGTCGAAGCTCACCAGAGCCATACCCTTGAAAGATATAAAGTCAACAATCCTCGCGGTCGCGTTCTTGAACAATTGGACCTACCCGTACGGTGCACCGCTTTTTTTCCTTACCGACAATGCTTCGAATATCACTTTGAAGTTCTTTGAAGCTGTATGTAAACTACTTGGTATTAAGCACTGCTGCACCACTGCCTATCAACGGCAGACGAATAGGCATGTATAGCACTTTAACCGAACATTGGTATCTAGATTGCGTCACTACACGGAGGAACACTAAACTGCTTGAGATGAGCTCGTTCAGCCCTTTAAGTATGCAAATAACCTTCAGGTTCATCGAGCGAGGCAAACGACGCCGTTTGACCTGATACTGTCAAGATACCCACCAGATATTGTTGTTGTAGGAGACCCATTAAGACAAGAAGCCGCCGGTTCGGCCACCCTGTCACAGGTTAAACGAAATACCGTTTTGAGGTTGAGTTGTGCTCTCAAACATGCTGAGAGCAAGCTCACAGCCTCCCAGAAGCGGTACAAGGAGAACAATTACCGAAAGGTAACCCAGATGGTATCGGCTACGCCGGGTCAATATGTCTTTATTGACCACCCTCAAAAGGGAGCTAAACCACGACCGGGGTGATGAAGCCGATGATGACGCGATTGATAGGGATATCAATTACAAGCTTCTTCCGCAATCATCGGGACCTTTCAAGGTAGTTCCAGTGACTGATCACACGGTGACGGTGAGGGAAGATGGTATAGAGAATACGATCTCTATTGACCGAATCACGGTCGCCCCTCGAACGGTTCAAGCTAAAAAGGAGCACGGATAATCAGCGCGTGATCCACAAGGGGCGGCCCTGAGAACTCAGCCCCGGGAGAACGAAACACCCATTGAAGTTAATAGTGAGGCACAGGGCGACGACCCGGACTACCTACCACCCGAGGGAATTACAATTGCTCCTTCACAAGAAGCACCTTCCCCAAGTGGTACTGATGCCAATCTAAACCAAAGTGGTGACGGAATACAGTCTCAGGCTTCTAATGAGTTCCCGGTGGAACGCTTGGTAGGTCACCGCCGTACCCTAGATGGTCTGGAGTACACCGTACGTTGGTATGGTTGGGGCACCGATGGTGATAGCTACCACCGAGCCGCTCTCAGCCATACCACACCACTTCAGGGTCAGCTACTAGAACCGCAAAGCAGAGGACATGCCGAAAGATAGGTACACCTTAGAGGGGATGCAGTCCCCTAAGGAAGGGGCAAAAAATTGTAATTACGAGTACAAAGGGGGGTTCGAACGCTTACCAAGGAGGTACAACGAGAAGGAAGCACCCCGCGACGGTACGTCCATGAAGAGGTAGCGCTAAAGATGGACGCACCGTTGTACGCGCGCCGTGTGACATGTGCCATGCCCGCGCGTGGCACACGCGCGAACCCGAACGGTGGGAACATTCAAAAAATTGTATCTTTTTACTTGTCGAGGTCTACGCGCACTGCCCGTGGCGCGCCGTGCGGAGTAACCCACTCGGTTTACACTATGGTGTGTAGGGAGCGAGCAATTGCATGGTCAAACAATCTAAGTATTTTGACCGTTCCGCGCTCCCGAATCGGCCATTATCAGCCTCTGAACCCGCTTGATTCTCGAGATACGGACCAAAAGAGGTTTCTGCGTTTTCACTACCATATGGAGGGGTAATTTCTCAAGCAAGTATTTTGACTCGCCTTGCAAGTAACCTCCAAGGTGAAACAACGCACGTGCTCTCATGCATGGTAAGAGACCATGCAAAACCATCCCGGTACACTGCTGGTTGCCACGCGCGAGCGCGTGGCACAACATCTCACCTCATGGGAAGACAAACCCGCTCGCCGCTCCGTCAGAGCCGAAGCGGCGTATTAACATGGTGAATCTATACTCCGAGCACCAAAATGGCTCAAGATGGAACCAGTTTACCTACAAGGAATCAATCTTCACCCATCGTGGTACACTAGTTTAGGGAAGGGGGAGCTGTTTTCGCGCTTCTCTTCTCGCTTCGCAATGCACCTCTATGGTAACTGGAACCCAACATGGAAATGCATAACTTTTAACTTTACTTAAAGAGTAATATCAACAGGGATGCAGAAGTGGAGACAGGAATCAACCAGACGGCTGCCCACCCCTGCTTGGGTCCCCACGGGAAACTCTCCACTTGGGTAAGCAACGACTCCAATTTGTCAATGGAGTGATCCGTACCTGCCACAGTGGTTCTGAATCCGAACTGTTGGATGTTGCGAATGACCCTCGGGGAAATGAAGAACATACTACCAGGAGGCTGAACACCGTCACGGTACATCTCGGCTTCGTGAGAACGGCAGTCCCAGTCAATACCATCACGGGCAGCCTGCAGAGCCAGGATGGCCACCAGTACGGCCCACTCCGCGAGGGCAATCGACCAAATGAGGTAATACCGATCGTGGTTACGGGTGATGTAGCTCCTAAAATAGGCCAGTCACGGTGGGGTTGGGACGCTAAGTGACATGGGAACCTCATAGGCATTCCACCCCTCGGGTCAGGCTACATACCAAGGGGTTCTTTGCTCATTAGATTGAGAGAAGAACTCCACATTGTGGAACCCATACATGACGCGGTTAAAGATGGACCGGGTGCAGATGCGAGCCTCGGTGGCGGCATCCACACCCCACCTACGACGGTTGCCCCAATGGATGGTATTGTAAAGCCGGTCAAAACACACGAAAGATGGAGAAGCCGCAAGTTATTGCTGTGGAAGAGAGTCATACTGACAGATCTTCACCACCAGACGTCGGTAATAATGGAGCTCCGGTTCGATACGGACGTACGGCAAGTCGCTAGGATACAGCGGGGGAATGAAATATCTCATTAGTGTGTGCCGCTAGCGACTTTCGTAGCACCCAAGCCGACCCTGACGAGGTTGAGATTCCTTATCTCGACGGTGGAGCGTCTGCGGAACCGAGCGGAGACGCTCACAGTCCCAACGAAACAAACCCGAGTAGGTATGCAGAGTCGGACGTCGCAGAACGCCGGAAAGCGATGTGTTCCTCGGCGCCACTGGCCAGTACCGACGGTACAGCGTCGCTTGAAAAACCATTTTTGGAGCGATCCCAAATATATCATGTTGGGAAATGTTCCAGTCGGCCGTGGTGAACGCCTCCAAACCATTAGAGTAAATCCCACGAAGAATCTCGGGCTCCTTACCATACGGGTCCTGGATCCCTTCGTGAATCTCTTGAGGTTGATGTGAAAAAGAATGAACCGGCTGGCTCCACAAAACTCTTTGGATGCGATTGCGGTACAACGCAGCACCGCGCAAACCAGACTTGGTGATGCCACTGCCACGACCGCGCTACGGACCGGCGCCCAAAATTTCGTGATGATTACCGCGAGGGAGTGGCTGAGACGCTGGGCACTCAACCGCAGGGGTGAACCGAATTGGCTTTTTATCCACAATGGGTGAATCGCCAGAGCTGATGCTCAAAACCTCCACCCGTTCGGGGCTCCATGCTGGTTCAACCATTAAGGTATCGGCATTGGTCGCCGGAGTCGCGTCGTCCCTTGGGGTGATCTCTTCCGAGTGACCAATGTGAGGAACCGATAAGCGTCGTGTACCGCTACGGGTGCGAGCCCGTACGCTGGTACCAGGGCTACCCGCATGGTTGAGATAAGGATCGGGGGTCACCATAAATGGAGGTAACCTTGTCGGTCGGGCGAAAAGCCACGGCGGCGCGAGCCAACACGAATGGACCTCAAGAGGGTACGGAGATAACCGGGGAAGGTGATGATGAAACAACCTTTAAGGGGCGGAGACGGAACCTTAAAGACACAGCGTGATCGGCCGCAACCAAGGGGGCGTCAAAATTCTTCACGGTACAGCCCCCAAAGAAGCGCAAAGTCGCGCCGTGTACCTCGATGGGTGTAACAAAGCCGGAGAGGCGACCGAAGACCTGAGTCCGTAAAGGTCCACGCCACCGTGTGCTGGTGATCCAACCTCGAGGGTACACAACGGCCGCGAGTCGCTCCCAAAAACCACAAATGGGAAAAAGGAAGCCACTGTCGGTGGTGACCCAGGTGGTGAACAGGCAAGGTCCGTGTCGCAGAGCGGGGGCGACGCAAGGCGCGATTTGGCACAAAGGCTGCGACAGTGACAAAATTGGTACGGCGATGCAACCAAATTGGTGAGAAGATCTAGGAGCCACGAGGGCGTGGCTCAGGGTAGGAACGGGATCTGTAGTACGATGAGACCTCAATGGGTTGGTGCTACGTGGGTCTACTGGTGCGCCTTACTAGTTGCACTGTATCCAATTGGTATTCTGTATTTTATAATTTCTAATTTCTAATTTATAGTTTAGGATAGCTTAGCATTGATGGCCCATGATAGTAGGTCATGGGTGCAGCCGATGACGTCATGCCCGCCTGAGAGATCGGCGTCGGTGCACCTTGTATATATTGCGGTGCACCTCGCCTTCCCCCTCGGGTATTATAAAGTCAGGTACCACTAGGGCAGTAACTTTACCATCTTGGTCACTTGCTACTTTATTACTATTCAAGTTTTACCGCGCGTCGACGTCCACTACCGTATACCCACACGGTCTAGACTAGTTGCCCCGCCGTTTGCCCCTGCGAGTTTGAGGTGCCTTACTACCATATTGTTTGTGTGTTTTTCCCTTTTAGGGTGAGCCCTCGCGCGCTTTATCTACCAGACCGACCCCACACCTTATTGGTATTTGTACGACAATCGAACTTATCATATCCGGACTGAATAATGTACCAACGCTCCTTCCCATACTAGAAATCATTATAGCCACAAAACCGAAAACAATCCGACACTTCACCCGAACCTTCAAATCATTTTGCAGTATATACCAACCAGGAACGCCCACAGCACCCATGAATCAAACAATACAACGTTTTACCGGAGACTACGGAACTCAACCCAGACAGTTCCAGACAAGTAACAATTATAGACTCCCACAATACCCTCAACACCGCATACCCTACAACCAACTGTGCTCCCGCCTCAAAGGCCTCGGCGCACGATGCAATCACATTGCCATACAATTCAAGGACCCCAAGCACCCCAATTTCCAAGGGAAACCTCAAGAACCCTACATGCAGGCAGGACCAGCCCCTTTTGTTCAACAGTACCAACCGTGTCAGGCCCTCCAGGAACCGGCGCCAGCCTACCAGGCCAAGCCGCATCAAGCCCAGCTTTATCAGGCTATACAGCCAAAGGCACCACCACTTCAGGCCATACAACAACAAGTTCAGCATCACAACAAGATCGAGGTGGCATCAGAAGCAGACAATGAACACAAGAGTGCGTTCGTCCTTGACGGTGGCGCCCATCTCTGGCACATCAAGCACCCCAAAACTTCCATGTACTCCCTCCCAAAACCTATTCTAACCCAAACTGCCACTGATAAGAAGACGCAATTCACGCACAGTAGAATCCTGTGGCTGACAACGCCCAAGAATAAGACGCTCATCACACACGCGGTTGCCAACCGACACCTACACCACAACCTGATCTCGGTACACGACCTGGCATCTAGATATGGCTTAGTAACATTCACATCCAAACAAGGCACAGTCACAAACACCAAATCCACACCTCCAGCGGTCATAGCCACAGCACCATGGCGACTTCATCATTACTAGCTTCACGCCACATTGAACAACCCCACCACTGCCAAAACAGCGAGAACAATACCCCGCAAAGTAACCACTACCAGAACTAAATCACGCAAGAACACCAAAAGAGGAAGCCAAAGCCAAGTTAAAAAAATTTAAGACACACAAAGCAGCACCACCACCGCCAGTCAACAATTTCACTCGACACAAACCACAAATTCAGCCATGCGCAAACTCACAAACCTCACAACTGCGCCAATGATCTCTAACATACAACACGCAACGCACTATTGGCACCTTAAACTAAACCACGCACATGCAAGAAAGTTAGAGCTCACATCAAGCAGGCGTCTCCTTCCCATAATGCCATCCAACATCTCCAACGAAAACCCTCTCACGTGCAGCGCATGTCATTATCCCAAGCTTCACCCAGCACCGCACAGACGAAAACAACAAAATCACCCAGTCGAGCCTACGTGAGCTACGACACATGTGGTCCTATCAAACTCATATCAGCACATGGCAATAACCACATCCTAGTTATCATATGAGCAGCAAGCAAATTCGTGTAGCACATTTCCTGAAGGATCGCAATGACATTCCATCCCACATCGACAATACCCTCCACCACATACAGCATCACATGCAATATCCACTCAGAGACTTCAGAAGTGATAACGCCAAAGAATGCATCTCACAAAAGATGCAGACCATATATCAACAACACGATGTACAACACCTTCTTCGCACTCTATACCAACCGCAAGATAAAGGCATTGCCGAACTTCTGAATAGAACCATAATGGACTCAGTAAGAGCATTCTATCAACTGCCGGACTCGACGACACATACTGGGAGGACGCAGCGAGAGACACCATCTTCAAATATAATCTCCTTCATCACACGAGAACAGACACATCTCCGTACCAACAATGGTACAAATCCAAGCCACACCTCAAACGCATCTTCGCATTCGGCCAATTAGGCACTATTCCAGTCTATGCACCCAAGAAGAAACTCGAACCAGGAGCCAGCCCCGCGCGATATATGTATGCCACGTCCATGGACCTCATAGTGGTATACAACCTCCGCACACGAACCTACCAACCCATCAGAGTGACATACTTCCATCCATACCACAAAGACATTGAACCCTCCATCACGACGCCCACAGCATTTAAAGCCCGTGCAACATATACGCAACCATCACCTACACGTATTGACAACTCCACACCTCCACCAGCAACAGTACACCAGGCAAGGCAATATCCAAAGGCAGAACAATGGCAACAATCTCACGACAAGGAGCTCAGAAACCTTGACGAACACAATAGCATTGAATTGCAAAAACCAGATTTCGCACCACCACCTCAATCCCTTATCCCCCTCATGATGGTGTATCGTTACAAAAGGTCAGCTGAAAGGAACATAGTACAAAGAAAAGCCAGATGCAATCTCAGAGGTGATCTCATGAAACCAGGATTGCATTACGATCCGAAGCATACAACAACGTACACAGCAGACCGCACCACGCAACGCATGCTCCTAACACTCCACGCAGCAAACAATCTCCCCCTAGAACACTTCGATATCAAATCGCCCTAACTGCACGAGAAATACCAACAGGACCGTCCGGTATACCTGAAGCAAATGACCAAATTCGATGGAACATACAAACATGCCGGACCCTACGGACGGCAAGTAGTCAATTTGTATGGCTCCTCTCCCGCATCATACTTTTACAACCACCGATTGCAATTATTCTTAAAAAAACTCGGGTACACGGCATCAGAACTCGATCCTTGCATATACTCAAAAGCCGACGACACAGGATACACAATAGTCAGTACGACCATTGAGGACTTTTTTGGTGCTAGCTTCCACCCAGTCACAAATAGGCCTGCTGTACAAGTAAATGATTCGAAATTACAAAGTCAAACGAGTAGGAAGACCAACAAGATTTCTCAACTGGACCATCACGCACACAGCAAACGAGACGCATATATCCCAAGCAGATACGATAGACGCGCTGCTTGGACAAACAGAGATGGCCCAATGCAATCCGACGCACACACCATACAACAAACTCACGATTCTAGACCAACCGCCAGCAACCCTTCCATTATCTTCATCAGGAACCACAAAGTATCGACAAATCCTCGGCGAGATACGCTACATAACTGATAGCACACGCCCGGACATTGCGTACGCAACCAAAGGCCTAGCACAGCATATTTCAGCACTACAAAAGCATCATGCAAAAGCCCTGAAAGGTCTGCTTCGCTATCTGAAAGGTACAGACACGCACGGGCGCCTGTTGAAACGTACGGCACCCGAAACAACACCCGACACACCATTAACAGTTTACAGTGACGCCGACTTTGCCAACGCGAAAGACCGAAGATTCATTACCGGGACAGTACACAGCATCAACTCCACCCCTATATCATGGACATCACGCAAACAACACATAGTCGCACTTTGAACAACCGAAGCCGAATACATCTCTGCAACCGACGCCACCCGTCACACAAAATTGCTTTCAAAACTCCTGCGAGACACACGGACGACAAAAGAAGGACCTACGTCACACGTCATCGACAACAGATCAACAATTCTAATCGTCGAAAACCAGGCTCTGACAAACAACAGAAGTATATCGACATTAGACAGAATTACCTTCAACATCACGTCGGAAACCGAACGACAGAGCTGCATCGCATATCTACGGCTGAAATGAAGGCTCATATATTCACCAAACCCTTAAGAAGGGACAGATTCATATATCTCCGCAACCAACTTCACGTCCACCCCCGAACGAACGCAAAAGACAATGCAGCAACCGAAGACTGTCAAACAACACACTGGAGCATTGCTGCACCGCGTTTTCCATTTCGTCAAACAGCATTATAGTAGATAGGAGCCAGTACATTAGTCAGACAATGACGACGAGACAGTAAACAAAGAGAGTCGGTGCACTATACTCACAAGTACCACACGGCCTCAAGGAAATGCGGGAAAAGGAACATTATGAACATTTAATATAAATTTGGAGCGTAACATGAATGACTGTATTCCGCGCCGTGACTGCATTGTAGGACAAATTCCAGGCCAGGCGTCACCGAGTATTGTATTTCTCTGTTCTCTGTCAGTAGCAGACCTTGTTCAGTCGATCATGTCAAACATGTTGCGGGAAAATGAACATTTCCCGCAACATCTAGGAAATGGATTCCCTGTATCTCTTACAGACATCCATAAAAAGTAAACGAGTTTGCATACTATATTACAGGATGGAGAACTGTAATGGAGCACGGAAATATTATTGTCTCCAACACATTTGTTCACCAAAAGAACCTGCTGACAAAAAGCGCTATATAGCGACAGGTTCGCTATATAGCACTCTTTAAAGTGGCATACTTTTCAAGATTAGAATCGTATTCAATAATACACAGACTGTATACTATTATAGGGCTAGAGAACTACTGGAGTATCCATTTCTGATCAGAATTGACCGACTTCAAGACAAATTTAGGCCCAAGTTCTTTTCCGTTATCAGCAAGTTTTCGCTATGCAAAGATGTCGCCAGTATGTGCAAAAGATTGTGTACAACTAGCGAGCAAAAACGGATTAAAGTTTTACTAAGCAACGCATTGTAAGTTGTAGAATGTAAGTTGTAGAATGTAAGTTGTAAAATGTAGTTACGTATTCTGTGACGCCATGGTGACATCCATTATTTCAGAAAAGTGAGAAGAAAGTGCATTTCCGGCGTCTCTCAGACCTTTATGCCAAAGTGTAGCCGAAAGCGATGGCTGTGAACAAAAATTCAAGCCCACAGGCTCCCTCACAGATATTAGAATCACCCCGTGGCGAACTGAACCAGTTGATAGTGCAAAATACTAGTAAATAGAGTAAAATAAACCCACAAAATGTTTTAAAAATCATCACAATTTTTTTGCGTGAAACCTGCAACAAAAATATATTATTCTTTGACTCAACTACAAACATAAGCCAATGAAAAGTTTTTAATAAAATTCCCAAAATATTAATATTCAATACTGTTCTACAAAGCCACCATTCCTGTTGCAAAATTTAAAATTTAAAACAAATTCAAAGTGTCTTTCTTTCTTGTATATCAATCTAGCCAGATTCCTTCCCACGTTTATTATAACAATGAAATCTAAAAAAAGTGTCAATTAGTATAAAAAACCAACTTGTTTTAATTTTAAATCATTATTTGTGTAGTGTAAATAGTAAATTAGCTCGCATTGAAACTTGAATGTCACAAACCCACCAAAAATGTCATTACCATCCGCAAAAACCCCAAAATCTGCCTGAAAGCTGCAATTTCAAAATTTGTCTATATTAAAATAATAAAATTTCCAAGAACGTGTAAATATATTTATTGATATTTACAAGATAGGGGTAGACAATCTTATTTTGATGGGAAACCAAATAGTCTGTAGTGTCGTTTTGAGTCCTGTGACTAAAAAGTCTTGTCGCGCTATGCTTTCAGGCATTAAATACCATGAAAATTCTTTATTTTCCTCCCGCATATCAAACCAGCAGAATTGTTTTTCCAGAAATGACACGCCTAAGTGGAATTTAAGACGGATGTTATCCCTTCAAAACCAGGGTAGGTAAAAAAAACAAGAAAGCACTTCGCACAGGCTGCGTTTGTGTAGGATCCTATAAGAACGAAATGCTTCCACAGTATGGCCAGTGCAATGCGGTTTTCCCACAAGGCGTGACTCTCAGGAACTGACGCAAAAAAAAAATACGGGAGTCAAGAGAGTGACCTAGTTTGTAGAACAACTTTTTATGCGGAAAAGAGCAAACACACAGAACCGTTCCAAATTATTCCTTTATTAAGGTAGCACAACAAACTAAGCACTCTAGGAATGAAATAGATACGATTTGTGTAAATCTGAGGTCCAACCGTCACGATAAGCGTCAAAGTGTGACAACCAATTTCCAGTCGGTAAAAATTCAAGTGTCGATACGGTCACGAGAAACGTCCTCGAAGGAAAGTAGCGCGTGTGGAGCAACGCTTTTGGTGGAAAAAACCCAAATACAAGAAAACGTTCAGAATCTTCCCCTCAACAAAGGAGCACAGCGATCGTAGCACTCCGGAAATGAGAGAGGTAAGCCAAATGCAAATACGACTTCAAACCGTAACGACAAGCGTTGTGTCGTACGAATACCGAAAAGGTGGGGGGTCCGCGTGGTAGAGGGAGCACGCGAGGGCTCAACCTAAAGGGGAAAAACAGACTACCAATATGGTAGTAGGGCACCTGAAACCCGCCGGGGCAAACGGCGGGGCAACTGCTCTAGACCCTGTAGGTGTACGGTAGTTGACGTCGACGCGCGGTAAAACCTGAATAGTAGTTGAGTAGCAAGTGACCAATTTGGTGTAGTTGCCGCCCTAATGGTGCCTGACTCTACAATACCGGAGGGGGAAGGCGAGGTGCACCACAATTTATACAAGGTGCAGCGACGCCGATCTGTCATGCGGATTTGATGTCATCGGCTGCGCCCATGACCTACTGTCATGGGCCAGAAATGTTAAGCTAAAACTACATTATAAATTATGTCTCACGTGGCACCAACCCACTGAAGTCTCATATTACTACAGGCCCCCTTGATTCCCTTAGCCACGCTCTCGTGGCTCCTAGATCCTCCTAACAAGTTGGTTACATCGTCGTACCAATTCGGTCAACGGCGCAGCCATCGTGCCAATTTGAGCCGTGCGTTGCGCCCGCTCTGCGATACGGAGCGCATTCTGTTCAACATATTGGTCACCACCAACAGCGAATTGCTCATTCCCCTGTGTGGTTTTGGGTACGACACGCGCCCATTGCATACCTTCACGGTTCGACTTTCAGTACGCGGTTCCGTACACCTTCACGGATTCAGGGCTTTGATCGCCTTTCCTGCGTCGGCAACCAATTGAGGTACGCGGTGCGAATTTGCGCTCCCATGCCCACTGTACCGCGAAGAATTTTGGCGCCCACTTGGTTGCTCTCTCGCTGTTCCTTTGTGGTTCCGTCTTCGTCCCTTCGAGGTGCTGCTGTAGTCTCCTTTGAGGTATTTTTTTCTCACCCTTCCCAGTTACATTTCTACTCCATTGCAGTTTGTCTGTGCTGGCTTGGGCCTCTGTGGCCTCTCGGCCGACCGACAAGGTGTAAACTGTTCATGGTAGCCCCCGATATTTCCCTAAACCACGCGGGTAGCCCTGGTACCAGCGTACGGGCTCGCACCCGTAGCGGTACACGACGCTTGTCGGTTTCCCATGTTGGTGAATCGGAGGAGGTAACCCCAAGAGACGACGCGTCACCGGCAACCACTGCCGACACCTCAATGGTTGAACTAGCATAGAGCCCCAAACGGGTGGAGTTTTTGAGCATCAGCTCCGGCAATTCACCCATTGTGGATAAAAAGCCAATTCGGTTCACCCCTGCGGTTGAGTGCCCGGTTTCTCAACCACTTCCTCGTAGCAATCATCACGACATGTCGGGCGCCGGTCCTTCGCGCGGTCGTGGAAGCGGCATTACCAAGTCTACTTCTCGTGGTGGTGCACTGTACCACAGCCGCATCCACACAGGTTTTCGAAGCCAGCCGTTCCAGTCTTCTTCGCACCAACCCCGAGGGATTCATGAAGTGATCCTGGGTCCGTATGGTCCGGAGCCCGAGAGTCCTCGAGGGATTTCCAATTATGGTTTGGAAACGTTCACCACGGCCGACTGGAACGTTTCCCAACATGTTGCATTTGGGATCGATCCAAAAATGATTTCGCAAGCGACGCTGTATCGCCGGCATTGGACAATGGCGCCGGGGAACACGTCGCGTCCCGGAGTCTTGCGACGTCCGACTCTGGATACCTATTTGGGTTTCTTTCGTTGGGGTTGTGAGCGTCTTGGCTCAGTCCCGCAGACGCTCCACAGTCGGAATAAGAAATTTCAACCTCGTCAGGGTCGGCTTGAGTGCTACGAAAATCGATAGCGGCACACACCAATGAGGTATCTTATTCCCCCGCTGCCCTAAAAACAGCGAACCTGGCCGAAATATGGCCGAAATGTGACCGAAATATGGCCATTAAGGTCAAAAACCTATGAAAACGTGTGACTAGGTAAATTGAATACTTTTGATCATTGAGACGTGTACACTTCGGCTATATTTCGGCCACGTTTCGGCCGTATTTCGGCCATACGAAGAAAAGCAAAAGTTGTTTATCTTAGCTCGTTACACGTCCTCACAAGTTTTCGAGCTAAATGGCAATATTTCGGCCACATTTTGGCCATATTTCGGCCAGATTTGCTTTTCGTAGGGGCTGTATTCTAGCGACTTGCCGTACGTCCGTATCAAATCGAAGTTCAGTATTACCGATGTCTGGTTGGGAAGATTTGTTAGTACGACTCTCTCCCGCAGCAGTACCTTGCGGCTTCTCCACATTTGGTGTGCTTTGACCGGTCCTAAAGTACCATACGTTGGGATTACCGTCGTAGGTGGGATGTGGATGCCGCCACAGAGCCTCGCATCCGCACCCGGTTCTGCTTCAACCGTGTCATGCATGGGTTCCACAATGTGGAAATCTTCTCTCAGCCTAATAAGGGAAGGACCTCTTGGTATGTGGCTCCACCCGAGTGATGGAATGTCTATGAGGTTCCGATTTCCCTTAGCGTCCCAACTCCACTAGTATTGGCTTACGTCGGGAGCTATATCACTCGCCACCACGATCTGTATTACCTATATTGGTCGATTGCCCTCGCAGATTGGGCCATGTTGGTGGCCGTCCTGGCTCTGAAGGCTGCGCGTCGCCAGCCACCGCGGTACCGCCTTCGTCGCTACTACCAACCAGCAGAACGACGCCTTCTCTGCCGCGCAGCCACTATATGAAGGACAACACTCCTTGGAGGCGATTTGAGGTATTTAGTTAATTTCCGCATCATGCGTTAGTAGATATATATGAGCTACACCGCTATTAGCGTGTCGCCTCGCTGAGATAATTTCCACACATGTACAAGTGGATTGCACGGCTCGAGGCGCCGCTTAGCCGGTGTGAATAGCACACGTGTAGCACGAATATGCCAGAGGCAGTGCACCCAGTATTGCTGTATTTACTTAGATATTTTATAGATTATTTTGCCCGGCGCCCCCACTGTCAGTGGTGCGCCGAGCTCAGTACTTAGAGGTCTGAGCACCGCTCACCCAAGTAAACTGCCCCTTGCCAAGCAAGGGCTTCTGGCTCTAACTATCACGCCTTCGCGGATTGTTCACCTCCAAGTGGATTGACGACTGCGTTGTTCACGTATAGTTACCCACCCTTGTGGCGCTCAGAGTATAACCACTATTTGTGTGTCTCGTTCCGACCTATTGTCGTATACTCGCCCCTGTATTGGGTTTGCTTTATTCTCTCTCTCTTTTCCCCCACTCTGGTGGTTTGCTTTCTCCCCTTTTTGGGTTGGCCTTTTTGCCCTGTTCTCAGTGCCCCGTTTCCGACACCTTGTCGTTGCCGTGCTACTCTCTTTCGAGGACTCATCTCGTGACCGTGTGAAAACGTGGATCTCTACCGACCACTAATCAGCCTAACGCTCCGACGCTTGTCGTGGTGGTTTGACCTCGGATTTACACCCAGCTTAGCTGTGTCATTCCCGGAGTGCTCCGTTCGGTGTGCTGCCCTGTCGAAGGGAAGATTCCGAACGTCTTCGTTAGCCTGCGCTTTTCCCGCCAAAGGCGTTGCTCCACAAATGGTCTCCCGACCTAGAACGACTAGTTTTGTCGGAAGATTCACTCGTAAATTCACTCGTGGCGAGGTTAGTCTTTTTGCCCTTGTCTCCATTTGGAAGTTCATTGGAAGTCCCAGCCAATTGGCTGTCGATTATCCCGTTGTATGGTTGTTCTGGTCATGGCGCTGTCAGATCGTCCGAAGACACGCAGTCAGACTGGAAGATCGGATCCGCCACTTCCGTCACTGATCCCCACCCGTTCACGATCCCGGACCGAAGGGATGCCGGCTACTGAAGCTGTGCCGACGACCACTCGACTTCCGCCCACGTCGTTGATCAACCCTCATCGAGGTGATGGACCGGCTCCTGCCGTTGCTGGTCCCGCCCCTATCGTAGGAGGTACGGTCCCTTCGGTAGCTCCCATTCCGGAGGCACCTCTGAGGGCTACTGTCAATGACACCATCCATTTAACAGTGGATGAGCAGCTCCGCTCCACGCGGGCTGCCCATGCTACCCTTGCTAAAGAGTTGTCGCTACTTCGAAAGAAGGTGGATGACACTGCTTTGCAGGACTTTTCTGAGGATCTCCGCGTATTGCGTGGTGATGTCAACTCCCCCTTGGAAGCTTTCGGAGGACCCGCTAATTTCGTGGAGGACGTGGCTGAGAAGTTTACTCGCCTCCGCGTCCGTCTAGAAACGGTGGAACAAACCGTCCAGGTTGGAGCCAATCGCACGGCTGAGCCAGTTGCTGTTGCTGTTTCAAACCGTGACAAGAAGGTCAGTGGATCCAAAGCACGCAAAGAGCGGAAGAACTAGGACTCTGATTCTTCAGCATCTTCTCTTTCTTCTCGCCGGTCAACCGGGTCTGACTCGTCCGACTCGTTGGTAGAAGAAGCCCCTCGTGAGGGTTCGTCACGCTCAAAGCGGTCATCAGCCACACAAGGTGTGATACGCGCCCGCTCGAAGGGAAGGAAGCGCTCCGGATTAAAGGAGTGTAAGCCTACCAATCTGCTCTACAAAAAGCTGTTTTCATACCGGTATTACCGTTTGGAGGACTCCTCATTGGATAGAACTCCCCGTGGGACGGGAAAGGTGAAAGAATGTGTCAAACGGATGCAGCTGTCGCTCCGTAATCAACTGTTTACAGGCGATGATCCCATCTTGGTATTGGATTTCCTATCACGCTTTGTAGTGGAAGCCGACATCCTTGGGATGAATGAAGGACAGGCGTTTGTCGCGCTGCCCTATTTTCTACGCGGGCTTGCGCAAGATCAGTACAACTCTGTAAGAGGTTCATCGCGCGCCTATGAAGGAAGGGTTACTTGCTGGCCTGAAGCAGTTCAGTATCTACTGAGGTTCTATGCCACTGGTACCGCCATCCAGTCGGCTATTCTCGCTCTAAGGGACACCAAACAACGCCCCGGCGAAACGGAAACCGATTACTCGGTGCGCCTGAATAAGGCCTTCCACCGTTATGGCAATGTTTATTCCGCTCAAGAGCGTTGTACCATGTTCGTTGATGGACTAGACCCGGCTATACGGACCCTAGTGGCCGGTCGCCGTGAAGAGAACCGTAAGACTACATACTTGGAACTGGTGCAGTTTGCACGCGCCGAAGGCGATGCGCTACGCGCAGGAGTCCCGGGTACCCGGTTGCAGTCCGCTAAAGCGTTGATGTTGGAATCGGGAACCCCGTCGGCGTCAATGCTGGCTGATGAACACTCCCAAAAGGAGTATGATCAGGTGCAATTTGCCCGTAGCGACGTACTTTCAATCCCGACAACGGAGCTTCCCTCAACCACGGATGCCCCGTTTGAAACGGCTCCGGACAATACACTGCTGTATGCATATTCGAACCGAGTTCGACCGCCTCGACTGTCCTATGAAAACGGTGGAACCCGGGCTTCACGGCCTGGCTGGCAAGTTTCCCGCCCAGCGGTGTGATTCTCGAGTACTCGGAACGTCAATGCCATTGTTGGATTGATCTGTCACCTCTGCTATACGCGAGGGCATACTTCCCCGCAGTGCGTTTTAACCATGCGTGAATGGGCACAAGTCATTGGCAACTACGAATCCCTCTCACTAGAGGAGAAGGCTTCCGTTCCGATGGCATCGTACATCCGCGCGAAGATGGATATTCCACGCACAATTGCGGCTCCGATTGCCCAGAACATGGTAACCTCTCACCCCCGTGCCCCTCTCGAGAGAAATTCAACCGCTACTGCGGACGCTTCTGCCGCTGGTGTCCAGGCATCAATGGTTCAGAACACTGAGCATACGCCTCAGGCAGAATTTGCTCAGAAAAACTAATTGTGGGAGTCTCCTCTCTTGGAGAGGCGCCCTCACAGTTGAGGCTGAACGCATCCGAGGCGTCCCTGCCTCGCTCCCAGGTCCGGATCCTCTCGAGAAAACAGGCCGTCGAAGACGTGAACTCAGAACACCTTGTTGTTCTTCGTCGAACGTGGATACAGGTAAGAAATAACCGGTTCCCGGAAAGAGTTATGGTGATGCCCAAACGCAATTACAAGGTCTATGCCGACCTTGGCCTTTCACCCCAGTTATGGTGCGTTATCTCACTGTATTAGATACAGGCGCAGGTCCGAACTACATTGTTGAGACAGCATTGCCACCCGTCTTGCGGTCACACATTCACCGTGGCGACATTCCTGACGTCGCTGACGCCAATAACAACCCGTTGTCAACGGTAGGATACATCGAGTTCGTAATCCGCTTGGGCTCATGCGTGCTGAAGCTCGAATTTGTCGTTTGTCGGTCCCTGGCCGCCCCAGTCATTTTGTGTTGTGACTTTTGCGACCGCTTCGTCGATGCCATTAGGCCCCGCCAGAGGCGTGTTGAAATGGAAGATGGTTCGTCCGTGCCGATTGTTCGTCGTCCTTTGAGGCATGCCTCCAAGAAGCATGTACCTCCACCTGCGGCGCAGGAAGTACCACCGAGTTCTCGGGAATCTACGAAGCTTCGTGTTGCTTCCGCGACACGCGTGCCTCCAGAGTCTCAAGTCTGGGTACAGGTGAATTCCCGTCAAAATGGTTTACGAATCGTCCAGCCATTGCCGTCGTTGTATGCTAAATACTGTCTTGCCATTGCTAATGGAGTGATCCGGGTGGAACCGGATAATCCGTTTTACGTGGTGATAGCCAATCTAGGCAAAACAACCGAGTATCTGGTGAAAAACCAAGTGATTGGCTCGGTCATGCCGCATCCAACTGCGTTGGTACCGACGAAGATGACTGCTGCCGATGTGCTCGGAATCGTTCACTCTAAGGAGGGGGTGGAGTCTGAATTTCATTTGTCTCCGTCGCCGAGTCTCTCGGGTCAGCAACCTGTTAAGACAGAGAAGACACGCGTTCCGACGAGTTACGACCAATTGGACCCAGTGAAGGAATTAGAAGAACTCGACCTCGGACATGTTCCGGAGACACACCGCAAACGACTGCGCGATATGCTTCGTGAATTCACCACAATGTGGGATGGTTCTCTCGGAGAGATGAATACCACGGAACACCAGATTGATCTCCTTCCGAACTCTCGGCCAGTAGCCCAACATCCGTACAGGGCAGGGCCCAAGGCCAGAGAAGAAGAGCAATTTCAGGTGGACAAGATGCTCCGTGCAGGAGTTATAGAACCTGCACATTCGCCGTAGGCATCACCAGTGGTACGGGCTCCGAAACTGGATGGTTCTTGGAGCTTCTGTATCGACTATCGTCATCTAAACGCTCTTACCGTCAAGGACGTGTACCATATTCCATGTATGGATGAATTCATCCATTCTCTCGGAAATGCTACCGTATTCACGGCATTGGATGCTAACTTGGGATACTGGCAGGTTCCAGTGAGAAAGCAGGATCAGGACAAGACAGCGTTTGTCTGCCATTCTGACCTCTACCGTTTTAAACGGATGCCCTTTTGTTTAACCAATGCTCCCACTACTTTTCAGCGTGCTATTGATATCCTACTGGCCCGCTTCAAGTGGCGTACTTGTCTCGTCTACCTTGACGACGTCATTGTAATCTAAGAGAATCTGGATGATCACCTCACACATGTGAGAGACATAATGGCCACGTTACGGGACGCCGGAGTGACACTCAAGCTGAGGAAATGCGAATTCTTCACGGATACTGTCAAGTATCTGGGTCACATAATCCGTCCAGGACGTGTCATGATCGAGGAAGCTCGTGTTAAGTCGCTGAAACAGGCCACGGAACCGACTACCCAGACTGAACTGAGATCCTCTCTAGGATAAGTCAACGTCTACAGACGGTTTGTTCCCAATTTCGCGGACATTGGGCCCCCTCTCAACGCGCTTCTGCGGAAGGGTCAACCGCCTAAGTTGGACCCATTCAAGTCTACTCAGACGGAAGCCTTTAACTCCCTCAAAGAGGCTGTAACCACGGCACCAGTATTGTCACTACCGAAACCGGGACTCTCATATACCGTAGACACGGATTCTAGTGACTACCAGGTAGGCTGCGCCTTGTTTCAAACCACCCCAGAGGGGGAACGCAAGCCAATTGGGTACTGGTCCCGTTCGTTAAACGTGCATGAGAAGAATTACTCCGTATCGGAGAAGGGATCTCTTGCAGTAGTGTGGGCGTTATGCACACTGCGCCCCTACCTCATGGGTGTTCATTTCACCGTTTACACGGATCACTCATCATTGAGATGACTACTTTCCATATCGGAGCCTTCAGGCCACTTAATGCGTTGGAGACTGCGTCTTGCAGAGTTCGACTTCGACGTCGCCTACAAGAAAGGCGCCAACAATACACAAGCCGACGCCCTTTCTCGCCTACCCACCACAGGGGAAGCGTTAGCCGTCGATGACGAGTAAATACCCTGCTTCGCAATTGACGACTACACCGCAGGTGAAATGGATGATATCGAAGAGGAATGGCCAGACAAACTGGATTTTGACCAGGAACTGGATGACCTACTCGCTGTCAGCGAAAGTCCGAACCCCCTACCAGGGAACATCGTACCCGTTACAACGGAGGAGATGGTTATGGAACAATTCAGCGATCCCTGCTGCACGAACATTCGGGCGCCACTCAATGGAGGAGCTGATCTCCCCTTTCGGGTGAATGATATTGGATATCTCGTTCGCACGGTAAACAGAAACCCACAAATAGTGGTGCCACACACCCTATAATCTCGGGTGTTACACTTATCACATTATGCTAAACTTAGTGGCCACGTCGGAGGACGGAAACTGTACCTTACATTGCGAAGGAAATTCTACTGGCCAGCAATGGCTGTGGATTGCTACGCAACTGTGCGGTTCTGCCCCGAGTGTGATGGGAATCGCGTCAAGCTTCGCCACCATGCGACGAAGTTGAAGCTCTTCCCCGCAAGGGCGCCCCTGGAATTCGTAGCTATCGATATTTTGGGACCCTTCCTCGCTACTAAGCGGCGTAACAAATTTCTACTCGTGATCACGGATCGTTTCTCGAAGCTCGTTCGTACCGTACCCTTACGGAGAATCACGTCACTGACGGTTGCGCAAGCATTCGTCACCCATTGGGCATTCGTCTACGGCTCACCGGTCAATCTACTCTCCGACCACGGGAAACAATTTGCCTCCCGGTTCTTCGGGGATGTATGCAGGATTCTGGATGTCAAGAATCTCTTCACGACAACCTACCACCCCCAGTGTAATGGGCAGGCTGAACGGTTTAACCGGACGCTGTTAGCAGCACTCCGTTCATACGTAGCCGATCACCTTACAACGTGGGACCTGTTCACCGAGGCGCTGACATTCGCATACAACACTCAGGTACACCGTACTACGGGATTGACTCCATTTGAATTGGTTCTGTCTCGCACCCCACCGCCCGTGGTGCTCGAAGCACAGCCAACGCTGGATCAATTTCCTTCGACGAATGGATACAGTGAAACCTGGAAGACATGGCTTACCAAGCTGGTCCCTGCAGCACAACGGCCAATGGCCTGGTCACAAGCCGCATATAAGCGTGATTTCGATCAGCGAGCCCCTCGAAGACCACCGGCCCTTAAAGAAGGGGACTATGTGTTCATCCGTAAGAAGTATTGGAACTCAGGCAAGGAGAAACGCTACAAGCTCTCACCCGTCGCCGACGGTCCCTTCAAGACAATTGCAGTGGAATCCGACACTGTCGTAGTGGAGATGGGTCAGCAACACGAACGCATTTCCCGCGATCGCGTGGTTTTTGCACCCCGGCCTGCGGGAAACGACCCATCAAGTGGACATTCTACCGCAGAAGCGGAAACGAACACTACGGACACACCGGACCCACCCCCGATCGACCGCCCTAGGGAGGTACCACGCCCAAGTAGGGGACTCTCGGATTTGCAGATGTTATCAGACTCTACGCGCCCTGGTGCTTCGCTGTCGGAAGCCCCGCCGCCTGGCGTAACTATTCGCCGCCTTGGCGCGTTGACACGCACTCCCCATGTCGCTCCATCTAAGGAGGGGGGGGGGGGACTCGTTAATCGTCATGCTTCCGCGCTGTTGCGGGAGGAACACCGTGTAGCGCGGAAGAGTGACACCGCTAATGCGCGATCAAAGCCGTCTCGGGAGCCCGGCGTCTTTTCAAGGTCGCCGCGCATCAACGCAGAAGCGGAATCGTCACCAGACACTACCGCCGTGCGGGACAGGACAGAGATGACTCAGTCGTTACCGGCAAAGCCGTGGCCTACACCTCATAGCGCGCCTGGAGTGACTACGTCGCAGATCGGAGTGGAAATACCGCCTAAGGCGCCGTTGAGCTCGGACGTCCAAGACGGAGAAGAGTCGTCGGAGACTAAGTCGCCCAACAAGCCTGAGGCGGGCCACACCGTGGACACGTCGCTAAATGCCCAGCAGGAAGGTGCCAACCGTAGCACACAGACTACACATGTAAGAGAGATCAGCTCAGCGAGCGAACCACGTCGACAAACCGAGCTGACACTTCCCGTGCATACGGAGGCGGAACACGCCACGGCGCAGACCAATGACGGCCACCCGTTGACAACGTCACGTGCCACCACGGCGAGGCCGGATCAATCAGGTTTACCGTTGACGCCAGCGCGTTCGACGCCACGCTCAACTCCGTCAAAACGGTCGCTACCACGTAAACTTGCGGTACGCTCACTTGGGACTCCCGCAGGAGAACGAACTCTACCAAACCAAGGCATCGGGAACACCGACACCGCGAGACGCGTGACATTCGACCCTAGTGGGAGACCACACCGCGAAGGAGCAGTGACACCAACCTTGTTGGACACAAAACGGTCTAACCGGAACACCGATGCAGTGCCACACACGGTGAAGCCACCGGAGAGCTCTCCGAAGCAGGATGTCGTAATCACACGGCAAGGCCGGGAAGTCTTCTGACAGAAGTTCGTAGTCGACCACATAGTAGAACACTCATAACACCCGTTGGGGTACATACCGTATATCGTATGTTGGTACGGCTACGGACCTGAGGCTGACTCGGATGAGCCAATCGAGCATCTCCCACGATCGAAAGTGGTGCAGTACCATCGGCGTACTCTCACGGGTCTCCCCGCGACAATTGTCAACGCCCAAGTGGGATAACACGCCCCGAAGGGGAAGAAGCTAGCTCACCAAGAAGGAAGTTGAGAAGTGGGAGAAGACGAAGCTGGCACTTGGAAAAAGAAAAATATACGTCATAGACGGAAGTAGGTTTATTGGCCATCAAGGCTATATCCTACAATAACACCGCACAGCGGGAATCAGGAGGAAGATGGACAAAGCCCCCGACCCTTGGTTGGAAGGGCCCGGAGCGCCGTCACCAGTACCCCCATTGCTGGGATTGGATTCGCCAGTAAGGAGTGAAGCAATCGCATCCCGCATGGCAACGGCGTCCCCGCTCGCGACAGTTGCAGAAAGCCCAATTCCTCGGAGGAACTGAGCGATCACAGCCGCCTCACCGCTTCCACCCCCAGAGAGGAGGACGGCAGGCACCTCGATCACATCTGGTTCGTCCGGAAGGGAAGTCACAACAGCACCTACCGACGAAGGTTCGGGCGCGGGTGGATCCACCGGCTCAGCCGTCGCCATTTCCGGCGCTGCCGTGTCATTGGAGGTCGTCTCAGCCGCGTTCGCAGAAGGAACCTCTTCGACTACGTTGTCATCATACCCCGTCCCGGGTTCGTCGTCCATCATTTGGTCGTCGTCACCGCCGTAGGCGTGGTAAAAATCGTCAGCGTCGACGAAGCCAACAAGATGCCCGTACGGGATATACCTCGGAACCATCCGGAGAGCTGCCGCTTCAGCTGCGGTGATGTCTTGCACCTCCCAGGGATTGAAAAAGATGAAATCTACAGCCAATGGCGTGCGTTGTCGAGGAGACCGGTCAAAACCGCCGTCCTCGTGACCGCGGCCGCTCTGAGCGAAGGGCACGCTGGCCCAATCAACTCGGTCGATTACGTCGAGGAGCCCACGAACTTCTTCGGCATTGTTTTCGCCTCCCAGAGGGACTCGCAACGAGAGTTCTCGGATGCACGCACGAAGGCGAGGCGGGACATACCACAGTCGATACTGGTCATATACTTCCCATAGGAGATAAGCCGCGGTGCGGATGGCCCACTCGGTGAGCAGCACGGACCACAGTCCGGAATACGGATCCTCGATGAGGCAAGTAGCCCAGATGGAAGAGGACCGGGGGAAACTCCACGTAGCACCCGCGACACACCTCCACCGAGGACCACCAAGTGGGAATTGGAAAGTAACGGCCCAGCCGGTGATTGTGCCGGACTCGATTGATCCCCGTGTTTTGATACGGGACGAGAAACCTGAAACGGGAACGCGCACGACGCTCATCGCGGATGAAGTTCTGTAACCACCGCGAACGGGACTCCCGGCGAAGATACCTGAACTCCGCCCGGATGATTGGATGAATCCAACACACCGCCTCCTGGCGTACATTAGGACGTCCTCTCCAGGAGTAAGTCTCAACCACCGCCAAGCGGGCGCAATACGAAATCTCGCCTTGGGTACGGTACAACCGGAGATCGAAGCTGATGGAATCAGGAATTGGGAACTCGAAGTTCGCCCGGCTCTGCCGTGCATAGCCCAAGCGAACCAATGCCGCCTGAGCGGAAGCCAGCGACTCGCCGGAACGCCGCAAGATTGCGTGAGGAGGGACGGCAACCCGTCGACGCCAATCCCACGAGGTGGTGACTAACGCCGGAAGATCCCCGGGAAGGCGATCAGTACCGCCCGCATAGGACACGATAAGCTCCTCGTTGAAAACGGCTGTAGGATGAAACCACGGAGCAGTCCGGAAGATGTGCGCGTGAACGCAAGGGTTCAGCCCGACTAGCTCGTCGTAGCAAGGCCACGGCACGTCATGTATGAAGTGACCATGGGGCTGCTGCCCCGGAAGGAGAATGTGTCCGCCACTGGCGTTGAGACCCTGGGACGCCCCAGAAGCATTGCCGCTTTGCGGAAGAGGCACGGAACGAAATCCGGAGAAGTATCCCGAGTTCGGAGGTTGACTGCGCATCGCGCGAGGCACTCGAGGAACGGGAAGGTTGGTAGTCACACCGCGAGAGCGAGTTGAAGACTGTTGTGAACAGGATTGATCGTCGCTGGCGCGAGGTTTGCACTGTCGAGTGGTAGTGACTTGATCTTCGCGAGGCGAGATGGAATCCGAAGACTTCGGGAATGCGCTTTTATGCCCACGGTTGAGAGTTTGACCCGCCATCGCGACGGCGTGGCTCACTCTTAAGGAGGGGGATATGAAGGACAACACTCCTTGGAGGCGATTTGAGGTACTTAGTTAATTTCCACATCATGCGTTAGTAGATATATATGAGCTACACCGCTATTAGCGTGTCGCCTCGCTGAGATAATTTCCACACATGTACACGTGGATTGCACGGCTCGAGGCGCCGCTTAGCGAGTGTGAATAGCACGCGTGTAGCACGAATATTCCAGAGGCAATGCACCCAGCATTGCTGTATTTACTTAGATATTTTATAGATTATTTTGCCCGGCGCCCCCACTGTCAGTGGTGCGCCGAGCTCAGTACTTAGAGGTCTGAGCACCGCTCACCCAAGTAAACTGCCCCTTGCCAAGCAAGGGCTTCTGGCTCTAACTATCACGCCTTCGCGGATTGTTCACCTCCAAGTGGATTGACGACTGCGTTGTTCACGTATAGTTACCCACCCTTGTGGCGCTCAGAGTATAACCACTATTTGTGTGTCTCGTTCCGACCTATTGTCGTATACTCGCCCCTGTATTGGGTTTGATTTATTCTCTCTCTCTTTTCCCCCACTCTGGTGGTTTGCTTTCTCCCCTTTTTGGGTTGGCCTTTTTGCCCTGTTCTCAGTGCCCCGTTTCCGACACCTTGTCGTTGCCGTGCTACTCTCTTTCGAGGACTCATCTCGTGACCGTGTGAAAACGTGGATCTCTACCGACTACTAATCAGCCTAACGCTCCGACGCTTGTCGTGGTGGTTTGACCTCGGATTTGCACCCAGCTTAGCTGTGTCATTCCCGGAGTGCTCCGTTCGCTGTGCTGCCCTGTCGAGGGGAAGATTCCGAACGTCTTCGTGAGCCTGCGCTTTTCCCGCCAAAGGCGTTGCTCCACACTATACACCATCTCCTTCTGTGGCCTTGGAAAGACCACAACAGCGTACACAACATCGAACAAGTAAGGAGGAATAATGTCTTTAATCAACAACACGTGATCTAAACAACTCAATGAGAAGCATTACATCTCCCCCGGGGTTGTGAAAAGAAACAGAAGCACGCACGGCAGTTTGAAGACCAAAGAGGATTCCCCTGAGGTAAACAGTTGGCAGCCGGTTACAGAGAATGTGCAGTATATTATCCACCGAATGATATCGGATATGTTCCCGTGCGATATTACGAAGAATGGCTTCAAAATCTGCCATTAACTTCGGTGAACACGTGACGTCTGCGCTAGTGCAAGAACCAGTGGACTGGCGAAAACTTTCATCCGCTCCATCATCAATTAGGAAGGACCGCAGGACATGTTGAGATCCCATCTCGTCATCTGTAATCTCAGCGACGAAAGCAGCGGTGTCCGGCCTGCGGAGTGACACACTGCGAACGGTCTTCGTGGGGCTTGCTGCGACTGTGGTGAGCGTGAGGTCAAAGAGGCCTGAAATAAGGTCGAGTGCGGTTAGCGTTATATGCCAAATTCACGTAAAGCATTCTCCTCTCCTTAACACTCTAGTATAAAATGGCAGGGGAACCGGCGTATTTGGTTACAGAAAGTATGCACATTAGTGCAAGTCTACATAAACCACCGAGTTAAAGCGTCAACATCCACTCAACTCCGGTAGACAATTTTTCCTCGACGACCCGTCTCCCCGACTTGAGTCAAACCTTCTACCTCCCCCTTCGTCGTCATCAACCCTCCCTCTTAGCAACCACTGTACTCTTTAGGACAGTCCGTGCCCCCCTGGTACCAAATGACTTCCTTTCTTTTCGTTGTTTTTGTTGGTTTGGTCTCCCGTCTTCCCAACTAAAGCGCTGTTGCGTTTCATTTTAAAGTAAGCACGCATCACGTAGCTGTTTCTGCGCTTGTTGTGTTTTTTTCTTTCATGACCGCATGTGTAAGCATCGCAGTTGGATTTTTAACTGGTATTCACTTGTGCTGCGTCACAGTTTATTATGTGCATTGCAGCATGATAGAGTAGTTTTACGTCGTATCTGCACAGTTGAGTTCTCTATCGCGTTATTAGTTTCTGTTTATACAGGCTAGTACTTCTTGGCATTTGTTTTGTTTTTTTGGGTTTGTCATAACCCGCAACGTTTGGCTTTTTTGCCCCAAAAATGACGTCCACAGTTAGTGCAAATGTGTAACTTTCAGTTCACACCAAAGTCAAGTTTTTTGCTTTGAATTTTTGCATTATTGGTTGTGCGATACAAAGCTTTGTTGGACTTTCTTTTGAGAATTCAGCAAGGACCGTCGTGTCCCGAAGAGTATTTTTATTATTATACTGCAGCACTCCATGGAAATATATTGAAATCGCGCCGTCCATTCCGACTTTCAGGTTTTTTCCCACGCTCCAGTACATCAAAATCAATTAACAATTACAGAAGTTGACTACAAACGATTTACTGTCTGTGCGCCTCATAGATTGAACACGCACCTAACGTTCAAGAATGCCCTCTTTACACATAAAAATACCAAGAAAAGTAGTTCAACTCAGTTTTGAGGTCCCAAAGTGAGGGAACTACAAGTCATTGTCTCCTTCTTCCTCTCCACCACCTATCGGAACGGCACTTAATTCTCGCGGTCCGTGCCATGCACAGCTTGACGTAAAGGAACATCTTCTTTTCAGCCGGCGTTTCAAGGGCATTGTCCAATACTTTCACTTGCAATCCTTCTACAACCAGAAAAGCAAAGCACCATGCATCCACCATCAGAAATGGACAATATCATTTCACACTCTATATCTCAACCACAACCAGTAGATGTCCTTCCCAATCTTCAAACACGTCATCAGCAATGCGGAGCGCAAACGTAACAACGCCGTTCCCCATAAAAGGCCAAGCATGCCAACGAAAACCTCAGGCGCCTTCTCAACATCAATCCAACATAAACATCAATCCAAATGTTCTCTCTTCAGCAGACCTCTATGGCACCTGTAGTCATTAACAAATGGGTCCGCAACGCCGACCGCCGCACATCCCGGTACATTGAGGCCGGTATCAAACTCGTTAACGATGGATACTCCTTCCGACATGCAGCTGAAGAATCACACCTGTCCCCATCTACGCTTCATTACCACTACCAAAAGGCCACCCGGGAGACTGTAATAAGCGCAACTTCCAGGCTTTCCCTTACCACCGACGAAGAAACCAGCATTGTAGACGTCCTTCTTGATCACAGCCGCCGAGGCCGGGCTCTTTGCAGAAAAGACCTCCAGGATTGTGTAGAGATGCTTGTGGCATATCTTCCTGCCTATCGTCGGGAGCGACTAAGATTCAAAAATGGCCGTCCTGGGCGCCGCTTCTGCGAACTTTTCGAGGCTCGGCATTGCGATCGCATCATATTGAAAAGGCCATCACGCCAAGACTCAAAACGATTCAAGGCAACTAATGCAAAAGTGTTAGTTCACCACATGACGGCCCTTAAGAAGATTATAACCCACCACAAGATCCCACCATCCAGGATCGTCAACGTAGATGAAACAGGCTTCTCTCCTCTCCGAGAGAATCGTACGGGGAACTTAAAGCAACGATACTACGAAAAAGGCCAGAAGTCTTTCACCCCGAATGTTGCGTTCGAAAATGTCAACCACGTTACTTTGCTCGGCATAATTTTTGCCGATGGTCGCATAGAAGTTCTAATGGTCGTGTTCCAGGGTACCAGACTACGAACAAGGAAAGTGACCCGAAGCACCGGAAACCAAGACCAATTGCAGTGCATAGCCGAGTATCTACCACCGAACTCAATCGTAACAGCGCGCAAAGAGATCACCTCTGTAGATTCGAAGAACTTTCTCGAATGGGCAAACCATTTCTTGCGAGACACGGAACCGCTTCGACGGAATGAAGAACCAATACTCCTATTGTACGACGGTCACCGCAGCCACATGTTCATTCCAGTTCTTGAGCTACTAGCAAAATCAAATGTAATCGGCTATGCTCACCCGGCCCACACGAGTGGGACGACGCAGACCTTGGATGTTAGTGTATTTCCATCTCTAAAAAATCATTACCGTAACACCTTGGACGTTGTCTCGCGAATTCGACGACGAAACGGGGCATCTCTGGATGAGTTCGATGTTGCCCAAATTATTCACAGCAGCTACAAGAAGAGTTTCACGGTCAGCAACATTACGTTAGGATCCGCAAAATGCGGCATATGGCCACTGGACGACTGCCGACCCTTTGCACAAGCACGGCCTTTTATTTTTGAAGAACCAAGTCGCATCGCTACGCTGAAAGAAATGCTCGAAATGATGGACAGAAAAGAAGATAAAACAGGAGATGAGATCATAGAGGATGTTCAAGTTCACCAGTCAGGGTTCCTAGACACATCATATGGCGCTGTCTTGACTACGGATGCAGCGTTGTCTTTGTGGAGGCTGAGTAACCAAGCGCGAGAGATTGCGAGACAAAAAGGATTGGAGGTTGCGGCGGAGAAGGTGCGGGCGGAAGAAATCGAGAAGGAAAGACGTCAAGTCTTGCGAGCTCATCATGAAAGTCTGGGTGGTTTGCGTCGTGCCCGAAAGTATGAAGAGGCGTTTGTGGCTTCTCGGTCTTTAAAGGTGCGACGAGCCATAGCGAGATCTAGGGCTGGCGTGGCAAGACAGATGGCGGTGGTGTCGTGAGGATCAGAAGCGAAAGTTAAATTGGAGAATGGAGTCGAACATTGCGGTGGAATGTAGTGATGGCCCGATGGTGATTTTTGTTTTGCTCTTATTATTTCGGGGTGTTCTTAAGGTGCATATTTGCGTTTCTGTGTGGTTTGCGTTCTACATCTGGATAAACTATCGTACTCTGTGTTTCAGCCTTTTTTCTACGTTCTTATCTCCCTGGTGGATAGTACACTCCGGAACTGAGTGTGTCACGACGAATTGGCGATATTGGCTCATATGTTGTTGTAGGGGCGTCTTTGATTCTCATACTGTTCAAGATTCAGAAACCCCCACAGTATGTGCAATTTCCCGCGTTTCTCTGCCGCATCACGTGCTCACCTGTCTGTGACGTGGCGCGCTCGGCAACGCGTTGGCCATCTTACAGTGACTATCGCCGTCGATCTGCAGCATTCAAGCTGCGACGGCGGCCGTCGCAGCGCCCTTCGTTGCGCGGCCGCCTCGCCGCGCGGCTCGCCTTCGAATTTGACCTTCTTACGCCCATCGGGTGATGGGCGCCGGAAGCTGCCCACTGCCACACCGCGCACCCACAGCCCTTGTCTTTTCCTGCGTTTAAGGTGTTATAGAAGTTAAATGTCGGGCAGGCAAAGGTAGTGATGCAGGGTAACGTCTTTAAGGCGTTCGGAACTTGGATCACCCGATCGGCGCTTTACGCAGCGCGCATCATCTCGATGGACTCGGCGAAGGAGATGCGCCGCCTGAAAGGCATGGAGTACGTCATGCGGGAGGACTTATTGAATTTGCGTGCTTGGAATAGCTGGCAAAAGTACGTGGACAGAACGCGTTGCTGATTCTGGGCGACTGTCAGGGCTCGTTTCGGTACTTGTTTGTCGATGATGCACGCAGCTCTCGCTGCTTCTTCGGGGAGGAAAACTACGACTTTATTGGGAGCGATAGAATGAGTCCCCAATGCGCGTATGGGTGCGAACAAAAGGAAATGTAGAAGGGCTAGGTGCTCGACAAATTGGAAAGAAGATACCGAAGCCGAGTCTCGGAGAAGATTTGCATGTGGACGAATGGCTCAAAGCGTCGCTGAAGACATATGAATTTTCGGTATCCGCGGCGGAAGCGTTGGCGCGGTGTTGATGCATCAGACCCACCTCAAGGCGAAACGTGCTGCGCCGCCCATTGTGGAAGATGCTTGTTTCATATGAGCAGCACTTAGTCACAGGCGGTAAAGATTGTACGAAGAATGGTGTACCAAGACTTGCGTCATGGAATTATGGATCCCAGGAGAACCGCTCATCCTGTCGATCGTATATTTACATGATTCTCTCAACTAGCCCGCAAGCATGCTTTCGCAAGTTGAACGCCTTCGATCATCTTGTTCACAGCAGCGTCAAGATCCATTCCAGCCAACTTATCAGTACGATGTGATCACGGGAGAAGAACCCCACCACGCTTCAGGCTTCAGTGTGTTCCAGGCACAACAGAACTCTAGCAGAGCTTTTCGCTACGCTGTACGGTCCAATGTTTGGTCTGTAGCGTACGATGTCATCCGGCGTGTAGTTGGTCAACACTTGTGCGCCGTCGTTGGAAGGGTGGCGTGAATGAGAAAGCGACAGTGATCGCTGGGGTAGCAACAGCGACGGTGATGATATTTCCATCGATGCATTCGGGATGTGGCTGAAAAAGACACAACAAACCGAATGAAACGTGAACAAGTGAATATGAGAGAACCTGTCGGAGTAGACAAGTTCAGGTTTGAGGGTTGGATGCTTTCGAAACCCTGCTACACCAGGTGCTTCTATCTAGCAACATGCCCCGTCTGTCGCTAGTAGCTCGCGAGAGAGCTCGCAATCAACTGTGAGTTTCAAAGACCAACATCGTTTCCATTGACAGGCGCGCGCTAAAACACTATCGAAGAATGTTCCAGTTTCTAAGAATCGTTGACGATCTCCCAGGATTGGGCCTTGGAGCAAAATGAAGAATCGCAAGAATTCGCAAGTGCGTAATGCTCTTTACTAAGTGATGGGCTACCATGATGTGGGAGTTATGGGATTGAGATCTAGTACACATTGTACGCCAAGGTAGAGACATGCTGAGAAACATGCAGTATTTCCCAGTAACTTCTGACGATGCTCTTCTCCTTTTCTTCCCCTATCATGTCCCCCTCGTAGTTACCTACGGAATTTGTGCCATTTCGAGTCATAAGGAAGTTCTTCAGCAATACTGGATCCAATACAGTACTTCGAGAACGAGTCCAACCATAACAAGGTCGGAAAAAGGTTGACCTTAGCCTCCTGGAGGAATCGGCAAGACTCGGACTGCTTCTTAATACTTCCCAAAGCGCTACAAAACATGAGACGACGGTCGCTATCATCGAACGGTTTGGTAACTTCGATGAACCTGAAGAAACATATACAGGATATAGCGGCCTCGTATTCTTGTATGTTGCAGTACTTGTAGCACTCACATGCCAACCCTGAGGGCACTGCGGACATCACTGGCATTCCGAAATCCCTTGTAAGTTCAGCGGAAGGTTCGGAATTTGTTTCCGTCGACCAAACAGAAGGGGTCAGGTGCGGCAACGATTAGAAGTTAGAGCCAAGGGTAGGAGCATACGGCTGAACGGCCAAGAAGTGGATGATGCAAACTATTGTGAAATACATTCTCGAAGATGACATTCCGGAGGTAAGATGAGTGGTTGATGAGCAGTTGTTGAAAGCGACAGCTTCTAGGTGATCCGCTTGAGTGGAAGGAGGGGAGAATGATAAGACTTGTAAAGAATCAAGGGATATTGTTTGAGGCTTCGTTATAGTTGAACGCTTGATCGATATAGTGGCGCTGGGTTGAGTTTCGATCGGCGGCTGGCGCATCAGCCGGGCAATTTATACTAAACTGAAATCGGCGTACAATCCACCTGAGTCAACTTGACTTTGGGCAGCCATTAGAATGCGACGGTTTGATACCCTAACGTTTGGAACCCAAACTTTGGGTTCTCATCATTCAGTACGCCATATCTATCAGCCTGTGCTGTGTCCTGAAAGACCGCCAAGACACCATATCTCTTCGTCTTTGCTTAAGTTACTTTTGAAGTGATTTTCTTTCTTACCTGGGGGCTGTAGAGACCGTGGCCCATCTAAGAAAGTTGAATCAGCTGAATGATAGTCGAAATTGCTACACCAGCTTCCTGTCGGCTGTTGGAAGGCGCCGTGGGTGATGTTGGCAAAAAGCCCTGCTTTGCCCTTCCCGATGGGACCACAATGCAGAAGTGTGTTTTCAGGGGAAGTAGAGTAGATATAGCGCTGTAGTATTTCTTGCAATTTCATGTGCCCAATCTTCCAAAGTAAATGTTCCAGCAGACATCACGACTGAAAACGAGAACGCATCTCTCCGCGTCAGAGGCTATATGGTGAATCGAACGAAGAACGCGGGAAGAATGCGTTTTGATGGAGAATACATGTCCGGCACACGGGTGCTGCTGTAAACGGTGGGCGCGGAACTACGCCAGACAGGGGTACTCACCATCAGTGCACATCTCGCGCCGTTTAGGGCGGAGCGTTGCGGAACATGCATTGACGTGTCTCTGTCAGTACTTTCGAAGCATCCAAGTCGGATCATCGATTGTGAACGCTCCAGTGCGGAACTCAAGGCGTTGTTGAAGTCCCCGTCCTTTTTCTGAAGTACAGATTTGTGCAGGGAGCGAGCGATATAGCTCACATTCTGGCGTGACGAGCAACTATGGAAACTCCAAAACTGCGAGCCAGATAGATTTGCAGAGAATGCATGTTGGGCGGACTGTGGTTCTGCTCGCAATTTTGAAGATAGGGCCGATGCGCTTATATTGCGCTGCAGTTGTCGATAGCCGAGGCTGTTTCCGTGTGTTAAAATATGTTTAATACTGCACATTTCATCTGGTTCGACAGCAGTTCAATCAGCACAAGTTCTTGTTGTCAAATTAATTCGCAAGTACGGACAATTGTTCACTCCTCTACTTGTACTGACTATCTCCAATACCATGTGCATCTCCGAAACACAGAAAGTCGGGGTCCATTCTCACCATTCGATATGATGTTCTCATGGAGACTGCGATGGGTTGTCAGAAAATGTTAGCCGTTGGAGTGCTGACGTAACTTGACTGTGTTTGGCACGCCTCGCGTTTATCACACGTTCCCTATCTATAAGAAGTGCTACTCTCTGTTTGGACGATCCATTTGTTGTTGTACAAGCGTTGGAGAAGGGCGTTATCGCGGAAGCAAACGAACATGCGATCGAAACGATTGGCCGGATGCGACATTGATCGAGAGCGAGCAGATCACCCCACCGCACACCGACGGCGCGCCCGCGTGTGTAACGTGTGAGAGCGTGGCAGTACAACCGACAGCGACGCCACGTGTACTCGTTGGGAAAGCAGCTGACGCAAGCAACCAACCGGCTGACGTGAGGGAGGCGGCGGCGCGCGAAGAGCACGCCTGCGGGCGTCATACGCGCTGCCACCACGTGGCCACGTGCGCGCGCGTGCGCTGAATTTGCACGCGTGTGGCGGTGCGCTGTATGCGCCGCGCCGCCATGCGGAGGGTTGCGCGCGCCGTCGCCGCCACCGCCACCGCGCACGCGCCTCCTCTCCCCGCGCACGCGTGCGGGTGCCGCGCCGTAGCCGACGCCGATGCCGTCGTCGTCGCCGTCGGAGGTGTGTTTGCCTTCGCCGTCACCTTTGTCAGCACAATCGCCGCGACGTCGCCGGCGCGTCACCGCCGAGCCGCGCCGTTCAACCCATGGCCCCTGCGCCGCAGCATCGCCGCCACCGCCGCCGCCACCGCCGCCGCCGCCTCGTTGCCGCTGTACTAGCCGCGCCCCAATTCCTCGCCGAAGCGCCCGCATCGCGCTGCACCCCCGTTCCGCTCGCGCGGTCGACGTCATCACGCACATATAATCAGCGCCAGCTGTATGCGCCAGCTGACGCGCCCTGAATCCGGAATCTGCGCACCATCCGCCGCCGACGTCGTCCGCGCGCCGCGTTAAGCGCGCCGTCGCGTCGTTTCATACGCCGCGCGTGCAGCCCCGCTGTCGTCGCCCCGCGATTATAGCGCCGCGCCTTACCGCCGTCATCGCGCGCGCGCGCCGGAGAAACCGCGCGCGGCCCGGAGAAACCGCGCGTGCTTAAATGCGTCGCCGCGCCGCGCCGAGATCACTACCTGCCCCCACTCGTCCGCACCTCGCGTAGGGCAGCGTCTGCAAATCCCGGATCTCCCTCCCGTACCTCTCTCTCTCTCTCTCTATCTCTGCTGCTGTTTTCCCCCCTAACGCTTCACACCTCATCATGGCATCTGCCGCGCGAAGGCCGCCGCCGCTCAAGGCACTGCTGGTGGGCACGCTGCTGCTGTCACTACTGGCCGCGCCGCGCGCGTCGCCGCTGCAGCGCATGGGCGCCGGCGCCGGCGGCGCCGGCGGCCGCGGCCGCGTGGGCGGCGCGGGAGGCGCGGGCGGTGACGGTTCAAGCGGCTCGAGCGGCGGCGCGGGGCGGCGCAGGTGGCGCCGCGTACGCGGGCGGGGTGGGCGGAGAAGGCGGCGCCGGCGGCGCAGGCGCGCGCGGCGAGGACGGCGGTGCCGGCGGACAGGGTGGTGACGGCACGGCGCCGCTCGCAGTTGGCGGCGCCGGCGGGACGGGCGGCGCTGGCGGCAACGGCGCCGACGGCGGCATGGGCGGTATGGGCGGCGACGGCGACCTTGTGGCGGGCGCTGGTGGCGACGGCGGGCCGGGTGGTGTGGACGGCGACGGCGGTACTGGTGGCACGGGCGGCACCGCGGCTGCGGCTGGTAATGGTGGCGACGGCGGGGCTGGTGGAGAGGGTGGTAACGGCGGCGAAGGCGGCATGGGCGGTGGTAGCCCGAACGCAGTGTTCGGTGGGGATGGCGGTGACGGCGGCATGGGTGGCTCCGACGGCGATGGAGGCGATGGCGGCGCCGGCGGCGAGGGGCTGCTGATCGGCGGCGCCGGCGGTATGGGCGGCATGGGCGGTATGAATGGCGACGGAGGCGACGGCGGTGACGCTGGCCTCGAGAGCGTTGGTGGCGACGGCGGCGCCGGCGGCGACGGCTCGTTCAACATGACGGGTGGCGCCGGCGGCATGGGCGGCATGGGCGGCGGCGGCGCGTTCGGCCTCGGCGGCATGGGTGGCATGGGCGGAAGCGGCGGCGCCATGGCCGAGGGTGGCCCGGGGGGGTTTGGTGGCACGCCCGAGGGCGATGGCGGTATGGGCGGGATGGGTGGTACTGGAGCGGACGGCGGCGCCGGCGGCTCCGGCGGTCCTGACGGCGGCATGGGCGGCACAGGCGGCACTGGCGGCGTCGGCGGTGACGGCGGCCCCGGCGGCTTTGGCGGCGTGTCCATCCTGGAGGACGGCGGCACCGGCGGCACTGGCGGCATGGGCGGTGCCCGCGGCGCCGGCGGCCCGGGCGGACCGGGCGGCGACTCGCTGTTCGCGGACGGCGGCGCCGGCGGAGAAGGCGGTGAGGGCGGCTTCAACGGCGACGGCGGCATGGGCGGACCGGGCGGCGCTGGCAGCGGCATGGGCGGCGCCGGCGGCGCCGGCGGCGACGGCGGCACCGGCGGTGATGGAGGCCCCGGTGGCGAGGGCGGGCCCGCCGACATCGGCGGCGACGGCGGCATGGGCGGCGACGGCGGCGACGGCAACGGCTCGCTGAGCGGCGGCGACGGCGGCGACGGCGGCGACGGCGGCTTCGGCGTCGTGCTGTTCGGGCTGGGCGGCGACGGCGGTGACGGCGGCAACGAGCTCGGCGGCTAACGGGCGCGCGCGCGCATCGGCGCCGAGGCGGCGCGCCGCGCTGTCGCGCGCTGCGCAGCGCGCGGCATTGCGCGACTGCCGCCACTCGCAAACGAGCAGCGGGTCTGGCCACGGCTGCACTAAAAAGTTAAACACAAAACGTTTTTTTATTGTTTTTTTTGTTTTTTTTTGTTTTTTTGCTCTTCGACTTGCGCCGCTTCACGCGCACTTGCGGCGGCAGCCGCTGCAGCAGCTGTCAGAGCGGCTATGTCTGCTGCAGCGTCTGTGCTCGCGGCGGCTGTGCTCGCTGCGACGGTGCTCGTGGCGCCGGTGCTCGTGGCGCCGGTGCTCGTGGCGCCGGTGCTCGTGGCGAGGGTGCTCGTGGCGGTGGCGGCGGCGCTCGTGCGCGTCTTCGTCGGACAATGACTGAGACGACGACGAGTGCGACGAAGACGACTCCTGAGAGGAAGACGACGCCTGAGAGGAAGACGACGCCTGAGACGAAGAAGACGACTGCGAAGACGACGATCGCGAGGACGACGAATTCGAGGAACGGTGGCGCCTGTGCGAGCGTCGCACCTGCCGCTCTTCACCCGCGTCATCCGTGGAGGCCAGCGGGCTCGGCAACAACTCTTCATCGTTGGCGTACGAGGCGTTAGAAAACAAGTAAGAGGACGACGAAGAGGAGCAAAAGGAGGAGACCGAAGAAAATGAGCAAGCACAGTGGCTGCTGTTGCAGCGCGCGCTTCGACGCGTCGAGGCGCGATACTTCGACGTTGTCCTTGACACTGTCGTTGACGCCGCGCCGGTCCGAAACCCCTCCCAGACGCGCTTGACGCGCGAGCGACCGCCGTCGTCGAGCGGCTTGGCGAACCGCACGCGCTTGCGGGAGCCCGATACGTACGGCGTGATGTGGTCGGGGGGGGCGGGCGCGCACAGGATGGAGCGAGGCTTGGTCATTGTGTTCGTAGCAGATGCTGTTGTGGGAACGGAGATGAGAGCATGGAGTTGGCGATTGGTTTGCTTCTTTATACGGCTCGGCGCGCTGGCTGCGAGCCACAGATGGCGGTTTTGTGCTGGATTGGAATTTGTTATGAGTTGCTTCGTTGTTCGGCACCCTTTTTTTTGGTGCTTAGTTTGGCGACCTGACTCCAGTTTTGACTCCCTTGTTGTGTTCGACTTATGACAAAGGCGTTCAATTGCTGAAATATAAACAAACAATGATGTACGGCCATTTCATGCACATGTGTATTTCATGCGCCATTCACTTGCTTCACGTCTTCTGCTGTCGGAACAATATCATATAATATATATTATAATATATGCTGTGTTCCTTAGTCATAAACAAAAAGGCATTTCCAATCGGTTAATATGACTGCCGACCAGTATCAACTCGATTGGCGTCTGTCACCTTTTTGCTTCCCAACTCATGCTCTCATCACAAACATGACATACTAGGTGCAGTTTATATGCTCCACGTACAGCCAATTCAAACTGAAAAACAGTAACCGACGAATCCACCCACATCGTACCGAGAGTCTCATTCAGACCTGTATATATGTGCTCCCTTCCATGAAGCAGCCCAACATTTGCTCCTCATTCACAGTTAGCAAATACATCAACTCCAAAAATGACTAACAAATATCCGCGTCCGGATGTCAGCATCCCTTTCTTCCAAAGATCAGAATACAATCCCATTGACTATCTTACCGACTCTGATGAAGCCACCGTCAGCGATTCTTCAGGAAGTGTTCCCTCCTTTCCCTTTTCGCGTCTCAATAGACTTCTTCCGATTTGGAAAAGATCCAAGTCCGACCTAGAAACGCACACGGGAAAGAAGCTCAGTATCTCTCTGAAGCCGAAAAACATCTTGACGCTGCCGCTCACCTCCAAGGAGAAGAGCGTCGTCGAAGATATCAACACCGTGTTACATAGATGCGAACCAGGTTTTTACAATATGGGCAACACTTGCTATCTCAGTTCCATTCTACAGTGTTTGCTCCATTGCTCTCAATTTGTTCAGCTCATCAAAGATCACGGGGTACACCTCAATACTGCTACCCATCACACACAGTTTTGTGTGCTTGATCAGCTGTACGAACTTGTTCAAACCTATTACCATCAAAATGCACCACAGGCCCTCAGCCTTCAAGTTTTCCTGCAAAACATTCAAACTTTCTGCCCTTCCTTTCAGCCGCAGCAACAGCAAGATGCGGATGAATTCATCCAACTTCTCTTTCAGGCGCTCGATAATGTGCAGTGCAATGGATGTGCTGATCATCCACTGGTACAACATCAGCACTACCCTGGTGAGATCGGTTTACTGATGAGGGATTCTGTGGTTGGTTATATGAATGTTGCAATTACATGTGCTACATGTCACCAGTCTAGCACAAATAGGACACTGTTCACCAAGCTTTCTGTCTCCACTAAATCTGTGGAATCAGTGCCGGCTTCAATCGATGCGTTCATGAAGGATGAAGTCCTTGAAGGCTCGAATGCTTACCAATGTCCGCATTGCCAAACATTGTCGACGGCTGTTATCAGCAAGAGAATTGATGAAGTTCCCAATCTGCTCATCGTACAATTGAATAGGTTTGACTCAGTCCACAAGGTAGATACGTTTATCCCATATTCGCAAGTGCTTGATATTCGTCATCTTGTCAACGACCAAATTCAAATGGAAGACTATGATCTAGTCTCTGTGCTCACTCATCATGGGCCGTCCACAAGTTTTGGCCATTATACTGCAGATCTCAAGTGCTTTGATGGTCATTGGTGTCATGCTGATGATCACAAACGCGTGAAAATCACACCCATGATGGCACTGAGTAACAAGGCGTATATGTTGTTCTACCAAAAGAGAGTACCATTATTGCAGATCGATGACCTCGCGGAAAGTTCAGCAGCAGTAGAGGTGTCGGGGAGTCTGGAAGGAGCCATGGAGAACAAAGAAGGGGTCCTTGAAAACATGTCGACGCACACATCGCAGAAGGAAAACAGTACAGGAGGCAATAATAGTGTGGCGGATGTGGTTAACTACGAAGAGTTTGTTGGAGACAATGGTATGATTCAGAGCCCTTCTATTGTTGAGACACCTCCATCTCGTAGGAAACGCAAGTCTTGCTGTACAATAGCCTAGAAACAAGATTAGAGTGGTTAAATATTTAAAGCAATTTGGTATTTACCGAAACTGATTGATAAAAACCGTATATGTCGCAAAAGTACTGGTACCTTTGGTACTTCCAATCCTGTTAGATAAGATTTGTTTAGCACCGGAGTTTTGCAGAAAGAGCTATGTGTTGGAGGCCATCGTCGATCGCCGTCTCTTCTGGTCGGACTGTCTGCCAAGGCGCAAAGTTCTGTTTTGCAGTTCCACAGAGTATTGTGAGCAGGAATCGCTCTCATATGAAGATTCCTCTGAGAGCTTTATATGAGACAGAAGTAAATGTATAAAATTATTTGTTCAAGTAGTTTATAAGCATTTGTTCTCACATGCGTATATCTGTACATATGTTATTCAATACAGCATTACAGTTAATACAATGCTTTTGGATACGTATCCTCGTAACTGATATCCTTTGGCACCCAGTTCATAAATAAGGCATGTCCGGTCATGAAACGAAATGAAGCTGTTGCCAAACAGGTGTGAAAGTTGGTGGATTTCGGTCGCAAAATGCGTTAATACTTAAATTTTAAATTCAAATAATCAGACTTTGATTAAATACTTGCATATCTTGAAAGAAGAGCAAAATGTTGAAAAAGTTTGCAGAGATTTATTGACTATTTCATCTCCAATATGCCTTCAAACCTACCAAAGTAGCCAAAAAAAGTGCATTGAAGGAAAACGAAATCTAGACATTTGGGGTCTCATCAAGGCGTTCCTTGTAGGGCTATCCAACGACTGTTACCGCCGTATACTGCTATATCCCATGATCCAATATCTCAGTGGGAAGGGTCGCAACGGTCGCCGTCTAAAACTCCTCCTGATTCCGAACAACAAGTTTCTGCAATGGGCAGTACCGTAGATGGGAAGCCGCTCTGCCCCTCTACGACACAGAGTGCTGAGATTTCTTTCAGACTCATCCCGGCACATTCCAACAATTTGCGAGGGATTTGCGGGGATGAGCTTCGTATAATTGAGTCAACTTTAGTCACGCCTCCAAAGCATTTGCATCGAACCACTGCAAAGAAGTCACCATGAGCGGCGAAGCGGAAGCGGTCAATATCACACTTCTTGCGCACGAGTCCTGGAGGGTAAACGAAGCGCTCAGTCCCACTGCAAAGAGTGGATATCGATAGAATCAGAGCGATAATCTTCACGAGAAACATCATCGTCGGACTGAGAGGGGGCGGAAAGAAATCCTGCCGGAGGAAAAACCCGAGCCGTAGATAGTGGAGACCGAGGAGGCTTATAAGCACAGGACCCGGAGTGCACCAGCCGGCAGAAACTCTGAACTGGTGGATACATCCACGACAAGGCAAAAAGGATTTCAAATATGTGTACTTCTGGGGAAACTGGTTGAATGGTTCAAACCTTGTCGAAGTTCGTCGGTGTCGGAAGCAAACTTCGAAACATATTGAATTTGGTTTCGGCCATCGGTGACTTTACGTGACACTTTAGGCTTGCCGTTTGTCACTCTTAGAGATGACTCCAGCTACAAGCCAGTCTCAATCAGCAGTATAAGTATGTGGACAGCTGTGCACGCTTGAGGCCCAGCCGGGCGCGGCGGGCCTCCATACGTCAGCCGTCACTACGTGCGCGCGCGCAGGCCCCTCGAAGTGCTTTATCACTATGAGCTCCGGCACGCCTCCGCGCTAGAGGCGCGCCTAACTCCACTACAATAAAAGACCGGGACTCCGCAGAGCCTGTGCGAGTCCCGGGGGAGCCAGCAACGAGAGAGAACACTCTCCTTTCTTCTGCTGGTCCTTGCTCCCCTTTTCTCCCGCCGGCCCCGCTGCCCCCCACTCGCCTCGCGACCGACTCCTCCAATGAACGCCGCTTCCCCAGAGTAAATAGGTCTGGCTTGGTTTGTACCCTGAAAATGCAGACGACCACTACTCCCGATCATACATTGTATCCTCATACCATCAACCAGAATAACGTCCTGAGATATAGCAAATTCGGTTCTTTAGATCAGTATCACTTCTTCAAAGACGAAGTTTCTAAAGTCTCTCCCTGTCGTCACGGCGCAACGGGTGTTCGAGATCATGATTGTTCGTGATGGCCAACAGGGAACAGCGGAAAACCCGCCTTTTTGAGCTAAAGGGTATATATTCAGGGTGTTTAAATTAGAAAGTGCCTAAAAACCAGAGGGACACGTTCACACCTACCAATTCAAAATTAAGGGAAAACCCTCAGTTTTGTAACCCTTACGGGAACATACCAGACAAATTTTGAAAGTAGGCAGTAACTAATCGCGCGGGAAAAGCGCATACTGTAGTTTGCGCTAAACTTACGCTCAAAGTGTGCACTTACAAATTATTGTCTAAGATATAATTCCTACATATCTACACTCCAGTAAAGCTTAGCGGCGACGGCGACAGCGGCGGCGCGCGCGTGTGATCGGCGCGCCGAGCTTGTCGCCAAAGCGCGCAGCGCGTATGAAGCGTGACGCGCGAAGAAAAGGAGGAGATTCTCGTGTCAAATGCGCTGCCGCGAGCGCGCGCGCTGATTGGAAGCGCCGTAGAGAATGAGTGCACGTTCAAAACCTTGCGCGCGGCGCGGCGGCGAATGGCAGCGATACACGTGGCGGGGCGCCCACGCGTCGCGTGCACGCGCGCGCACGCGCTTTTAAAGGTTTACAGTACCCCTTTTGAACCTAAAAATTAACTCTACTATAGTGGAGATAAGAGAGAGCCAATTAAATTGCAGGAAAAGTAATATTATTTGGTCTTTACTCATTGGCCGCACGCTTGAGTGACAGCCAACGACGGGTGCAATATGAGTCTTGTTACGTAACTTGTGCATAAGAGGTGCTTATCGCTACTATAGTAACACATGGCGAGCTGACAACCAATCGTTCTTGTTTTTACCCAATAATATGCAGAGCTCAGGGCGTCCCCACCGGTCTGGCCAAGGCCCATAGCGCAAGTTATAGTCTAATTTTTTCACATCATGGGTACCCCATTCGTCGGCGCAATTCCCAAAAACTTGCGTAAAAATTATGGGCTGCCCCAAAATGGCAGAATTTTGGGTTGGCCGTCCCAAACAGATATAGCCTGCTCTGAGAGCGCAGAGCGTGTCGCCTCCTCTGGTGTTGTCATGCGCCCTGGACAAAAGAGCGTCGGTCGCTTTCGCGCTCCGACGCTTTCGGAGGAGCGCATGAAAAACAACGCGCACCCTTCGCGTTTCCCCGCCCCCTTCAGCATACCTTTGCACAGCTGCCTGGGTTTTCGCCGGAACGATTCTGACACGTACAAAACGAAGCAAATCGCACCCATCACAACATGACATCAGTTTGCTTCGCCGTCGCGCTTTTGCATTTTCGGACGAATGGTAGAAGTGCAATCCAATCTGTCTTACTGATATCGGCCAAAACGGCCCGATAATCTTGCAAACATGCCACAAGAATCAAAGTTGTACACGGCTGCAGTGGTGGAGGTTATTGGGCGAGGAGGTGATCACGAGCCGCCGAACGGGGGGCGTACTAAGAATGTGGAGAGTGAAGGTCAAAGAGCGAGACAAGGACAGAATACGCCGATCAAGGGCCGCAATATTGCGTGGAACAACAATGAAACGATGGCGTTGGTTCGCGCCGCTGCTCTAGCTTCCGCAGACCCATCCGTAGGCTCGGGAATGTCAGCGGCGGAGCATGGCCGCTGTATACGTGCTATCTTTATCAAAGATAAGGCTAAACAAAAAGATGCTTGCACGTTACTGAGGACTGGTTGCGAACTGGACTGTCGCCGGTGGGACGGGAGTTCAGCGGACGGTTTTCGCAAGCACTGGGACAAGATTAGAGCCGAATGTACTCGATACAAAGCCTGCTACGATAGGGTTCTGAGTACGAAATTAACTGCAAATACTGGGGATGGTGATCTTCTGCGATGCGCAGAACTTTTGTACAGTGATGGGAGTCAGTCTGTTTCCCATTTGTATGATTGTGTTCGCAACCCTCATTACCATATACACAAGCCCTTAAAATTCAAGGACCCGTTCACATTCCTCAACAGTCAGACGACACTGTTGCAGGCAGGGGGTTTTGAGGAGGTGGGAAAACGTTGAGATGTAAAACTGGAGCGTCCTTTGGGAACGAAGGCTGCGAAAAAGAAGAAGGAGAAGGACAGAAACAAGGAGGAATTTGACAGAAAGGGGGGCGTTGAGGATTCGATGAGAAGAATCGAGGCGCTTTTGGAGAATTCTGTGAAAGAGAAGGTTAGCTTGGCGAGGGAGAAGATAGCTTTACAGCGTGAAAAACTAGAGTGGGAGATGACGTTGAAATTACTCGGGGCAGGGTCATTGGTATCGGAGGAAGAGAAGCAGAAGATACAGCGTCTGATGCGCAAACGTTTACTGAATCGTCTAGAGAATAGTGAGGCTCATCCGACACCTGAAAAGAAGGGACGAATGGAATGTACTGGAGATGTTCATGTACCAACCGACTCCGAAAAGAGCAATTCAGACAGTGCCCTCACTCTTCTTCAGCTGTCATCGGTGTCAGAGTGAGAGTCATGGTAAGAGTCTCGAAGGCAGTGGGGAGCAATCAAAGTGTTTACGAGTCAGTGTCGCCATGAGAATTCCAGAAGTTATCCATCAACGCACGTTGTAGTTTCTCGTGATCTTGCAAACATTCAATTGGATCCAGTAAAGATTTCCAAAGGACTGCTTGCTCATAGCTACAGTTGGGATGAGCGGTAATATCGTACAAAGTTTCATTGGTTTGTAATTCATTCTGTGCCAACCGGAACTTCGCAGGGCCGCCATATGATCGCTCTTCCGCAATCATGTTGTGCAAAATTGTGCAGCAAAGTACAATATCATTCAAGTCTTTCACTTGACCCAGTCTGGCCGGACGATCAAGAATTTCAAATTGTCCATAAAGCGCCGCGAAAACGCGCTCGACAGCCTTACGAGCTGAGCTGTGTCCTGAGGTATAGAACCGGGCCTTGTTGGAGCGAGGGTTCGGATGAGGCTTTGCAAAGATTCGAAATCTGGGATGTATGCCATCCGTGAGGTAGTATGACCAATCTATTTCTGTACCAGCAATACATATTGATGGGGTCACGGGTGGCCATTTCCCGGTTCTACCATCATTGAATAAAGAACTCTGGGACATTATCGAAATGTCATTCTTCGCCCGTGGTGAGCCAAACATTACATGCCAAATTCGTGGGCGATCATCACAAACTACCTCCATACGAAGCATCGGTTTTCCTTCTTTCCCAATGAACTGTCCTTGCCATCCAACAGGACAGTTAGCCCATTCCCATCCAGAGCAATCTAGGGCCCCAATACACCCGGGAAATTCCAGCTGAGTCTAGTCTGATTCAATAGATTTTATCTGGGCCACTGTTGGCCTAGACAGGTATTGGGCCCTGAAGCAAAGTACAACCGTCCGACAGAACCTCTTCAATATTTCCAGTATAGTTGATTCATGTAAACGAATGTACGAATCCAGATGATCAGCGGGTACACCCGAGCTCAGTCCAAAGAGGGCTGCTGTCAACTTTTGATCTGTTGTGATACCTTAACGGAGGATAGCGTGTTCGTGCTGCAGAAAATATTCGTCTACACAGCAAAGTGCAGCGCAAAGATTCCCGTAAATTTTCCTTGTGACGCTGAATCTTCTTTCAAACTCCTGCGTGGTGAACAGAGGTTGCATAACTTTTCGCCGGCAGAAGTAGTCAATATCGATTTGATGAGCTCCTTAGTATCTTTGTATATTGCGATTTGATCTCCGACCTTTGATTGATCCACCAAATTTTTTTCGCTTGCATTGGTTGTTGAAATTTGTAAGCAAAAGCACTAAAGCGTAGTGGATGCTTTCATCGTCACTCGATGATGAAGATGAGGATAACATGCTGGGATACGCTTTCAAACTGGTTGGACGTTTGGTGCTTTGTGACGGGGCTTGGGCAATTATGTTCGTTACGCTTTGGGACGAACTGCCATTCGGGCAGTTTTGGCTTGACTATCCTGCGTCTATGGGAGGCTTTGCACGACCAATCATGTCTATACAAATGGCAGAAATTTTTTAGGATTTGGGCATACGGGTGGGGACGCCCTTATAGCTATTATTGTAGCGATAAGCGTTTCGGTTCAAAAGGGTTAATGTGTTACAACGTTTGCTGTCACTGCTGGACAGCGCTTCCACGCCCACACGCGCAACTGCTGTCCACCGCTCATCACTTTTTATACGTTCAAAGCGCAACAAATTAGCGTTTTTTTTTATTTTGCTGATACTTGTACAGGGGTATCGTTTTACAAGCTGTGATTGGTGGAACACCTCCACAGAAAGAATCTCGCAGATTCATTGCCTGTCATCACTGCAGCCCCATTTGCTTCCGGCACGTTCCGTTGCTTCCTCCCTCAGCTAACAAGCTGTGCGCCAATAAGATAACCGCGCCCCAAATCGAACGAGTCGTCGAAGCCATCACCTCACAACAACAATTTGATTTGCTCTACTACTTCAATTGATCTCCCCCATACCCCGCCCCCTCCTCTTCATCGCGCTGTCACTCATCATCAAATCACTTGCTTAGACATCTCAGTTCAGTCCGCATTCCCGAGCCCAAAGCCCGCCCGCGATGACAAAGGTCGCCATCATTGGCTGCGGCATCTCCGGCATCGCCGCCGCCGCCGCCTGTCTGGAACAGTCGTTGCAGATCGTCGTCTTCGACCGCAGGACCCAGCTCGGAGGCATCTGGTCCAAGCAACAAACGCCCGTCTTCGACAACCTCACCACCAACACCGCCGTCTTCGAGATGTACTACTCGCGCCACCTGCCGCCGCGCATCAACCGCAACCACTCGGGCCCCAATCAGGACCTGTGCTTCTCCAAGGCGGAGATGTACGACTACTTGTGTGACTATGCCAACAACACAGACGTGCTTCGCCATGTATTGCTGGGAGCGAACGTCACGGGCGTGCACAGGCTTGACGACAATGCCACCGGTCAGTTTGTGCTTCGCTATGATCGGGGTGAACAAAAGGCGCTTGAGGATACGTTTGATCACGTGATTGTCGCCACAGGTAATTTCGATAACCCGTTCCTGCCACCGCCTTCACAAATGCCGGGCATTTCGTCGTTCAAGTCTCAGTATTTCCATGTGTCTTCGTACGCCAATCCGTCGCAATTGCGAGGCAAGAAGGTGCTCATGGTGGGCGGCTCTCACTCCGCTCTGGAAGCCGTTGCTGATATGCTATCCGCCTCCGAGCAAGAAGGGCCCTCTTCTGTCACCGTTGCAACACGCACCATGCGCCAAATCATCGTCAAGCAACGCAGTGGCCGCATGCTGTGTTCGACCTATTCAACTCGTTATGCGTTGCTCCGCATGCTGGCTGGCCGTCTTTCGCCGGAACAACTTCTGCGTGAGATGGAGATGTTCTTCGTGGATCATGACCAGATTCATGCACCGCCGCCCAACGTGCCGCTGATTGTACCGCCGGTCTTGGGCTTCACCGTTGTCAATGCCTCGTTGATTGACGCCGTGAAGAAGGGCAGATCGCTAGCATGGAAGGTCGGCGGCGTGAAACAAATCACTGAGAATGGAGCTGTGTTTGCGGATGGAACATCGGAACAATTCGACGCCATTGTTTATGCCACTGGGTATAAGGTTCAGGTCCCATGTTTAAGCGAGGCGATGCAAAAGATCATTACCCCTGATGACGGGTCCAACATGTTGGAACTATATGATTTCACGTTCCACCCGGATCTGAAAGGAATTTCTTTCGTCGGAATCATTCCCCCTGGTACGTCATGTTTCCCCATGTTTGAGAATCAAGCACGTTGGGTGGCCTCTACGATCTCTGGCCAAGTGCCTATGGTAGACGATGTAACCATGAGAAAGAAGATTGAAAGCAACAAGCTGCTAAGAAAGGAAAAGAAGTACGTGGAGCTGAAACTCGGATGTGAGGTTCTTGACCTGTTCGCCGAGCACGGAGGATTTGAAGTTGACTTCTCAAAGTACCCAAGTCTGTCAAAGGCACTGATACTGGGGCCGTTATGTCCCTCACAGTTCCGAATGTTCGGGAACGGAAAGCGGGATGAAGGGAAAGAATTGTTTGAGCGAGAGATTGAGGCTGGAGGATACCATGTTGGGGACACCAGTGTTGAAAAGGATGTCCTGGATGAACTCAAAATCGTTACTGACGTGCTTGAGAAAAAGGGTATAGCCCCTACAGGACTACGCAAAGCTGTAGGTATACTGTCTCCAGTATCATAGACCCATTTTCGATAAACGTGAGCGTGAATAAACGTATAACATTTCCATGCAATAACGTGTTTGAGTCCTTCCCACTGAAGCGTTCCCTTCGTTCTTTTTCCTCTTTACTTCGAGACCAGTCTTCGCTCTCACTTGTTTTAGACCCAATGGAATTTTGAGTGCAACATTCAGTCGATTTTACTCCGTTGGGGTATCCGGGACGCTTCCCCTCTCCGTGAGATCCATTTCATGACAGTTCGCCCTCTCGTCTACAACACTCAGAGCTGCCAGTTTTCGAAACCCAGCGTGATCAGTTCTTCATGATTGTTTGGCATATATAACAGGTGATGAATGGAAGCTATTGCCATGCGTTGGTTGGGAAACGGCGGTCCAAATCCGCTTCACCAAGTTAAAGTCAGTACCGCAAACTCGCAGATCCTCGGCATCAGTACTTGGGTAGATTGAATAATATCGAATCGAAGCCGCAAATTGCTGACCGATTGGCATTGCAAACTTCTGTAACAATCTTAATGCAGGATGAATGATATACGACACAAGCTTGATGATTCGGAGGGCTGACGCCGCTCCAAAGTTCCGTATTTCAGAAAAGACATCGGGATGTAACCTTCAAGGCAAATATCCATTATATAGAACCATCCAAAGCAAGCAAAACATCCGATGCCATCCAAATTGAACAATCGGTTCGTCGCATCGAGACTCTTCTGACCTGGAGAACGCAGCAGGAAGGCCAAACGAACTCGGGTCAAGGCACAGCGAGACCGGTCTTGTCAGTCGCTCGAGTTCGGAGAAGCTGGGGCGCTAGCTGTGGGGGCTTGGCAACCGGGAATGCATCAGTACTTCACACAATTGTAAACACAAAACGAAATCTAGGATGCCCATTCAGCGTATCTACCTGTGCAGGAATCAGATTGAAATGCCGATCGATACCTATTATTATGTAGGGAAAAGAAGTCAAATGATAGCAAGCGCTCTGATGAGGATAGACGTGTTGACCACCGTGGTTGACGGACGGGAGTGAATCACCCCAAGAGGAGGGCCCGATGGTAACTTTTGACGGCAGAGTCGTAGATAAGAACGGTACCGTTGGTATTATATACCAACGGCAAGAAGAAATCGCACAAATCGTCTATGACTAAGCTTCCCAATCGACCGTGTCGTGTCAACGTGTGTGCGTGTACAAACACGAACGTGTACGGACGTTAAGAATTCAGTATCGTGTCCACGTAACCAGAAACCTGAAAGAATGACACAATTGACAATATGGCAACGGGTACACGTACCCTTGTAACTTTACAGTAGCTTACGGAGAAACCACTGTCCGTGCTCAGCTGTGCACTGTCATGGTCAACGTCGCCGTGGTAAAACCTCATGTCATGGACTTGTTCCTCGGGTTTGAAACACGAGTTTGGGCGACGACTTTTTACTCCATCGGTTTCACGTGCGTTCCTGCGAAAGAAGAAAGTGGCGCATGTTCGAGGCTGGTAAAAGCGGCTTTTCCTTGGGCCCGTGTGGCGTTGAGTTTGTGAGCGTCGACCTGTGTTCAGAAACACCAGATTACTAAACGCATCTCTCGTTAAAAAACGGTTCATTAGCAACTGCGTTCCTGTCCCAAGCCGCATTTGGCAGCCTGGAGGCTTCGAGACACACACTTATCACGGAGACGTCCACGAACCCACCAGCAAGCATGTGTACAATGTATGAAATTGCTTATGCAGTTTACTAATCTTTGGAGCATAAGGGCAATGTCTATAATCGTTCAAGTGATGCTTCGCAGCTCATACGTTCAAAACATTCTTGGCAGCAAATATGCTGTACGGTTTCGAAGAAAGTAACGGGCCAGAGGGCAGAGTAACACTAACTAGCATCCTGTCCATCTCTTGTAAAGATTTTATTTACATAAATCCCAACTAGCGGCGAAGAAGATCTGGAAACACTTAGCAGATGTCCATGGAACTCGCTTGCGATGACAAATTAACGGGTATACCATGCATGGAATGCAATATCTATATCATTCATGTTGTCTGCAGCAAACGGCAGGACAACAGATTTTCTTGGTACACCTCTTTATATTCCTTTCCTCAGAACTGCTATCACTTGCCTCCCGATCTGTATTTTCGTTGGACCTTTTCTTCTTCCTTGTCGAGCAACATTTCTTTTTAGCCCTCTTCTGGTATTTTGAACAGTGCTTCTTATGGTCCTTGAGTCTCTCCTTCGACTTTGTAGCCTTAGGAACTGTGTCTTCTTCTGCATACACCTGCTTTGCGGCAATCTGTACTGATTTGCACTTGCCTTCCTTGCACCTCCAGAATTTCGAGTAAACAGTCGAAGAGTCGGTGTCGTATGCTTTGATGGACATGGTATAACTTTGAGAAGAATTTTCTGTCATTTTTTTCTTTCTACTACCTTTCTGTTCTTGTTCACAGCGAAAGAAAAGGCAAGGGCGGAAATGACTCGGTGGAACTAATGTAGGAGCCACACTCGACAGCTGGGCTTGCACTTCTTGCAAGGATTCCATTCGCTTCATTTTTATGAGAAGATATCAGCCCATTTTAGACTCTCTTTGCAGTCTGGGATGATACGCAGAACGGGTGTTTATGAAATTCAAGCTTTACGATGGTAGAATCACTCAAGTTCAGTGACTGAACATGTAAATATGAGCTCTTGAAACACATAAAATGAATCATATTTTTATTAACCGACTGCAGGAATAGGTGCTACAAAAGCGTGAGAAACAAGAAAAAAAACTAACGTTTATTACAAAGCGAAAATTTGAAAACAAATCCGAAACGATTATGCAGGGAGATCTCCCGGAGTCACTGAGAGATCTCTTCCCCGGGTCGCTCTTGAGCGACCAGGTCGCCCAAAATCGTGTACAATTTTTGTACATGTCCAAAAGTAGAAAGGGCCTTGGGCCCTTTCTACATTTCAACATGGCCGAAAAGCAAAATTGTCCATTGGCCACGAACTTGTAGACCCAGTGGGCTTTTATCAGCTGATGCAAAGGGATAGTAATTCGGCGTTGGAGGGAAATTGAAAACAGTACTTTTCGCGCGCAATATCGTGTCATCCGTTGCGCAACCATCGTTGTTTCGAAATCTGGACTTGAGACAAGTCCTGATAGAGCACGCCTTCATGCCGCTCGTAGTACAAGTGCTACGAGCGGCACGAAAACGTGCGCCACCAGGACTTGTCTCAAAGTCCAGATTTCGAGATCCAGATTTCGAGTACTGGTTCTGACTCAGCTTTCATCTCCAATGGACCTGTATTTATACTGTTGCAATGCGAAGAGACCTTCAGTCACAAGTGCACATAGAGTCTCGAGAGACTAGCTGACCGGGTGCCACGAAACTAGGAACGTACGTTGTACTCGAGCTCCGCCCGCTCTGTTTGAAATTCAACGTGAGTCACTTTGCACGATCGGGCTTAAGCTCGTTGACCGAATGTCCAACGTTCTCATTCCCTGAAATCTGTACCCCCCTCACTGTAGCGTCCTGCTTGATTTTTGCCACCCCTCTGAACAGGGTCAAATTCGTGGGTTCTGTGTCACTCCTGAACCCACTTACGTGACATCGTCAGTAGTCACCCATTCATGTAAGACTCCATGAGCCCTTGCTCCCGGCGCATCCGAAGCACATGCTTCAAAAGCGCCAAGGTCATTCGCAGCAAGGTCATTCGCAACAAAGGCACAGCCCTGTGCTCACGCCCAGAGCTGCTCATGCTCGGCACAGCCGGGCATGAGCGGCTCTAAGCGTGTTCTGACCACCGGCACAGCACTGGCTCATATACGGAAGCTGCTCACGCTCGGCATAGCCAAACATGAGTAGCTTGAAATGTATTCAAAGCGCAGGCAAAGCCCTGAGCCCACAGCCTGTGGCTGCTCATGCTCGGCTGTGCCGAGCATGGGCACCTCCAAGCGTGTTCCAAACCCCTCCCCCGCTCTGTCTCAGAACCAACGCTGATCATGCTCGACTATGCCGAGCATGCAAGAGCAACGCTACTGCGTATTACAACTGCGGGCACAGCCCAGAGCTCGCAAATTGGCGCTACTCATGCTCGGCACAGCCGAGCATGAGCAGCTCCAAGCGTGATCAAAACCAAGGGCACAGCCCTGGGTCACATCCCGAAGCTGCTCATTCTCGGCAAAGCTGAACATGAGCAGCTTCAAACGTGTTCAAAGCGCGTGCACAGCCCTTACCTTATAGCCTGGGACTGCTCATGCTCGGCTGTGCCGAGCATGAGCAGCTCCAAGCGTGTTCTGACCACTGGCACCGCCCTGTCTGAAATTTACAAGCTTCTCATGCTTGGCACAGCCAAGTAAGAGCAACGTTGCCGCGTAATCTAAGCGCGGCCACAGGGCTGAGCTCAGAGCTTGGGGTTGGTCATGCTCGGCACAGCCGAGCATGAGCAGATTGCAGCATGGTATAAAGACGGGCACAGCCCTGTGCTCAGAATGTAGGTCTGCTCATGTTCGGTTGTGCCGAGCTTGAGCAGCATCAAATGTTTGATAAGTGCAGCACAGCAGCCCTGTGATCAGAGGCAGTAGTTGCGTATCCTACGATAAGCTGCTCAATTTCTGATGCTTTGAAACTACTGATTTCTTGAAGTTCAAAGCTTGATGATTAAGACTGTTTTGATGTTCAATGTACAACTACAAGAGCTTCCTATGTGAAAGTGTAGAATACCTTTAACAAAGCAATGTTTGCTTATAAAGGTAAGTTGTTGTCCGTAACCTATCTTTAAAATTGTTTAACAATCACTAGAATAAGTAGATTCCAGCATGGTATCAACTAGAAAGCATTAGTTTGGCAATCTATCGCATCTTGTGCTTGACAAAAGCCAGTATCTTAGAGGATTGATAGACGTACATCTCGTGTGAACTACCTAAGAGGTATGATTTTGACTACTGAAGTAGGTTAACTACCAAACTGTTTGACAAGAGAGCCAATCGGCACTGAGCAGGGTACAGGTGAGGGTACAGTTCTAGCCGTTCGGAGTTTTAAGAAATCCCGATTCTAGCTTCTGTACCTTTGTCTGTACCCACGTAAGAGCGATTAATTGCCTTGATTGCTGGGTAATTGCGGGAGAATATGGGAACAAACTATAGTTTGTTCCCATATTCTCCCCATAGGTTTGAAATTGAATTGAAAAAAGCTCTGCGAAGTTTACATATACAGTGAAAGGTTTCAGTGCCGCCTACAGTAGTTTTGTAAGAGATACCTCTGCTTGTCACGCGCGTTTTTGCAGAAAGGGTACAGAAGGCAGACCCAATATACCATTGACCCAATGTCAAGCAGTGCTTGTACGATTGGTCGCACGAGCTGTGAATGGGAAGGTAGAATTCAAATTCAAATTCAAACTTATTTAAGCATTCAAAATTTTGATATTACAAATTGGTTCTGTCATTCAAAATTTGGAAATTAAGAAAAAAAAGTCGTAAAAACGCCAGATATTTTTAATTTTTGTTGAAAAGCAAACCCTGAGACAACCTTGTCACTGACAAAGTGTGAATTGAATTAAGAATTGAAATGTGTTTGGCTTAGTTGATCACAAAGCCTCTACTAGGATAGCAACATCCATGTAAGAATGAAGAACGAATGAGGACGCTTTATGCGGACATAAATTAATTGAGAAAGAGAAGCTGACTACAGGATGCAAATGGGCGCGAAGTATAGGCGAGTAGACCCGTACGAGCAGACGGAGGACTCCAAGAGAGCAAACAAGTCCAAGGGCATCTCCAGGACATCCCTTGTGCGCCAAACAGTTGCCGATCAACCATTCATAGTCCGGGCAAAGGCTAACAAGGCTAATCTTATCTTTGCTGTGCTCTTAATTCATTGCAGGAAACTTACTAGCCATCCACACTAAAATCGAAATGACGAAGGGTATCAACCAAAATTATGACGTTCAAACCTCTTCTTGGCGAAAGACAACTGGGACTTCGTACCGAAGATTGGAGAAAACGACCCCATTCGCGTGTGTGTAATCGTCAAGGGGCAAAGTTAGGGCATATTTGGCGAAGTAGGTGCTGCAGATGCCCCCTTTCGCTGTCTTTCTACACTCTATCTCGCCTTGCTTTCGCTCCTGCTTCCTATGTGTATGCAAGTCATTGGTTGTGGCGTACACGTTGTCCAATTCCGGAGTAAACTTGTTGTGAGGTCGTGAGTCACAAAGTTGTTGTCAACTGTGAACTTCAACTGGACTCGAATAGCAAGCCATGAGCCGTTAAGAATCGTCTCTGGCTCTTGTCCAACTTCATTCTTACGTTATGCTCGGTTCCACAGATGAAAGATGAATGGCAGAACTCTCCATGTCTTCCCCTCCGAACTTACATGTTCATCACAACAGCAGATAAAGGCAAACATATGTTCTAGTTCTCGAGTTGTACCTTACTTCTGCACACGCCAAGAAATACTTGTCCGATACACCGACAAAGAGAACTTCCTGCCCACACTCATGGTTTCTGCGAATTAGCACAAACGTCACACAACCGAAATTAGATAATCTGGTACGGACGTCATTTCGGAAACGCTTTCGTCATCGCCCCTACTCAACGCCATACATTTCCATGTCAGATGTCATACCGCAATTCGTCAGGCATACAGAGCTTCTCTTCTTGCTCTTTGCGTCCCTTACGACGCTTCACACTGTTTTGGGCACTCGAAATGAGTTATCTTCGCAACCGCCATTGCGCTGTTGTCTAATGGAGGAACCTCCCATCAGCTTTCAGAATGACCGCAATTACTGGAACGTGCGTTATTCAAAGTCCTTGTCAATCGAAGAAGCCAATCATGCGTACTAACGATTTCCTACATCCTATGGTGACATACATTCAGAATGGTTTGGACGGAGTCATAAAAGAGCATCTGCTTCAGCATCAAGCGTACCTCAATTGGTCGTGCTCATCGATTCACGTCTTTCGCGGCCCAAACACAACTGATTTCAGTGCTTTCGTCACATCCATGCATGAATGTACCAACAAATCAACCGGGCAGATAATTGATTCCCCAGACTGCTCATGTGATATTGGCATTGGAGGTTGGTTTCAGACGGCAAGTCGTTTCGGACTTGTCGATTTCCTGCCTCCGTTTGCGTACGATCGATACGTCGTGTTTGCGCACGTTTCCGAGGCAACATTGTCAGGGAAGGTTTGGTTCTTCATTCAGACTTTCGACGGCTGGGCTTGGATCTCGATTATGTCTCTGTTCGTTATGTTCTCGTTCCTGAAAATTCTCGACCGGCGATTTGCTGTCCCTTCTGAGTATGAGCCGTTGCCACAAACGTATTCCAGACTTAAAAGGTGGGGACACTATCTCACGAAGAGCAATCTGCCTTTCCGACTGAGGAAGGGCATTCAAAGTACACGTAAGTTTCATTCTACTCTCCATGCGGTTCTGCGCGAAAAAGTACACTGAAGACTGAGACCTTCATGCTACCCGCAATCGAAATCCAATACTCTTGAAGTTATGAGAATGCTGATGCTCTCCGACGAGACTGTCGTTGATCACGGAAACACAACGCGTCAGTGGTTTCTTAACCTCATTCTTGCAGTGACTGCGCTCTTTCTAGTCTTGTCGTACGAGGCTAGCATGACGTAAGTTGTGCGCATTACTGATTGTCCCAACGTTCACAGCTGCGAGAATTCACTTTCCTGACATCGATGCATTTACATTTCGTTCACTACTGCAGAGCCTCACTTGTACAAGAATCTGTTGAGACGAAGTTTCAAACAGCGGCAGATCTTCTGAGTTGCAGAATTGACCCTTCAGAAGTGTGTATACTGAGGGGAGGTGCTTTGGAGACGTATTGGGAGAAGTCTATCGCTGTGGAGTAAGTTGCATCATGCCCCTTGTTTCAAAGCTGCAACAGTTGTCTGACTTTGGGCAATTTGTGTCTACTCTACCGTAGGGAATGCCATGAACAGAACCCACCAAACTATTTCAATTCTTACAAGACGTTATTTCAAGCGGTTGAAGAGGGCCAGTGCAAGTATGCAATTGTGTTGGAGTCTGCCATTACATCCGCAATTCGGCAAAGGTATTGTGGCGACTTTGTGATCGCCGGCGAACCAATCTGGAACGGTGGGTTGTCAATGCTGCTGCCAAAAGGCAGCAATCTGACAGAAACGATGAGCCGTGCCACGCTTGAGCTACTGGGAAATCAAACAACGACAAGCCTCATCAGGTACTTCAATAACCTGCCGCAGTGCAGGGCGGAAGTGAACACCACGCTGAGCTTCGCGAAGCTGCGCCGCTTCTTCCTGATCGCGTACTTAGTCGGGGGCGCCTTGTTCCTCGCGATGGTGCTCATCCCCCAGAAGAACCCGGGCGACGGCGACGAGGGACGCAACCGAGCAGTGGCAGTCGACGGTGAAACGTTCGAAGCTGTGATGAAGACGATCGAAGCTGTGATGAAGACGATGACGAGACCCGAGAGCTTCTCGTCAACAGGGGGCAGTCACGGCGATGGCGCCGTTTGATTACGTGTACACGTAGCCCGTAGCCAGCTGTAAAGAAGCGGTGAATCCGGACGCGTACTGTAAACAAAAGAGAGGCGGTTGTTGCACGTGGCGTGCACCTCATACCGCCTCTTATATCTATCAACAACGCGGCGCCGTGCGCGCTCTCTGCATCCCGCCTTCCACCGTCGCGACGCCGGCACATCTGCAACTCGCCACCGCCGTGGCTACCGCCGCCGCCAACCGCCGCCGCCAACCGCCATGGATGCGTCGCACGACGGTCGCTCCCCGCCCGCCTTCACCGCCCCAGCCCCCTTATCCGCTCGGCGCCACCGCGTCTCGCCGCTCCGCAACACCGCGCGCACGAAGCGTGCGTCGGCCGCTCCACGAGCGTCTGCACTCCGCTCTCGCCGCGTCGTGGTGCACGAAGATTCGCAGCAAATCGAGCGCATCGCGCACACGCTGGCGTCCGCGTTTGAAGACGACCCGTTTCTCAACTACTTTCACAGCCCTCGCGCCAAACACAAGTACGAAAAGTCGCTCATTTTCAACCGCACCGTGCTTCGCGCCGAGCTGTCGCGCCCCAAGGGAGAGAGCACCGTGCACGTTTCGGACGACTATGCAAGCGTTGCTATCTGGCACCATGTTGGGCACTGGAAGATATCAGGCTGGTACTCGCTGTGGTTCGTCATCGCGCTGCTCCGTTGCTTTGGCTGGCGTGGACTACGGATGATGTTTTCGTTCGACGACGTGGAGAATCTTCATCCCGCACGCCCGCACATGCACCTGTTCATCATGGGTACGCACAAGGAGCACCAGGGGAAGGGGTATGGCAGTGCTGTTATTTCTCAGATGTTGAAGCAATGCGATCTGCTGCGTCTGCCGGCGTACTTGGAATCGTCCAATGAGCGTAACATTCCGTTCTACAAACGGCATGGCTTTGAGGTGGTTGAAACGTTTCAGGGCTATCCGGACTGCCCCCCAATAACCACAATGTGGAGAGAGCCGCGACCAAATGAAACCAACTAAATATGGGTGCTTTATCTCACCTTCGTAGTCTACCAACTGTACCCTTCGTAAACCCATTCCAATAGGAGCATCCTTTGGGATCAGCCATGGTATCCAGTGTTCGACCCGTTGCAGGACGGTGGGACGGGACGTAGATCTGTGTCATGAACGCTCGATTCGAGCACTCCCGGTTGCTTCGGGAGTGACAGATTTTCGCGTTTTATACCGAGTTACCAGGAAACTAAAACAGATTCGAACTTTTGTGCGTGCGTGACGTTGACAGCCACCAAGGCCTTTTGGAACGAGCTCGAGTAGGATATCCATTCGACCACGTCCGACAACCACTCCAATTGCTTGCCAACCTCCCGCTTCCTGAACAAGAACAAGTCTCGAAACATAATGTCCATGGCAAAAAAACCAGAGCCGTATTCACTGTATGTAACGTACAAGGAGACGCGGTCATGCTTTTGCTACGCTCTTTGTGTGAAGCCGAATGATAGCGTACCGGAGCAGCCGCGCCTGAAAAGCACGTGTTGCGTCTCATCATTGCCTCTGCCAAAGTCTTCAATGGCCGTTGTGTCCTAAAAGAACTCTTTCCATGCCCATCGAGAGCCGACACCGCTCTCAAATCTCAGTGCCACAAGCACAATCCAAACTAAGAGCAGACTGCACCAGATGCAAAGTCTGGGTGCCACTCCAATCCACAGTCTACTGTAGTATACCAGCGGGGTCTCATAGTCCTCCAAAAACTAGACAAACTGCTAGCTGGGAACACTCCACGTTCGTTGGAAACATCATGGAACGAACCAAGCCATGTAAGAATAAATCCATACTGCGACGAGCTTCGTCCAGAGTGCTACTTGGAAAACGGACTACATTCAAGTATTTCTCCCTTTTATCAACAACATCAATACGGCCAATGATACCATCCATCAGTGCCTAACATCCTTGCGTTACAACCGTTATTTCATCGCTCAAATATCTCTTCATACTTCACAAAGTCCCACTTTCTACTTCATCTTCCCCTTCTAGAAAAGTACGCACAACTGTGACATTGGTTATCTTGAACCGGCCCAGAAAAGCAGCTTCATGTTCTCGTCACTGCCATTATACCAAATTCTACTGAAACTGGGCTTATGATTGGAATTTCGTGGCCTTGAAGTCGGCCTTGTCGTCCCCGGAGTATATCCGGCCTAAAGGGACTGCATCTGACCTGGCACAAGGGGCATCTCACTGAAGTTATTACTGTTGTCTCCGATCAACAGAAGTATACCGGCTTGCATGATTACCCGGATTGTGCCACTCTTCTTTCAAGGGCTTTGCTAGCTTTTGTTTTAAAAACATGTGTTGCTACGCGCCTGCCGTTGCGTGTGTAGCTCTAGCACATACTGGTGGGACTTGCAGTGTCGCATATCGGGTGATTGTGCGAGCACGTAATGGACAACGCCGATGAGCGTCGAACACCCACAAGCGCAAGCCAACACAGGCCAACCAAAGCGGAACGAAGACGCATTGCGACGGGCTGCACGGCTCTAATTGCAACGCACAGACACTTGCTAGTGTCCATCTACAAGTGCACGGCCCCGCCAGCCCATTTCCCTTTTTATTGCCGTAGCACGCGCGCGACGGCGATAACTTCGAATGGCAGTTGAGGCTACGTCTAGCCCCGCCACAGACTCGCACAGTAGGCAATGCACAGTTTGCCCTTGGCCCTTTGTTCCAAGTCGTCGAAATTTTATATCGAGGCGGACGCGCAATAAGAAGATGGTACCCATTCGACATTCGTGAGGTCAAGTACGCCTTTGCCTCTCGCCAAAGATTTAATGTTGTGGTATCATGGTAAGAGCCACGAAGGGCAGAAGGTTTCCACAGTTCTCCGTATCTCGTAAAAGAGTTGGAGTGTGGCTTAGATTGGAAATGAGACCACAAAATTGTAGACAACGGCTCACGACATCACCCTTTCTTCGACGTTGATCGTCTGAAGAGAAGTTTCACTTCAGATTGATATTAAATAATAATGGAAACCGAGCACGTTAGAAAAGCAAGATATAATCTCTTGAGAACAAAGATGCGTAAACGTACAATACCTGGAAGGTTCCCTAATACCCTGGGCGTTTGCCATGCAGGAATGAGTGATAAGAATATTTCGAAGCCTGGTTGATTTCATGGTGCGGCTCGGATGGGAGATGAAGGCCGGCGAACTTTGAGCGATATTCATGATCCTCTAGCACAAAAGAGCTGGGAACTGGTGGGAGTGGGTGCGGAGACCAGCTATAGGATGGGACATCCGAGCGGCTCGCACCAAGAGGAGGTAGGTAGATAGGAACATCAGATTCAGCTTCAATGTTGGCCGATATTTCAGCGAAGTGTAGTCCCCTATTCAGCCGGTAACACTCAAATTGCCTCTCAGCCGAAAGCTGTTGATAAATCCTCTCTTTGTATGTTGGAAAAACATGTTCGGGAGCCCCGGCGATTTCTGAAGTCTGTGGAAGGGCAGCATCAGCCTCAGAGCTCTCTGGAAAAAATATTTTGTCGCAGATTGTAATGGAGCTAGGAGCTCTGGGGAGCGGATAGCTAGACCAGGTAGCGGCTGGATTCTCCGAACGGCTCGGATGAAGAGGGGCTAAATGAATTCGAACACCCGGGGCCACCTTCTTCTTGGCCGATTGATCGGCAAAGCGCACTTCCCTCTTCATGAGATGGAAAGCGAAAGGCCCTGTCGTCATCTGATCTGCAGGATTCTGGGTTACAGCGTCATTGATTCAGTTGTTTTGTGCGGCTTGAAACCCAGAATGCATTTCTAGAACCGCTGTGTATTCCTCTCGATGTAATGGTTTCACTTTCAAGTTATCCGTAAGATCGACAGATGCAGATAATCAACGAGCGAGAAATGAAGGACAGAGCGGAGGGGAAAGGGGCACCAAGTATTTGTAGATCTCCCGAGGCGAATGAGTGACGCTCAGGAAGGCGAAAACCGAAGGTTGGTGGAGGGTTGTGAAGATCAAGAGCTCCGAGTTGTGCGCTAGTGAAGAAGTCGAGCTTCTTGAACGCCAACTCCGGCTCAATCGCGTTACATCTCGCTCGAGACCGGAATTCGGATCCAGTGCTCTGGTCGGTCACCGGCGCAAGAAATTGGGAGCAAGTTGAAATTTGAAGCTTCTGACTTATTGCTGTCCATCTGATTGGAAGAACGATTCCGGGGGTCACTCGCCCAAGCGAGATGGCAGGATACACGCAAACAGTAGCCATCCGACTCCGTCATATATATATATGGAACCGGTCTCTGTGAGTGGTTAGTTGCAGCCTTCTATAGTTGAGCAGAAATTGCAGCCCTTTTCCGAGCATCAGAGCTTAGCAATAGGTCGTTCGTTAGCCCTGTGGAGCAGAGGGAGGAGAGAGGCGTAGAAAGCTTCAACTAGACGCTTCTTGCCACTCTCTGCTCCACATTTTTTTCAACCAGACGCCTGCCGGGACATCTTTAGTTTTTCTCATCCGTCCGTGGGGCTTTTAAGGAGACCCGCGGACGATTCTGCAAGATATTGTGGCTATTCGTCGCGTTATATAGCCACACTATTAACTAATTCAAGCTCAGCTTGAAGCGGGGCGCAACTGTCTCTGCTATATGCTTGTCTGTCTGCCTCCCGCTCGACAAGTTCGGAGTCACAGGATTGAGTCACAAGGTTCGTTACGATCTATGTTCCACCTCCTTGTCATTTCAGGATGTACGGTGGGTGTAGTCAGCGTAGATACCTGGCCGTCCCGCTTTCTCTTAGGGGAAGCAAACCGGGAGTAAGCATTAGATCACTGGAATATTGGTTGTTTAATAACTGCTGTTTTCATTCGTTCTTTCTTCTTGTTCTTTCTAGGAGTTACTGCGTTCAGGAGCTCGACTCGTACTGAAGTAACGTTCCGTCAGTTACCAACGGTAGCCGAAACTGAAAGAATCCCCGTCACATAGTGTACATAGATACTCACTTCGCAACCATCTGTAGCCCAAATACTCAACGGCTGTCAAGACCTAACTTGGTCCACTTCACTTCCAGCTCAGTCTGTAATGGTGGTGTCTGTAAGCTTAGTCAGCGTTTCATTCCCGGATTTTCTAAGTCGAATTTCTAACATAAAATCGAAACAGATTTTCAAAAACGCCATCTTCGTTACAATACAGACATCACCCTTTTAATCATTTCCGCAAATATTTAAAGGGAAATCTATCTGCTATTGGTCGCACAACGGCAACTTCGCCTTTTTGTTCAAAGGGGTTCTAATTTTTTTATCGCTTAATTTCACACCAAACTGTTTGCAGGAAACGAAGTATTCCGCTGTGGAGTCTACTTCCCTCACCATTTTCCTCAGTTTCATTCTGTTTTCCATTCAAATTCTGTTCCTTCGTTTCATTCTGTGTTCCTTTTAAACCCTGTTCCTCCGTTTCATTCTGTGTTTCCTTCAGATTCCCCTTAGTTTCATTCTTCTTCTTTGCCTTTAGATTCTGCTCACGCGTAGAAATATCCGAAGCGAAGCGCAGCGGAGAATGTGGACAAATACGTAAATCCGACGATTGTTTCCTTTCATCCTCACAGGCAGCACAGGCAGCTTGATGATGTCCCTTTATCGATTGCCTTACTTGTTCATCATTTCTTCTAAATTGAGCTATAAGTTCTGACAGGTTACTATACTTGTCATCATTCAGTAGTTGTGAAAGGTCATAGGATGATTCATCAGTTACATATCCCGAGAGGTCTTGGGACGATATTTTGAAGCTAAGTTGTGGATTACTATTGTCTGACTCTTCTTCTGGAGTTTCTGAAACGACAGTGATCGTAATACTGTCGTCAGCGTATAAAGTCACTTGTTCACTTCCAGTGGAGTCAAGTGAAGACAATGGTTGACCGACATTTCCCTCAGGTTCCTGGGCAGGAGTCCCGACGCCATCGTTCTCCAGGCTGACTTGTTCAGTAAAAAATTGGACTTTCTTCGCGGTGGGGAGACTCATTTAAGGATGACGTGCGTTACAGATGATTCGACTATCCGGCGACACAGATTTCAAAATTCGCCTGATGTTGTGTAGCGTTGGGGACTGGGTTTTATAGCTTGGAGGAGAGGCTTCACCTCCCCACTCGCGAAGAATTGACCAGTATTTAGTTTTGATGTATGAATAGTATTGAAAATATTTTATAACGTTATTGAGTTAGGCATTGATCAAAATTAGAATTGTGGAGTATTTCGCGTTTGAGTGTATGATGGCCAGATTCGAAATTACTCAATTCGCGGCGGGTGCTTGTGACGGGGGGAGACATAATATTGTATTATCATATTATATATCTAATATCTAGTTACTGACTGATGAGAGAAAACCGAGAAATCTAAATGTCACGCGAATTCATACACGTATTTTCTTTTTCTTCATGAGAAAACGCTGTTAATCCTTACTTTTCCTCGATACATGCCGCACTCGCCATCACACCATGAGCTCTGCGCCACTGCTAATGCTCGTATTTACAATGCATGTGGCTAGAAAGCATCAATGCCGTCCGTCTGTTCAGGCACACCCGAGCTCAGAGCCCTCGACGGAGAAACAAGCACTTTGGCATGCCCTCGAACTGGGCACATCGTACGTACCTGCCCTTTCATTCCATGATTTGTTGCCCAAGCCACAACAATAACACTCAGACAGGCTATCCGTCCATCCATCCATCCATCCATCGTGTGGGCACTAATTTCCTGTGAGATACTATTTCTCATATCGCTGTAAGCGCGAACGAGCGCAACTCACAATCCGAGCAACCTTCAGGTTCCCATTGTTGGTGAGATGGTTTGCAGCCCACTGACAAGCGATTAAGAGCATTGGCCCTCTGATCAGAATGCCTCAACTTCTGCGTGCATCCAAATTTGCTGCGATGCTCTCCCGTACATTCTGCTTCCTCTTCGTATCCCTTCTTCCGCTCTTCCTCCCCACCGAATCCCGCCAACCTAATTACATCGTCACCCAAGACGACATCAACACCATTCTGTCCCGTCTACATCCGGAATGGCCTCCAACATCTTTCCCGCCGCCCTCCAACCTCCGCGGCCTAACCATGGACAAATGCAATGGCTCTGCGGAATGCGTTCCTCCACGACTGTGCCTCAATTGTCCGGACCCGCCTTGCTCCTGCGTCAAGCCCCCGCCGAATCCGAACATCACTTGTGCGTCCTCGAGCGATTGCGATGACGGAGAGTTTTGTCTCTGGCACCTTTCAGTCGCGCTCAAGTCTGGCTTGTGCGTCTCGTCTTTTCATTTTGGTCGTTCCAACACCACGTACCCCGTGCTTCATCAACCCATTGACTCTGTTCCGCCACAGCATGCGTACGGCCGTACCGGCGATCGATGCTTCTCGCATGACGACTGTGTGGGAACGCGCAGCTGCCTGTCGGAGAGTTCGTTGCAGTTGAAGACTGGTAACATATCCACGTGCGAGTTGTCTAGATTTCCTTGCGTCTGTACGCCACTTCAGTATGCTCAGTGCCAGTCTTCTTCGGAATGTGAACAGTTGAATGAAACATGCTCCTCTGTGTCATTTCTCCCGTCATGGACACTGTCTTCTCGAAGTCAGAAATCGAACAAGAAGATCCGACTCTCCTCTATATGCGTTTCGTCGAGGCTAACGGAGAATGAAAACGTCCTTCCCATGTCTACGCTCAGTTCGAACGCCAGTTACTCAGATCCAAACGTGGCAGAGATACGCCTCAAATCTCCAGTTCCTTCCATGTTGTTCATGCCGCCTCAACGCACAGAACTGGACGTACCGCCCTTCTCAGTTCCAGGCCTTTCGGTGTTTAACACATTTTCGACCAATGAGCTTGGAAACGAGTTCATCGGTGGCATTCTATCTTTAATCATTGCTTCTCAATTGCACAAGATACTCCGAGGTTTGGTTTACACATTTCCGGGAATCCATCAAAATGGGTACTCCTCTTTTATTATATATTCCAGATTGAGTTCTTTCCGCAACTTTTTCCGACTCTTCACCGGACGTGAACCGTTCCTCAAGCATGGGAAGCCTGCCCCGAGGCAACGACTTTTTGGACTAGACTACAAGTTGGCCTTCTTTCCTTTCTTCGCATTCGTTTTCCTCCTTGGAGCTGAGACTTCTACAATCATGGCCGGAACAAACACACGCGTAGAGCACTTCGCCGATCAAAACTTTGACCCAATTATCTCAGCCCCAAATGGAACGCCGCGTCCACGGGTTCAGGACAGCGCTAACCCGCATTGCGATGATTTCTTCGTGCCCACACGAGGAATAATGGAGTTCGGGAAGGTTCTCAAATGCGTTAAGCGCATCTTTATCAGTCCTTCGTCCGAGCTACACAACTCGCTTCAAGTTCATTTATACTACGGATCGGGTAAGACAGTCTTTAAAGTTTATTCTCAAGATGGAGGTTTCGCTGCCGTAGATTTATCAACTTCGGTGCGGTCAATAAGCGGAGTGAATATGAAAACAATGCCATTTCGCCCCGACCTAATGAACGAACAGGAACGGACGAAGTTTCTGAACGGCATCTTGAACGCTATATCGAGTAAGCTTGGCTATCGAGCAATAGATACGAGACGAAATCTATGGTCTACGAAACCATACAGAGGTTCAGAAGGACAACTAGAAAGTATGGAACTTGCCCATCGCCCAACTTGGAATGATTCTGTCCAGACCATCGCAAATGCAGTGATATTGGGACTACGGGACTTGGATTTGGTGCTCAACTCCAGTAGCGAGCCATGGGTCTACATCAAACCGTACACATTTGAACGATGGAAGCCTTTGATGGCAATCCTCAAGCCGTATCGGATCTGCCACGGGTGGCTTCTTCTCGTTGCTTGCCTTGTCACCGCGATTCATGTCATTGGGAACTCGTGGATAACTTCCTTTGAAGATGTGGCGTATGTAGCCATGAAAGAACTCTTAGAAGAAGATTGCATTGTTGGACCACTTGTGGAAAGCAATGCCAACAAACGAGATTTTCATCTTGCCGAGCCTCTTGGAAGCGAGCAGGACGGGAGAGTGTAGATCGGGGTCAAGCGCATAGTTGACCATTCGCGGGCATAGGGCCGCGCCGAACGGTCGCGCGATTAATTTAGCCACTGCACGCAACCGGCGCGGCGCTGTGCGCCGGCGGGATACTGCGCATAAATGGACTGTGTGTGGCGCTTCCGCCTTGCGTGAGACCGACGCATGTCAAAACCGTCCCTCAAGGCGAAGCGACTACTCTTCTTGCACAACATATTAGACGCAGTCTTTGAACCACAAAACAATGGAATCTAATAGCAAAGATCAAAGACCCAGATTTGTAGCCAGAATTTCTAACTCAACTCGTCTCATCCTCGGCCACATCTTACAAATACCGAAAGCGTAATGTATACGTTCAACTCATTCATCTTAATTAATTAACCTTATCACATCCTACATGTTTACTTCTACTACTTCCGAGCGAGGAGTACACGAGTTTTTTACACCAGTACACCCCAAACCTAAATCAGCGTTTGGAGAAGCAAGCTTCTCGTAACAAATTCGCAAAGCTCCAATAGTGTGCTTTACCTCTAGAAAGGAACAATTAGATTATCGTGTCTAAACTTTACGAAAGACAAACAGAGTCTCAAATTGATCAAAAAGAATATATTTTACTACCTGCCGAAAAAAAATCAATTTATTGAACAATGCATGCACAGGTTCCACTTTTCATAGTATAATTAACTGCAGAAGCAGCGCAGATTATCGAAAAAAATGTGCACAACTTCAACTTTTCATAAGTACCATAGTACCAAAATATTGGTACTACAGTGCGCGAAACTCCTATACGACACCCCAGTGTGTTGGCCTTTCTGGTGAGAGAGCGTTTCTTTGAACAGAAACGTTCTGCACCAAGCCATAATTGAGCTAGTGCACTCATAAACAGAGAGAGAGACACCCCAGTAATTTCCAGTTTACCTTAAAAAGTTTTCGTTACTGACGATCGAACGTTTGTAGGCGTAAACACTGTATAAAACGAAGTAGAAAAGCGGACACAAAAGTTTAAAAGCTTCAATGAAAAGCTATGTTTCTTTAAAACGGTGACTAAAAGGGTAGAAATCTCTATACGACAGGTGGCCCTGTTGGCTTACCTGTGCGCGTTGCCAACCACCTAGTAGTCTGTCTTCATTCCCTGTTTCTTTAAGACGGTAGCACAACGCTTTGTCATGCTTCGAACCAAATTGTAACACGTGGGGCGGTCGATTTTGTTCCATTGTGCCACCACACATTCCACCAGCTCTTCCACCGATGCAAACTGCCTTGCATCTGCGTACACACGCCTGGCAAGCAAGCCCCAAAGATTCTCTATCGGATTAAGGTCAGGACTACGGGCAGGCCAGTCCATAACATCTATTTTATGAGCATTAAACCACTGTTGGGTGTACTTAGACGTATGTATAGCAGCATTTTCTTGCTCAAACGTCCATTCCCCAGCGTAGTTCTCTTCCACAAATGGTAGCAAATAGTTCTGTAGTGTCTAAACATACTTCTTTGAATCTTGATTACCATTTCGGACCGCGAATTCCCCCAACCCTTTTTCAGTAAAACAACCCCAAACCATTACTCCCCCGCCTCCCTTCTGACGTTTAAACATGACCCGTTCCTCCTTTCGCAAATCATGCCAGTAAAAAGCCAAGCCATTAAGCCCGTCCAAGTTAAACTTTTTTTGATCAGACCAAATAATTCGACCCCACTGTTGAGGTGTCCAAGCGTGCCTCAACCTAGCCCAGTTCATCCTGTGAATTTTGTGCTTTTGTTGTAGAAAAGGTGCCTGTTTTACCGTCTGAAACTTTAGTGTACGTGTGGCAGACAGTATTTGTTGAACTCGGCGGCTTGATATCGGCAGTTGAAGTGCAGTTTTTAGTTGCGATGCGGTTTGGTGTCCTTTGGATGCTTCTCTTACCAATAAACGGTGTGCTCTGGCGGTCATTTTTGTGGGCTTTTTGATAGGTTTGTTGGTCCCGTTCGTTGCTGTGTTCTTCAGGTACCTTGTTATGACATCTCTGCTTCGGTTTGTTTCTCTAGCAATAGCTGCAATAGACAGACCACTCTTTTTAAAAGCCTCTATCTGGCCTTTTTCTTTTTCTGTCAAATATGTGCCTTTTGGCATTGTTGCAATGAGTTGAAGTGGTGATTGGAGGGTGGAAGGAAAAAAAAAGAATACAAAGAAAGGTTTAATGAACTAAATACTACTACTAGAAGTGCTAGAACTATCTTTTAATGTGTATGTCATATAGATGTTTCGCGGGGTGAAGTAGCCGTTTGCGTGCTGCTCAGGGACTACAAAGTCGTTGGGACGACAAAGTCGTTTGGCCTGGAAACAGTTTTTTTTAAACGTTTTTATGTAACGGATAGCCTCCTTGGTGCTGCGTCGTCGGTAATCGTTTAGTTTACTCTGTACAGCTAAAAAGGGGAAGTGTCGTATAGGAGTTTCGCGCACTTTAAATGTGGCAGTTGGTGGGAAGCATAATCATGTTTTGGGCCCATAGCACTACGCATCCAAAATTGAGCATATAAGATATGCTTTTTTGCATTGTATTGTAACTTGTTGGTAATGGAATGATCCAAACACCGAGTGCCTCCTTGTAGCTGCTGTAAACTGCAGCTGTCAGGGAGATGCGGGAAATTCGCATTCTTTGAAATTCTAAATAAAAACGGAAAGTTGAATGTCACATGTTTCTTGTAGCAGTTGCTGCACTACGCCACTGTAAGCGTTAGAAATTGTATATGTCAGTCTTGCAGCGTCAATATCTGTAGTGCATGCAGAATGCACTTCTTCAAAAGACTTTCAAACAGTGCAACATGTTCCTTTTCCCGTTACACTAAAAATTGGAACGCCTCTAACTTTATCGAATCTTTCCAAGTTTAATATTCCCTTGCATACTTTAGTACCAATAAGAATTTAATACTGGAGTACCCTGTTTTCCCATGAATTAAAAGCAGTGAATCAAAGAATTGCGACGCATACATACGCAAAACAAGTAGCAAAAACCGCCTTTTTACGCCTTTTTTAGTGCTTATTTCTGGAATTGAGAACATTTTGAAGCTAAAACTATTACGTACTCCAGTTGTATCACTACTTATCTTAGAAAGTATGCAAAAGTATCAAACATTTAGGGAAATCTGGAGGAGAAAAAGGAGTTCTGTTTTGCGAGTAGCTCAGAAGAACGTCCTTTTCCCGTGCGAAGATGTTGAAAGTGTGCGTAGAAGTGTGCAACTCTTGACACGAAAGGAGCACGGTAAGCCACACGTGCTGACAATAATAGTTTGAAAATATTTACACCACAGGATCAAAGCATGCACGAAACTAATGACAATCACTCTATCAATAACAATCTAAAATTGGCGAATTTCCCGCAATTCCCAGCCAGGAAGCTGCGGGAAGTGCATCATATTAAAAAAACACGTGAAACATTAACCGTAATGAAAACAAAACATATAGGCCAGTATTCGAAGATTGAAACCTGGAAGATCCTGACGCTGTTATATTCAATCACTAAAAAAGACAAACAGCTTTTGAAAGATAATCACTGATCCCTGAATAGTTTTCGTCCACCTTCAGTCCTGAAAACGTAAGACATTTTCAGCTTTTAAGCACAACATAAATTATAATTAAACCAATACATGTCTGATTCTCATGCAACAAAATCACACTGTAGTCTTGCCCAAACGATTCTGGAATAGAAAAAAAACCACATTCACAGTATTTTAAAGGAAGAAAGATATCATAAAGGAAAAGACACTACAAAGCCTATATAACGTGGAAACGAAACGAATTAATGTTCTTGACAGTGAGCAAACAAAAAATACTTTTTGTTTTCCATTCTTTTGCTTAACCCCTTAAGATTTTATTATAAAGAAGTGAACTGAAACACAAGTTCTCCGGATTGGATGCAAATTTGAACAATATTTGCCACAGCATTAAAACAATAAACATGCTTTGATAAACTGTGCCTGAAGGTGCGCGATAGACAAAAAAAATGTTTCAGACGTCCATTGAGAACTTCATGTTGGGCTCTGACATACTTATGCCAGTCTCGCAGCTCCGCGAAAACATTTGCCGGTGTTACACATTTTTCATCAGCATATCCGTTATCAGTTACGACCTTTTCGTTCGGTAGCGGGCATGATTTTAGGCCTAATTGAAAAATGCAAAGATCGGGATATTTTCCGGCTGGAAATGGACCATGTACCCAAGCAATTGAGCCCTTCTGGTGAGCTATACCAATTTCATAGCGCAACCCGGCAGCTCTAAATTTGTAGGAGAACCACATAGGATTAAAATCCTTTGGTTCGTGTACCTTGAAATCGATTCCATCTACTGAAATGAAAGTATTTTCAACAAGTGACGCACTTCGGCGTGATGCAAACAGAATCTATATATAGTGTAAGTAAAAAACTACAGCTCAAGATTTGTTAGCAAGACTTACTTCCCGAAGTTCTGCGAGGTTTTTAACCGTAGTCCACGTCCATTTTCTAAACGTTTTTGGATCTACTTGCGCAATGGAGCAATGAACCGCTTCAGTTGCGAAGACTTTCAGAAACATCAACGTCCACAATAAATTTATGGGCTTCAAACCTTCTTGGTTTTTTGCTTGTAGTTTTTTCCATATGAAAGAGCACAAAGGTGGTGAAACTCCGAACAAAGAACGATATTTCCGGAGCAACGTCGATGAACATAGTCCCGGACAGGAGTGAAGCATGGGAGACGCTAGGTTAAGAAATGTGAATGGCTTCATGTCGCAGAAACATCCGTGCGGTGAAGAAATTGAAATATATCTAACGATCTGCACAGATCCGACAGTTATTATATATAGTTTTCAAAGTTTGCACCTGTTTTCACAATGATGCTTTCCTGTATCTACCCAACTCTCGATGCATATCTGAAAAAAAATCTGGAGATGTCTTCAAGAAAATTCACAACGTATGGTGGAGCGGAAAGCTTGTCCTGTACTTTCTACTGCACATCATGGACATGCCCCCAAATTCACTGTTACTGCAGACAATTTGATCTGAGCTGAAATACACCACACAACAGGTACAGGCATTAGCCCCCAAAACCAATACCCAAATGTTTTAGAGCTCGGTATAATGCCATAACCAGTATTGTTGGGGCACATCGAACTCTTACCGCTGTAAGTAGGAAGTGACATTTAAAATTATTGGCACCGGTAACCTTGTCTGTGAGAGACAAAGGTTGTAAATATGTAGAAAGATGGCTCTATATAGAGAGAGGTGTGTTGAGAACAGCGGGTCGTAGTTCAAAATTAGAACGTCGTTGTAGCCTTCATTTGTTGCATCAACTCTTTTTGGTTGCAGATTTAACAACATCTGCAAGATCAAGAGCTTAAGCCCAGAATTGCTGCTTCAGGGGGCATTTTAATCAGTGAATATATGGCGCAGCGAATTTGGTGTATATTTGCTTTGACTCGAGTACTACAGTTCAAATTTCGTTCAGGGTGACCACAAAAAACGTAGATATACAATTTGAAATTATCTTTATCTTTGCGATGTAGAAGAACTAGACTCGATTGCCCATTGTAAAGTTCTCCACAGAGAAAGTACAAATGTCGCAAAACTCTATATGTGCTCGAGAAAGTACACAAAGACATGTTGCAGTATATGTACACAATTTGAAAAGTAAGTGTACGTAAGTTTTCAAATGAAAGCCATAGCTACTTACCTCAACGCATGATTTTTTCTGCAGGTCTGGACGCCTTTCAGCCCTCTGAATTTCTCGGGACTCTCCCTGACTGGTCTAGGTCTCAGCAGAGACCGGTTAGGCTCTACGGACGGTTAATTTATGAGGCTATTGCCTCTCAAACCTCTTTCATTCGATGATTCCCTACTTGAAAGAACACCTAACGGAAAAAATTCAGACTCTAAGAGCAACATAAAAGTCCCCTGAAGTTCCGAAGAGAGCTTTTGGATCGCTTGCCACTATCGAAGTTCCATTCTTCTCAGACACTATTCGAACTTTGCTTGATGCCGCCCAGCCAGCTACGCAAAACGAAGAAGCGAACACCCCGGCTTACCAAAAACTCGAAGGCCATCAAACTATTAACAAGACGACTACAATCGGGCCAACTGACTGGTAAGGAATCGGTTGTCGCGGTGTGGAACTCTGAAGATGTTTTCCGTCAACACCGTTTTCCGACGTTTCGCACAAGATATTTCAGGTTACTCAAAGAGCTTGGAATCAGCCGCGATGGTAGGTTCCACAATCGTTTTACATTATATAGTTTTTCTAGTGTCTGACCTGTCGCAGTTAATGACGAGGAAGAAGATGCAAATACTTTAAACCGGTCTGTTACTGGTGTTCGAGATACACATCTATCCGGAAGAAACAAAAATTCTGAGATTTCTGGCAGTGGTAGTTCAGGAAATGCTGCTTTTTACTCTACCCCCTCAGACTTGGACGATGGAGCTGAAATGTTATTCTCCGAAAAGTTCTTTATGCCTTTCAGACTCCTTTCGGAATGGAACGAACCTCAAACAACGACAAAACGGTGTACTGTTGTTGTTCACCTTCCTTCAGGTGTAACTCATGAAGACTTTACAATCCATATTGTGGGTGAAGGGAATTACTTAGAGTTAAATGTGAAGTGGCCAAATCCTCTGACAGACCTGACGATAATGCACGCTGAATGGCTCAAGACTTCACTTGAAGGTCAATACACTACGTTTCACCCTGAGTTCTTAGGCTTTGAGCGTGCGCTGAAGGAATTGAGGTCCCATAGTTCAGAAGAAGTTGTTTCAAAAGCAAGATTTCATTTGCCGTTTGTGGTTGAACGCACTTTTGAAACCTACAATTTAATGTACCACGGTGGTACAAAGCTGGTTTACATCAGGTTAAAGGCCCACACTGATTCCTACGAAAGCTTTGGTAGATCTTTCAAAGCCTTTGAAGTCGTCGAATGTTCTTAATTTTCACGATGTTTTAAGGGTTAGATGTCATATGTTACAATCTTTTCAATTTTTAAACTGTTGAGCCTAACCTTTTAATCTATAAAAACCGCATTCTACAGGTTCACCTAGCTTTTGTTTGCTTTAATATGCCACAGGCTGATATAATTGCAGAGGACAAGAAATACCACTAAGGGAGGTTGTGCATAGCCTCTTGGTTGATGGAAAAGAGCTTCACAAGTTTTGTGTTAAGTTTCTACTCTCTTATAAGAAATTATATCGGTAAAATGTGTTCTTTACTTAACTTTATGTAGAATGAAAGTTTACTATTAACACTTCAAGCCAAATACATAGTCGTACCATTTTTAGTTTTTTTATGGAGAGGCAATTGAGATTTTCTTCTCTTAACAGGCGTGGCAATAATTTGTTTTCAAAAGTAACACGTTTGCCAATATGGTATAAAGAAATGGTCACAAGGGTTCCGACCAATGTGTTTCTGTATTTTACAACTGTGCAAAGCATACCTTCCCGCAGTTTCCAGAAGAAAACCGCGATAACACCTCCGGCGGTGTGGCTCGGGGTCGCCACACCGTGAGCGGCCAAAGCTCAATCAGTAACCGCTTTTGTGTGCTTTTTGTGTGGGCCCGGGTTTTGTATTTCGAATCCCGGCCCTGCCGCTCTTCCCCTAGTTCACTACACTCTTACACTCCTAAAAAAATACAATATGCGCCATGTAACACGGCGCATTTTTTTTAAAAAATATTAAGCATCTCTAATGTGTTTGAATAGAATCTGAGTTTTATATGTATAGGCGTCAAGAATCGCCATTTTTCCAGCAATTGTGGTAGATCTACAAAACACTAGCCCTTGCTGCTGTTCTAGCTGAACTTGCCTGAATTGGTTTGGCATATTTAGCTCATTGCCAGTTTTCTACCCCAGTAGGACCTTTGCGATAAAAACCAAAACCCCTATGGGACAAAACATTTACATTCGCAGAATACAAGAAAAAAACTTTACAGCAAAAAACGTTTATAAATGTGGACGCCATTTTTGACACAACAACAACCAAGTGACGCGAATAGTGACAAACACAGAGAAAATAACACAACTGCCATGGTATACAAGCACAAAACATCAACAGAAAGCAGTGCATCTTGGTGATGAGCCTAAAAAACAATACAAATAGTTATGAGTCTTGCGTATAACTTGAGATAATAGGTCAAGAAAAAGCGGACAAGCAAGAATGCAGCCTTTAATCAATGGATTTTTCAACCTGAGTTCTTTGACCCAACAATGGTGCAAAAATAGTAGCGATGGTTACAATGTGGAGAAAATCCTAAGGGCGTGCCACACATTAAAACTTTAGTAATTAATGTGGAGCAACGCCTTTGGCGGGAAAAGCGCAAGCTCACGAAGACGTTCGGAATCTTTCTCTCGACAGGGCAGCACAGCAAACGGAGCACTCCGGGAATGACACAGCTAAGCCTGGTGTAAATACGAGGTCAAACCACCACGACAAGCGTCGGAGCGTTAGGCTGAATAGTAATTGGTAGAGATCCACGTGTTCACACAGTCACGAGATGAGTTCTCGAAAGAGAGTAGCACGGCAACGACAAGGTATCGGAAACGGGGCCACTGCGAACAAGTCAAAAAGGCAAACCCAAAAACGGGAGAAAGCAAAGCACCAGAGTGGGGAGAAGAGAGGGAGGATAAAGCAAACCCAATACAGGGGCGAGTATACGACAATAGGTCGGAACGAGATACACAAATAGTGGTTATACTCTGAGCGCCACAAGGGTGGGTAAATATACGTGAACAACGCAGTCGTCACTTCACTTGGAGGTGAAAAATCCGCGAAGGCGTAGTACTTAGAGCCAGAAGCCTTTGCTTGGCAAGGGGCAGTTTTATTGGCGAATTGGTGCTCAACCCTCTAAGTACTGAGCTCGGCGCACCACTGACAGTAGGGGCGCCGGGCAAAATAGTCTATAAAATATCTAAGTAAATACAGCAATGCTGGGTGCACTGCCTCCGGCATATCCGTGCTACACGTGTGCTATTCACACCTGCTAAGCGGCGCCTCGAGCCGTGCAGTTCACGTGCACATGTGTGGATATTACCTCAGCGAGGCAACACGCTAATAGCGGTGTAGCTCATATATATCTACTAACCCATGATGCGGAAATTAACTAAGTACCTCAAATCGCCTCTAAGGAGCGTTGTCCTTCATATCCCGCTCCTTAAGAGTGAGCCACGCCGTCGCGAGGGCGGGTCGAACTCCCAATCGTGGACATAAAAGTGCATCCCCGAAGTCTTCGGATTCCATCTCGCCTCGCAAAGATCAAGTCACTACCACTCGACCGTGCCAACCTCGCTCCAGCGACGATCAATCCTGTTCACAACAGTCTGCTTCTCGCTCTCGCGGTGTTAATACCAACCTTCCCGTTCCTCGAGTGTCTCGCGCGATGAACGGTCAACCTCCGAACTCGGGATACTTTTCCGGATTTCGTTCCGTGCCTCTTCCGCAAAGTGGCAATGCTTCTGGGGCGTCCCAGTGAATCAACGCCAGTGGCGGGCACATCCTCCCTCCGGGGCAGCAGCCCCATGGTCACGTCATGCATGAAGTGCCGTGGCCTTCCTACGACGAGCTCGTCGGGATGAACCTGGCGTTCACGCGCATCTCTTCCGGACTGCTCCGTGGTTTCATCCTACGGCCGTTTTCAACGAGGGGCTCATCGCGTCCTATGCGGACGGTACTGATCGCCTTCCCGAAGATCTTCCGGCGTTAGTCACCACTTCGTGGGATTGGCGTCGACGGGTTGCTGTCTCTCCTCACGCAATCTTGCGGCGGTCCGGCGAGTCGCTGGCTTCCGCTCAGGCGGCATTGGTTCGCTTGGGCTATGCGCGGCAGAGCCGAGCGAACTTCGAGTTCCCAACTCCTGATTCCATTAGCTTTGATCTCCGGTTGTACCGTACACAAGGCGAGATTTCGTATTGCGCCCGCTTGGCGGTGGTTGAGACTTACTTCTGGAGAGGACGTTCTAATGTACGCCCGGAGGCGGTGTGTTGGATTCATCCAATCATCCGGGCGGAATTCAGGTATCTTGGCCGGGAGTCCCGTTCGCGGTGGTTACAGAACTTCATCCGCGATGAGCGTCGTGCGCGTTCCCGTTTCAAGTTTCTCGTCCCGTATCAAAGCACGGAGATCAATCGAATCCGGCACAACCACCGGCTGGGCCGTTACGTTCCAATTCCCACTTGGTGGTCCTCGGTGGAGGTGTGTCGCGGGTGCTACGTGGAGTTACCCCCGGTCCTCTCCTATCTAGGCTCCTGCCTCATCGAGGATCCGTATTCCGGACTGTGGTCCGTGGTGCTCACCGAGTGGGCCATCCGCACCGCGGCTTATCTCCTATGGGAAGTATATGACCAGTATGGACTGTGGTATGCCCCGCCTCGCCTTCGTGCGTGCATCCGAGAACTCTCGTTGCGGGTCCCTTTGGGAGGTGAAAACAATGCCGAAGAAGTTCGTGGGCTCCTCGACGTAGTCGACCGAGTTGATTGGGCCAGCGTGCCCTTCGCTCAGAGCAGCCGCGGTCACGAGAACGGCGGTTTCGACCGGTCTCCGGGACGACGCACGCCATTGGCGGGAGACTTCATCTTTTTCAATCCCTGGGAGGTGCAAAAGATCACCGCAGCTGAAGCGGCAGCTCTCCGGATGGCTCCGAGGTATATCCCTTACGGGCATCCCGTTGGCGTCGTCGACGCTGACGATTTTTACCACGCCTACGGCGGCGACGACGACCAAATGATGGACGACGAACCCGAGGTGGGTTATGAATACAACGTAGTCGAAGAGGTTCCTTCCGCCAACGCGATTGAGCCGACATCCAATGACACGGCAGCGCCGGGAATGGCGACGGCTGAGCCAGTGAATCCACCTGCGCCCGAACCTTCGTCGGTAGGTGCCGTGGTGGCTTCTCTTCCGGACGAACCCGATGTGATCGGAGTGCCTGCCGTCCTCCCCTCTGGGGGTGGAACTGGTGAGGCGGCTGTGATCGCTCAGTTCCTCCGAGGAATTGGGCTTTCCGCAACTGTCGCGAGCGGGGACGTCGCCGCACTGCGGGACGCGTTGGTTGCACGCCGTACTGGCGGATCCAATCCCAGCAATGGGGATACTGGTGACGGCGCTCCGGGCCCCTCCAACCAAGGGTCGGGGGCTTAGTCCATCTTCCACCTGATTCCCGCTATGCGGTGTTGTTGTAGGATATAGCCTTGATGGCCATTAAACCTACTTCCGTCTATGACGTATAATTTTCCTTTCCCAAGTGCCAGCTTCGTCTTCTTCCACTCCTCAACTTCCTTCTAGGTGAGCTAGCTTCTTCCCTTTCGGGGCGTGTTATCCCACTTGAGCGTTGACAATTGTCGCCGGGAGACCCGTGAGAGTACGCCGATGGTACTGCACCACTTTCGATCGTGAGAGCTGCTCGATTGGCTCATCTGAGTCAGCCTCGGGTCCGTAGCCGTACCAACGTACAAGATACTGTATGTACCCCAACGGGTGGTATGAGTGTTCCACTATGTGGTCGATTACGAACTCCTGTCGGAAGACTTCCCGGCCTTGCCGTGTGATTACGACATCCTGCTTCGGAGAGCTCTCCGGCGCCTTCACCGTGTGTGGCACTGCGTCGGTGCTCCGGTTAGACGGTGTTGTGTCCAACAAGGTTGGTGGCACTGTACCTTCGCGGTGTGGTCTCCCACTTGGGTCGATTGTCACGCGTCTCGCGGTGTCGGTGTTCCCGATGCCTTGGTTTGGTAGAGTTCCTTCTCGCGCGGGAATCCCAAGTGGGCGTACCGCAAGTTTGCGTGGTAGCGACCGTTTCGACGGAGTTGTGTGTGGCGTCGAACGCGCTCGCGTCAACGGTAACCCTGATTGAACCGGCCTCGCCGTGGTGGCACGTGACGTTGTCAACGGGTGGCCGTCATTGGTCTGCGCCGTGGCGTGTTCCGCCTCCGTATGCACGGGAGGTGTCAGCTGGGTTGGTCGACGTGGTTCGCTCGCTGAGCTGATCTCCCTTACAGGTGTAGTCCGTGTGCTACGGTTGGCACTTCTCTGCTGGGCATTTAGCGACGTGTCCACGGTGTGGCCCGCCTCAGGCGTGTTGGGCGACTTAGTCTCCGACGACTCTTCTCCATCTTGGGCGTGCGAGCTCAATGGCACCTTTGGCGGTATTTCCACTCCGTTATGCGACGTAGTCACTCCAGGCGCGCTATGCGGCGTAGGCAACGGCTTCGCCGGTAACGACTGAGTCTCCTCGGTCCTGTCCCGCATGGCAGTAGTGTCTGGTGACAATTCTGCTTCTGCGTTGATGCACGGCGACCCTGACGAGACGCCGGGCTCCCGAGAGGGCTTTGATTGCGCATTAGCGGTGTCTCTCTTCCGTGCCACACGGTGTTCCTCACGCGACAGCCCGGAAGCATGACGATTAACGAGTCCCTCCCCCTTTTTAGATGGAGCTACATGGGGAGTGGGTGTCAACGCGCCAAGGCGGCGAATAATTACGCCAGGCAGCGGGGCTTCAGACAGCGAAGCACCAGGGCACGTAGAGTCCGATAACATCGGCAAATACGAGAGTCCCCTACTTGGGTGTGGTACCTCCCTCGGGCGGTCGATCGGGGGTGGGTCCGGTGTGTCCGTAGTGTTCGTTTACGCTTCTGCGGTAGAATGTCCACTTGATGGGTCGTTTCCCGCAGGCGAGGGTGCAAAAACCACGCGATCGCGGGAAATGCGTTCGTGTTGCTGACCCATCTCCACTACGACAGTGTCGGATTCCACAGCAATTGTCTTGAAGGAACCGTCGGCGACAGGTGACAGCTTGTGGCGTTTCTCTTTCCCTGGGTTCCAATACTCCTTACGGATGAACACATAGTCCCCTTCCTTAAGGGCGGGTGGTTTTCGAGGGGCTCGCTCATCGAAATCACGCTTATATGCGGCTTGTGACCGGGCCATTGACCGTTGTGGTGCAGGGATCAGCTTGGTAAGCCATGTCTTCCAGGTCTCCCTGTATCCCTTCGTCGAAGGAAATTGATCCAGCGTTGGCTGTGCTTCGAGCGCCACGGGCGGTGGGGTGCGAGACAGAACCAATTCAAATGGAGTCAATCCCGTAGTACGGTGTACCTGAGTGTTGTATGCGAATGTCAGCGCATCGGTGAACAGGTCCCACGTGGTGGGGTGATCGGCTACGTATGAACGGAGTGCTGCTGACAGCGTCCGCTTAAACCGTTCAGCCTGCCCATTACACTGGGGGTGGTAGGTTGTCGTGAAGAGATTCTTGACATCCAGAATTCTGCATACATCCCCGAAGAACCGGGAGGCAAACTGTTTCCCGTTGTCGGAGAGTAGATTCACCGGAATACAGGAGAAGAATGCCCAATGGGTCGCGAATGCTTGCGCAACCGTCAATGACGTGATTCTCCGTAATGGTACGGTACGAACGAGCTTCGAGAAACGATCCGTGATCACGAGTAGAAATTTGTTACGCCGCTTGGTAGCGAGGAACGGTCCCAAAATATCGATGGCTAGGAATTCCAGGGGCCCCCTTGCGAAGAAAAGCTTCAACTTCGTCGCATGGCGGCGAAGCTTGACACGATTCCGAGCACACTCGGGGCAGAACCGCACAGTTGCGTAGCAATCCAGAGCCATTGCTGGCCAGTAGAATTTCCTTCGCAATGTAAGGTACAGTTTCCGTCCTCCGACGTGGCCACTAAGTTTGGCATAGTGTGATAAGTGTAACACCCGAGATTGTAGGGCGTGTGGCACCACTATTTGTGGGTTTCCAGTTATCGTGCGAACGAGATATCCAATATCACTCACCCGAAAGGGGAGATCAGCTCCTCCATTGGGTTGCGCTCGATTCTTCGTGCAGTAGGGATCGCTGAATTGTTCCCTAACCATCTCCTCCATTGTGACGGGTACGAAGTTCCCTGGTAGGGGGTTCGCACTTTCGCTGACAGCGAGTAGGTCATCCAGTTCCTGGTCAAAATCCAGTTCGTCTGGCCATTCCTTTTCGATATCATCCAGTTCACCTGCGGTGTAGTCGTCAACTGCGAAGCAGGGTATTTCTTCGTCATCGACGGCTAACACTTTCCCTGTGGTGGGTAGGCGAGAAAGGGCGTCGGCTTGTGTATTGTTTGCGCCTTTCTTGTAGGCGACGTCGAAGTCGAACTCTGCAAGACGCAGTCTCCAACGCATTAAGTGGCCTGAAGGCTCCGATATGGAGAGTAGCCATCTCAATGATGAGTGATCCGTGTAAACGGTGAAATGAACACCCATGAGGTAGGGGCGTAGTGTGCATAACGCCCACACTACTGCAAGAGATCCCTTCTCCGAGACGGAGTAATTCTTCTCATGCACGTTTAACGAACGGGACCAGTACCCAATTGGCTTGCGTTCCCCCTCTGGGGTGGTTTGAAACAAGGCGCAGCCTACCTGGTAGTCACTAGAATCCGTGTCTACGGTATATGAGAGTCCCGGTTTCGGTAGTGACAATACTGGTGCCGTGGTTACAGCCTCTTTGAAGGAGTTAAAGGCTTCCGTCTGAGTAGACGTGAATTGGTCCAACTTAGGCGGTTGACCCTTCCGCAGAAGCGCGTTGAGAGGGGGCCCAATATCCGCGAAATTGGGAACAAACCGTCTGTAGACGTTGACTTATCCTAGAAAGGATCTCAGTTCAGTCTGGGTAGTCGGTTCCGTGGCCTGTTTCAGCGACTTAACACGAGCTTCCTCGATCATGACACGTCCTGGACGGATTATGTGACCCAGATACTTGACAGTATCCGTGAAGAATTCCCATTTCTTCAGCTTGAGTGTCACTCCGGCGTCCCGTAACGTGGCCATTATGTCTCTCACATGTGTGAGGTGATCATCCAGATTATCTGAGAATACAATGACGTCGTCAAGGTAGACGAGACAAGTACGCCTCTTGAAGCGGGCCAGTAGGATATCAATAGCACGCTGAAAAGTAGTGGGGGCATTGGTTAAACAAAAGGGCATCCGTTTAAAACGGTAGAGGCCAGAATGGCAGACAAACGCTGTCTTGTCCTGATCCTGCTTTCTCACTGGAACCTGCCAGTATCCCCAGTTAGCATCCAATGCCGTGAATACGGTAGCATTTCCGAGAGAATGGATGAATTCATCCATACGTGGAATATGGTACACGTCCTTGACGGTAAGAGCGTTTAGATGACGATAGTCGATACAGCAGCTCCAAGAACCATCCGGTTTCGGAGCCAGTACCACTGGTGATGCCCACGGCGAATGTGCAGGTTCTATAACTCCTGCACGGAGCATCTTGTCCACTTGAAATTGCTCTTCTTCTCTGGCCTTGAGCCCTGCCCTGTACGGATGTTGGGCTACTGGCCGAGAGTTCGGAAGGAGATCAATCCGGTGTTCCGTGGTATTCATCTCTCCGAAAGAACCATCCCACATTGTGGTGAAATCACGAAGCATATCGCGCAGTCGTTTGCGGTGTGTCTCTGGAACATGTCCGAGGTCGAGTTCTTCCAATTCCCTTACTGGGTCCAATTGGTCGTAACTCGTCCGAACGCGTGTCTTCTCTGTCTTAACAGGCTGCTGACCCGAGAGACTCAGCGTCGGAGACGAATGAGATTCAGACTCCTCCCCCTCCTCAGAGTGAACGATTCCGAGCACATCGGCAGCAGTCATCTTCGTCGGTACCAACGCAGTTGGATGCGGCATGACCGAGCCAATCACTTGGTTTTTCACCAGATACTGGGTTGTTTTGCCTAGATTGGCTATCAACACGTAAAACGGATTATCCGGTTCCACCTGGACCACTCTATTAGCAATGGCAAGAGAGTATTTATCATACAACGACGGCAATGGCTGGACGATTCGTAAACCATTTTGACGGGAATTCACCTGTACCCAGACTTGAGACTCTGGAGGCACGCGTGTCGCGGAAGCAACACGAAGCTTCGTAGATTCCCGAGAACTCGGTGGTGCTTCCTGCGCCGCAGGTGGAGGTGCATGCTTCTTGGAGGCATGCCTCAAAGGACGACGAACAATCGGCACGGACGAACCATCTTCCATTTCAACACGCCTCTGGCGGGGCCTAATGGCATCGACAAAGCGGTCGCAAAAGTCACAACACAAAATGACTGGGGCGGCCAGGGACCGACAAACGACAAATTCGAGCTTCACCACGCATGAGCCCAAGCGGATTACGAACTCGATGTATCCTACCGTTGACAACGGGTTGTTATTGGCGTCAGCGACGTCAGGAATGTCGCCACGGTGAATGTGTGACCGCAAGACGGGTGGCAATGCTGTCTCAACAATGAAGTTCGGACCTGCGCCTGTATCTAATACAGTGAGATAACGCACCATAACTGGGGTGAAAGGCCAAGGTCGGCATAGACCTTGTAATTGCGTTTGGGCATCACCATAACTCTTTCCGGGAACCGGTTATTTCTTACCTGTATCCACGTTCGACGAAGAACAACAAGGTGTTCTGAGTTCACGTCTTCGACGGCCTGTTTTCTCGAGAGGATCCGGACCTGGGAGCGAGGCAGGGACGCCGTAGCCGACTGGATGGCGGTACCAGTGGCATAGGACCTCAGTAGATACTGAACTGCTTCAGGCCAGCAAGTAACCCCTCCTTCAGAGGCGCGCGATGAACCTCTTACAGAGTTGTACTGATCTTCCGCAAGTCTGCGTAGAAAATAGGGCAGCGCGACAAACGCCTGTCCTTCATTCATCCCAAGGATGTCGGCTTCCGCTACAAAGCGTGATAGGAAATCCAACACCAAGATGGGATCATCGCCTGTAAACAGTGGATTACGGAGCGACAGCTGCATCCGTTTGATACAGTCTTTCACCTTTCCCGTCCCACGGGGAGTTCTATCCAATGAGGAGTCCTCCAAACGGTAATAACGGTATGACAACAGCTTCTTGTTGAGCAGATTGGTAGGCTACAACTCTTTTAAGCAAGAGTGCTTCCTTCCCTTCGAGCGGGCGCGTATCACACCTTGGGTGGCTGATGACCGCTTTGAGCGTGACGAACGCTCACGAGGGGCCTCTTCTACCGACGAGTCGGACGAATCAGACCCGGTTGACCGGCGTGAAGAAAGAGAAGATTCTGACGAATCAGAGTCGTAGTTCTTCCGCTCCTTGCATGCTTTGGATCCACTGACCTTCTTGTCACGGTGTGAAACAGCAACCGGCTCAGCCATACGATTGGCTGCAACCAGGACGGTTTGTTCCACCGTTTCTAGCCGGGGGCGGAGGCGAGTAAACTTCTCAGCCACGTCCTCCACGAAATTAGTGGGTCCTCCAAAAGCTTCCAAGAGGGAGTTGACATCACCACGCAATACGCGGAGATCCTCAGAAAAGTCCTGCAAAGCAGTGTCATCCACCTTCTTTCGAAGTAGCGACAACTCCTTAGCAAGGGTAGCATGGGCAGCCCGCGTGGATCGGAGCTGCTCTTCCACAGTTAAGTGGGGAAGGTCATTGACAGTAGCCCTCAGAGGTGCCTCCGGAGTGGGAGCTACGGAAGAGACCGTACCTCCTACGATAGGGGCGGGACCAGCAACGGCAGGAGCCGGTCCATCACCTCGATGAGGGTTGATCAACGACGTGGGCGGAAGTCGAGTGATCGTCGGCACAGCTTCAGTAGCCGGCATCCCTTCGGTCCGGGGCCGTGAACGGATGGGGATCCGTGACGGAAGTGGCGGATCCGATCTTCTAGTTTGACTGCGTGTCATCGGACGATCTCACAGATTTATGACAAGAACAACCGTACAACGGCATAATCGACAGCCACTTGGCTGGGACTTCCAATGAACTTCCAAATAGAGACAAGGGCAAAAGGAATAACCTCGCGACGAGTGAATTCACGAGTGAATCTTCCGACAAAACTAGTCGTTTCTAGGTCGGAGAACCACTTGTGGAGCAACGCCTTTGGCGGGAAAAGCGCAGGCTCACGAAGACGTTCGGAATCTTCTCCTCGACAGAGCAGCGCAGCAAACGGAGCACTCCGGGAATGACACAGCTAAGCCTGGTGTAAATCCGAGGTCAAACCACCACGACAAGCGTCGGAGCGTTAGGCTGATTAGTAGTCTGTAGAGATCCACGTGTTCACACGGTCACGAGATGAGTCCTCGAAAGAGAGTAGCACGGCAACGACAAGGTGTCGGAAACGGGGTCACTGCGAACAGGTCAAAAATGCAAACCCAAAAACGGGAGAAAGCAAAGCACCAGAGTGGGGAAAGAGAGGGAGGATAAAGCAAACCCAATACAGGGGCGAGTATACGACAATAGGTCGGAGCGAGACACACAAATAGTGGTTATACTCTGAACGCCGCAAGGGTGGGTAACTATACGTGAACAACGCGGTCGTCACTCCACTTGGAGGTGAACGATCCGCGAAGGCGTGATAGTTAGAGCCAGAAGTCCTTGCTTGGCAAGGGGCAGTTTACTTGGCGGAGCGGTGCACAACCCTCTAAGTACTCTGCTCGGCGCACCACTGACAGTGGGTGGGCCGGGCAAAATAATCTATAAAATATCTAAGTAAATACAGCAATGCTGGGTGCACTCCCCCCGACATATCCATGCTATACGTGTGCTATTCACACCCGCTAAGCGGCGCCTCGAGTCGTGCAATCCACGTGTACATGTGTGGAAATTACCTCAGCGAGGCGACACGCTAATAGCGGTGTAGCTCATATATATCTACTAACTCATGATGCGGAAATTAACTAAGTACCTCAAATCGCCTCCAAGGAGCGTTGTCCTTCAATTAATCCGAGCGACTGGGCCGCCGATGAGGTAGTAACGTGGGAGGTGGTTGGTGACAAAAGAAGGCATAATCTGTGCCAAAGGGTAGTGTGTGGTTGCCTAAAGATGTTGTAAGGCGACAATGAAGGGCAAGGAACAAAGTCGGCAGGGCTTTTGGGGTAGGGTATTAGAAAAAAACGGTCTGCCCGAGTTGAAATTTCGGCCACGCTTCAAATCAGGGGTTTGTATACAGTCGCACTAAAGCGCATACTCCTGGTAACTAAATACCCTGGCTTCTTTGCTATCAAGCACTAGATTGTCAACAAAGTTAGAATACTTTATGTGAATTGGGCATATAACCTTAATCGTGCTTGACCTTATTTAAGACCTTTTTTGAAGTGAAACGGTTTTCGCGGAGTTCATCGCGGATGCGAGTTATATGGATATGAAGAAGCTACACCTCAGGGAAGGGAATTATGACTAGTTTTTCAACCCATAGTTCATGGTAGAAGGACGCCAATTGGTATTGGTTATGAGTGCCGTGGCAGTGAGTAGGGTAATACACGTGTACGTTTGCAGGCCGCCCTTCTTAAGGATACATTAGATTATTTCTATCTATCTATCTATTTGGTAATTACAATACTGTGCGGGACTGCCGACCACCACTACTTAGGTTTGTGAGCCTGAGCAGTCCCAGTCAAGTAAAGACAAACAAGCGAGTTTCCGTCTCTGACTCAGGAACGGAACCCCTGGTGCACAATATTCTCCTTGCGGAGAGTCGGCTCCTTGAGTGGGACTAGTCATCCACCTCGTGAAGCCAACAGCACGACTCGCCACCAATATGCCGTGTTTTACCAGTGTTTTTTGTACTGTTTAGCAGGTGTCACTCACCCCGATTACCGGTGCTGCTTGTTTGCCCTTGCCGCCTTTGCATTACCTGATCTTGCGTTCTGCGGTCCACGGTATCACTCTTGCGAGGATCATCCACCGTGGGTGACGTCATCGATCCACCTCGCAGTATACCTCTCAAATCTCGACTCCTCGGCTCCCTGCCACCCTCGCTTCGCTCGTCGAGACGGTGGGTCCCGGTCTTACACCCGGTTCATGCACCCATCCCACGAGGGGCTCTGTTTGCTCAGCTACCCCCCTGGGAGGAAGATACCAGACACCTTCGTGTGTTTTTCCCGTCCGGGTTTGCACTACAAACTGGTCTTCTGACTTAGAAGTCGTTGATCTTATACGGATAACCGGTACTGCCAACGGGTAAATCCGCGTCGAAGATTCCACTCGGAACACCGATACTACCAGCAGATGTTCCCTACTTCTAGGCTGTGGGAGCCTGGAGAATTCGTTCGAACTGTAAACGAGTAAACGTGTTGCTGTCCCATATTGGATTATTGATTAACTCTGTTGAGTGTGGATTAATCATTTGAGGTCACTCTATTTGGTTGTTTCTACTGATTGTTCTCACTTTCTGGTTCTTTTCACCCTCTTTTAACGATGGGCTCAGGCAAGCGGTCCCGTGACCATAGTGCTGGCCCGTCCAAACCCCGCTCGGGAGATGCTGACGTACCCCGCCGCGCGCGGTCGGTCTTTGACAGTTCCGATGGTACCGAGAAGAAACCCGGAAGCCAGAAACCATCATCAAAGTTGTCGTTGCCTCCCGTGGCAGAGTCCTCAGGTGCCCCAATAAAAAGGCCGGACACTGCTGTTGCAGGTAATGATGCGCTCATTGGCGAACTACAGGTGAAGGTTCGGACTCTAAATACCCAGATTTCTGTGCTGCAGAGCTCTCATTCCGCACTCGTCACAGAAGTCGATAAACTCCGCATGAGGATTAATGCCGATCTCGTCGGAGGTGTATCTGAAGAACTACGTGTGCTACGGACCGATGTGATCTCTTTATTAGAGGTCCTACGTAGCTCTACAGGTTTGGTTGACAAAGTTGATTCAATGTTTAATCGCGTTTTAGCTCGTCTCGAGACGTTAGAAGACACCATTAGAGGTGGAGAGAACGTCCCGGACACACAACCCGTGGTATCCAATCGCGCACTTCATCGTGATCGCGCGAAGGTCCACTCCACCAAGAAAGTTCACAATGAAGCCGACTCTGACTCGTCCCAGTCATCTGTGCATCATCACCGATAGGCGGATTACTCTTCTTCGGACTCGTCTATGGAAGCTGACCGACACCGTCGTGCTCGCGCCGTTCTACAGCCACTCACGGTGTGGTTAGAGCCCGACAAAAGGGAAGGAAGCACTCTGGTCTGAGGGTACTGGAGCCTTTTAACCCTTTATACAAGAAGCTTTTATCGTACCGGTCCTACCGTTTGGAGGACTCCAGCTCGGCTCATACACCCCGGGGTAATTGGAAGGTGAAATACTGCATCAAAAAGATGGCTTTGTCGTTACGTAACCAGCGCTTTACTAGAGAAGACCCAATTATGGTGTTGGACTTTTTGTCACGTTTTGTTGGGGGAGCCGACATTCTAGGGATGAGTGAGGGACAAGCATACGTCACCTTACCTTATTCTTACGTGGATTTGCTGAAGATCAATACAATTCTGTCAGAGGTTCATCTCGCGCCTCTGAAGGAGGGGTTATCTGTTGGCCCGAAGCAGTGCAATACCTACTCCGTTCTTAGACGACCGGGACTGCTATTCAGGCAGCTATCCCCGCGTTACGGGTAACGAAGCAACGCCCGAAGGAGACGGAGGTCAAATTTTCAGCGAGACCGAACAAAGCGTTCCAGCGATGTGGTAACGTTTATACCGCTGGGAAGCGTTGCACAATGTTTATCGACGGGTTGGACCCGGCTATTTGCACTCAGGTCGCCCAGCGTCGTGAGGATAGGAGAAGGGTAACCTACCTCGAGCTGGTACAATACGCAAAGTCCGAAGGAGACGCGCTGCGCGCTCGCACAGATAGCCGTATCAAGTGAAAGACCTTACACCTTGAAGGCGCTCTGTCGTCGACTTCACTGCTGCCGCAGGAGCACTATCGTCAAAAGGTCGATAACTTGCACTTTACACAGGATGAACTCGTTTCTGTCGCAACTTCGGAGCTCCCGTCCACCACGGTTGCCTCGTGTGAAACGGATACTCAGCTGCTGTATGCAGATCGCCCTCGCATACGCGGACCCCAGATCCCATACGCCACTGGTAGTTGCCACAAAAGGCCTGGATGGATGGAAGCCTGCGTGGTAAAGTTCCAAGACAATGGGATGCCCGAGACTGCTTCCAGATTGACCTGTCACCTGTGCTACATCCACGGTCATTTATCGCCAAAGTGTACTCTCACTTTGAAAGAGATGACCAAATTTGTGGTTCACTATGAAGCCCTGACCCCAGAAAAACACGGATCCGTACCTGCAACAGCCTATCTGTGTGCACAGACCGAGTTTTCTCGTAAAATTTCGCCAGCTAATGCTGTAGTGTTGCAAAAATCGGGTTCTTCTAGGATCTTTGCTTACTCGGTTCAGTCCGCTACTGTTATTCTACCCGCAGCCACAAATAGTTCTGTCGCTGTTCCACAGGCCGCCCCATCGTCGACAGCCGTGCAGGCCGCCGTTTTCGTTAGAACGGATATCACCTAGGGAAACTGAGTGGGTAAGTCTCCATTGGAGAGGTGCCCGACTCGAGGTTATCGGCGTTCGAGGCGTCACAGCCTCGCTCCCAGGTCGAAACCTTTTCGAGGAAATCCTTGTGCACACTAGACGTAGACTCTAACACCAATGGTGTGCTGCGTCGCCCGTGGATGTGGCATAGGAACAACTGGATCTCGGATCGAGTCATGGTGATGGCCAAGCGGAACTACAAAGTTTTCACAGACCTTGGCCTATCCACCCAGTATATGGTGCGCCATCTGTCTATTCTAGATACAGGTGCTGGCCCCAACTTGATTGTTGAATCGTTATTACCGCCGGAAGTGCGTGCCCGTGTTCGTCAGTGACCCGCTATGGACGTAGCGGACGATAACAATAACCATCTGAAGACTCCAAGTATGGTTTCACTCGTTGTGAGAATTGGCAACTGTGTCGTACATATCGAGTTCATCGTCTGTAAGACGCTAGCTGCCCCAGGTATTTTGGAATGTGACGTCTGCGACCGATACGTCGAGGCAATACGCCCGCGCTCGCGGGAAGTTGAATTGGAGGATGGTTCGGTAGTACCCATAGTTCGTCGCCAGCTTAGGCGTTGCTCATCCAAATTGGTACCACTCGCAGCCCCCCTACAGTATTCGTCACCTCCGAAAGAGTCGCCAAAACTACTTGTTGCACGGTTAGTGGCAATTCAGCCAGAATCAAAAGTGGTGGTCAACGTTACGGCTGCACCCCTTGGTCTAAGGGTTGTTCAACCACTCACCTCTTTATACGAGAAGTATCAGCTTGCCCTGGCAAACGGGGTCTCCCATATATCTGGTGGCCACCCTTTTCAGGTTTTGGTAGCCTCCTTTGGCAAGAAGCCCCATTACCTATCGAAAAACCAAGTCATTGGTACGGTGCTCCCACACCCTACGGCATTAATCCCTACAAAGGTGTCTGCCTCCGAAGTACTCGGGATCGTCGAGCCTGCAATTGAAAGAGATAAATCTTCAACTAAGGATGGGGAGGAAGAAGTCATCTCTCCCCCCGAGGGGTTGAATGCACGAACGACTCGAAAAGAAGGCCACTCCCACGAGTTACGACAAGCTCGACCCTGTAAAGGTGTTGGAAGAGTTAGACCTCAGCCACGTGCCGGAGTCCAATCGTCAAAATTTACGCGAAATGTTCCGTGCGTTCACTCCAATGTGAGACGGATCTCTTGGATAAATCACAACAATGGAACACCGGATTGATTTGCTACCCGACTCGAGACCACTTGCTCAGCACCCGTACAAGGCAGGTCCCAAAGCAAGGCAAGGGGAACAATTCCAAGTGGATAAAATGCCCCGCGCAAGCGTGATTGAACCAGCTCAATCGCCGTGGGCATCCCCAGTTAAACTGGCTCAGAAACCCAATGGGTCCTGGCATTTTTGCATCAATTACCGTTGCTTGAACAAACTCACCGTAAAATACGTGTACCCCATACCCCGTATGGACTCAAGTATATTGATTCTCTCGGCGAGGCCGTGGTGTTTTGAATCTTGGATGCGAACTGGAAGTACTAGCAAGTACCCGTCCGATCGGAAGACCGTGATAAAACGGCATTCGTCTGCCACTCAGGGTTATACCGCTTTAAGCGTATGCCATTTAGACTGACAAACGCCCCCGCTACCTTTCAGCGCTCTTTGGACATCCTTCTTGCTCGCTTCGAGTGGCGGAGTTGCTTCGTCTACCTTGAGGATATCATTTTTGTTTGAATGACCACCTGTACCACGTTCGTAAGATCACGACCACGCTCCGTGATGCAGAAATCTCTCTAAAGTTCAGAAAGTGTGAGTTTTTCACCGATTTGGTTAGGTATCTAGGGCACATCATCCGTCCAGGACGCTTAATGATCGCTGATGCGCCGGTGGAGTCGCTCAAAGAGGCCAAACACCCGACAACTCGAACGGAACTTCGCGTTTTTTAGGGCTATGTAACGTCTACAGACGATTTATACCGCGCTTTGCAAATATCGCGGGACCTGTCAACGACCTTTTGAAAAAAGAACAACCACCAAAACTGGGACCTCTTGCTCCCGCGCAAGCGGAAGCTTTCCACTCTCTTAGAGAGGCAGTTACCTCTGCACCAATCTTATCGTTGCCAAAGACAGGTTTACCTTATACCGTCGACACAGATTCTAGTGACTACCAAATCAGGTGTGCGTTGTTTCAAACAACACCCGACGGGGAGTGAAAACCCATTGCGTACTGGTCTAGGTCACTCAAAATTCATGACCGGAACTACTCGGTATCCCAGAAAGAATATCTCGCCATGGTATGGGCGCTGCAAACGCTTTGACCATATCTCATGGGTGTACACTTCACAGTTAATACGGACCACTTTGCATTGCGATGGTTAATGTCCGTCACGAAACCTTCTGGCCGCCTAATGCAACGGAGACTACGGCTCGCCGAATTTAACTACAAAGTCTCCTACAAGAAGGGAAGTTTAAACGCCAAGGCGGACGCTCTTTCAAGTTCAGGAACGGATGATGATATCAAACGGCCGGGGGTTCGAACCACAGACGCGCGCGTGCCCGGTAGTCCGAAGTGCGTTGCTGAAGTCCAACGAGAGAGAAGCAGATTCGGGGTAACCTGCCGGGCGCTGGTGGCGCAGACGTACAGTAGATTGGAGGTCAGTGGAGTTGTAGTATAAATCGTTGTTGATGTTGTGGTTCTACTAGAGAGCTTATGTGCTCTTAACATCTACTAAATACATCATTAGCACTACACGCAGATGCATAGATCACAATTCCGTTAAAGCATATGACAAGCATTATCATCAATGGCAGATCGTGTAGCATACAGATAGACATGTACAGATGTACATGTACGCGTCCACGCATTGCCAGTAGTTGTAGAGTCTCTTCTTCCTGCAAACGACTAAGATCATTCACACTCAATCTTTTTCCATTTTTGAAGTACTTCCTTCAAAGCGGCGAACCCATCCTTTCGCAGTAACTTCGAACTTGTTTTGAACCATTATATCCCATAACGCGTGTTTGTTCCAATTGCATGCCTTCGTCATTGCATCCGCAATATTTGCTTTGCTTGGTATCCACGAGAAGCTGTCTAGTTCTTCTCTTTCGTGACTTTCACGAAAAGCGGAAACGTCAATCTGGAGACGTTTTTCCAATGTTCCAGCATTGTTAGCCACCACATTAAAGAGAGTTCGAGAATCAATATAACCATCTATATCCACTGTATAACCAAGTATCTCTGACAACTTGTCTTGGGCAATAAAGGAATTATCAAATCCATAGACCAGTGCGTCTATCTCAGCCGCCATCACAGAACGAGCAACTTTCTTACAGCGCGAGCTGCCGTAGTGCAGCATGTTGGCATGGCCATGTTTGTCCACCATGAGGAGGACAAATCCCAACTGAGACTTCAGATCTACAGTATTCGCAAACGAAGCATCTGTGAGCAACACCAAGCGGACGGAACCCAAATCAAGGAAAACGTAGCGTAAGCCAGTTTCACTGGTCGAGTGACAATGCTTCACCGCAGCATTAAGAGCTTTCATCTGATCCGACGTTGGTCCGTCCGCATCTGTAGCAATCAGCTGCATGGCAGCGCAGATATCAGGACGGACGCAGTTGTCAATGTACTGTGCTGCTGCACGGATACTCTTGAACTCTTCAGCGTCTTCAACTGACTTAAGGTTCTTCAGCTTTTCCCTTTGAGTCATAGTGTATGTTCTATCCCCATTTTCATATAGAAGCACACCATTGAATACCCCACCATCTTTCATACCCAACAATTTGCGTGGCTTCGATTGGAATCGGCACACCACTTCTTCTGATTGGAGAAAATCTGCTGAACCATGACCAAAAGAGTCATCCACCTGTAGAGCGGTGATTCCATTAGCTGTTTTCCGTCCCTGCGAAATAGAACGCACGGGTGTACATTAGTTGCTTGCATTCCAAGGGTCTGTTTATGAGGCGTCTGATAGGTCATAAAAAGTTTACACCGCTTTCTGGTATGCCGTACAAAGGCCTCAGAGCCAGCAGTACCTCGTTTTCTTCCAATTCCATCTCAGGAGGAGGACTAAGAAAGATTTTGCGCTGGAGAGGGGGTTCGGACTGTACATACGTCTGAGATATATCGTAAAAATACGACGTGTATCCAGGTAGACAGGCAGCAAGGCAGACAGTAACACGCTGTCCCAGTCTACTCACAGTAGGAGCCTTAGTATAGATTGAAGAAGCTTGTAAATCAGAGTAGTTCTGCGCAACAAGTCGGGACTTCTGGGTCCTCTTCCCATCGATCGTCATGTACGCGTCGACAAAACGTGTACCGTAGATACGTTGTTCTTCAGGAACCGATGAACGCTTCACAACTTTGAATCTACTATTCTTCATGAGTCCTTCCAACTCTTTCCTGCAAGCATCGATAAACGAATGTGCATCGCTCTGAGGAGCAATAACCATTTTCGTAGATCGAAACATCACCATACACTGTTCATTCCCAATTGAGGTACATTCGTTCTTTTCCTTCTCATCAAGTTCTTTTCTCATTGCTATTGACTTCTTTCTTTCGTGTACAGTAGAGGTCTCGTCGAGATGAGAACGAACAACAGGCTTCGCTACAGTAGATCGAAAAATCTTCCGACCCTTAGGCAGCTGCACGACTACAGTCTCGCCATCAATCTGAATGAAAGGATAGGGTCCATCCCATTTCTCAGTTTTGTCGCGATACACATACACCAGGGATCCAGCAGGGAGTTTTCGTAACTCTGCACTCGCTTCAATGCGCTTTGGTCCATGATTATGCCTCAAGCCGAAAGCAATTCGTTTGGCTGCTTGTTCCTTTTGCACAGCTTTCGTGGCTGCATCCATGGCTTTTGCACGTTGCAACTGCGTTTCCGCACAGCCTTTCTTTGCTGGTCGCGGCAGGGCACCAGAAACCAACAGTGTGGGACAAAGACCTTCTGGTCCAATGGTGTAGTTAACGCTTTTAAGTGCCATCTGCAGGCATTCATAATTGGTCTCCGAACGAGGAACTGAATCGCGAATCTTGCTGTATGCAACGCGAGGAGATGCATGATATCGTTCGACGTGGGACATTGTTGAGGGAAACTCGATCGGAGATTCCATGACAGTCACGCCATCCACAGTTGCGTTGGCAGCCAATTCGGCGGACACAAAGTTCGTTCCTTGGTCGACGTGTAATAAATCAGGTGGACCCAGATAAACCCGACTCCAACACTTCATAATCATTTTCCAGACAAGCTGAGAAGTCATGTTCTTCAGAAAATGAGCGGCATTGAAGTGCGTAGTTTCATCCATAAGGTGTAAAACCGGACGACTGTTGATGTACATCACATCTACCGCAATAATATGGTTGAAACGCAAGTCGTCTGTGCCAATAGTAACCTTGGAACGACGTGGTTTGGCAGCGTGTTGAAGACAGATCTGACATTCGCGAAGAATGTCGTCCAGTGTTTTCTGCACTGAGCCCTCCAGGTCACGAGGGCTGGAACGCTTCAGAAGATTGTACAGGCCCTGTACAGAAGGGTGGCCAAACACTCGATGAAGTTTTCGAAGTTCGGACTCAGTGTACATCGCAAAACCAAGGTCCCCAGGCTTCCAGCGGTGAACAAGAAAGTAGTTTTCTATAGCGAGATCTTGCTCAGTGTTTTTGAGCCTCGCTACCTCGTGCTCGATACTGAAGTCCAGACCATTGTCCTTCATGTCCTTCATCCTCTGTAATGATGGCAGATTGTCTTTCATGATCTGAAACTTGACGTCGATAACTAAATCAAGATCCTCAAAAAGAGACTGGGGCCGTTGCAGTACCAATGGCGTTGATTGTACCGCCTATGCCAAACGTTGCACGACGTGAGTCTATATCAATGTGCATGGGTACATTAAATTCTTCGCAGTACGCGCGGTACTGGGCGTAAGACATGACAGAAGATCGGTTAGCACAGGAATCAATGAGGATTCATTTGAAGCGCAGTGGTTCACCCATTGATAAAGTAGAGAACATGGCTGCCATGCTAGACTTGAGATCAGTAGAGAATGTTCTACCGTGCAAAAAAGTGGAGTTGGCCAGGTACACTTCGGTATCTTTATGAAGACTGTCAGCCTCTGCGGCGAGACATACTGTGTCTTCATCATCAGAATCCGAGAATTGAACGTCTTCGGAGCTCTCAGGACTCTCCTGAAAACCGTTAAGCTGTTCAGAGATATATGCCACATCGTCCACACTGACCATCGCCGAAGGATGGGAGGACCTGAGAAGCTTGATCGCAGCACGCACTTCTTCCGGAGAATGACGCGTATGGGCTTTGTGATCCTGTCCGCAAACATAACACCCCTTCACTCCTCTGATCCACCTGGAAGGGAATCTTCGAGGGCGACGGTAACGTTGATATTGGGCCGGAGAGTTGAAAGATTTCTTGGCTTCTCTACCGTACCTTCTTCCAAGACCGTAAAGCGCCGCATCTGCATCTACTTCCTGGGATACATGATAGTTTGCTGACCTTTTTTCATGCGACAAGAAGGTCGCAATGCGGTTCATTGCATCCTGTGCTGTCTTGGGAACGCGTTCACGGAGAGATTGCTGCATGCGATCTCCGTCGCATGCGATAACGAGCTGATCTCGGAGTGGATTGTCGTGCCGGTAGTTGGCAGACAATTGCTTCTGAAGTGTAGAAAGTTTGAATGAGAAAGCTCGGAACACCTCCGCTTCACTCTTCTCGGGGTCTTCCTTCATAACGTTAGAGATCTTCATTGTCTGCCACTGTAACAAAACACGATTCAGTTGCTCCTCACTCGTATACAAGTCGAATGGTTTCTTACGAACAGCATCGAAGGTGTCACCGGGGCGATACATACGCGTTAAGTATGACAGAGTTTCTTTCTTTAGCATAACAGGTAGTGCTTCAGCCTTTTCTTGCTCACTTAAACGACAAGTAAGAGACAAAGTCTCGTACAGTACAAATGCGGAAGAAATGTCCTCGTCACAGCGACCACTGAACTTTTCACTTCCCTGATAGGCACGCATAAAGCCGTTGATGACAAGGGAATAATTGCTGGAGCTTGGTTCCTGGGACTTAGACGAGTTCAGAGAGGCTGTGTCATTATTGAGAGCTGTGCTCGGCTGCGCTATCTTTTCTGCCACGCCACCAGCGATACGCCTTGCATTGGATCTGCGTTGCTCGTTAGCTTATTGATGATCTGGAACTTGATGGACAGTATCCGAACCGTTGTGCTCGCGGTTGCAATGCTCTGCTTCATGGCTGTCATGTGTTTGATTAATAGGAACAGTGCGGTTTTCTGTAAGCGCTTCCGCTCTTGGCTTTTACTGCAGGAGACCTTCGGTCCTTGAGCGCAACAACTGGCTTTCTGACCCAGGGTTCTATGTAGCTGGGACAAAGCTTTTTTGCAATGGGCACTAAACCAGCGCTAGTGCTTTGGGAAAGAACCGCTTACGTCTTACATGCACAACATGTGAGAGTAAAAAAGCAACCCATCGCTGTGCCATCTGCTTTGGCATGGCTTCGATAGTGTGCCTGCGGAACGTCTCCGTGTATTCTATCCAGAGAGATTCTCCCGTGAAACCGGTAGACTTCAAAGCATCAAGCATGCTCCTACAGTATTCTAACACTTCGTCTTGACATGCTTCTTTCTCAGGATCTCTAGCGTTGATGCATATTGGCTCCAAATCGTCAGCTTCATATGCGAAAGTATCGGGCGAGTTCTGTGTCTCTGCAAGCGTCGCAGAGAGATTGGTCTGCGCAGCCTTTTCCAACGTTGGCGAGTTTAGGGGACTGTGAAAATATTCTCGGCCGGACATATTGCGTAGATATATTTGTTGAGAAACGGTCAAGAAGACTGATGACAGTTATAACTATCAAACGGGCGCGGGTTCGAACCACAGGCGCGCGCGTGCCCGGTAGCCCGGGGTGCGTTGCTGGGGTTCAACGAGGAACAAGCAGACGCGGGGTAGTCCGCCGGGCGCGGGAAGCGCAGACGTACAGTAGATTAGAGGTCGGTGGAGTTGTAGTATAAATCGTTGTTGATGTTGTGGTTCTACTAGAGAGCTTATGTGCCCTCAAAATCTACTAAATACATCATTAGCACTACACGTGGATGCATAAATCACAATTTCGTTTAAGCATAAGACAAGCATTATCATCAAGGGCAGATCGTTTAGCATACAGATGCACATGTACACATGTACATGTACGCGTCCACGCATTGCCAGTAGTTGCAGAGTCTCTTCTTCCTGCAAACGACTAAGATTATTCACAGTTGAAGCCTTGCCCGTCGACGACGATGATGAAGATATCCCCTGGTTTCCACTCCAATATGACTCGGACTAGGACCTGATTTCGGACGACGTCTGTGGCGATATTCCCGTAAAAAGACGGTGAGTAACCGGACCCCGATTCGTTTGCGCCGATCACACACGAGGAAATGATACGTGAACAGCACGGAGATCAGTTTTGTAGGAAGATAAGCGCCCAGTTAAATGGCGGTGCCGATATCTCTTTTGGGGTTGACTCCCAAGGTTACTTGGTAAGGACCGTCCGGCCTTTTTCACAAATCGTGGTTCCACATTCCCTCCAATCGAGAGTTCTATACCTCTCTCACTTTTCGAGGTTGGCTGCTCACCCTGGTGCAAGGAGACTGTACATGACATTACGCCGGGACTTCTACTGGCCCGCTTTAGCGTTGGATTGCTACGCCATTGTGCGGTCGTGTACTCATTGTGCTGGAGAACGAGTTAAACTACGACGCCATGCGAAGAAATTAACCCTGTTCCTGGCACGGGCCCCTCTAGAGTTTGTGGCTATCGATATTTTCGGTGAGTTTCCCCGGAATTCCCGTGGAAACAAAAACCTTCTCGTTATAACGGACCATTTCTCTAAACTAGTCCGGACAATCCCGTTGAAAAGATTACCGCACCAAGCTTCGCTGAAGCCTTTGTTAGACATTGAGCTTTAGTTTACGGCCCACCGGTTAGTCTCCTCTCGGAAAACGGACCGCAATTTGTTGCGCGGTTCTTCCAGGATGTCGCCAGGATACTCGATGTGAAGAATTTGTTCACAAAGACGTAACAGCCCCAACGTAATGGGCAAGTGGAGCCGTGTAACCGAACGTTGTTGTTCGCGTTGCGTGCATATATGATTGATCACCCCCGAACATGGGACTTGTACATCGATACGGTAACTTATGCCTACAACAGGCAGGCTCATATAGTTACTGGTCTCTCTTTGAACTAGTCCTCTCACGGCCACCGCCGCCGGTTGCAGTTGAACTTCAGCCGACGCTGGATAAGCCCCTGTATACGACTGATCATTAAATTGAATGGAAGGCTTGGCTCGCCTCAATGGTTCCCGTCGCGAAATCCACGACGGCGAAGGCACAACTAACTTACAAGCGAAATTTTGATGCCCGAATCTGTCAGCCACTTTCCTTGATAGAGAAAGGACAATTCGCCTTTGTCAGAAAGCAGTACTACAACCCTGAGAAGGAGAAATGCCACAAACTCTCGCCTATCGCTGATGGTCCCTACAAGGTCATCTCAGTAAACGAAGATACAGTGGTACTGGAAGTTGGTAATACCCACGAACGCTTTTCTCGTGATTGCGTGATACAAGGCCCCAACCCGAGCACGGAAGTTATTACTAACGCCCGAGCTCGGGATGGCCAATCCAACAACACTACCCAAGAAGGCATGGATTTCCATCCCAATGCAGTTGCGCAACCCTCTCGAGGACTTTCGGGCCTACCAATTATATCAAAGCAACCAAATTCTTCGGATTCTCCGACTCTAATTCGCTCTCACTTTCGAGCGGCTGTCAAGCCGTAATCAGGCGGGAATTTAACACCCTACGTCACTCCAACTAAGGAGGAGGGGCAATTGACCGCCTGGTAGCGAAAGCCATACCTTTTTCGCGATCTATTCCTCGTGTCTCACGGTTATCTGAAGTGGAAAAGCCTCCTGGCTTCGTGTTCTGGAACGGATATCTCGTTTGCCAGGTCTGCAGCTCCGCAATCGAGCGTTGAAACTACCATGAATGCCCAAATCTCTGCGGACGACAGCACTCTTGTCAACCAAACTACTCCACCGGATACCGATGTGGCCCCACCTCAGCCTACTGGAAATGACCCCTCTGCCGAGAAAGTGTCGTCAGACGATGCTGTCCAACACACTCCAGTACAGGATAGAACCGTTGGCCTTATTCGGAGGGCACCCTCGACACAGTCGGAAAGGAGCCTGATCAGCTCGCCTCCGAAAGAAAGTATTGACACAGGACACCTGGATAATCGCTCGAGAGATTCAGTGGATGCTCCGCCGTCACATATCGTCCAAGACCTGTACACCTCAACCGCCACGAAGGCGCAAGAGAAAGAAGTCACCGCAGACCCTGGGGTTGAGAACACACCTATTCCGGAAGGTTCAACACACGATGAAGTGGAAAACTCTCACCCCCATGTGGGCTCGGATGACTCATCATCTCCACTCGTCGAGGAGGGTCTACCAAGTACCCGTCAGAGCGGTGCAAGCTACCCTAACGGGCGGCACACTCTGAAAAAGCAGTCTCACGCCCCACTAACGGGGCGAGGCACTCTGCAAGAGCAGGAGAGCCAAACGAAAATGTGTCACATGGCACGCGCTGTGCACCAAAGAGTGGGGGCTCTCCGTCGCAACGCGATATTGCTATCACCACCCGCCACGCGAGGTCATGTGAACCGGCGCGCGCCGTTGCCACCGAACCGCCTCCTCTTCGCGAACCGTCGCGCACAGGAAAAGGTCGGCTCAGCACCCGTGCGTCCGGAACCCAGCCACCTGGTAAAGAATCACCCCCGCAGAGGAGCTCAGCCCCCTCTGCTGAAACAGGCACGGCTCTTCCGCAGCTGGCGTCAGACCTACAGCCCACCCTGGTACCGTACCGACAACGCCGTCAGGAACCACCGTGGATCGGGGGAGCGCAGGACCCGCGAAGCGGGATGTCCACGCGAAGAAGTTTGTAATCGACCGTATCGTCGCGCATAGCTATCACCCCGATGGTTATATCCAGTACCAAGTTCGTTGGTATGGATACCCGCCGTCTAGTGACACGGACGAACCGGTGAAAAATTTACCCCGATCGAAGATTGTGCAGTACCATAGCCGTATAAGAACGGGAGTACCCAGTACGATCAATTACGCCCTCGTAGGATAAAAAACAGATCAGATCAGACCACGACATCGTCGTCACAAACACTCCCGTTTGACACCGTTGTCGTCCTTCTTGATACCAAAGAAGGCGTGAAGCTCAGAAAGAGATAGAGGGCGCCATGAATCGACCTCAGAAAAGAAGAAGAACCACTAGAACAGGGAGAATGGCATCTCGAGAAGAGAAGATGAAGGAGAAGCCTCGAAAAGAGAAGAAGAAGAAGAAGAGAGAAGATAAAATTTGGCCTGGAAGATCAGAGTTGACCCAAATCACTCGGTCGTAATTGAACTATATTGCCCCCGCTAATCGGGAAGACAACCGCCAAGCGTAGGCTAGAGCTGCCCTCCCCCTCACGAGGAAGGTCCAGCACCCCTCTGTGATCCAGGAAGATGGCCCTGAGGCCCTGGCTGTGCTAGTATCGCCGCCCGCAGTTGCGTGATATCGCTGGCCGCTCCGGAAGCGTCCACCTCGAGTTCTCCAAGGAACTGGGAGATAATGGCTGCGCGGTCAGGCCCAGCTGCGCTGGCACCCGATTCCTCGCCTTCTACTGGATCTGTGTGAAAATGATCACCGCCGTGAGATGTACCCACGTTGGAAGCCTGATTCAACACACCCATGTTTGGAGCCTGGTGCACGAACGCGAGAGAAAACCTGGACGCCCTCGGAGCAGCATATGCTGGCTGGTTAGAACCCTCAGCTTGATGAAGTTGACCGCCGTTGCTGGCGATGCCGATCCCAGAAATCTGAGGATCGTTGTCGACCATCGGGTCCGGGCCTTGTTAAGGTTGGAAGTATCCGTCTGCGACGATGTAACCCGTCCGATGCCTTGGTGGAACTGCGCGTTCGAGATCGCACAGAGCCGTAGCTTCCACTTCGGAGATGAATCTCCGTTCCACAAGGTCATAGCACACGTAGTCACTCGCATACGGAGTTTGACGTCCCGGAGACCGGTCAGCAGGGTTATTGCCCTAGTGACGACTGCTCCAAGTGAGAGGTACTGCATTCCAGTCGACCTGGTTCATCTCATCAAGAAGAGAGATCACTTCATTGTAGGTACCGGCTCTACCGAGTACAAGGGAGAGATCCAATGAACGGATTCCATTGCACACCCGCGTTGGAAGGTACCTCAGTGGGAACGGGTCGTACACTTCGAAGAGAAGATACGCCACACAGCTGGCCACCCACTCGGTGAGGACGATTGACCACCACCCAGAGAACAGATTGGTGGTCAACCGACTACCAATATAGGTGAGACACGGCAGAAGCTCTATATAGCAACCCAAGTGGGTCTCGTACGCCGCCTACATTCGTGGCAGAGGAACAGAGAGTCCACGTTTGTACTGAGGTTGGATCCTTTCGGCTTCCGGGTTCTGATACGGTATCGTATACCTGGCTAAAACCCTTCGATCGCTGATGTCGTAGAAGTCATGAAAACTGCAGCTTGATTGGGAGGCGAATCTTCTTCTATAGCTCCGTATCGGGAGAGGTCATCTGCACCCTTATTTGTATCACCTGAACGATACACGATCTCAAACTCATACTCAGCAAAAAAAGTCTAGCCATCTGACCAATCTGCCATGTGTATCTTTCTTCGTGAACGCATACTTCAAAGCTTGGGGATCGGTAATTAGTTGAATTGGTTGGGAACCAAGCAAGTATATTTTAAATTTCTTTAACGCAAAGATGACCGCCACAGCTTCTTGTTCACACACAGAGTACTTCTTTTCAGCTGCTGTCATGGTCTTGCTTGCATATTTTATAAAATGAAACATGCCATCAGGTTTCTTTCGGGCGAGCACCGCTCCTAATGCAACAGACGACGCATCCGTCTCCACGCGGAACGGGGTTTCGAAATCTGGAAATGCCAGAACAGGCGGGCTGGAAAGTTTCTTCTTCCAGGCATCTAGCACATCAGGCGGGATTTCTAGTCGGTCAGTACCTGAGATAGAAGCATGCAAAGGTGCCGCTGTTTCAGCGAGATGTGAAATGAAGCGTCAGTAATATCCGGCAAGTCCAAGGAAGCTTCTTAACTCAGTAGGAATGGTGGGAACTGGCACTGATTGAATCGCTTCGATCTTCTTGATGTCTACGGATACTCCGCCTCGATTCACTATATGCCCAAGAAGATGAATCTGCGATTGGGCAAAATCACACATCGTGATCTTAATCTTGAATCCATATGAGGCAATCGTTTCCAATGCCCGTTGAAAGTGGTCCGTGTGTTCATTAAGGCTACTGAAGAATTTCACAACGTCATCCAAGTTTTACACCAGAAGGAGAAGAAGAAGAGGAAGAAAAAGAAGAGGGAGAGGAAGAAGAAATTCGTGAAGAAGAAGTTTGCGGAACCCTTTCGAGCTCAAATAGGTTGAAATTCTCTTGTGGAACCCTTTCCCGCCAACGTAGGTCGATTGTACTGTACTATCTTCGTGCGATTACGATGTCAGCTTCTCAAGAAGGCATCCTTGGCAAGCTTCCAAAGCTCACAGTACCAACTGAATAAATCTTGTGGCGGCACCGTCTACTCCTGTATCTTCTTCACCACGACGCATTCCGAACTGGCTTGAATCCCCACCCCGAGAGATTCAACGTGAACAACCGGACACGCAGATCGTGGTTTGAGAAGTCGGTCAAATCCAAGAACACTATCACATTGTGCCTTGTTGACTCCCCTCTAGCACTCTTCCAAACAATTATGGACGATGGCGAGAAGTCTACCAAAGAGTTATGAGACGAGCTTAAGCCTGTATATACCACTTCGAACACGCAAGCCGTCTAAAACGTACGTCACAGGTTGGACACACTGATGTACAAAGAAAACGATGACTGAAACAAATGTGTCTCAAAGTTCTTGGAATTCGTTGGAGAGCTGGCTACATACGACGAAGAACTTGCAGATAAGGAGAACGTTTCAAAGATCATCCGAAGGCTTCCCAATTCCTTCCTTTCTCTGGCCATGACGTCAAACCTTATTGACATTGGATTCGATTCTATCGTCAACACAGTCGAAACAGAAGTCGCTCAACGCATGAATCCGAACAGCATTCAGCAAACTCATTCCGCTACAAAGCCAGAATCGACACGACCCAGAGCACACATGGCAAACAAAGGTGGACGCCACAACGCCATCATAATAATAATAAGCTTACAATGGTAAAAGGCCGCAGCGATGACAACTGCTACTACTGCGGACGTCTTGGGCATTATGCGAGTGATTATTACAAACGCAAACGAGACCAGTCGGACAACAATCAACATGAAAAATCCTGTTCTGACCGTCGACAGGCGACCCGCTCAAATTGTGGCACTCGTCGATCGCAACGCGATCAAGATGAAAACCGATATGGACAGCGACAGTCTAATTGGAAGTCTCGCTTTCCACCAAAAGGGGGTGATGATGGAAACCGGAACTCGTACCCCAGATCCTATATGGTTCAAAGACATGACGATCCTTCTCCCTCACCTCCGTTTAACTGTAGCATGGCGAAGTATAAGAGTAATGTCGCACTTTTACCTCAAACCAAGGTGGAATCTGCCTACATCAACTCGGGGGCCACACATCATTTATTCCATTCGCGTAAATCATTCATCCGATACAAGCGCATTGAAATTAAAACTGTCCAGGCTGCTTCTGGCACAGCTCGTCTTGTCGGAAAGGGTCACGTGTGGATCCCTCTGAGCAGTGCCCCCGTCGTTGAAACCTACCAAGCTCCTGCGTTTCAATCGAAGATTCTCTCAGTGGGGGTACTAAGTATGGACTTCATGGCGGTTTTCACCTCCACCATTCGCCCCTTCAACGGATGTTTCATCATGAATGCCAAACGAAACTCACATATCATTGGGGAGACAGAAATCCACCATGGTTATACAACATGATTGTCTGGAGCACGCGGGAAAGTTCAAAAGCACCAGAAACCATAGTTTTGAATGCTGCAATATATGTTTCTAAAAGTTTAATTCTCTGTCATTGTGGCAACCAATATTCATGTATAGATTTACGCAGCCAAAGGAGTCTTTTATTTTTTAATGGCGCCGTAGATTTACCTAATGCGCAACTACATCCGTCAGTATATGCATTTTGAAACTAATTTGAAACTCTTTCTTCTGTTTTTCACAAGGGTATTAAAAAGATATATCGACCAAACTATGTTTTCTGCTAAACAAACCTGAAAGTGTAGTTAACAAAGTGTAGACTTATATGTCAGTCACTACTGCCAAGGAAACTTCCTATTCTGCAACGAGAAAAAAATTTCATTTCCACCAAAATATCTATGCCTTGGATCACATTTTTCAATATGGAATAGTTAAACAAACGTTCTACACTTTATGTGACTAAATATTTTTAATGTGAACTGATTTCCTCGAAATGCCACAGTTCAAGCGATATTCATTATTTTGCTAGTCTCTGCAGTGGATCAAATAAATCTATTTGTTACTTCCACATACTCTTAAGTCTATTTTTACTCAGGCTAAGCGTCCATTAATTCCTATCTGTATATCTTTTGGATAATTGGAAATACTTTGACTACTTATATGTATGTACAGAAAAAATACTTGTTTATCACTCTTTTTTGTGAAACGTCAACCATAAATAACCCCTTTCACATGTTGTTGCGCTATATATCTATGGCTTTAGTCTTTACAAAAATATGAAGTGATGACACTCTCGTTCTTTTATACAATTTATAACAGTTCTACGGCTTTCACCAATTTTTTCCCTCTGAATTGAATAGAACTATTACTAGACTGCAAAAGTGTTCATGCGGATTACATTATACTCTTTCTAAACAAGTCTTCTCCGTTTTCAATTTCCAAGTACACAATATTAGCAACAGCAAAGAAGCACATAGAGTGAAGACGAGGCTTGTGTCTGAACTTGGAACCCAGAACTTTATATTTCTTCATTCTGTGATTAAACTTCTCATGGCGAGCCCTTATTTGTTTGTGCTTTGCACGGTGTGCTGAAGACACCGAAATTGGGGTAATACATTTCTCGTCCATATACCCGTTGTCTGCGAAAACACGTTCACCCTCCTTTAAACTTTTCCTCATTTTCTTTCTGAAAATTGTGACGTCGTTTGCTTCTCCACATGGAAAGGGACCGTAACACCAAACCACCTGACCAGAGAGTACACTCAAACCAATTTCATATCGAAGACCTGGCCCATGAAACTTATGAGAAAACCACCTTGAAGAAAAAGGAGATGGCTCCAGTATTTGAAAATCAACTCCGTCGACTGAGACATGTACTTTGTCTTCCTTCCTACATTCTCTTTTCTGCCATTTTATCTACAGTTTAGTTAGTATTTGTTTTGGGGCATTTAGAAACTTGTTTTGTACATTCCAGTGATAAAGTAGAAATTTGATTGACAACAAGCCAGTTATACTTTCGAAAAGTCTTTTCATCAACACCCACAATTTGAGAATTGACTGATTCAGTGGCATAGTTTTTTAAAAACAAGAGACTCCAAAGCAAGTGAACTGGGCGAATAGAATTCGAAAGTGCTGGATTAATTCTACGCCACAAATCCGCGCATACGGGAGGGTTTGCTCCAAAGGGAGCAAGAAAGCGTCTATTTCTTACCACATAGCTGAGTCCGATACTTCGTTTTATAAGGACCCCCGCGGTGTTCTGAAATTGGGCAGGACTGCAATACATGTCGAAGTTGAAGGTCAGATCTTTCGCCCAGGATAAGAATGTTTTCGTACAGGTCCCATGAACCGATTTTGGTCTGCGCCGGAACAGAACTATAAAGGTTGTTCAACATGAACTGACTCTTGTTGTGTTACGCAGTTGGTAGCTCGCCTACTACCGTGTGTCTCTCTGGAACCTTTGACTTAATTACATTAATTTACCCTAAATCGTTTTGTGAGAGTAAGAGATTCACCAGAAAACACACAAATTCAGATGATACGTAAGCGTTGCTAAGATTAAATCTGGTTCTCCGAACTACTGTTCCATTCATTTCGGTTTCTCACGTATTCGCATATGCAGCATCCTGAACTTTTACTGTAAATAATCACAATGTAGGTGCAAAAAAGTTTCATGTCTTACATCCTGTCAATTTCAAAGAGGTAAAACTAGAAAATGGTGAAACAGGGGTCTAACTAATTACATTTAGTTAAATTTAATCTTCAAGAACTAAAATAGGCCGTTCTCTAAAGAGCACAAGTTTTTGTTGCGGTTGTGAATCGCTGTTCTCTCTTAGAGTTATCTACACTCCGTTAAAATCCCTCTCTAAAGATATGTTTAGAACGCTCAAATGGTGCCTGGCTAGGTTATAATTTGGATTTTAATATGCGGTTTTTTACGGTTTTTCTTAAAACTTTCACTTTTAAAACATCATAAGTTTGAAGATTGAAGACTTTCGGGCGGCTGTTAAAGTTTGTGTTTATTTAATCGGTTCCATTCTATGAACTTACATAGAAGAGCGACGGGAGGGATGAATATTTTAAGAGATCGGCACATATAAACTTTGGGCTTTGACGGCCTTGACGTGAACAACATAATTTTATATACATAAAGGTTACAATAACTGTTAACTACTTATATTACAAGCAATTATACTGATAATTAGAGAAACAACAGAGAAAAGCTTTCAAGTAACTGACATTTTTGCTACTTTTCTGACTAACGCTGTTGTTTTCTACCAGATATTATGGTTACCAACAATAATTCAAGGCATACGAGATGTGTAATTTTTTAAAGGTATCTTTCCGGCAGTCATGTTGGTCTTGTCCCATGTTCTAACGTATATGAATTTTATCAATTCAAGAATTAGAGAAAAACACTACCTTGGGTATGCCCAACTTGTTACAGTAACGAGAGATATAGATTGTTGGAAAATCACGTAATGCAACGACAATACATTCCATGCAGAATTACGTGGCACATTTGTAGAAGATACAAGCTATTGCGGGGTCTCCAATTCAGCGAGCTACTATAAAAGACTGGAATGATGCTGTTCAGTAGTGATGGGGAGAAATCACACACACCCCACTGTCTCATGTTCTTTTCTTTCCTTCACACGAAACGCGATGCCGTCGAGGCTTTCAAAAAACTCCCCAGCCATCCAACTATTACGGGCTAAGTTTCAGAAGAAGGAACTGAAAGGACATGAAAACGTTCGGGCAGTATGGGAATCAGACCCCTTATTTCAGCAGCATAAACTCTCCAACTTCCGAACCTGCTTTTCAAATATAAAAACAGCCTTTTTGACTGCATCACAAACTGGTATGTACATTACAACTTCTTTTTCAAGCCACGAAATGTATCTAACTTCTGTTTCAAAAGAGGGTGAAGATTTGTTCCTCAACCGCAGGTGTAGCGATGAACAGGATACCCCACGTAAGCGTAAGAAGATTATTTCCTTAGAGGCTGATGCCTCTGATCATGAAGACATTAGGGCGTCTGCGGATTTTGGGGAAGAGTTACTAATGGATTCTACAGTTTTAAGCCTTTCTATATGATCTCTGTTTGGAAGGAGCCTGTTCGCATGACGAACAGAGTGACTGTTTCCATTTTACTGCCTTCTGGGGTCGGACCAGGCCAGTTTTCGATTCGTATTGAGCCGAACGGGGAGTTTCTGTTTCTCACTATCGTTTGGCCATTTGTTCTAAACGACATATCATTACTCCACCGAAAATGGTTGCGATCAAAGCAGGAGACTAAGCTTGAAGCATATCATCCCAAAATACTTGGGTTCGAGAAGGCCCTGAAAACTGTGAGGTCTTCAATAAGTGATCGGGTGGAGTCTCACAGTCGCATACCATTGCCATTTCCAGTGCAAACACATATCTTTGAGAAGAGCAACTTAGCTTTCAAAGAATCAGAGGCCAAAGTAGTGTATGTAGATTTAATATCATCTGTGGATGAATATGCTATTGAAAAAGATAACGAGGAGTTTGAAGAGCATTAAATATGTGTAACTGGGTCTTAAAAACATTTGGGCAACCGCACACTTCGTGATATTGGAATGAAAAGGTCTTTTTTCGCTATTTTTTACCTATTCCGTTTGCGGAGTCAAATGGATATTTGTATAACTATATGTATAATGTTATCCGAACATTGTAGTATGAAGTCATTAATGGAAATGCTTTTCTAACCTGTGTTATGCGTAAAATGAAATGTATTAATTCTTTTAACAACATTATATTGATCGAGATTTTTCAGTTCTACAGTAAAATTCAAAACAGACACTGTATGAAAGTTATTTCGAAATAAATATAGTCTCAAAATCTGTAATTGCAACGTTACTTTGTTTTCCACACCCAATATGTTAATAATTTGTTCCATTTTTGCGTTTTCTTGCAATTAGAGATTGGCGTTGTTTTTTCCTTCAATTTTTTTTAGTCGTTCGAAACACCAAAGTAAGAAGCTACATCCGTGGTTACTAGAAAACTGCTAGTAATACGTTTCAAGCTTATTGCCATTGATATAACAACAAACAAAAAAAGAGACGTATTTAGACGATTATGTCCTCTTAGGTGATTGATCATGTTTTTGAATAGCACAAAAGACAGCAACGCCATTTGTTTTAGATGGGTTTTTAATTAAAAGTGTAAAATTGTTAATTTTTTTGGGAGACTACATAACTACCATAAAAAAGGTATTTTGGTGTGAAGCTTGAAAATATAAAAAAGCAACTGTTCACAGTGTTGATCATGAATAAACAGAGACTTTAAAGAAAGCCAAGAGCTTTAGATTATGGAATATTGGTGGTTTGGAGATTTCCCGCTCGCTCCCGGGGGGACAACAAACAGTCATGATGGTCAACGCCAGTAATAACAGAGAAGAACTGGCTATGGAATAGCATGGGCAAACTGGTCATTTGGACCCAAGCAGGTATCAGAATCTCGCCAAATCTTTCGAGTCCGTTCCCTAAGTTCAACGCTTTATCCTGAATTCATTAACGTCCGTCCCCTGCCTCACTGGGAAACTGAAACGAAACCCACTGGTGGCTTGCCCCCGGTCTGTTTCCACACCACAGTCGTTGGATCTCATCCCCACGGATGTGTCTGGAAAGATCTCGCCCTCTCTCTCAGGGGCAATCTATGCTCTAGCAATATTGGACGACCATACCTCGAAGTTTGATGTATTCTTTTTCGAAGAAAAGACCAAACCAGGCATCTTAAAACATCTGGAATGATACAAACGTCGTTCGGAGCTGGAACTAAACCACTCGGTTAGCTTGAAGAATGTTTGCCTGGACGGGGCCGAAGAAAACAAGAGCAACGAGTTGGACAAGTTCTGCTTCGATCATGGCATCTCTTTGGACTACTCTCTAGCCTATGCATCGGAGTCTAATGGAACTGCAGAAAGGCTCATCCAAGAGCATTGGACTAGGGCTGGCGTTCTACGTTTTCTAGCAAAATTCCGAACGCCTTCTGGGCCGAAGTTATGAATCACCCGAACTGGTTAACGAACCGAGCCCCATCCTCAAGGATACAGGAATGGATTACTATCCTGTAATGGGACCCAACAACCAAAATTGACTTCGCACACATTTCTACTTCTGGTCAGCCTGGCCATGCCTTCACATACCGCTCCAAAACCGTTGCCATCAAGAAGTTCCTTTCTTGCTCTGTGTTTGCGCACTTGGTGGACATGCAAGGCGACACCACAATCGCTCCGGTGTTCGAACCGGAGAATGACTCAATTGTCAATTGTCATGTATTGAACTTTAAGTAGGTTAACTACTCTCCCATTCCAAACATCTCCACTCCCCTGGAAGGGATAATTGGTCAACATGAAACCAAGGAGATGGAACCTATCTTACAGAGCGGGAATGTTTCTTACTAAAAGGAACACTTGGTGAGGGCGTTCACTTCAATCACGAAGAACTGCTTGCAAGTTTGAGTGTCAAAGAAGACTGTCGAAGACCCGAACGTATCTAGCAGCTTCAAAGAAGCTTGCAAGTATTCTGGCTGGTGCGAAGCGGTCGAGCATGAAGTCAACGCTATGGTCAGTCGAGAAACATGGGAACTCGTACCTCGAGATCCTGGAGTGTAACCGGTACCCTTCACATAGGTCGTCAAGGAAAAGATGCTTGATAGTTTTTGAAAGAATTTCTAGAAGAATGCACGCTGCTGTCTACGGGAAGACAAGCAGAAGCCCTTCATCGACTTAGATCCATTCAAAACATATGCGCCCGTTGCCTGTCACGAGACACTGCGCATTCTTCTTGCCTCCGCCGCGGCGCATAATTTCTTGCTCGAGGCAGCCGACATTTCTAATGCGTATCTTTACGAGAAGCTCGACATTCCAATTATAATTGAGCATCCCATGGATTCAATTGGCATTCAACAGAAGCCCGGACATGTCTGCAAATTACACAACTCTATTTATGTAGCATTACAAGCTGTTATAGTCCGGGGCTCACTGTTTTCGGAAACCCTCCTTTCTTGGAATTTAGTCGTGTCCTCATTAAACTCACGCGTATTTATGTTCCCCGAGGGAGTTAGTTTCTTGATGGTAGCAGTCATAGTGGACGACTGCGTATTCGCTGCTAATTACTCTACCATACTCTTCAAGTTCAAGGAGAGGCTTTCGCAAACGTTCGATGTCAAGCTCTACGGGGAGTTGAAATCTTTCATCGGTTGGATCATCCAACGTTCCCCTCTTGGCATCAATGCCAACCACATGGCTATGCTTCACTGCTACTGAAAAAGTTTGTGGTATAATGCACAAAAAGGGAGAGAGTCCGAAGCGGTCTTGAGACGGGAGCGGCGGTAGCGTACAGTCTTGTGACTGTAATGAATCCGAGCGGAGAGAACGGGCAAAAGCACCGGGCGGTCGAGGGGAGAGTGGACGATTGGTATCACCAGGCACGTACAGGAACGTGCAGAAGGGTACGAACGGTCTGAGAAACCCAACAAAGAAGTAGCCGTGCGGTCTATCGTTAGTGCAAACTAGCGAAGAAGACGTTCGGCAGAAGATGCTTGTCGTTTACGATTGGGGCCTCGGGAGATCCGAGCTACAACTAAATATCGGGTCTGGGCCCTATTACTAACTACTGTACGATCGGACTAATTTGCACTGTCACTACCAAGTCCGTACACGCGGCCAACTTGTACGTTCGGCCAACCCGTTCGGCACTCGATCACCAACTTGTACACGTGGCGGTGCCACTGCACCGGCCAACCGTGCACTACCCCTCCGTACGTGAACGGCCAATCGGATATACAGAGCCCCAACCCGGGCCCACTACAGTAGACCCTTGGTATACGGGTACCGCGTAAGATGGATATCCAGCATATTAGGATATGGTAGCCATCTACGCCAGCGAGAACCCGCTTTGGGTAGCTTTAGGAATGATTGCTTAGGATACGGATATAGAAATAATGTAGGAGAACTGGAAAAAGCAAATGTTACATAAAACAGAGGTTTTATGATACAATGCCCCCTTGTTGTAAGGATATATTATTTAATTATAAGGTTTTTCTCCTATGTACAGTAGACCCTTGGTATACGGGTACCGCGTAAGATGGATATCCAGCATATTAGGATATGGTAGCCATCTACGCCAGCGAGAACCCGCTTTGGGTAGCTTTAGGAATGATTGCTTAGGATACGGATATAGAAATAATGTAGGAGAACTGGAAAAAGCAAATGTTACATAAAACAGAGGTTTTATGATACAATGCCCCCTTGTTGTAAGGATATATTATTTAATTATAAGGTTTTTCTCCTATGTAGTTCATAAATTTTTACCGCGATAGCCACCAACCGCGGTTGCACGTAAACGGCTAAAACCCAATAATTATAAAAAAGACTGTGTCGAAGAAGACAGAAACACTACGTTGTTGGAAGAGTTGGCAATTGAGGACAAGCTGAGGTACTTGGCTGTTGTGCTTCTGACTTTAGAGGAGGAAAAGGAAGGTAACAGTCAAGCTGTACTACTTCTAAGAAGAACCCAAAGTTTGTTACTCATTCGACGTATTTCCAATATGACGTTTTCTCGCATAACGTCGTTCTTTGGGGCTCAGTAGGAGCTCGAAACTCTATGCTAGACTACATCAAGACTTCCCTCGTTTTATCCCTAACCGCCTTAGAAGGATGCGAATGCTGTCCATGCTCCGCATCCTTCTAACAAGGGTTTACTGTAGTTCATAAATTTTTACCGCAATAGCCACCAACCGCGGTTGCACGTAAACGGCTAAAACCCAATAATTATAAAAAAGACTGTGTCGAAGAAGACAGAAACACTACGTTGTTGGAAGAGTTGGCAATTGAGGACAAGCTGAGGTACTTGGCTGTTGTGCTTCTGACTTTAGAGGAGGAAAAGGAAGGTAACAGTCAAGCTGTACTACTTCTAAGAAGAACCCAAAGTTTGTTACTCATTCGACGTATTTCCAATATGACGTTTTCTCGCATAACGTCGTTCTTTGGGGCTCAGTAGGAGCTCGAAACTCTATGCTAGACTACATCAAGACTTCCCTCGTTTTATCCCTAACCGCCTTAGAAGGATGCGAATGCTGTCCATGCTCCGCATCCTTCTAACAAGGGTTTACTGTATACTACAAAGTTTGGAATGCAAGAAGCCAACGCGATTGGTACTCTACTGCCATCGAATGCGGGCCTCCTGCCTACAAGGGAAAACGAAAAAGCAATGTTGATCCACCTTGCAGGCAAAAAGATCTTGACCGCAGTGGTACCTCCAAGAACTGGGTTGGTAAATGTAAATTGCACGCAAAAAACCCACGCAGATACAAGTTTGAATCAAAGGCACTGCCACCTAAAAATCGTAGGTGGCAGATTGAGAACGTCTACTTCATAAACAATTCCAGACTCTCCACAGGAGGTCCGGAGGCATCCGCATCTACCGCGGAACTTCCTTTGTCCCCAATATCTTGCCTTCGCGTCCTCCTTTCTTTTCCGTAGCGCGAGCACGTGGCGATGACGAATCTAGACGGACCAACAAGCACTCTCCCCATTTGACCATGCAAACTATCGTTCTGGAATTGGTGAAATATTGTACATTGCCATATCTACACTTCCGGATCTCTTCTTCTTGATTTCAACACTTTCGAACCATCTGCATAACCCTTTTGACCGTCATATGGCAATTTTGAAAAAGATCTTCAAGTATTTTGGCAGGAACCATGCACTATGGACTTCACTTTCATGCGAATCAAATTATATCCCCGACCCAGGCCCGTAAATGTGACTGACTAATCTCTCACCATGAGAAGTCATTATTCACGTAAAAAACAGCCTGTTAGTCACATTTTTCGTCAGTATACTCAATCTAGACCCTTTTGGTAACGGTACGAACAATACGTTCGAAGGCCTGACCCGAGGGGTGTAGCAATCCGCTCTGAACTGCTTTGCGTGATAGCAGCTCGTTACGAACGTATACACGAAGCAGTTCGCACATTTCCGTTGTACTAGAAAATAAAGAATGACACTGTGATTCCTCTCGACCGCCTAAGTCACTGAAAAGCCCCTCTGCAGCCGCAGAAGATGCTTGTGCCGTTAGAAAAGCACGGGCAACAACGTTAAAGGGCATTGGGCTCACAAACGATGTGAAATTGTTAGCCTTCTTCCAATACTCGAGCGCATAGTCGGGCTCCTTGCGACCGCCTTCACGTAGTGTTCTGCGCATCTTCTTGTGAAATATTTCAAACATAACCATCAAGGACGCAGCAGGAACCTCTTCGTTGTTTTCGAGCTATAGAACCTCTCTTATTAAAGCTGCGTATAAAACGCTAATATATGCCTCTTTCGCGCTCGGTAGCATACCCAGAAAATCTAATTTGCACTCATTGTAATCTAGTAGGGCAGCATAGTGAAATAAAAGAGACCGACGACTGTCAGAACTAAGACAACCTACAAGTTCTTCCAATTGATCTGTTGATGTTTCACGGATGTCCAGAGAAACCTCTTTAAAAGCCTTTATGGGCTTCCAGATATTGCTCAGACTTTGATCAAAAGATTGGCAAAGGAGAGAACAAAGATCACGAGAGGCCGGTTTAAGGAGGCGAATTGTTCTGGCTTCATCTCTTGCAGCATCGGCGTTTGCACAACCATGAACAGTAGGTAGAGAAATCAAGGAAATGTCGTCCATTGAGAACAGATCAGTTGTTTCTGTTATTGGCGCGTAATAATCTCGAGAGCTTGGGACCATACAGCACGACATAATCTGAAGAGTTTCATACAGTTCACGTATAAGCCTTGGTGCACGTGACATAGACATATGCCTGTCAGCTTCAAGCTGTCGCGCTACCCGACGGACCTCCTGCAAGATTGTAACAATTTCTGCCAAACCATTCATTTGCTCCTGAGAAAGTATCTGCAAATCAGAAGCGGAGATGGCTAGTTCGTTTGCTACGGCAGCAATGTTTGTCGATCTCGCCAAGAATGTCGTCATAGCCCCCAACTTAGAATGCCATCTTGTCGGTACATCGTGGTTGAGCTTTTGAATTCCGTCATTCGTAATCCCCAATTCGCACTGTTCTCTCTCAATGCCATACTATCTTTAGCATGATAATTAAAATAAGAGGTAACCTTGTTAACATGATCCATGTACTTCTGCCAAGCTGTGCCTTCCTTAAATGTATCATTGACGACAAGAGCCAGAAGATGAACAACACATCGTATAGATCCGTTATAATCAGTAAACAAATCGACTGCTTTTGCGGTCGCCGGCTCGCTGTCTGATGTCAGTGTAGAAATGATGAGTTCATCGGAACCAACAACCAGGTTAGATGAAACGATCTCCTGTAACACAGAACAAAGATGGGATGGGTTCTTCGGCAAGTTGGACATGTTCAATACGGCGATTGGAACGCAACATAATTTCCAATCTCTATCTACAAAATGCCATGTCACTCCCATTATTGGAGTCTGCAATTCTGTGCTTCATCCATTAAATGTTACGGATCCCGTCCTTGCCAATTTTACTGTTTTCTGAAGCATTGAGCAGATTGCTTTATAGGTACGCAAGAGATTGGATTCAATGCAGAATTTGCTTCCGATCTGTAGTCTTCCACCGAATAGGTCCACCAATCCTTGTAGAAGTGGTTTCCCAATTCGCAAAATTGGGATCTCAGTATAGGACGCATATAATATTAGAGCTACACTTTAAAGAAGTTTTGGCGGTAAGTGGTTGGGGAAATCCTTTGTTGTCGGCGTTGTCTCACGTTGGTTAGAGAAAAATCTTCCAGTACCGGTTCCTGCATTTGTCTGTACGTAATCAGTTTTTGCTTTGTTGATGATACTTTCCATCTCTCTTTCTGTGCCATTGTGATCGTCGCAGTATATGAGCTTTTCATATATTTATTTGTGATATGTTTTATAGTGGAGAACTATATTGCTGTTGGAATAAGCTTTGTTTATTATGCGCATAATATTGCAAACTTTGCATATAAATGACGGTTTAAAATCATCCTGAATTATACTCGCTGCAATGGTGCTCCACATGGACGTTTTTGTGCTAGTTCAGCGGCCATTTCCAGGGCGGCGACGTCGTTTCTCAATTGCGAGTTGTTCAGCAATGACTTCTGCAGCTGTAACGGCGTTATCGGCGTTACCTGTATTGGTCGGAGCTGTATTGGACGGCATTATGCCGTATGGATGATTGTCGATCACTTGATAGGATGAGCTCTCATCAGGACACTTTGTTGATCATCCATGGCGTTTCGTATCTTGTAATATAGAATCGAGTGCCCAGCTTGGGGCTCGCCACGTATGGTTGGTGTGTGACGTGTACCTGAAAAGTGACTAATGACTAAACTACGTTTGAAGTTCTTAGTTAGTTAGTTACATTGGTTCGCTATTCTTCGATAGTCAGTCCGTCATAGCTACGGGCCTGCCCCGACCCCAATTCGTGCGTACGCTGACGCTGATTGGGGAGATGCACACAAATTCGTAAATCCACGAATGAATTCGCCGTCGTATTCAACTCCGCACCAGTTGTTTGGAAATACAAGCGACAAAAATTCATCGCTCTTTCATCGGCAGAAGTAAAGTGCGTAGCTTCGCCTACTTGTGCTTAAGAACTGACATGGATTCGAAATTCTCTTCGAGAATTTGGCCATCAACACCTATGCAGCAAGAAATTTTGGTTCGAACCCACCAAGATCTTGAAGGACAGTTCGACTGCTTTGTATTTGACGAAGAATCCGCAGATCTCAGGTCTTGTTAAGCCCGTTGACATGAAAATGCATCATGTGCAAGAACTCTATCAAAACAAAGTTGCTGACCTTGTAAATATTCCTAGGAGTCACATATTGACCAAGAATGCTCCTTCTGCCGGCGTGCGGAAGATAGGCAGCCTTACGAAACTTAATTCGTTCTAACCCAGCACTGTGAGACCAACTAACTACGCTAGTCTTTCTCTTTGTTTTCTTTTGCTACTTTTCATTATTTTTTTGTTTTATTGTGTATACTGCAAGTAAAATGTTGAAGTGTGTTTTGTCTTTCTCTGTTTTGTTTGAAGATGTTTTCGTTTGCAATGCTTCTCAAATTCCTCGAAAATGAAAAGTATTTTGTCCTTCAAGGTTTTGGATCTCGCTTGGGTTTTCGAGTTTACTGCTACGGACTTTTTGTTGTAGTTTTGTTGCATCTACGTTAAGAGACAGAGTTTGTTACAAAATATATGTTTATTTGTCACCATAACGCCTGTCATGACTGAACGATGTCTTGCAGAGAAAAAGCCAGTCTACTTAAATAAGAGGATTATACTTATGATGAACAAATAAATTTCTTGGCTCTGAATGGATCTCTAGCAAAGAATATTGAGTTAGGTGGTGTAGAACAATGAGTAGCTTTGCTTCGAAGGACAATGTTATTACCGGAGAGCCTTGTGCAAGGCAGAAGCGCCACATGCAGCCGCATATGCGTGGGATGCGTGGGACGAGCCGCGTAGCGTTCGAATTGAAAAAAATTGCACTGAAATGGGCTGGATGTTTCAATTCTTCGGCAAATTATAGAAATCACACATTTTCAAAATCTATCACTCTAAGTTTCACGTCTATTTGACGAAAAGAGAAAGATTTTCAAAAGATACGTTTTATATGTCAGACACTATCTTTCACAGAGGGAGCGTTGTTATATTTCAATAAAACTTAAACATTTTTTTTAAATTATTTTTTCGTGAAATACGAAACGTTTAACATGTTCTTATTGACTTGAAAAGTAGCCTGCCTTTTTCTTTAACGGATTGTTTGCAATATTGACAAAAGTCGCACCGTTTACTTAAAGTACAAGTAAAAAAACATATCACTATAGTTGGAATAATTCTTGAGCAAACAAAAACTGGTAAAAAAGGTAGAAATTTGAAAAAATAGCAACGTATGGGATATACAGCGGTTGCGGTTTTTTTATTTTTTTAAATCTATTGATTTACATCCTATCTTTTGTAGATACTTTTTTAGTACAGCAGCAAGTCTACCAAAGTATGCCAAGTTAAACAATGACCAAGACATGGTTAAAAAGCTACAGAGGTGTAGTTTTTGTTGAAAATAATACTGTCAAAATCGCAAAAAATTCACGTTTTACCAAAAAAGGTTGAGATTAATAGATGCATAAGGTTAGAAAAATGCAAATATTCCGTAAATTTAGAAGATCTTTTGCACCATTACATCAAGATCAATAAACAATTACAAAACTTGACTACAAATGGTTCATATGCAATTTTCTGCTTTCTGCCGTCAGAATGCAGCTAGCATTCTTGTCATCTTCTCAGGCCCACCGCGCTCGCCTAGATCTGGAGGAGCTTTGCTAAAAACAAAAGCGGACAAAACGGGTGCGCTCTTGCGTGCGCCAGCAGCGTCAAAAAAAGGAGCGTTCCAAATGGGTGCGCCCTGTGCGCTTATTTTGGCGCTGAACGCGTGGTTTTGCTGGGGGATGCGGTGAAGGTGGCTTATTGTGAATATTGGATAAAAATATATATTCTGTGAAGACTAAAATTTTGTTGCCTTACGGTAACTGAAAGTGTAACGCTGTTACATACTTCCAAATTACAAGATATCTGTTGCAATACCGTAAGGAATTTTAGTAGTATTACAATTGGTAAACAGCTTTATGTACGTCAACCTAGACATAACCTGGTTGTTTTCAGGTCAATTTAAACTACATTGGAAAGTTTCTTAGTCACATTTGTGTCACGAGTGTTCACGAGGAATCGTTACACTCTTATAAATATCCTAACATCTACATTTAATAGGAAATATCTGTACATGAGGGTGCTGTGCAGTTAGAACAGAAATTGTTACCAAAAAGTAATATTTCTCAACACAAAAATGATAAAAAGAGCAAACGTTTATGCACTGTACTTGGCGTCTAGTTCTGAAAAAGTTATCTGATTCCGAGACTTGAAAACCTTGCATCGTTTCTCACTATTTGGATCACTTACCTTTTTACAAAGGAAAAAGTTTTTTAGTGGCAATGTGAAAAAGAGTTAGGTCATGTTTGGAACTGTTTTGAAAATGACGTAAGATGCAAATTTGTCACATTTTATCGCAGTTTGGGCTCAAATTAACAACAAAATTACAGTGATTATTTGTCACGGTGACATAGAAAAGCAGCAAATTACACGAATATAATGCTTTGGTTTAGCTATTTACAATTTAGTAGGTTAAATGTCTCTCTTAATCAAATTTCCCGCACCCCGGAGACGCGGAAAAGCTGTGAAAATGCAGATGTTGAAACGTATGTACTTGGGCGTACATAATGTACCGTTATTTAGGCATGATAATGCCTTAGGTAGTCCTCACTAGAAAGCACCTAACTTTAGTGAACAGAAGGGAAGAGCGGCAGGGCCGGGGTTCGAACCACGAACCCCGGGCCCGCACAAAAAGCACACGAAGGCAGGTACCGATTGAGCTATGGCCGCTCACGGTGTGGTGACCTCGAGCCACACCGCCGGAGGTGTTATCGTGGCCCGCTTGTGGCTGACAGCTGCAGCTGACAGCAGCTACACTAACAAATTAGCAATTTGTAAAAAATTTTACATTTTGCGTATGAGTTGTGTAAGTAATCGCGTTTGTGTCCACGGGAAAACTGGATAAGAACTAAGAGAACTTACAATTGGCGTTTGGGAGGGACTTGTTTTTGCAGAGGTGGTACGAAGCAAAGAAGGAACCACAATTAGATTTGAAACACTGTGTTCTATTGTTTTAGAGTGCGGCAATTGTGTGCCGCTTAAATATATGTACAACTATAGCGCATGAGAAGTTATTGATGGTTTAAAACTCTAGTTTTGTGTTGTTTTGGGCTGTTTGTACAATTTTCAAACGTCGTTTATTACAGTAATACGTATGTATAATAATTGCCTTTGGGGACATCTTGGAGAACTCCGTGTGTACTCTAAACTCTATTTTGCATGTGCTTCAAAACTTTAGGGCACCACAACTCAATTAGTTGGTTTCCGTTCCAGCTTCTAAATAGTTTGGGTCGGTCGGTGGGCTTACAATTGTGCGATTTGTTGGTAGAAACGCCGATGTGCTTATAAAGGTCATATGCGGGGGTGACCTTATCTGCACCATATTCTACCCTTTCAACAAACAATATCTGTACCATATCAGACTGATCCAGCCTAAGGCACGTATACTTCAAAGCTGTTTTGCTTGTTGAAAGCAACACCAACAGCTTCTACATCTATAGTAGTTTCCATGTGCTTTATGGCTAACTCTACCTTTTTCGCAGCAGTACTCTGCTAGAGTAGCATTGGCAAGAAAAGTTCGGTCAACAAGTAATAAACATGCATGTCACTTGAGATGGATTTTAGTTAGATACAAAGGTATGATTGTTACAAACGCATGTTTGTACCTAACCATGCTTTTGCGAGAGTTTTTTGGGACACTTCTCCTTAACAAAATCTCACAACCATGTCCAAGAATAGCAAACTATTTACCACGGCCAGACAACGTTTATGTAGTAGCTTCTATGGCTACCCTTGAAAATTTTGAGCACATTCTAAGCTACACAAAAACACAGTTTCTATATCTTCCACTCTTAAAGAAGGTGGTAAGTGCTCGGGGTTGGTACGTAACACATTACATAGACTATGTAGGCCAAGAGGGCGTTTTCGACAGCTCGTGTTCTGGCACCTGTGAGCCAGTGTTGAGGTGATACCTCGCTTTGCGAAATAACAATTTGACATACCGGCCGCACACGGCTTCCCGTGTGGAAGTAACGATTCTGAACCACTGTTCATCACAGAACTTGATGTAGTAATTGGTCTAAACCCTGTCTCTTCGCCAAAAATTCTTTCGGCTGTTGCAGCCAAAGTAAGAACGGCAGAACCAGCAGTCACAGTAGGCTGGTATATGGGCTGCTGTTCTGCGTTTCCATTTTTAGTGCCGTTTGCACCGTCCGTGCCCGGTGAGACAGACTGTGCTGCACGTGTTGAATCTAACCCTGCTGAGGGCTCTCCCACAGTTACAGAAGAAGAGGCAATTTCTACTGGACGTGTTTCTGAGGAAACAATGTCGTTGGCTTTGCGGTAAATGAAAGTATCATTAGTGCGTTTTGGTTTCTTCACAAAAACTTTTGACGCACCGCCAGAGAGTCGTTTCCTGTTTCGCGTCCTTGGGAACCGAGGAACGTTATTTTGTCTGCACTTACGACAGAACGGCCTTGATTCCTGAGATTTCAAAGGAGCACCACTGCTATTCTCTTTGGTTGAAATCTTTCTGTTCTCCCGAGACACTGAGCCTTTCAAGCCACAGAAACAGCATACATCCTTTGCAGCAATGTTAATATGTGGTGAGTTATAGATACCTTCTTCTATCTGATCATCGCAGCACAGCTCTCCTTCGACATATACCACAGTACGTAGTTGATCTAAAGCTTGCCTAGAATCTTTCGCGTTACAGGCTGCGGGGTGCTCCTTCAATTTTTGTGCGTGAGTTTCTGAGAGGGAGTCTGGAAAGAGGAAGCGTGTACCGCATATATACTTGAGATCATCGATTGATGCATCTAATAGGTCTTCCGCTTTCTTGAATTGACCCTTGTATCTCGAGTACATACCACGTGGCTTTCCGCAGTTGCTGCATTCAATCATACCTCTACAAGCCGTTCCAGCCATAGATAACTTGTTCGAACGCGGTGCAAGGCTCCTTTTCACATCTATTGGGGGCTTTTCTGCTTCAGGCTTTCCGTAAATGCTGTCAAACGCGGCATAATTCCCATCACTTTGCTTGACAGGGAATGGAATTGGGGCAAGCTTATTGGAGACATGTTCAGATAACCGAGGCTTCAAGGCACAAAGTGGACATTGATCGACACAAGAAGTCGAGGAGGTAACGAGATTCTTTCGCAATTGAAACATATAACGATTATTCTCTACCTTGTGTGCGTTCAATATCCTTCGGCGTTTGTCCCTTCCACATGTGAAGCTTGCATACGTTCACTGTCAAGCTGTGGGCAAACCTCAGATTGAATAAAATGAATGACCCTGTTAGTTTCCTGCTCTGTTGCAGCTTTGAGTACAGTCCAAGACTCGTTCGCAGTAACTTGCAGTCTCGACACAGCCTCTGTCATTGCACAAATAACCGGCTCAACAGACGCGTTAATCATTGTAGGTATGTCAATCGAGTTCGACAGAGCATCCTCATGCTCTCTTAGTTTTCGAATTCCGTTCATGCTAGATACAGACTTCATGCGTTTTTCAAACCATCGGGCATGGTCAGGTGGTATCCCTTCGCACTCGCTACAACTCCCTCTCGAAAACGACGCTCCTTCCCACGCAATGTTCAGATCTGCCATTCTTCGTTCCGCAGGATTGACCCAGGAGTCTCCTGGAGCCGTCCGTACACAAACCACCTCATCTAGATTGAGTTCAACCATTAACCATAAGAAGCCCAATTGTACGGAGTACAGGTTTGTTCGATGGTCTGTACCACCGTCAGAAAAGACGACAAGAACAGGAGGAACCAGGCCTTGTTTGTAGCGGTCTCGAACTGCATGTGAAAGTTTAGCAGCATGTCTGAAAGGGTTTGATGCTTGAAACACAACATTCTTGATGCATAGGTAAGGTGCTACCCTGCAGTAGGACCCAAGTGGGTCGGTAGGTGGGTTGATAAACAAGGAAACAGAAGGAGTAAGGGTGACGTTTGAAAAGTCATGGTCAGCAGCTAGTAGGACTTCGTTCTTTCCTTTTCCATCGTAAATGTGTATACTTTTCTTACTGCGGCGTTGGACAGCAGTGATCGGCATCCCCGGCTCTCCGAGTTTAACGCCACATTTGTCATCAACAGATAGTAGCATTGCATGTTTCGAGATAGCCAGGGGATGAGACCATTGGCGTACGTACTGCCATAAAGCGCGAACGAAATGACAGTCCTCGTGATCAATCCTTATTGTGCGATTTTGCACAGCACGATGTAGCCCAAGACGTCCGGTAAATTTGGCAGCTTGTAGTGTATCTGTACGTTGCGGTTGGAACTGAAGCCGCAGCCACTCATGAGATGGCAAAATGAAGTCGGTGCCGACCTTTAAACCAAGAACAGTTTCGCCGTATGTTTTGATGCGATTCATCAAATCTGGGATTGACATTGCAACAGGCATATACATTCTCGACCCTTGGCTGTCTGCAGCACGTCTCTGATCCACCCGAGCCCCTGTGGAACTCACTGAACTATCCAGAAACAATCGCCCTGCTTCGAAGAATTTGGAAAGCTTTTCATTTTTGGCAGCATCGTTGTGTAACCTGAGATCTTCTGCTAGTGATATGACGTATTCTTCCTGTGTGGAGCCGATGTTGTTACTGATACCCAATATGTGCACAAGTGCACGAGCTATGCGAGCATGATCTTGGTTTGTCCTTTTCACTGTCGAAAACCCAAATGCTTCTAAACATGCCTGCGCGGAAGCTGCGCCTAGCTTTCCACGTGAGCGACCGATAGCCTGAATAGCCTGTGAGTAAATGAGGGACTGCTGTCGTGATAGAATCTTTCGAACTAGCTGCGACGCAACCAGTACTGCTTGCCCATGTCTGTGTTCCGAACGAGCGGTAGTTGATAGAGGTATCCTCCAAAGACCGACGAAAATACCCACAGACCCTGGTATATTGTTTTGGTAGTACCCAATTGGGAAAGGAAGACCATTATTGAGAATACCCTTTCTTGCTTTGAACCGCGCTTTACGAATTTGAGATTGCTTCAAATAAACGTTCTTCACCGGTACAGAACCATCCAAGCTCCTCAAATTTGACTCAAGTGTGGAATGCCTGTCAAAGTCTAGTTTGATCACAGAATAAAAACCGGCACAAGACAGCTCTTCAATCAGATTCCGTAGGTCATTGTGAATGTTATTACAGCTTCCCTTGAAAGCTTCGACAGTCCCTGCGCGTGTGGTACAGTCATCTGTTTCATTTGAAGAACTAGTTTGAAACTTAAAGGAGACGCTCGCATTGCAGCTTCTTGCCTTTTCCTGAGACAGTGCTGTTTTGCGCATGTGATCTTGATAGCATATGACACACTCCAATAACGCATAAATAGAGGAAATAAATCGATCTGTCCGCACCTTTTTACCCCTCTTGGCTTTGTAATTAGAGGATAACAGAGCTTCCATGGAAGTGTTCAAAGCATCTGATTGGTTTGGGAGATCAGATAAAGATAGTCTCGGAGGAGCTTTCTTTTTGTCTTTCCACTTGTTGAACTTGCACTCAGTAGAATTTCCCCCGATCAGTGTCCTGAAACGTTCCGCTGTACTAGGGAGCCTCCTACGGCTCTCAATGGCATCTATATGTCCATCTAATTTCCACAGTAGGTTGCACAGATCCCTGAGAACTAGTGCGGCCACTTTCAAAGATTTTCGACAAATTCTGAAACCGCTGATACCTGCCTGCTCAATGACACGTTTGGCTAAGGCATTCTTCGCATCTTCGCGGCCGGCTCCTCCTCGGAAAAAAACATCCTCTGCCGAAACCGAGACCATATCAGTGGGTCTGGTTGCTCGCGCAGCAGCAGCCTTCAAAACCTTAAAGGCGTCATTTGGGGCAGGTGAATTGAAGGACGTTCGAGATCTGTTCAAAACATCTGTTCTAGCACTCATGGATAAGATGTTTGTAGGATCTGCACTGTGCTTTACGAGAGCGTTTTCAGATTCCCTCGAGCTAAAGAGTTTCGACACATTGAACGTCACTGAAGAAAATCTGTCACATAAGTTCATCAAGTCTGATAGACATAGAGAATGCAAATCAAAATCTGAGACAGTAGCTATTTCGGTAGCACTTTGAAACAGGGTGGCATCGATGATATCATCGAAAGCGTCCAATTCCTTTCGCTTTTTACGCTGAAGATCGTATGTGTGTTTGAGTGAATATGTAGCCCGCGATTGTAGAATTGTTTTGGGACAGAGAAAAACGTGCCTTCCATCGAGAAGACGAGACGTTTGAGCATTACAAATTAGTAACTTTGATGACATTGTGGGGATTATGAAAAAGAGGGTGGAGTATCACGGTGATGGCGAGGTCACCATTCACTATGTTCGCTAGTTCTTCGGCCTACAGCCCTGATATGGCATTGGTTGTTGCCGCCAAATGTGTTTACTGTAAAATAGTGTAAGGAAACCCCTCTTCTTTTGCTTACAGCGGACAGATAAGCAAGGGTAAAATAAGCGTTTGACGACACCCGAAATGTTTGGGAACAGGGGATAAGGCTGAAAATCCCCACTGTTTTTTTGATTCGGCGGGAACGGAAACCAACTAATTGAGTTGTGGTGCCCTTATGATTCTAGAAAGAACTCTATGAGAACTATAAGAACTCTAATGTCTTAGTTGTGATCTTGGATGAAACAGAGTTGTCTTTCCCAGTTTCTGACAGTGGAAGCATCTGGTGACAGTTTCAGGGTTTTCGAAATTTCTTTTTATTTTGTACAGAGGTGCGTAAAAGGGTGAAACGCCCATAACATTATAAAGCCTTTAGAAAAAGCATGTCTTGTGGAGAAAGCCTGTCTTCTCAACTTTGCTTCCTCTATTATACATCTTTCCCGCTTCTCCCGGACCAATTTAGGTCTCGAGTGACCCGTTATCTACGAATTTGCCGATATAAATCGCATACCAAGGGTACGACAGTATACCATGCAGTCAAGTATGATACTGTGAGTTCAGCGATATCAAATCGACATAGAGACGGAGCTGTACCAGAGCTCACGACGTCGACTAGATTCGACGTGCAGCCATTTGTATCGATATTATCAATAAGGGATGCGGCTGCGTGTAGTGAGGAGTGCCGCACAGGTTCCCAAAGGCTGCACTATCGTAGAGGTGCGTTCCATACGCGCACAAAAGCACGCTTGCCTACGTGTTCTAAAATGTTCCAGATTTGCACCAACGAAGAGCGGCACGCTATCGTACCCTTGGTAACATGTGTTTGTAAGTACGGCTGTCGACCAAAGTGACGTGACATCTCAGCCCAAGACATTTGCTTTCTCAACGATGAATAAGGCCCACTAGCTTCCAACGGTACGAAGCGTATCTCGACGTTGATGTTTATCCTTGTTCTTGTGACGTACAAATCTTCTGAGAGCGTTGGATACTTGCGTGTGTCTTCAGAAAACCGAATCACAAATTATTTATTGCAGCCAGCCGCACGTACTTAAGCTATCATACGAGGGTAAGCTCCTTAGACTTAGAAACGCATGCATGCTAGACATATCTTCGCGGCCGGCGCGCCTGGACAGCCGTCCGAAAAATCGTTGGATGTTTGCTTTGCTGACTTGTATTATGCGGTACAGTGGTACGGGGCTGTGGCGCGCCTCAGATACTGCACACTCGTCGAAGTAACAGTGGGCGTGGGGATGACAGCAAACCAACGCATGGGCAGGTTAATTTGCATGGATGCTGAGTGCTTCAAACTGAGACACGAGAGTGTCTCGGTTCGGGACTTTCCATTGTGTGCGGTACATACTCAAACAGAAGTGATGGTAACCTACCTCATAATCTCCGACACGACTGATACGGTTTCTTTTTGCCTATCACTATGATATCTATTGGTGCTTCATGAATCGTGGTTTGTGGATTGAAGCAGTGGCTTCGGCCAAGAACATGCCGAGCTGTCGAGATATCTTAGGGCTTGGTCATGAGACCTCAACCATCCGGTGTGGATGCCAATTGCACCGAGCAGTTGTGCAAAGTTAGTGACCGAGCTCTCTATTTCATGTGGTTGCCGCGCAGTCCTTTTTGACAGCTTGTCTTGAAAAGGAAAACATATCTTATTGTCATAAGATGAATAGGATGAATCGAAGGCTGGAACTCAGTTCCGCTCGTGGTGCCGCGTCGTTTTGTTTCAAGATTATCCCTTCCATGCGAGATAGATTGAAGCAGTCACGACATAAGTTACGTTGAAGCAAAACCCTAATCTCCCAGTACTAGAGGTTGAGGGCAAAGCGAGAAGCAAATTGTTTTTTTGTTGGGTCAAAAACGTGGGCATCACTTCATAGACACACCCTTAGGGTGAAGGCAAGGGCAGAAGCCGAAGAGAAATCGAAAATTACTTTTTGACTCCCTGGTAAATTATTGTCTAAAAGGCACTAAAGTCCCGCGACCTCCTGTAATATTACATGTCACAAATGGCTGGACGTGCAATCCAGTCCACTCTCGAGAGAGAAATGGTTTGGTCCACCATCTCATCTCACATGAGACTGGATGCACATCATGTGGCTGGTAGAGTTAGGGCTAGATAGCACCTCTTAAAAAGAGGAAAACCTAAACTGAATGTCAAGCGGATTAAATAACTGTATAGGGTAACAGCTACTGTACCTTGTATCTTGTCCTAACCCGCGTCACGCGGTTGTCGAGAGTGTCGACTCCAGCCCATAATATGGAGATACGTGGGCAATGGATTGAGGCTGTCAAGAGACACGGTGACGTGAAACCCTACATCGTATGAAGGGCAATAATGGAAGCGGCTGCTTGTAGTGAGACGCACGTGACGCCTCTGCCCCAGACATTTGCTTTCCTTTACCAACACGGATGAACAAGGCCCTCTAGACAAAGGGGTCATATTTTTCCATGTTCTTCTGCCTTTGAACCTTCACGATACTTACTAGACCCACTGCGCTCCAAGCAGTGGCGATCCAGTAAAAAGGGTTGTAGTTCGACGGCACTGATGCGGGTCCCACGGCAAGTTCAACCGCTGCCATGAGCCATGCAGAAAATGCTTCTCCGCAGCCGAGCGCAAGCCCGGCACCAAACCCAAACACCACACAACTATTTTTCGAGCCGAAGAGATCTCTGGCGAGGAGGGCTGAGCATCCCACATGACAAGTAACGATAATCTTCAGCAGAGTCTTAATAATCACAAAGCCAGCAAAGTTGAGAGTATTGTTGATAATGATGGAAAGAAAAAAACATACAGTCTGCAATGCCATCAAAAAAGTCATGATGTTCTTCGATCCAGAGAAGAACAATCCTTTGCCGAACCCAACCACATCCGTAAGAGCGGTGCCAAACAGACTGGCAATAGTTGAGGCGATATTCGCCAGATTGAAAAGAAGCACTAATTGGTCGAAGGGCCTGTTGAACAGGTGCCCGAGCTTGAAATAATACGGGTTCAACATGTAAGAGGAACTGGTGGTAAACACAGCTACAATATAGAGCCAAAAGTTGGGCAAGTAGACAAGATTGCGCCATGGGATCCTTTCAACATCTTCAAAGTGTTGCAGCAACGGATCCTGCTCTTCGTGAGATTCGCCGTCCCGAGAAGGCCACTTGAGCAGAAAGGATGGTAGGAAACCAGCTGTCGCAAGTATGACGGAGGAAGCGTAAATGGCAGTAACTGGGCCCCATAGACTAATGAGAACACTGAACAGTTGCGTTAGGCCGACCGTCCCTAGCCCGAATGCGACATGGCCAACTCCCACGGCTATACCCGCGTGCTTCGGAACCCATGCTAGCAGGGCCTGTATACAAGTTAGATAGACTGTTTTCGACGTGTGAAAGTGACGTGAAAGACGGTGTCAGAAAGAGCAGTAGAAGCTGTGAGTCGAAAGGCAACTTACGAAGGCCAAGAGGAAAGGCTTGTAGAGCGACACCGATGAATAACGTGAAGCGATTGGAGTTCGCCACGCCATGCGCAGAGAGAGCCAACGACGCGAACGCAAATGTTGAGACTATGTTGAGTAGGCGGAGACGAAAGGTTTTGGTGGCAAATTGGTTGAGTTGGAGATCAGAGTGGCATTGAATCTGTCCAGCGTCGAGGTATATTCCAGCTACAATCATGATTGGAGCGGAAAGAAAGTGCATCGCGCCCATAGCCGTCTCCCATACTCCGTCCAGGTGGTGGGCTGGTTCGGCGAAGGCCTCAACCTGTGGGATGAAAACGCCGAGTGAAAACGTAGAGCCCGCGAGAAAGAGAATGAGCACTGCTAGGGCCGGATGCCAGAATGACAACAGAGAAGGCGGCACATGCTGAGTAGTGGGAGTCATCGAAGAGTTGATCGAGAACGGGTAGAGCTTTTGGATGGAAACCCCAACGGTGGTGAGGACATGCGGAAAGGGTAGCTGGAGTCGTCAAAAAGTTATTATGTGGGGAATGAGAGAGCAAACTATGCTCTGCAGACATGATGTCGCCGGGGGCTCCGGAAGCGCTATTGTCGGTCCGTTCGAGCCGTGCCAATCAATAATTCGGAGAACAAGAATCCTCCCGAGCAGCAAACCCTAGGCATACAGAGTGACCGATCGCGACTTTCGAGCCTAATTCGTGCTGTCGACCAGAATATGTCTAATCTGCACTCCTAGAAGAGAATATGTGAATATTCAAGGCTAGCTGGTTCCCTCCCTCGTGGGCTGTCACGGTCAATCCAAAGTGATGGAAGAGTTGTTTGCGAAACAAGCCCTCCACATTCCCTACGTGTCCATCGTCTCAAGCCATTCATAAGTTGGAAGCACTTGATAAAACATCCAGTGCAATCTTCTCATTGGAAGCAGTAGCCCGATAGGCTTTCTTCGAAGACGTGGACACGTGGTGCGATGATTGCAAAGGAATTCGACACATTATAAAAGCTGAGCAATTACCAACAACCTGTTGACATCGACCATCACCACAGCACCTCAGCTTGAGTCGACCGCCATAGCAGAGGTGAGTCTGTCTTTGTCACTCTCCAGGAACGATGATTGGGAGCGAGCTTGTTGTCAATTCATCCAACGAATGGGCACCTCTTCAGGAAGTGATCGTCGCCCGTCTCCCAGATGACGCTTGCTTCCCACCGGAAGGGCCAGACTTTCGCGGAGAATGTAACAATGAATACATCGCGGCTACCCTCAAATGGCCAATCGGTCCGAAACATCCCAACGAGATCCAAAAGGCTAACCGTCAGTATGACATGTATGCCGAGATGCTGCAAGGAGAGGGTGTCATTGTCAAGCGCCCGACCATGATTCCGCAGAACAAACCCATTGTGACCCCGTTCTGGAGCACTCCAACCATGTACAACTGCTGCCCAAGGGACAAACTCCTGGTTGTTGGTCGTGAGATTGTCGAGGCTTCTATGTCTTTGCGTTCCCGTCTCTTTGAAGAGTACTGCTATCGGGATATCATCATGGATTATTACAAACGAGATAAGGGCATGATTTGGACCGCAGCACCCAAACCTATGATGCGAGACTCTCTGTATCAGCACTCGGTCGACGAAGCAAAAGGTGTCGAGAAGCCGTTCTGGGACCGGCTTGATGAGCGATGTATGAATAAGAAGGGCTTCGTTTCTCCAAAGGACGTAGAAGCCAACCGCCACAAGTATGACTTTTCCACCACTGAAGATGAACCGGTTTGGGATGCAGCCGACGTAGCTCGTTTCGGGAAGGATCTGTTTGTGATTCACAGTAACACTACCAACATCGGCGGCTTCGAGTGGCTGCAACGCCACTTTGCGTTGCGAGGCGTAGATTGCCATCTGATGCACTTCCCCGACGATCTCAAGCCGCAGCATATTGATGGGAATTTCGTGCCGCTTCGGCCAGGTCTGATCCTGTGCAACCGAGAGAGACCGCCATTGGAATGGGAGGTGGAGAAATTCAGGGAGGGCAACTGGAAAATTGTGGAGTCGGCGCCACCAAATGCAATCAACTACCCGATGCCCGACTACTGCGATTGCAGCGCAAATGGGATGAGTGTGAACGTTTTAAGTATTTCGGAGGAGAAGCTCGTGGTGGAAGAAAGCGAGAAGGAGCTGATCGCGCAGCTGGATGACCTCGGCTTTGATGTGATTCCGCAGCCATTCCGCGAAACTTATCAGTTCGGAGGTGGTCTCCAGTGCGCTACGAATGACATTCGACGGGATGGTGAGATGAAGGACTTCTTTGCAGTTGATTACAACTAATGATCGAGTACGCGCAGGTAAAGTAGGCTTGGTTTGTGCTTGAAGGGGAAGAGTATTTGTAGACAAACAGCTATTGAAATCTCAAGGATGGGAACAGTTCGCAAGAGACTCTTTAGCGCGTCCCATGAAACTGCGTCATACTGTAAGCCGATGTCTGTCAAAACTCGTTCAGTTTCAAAATCTACGTCAGAGTCTTTATGTTCTTCTAATAAAGTTTCTATCATTTCTCTATCCACTCCTAGTATCTCCGCAAATACCTACAACTTGCTATATTGTAGGAAATTTCAGAAAATGAAGACTAATCTCTGGGTTTCTCGTAATATTTGTAGAAGTTAATTGAAATAGAATTGTGTGAATCATCTACAACAATGCTTACAATACTACTATTGTTTTTAAGCAAAGAGTAATACTGTAAAACACCTAGTCCTATTCCAATGACATATGGCATGTCATACATGGCAGTGTGTATGAAGCGGAGGATACTGTGTTCACCGACAAATCTACGGGACACAGAGGTATCTATATATGATTAAGTGGTCTATGTTTGTATAACTGTTATATAAATGGCTACACGTGGCTTTCAATCCACATCCTAAGTTCCGGTTTAGCTCAGTCGTTTTACTCCCTACCTTGACAGTTATAGGCCTAGACGTTAAGAAATCACAGAAGCACAAAATCACAGGTTCTCTACTTTTTGCTTTCGACTGCGACATATTTAATTGGCGAAAAAAGTCGAACAATGAATGTATGTTATAAAAAATGATCATGAACAACAGAGTACCAAAAATCACGCAAAAGTTTTTAAAATGTTTTAAAACCCCTTTTACAAACGCGCAATTTTTTTTAACAGCAAAAAATGATTGATTAGACGCTTTGAAGAAGTAAAATAAATCAAGAACAGACCTAAAAAGAGTACGACTAGAGAAAACTAGAAAAGGGACTGGGAGGGTGGGTTCAAAACCCCGGTTTGAACGACCAACTAAACACCAAAAACAAAGAAACCACAAACTGGAAACCAGGAAACAGGGAAAACCACAATTGACAAAATAACAGAACGGTAGATGAAAGAAACGGTAAACCACGAGACAGTTTGATGGCGACAAGACAGTTTCACGGAGACCAGAGATTCAGAGTTTTATAGCCTCTACATGAGTTGCAGGCGGGCAAGGTTGGACCAGGATTTGAAAGCTGGGTGCCACCTCCATCATCAGCAATTCGAATTGTGCAACCTACGCAAACGGTCCCGACTCCAATACAACAGCCATCTCTTGTAACCCAATCATTCTCGGCCAACGTCATGAGTACGACAGCAAACGTAATGCTACCGACAGCTTCAAATAAATCAACATCCCATTTCCCCATTTTTTGCTGCGTTGCGCTGTTTGTTATAGTTACCGTTGTCTTGTGCGTTGCTCATTTTTTGTGGTAGATGGAAACCATTGTAGCGCTAATGCCGCTCGTCTACTCCGGTAATCGTCGCTTGAATTGCTTTGGTCAGAAGCGTGAAAAAAGAGAGAAATAGGAAGCAGTGTCGTTTATTGTACGCGTTGCTCGCAGTTGAGGTCTATTGCTAAACTATTTAAGTCTTTAAACGGCTGAAAAGCGTCGAAGACGAAAGTTGGTTGGTGAATTCTTGCTGTCGTTGCGTTCTCGTTTTTTCCTACCAAAAATGTGTGGAATTATATAAATAGCTCAGATCTGATTGTAGGCCAAATTAAGGCCAGAAAAAGATTTTGAACTGCAAGCTCGCAGGGAACATGCCCAAAAAGTAAAGCAATGATTTTTACAGCAATGGTATATTGGTTTGGGATCTGTACCCTTTTAGGGGTGCATAATAGGCGTAATATGCGTGGTTTTTTAGGGGCTTACGGGTTCAGATTCTGAACGCCAATCTGTACCCTTCGTAAGGAGGGTACAGATTATTTTACTTTGGCGAATGTTTTTTTGGGGTGTTGAGATAATGTAAGAAAACGTATTATATAGAAAACACTAATTGCGGGAATACGGACAAATACTGGCGGAGGTTTACTGTATCCGTTCCCCATTTCAATGTATATATCTCTACTCCCAGTCATACTTAGGGCGCTTTCTCAAACTGCAATGTGCGGCTTGTTGCAAACAAAAGATCATTTTGGAGTAGTTTGGCCTCGACTTGAAGGACAAGTTGCGAACTTCCTTCATATAGTCTCTGATTCCGACCGTTCCCTCACACATTTCCTGTAGAGGTAGATTTCTTTTCATGCTCCCAATGGCCCGAAACTCTCTACTCCAATCTGACTTCGATATATCTGCCCATGGTAGCCTCCCTCTCACCAAGTACACTAGAAGGAATCCCAACGACTCCATATCATCTCGCCTGGAAGGCCGTTTATAGCGGTGTGCCCACTGCGATGAAAACATTACTGTTCCCTGAAAACGATTCCATCTTCCGTCAGGTACATGCTCCCCGCTTCGGGACCGATACAAGCGCGCCATACCAAAATCGATGATATGTAACTTACTCTTTCGCTCCCCCTTGGTGCGAGTCATGATATTTGACGGCTTCAAATCAAGATGCATGATGCCTTTAGAGTGAACCTCATTTATCACTTTGATGAGATGAATTCCGGTTTTAAGAACACATCGCATGGATAGGGATCCGCCGTAGTCGCGTTTCAAGTCTTGCAATGACTTTTCGAACATAGTCATTACCATCATGCTATAGTTCCTTTGTCTTACATACGAATATATGCTTGGGAAATGTTCTTTGTAACCATCTACACTCCCAAGCAACCTGTACATCTCGTATTCCTTTTTAAGAGACCGCCTTCCCCTCGCGACCTTCACAGCAAACTTTTCTCCATGTTTATTCCTTGCAAGGTACACAGATCCTTGTCCACCCGAATTGAGCTTTTTGATGATCTTGTACCTATCGTCGATAAGTCGGGATGCGTCGAAAGGCATATCAAAGCAACTCAGAAGAGCAAACCAGAAAACTAAGTCTTGTTACATCGATGAAGATGCCCGGAGAAGAAGGTTTCATTTATATATTGGGGCATATAATGGTGCAGCAGTGACCAAAGTCTGCGGACTAAATCTCCAGAACTTGTATGACTTGCAAAGGGTTTTCCTACACAGCAATCGGGCTGTCAAAAGAGTCTGATTGCCTCATTTTAGAAGTTCTCAGTATGAGAAAGTGCTGCAGAACTTCTCTTGGGTTAGTTGAGAATTTGATACAAGGACATGTATAGACTATATGATATGAGTTTGTTAAGAGAATAAATCCAAGATTTAATTCATACTGTCAATTCAGCTACTTTTGCTTCTGAGTGAGTGGAATTACTAGGTTAAACATTTATTGGTCGAGGGCAAAAAGATTTCAAAGAAGCCCAAAATGTTGTATTTCGAGCTCTGAACTTCTCGAAAGAGAACCACATGGGAAAATCTAAGACAATAAGTTCTAAAGGCAGCCTTGACGACGAGATATAAACCTCTTCAGAGCATAAATTGTTGAGTAAATAAGAGATAAAATATGGTGTCAGAAGAGCTGAGTGATGTAACGAGGTTATGGGTGCTGTTGATTGCTAACGTTGCAGTGCTCTGAAGAGAAGAAGCAGTTTGTGTGATAATGGGATGGAACCTTCCTTTCGGACGTGCATCAGCTTCGGCTGCCTCTAAGAGAAAAGATACGGCTTGCTTACAAACCAAAAGGTTTGGCAATCTAGCTTCGACATTTTCTAGGAAACCAACGGTTGAAGCGAACAACATGAGGCCGTTCCGTTGCTCTCTAACCAAAATCCTCACTTTCCACGAATTCAAAGATCTACGGAACTGTGCCGAGTAATGGAAATGTGGAGAAGCATCAGAATACGACTGGCCCTCAAACACAAGGAACGGAGTCAGAGGCAGTTAGCCTGTTAGTACGTGACGTTGCTTCGCTGTTGCCACATCTGTTGACTCCAACCACTCGTTCCGCCCATATAGCAACAATGGCTTTCCTCGTTGTCAGGGGCGGAAGCATTGGCGATGCGGCAGAACATGTTGAACAGAGTCGTAGCAGCGTGGAGAATTCCCTGAACGTTTTACCGCGAAGGGCTGTTACCGTTGGTACCAACGGTACACATAGGGCACACAGCTGTACATGTACAACTTTGCACGGAGGAGCACGGTGGCGGAATTGAAGCCAACGTGTATGCCCCGTATGCCCCGGGCTTCTTCGTTTTTCTGACGTTTTCGAAAATTGCGCCAAACTAATTAATTCGAAACATAGGATAGCGGTTTTCCAAAATTGGAAAAATTCCGATATTCGAATATTGAGGAAATGCTCTAAACTGTGCGAACAATTACACAGGAACAAATGTCAGTTTTAGGTATAACTCAGTTTAAAGAACAAATTGTCATACAGGTTCTCTCTGCCGTTCTGTTATATCTCAAACATGAGGTAGCTTGAGAGTCTCAATGTCGGAGGTGCGAGCAAGGCAGTTCCCGAGACTTCGTTGCGTCCGACGCATCCACCCAAATTCAAGACAAGTAGAGGAGTTGTGGACGTTCTCAAAGGTTGTCACAGGACGTTTAGAATGCAGGAGGTTTGACAAAACATTCCAATCATCCGTAAGCAGCTCGCATGCAATAGAGGAGATGATTCCCCAGCCACTTCATGCTCGTGAAAGATGGGTATACGCCATGGCAGTCTTTCGGAAACAGTGTGGTACACTAAGACCAAACACAACTTGCATAATATATAATATATTGAAAGACTTGTATGATATATAACATGTTATGTTGCATATGCTTGAAAATAGATATCTGGATGAAAACGGAGCCAAGCGAAAGAGAAACGACACATTTGCAAAAGAAACGCCACTTTCCATAAATGAGTCCAACAATGTAAATATTCGTATATGTATGCGCAAGTGCTCGGTACTTGACCTCCTTTCCAACATGGAGGCGCGCGCCACCCAAGTAAATGTTGCCACCACCGTCATCCATGCCTGTCGGCATCCGCAGTGGGCGGCCTGCCCCACCCACTGTCGTGTCAAGCTCCACGCCGTGCGTTCCACGCCAAGTACAAAGCCGCCCGCACTTCCAACCCCCGCCGCGCCGCACCGTCATCGTCACCATGCTTTCACCAGTCGTCGCCGCGCCCAAGCCTCACTCCGTACACAACACACACAGCCCCGAGCCGACAAGCAAGCCCGACCATGACCTCCGTGCACAAGGAAGAGTCGCTGCGCCCCCGCCCTGCCGCGCGAAAGCCCGACAGGCCGGCGCCCGTCGCCGAGCCCGAACTGGAAGAGGAGGAAGACCCCGTGGTGGAGTATCTGCAGACCAAGAAGCGTCAAGAGCTCCTCGACTCGTGTCTGTGGTTCAGTCGAGGGATGCACCACGTGCATCTACCTGGTACGCAGTTACACACTGCCGTGCACGACGCGGAGCGCGACGAATACATCGCGGTGACGGGGCACGGAGGTAAGTGGCAAAGGCTGCTTCATCACACACGCCGTTTCCTCAGCCGCGCCACCATGATGTCGAGGGTGACCAGTGCACAGCAGGCGGATGATGTGGTGAATGGGAACGTTCGACACGCGCATCTTTGTATTGTGTCGGGCAAGAATGGTGGCCAGAAACGGTTTGAGACGATGAAGCTCGTTGAGGCGCTCCAGTGGTGCGATTCACAGGGGCTCGCGGCTTATGTGGAATGCTGTGATGTGGCCGATTTGGACGTGTATCTCGCACGCGGATTCCGCGTGGTGCAGACTGTGGATGAGGTGAAAGCGGACTGCGCGCGGTTGTATGCCTTGTGGAGGGTGCCGCGGAGTACGGGGTGACGGTGGGGGTGGACGTCTGATTTAGGATAGCGGGCATGTTGGGATTGGGTGCTTCTGTGGTATGCTGTGGAAACAAAGTGGTGAAGATAGGGCTTTGTTGCTTTAGAAGTATGCTGTTATTGTTTAAATATGACTACTGACTTTGCAGATGCGTTTGTCTGCTTGACTGATCGAAAGAGCTGCTAAGCCATAACGTGTTATTTCTTTGCGCCTTGAACATGACCTTCAACAGGATGAATGTTTCCACGCGGGAAAGGGTGTCTGTATCTCTTGCAGTGTCCTTCTTTATAGACTTCCATTCAGAGTTGGTAGTATTTTTCTACTGTTAGTGTGTACTCGGCGCGCATGCAAAACGATTGGAACAAGTCTTTGCTCGGTTCGGAAAGAACTTCAGAGCTTGTTTTCCCCTTGGAAGAGAGGTTTCCGCACTTGGGTGGCCAGCACATCACAGTGTCCAGGTGCGTGACGTGGACACTGCGCACGCGAGCTTTGCTGGGAATAGCGGGAAATTCGCCTATATCGAAAATTAGAACAAAACTTATATTCAAGTAATTAAGGCACGTGCAACATGAACAAATACAAAGGGAGTCAAAAGATATACCCTTGTACACAGACATGTGATCAACATTCACGAAAGTTTTTTCTTTTGTCGACATCTTTCTGAAACTTACTGTATGACAACGTTAATATACCTACAATATAATAACGTTGTGTTCAAAGTAGGCGCTGAAGTATACAAAGTAGTCGCCATATTCTATCGAGGTGTAGAACTATGAGCTCTAAGCTGCAAAACAACTGCAAAACTATAGACGAATAAATGGTTTGACATTATAGTGGTCTTCCATATGTACCTCTTCTTTTGTTCCAAAAACGACTAGAAAAGAGGATAAAGCTATGCAAAAACCTGCACATTAGCTCAATTTGACAGAATACCACATTTTTGACTTCATAATGACAACTGTAGTTTTAACTCTGGGCTCCGACAATATCAAGGTCTTTGATCTGCCATAGAAAAACATTCTATTTATTCGTTTACTTTTGCACAAATGAATTTCATATTCTTTACATCAAAGAGTGAAGATCTATGACCGCCTACTTTGAGATAAAGAGTACAGATTGGATTTTTTTGAAATATATTGAACCTACGCAACTTACATTACGCAACTAACATTACCTACAACTTACAAATTTTTTCAGTAATTTGCCCGGAACTATATCACGCGTTTCTTTGTAATTTAAACTGTCATTGCTGGAACGTAGAGGTGTTTTTGCATTTCATTAAAACCAACCTGCTAATCACGCTTTTATAACAGCGTTGTCAAGACGTTTTCGAATTTCACACTATTCCCTGGCAAAAATCAAAGCTGGAACCACCTACTGCACCCTGGAGCGTGCGGAAAAACCTCAAAGTCGGGATTGACCGCGCGAGTTCAAAATATTTCTTTTGCGAACTGCTGCAGCACAATAATAAAACTTTTCTCCGGGAAAAAACGATTATTGCTGAGTTTTGAAAATAAAGTCCAGCAAAGCTTGCTATCCCACAACCAATAATGCAAAAGTTTAAAGCAAAAACGTGACTTTGATGTAAACTGCAAGTTATTCACTTATAATACTCGCTGACAAGACAAAAGTTTTCTCCCACCGTTTTGTTAAAACCATTTTAAACAACGAGTTAAGATTAAATGTCAGCTGTATAAATTTCGAAGTTAGCGGCTGTCAAAAAAAGAACCCCCATACAAGTTTGTTTCCTTTTTTATTACTATTCATAAATACAAAAATATTTGATGTTAGTACAACAATTATACTGTTTTAATATCCTCAAAAACACCATTTCTGTAACATTTATGCGTTTTAAAACACAAAATATAATTTACGAGTTGTAAGTTTTGTATTGCAATGCCCCAATAGAAAAAGAACTACGAAGACGTTCGGGATCTTTTTCAGGAGAGGCAGCACAGTGGCAAAGCCCTTTCAGGGATGACACGACGGAATCTGTTTGTAAGACCGAGGCCATCCTTCACGCCAGATGTAGGAAGGTAAACCAGAAGCTGGAATCCATGTAAACGGTGCGTGCGTATCCTCAGATGAGGCGGTGTTTCACAGGGGTGGCAAGTGTAAACAGGTGTCAGCACGAGCCGCGGGTTGCCGAGAACAACCCGAAAAAAGAAAGAATAGAAAAAGGAAGTCACGAGAGTGACGGAGAGAGAGACGGCAAAGCCGGGCAAATCTTTATACAAGGCGAACGCGACAAATAGCGATGTAATTCTCCCACAATTGGGTTCGTTTGGTTGACGCAGGGCGGATAGACGGTCCGTATGCTACGGGATATCCCTCCGAGAAGGAGTTGAATACCGCCGAAGGCGAAGAGTCTATAACCAACCCTGGTTGGGGAGATTTACTTATTGGCGCGGCCCAGTTGCCCCGACACTATGTAATGTGTAACTAACCTCCCGTAATGTACGGCAAATACTATAATAATCTAGAATACTCCCATAAAGTGTGCAGAACTACCAGCAATGCTGTGCCAACCTCGTGGACTCTGTCTTGTCCTACGTGTTCCATCCACCAACGTGGCCATCGTCTGTAGTCATAATTAACCCAGCCGACATGTCGGAAAATAACTAAGTCGCAGAAATCCCTCAAGGAGGGCGTTGCACTTCATATCCCCCTCCTTAGCCGAAAGCGCGACGCTTTTTGCGAGCGACGCGATGGGGGACCAAGACTATAAAGAGACGCCCTCCTCTGGCTCGCCGGCAGTTCTTTTCGACGCAGAGCACACCACACCTGCCTACGCAGCGCATACTCCTACACAAGGCGAATCCCTCCGACAACTCGTTCCACGAGCCTCACCAACCAACAACTTCCGAAAGGCGGCAACCAACCTGCGCAAGCAAGGGCGCTTCCGACGAGACAGCCCACGGCTCAGCCATCTAACCAACCCGTTGCGGGGGCAGGCCTGCAAGCCCCTCACCCGATGGTGGGAGTCATACCAGCCGGCATGCCAGTGCGCGTCTGGTCGCATTACGATACCCTGGTGGAGCTGAATCCGAACAATCGGTCACACGCTCTCAAGTTGAGGCACGCGCCCTAGTATCATCAATTGGCAGTCCTCAATGAGGCATTGGTAATGTCGTACGCTGATGCGACCAACACCCTTCCGGGGGACCTACCCGCCGACGTCATGGGGTCGTGGGATTGGAGGAACCGCATAGCGATTCCTACCCATCACATCCGTCGGGACGGCAGACAATCGGTGGCGAGCGCACACGCGGCGCTCGTCATGCTCGGTTACCAACGGCTTCGCGGGGCTCCATTCGAGCTTCCCATCCCCGCTGGGTACGAGTTTGATGTCGTGTTTTACCGCACACGCGGGGCGATGACGTACTGCGACCGCCTCGCGGGGTTAGGAACCTTCGCATGGAGGAACTTTCCCGCAGCGCGGCAGGCAGCCATGTGCTGGGAGCGACCGATATTTCGGACTGAGTTCTGCTACCTTCTCCGCGCATCCTGGTCGAACTTCCTTCAGAACTTCATCCGTTACGAACGGCGTTGGCGCTCCCGATTCGAGTTCTTCGTTCCATACCAGAACGTGGAGGTAAAGCGCATCGCTGCATCTCACCGACGTGGTCGGTACGTCCGACTCCCAGAGTGATGGTCCTCCCTGAAGGCGTGCCGGGGGTGTTATGTTAAACTGCCTCCGGTCTTCACCTATATGGGGTCGTTTCTCCTCACGGATCCCCGGTCGGGGCTATGGTTGGTTGTGGTGACGGAGTGGGCTACCCGCTTCGCGGGCATACATCCTCACCGAGGCCTACGACCAGTATCGGCTTTGGTACTTACAACCCTGCGTACGGGCGGCCATCCGTAGCCTGGAATTTCGAATCCCTCTCGGGGACACTGCCGACGAGAAACAAATGTTGGGGCTACTCGATTACATCGAGAACGTTCGGTGGGGCGAGGTTCCCATCGAACAAAATGGCCGTCGAGACGGTGGTACTGGCGGTTCCGGTCCCGGACTCGGGGGCAATACCCCGCTCGCGGGCGACTTCGAATATTTTGACCCATGGGACTACCGGGAAATCAGCCGCAAAGAAGCGGAAGAATCCTGGGCTGCCCCGCGTGAAATCTTCAGCGACCACCCGCGAGAATATGTCGACTCGGACGATTATTATCACGCATACAGCGGGAGAGATCCAATGGTGGATAACGACCACGATGCATCGGGCGAGACGGTCGAAGACGACGGTGACGAAGCCGACGCGGTCGAGAATGACAACCAAATTGACGACGCTCCGGCGGAGCTGGGTTCGAACACTCCAGCTGATCCCAATACGGGGTAGTCCGCTGCGGCGGTGACGACGGAACAAGGGGATGGTCCTCCTTCGCCTTCGGCGAGCGCCGGATCAGGCAATCCCAGTTCTGGGCCGCTGAATGAGCACGAGACCATAGCCCACTTCCTGCGTGGTGCAGGCCTCAGCGCTACCGAAGCTTCAGGTGATGTCGTCGAAATGGCGGATGCCTTGGCGAACCGCCTCGGCGGGGGTGCTCCACCTAGTGGGGGTAGCGGCTCGAACCACTAATGCCCGTCTCGGGCTGTCTTCCGGTCCGACCGGCTTTTCCATGAAAACATGATGAACACAAAGTAAACTTCCCGTCCTTGACGGTCCTTCTTCAATTCCACTTCTATTCGGTCTTCCTTCTTCTCTCCCGTCTTAGACGGTTACCAATTATCCCACTTGGGCTCTTTCCAGCGTGCCTGGTAGTGCGGTGCCGGCGCGCCGGTGAAACTGTACGACCCGTGATCGGGGGAGGTGTTCGATCGGTTCCTCTGTATTCCCTTCGGGGCCATAGCCGTACCAACGGACGCGATAGAGCAGGTCGCCATTCCCGTCGTAGAAATGCCCGATTACAGAATCGACGACGTACTCCTGCACGTACACTTCCCGGTCTCGCCGTGGTGTCGTCACTTTGCGTGGAGCGGTCCCTTCATGGGGGAAAATGTCCCTCAACAGGGTGTCGGGGCCCACCAAGGTGGTATCGGTGCCGTCCCTACGGGGTGTTGCTCTCCCACTTGCGTGGTAGTCCTCCCGTATCGTGAGTCTGCGTGGGTCGATGCGCCTTGGCGATGACGTTGTCGTCGTATCTTCTGGCGGGGGTGCTCCGCGCTTAGCGGGAAGGGACGCATGTGGCGCGTCCTCCCTTGTACGGGCACGTAACTCCAACAACGGTTGGCTGCAATTTGCTTTAGTCCGATCCGCCTCCCTGGCGCGTGGACCCTTCAACGGCTGCGCCATGCCCTGCCGACTTGGCACCCCGCGTGCGGTGGCTATTTCCGGTAAGCCGGCGTGTGCTGTGCTGGTCCCGTGCGGGGCGTGTACAGCACTCTTCCCGTGTGGGGCGTGTACAGCCGGCTCTGTGCCCACTACTTGGGGAGTTTTGACTTGGTCGGACGTATTGTGCCGTGGTAGACGGGTGCCAACTCCGGAGCGGCCGGTGTCGTGCTGGCGGTGCCAGGTTCTACCAAGACGCTCAGAGTGCGACTGCGCAAGCGCGCCTTGCCCTGCATTGGTGGTCTTCCCTCGCGCTGAGGTGTTCCGTTGACAACGGTCGGGCTTCTCGTTGCAGCGTCCTCCCAGCTGTAGGGCGCTATTGACGGCTTCGTCTGAACGTTCCCCAGTGGGGTGTTGACTTTTGCGCCCAGCGTCACTGGCTCCTCTTCGGGGCTGCGCTCCGCATTCTGTGGCAATGAGAGCACGGGAGTAACAGCTTCAGCGGGGGAATCCTCAACGAGGGGTGATGCAGGCACACTCTTTATGGGGCTTGGTGAAACAGGACGGTTGTCGTTCCGCGCTTGCGGCGTCGACTGTACAGTCGAGTCCCATGTATCACGGTGCGAAGTCCGCGTGATGCGCGTACTCACATCGCCCTTGACTGGAGTAGTTCCCTCGCCACGAGGTGTTGCATTCGCATGCTGGGTTCCTCTGCCGCAGCATTCTCTTGGCTGGAAGGCGTCACTGACAGGTGCTTACGAACGTGCCCCGAAGGAGTGGTGTTCTCTGCGTGCTGCGGCAACTGCGATGCAGATTCAACTGCCTCCACGGAGGGTTCGTCGACGTTCGAGGACGACACACCCTGAGAGAGGCTTGGCACTGCAGATCGGCTGTCGTTCCGCAAGAGCGGCAGCGATCCTGCAACACCTTCCCGTGCTTCACGGCGTGAATTCCGTCGCGACTGCAAAAGCTCTCCATCGGAGCAGGTGTTTCCCTCCCCCTCCTTAAACGGAGCAACGGGGGGGTGCGTTGGAGGTCCCGCCTGGCGGGTGATAATCCGAACATGGGCGGTATAAGAAGAAGGCATCAGGCCGTGTACGCCTGAGTGTCCCGGCTGTGCCGGCGTTTCCGATAACATCGGAATATCTGGGAGGCCCCGGGTGGGGTGTGGTGGAACTGAAGGTCGTTCGACCACTGATGTTCCCGGATTGTCCGGTGTTGCTGTACCGGTAGAAACGAGAGTACTGTCTAATACTACCTCAGACGAGGGTGGAGGGGCCAGAACAACGCGATCGCGGAATAGCCGCTCGTGCGTATCGCCCATTTTCACCACGACAGTGTCGGTAGTTGTAGAGATCACCCTGAAGGGGCCGTCCGCCACTGGCGAGAGCTGTTAATGCCTTTCCCGTTCCGGGTTATAGTACTCTTTCCGTATATAGATGTAGTTACCAACCGCAATTGGCGGAGTGTCAGGACGCCGTAAGCGGTTGTCAAAATCACGATTGTAAGCGGCCTGGGCACGTTCCATTGACTTCCGCGCAGCGGGAACCAACTTGGGTAACCAATGTTTCCAATTGTTACGGTAGTCGCCCACGGATGGGAAAGTTTAAAGCGTAGCTTGCGGTTCCAACGCCACAGGCGGGGGCGAACGGGATAGTACCAATTCGAATGGCGATACCCCGGAAGTGCGGTGAGCCTGAGTGTTGTAGGCGAAGTTAATCGCATCAGTGTACAGGTTCCAAGTCTTTAGGTGGTCAGCAACGTACGAACGCAGAGATGCGAGCATTGTCCCGTTAAACCGTTCGACTTGCTCATTAAATTGGGGGTGATAGGTAGTTGTGAACAGGTTCTTTACATCCAGGATGCGACACACATCCTGGAAGAACCTGGACTCAAACTGCTTTCCGTTGTCAGATAACAACTCCACTGGAAGTCGATACGCGAATACCCAATGGGTAGCGAACGCGTTAGCCACCGTGAAAGCGGATATCCTCCGAAGAGAGACTGTCCGAACCAGCTTCGAGAAGCGGTCGGTGATGACAAGTAAAATCCTGTTGCCCCGCCTCGTTGTAAGGAGTGGTGCGAGAATGTCGATCGCGACAATCTGGAGCGGTGCCCTGGCTAGGTAAAGCTTCAGCGCCTTGCTGTTCTTCCGAAGTTTAACTCGGTTCTTTGCACACTCCGTACAGAAGCGTACCGTGGTGTAGCAATCCACCGCCATTGCGGGCCAGTAGAAGTCCCTTCTCAGGGTGAGATAAAGCTTCCGGCCACCGACGTGACCACCGATCTTCGGGTAATGCGTTATATGCAACACCCGCGACTGCAGGGAATGAGGAACCATGACTGGTGGGTTTGCCTCAACTGTGCTCACGAGGTATCTTCGGTCGTTCACCTCGAAAGAGAGTACTTCACCACCGTTAAGACGGGCGCGTATCCCTACACAAAAGGGGTATCCGAACTGCTCTCTTACCAGTTCTTCTGGAGTAATGGGAACAAAATTCCCCGCTGGGGGTTTCTCACTGGCAACCTCGCCAGAGGTTGCCAGTGTTCAACGCTCCCTTCTTATATATGACTGTGAAGTCGTATTCCGCTAAGCGGAGTCTTCACCGCATGAGGCGGCCCGATGGATCGGAGATATTCCTCAACCACCTCAATTAGGAATGGTCCGTGTACACGGTGTCCGTGTACACGGTAAAGTGAAACCGCATAAGATAGGGGCGGAGAGTGAAAAGCGCCCACACAACGGCGAGACACTCTTTCTCTGATACAGAGTAGTTCCGTTCATGAACTTTCAGCGAACGCGACCAATAACCAATTGGCTTCCGTTTTCCTTTTGGAGTGGTTTGGAAAAGAGCGCAACCGACTTGGCATTCGTTCGAGTCCGTGTCCACGGAGTACGGCAATCCCAATTTGGGTAACGATAGGATCGGTGCTGACGTGACAGCCTCCGTTAAGGAGTTGAATGAATCCGCTTGCGCTGGCGTTAATGGTTCCAGTTTCGGTGGCTGTCCTTTACGCAGTAGCGCGTTAAGCGGCGCCACGATATCCGAGAAGTTCGGGATGAACCGTCGACAGACGTTGACTAGCCCCAGAAAGGACCGGAGTTCCGTCTGAGTACGGGGTTGCTTTGCCTCAACAAGGGATTTGACGCGAGCTTCCTCGATCGACAGCCGTCCTGGATGGATCACGTGTCCCAGATACTTGATCGTATCTGTGAAGAACTCACACTTCCTCAGCTTGAGGGTAATACCAGCATCCCGTGGAACGGTTTGAACTTCCCTGAAATGGGTGAGGTGGTCGTCAAGGTTATCTGAGAAGACAATGATGTCATCCAGATATACCAAGCACGACCGCCACTTGAACCTGTTGAGCAGGTTATCGACCGCTCGCTCAAAAGGAGCGGGGGCGTTGGTTAAACCAAACGGCATCCGCTTGAAGCGGTAGGACCCAGAATGGCAGACGAACGCAGCCTTTTCGCGGTCCTCTTCCCTTACAGGGACCTGCCAATATCCCCAATTGGCATCCAACTCCGTGAACACGGTAGCATTGCCTAGCGAGTCAATGCACTCGTTCATACGCGGTATGGGGTAGCTATCCCGTACAGTTATGGCGTTGAGCCGGCGGTAGTCGATACAAACTCGCCACGTGCCGTCGGCCTTCAATGCCAGTACAACTGGAGAAGCCCAGGGTGACTGAGTGGGTTCAATCACCCCGGCGCGGAGCATCTTGTCCACTTGGAACTGCTCCTCTTCCCGAGCTTTCGGTCCTGCCCTGTACGGTGGTTGCGCCACCGGACGCGCGTTCGGCAACAAGTCGATACGGTGTTGCGTCGCAGGAATCTCTCCAAGAGAGCCATCCCACATGGTGGTAAATTCCCGAAGCATACTACGGAGTTGTTCGCGGTGCGATACCGGTACGTGACCGAGGTCCAGCTCTTCCACAGCCTTCACCGGGTCAAGCCGGTCGTAGTTTGTACAAACACGCTGTCCTGTGTCGGAAACAGGTGGCAAATCCGAATCAATCGGCGACTTCTCCGTTGAAACGGCGGTGTCCTCCCCCTCCTTGGACAAAGCCTCGGGGCTCTCTGAACTGTCTCCCTCCTTGGAGGTAACCAATCCGAGAACATCGGCAGCAGTCATCTGCGTCGGGAGCATCGCGAGCGGGTGCGGGGTGACTGATCCGATCACTTGGTTCTTTACCAGATACTGGGGTGTGGTGCCAAGGTTGGCAACCAAGATTCGAAACAGAGTATCCGGGTGCACCTGCACAATTCCGTTTGCAACGGCGAGTTGACACTTCTCGTACAACGAGGAAAAGGGCTGTATGACCCGAATGCCGTGTTGAAGGGAGTTGAACTTCACCATAACCTGGGACTCCAGCGGTAGCGAAACCGACGCGGCAACGCGGAGCTTCGTGGACTCCTGCGTGACGGGCGATAGTTTCTGCGCAGCCAGCAGCAAAACTTGCTTCTGTGAAGCGCGCTTAAGCGGACGACCGACAATCGGTACTGATGATCCGTCGTCGAGTTCCACGCGCCTGAGGCCGGACCTGATTACTTCGACAAACCTGTCGCAGTAATCGCATCTCAGTATAACTGGCGCAGCCAACGAATGGCAAACGACAAAGTCAAGCTTCACTATAGAGGTGCCCAACCGGACGACCAAGTCGACGGTTCCCACCGTTGACAATGGGTTGTGATTCGCGTCAGCCACGTTCGGGACCGCTTCTGAGGGGATACGAGACCACACCAGCGGGGGCAACACCAACCCCACGACGAAGTTCGGGCCAGCACCTGTCCCAGTAAGCAAAGCGAATACCCCAGGTATGGCTGAAAACAGTACGAAAAAGGTCGATTTTAGGCCTTGATTTTGGGCTCAAATAAATAGCAAGAAAAGGCCGAAATATTGGCCTCTTCTGGCCTTTTATTCTGTGCCAAAATATGGCCATTTACTCTGTGCCGAAAATGGGTCTCAAGATGGCCGAAGCAGAGTGACATGAATACAGCATAGTAGGTCCAAAATGTACTCCACAAATTGGCTATATGATGACTAGTAGAGGCCCAAGTTGCAGTACGGTGGACTGTCCTACGTGGTTCGAAAACGTGGCGCATGTAGTTCATTCGAAGGGATCTGAAGAGTACAATATGTAGGCTAACAATGGTGGGCTTTGGGGCTAGAATGGATTGGAACCTCATCACTTTTACATCAATACACGGTCAGATTCGGGACTGTATCATTTCTGAAATGCACCGAATGAAGTACGAATCGCTAGTGCTGCGCATCAACAAGCACCAGGAGGTGAGGGTACAATGAGTAGACAAAACACACAAAACATGGGACAACATGACGAGAAGAATGACTCGAACGCAAAAAAAGACAAAGAAGAAAGAAGAAATAACGGAGATGACCAAAGTTCTGGTAGAGGAGATTGATCAAGAAAATGTCGGAGATGCACCGTGGCACCTACAGAAGAAGTTGATGAAAACGATTCTGAAGGTCAGAAACCAAGAAACGGTTCGCGAAAAGAGACATAGGAAGTTCCTGAGTACACTTACATAGGTAATATATGTGGTGACGACAGACACCAACTCGCAAAATTTCATGATGCCAGGTGTGTGCCGGCCGGATTTGAGTCTCGAAGGGGGGAATTGGTAGAGAATATGAACATACAAGAAGGATAAAGGTCACTGAATGAACGAGAAGGCAGACGTTCTCTAGTTGTCGCGACACCTTGAGCGCTTCTTCCTCGAACGATGTTTGACAGCGTCAGCCGCCATTCCACTATATCCCACTTCATCGTCTGCCGAACCCTCCACATCGCTCCAGTCTGCTTCATCATCAGAAGTGCTACCAGATCGAGCGCCGTGCATAGGCGCGTCCTCTCGCCGTGCCCCTGAAATCGACGAACGCCCTCCACGATGCTTCGTAGACCTCTGAAAGGTATGTGACGTTTTCTGAACCTTACGAGAACGTGGCTGATCGATACCTTCGTTATCCTCGATATCCGGTACTAGTTCGGATTCGCTCCCGCTGGATTCTCCCGCATCTGAATCCATGTCGTTGATCTTAACAGCAGGCCTCGGCGGCTTCTGAGTGCGCTTCCTAGAAGGGTTCTTACGTTTCTGTTTGCGATTTCGGACTCTCTTCGAAGCACCCTTTCCATTCCTCCCAGTGTTCTTGACATGATATGGTTGCTCAACCTGATCGTCCAACCTTGCCGCACGCTGCCCAGCATCCTGCTCATCATCTTCTTCGGCTACATTATGAGATTTCAACGCAGTGCCTTGGGAAAGCAGATATGGCTCTTCCGAATTTCGAAATGTACTGCGTTTGCGGACCATGGCAAAGGGAGCTCTCGCAGGAGTCTGCTCAGATGCCGTGGTGTGAGAGGCTTTCTCGATGGTCGGAACTGGATCTGGAACTGTACCATTCGTATTCGTACTCGGCTGGGCAGAAGCTGGTACAGTAGTGGGGCCCCCGTTATCCGTGGAGTTCTTCTTGGCTTCCTTTTCCGGTGACTCAACAACCGCCTTCCTGTCCCGCTGCATCGTCTCCTTGATCAGAAACGTAACTACCTAGCAGCTTTGCGCAGCACTCAAGACCGAGTACTTGGAGACGAGAGATCTTTTCAATTCCCTCAGCTTGTCCGCGTACCTCACCTTGATGGAGCTGTATGTATGAGCACCACGAACCAGTTTCAGGGTATTGTAGAGGAAACCCCTGATGTGGTCTTTGACATCGTTTGCAAGTTCTGTGTACAGCGGGAAATGCTCGTTTGTCGGCGCAGAACCGTTGACACCCATCATCTTCTCCCGGTAGAGCCTATTGAACACTTCTCGAGTAGACAAGAGCGTCCCAGTCGGCTTCCCGGCACGGTCGCCTGGCTTCATTCGCCGTTTTCCGGCGGCGGTTGGAATCAGGACAGCGCCAGGTGGCATTACGAAACAAGCACGGGAATTCTGTTGTATCTGCGTGTGATTTTGAGGTACGTATCCGGAAGCGCTGGAAACTCCGGAAGCGCCGGGAGCGCCTGTCGATCGATGGCAGTCAATAGTGACCTCGGGAGTAACTCTGGAACCCATCACAAGCGTTTGCGAATATCTTCCTGAGCGAACAAAACAATGCGTTCAGATTCACAATGCAAAACACCTGGTCAGTTGCAAAGGATATGCATTCGCAAGGATTTCAAATCGCAATATGGAGGTTAAGGTATAGGGAAAGCGTACAAAGCACGGAAAATGTATCTCGGCAATGAGTGAGAACGATATGGGAATCGTATCAAGTGATACTAGCGATAGCGATGACGCTGATTCTTGGCAACGGGAGAAACGCCGCGACGAAACAGAATAGCGAATAACGTAGGGCCAGTGAGGTCAGCGAATGGAAGAAGAAAAGCGGCGTGACAGAAGCTTGTGGCAGGGAACGGGGATGGAATAACGAAAGTGGATGGCGAAAGTGGGTGGCGCGTCTGGGAGATGGCGGCATGGAGTCCCAGAGGGTTGGATGGGTGCGACTCCGACCCAACCTTCTCTTGGATAAAGTTCACAATTTGTAGAGCACGCGTGCGGCTTGGGATAGGACGAACCTTTTGAAACGAAAGCTGGGTCCCGAAGAGCAAAGGAATGAAATGCCACTATCGCAGGTATGGTCATGAACCCAACCCAGAATTCGAAAAGCATGAAAATTGGAATTGTTTTCGAAACTGACCAATAATATTCTCCGGAGCGCCTCAATTTGTTCCAGAGTGACCATATATCGGTATCCAATATTGCAGGGTGATCCTATTTTATGGAGTGCGGAGCAATGCGCCTTTCTACCAGTTGTACCACTTTGGCCCCCATCGCATTGTGAACTCAAAGAGTCATTGCACATTGTTCTCATCATTCAATAAGATATTCGTAGATTCGGACTGTTTTCCAGGGTGCTTTTGCTTTCACAAAATGGAGAATTGGAACGACTTATCACACCGTCGTAGAAGTAGGTGGGAGTTACGACTCGACGATGGTAACGACACTTCATGGTCCTCCGACAAGAATGACGAAATCCTTCAGCCTCCAGTGGGTATTCAAAATCGCTCTCTTCATTAAGACAACGAAGATATAGATGGCAAGGTGGAGTCGAGAAAGGAGTACACAATCGAAAGAGAGCGAGACCGATGAGCACCAATGTGGAAACCAATCCCGACCCGGATATGTCTAGGTGCGCTGTAGAATCAAATAAGGGGAACATAACTGCGCGTAACGCACCACGCGCCGAAGATGAAGACAAGGCAAGCTACAAAAAGGGAGATTTCGATGACTCTGAACCGTTTCAACAGGGAAATGTGATCGACCGAAACTTGTGCTCTAAATTGCCCCCAGAGAATGGAGCAGATAGTTTGAACATCATTGGACATCTCGATGAACCAGACCATATCCAAGAGGAAGATGTGGGTTGTAATGCGTCTGCTACTGGCACCAGAGAGCCATCTATAGCAAGCAGTTCGGAATATGAAACCATCGATATGTGCGTGGACCAGCTGGATGTGGAGATGGACAAAAAACTTGACATAGTTGAAACAGAGTTTGAAAGACTGAACAAGTTTTTGTTCACTGCAGAACTTTCAGGTATATCGCAGAGAAACATTGAACGAATTCTTCCTGTGGATCCTATTCGGGCCCGTTCCTCATATCGATCAATGATTAATCATTCCATTTCTCAGTCTCTTGCTCACAAAAGATTTGTTTGGATGTGTCCCGATGGCCATGCAGTATCGGCCGGTAAGCTTCGCACTGCGTCTCAATGTCCGCAGTGTTCGAAATCGATGCGTGGACCGTCCAAATTCTGGTCATGAAGCCATCCGTCGCAATAGAAGCACTCTGCACAGCCAAGCCTTCTTTTTCCCAGTTACTGGAAGGATAGGTAAAGTGCAGAAACGTGTGTACAGGGCAAGGCGAGGCATCTGATTTGCACGACTATTTCCACGGGGAGATGTTTCGAACACGTTACGAAAATTGCCTGCGCGATCAGGACCCCGAAAGTAACTTAAGTGTATTCTTAACCTTTTCCACAGATGGGTTTGAATGTGCGAAAACCAGAAGAAGAGAGGCAATATCATCCTGGCCACTGGTTTGTACTGTTCTTAATTTCGATCCTCGCCAAAGATCTCGACCGAGCAACGCATTGAATCTTGGAATCGTGCCAGGATCTCATGTGTCTCTGTATTTTGACACATTCATGTACGAGATAGTGCGGGATTTCAAGAAACTAGAGAAAGGTATAAGAGTTCTTTGCGGAGATGGAAAGTTCAGAACCGTAAGAGCTCACATATTGTTCTTCACGGCAGATTGGCCAGCCGCTACAAAACTGTTAGGGTATGTTGGACATACAGGCAGACTGTTCTGCAGGTTTTGCATGGAAGAGAAGACCTATTTGTCAGAACTTAAGACTTCTTGTGTCCTTCCCACTGTCCCAAACCAAATCATCGAAGAGGCTGTTCGTAATGGAACAACAAATGTAGACGGTGCGTTGTACAGACCTGGGGACATTACGAGGATAGAATGCCACTCCTCTCGGAAGGAGGCCGATATAATATCACCATGGAAGTCGTGCAGCACCCTTGAAATCTGTTGTGCAGCGAGAAAGTTGCTGGCAAAGCGCACAGGCGTGAAAGCCGACTCTTGTTTCCGAAAACTTTCGTTGGACTACAAGTACGCGTTTCCCTATGATATCAAGCATCTAGTACTGCTGGGATGGGCAAAGCATCTTCTGAAGCTTCTCACCGGGCGTCATGCGCAACATGAAAAGATGCAAGAGCTACCAGAATACTGCGTCCCATCTGTGCTCCTTGATGAGATCAACAATGATATGAAATCGTGTGCGGACGGAATTCCAACATCTTGGGGTCGTGCACCGCTCCCATTATGTGAACTTGAGAAGTACAAAGCCGAAGACTTAAAGCGACATATTGAGCTCTACATTGTGCCTATCTTCCATCGCCATAAGGTCAGAAAAGAAGTGTTGAGATTGTGCGTCCTCAATGCCAGGGTTGTATCACTTTGTTTCGAGTACCGCTGCGATTCTGGGACTTCGCAAGAGCTCAAAAGGCTTATAGAGAAGCTGTACGCAAACTTTGCCAATTGGTTCTACAGTTCGTCGTCTGATGCATACTGCTTTACCCCCAGCACACATGCGATTCTTCATATCCCTGAGCTTCTTCAACAGTGTGGACCCCTTTCGATAACCTCACAGTTTCTCATCGAAAGATTGCTTGGCGAAATGGGGAGGCGAATAACGACAAAGACGAGTGTTCACGCTCACTTGTTTCATAAGAACCATAGGCTTTTTGCTCTTCGCGTCATGAATGGTGGACTGGCACCGCACATTTCAGGTGAGCAAAAGCTCTCCATCTCATTTGGGGACGAATTAGAGAGCGTAAGCACTGAGGAAGATAATGGAGAATATGGGACGGGAGTAGTGTGCCGAGAGGCAGGAATCGAGTGTCGGCCAACAAATGCGCAAGAGTCTGCGATATCCAGGTTTGTCAGTGAACAATTTCCAGAATCCCATGGTATCCAGTACAGAATTGGCTCGTTTAAACAACACCAATCGGCGAAGGTATACAAGAGAGGAGTTGAATTTTCCATTGAAACCGTTGATGCATACCGCAGAAGACGTGAGAGATCTCAGTACTCAACAACACGCCAGAAGCACTGCATCGCAGCTGAATTTCTTAGATACCAATCAGACACCGCATCTGGAGCCTCTGATACACTCGAGAAAGCTTGGGATGCTGTTGACTTGTACTATGGTTATGTCGAAGGACTTTACGAAGCCGTTCTGAAGATGACGCTGAACGGTAGAGATGTGAAGATTAAGCTAAGCTTGGCCCAGGTCCGATGGCAGTATGGTTGCATATTCAACAAATCATTAGATCTGGTATACACGCAGGATCGTCGGAGAACAGAGGTGACCATTGAGCCCGCACAACGTATTCTTCGGTTGGTAGGATATATTGACATATTGAGCAGGAGGTACTTTCTTGAACAGAGCCGAACCAGTAGACAGTGTCGTGACAATGTATTCCTTCCTGGGGCCAATGAGGTGTAATGATGCCAGGTTACGCTAAAGTAATGAACAGAATAGTATTTAGTCATCCAAACCAACATCTTCTTTGACCACTGCGCTGTTGCGAATGTTTCCAGAAAGCAACAAGGAAAGACTGGCAGTTTTTTCATTGTGTAGAGCACAGTTGGGGAATTGGAATGGTATAGAATGTGCACTGCAAGACGGATTGTACGGTACCTCATTGGAGAGGTGGGCAAGTTGAACGGCGTAGAAGGTAAGAACGTTCAAAATAGAGCGCATGAGATGGAAAATTGTGGCAATTGTGTATAGCACGGCCAGAAGAAGAAGTTTAGCCGGCGGAGGAATCATACGAACCAGTTGTGATGTAGGGGACAGTGACATAAAGCTTGCGCTCAACCCCGACCATTACTTGGTGTTGGGAACGCTGATGTTTTATCTTCTTCCTGATCAGAATGTCCGTACTCAATGTACAGAACGAGGTAAAAATTCGACTGCTGTGGTGGGCCCAGTTGAAGACGGCTTGACAACAATTAAAAGATCGATAAGGTCGAAATTGGAGGCTGGCCGCCAGTATGAACAGAAGGAGAGACGCACAGATGCCATGGTCTAGAAAGTTAATGATATGAATAGCTGCCGTGTTGTTGCTATATGTTACACGAAGACAGCCGATCGTGATTGTTCATGTTTTCTCGTACACGAAAAATGCAAAGTCACAGTCGCGGAAGACATTCATGGCGATGACCATAAGAGGCACAGTCAGCCGGCCTCATTAACTTACGAGGAACAGGAGGAAGGCGGTGACGACTATATAGGAAGAAAGCATCAGCAGCGCAATGACAAGCGAAACCTCCAAGGCGAACAAACAACATCTTCGACAACAACATGAACCGTGCTCCGGAGGACGTGGCATTTGTTTTTTGGTTGACGAACGCAGCGCTGCACTTCATACCCATCACAGACGTTGTGTTTGGTAGCTGAGATATGGGTGTGCCGAAGGTACAGAGATACCGAAGGCATCTCGGACCTTCACTTCAGGAGATACCTTGTTCTACGCTCTTGGCTGGTGGTCGTCGTCCGTTGAAGTGCATTACATTTGTACAACGTACACCGCTACACGTTGATAGTGTGGTTCATGAACCATGTCACAATATGTGTGACATGGTACGAGATTCCCCCGGTGCTGCAGTCCGTTATCGAAGTTGAATCGAATTGCAAAGCAATGTCGCCTCCAGAGTCCTGCTACACATTCAGAGAACTATCGACTCCGGAAGATCCGCATTGTCCCTTGCGGAAAGTCTTGGTGCCTCGTCATGCAACCCTAGTAGCTTTTCGCAGCTCCCAGACAGTAGGAAGTGCGGCTCCGAGAAATAAAATTGTTCACGAGAAGACGGAGGATCCTCGGAACATTGCAAAGATTGCGTCTGATGCGTTGACGAGAAAGCGAAATTAGAGACAACAGGAGAAAAATCGTGTTTCGGAAAACGAGAAACAGAGAATTCTATACAAGAAGCGGAGACAGCTGGAAACCCCCCAACAACGAAGCCTTCGCAAGAAAAAGCGCCGCGAATGGTATGGAAACCGGAAGAAGCTAAATAATGCTGAGAAAGATAGCGACAGAACCACAAGTGTAAGATCTGGAATTGATGGCGATGGTTCTAGTATTGGCTCCTCTACTTCTTCGTCATATGATCTTCGAACGATTCAACGTACAGTCCGTGCTCTCCATCGTTTTCGAGCAGAGATGGACACTCTTCAAACGCCAGCATAGATGAAAGTGACACTGGTCCTAAATCACAGTCTCTTTCTCAAGAGGTTGGAGAGTTAGGATTAGTCAGCGAACCTGCTGATGCGACACCGCACAAGTTTTTGTACGAAATTAATTTAGATACGTACACAGTAACTGCATATAAGCATATACTGTTGCCCATGGAAGAAGTACCGCACTCAAATGTTAAGGTCGTACATATTACAAGCGACGAAAACGATCCAGATTCCAATCCGGGCAATGGGGCTGAATGTGAACATGATGAACCGGTTCCAAACGCGAATTGACACCCCGAACCCCTGAACATTTCAAACGACAATGAAAATGATAACCCCGAGCCCCGGCTGGAGTCACATGATGAGGGCGAAGTGGTTTCTAGTGTACAACTCTGACAACGCTGAAATCCACGGGCACCTATGCTTTACGCAGAAACTGTTGTGGTAGTGCTTTATATGAGCACCGTTCATGTCATTTGTCAACCCTTTCTTGGCTCGCTCATGTTTGCTACCACATCTGGGACTATTGTTCTCACACATGTCTCCAATATTTTCTGAATTACTTGCACCTCTAGTATCCCCTCGATGCTTTTGAGCACAATGAGAAGATTACGCCCCACAGTTTTTCGCATAGAGCCCGACCAGCACGACAATGTGATGATATCAATGTAGGGTATAGTCCGGCAAAAGCATTAATAATCGAAGAACAAGCAACAGCTTTCTCAGTAGAGAAAAGTTCCCAACTCGAAATTATGCTCATTCGTCATGTCTTTGCGAGCTCCACCCCTTGTGTAACTCACTGCGTTTGCGTAAGGGTCATGGAAGCGATATACAGCTGCATTAAAAATCAAAGCCAGTAAATCCTTTTGTTTGAGGAGCAGAGATATATGAGTTACACGTGATGAGAAGCCCGCGCGAATGTGTCGTGGAAGTTTTGCGAACACAGCAATGAGTCTGTTCGTACCAAGGGTGGAGACGTTCTGCACGGCGGGGACCACGTCGAAGGGCACATGACGGTTTGCATGCGGCAGTAACAGTGTTGCTAAGCAAAGAGGACATGCGGCACATGAACGATTCACGTAGATTCGGCGTAAGGAGAGCTGTGCGCGAGGCTGAGGAGCTGCACTTGGAGCATGGGTAACAGAGATCAACACATCATGGATCACGCCGTGATGGCGTGTGGCACAGTACACATCCTTGTGATAAGGTTACAAGGCCTGCACTGGAACGGCAGAGTTAGGGAGTACAATCGTACACTCTAGATTACTGCAGAACGTGGTCTCGTTGCACATATGGCGACAATATCGTGATAACAGTATCATCGCGAGGTGAACTCCATGTAGACGCAAGGGGGAGAAGCGGCGGTGGAGGAAACCTCTCTTTCCCTGACGCTGCTTGCGGCGCGGATGTACCCTATATAGCACGTAAACCTTCTTGCCACGTCCTACCCCCCGACATCCATTCCACTGTCGCCGCAGCGCAGACACCACTTTGAACACGCGCGCCTTCGCGTCGCCGGGCGCAGCGGCCACTACGAAGCGCGGCGCAATGGCCGAACCGAATAGTGCCCGCTTCTTGTCGTCTCGCAGCTGGCGGCGACGAGAATGGCCTAGCGCAGCAAACGCAACCGAGATCAGCCGCACAATGGATGTCATGTCTCCGGAGCGGCTGTCGCCCGTACTTACATCTTTCGGTGTTACTTCACCAATTACCTGTCTGTACAGAGCCAAGAGTAACACGTATTGCACGTCTCCGATTGTTACGTTTCCCCGACACCCGTCTTCTCGTCAACTCCAACTCACTGAGTTGTCTTTCTCAGTGTGACCGCCCGATCGCCGCAGCGTCGCACCTTCGTCAACCACTTTCTCTGCGCTTACAGCATGACTATCGTCGACCGCTTTAACACCAACTGGACTCCCTGCCGGCCTGTCGCCGGCTTTCCGCAGAAGTTCTAAATCATCGGTGATATCGCCGCCATCATGGGCGCCGCCGCACTTCTCTTGAAAGCCCGTTCTTGTTGATGTAGGTGACAATCTAAATTCTTTTCATTTGCGCATGTGTGCTTTTAATCTGCATTTTGGAACGTACTGACGTATGCAACAGTTGTATTCGCGATTTGCCTTTGTTTGTTGCAGCCAGTATTCTCACTACCATGAGCAAGGAGTAGCACGATGAAACTTTCAAGTCTTTCAGACTAAGTAATGTGAGGCTGCCGATCGGGTTGTAATGAACCCAAGCATAGCATGAAGGAAAACGTAGACGTCGTATTGTCACCTCTTGTCAGCCTATACAGTGCTTTCAGTTGATACGTCTCTTTCATTCAACACACAATCTTGCTCCTGACCTCTCTGTGGCTTCATTGGTACTAACAATGTTCCCGATCGGTTCCTTCGGGTGGCAAATGGAGCCTCCAGTGGATATGATGGCACCTATGTTTTTCACCTTACTTAAGTACTGGGGTTTCGGCTTGAATGCCAAGTTTCACACATTCTTGTTTTACACGATTGTTCTGATTCTCAACGTGTTTGTCAGACAAAGCATGGGTTTATTGGTGTCGTCTTTGTTCGCGGGGGTCAAACATGCACAAGTACTGGGAATGTTATAGATCCTCAGCTCCTTTCCCAAATCTGGGTACTACATTGACCCAAACAACACGCCAGCCTTCGTCAAACCATTTTGGTATCTACGTTTTATTAACGTATGCGATACACATCCTTTTGTTTTGTCGCGACATCCATGTGATACCATGTACTAAGTAACTACAAGCGTGTTCTGATTGATAACCGATGGTTTAGTAGACATATAAGGCTATGGTGAGAATGGAGGTTTTGCCTCCAAGACAATTCACATGCGAGCAAGGGGTGAGTATTTTGTACTCAAGCAATGGACTGCGTTGCCCTATTATTTGAAAATACCTTGTCAAATCCCAGGCGCACAGCTCCGGGATTCATTTTGTATAGGAGGCAACGTGGTCGTACTAATTGTGTGGATATTTTGCTGGGGGTCGCTGGCTATTTCACGTTGAAGGTGCTTTACACGGTTCACAAGCCCAAGGGTTCGATGCTTCAAGAGTCCGAGATGGGTGTACCAACCGTACATGACTATGACTTATGGGCATTCATGCAAGGACTGCAAGAAGGCACTGAGCATTGGTTTGAAGGCCACACCGATCAAGTCTATTTCTTACTTGGCAAGTGGTTGGCTGGCTCAATACCACCACCACGATGTTCTGCTGAAAACTCTCTGTTTCCTAGTGAAAAGCCCGGGGCATTCTGCAGGGAACTCCACGGTTGTCGCGTGCGAGGCTGCTTTGAAACCAGGGTGAAGGATCTTTACTTTTGCGAAATCCATCGATGCAGATATCAAGGTACAATTTGCAAGTAGTCCAGAATGGAAGGGGCCGATACTTGCCGAGATCAACCTTGCATCGTTTGTCTTTAATACGGAATTGTTCCCGTGCTACCGAGTAGTGGTCCAAGTGCTTATGAGAATCGTTCCTGTGGACACGATGGCTGTTCAGAGGTATTTGTAGCTCCAACTGTACCTTTTTGTACGATAAACTGTTGTCGTCTTTGTCTTCAGTACGCTTGCAGTGACCCTGACTTTGTCAGATTGGCACATCTAGATGGAGCTTCTCAGTTCTGTATAGACCACAAGTGCTCTGTTCAAGAGTGCCAGAAAAGCCGGGGCCTACGAAATGCTTTGCAGCAATACTGTGTACACCACTACTGTATTGGATGGGATCGTATTTGTCACGTAGTTGATTTTGCCATGCTAGAGTCAAGACTGTGTGCCAAGCATCGATGTGGAAACGTTCTAGATGGACAACTTTGTGGTTCACGGAGAGACGATAAATCTCAGTTCTGCAATGCTCACACATGTCGCTATTGTCGTGAGAAGGGTCTGTCTTTGGATAAGCTCGTGGTAGATTATGCGCCTCGGAACGTTTGTAGTCGTCATCAATTAAGTGAGCACCTCATTTCAAATGGGGAGACTTGTAATGAAAGAGTTTGTTCCTCGAACGCAAAGTAGTGCGTGACGCACGAGAAAAGGGGCAGAAGCTTTGAGGAGCATCAGGCAATATCTGGAACGACAATGCAATGCGAAGTTACAACCTCTAAAGGGCGCAGGTGCAGGGCAACTAGGCCCTGCGATAAGGCACCATTCTACTGCGTGGTTCACAAAACTCAAAAACCTGATTCCGAATCAGAATCGGAGTCAAAATTGGAATCAGAATCAGGAGATGAGTCTTATAAATCAGATGGAATGGAAAAAAGCCTTCAAGATGAGGTCCTCAAGGATGTAGAGTCCGATGCAGAGACACTTGGTGCAGACGATAAACTGCAACAGCTGCGAAATAATGATCCAGCTGTACTTGTGCTGGGGAAAGGCACTGTCGGGACAATGTCGATAAATAGTTTCGTTAATCCAGATAGCGAGGCACTCATTGATGAACCGAGTGTTGGAAGCCACGAGATTGGAAACAACACTGAACTGAACGAGCACGGTGTGAAACCTGCTTTGAGTATGATCGAAAGTGGTGTTCCTAACCAAGAAACTTCCTCTCATGTCAAAGAAAGAGCCCTCAATGTTCGAGAGGCTCGGAAGATAGTCACTGCAAAAAAACTGGAGTCCGAACTGACAAGCAAAGGTTTCACGCAAAATAGTGGTGCAGGGGATGTCAAAGCTAGAAGTGATGCAGCGGAAATGTCTCAGGATCACATTCTTGATGAAGCAGACATCTCTTCAACTGACTCAGAATCATCTGAAGAGGATATCGCTGATCAAATGCGACATCTTCAAGATATTGTTGACATTGAGTCTGCTTCTGGGTCAGATTCAGATGTAGAAGATTCTGCAGTACCCGTGTTCCCAAACGTCCATCAAGATGAGAGCATATCTGCAGCTCCTGAGGACTGGCATTGGGACCTGCCTCTACTTCATCGATGGAGACATGTATCTTCTTTCCTTGACGCTGTTCTGGCAGAGACTGCTGACAGCTACGTTAAATTTTCAAGGCGTGAGTTGTCCGAGGCTGCTGCTTACTCATTAAAGAGTGCACGAGTGATTGGTGCGACTGTGATTGGAGGTACTCGACGTCTTTATGCCTTGAGAGCTTCAGAGCCGTTTGCCATGATTGTCGAGGAAGCATGTGAAGTTTTGGAACCCACACTTCTGTGCTTTCAGTACGCTCCCTTCGAAAGCTTGAACTAATTAGTGATCTCCGGCAACCCCCAGCGTACGTGCAACCATGCTGGTTCTCCGTGCAAGTTGCGCACCCTTCCATTAAGGTCTCACTTTTCGAAAGATTGGTGCTAAATGATCCCTCCTCGTGCACAGTTCTTGACGTACAACGTCGAATGCGACCAAACATATGTGATTTAACGCGTTGTGGGTACGAAGACATAGCATGTATCGAAGACTTTAAAACAACAATAACTCAATGAATTGGGGACAAGCTTAGGGACTTCCGATTTGTTCGACATCGTGCAAAATGACAAGCGGGAGAAAGGAATTTATGGGTTGGAAAAGGTGCGGTCGTACCCGGTGTCAAGCCCAAAGTTTTCTTCTGGGATCTCCAAACGAAAGAATGTCGGGGTGCAGTAGGGCTTTCGAGATGCAATTATGGAGAAGCCAAAGCTTGTGTGGCTCTTGCGCATTGGCTTGTCTACAGCGGGGTACCACCAGAGTCTATCACCATCATAACCCCCTACAAGGGTCAAAAACGCACTATAACTCGAGAACTTAGGGATGTTTCATATGACAAAGTGAAGCGTATATTTGTCTCGACTGTGGACCAGTACCAAGGAGATGAGAATGACATTGTGATTTTGTCACTAGTTAGCACTCAACCCGGAAACCGATTTGTAGCGCTACGAAATCGGTTGTTGTTTCTTTATCGCGCGCACGGATTGGTTTGTACATTTTTGGCTCTTCGGAGGCCGTATCCAAGAACAGCAAGGGTGGTGAAGGGCCTGCTTATTGGTGTCGCCTTCTAAGAGATCTCAATGTCAGTAATGGGTTGAACAAAGATCCCGTTGAAGCTTCAGGAGCTATCGGCTCAAAACTCTCGATCTGTTGTCCACGGCACGATGAAGTCAGTCGAGATATAACGAGTGCAGAAGAATTTCCAATAGGAGCAAAGGACTTCAAGCATTTCTGTACTAAGCTCTGTGGTTTCACTTTGCCGTGGTGTGGTCACACTTGTGCACTTCCATGCCATTCACCGTTAGTAAGTAATGCATAGAAGTCAATGCTCTGCCTTAGTACCAAGGCCATGCTTGTCTCATAGCGAGGTTCCACTTCACTGTCACGAAGTAAGACTCAAAGTTTCGGATTCGATTAATTTGGCTGAAGGGTTATTGGGTTTTGTATGTGAAGTTCCCGTCTTGTATAATCGGCCGGAATATTCTCAATCAGTTATGCTAAGATGTCGCAATTATCAGAGGAATGAGTTGGGAGACGTTGAGCTGTGGGACTGCTCAGAACTAGTCGATGACTACGTTCATCCGTCATGTGGCCACGAGCGAAAGAAACAGACTTGTCACAGACGTCGAATGTGGGAAAAGGAGCCGCCGGTATGTTATGTGCTTGTGACTCATGAACGACCATGTGGTTGCAAAACCCGTATGACTTGCAAAGACAGCGTAGAAGAACTTGCTCTCGAAAACCCACCAACCTGTCTTGAAACGGTTGCCAAGCCGCGCCCTCGCTGCTCCCACGTATTGTCTTCTCGCTGTTATGAAGCAACGGCACTTCGAGAGTTCTGGTCCGAACAGGATGGTGAATCCATCTCAAGATCTCCACCGATTGTTTTGCATGGCGTACAGTATGGGCCATCTGAAACAGAGCTTGGTAGGTCCCATGCTATACGTGATGGAGAAGATTTTCCAGAGTGTCTTACCAAGACAAAGTATCGCAGGTCTTGTGGACATACTATTATGGTTCGGTGTGTGGATGCATTTCAACTAGCAAAAGATGCTTCCAAGGAGGGCGTATGTCACGAGCAAGTACTGCAAGTAAGTACGTTATGTGGACACGAGATCAAAACGGCTTGGCATTTCAAAGCGATAGTCAACAGTCAGCCTCCTTCCTTGTTTATCAGTCGCGTTGATGAGAGTGGTGACATGGAGACTATAGCTGACGAGAGTGTAATAGAAGATGCACCCCCGTTCAACCCGCGTGTAAATAAAATAGGTGCTTTGTGTGGAGGCTCCTTTGTTGTTCAAAGGAAATGTGGGCAAAAGACTAACAAGCTCTACTGCACTGAGTTCTAATCTCTCTTCCGAACAAAACGACTCCCACCCTGCAAAACCAAGGTGAATCTAAGAATTTCATGCGGACACTTCTTCTCTACAATGTGTCACCGTCAAAAAGAGCCTTATCCTGATTGTATGGAACCTGTTGAAGACTTGTTTCTGTATTCTTCATGTAAGCGGCTCCACTGCGGGCGGCCCGGTGTGTGTAGTGAGCTTCAACGGCTGCGAGCCCTGGAAAGGCCCCAGTGTCCTGTTTTGATTAGTTGTAATCGTTTTCCCTGCTCACACGAAGTGGAAGTGCCATGTCATCTTGAGAAGCTAGTCACCTCTAAAATACCCGGGGGTCGACTCACTGAAGCTGATCCTGTCGTGAAAGCTGGCCTCGGCTACTGTGATCCTGCTGTGGGAGTAAACCCCCTGCACTGAACCAGTCACGTATAGGAGACTATGTGGCCATGAAGAAGCAAATGTTCCTTGCAGTCGCGCGTTTGAATGGGCGGCAGAACCTCAGATGGCACCACCATGTCGATTAATTGTGGAAACTGTTTCTCCACTCTGCCAGCATGCAGTTAAAATTAAGTGTTCTTTACAAGGAGCCATCAGTCAAATAGTCCCATGGGATGATGCTCCTCCGTCACGAATCACTGTGGCTTTCGATGGTCGAAATGAGTTCACAAGTCCTGTAGTGGTCGAAGGGAGAAGGAAACCAAATCGGGTATTCGATGTCCGGCTGCCCGAGTGCATGTGTACTACGCGTCTTCAGAGGAAATGTGGACATGAATAAGATGTGAAGTGTAGTAAGACATTTGCCGCACTAGAATCGCCTTGTGAACAAACTGAAGTGAGCACCTGCGGTGGTTGCGGACATGACGCAACCGTACCGTGTCACAGACTTGGGAACGAATCTGCTCCTTACCTTTGTTGAAAAGATGTGTTTCATGTGCAACATCAATTTTGCAAAGGTTGAGTGCTTTAGGAAGACGGCAAATTGTGCTCGGGAAGTTACTGGAAAGCTCCCTTGTGGACACGAAGTGAAATGGACCTGTGGTGAAAAGGATCCCCGACTAGGATTCGAGATTGAATCGTGCCTGTTTTGCACTCGGGAAAGCTACCACAGTGGGCTTGCTGATATGCAAGCGATCAATGTCAGAGACCCAAATCATGAGGGTTGATCTAAGGATGAAAGGAGAAATAACGATTTATCTTCAGAAACCTGTGTGTTTGATAGTAATTCACTGTTGCAGAGCCTTACCAAACGAGTTAAGAACCTACTTCCTTCAGTCAGCGTCACAGGTTTAGAAGAATTGGGATTAATCAACGAGGAAGCGTTGACATTAGCGTACAAGGAGATGTTGGAATGTCATATTGATCTATACACGAATGCTTTAAATAGTGGAGAGTTTTCTGCGGAGGAAATTGAAGTACAGCAGCCACAGCAGCTGTCAGATGCTTCGAATACATACGACATAGTGTATATGGTTATTCCGGAGAAAGAATTTTCAGAGAAAGACTCAGCCATAAAATGCTTCTGAATAGGAGAGACTGTCAGTACGGATATGGGGCAACAGTGACTGTTCTTTGTGAGGAAGCAATTGCTGCAGACTACACAAGAACTGAGTTCGTTGATGCTATGACAGTGAGTGTGGCGCCTGTTTTGAAGGTGAAGGGTTAAAGGATGTACCACCGTTTCGCCCGCCACAAGAGCAAGTGAACAGGAAGGGGCTTTCACAAAGTTTAAGGAGAGCCAGAAGAAAGTTGCACGAGATGAAGATGCTTGGATACGATCACGTGCACTCCGTAGACAATGCATTTTGACGAGTGTATTGGATAGCTAGTGGACAACATTGACAAGTCCAAGCACCGAAGCCTTCTCGGGATGAACAATCGTAATGTGGCGAAAACGACCTTCACGGATAAAAGCCAGCCTGGCCTGCATTGCCCTCGCAGGTGATTCAGACGGGGGATAGAATGATGTGTAGCACGCTCATTATCTGCGATTCCTTGGTACTGTCCATGTTTTCAACTCTTGAAGTACACCTGGCAAGCTTTGTGGCGATACCGACCAAGGCACGGTGGCGACGAGGTCCAATTTTGCCTCTTCACAGTCCTGCTTCGGTCAGCCGTTGTGGGTCAGTGAAGTCTAGATGGCCGTGCAGAAGGCCGGGCACGGTATTTCAGACCGAGCATAACCAGTAACCGTCTGCATTCCGCCCATGTCTTGTACAGCAAGAAAATTACGACCTCGCTTCGGTATAATTACGGCGCTTCAATTCTTTTTTGAAAATTGACCTCCGGTATGGAGGCTGCATATGGGCCATGTTTTGGCACAGTACCAATTCTTTGGAATAAATTACGGCACAATTATGGCCGTAAATAGCCCAGAATCACTGTTCATAGGGCTGTGTCCAGGACAGTTAGAAACCTCACCAGAAACTGGGGGTTGAGGCCAAGGTCAGCGTAAACTTTATAGTTTCGCTTGGACATGACCATGATTCTATCGGGGATCCGGTTATTCTTTACCCGTATCCACGGTCGACGCAGAACACCCAAGTGTTCTGAATCCGCGTCAGCGGTGTCACTCCTTGACACGATCTTCACCGGGGGGCGAGACAACGACGCCTCGGGCGTCCTCGACCTCGACTCTGAGGACGCCTTTCCCTGAAAGAAGACTCCCTTCATTAGATTCTCTGGTCTTCCGCCTGCGACGGCGTCTCAGGGTCCTCAACCACGAGGGCGTGGGCACCTTGATGAGAGCTAACCACGCGAGTGGCATTTGCATCAGCGACCTGCGAAGCAGGGACAACCAGTCTTGCCGGGAGTGGACGCGATTGCGGGATGACGTGCGAGAAGTCTGTCTTGGTGCGCAGATAAGATGCGACCGAGACGACTCGGTTTTCTTAGGGAGTGAGTGCCTCGTAGTTGACAACTACTTTTGGCAACTCCCTCATCGAGAGGGGACACTGAGGCGAAGTGTGCCCATGTGTATAACACAAGTGGCAAATTAGCCTGGACGCCCCCGCTTGTGGGTTACCATTCCAAGCATCGGCTAATCGAAGCGCAGGGCGGGTGTCTCTCCATCCAGGCCGTTGAAAACGGGTACCTCCATTCGACAAGGGAATAGGAGGTGCCATCATACGACGGTTGTCGGCGCACAGCGCTGGGTCGGCCAGCGCCGTATCGTACGATGCATCCGTCGTGGACGGGAGTTCCGTGGTCGGCACGGAAGCGACTTCGCCATGCGCAAGCTGGACGTTGTCATATCCCTGTTGAGGGTGTTCGTCAGCGATTAGAGAGAGCGATGGGGAGCGTTCCTCCATTACCAACGCTTTAGATGGCCTCGCCCTCGACTGAGGACCACGGGCACGTAGTGCATCACCCTCCGCGCGAGCGGCTTGGACCAACTCGATGTAAGTAATCCTCGGTTTGTCCTCCAGACGCCGGGCTACGATTGACTTGATGGCTGGGCTCAGACCATCAATGAACATCGTAGAACGTTCCCCAGCGGGGTAGACATTGCTACAGCGGTGGAACGCCTTGATGAGGCGCACCGAGTAATCGGTTTCGACCTCTTCGGGGAGCTGTCTGGCATCCCTCAAAGCGAGGATCGCTGACTGAATGGCATCACTCGTCGCGTACGACCCCAAGAGGTACTGCACGGCCTCCAGCCCGCACGTGACCCTTCCTTTGGAGGCTCTCGACGAACCTCTTACAGAGTGAAATTGGTCTTCGGCCACTCGCCGTAAAAAGTACGGCAGCGCCACGTAGGCCTGTCCTTCGTTCAGTCCGAGTATACCGGCCTCCGCCATGAAGCTTGCGAGGAAATCCAAGACCATAATTGAATCCTCTCCAGAAAAGTTCTGGTTCCTCAGTAAAACTTGCATCCGCTTGGTGCAATCTTTCACTCGTTCCGTTCCACGGGGTGTGTGATCCAGCGGTGAATCCTCCAGCCAATAGTATCGGTACGAAAGTAATTTTCGGAACATCCTATTCGTAGGCTTCAATTCCCGGAGTCCGGAGTGTTTCCTGCCCTTGGTGCGGGAGCGAATCACCCCCTGGGTGGCAGACGACCGCTTAGAGGGAAAAGAGCGTTCACGACGACCATCCTCCGACTCAGAGTCAGAAGAAGTAGACCCATCCGAGTGACTCTGGTTAGAATCCGACGAGGTCGGCGTATCCGAATGATCGTCGTAGCGTTTGGATTTCCACCTCCGGCAGCCTTTGCCTGTTCCAGCACGCTGGGCGCGTTGTGACACGGCAGCAAGCGGATCATCCGGTGAGTTATTGTCCATTGTTATGGTTCGCCCCAACGTCTCCGGACGGGCTCGGACGCGATTGAAGCGCTCCTCGATCCCTTCAACGAAGGCGCCGGGCGAACCCAAACACTCCAACATTTTGTTGACATCAGAACGCAGTACGCGGAGATCTTCAGCAACATCCCTCGCGGGGGCACTTTGGACCACTTCACGGAGGGCTCGAAATTCCCGCACAAAGGCATTGCGGTAGGCACGTAGAGTGCGTACCTGGTCCTCCAGAGAATTCCCCTAGGGGGTGTTGGCAGCCTCACGGCGAGGTAAGGATCTCGCAACAGCGGCTTCTGCCTGGGACGCCAAAGGCAGACCAGTAGCGACTAGAGCAGGCCCGGCAACAGGCCGAGGGCTGACCAACGAGGGCAAAGGAAGGTCTCGGGATTCCCGGTGTTGGCTCGAAGTCCGAGAGGAAACCTTCGCGGCGAGGGTAGAACCAGCCCGAATCGGGATTTTAGAAACCACCCGATCATCGGGAACGTCCCCATCATCACGGGAGCGGCTGCGGGTAACCGCCGGCTCCGCCCCAAATAGCTTCCAAGACATCGATGAGACCGTTAACCGGGAGTACACGGAATCTTTCGGACACAGTAGAAATCAATTCCAAAAGAGGAAAAGCACACAGACAAGCTTCTAGGTCGGGACCCCGGTTTGAAGTGCAATTCACCAATGGGGAAAGAACCACGAAGACGTTTGGTATCTTTCTCAGGCGAGGCAGCACAGTAGCAAAGCCCTCCCACGGATGACACGACGGAGTCTGTTTGTAAGGCCGAGGCCATCCTTCACGCCAGACGTAGGAAGGTAAACCAGAAGCTGGAATCCGTGTAAACGGTGCGTGCGTATCCTCAGATGAGGCGGTGTTCCACAGGGGTGGCAAGTGCAGACAGGTGTCAGCACGAGCCGCGGGTCGCGGAGAACAACCCGAAAAAGAAAAAAAGAGAAAAAGGAAGTCACGAGAGTGACGGTGAGAGAGACGGCAAAGCCGGGCAAATCCTTATAAAAGGCAAACGCGACAAATAGCGGTGTAATACTCCCACAATTGGGTTCTTTTGGTTGACGCAAGGCAGATAGACGGTCCGTATGCTACGGGATATCCCTCCGAGAAGGAGTTGAATACCGCCGAAGACGAAGAGTGTAGAGCCAACCCTGGTTGGGGAGATTTACTTAGTGGCGCGGCCCAGTTGCCCCGACGCTATATAGTGTGTAGCTAACCTCCCGTATTGTACGGCAAATGCTATAATAATCTAGAATACTCCCATAAAGAGTGCAGAATTACCATTAATGCTGTGCCAACCACCTGGACTGTGCCGTGTCCCACGTGTCCCATCCACCAACGTGGCCATCGTATCGTCGGTGTTTTCGGAATGCTAGTTTAGTATGCTAGATCGCTAGTTATGAAAATAAAAGTCCGAAAAAACTAGCAATTTCGCAGATTGCACTAGTTGGCAAGGCAAAAAAAATTTTTTGGAAATCGCATTTCCACGTGCCGCAGTTGAACTCCATTTGTTGAAGTTGTATGCTAGTTTGCAGTTCGTGCGCCACTGCTTGCTACCTCTCATTTGTCGCAGTCTTTAAAATCACTCAAAAAATTTACTCTCGGGTCACCAGCGCTGGTTTAATCCAACTCGGCATTCGGATCCTGAGTATCAGTCTCCCTAAACGTCAAGTTGAAGAAGTCCAACGGACAACTCTCCCCATTCTGGTACACCCTCCTAGCCTCAAAGCGGCTTCCAACCCCTCCCAGCCTCTTCTCCTCCTGCTCCTCCAATATACGCTCCGCTGTCCTCCCAGCCGCCGCCGCACTCCCGAAACCCACCAACGGCGTGCCACCCGGCAGCTGCGGCGGCATAAACACCTTCCCATCCTCCTCCACCATCACCCCACCCTTCCTCCTCTTCTTCAGTCGACTCTCCACATCTTCTCCTCCCTTCTCATCACCCCCCCTCTCCCTCACACCCCCCCGCCCACCCCGAGAACCAGGCGTCACCGGCGACCCTTTACCTGCTCCCTCTCCCACCCCTACTCCCCCTCCCCACACCATTTCCTTCAACTCCATCAGCAATTTGCACGCCTTCTTCACCTGTCCCACTTGCTCCTCCAACACTTCAACCCTACCCTTCAGCCCCATGTTCTCCTTTCGCAGCCTCCCCATCTCCCTCCCCACGCACTCCAGCATCCCATTCACATGTCCCACAGCCCCCACCCCAGTCAATTTCATCCTTTTCCGAATCTTCGAAATCAATTCCATTGGCACCCCAATCTCCAACACACTCAGCACCACCCCTCCCATGTCTGCCACCATCTCAGACAGCATGTCGTCGAAGTGCTCCTTCAAACTCCCCCCAAGCTTCCCCACCAGTTCCTCCATCTCCCCCGTAAACCTTCTCTCCGGTCCTCCTCCTCCATCCCTATCCCCAGCACCTCCACCGCCTCCTCCATCCCCATACCAAACCCTCTGACTCACACAAACCCCCTCAGCAACCCCTCCCTCCTTCCGCGGTGGCATCTCTGGCACTTTCGTCCTATGCAGCAGAGCCATTAGCTTTTCGTCACCAACGTATCCATTCGAAATCCCGAGAAAAGACGGCGTCCGGCGATAAACGACTTGAACAGGCCTGAGCGAGTTACCACAACCCTCGTACTTGCCACCCATGATCACAGCCGTTACACTCGTGGCCACACACCCCTATATCCCGCAGGCCTATTTGTATCACAATTTTCTATACCTCAATTTCCCGCCATTCCCCCAAAACTCCATTTCTCCCATATATTTCCATATTTTCGTTTTTTCCTTTCAGTACCATCCCACAAAACCAATCCAGAGCCCCGTTCCTTACCTCCTTACAATTACATCTTCCCCTTTATACTTCATTTTGACACATCTCTTTTCATAAATACATTCATCAGTCCTAATCCCTTCATACCCACCTACCTCATTCTTTCAACTACTTAGTCATAAAAACTATCTTTTCCTCTGAAACCACTTTATCGATGTATGTATCGGCAACGCCGTTCTCTACTTAAGCATCTCTCCCTTCCTCTACTGTAGCACAATATCTCCTGACAGCATCCAACAAATTCGACATAATGACCTCGCCTTCCTCTTCTCTCCGCTCTTCCCACACCCCATCTATTGTTGTATGCAGAGGCCGCATTGGCTCCATGCTTTACGACCACGGTACCCCTCAAGATACCATTCTTTCACTCCAAGATGTCATAGCCGCACACAGCATTCCGTAAGGTCCCATTTTCTTCTGCGACAGAAGCAACTTGTTGGAAACAGTAATTCGCTCCTGCCCTCCATCTCGCAGAGAAGACTTGGTCCTCATTCAGAACGGCCACATTCTTCGCATTCTTTCAAAACATGGTTTTCATCACACCACACGATCAGTTCTTTACATCGCCGTACCCACTCTCGGTACACCTCCACAGGATGGCGTCACCCCTCTTACTCCCAACGGCCTCACAACTGTCACCGGAAAATGGGCTTTCACACTAGCACAACGCTTCGTTAACGCAGGTCTCACTTGCAATATCGTTGACGAAGACGCCTTTTCTAATTTCTACTACGAAAAGCTCGTCTGGATCTCTTCATTCAACCTAGTTGGTTCCTCCCACGACTTCATTACCATGCATGACGTGGCCACGACTACTCGACATAGTCTCCTCCAACACAGGTGTCTCCTACAATATCCCCTCCACAGTACAATCCCTCCTCGCCTACGGCACCACCCTTAACTCCTTCCACGCCTCATTCCCTGAGTACAAATTCAGAAATGCTTACTTCTACCTTTCCTCCGAGGATACCAAGAGAGCGGGCTTGCCTGACCCTGCCCGTTTTCACACCAACTATGTCAATATCCTTAGAAAAGACATTCTCTTTTAGTACCAGTACTACTTTGGTCTCATTTTGTAACAAAGACATCTTCGCACAATACTCTCTCTCCTTACCCCACGCTTTGTAACTCATTTTCTTTCTTCAACAATCCTTTTATGCTCACATTATATCAAACCATTCGTTCATTTCTCATTACTATTCAAGTCACCTCACTCTCACACACATCACACTATACGCCCTACATGTTTTATCTAATCCTCCTCATAATCCATTATCATCGGTCCCTCTTCGTAGTCCCCATCCGTGTTATCAGCCTTGTGGCCATGTACCTCGTCATCTTCCTCTTCGTAACCCTCCTCTCCAACTTCCTCTTCCTCCATTTCAAAGTTGCTCACAGAACTTTCCTCCTCGTCCAGCTGGTCGTTCGGGTCTTCCCCGAGTCCAAATTCCTCATCTAAGAATTTGGGCCGAAAAGCAGGCTGCTTGTGCACTGCATCAGGGAGCTTGTATCCCTCGGGCACAAAGTACATATGATACCGTAGACAATTCTCTTTCACCAGCGCATCCATGTACCCAGCCCCAGCATGAAACACATCTCCCCTTCCAATCAACACGGAGTACGGTGGAACCCTGAACTTCTTCACAACCATCGTACGAGACAGCCTCTTCAAACTCTTGTCATCCGTCACATACATATTATGTGACCTCTCACATAGCCATATCATAAAAGAGCTTCCCTCGGAGGCCATCATGAAGAATCCTGGAATCTCCCCATTGTTCTTCTCCACATTCGTCAACCCTCGGAAATCGGTGAGCAACACCTGCCTCGGGCATCCCTCCCCCGTATACAACACACGTCCTCCTGTTTCCGGCGCATACATCCTCTTCTTCGACCTACTGTTGTTAACCAGACAAAGAGTGGCTGCTATCTGCCCAAACCTAGCATCCAACAACGCCCTCTTTCTCACCGTCATCACATTTTTCTCATCTGATTCCATGTAGTTGTAGAGCAAACCTCAAAGAGGGTACGTGTCCACCAGGGTGTCCGAGTCCTGCTCCCACGAAAAGGCGAACTCAGAAGTAGAGCTCTCTGCCCGTGCGCGTGCCGCGTGGCAGCCGGGTGTAAACCGGAGACGGTGCTGGAATAACCTGCAGAAGTAAAGAAGAGCGTGGGCCTAGAGAGAAATAACAGACGACGGATCAAGGAAGAACGAGTCTAGAAGTGGAGCGAACGGTGCCGTAAGACAGTATAATGCTCCTACGGAGAACCACACGAGCGAAGCTACGGCACGTGCCAACGGCGGAAACAGGGCCGATAGCGGAACGAGACACACACACGAGTGTCCAAATATAACTCTGTACAGGGGCGGAAGCGAAACCTGCACCAGGAAAACGATGAACTAAACAAAGATCCGGTACCTCGGTGAACGACAACAAATACAACCTGATACTGAGGTAATCAGTGAAACAAGCAAGAAACTGGTAGTAAAGAACTTCCTTAGGGACCCTGAGGGGTGATTGTACCGAGACCAGTCGTGGTTACTCTCCTTGGAGGAGTCGTGAAACTACGTAGGCAGTAGCAACCATAGCCCAGCCTTCGGGATGAAGACCACGTACTTCAAGAAGAAGATACGACTCAGGTGAGTTTTGCTTAGTGGCTCCAGGGCGAGATCGCGCAAGCATATACACTATCTACTGTATCTAGGGCTGCGCACTCCCACGAGGGCTCTACACGTAGACAACCCAGTGTCAGGGTGCCAAGGTATCTACCCAGCGGGTGTGACGCCAAATATTTGGACAAATATGCCACAAGGCTCTACTGTACACCTATTTCATAGGTTCTATCCCCGATTCACCTAACAAGGTACGTCCCAACAATATTTCCAATTTCACCCGAAACGGGGTCCATATTCGTAGTCTGACACGTCGGTGCTCAATGGATAGAGCTCCATTATGAGAAACTTCATTGTGCCGACATCGGATTGCCATTGCTCCACATCTCCCCCTCCTTAGCCAAGGGTTCGCGCTTTGGTCGGCGGGAAGGCGGCGGCGACCGGTACGTAAATACTGATCCTTAGAATGGCGGACTCCGAGACTTCGACAATACCTTCACAGCTTCCTGAACTGACGCGTGGTACACGACATCACTCTTCTCCGACGTCGCGGCAAAAACTGTCATCTCCAACCTTCTCTCCTACAGCAGGCATGAACCCTTTCGCGACGAACCAGCTCTCGGAGAACGCTTCCTCAAGTGCCTCACAGACGGCTTTAACGAGTGCTGCTCCCGTCGAGAACCTTTCCTACTTAGGCTTTCAACAACCTCCTATGCAGGCGTCATCTCAGTTCCATTCGCCCCAAGCTATGGTGCCAGCTCATCAACCCTCGGGATACCAGCAGTCTCCTTACCAAATGGCAGGCTCGTCCGGATACTTCGGCGGGTTTAACTCGATGCCCCTCCCTCAAGGAGGTTCTCACGCACAGCCGCAGTACCATCCATCTGGGTACCAACCTCCTGGCCACTTCTCCCAACAAGGCGCTTAACCTGGACAGTCCTCGCAAGGCTACGACCCCGCAGCGCCTCCTCAGGCTCCCAATGTAGACGCAGCGGCGTGGAGCTCCGAGCAAGCGATGCCGTTAACGGTCAATGCCAGGGCCTGGATCAGCTTGGAAATTCTCCGTTTCAGACGGCCTCGGCAGCATGGCGAGGTGTATTGCAGTGCACCTTGGTTCCATCCGACGGCCGTAGCCGACGAGGCTCTTATTGACTCGTATGCTGAGAACGGTTACCTCCCAGGTGGGCTCCATCGCACAGTAGTTCGGTCCAGAAGCTGGCGTCTCCATGTGGCGGTCGATCCCCTGCACCTGTTATGCGCGGGCGGTGATTCCCTTAGTCGCACTAGGGCACTTTGGGCTCGTGCTGCCTATGAAAAAGCTAGCTGTGTTCGATCGGATCACTTGGTACCGTTGCGGTTCAACTTTGACGTGTCACATTTCCGAACTTTCGGCGAGAGATCCTACGGATACGCATTAGCGGAGTTCAACGAATCTCTCCATAGGGCTGAGGTACCGAACGTGGTCGATGGTTTGCTTCTCTGGAGTCGTGCCCTTCTTCGGGAGGAATTCCGATACCTTCCGCGATCATCCAATGATTTCTTGTGCAGCTTTGAGCGCCGTGTTCGGCTTGAGCGAAGCTTGCGGTCCCGTCGAGGGTTCCTGATTCCGTATCCACACTTGGAGGCTGAGCGATTGCGCTATAACTCCCTGCCGGGGCGATAAGCTGCACTTCCCAGCTGGTGGGCGAATGTCGAGGTCCCGCGAGGGTGCTACGCCGAACTTCCTCAGTGCCTCTACTATGTAGGCTGCAGAATGTTGAAAGATCCCTGCTCTGGGTACTGGACGCTCTTTGCGGCGGAGTGAGGTGCCCGCGTGGCGGTACATCTCCTGCGGGATACGTACGATCATTACCGTCTCTAGTATCTCCCTCCGATGCTCCGATGGATTATCCGGCGACAGGATCTGTCTATACCCTTGGGGTCCGATTCCAACCAGGAAGAGGTTCACCTGCTCCTACGCTTCATCGAGGCCGTCAATTGGGACCGGATTCCGGTGCACTGGCAGCCAGAAGGTGGTCCTCGCGGCAACGACCGGTCACCGGAAATAACATCCACCCGTTCGCGGACCTTCGCGTACTACGATCCGTGGGAACGGCAAATGATCTCCGAGGCTCATGCTAGAGCGATGATGCGGGCCCCTAGGGCTATGCCGATTGGACACCCGACTGGGTTCGTGTTCCCTGACGACTATGAGCCTCCAGCGGACTGGGTCGATCCCTCCTTAGACCATGGTGATGGCGAGGTGGTGGACGACGACATCCCTCTTGTGGGTGTTCCGAATACGGGCGCTGACGCGGCACAGGTCCCTGCGGAGGGCACTCAAGCTCCCGCGGGTTGGGGTCTTGCGACGCCGGCTCCCGGAAACAACGCTGGTCACCAGTAGTCTGGGCAGGGTGCCTGAGGGCGTGTAGTCCTGTCGCTCAGATACGATGAACCCAATTAGGCTACAGTTTGGCATTACTTCTCTCCTCCTGTAGGATCTTTCTCGTTTTCGAGCTTCTTTCATACTTCCTTCTTTTTTCTTCTTCATTTCCTAACCAGGATGCACTTCATTTCCATTCGTGGAAACATCTTCCTAGATACTTCATTACTTCTTACTTCTTAGTTCCGTTATACGGCGATGAACCAACAATTCGGTGCGTTCTTTCTCTGTTCATATTGTACATAAGACCAACCTTGTGGGTGTCTTCTCTTCTTAGAGCTCCTGGCAACCTACCGCGTAGCGGCACACCATATTTACCACATGTCGGTGACAGTTCTATCCCACTTGGGTATTATCCAGAGTTGGGGGTAATGCGGACCGGGTTCTGCGGTGATAAGCGAGGATCTTGGACCTCGGAAGGTGCTCAATTGGCTCCCAAGTGTCCTGCTCTGGGGGATAGCCATACCAAGGGACGCGATAGATTACTTTCCCGTCCTGGGCAACATCATGCTTAAAGATACGATCGACCACGAAATCCTGTGGGTATACCCCGACGTCTTCGGTTTCTTTGGTTGTTCCCGACATTGGGCTTTGCTTCTCTACGTAACCCGAGCGGGTTCACGCAAGTAACAACAGGTTTCCGGCTTCGGTGAGGTGGGCGTTTCTCGTTGATGAGAGCGCTAACCGTCACGACGGGGAATGGCTAACTTCCGTTTCCGGCTGCCAATCTCCACGAAAGTGGCTTCTGGTGAAAGCTCTTCACTTTCGGAGTCCGGTGAACTAACCTCTTTTCCCAGCGGGCATCAACTTTAACTAACGACGACGTTCCTGATCCAGGCGAAGTTGCTTCTCGACGCGGGAGAGCCATTGCAACGGAGATACTACGTTTGAACACTCGCTGTGCAGGGTGGCGGATTCACCGGGCCACGGCAACGTACCACCCTATTGCACCTGGCGGCGGGTTGCAACAATGCAGCGCCATGTGATTGGCTCGGCACTCTGCCACGTTATGGAGTGCAACGCATCTCTATTGGGCGACAAACCTGCCAAGTGGCCATGTGCACTATCGTCTGATTCCGAAAACGCCATGCGCCGTGGCAAGCCAAAAAATCAAGTAAATTAATTTGGCATGCCACTCTGCACCCGCGCGCGCGCATGCGCATGCACCCCCAGCCGCTGGCACTCAAAAAATAAAGTATTTTGGCCGGCCACCGGTACGTGCAATTTTGCACACGCGAGCAGCACTCCTGCAAATTATCTCCCGATGACGGCGCGCTTCTCACGGAAACTTCTGAGCCACACAGCGCACCTTTCAAGGTTCCTTCATACAAATTGCATGCGTCCACTCCCTGAACCAGGCTTTACGACCCTATTCACAAGGATCCTTCACTTCACAACACCTACTGTGGGTACTTCCCATTGGGCTAGTCGCTGCGCTGACCCACTGACGGGTCGGCGGAGACCGTCTTTTCGTTACGTCTTGCCTTCTGCGCCTCTTCCGAGCGAGGCGTAGAAGTAGCCAACGACTTGGACGCTTGCCTACGAGGGTTCTCATCACTAACAGTGGTCTTCCCCGCAGGGGTAACTTCGTCCTCATTATTGACTTTCGCCTCGACCGAGGATCCCACCCGCGTGTGCGTTAGCGGCGATATTCCCGATCCGGGCTCCTGTCTCTTTGAGAGCTCAAGCACGTCAGCCAATCCAGCAGATGCCGGAGCAGCCTGAACGCGATTACGTGAGTCCTCCCCCTCCTTAGGGTGTGATGCGGCAGCTGATATTACCGTAGCCGGGGGTCGAACTCGAGTTGAGTGCGTAGGTGTAGCGCGAGATGGGCTATCCTTGACTAGCTCTGATACCTCAAGTAGGTCCGATAAACCCCTTGCTTGGTGTGGGAGAATCGACGGGCGGTTCGCGCTGTCCCCGTTTGATTCCGTTTCTTTCTGTGTTGCAGGTACTCCAGTTCCGGTTTCCGGTAGCGTTACCAATTCTTGGAGTGGGCTCGGTGCCCTGTAGACGCGATCGCGTGATATCCGTTCGTGTTGGTTATTAATTTCCAGCACGACGGTGTCTCCAGACATGGAAATAACCTTGTAGGGTCCATCCGCAATCGGCGATAACTTGTGGCGGCGTTCGTTCTCCAGGTTGTAATACTCCTTACGAAGGAACACATAATCTCCTACCTGTAGGTTAGGCAACGGTTTCCGAATTCGGCTATCAAAGTTGCGCTTGTAGGCGAGCTGAGCCCTGTCCATAGAGGCACGTGCTGCAGGTACCAGCTTGGTGAGCCATTTCTTCCACGCATCGCGGTACAAGCCCGGTGACGGGAACGTATCCAGAGTTGGCTGCGCCTCGATGGCTAGAGGAGGTGGTCTCCTCGACAGTACCAGTTCAAATGGTGAAAGTCCTGTTATCCGATGAACCTGGGTGTTGTATGCATACGTGATAGCGTCCGTGAACTGATCCCACGTCTTGGGATGATCTGCCACATAGGATCTCAAAGCACCAAGGATGGTTCGATTAAATCTCTCTACTTGTCCGTTTGCTTGCGGATGATAAGTCGTAGTGAATAAATTTCTAATATCCAGGATCCTACACACATCTTGTGAAAGAAGTTCGAGGTGAATTGAGAGCCGTTATCGGAAAGTAACTGTACCGGTGGGCCACACACAAAGACCCAGTGGGTAACAAACGCTTGAGCCACAGCGGCTGCTGTTATCCGTTTGAGCGGCACTGTTCTAACCAATTTAGAGAACCTGTCCGTGATGACCAGTAGGTACCGGTTCCCTCGAGAGGTCTTTAATCAATTCTCCAAGAATGTCAATGGCGACGAACTCCAGCGGTGCCCGTGCGGGAAACAACGTTAACTCCTTCGAGTACTTTCTTAATTTGACGTCATTCTTGGCACAAGCCTGACAGGCGCGGCGGACTGCGTAACAGTCGAACCCCGTTTCGGGCCAATAGAAGTCCCTTCTTAAGGTGAGATAAAGCTTCCTTCCTCTCGGGTGGGCTCCCAACTTCAAATAGTGTGACAAGTGCAGTACGCGACTCTGTAAGGAGTGAGGTACCACCATTTGTGGGTTGGTTTCAACAGTTCGCACCAAGTAGCCTTGGTCATTCACCTGGAAAGGTATCCTGTACCCACCGTTCAGACGGGCCCTAATCTGTACACAAAAGGGATCCATCTGCTGTTCGCGTATCATCTCCTCGGGCGTAATCGGTACAAATGACCCGGTATCCGGTTCTACAGTCTGTGTGGCGAGGATATCGACACACACATCATCCGATATGATTTCTGTCTTCCTCTCATCGAGGTCACCAACCATAAAGCATGGTATCTCTTCCGTGTCCTCGGTGGTTCAGCTTCTGCTGCAGTGCCCAAACGGGATAAAGCGTCTGCCGGCAAGTTCAAGGAGCCTTTCTTGTACACTACTTCAAAGTCAAATTCCGAGAGTCGGAGTCTCCATCTCATCAGTCGTCCCGACGGTTCGGTAATTCCCATGAGCCAGCGTAGGCAAGAATGGTCCGTGTGTACCCGAAAGTGGGTTCCCATGAAGTATGGTCTCAACGTGGAGAGGGCCCATACAACGTCAAGGCATTCCTTCTCCGAGACGAAGTAATTCCGTTCGTGCACATTCAGTGATCTCGACCAATACCAGATAGGGTGTCGTTTGCCAGACTCTTTTACCTGTAACAACGCACAACCAACTTGGTTCGCACTCGCATCAGTGTCAACCTCGTAGGGTAAGCCGGGTTTCGGCAGGGCCAAGACTGGTGGCGACGTTACAGCTTCAATTAGTGCTGCAAATGCGGAGGCTTCCGCATCGCCAAAGGGTTCCAATTCCACTGGTCTTCCTTTCATCAGGAGTTTGTTCAACGGCGAATCGATATCTGAAAAGTTCGGCACGAAACGACGGTAAACGTTACACAGACCTAAGAAGGATCGAAGCTCAGTTTGAGTTGTTGAGTGGTTCGCCTCTTTCAAGGATTTTACCCGCACCTCGTCAATTGAGAGCTTTCCTGGGCGAATAATATGCCCAAGGTACTTAACCGATTCGGTGAAAAACTCGCACTTCTTAAGCTTCAAGGTAATCCCTGCGTCCCGTAAAACGGTCATAACTTCCCGTACATGGGTGAGATGGTCCTCCAAGTTATTGGAAAAGACGACGACGTCGTCCAAGTATACCAAACAGGTGGTCTACTTGAACCTAGCCAGGAGAATATCAACCACTCGCTGAAAAGTTGCGGGGGCGTTCGTTAACCCAAAGGGCATTCTCCGAAAACGGTACAGGCCTTAATGGCACACGAAGGCCGTCTTATCATTATCTTCTTCCCTCATGGGCACTTGCCAGTATCCTCAATTGGCATCTAGAGTGGTAAACACTTTTGCGCTCCATAGAGAATCGATATATTCGTCCACACGGGGAATCGGGTATGCATCTTTCACTGTAACCGCATTTATCTTTCGGTAGTCGATACAAAATCTCCATGATCTATCTGGCTTCGGCGCCAAAACAACTGGTGAAGCCCAAGAGGATTGAGCGGGCTCAATAACGCCGGCTCGGAGCATCTTCTCGACTTGAGATTTTTCCTCTTCTCGGGCCTTCGGTCCTGCCCTGTAAGGGTGTGGCGCAATGGGCCGAGTGTTCGGAATTACATCTATGCAATGCTCTGTCACTCCAATTGTTCCGAGAGTACCATCCCATATGGGCGTAAACTCGCAAAGCATATCGCGTAGCTTCTCCCGATGGGACTCCGGTACGTGCTCCAAATTGAGCTTCATTAACTCCTCAACAGGGTTCGTCTCTTCAGTGCCAAGTGGCAACGGTTTAACCTCAAAAGGTGCTGAGGTGTCTGAACCCGGGTTCTTCTGGGTATCATTCGTATCAGCTTCAAGTGACTCATTCCGTAATTCGGCGAATTCGGTGGCCTCCCTCCCTCCTTAGGGTCAGATACACCGAGCACGGTTCCAATCGGAATTTTCGTGGGTATCACTGCAGCGGGATGCGGTAGTACCGTGCCAATTACTTGGTTCTTTGTTAACCATTGTTTGGTTTTGCCAAGATTGGCGACGAGGACCTTAAAGGCTTCATCCGGTTGAATCGTTACAATTCCATTAGCCAAAGCGATCTGGCGCTCTTCATATAGTGCCGGATACGGCTGCACTGTGTGTAGACCAAACTGTTTGGTGACGACTTCGACCCACACCTAGGACTCTGGCGGAAGGTGCACCGATTTGAGCACGTGCGACTTCGTTGATGCCACTGTGCCTTTGGTAGGCTGATGTGCAACCGGAAGCGGTACGTGTTTCCGCGTAGCGGCTCGCAGAGATCTCTGGACAATCGGAATTATTGAACCGTCTTCCATTTCCACGGTACGCTTCCGAGGACGGATATTTTCCACAAACCTGTCACAGAAATCACAACCCAGTATAACTGGTGCGGCTAGCGAATCGCAAACGACGAAATCTACCTTCAAGAGGTGCCTTCCTAATCTTACCAGGAGCGAAATGTAACCAGCCGTACTAATCGATTGTTGTTGGCATCCGAAATATCCATTGATGGACCGTAACGAACTGAAGAGCAGGCGGTATCAGTTTCCTGTGAATAAGGTTAGGAGCAGCGCCTGTGTCTAGGACCGACAACTGACGAACCATAAAATGTTCTGAAAGGCCGAGATCGACGTAAACTTTATAGTTCCGCTTGGCCATGACCAGGATTCTATCCGGAAGACGGGAATTACGGGCCCGTATCCACGGTCGACAAAGAACACAAAAGTGTTCCGAATCCACGTCGGTGGCTGCCATTTTCCTTGATAGGATCGTAACAGTCGGGGAGCGAAGCAAAGGCGCCTCGGGTGTCTTCTGCTTCGACTTGGAAGACGCCCCTACCGTCGGGGAGACTCCCATACTTAGTTTTTCGGAGCCGGAACCGCCTGATGCGGACGATTTCCCTCCGCGGGACCTACCTGATTCCCGTCTACCGGTTCGCGACGCTGAGCCTGAAGGTTATTCTGCGCGAAGGCAGGGTTACCATGCATGGTTCCAGGAGCTCACTGAAGGGCCAAAGAATGCTTAGCGCCTTCATAGGATATTCTGGGGACCCGTGCCTGTTCTTCGGGCATCAGAGACTCGAAATGAGTGACTATTTTCAACGTATCTCTTACCGGGACCGTGCACTGCGGTGAAATATGACCAAACTCATAGCATTCGTAGCAGATCACTGCGATTGAACCATCGGTGGAACGCGCTATAACACGACCCTGCTGGGTGCTATCCCTCCATCCTGGGCGAGTTGTCCTCATCATGCGACCTCCATAGGATATCGGTGCTGCCGGAACTCGGCGGTCCTGAGCATACAGGGCCGGATCGCACTCCGTAGACGGCACCGTGGTTAACGGCAATTCCGAGGTGGGAATTGAAGTGCCAATAGAACTCGGATTACTAGCTTTGAGGTGCACATTATCCATGTCCATACTGGCTTCATTCCCATATGAAAGGGCCAGAGGAGAGTCAGAACTATTGGCAAACAGTACCTTACGAGGCTTCGACTTGGAGGGAAGCGGAGCTCGGAGCGTATCCCCTTCAGCCTGGGCGTGCTGTACCAATTCCAAATAGGTTATCTTCCGATTCTCCTCCCGATACCGGGCTACAAGTGCCCGAATCGCAGGATTTAACCCATCGACAAACATTGCACATCTCTCCTGTGAAGGATGGACATCACCACAGCGGTGGAAAGCCTTATTCAGGGGCGTTGAATAAGCCGTTTTCGTTTCTTCCGGACGTTGGTTCAATTTCCTAAGGGCCGACGTAGCCTGCTGAATAGCATGACCAGTAGCGTATGACCTTAAGAGGTAATGAACCGCTTCGGGCCGACAAGTAACGCCGCCTTCCGAGGCTCCTGACGATCCAAGGATGGAATTAAACTGGTCTTCAGCCTGACCTTTCAGGTAGTAGGGGAGGGCAACGTACGCCTATCCCTCCGTCATTCCAAGAATATCGCCTTCATGAACGAACCTAGAGAGAAAATCCAGCACCCGGATGGGGTCTTCTCCTGTAAAATCGCGATTCTTGAGCGTCAGGCTGAGCTTACGGATGTGCGCCCTCACCTTTTCGGTACTTCTAGAGGTTCTCTTCCCTTCGGACTTCTGTAACCGATAATAATGGTACGATAACAACTTCCGATAAAGCGGATTCGTAGGCTTCAACTTCTTAAGACCAGGACACTTAGCTCCCTTCCCCCGGGTACGAATTGCACCTTGAGAGGTAAACGTGGCCCTTGAACGGGACGATCGAGAGTGTCGACGACGACTACCTTCCGAGGCAGCGGACGATGACGACGATGACGAGCTGTCCGAGCTGTCAGAGTCAGAGTCAAAGTCAGACGAATCCACGTGGTGGCGAAACTCTTTTGACGACTTGCGATGGCTCTTCTTATCAAAGTGATGGACGAAATCTTTCGAAACAGACTTCTTTCGTGGGGGGACTTCTGCCTCTCCATCCATTCTAATAATGGCTTCGAGGGTACCTATACGGGCGTGAATTCGATCCGTTGTGGCACGGAACTCTTCCACTGTCCAATAATAGGCATCTACGGAACCCTGTGGGGAACCAAAGCACTCCAGAATTGAGATCATGTCCTGTCTCAGGAGCTGGATTTCTCCCGAAGCATCTCTCATTTGAGCGTCTTTCACTTCCTCGCGAAGCGATTCGACCTCCTTTTTGAGTGCGGCTTGAGAGCTAGCTCTCACCGCGCTCTGGGCCTCAAGCATGCCAACTTGAGTATCCAATTCGGATAATACTGCGTCACTTGCCGCAGCAGCGGATAAGGGTCCTTCCAGAGGAACGGAAGGGGGCCCGGCCACTGGGGCATCAGACGTCTTCGACGGTTGTTTCCGGCTCCCTGATTTCTTCTCCGTCACCGGTAGCGGTTCAAGAACTGACCGCTCTTGCGGCGGTAGACCAGAACCGACAGAACAGGCCTTGGACGTACTCAAAAACAGCAACAAACTTCTAATTTCGAACTCCTGTGAGTACTACTTCAAATAAACTTCCTTTTCAGGCTCTAGTCCACTAGACTCTTCTAAGTCGGGAGACCAGAATGTAGACCATACCCCACAGAGGGTACGTGTCCACCAGGGTGTCCGAGTCCTGCTCCCACGAAAGGGCGAACTGAGAAGTAGAGCCCTCTGCCCGTGCGCGTGCCGCGTGGCAGCCGGGTGTAAACCGGAGACGGTGCTGGAATAACCTGCAGAGGTAAAGAAGAGCGTGGGCCTAGAGAGAAATAACAGACGACGGATCAAGGGAGAACGAGTCAAGAAGTGGAGCGAACGGTGCCGTAAGACGGTGTAATGCTCCTACGGAGAACCACACGAGCGAAGCTACGGCCCGTGCCAACGGCGGAAACAGGGCCGATAGCGGAACGAGACACACACACGAGTGTCCAAATATAACTCTGTACAGGGGCGGAAGCGAAACCTGCACCAGGAAAACGATGAACTAAACAAAGATCCGGTACCTCGGTGAACGACAACAAATACAACCTGATACTGGGGTAATCAGTGAAACGAGCCAGAAACTCGTAGTAAAGAACTTCCTTAGGGACCCTGAGGGGTGATTGTACCGAGACCAGTCGTGGTTACTCTCCTTGGAAAAGTCGTGAAACTACGTAGGCAGTAGCAACCATAGCCCAGCCTTCGGGATGAAGACCACGTACTTCAAGAAGAAGATACGACTCAGGTGAGTTTTACTTAGTGGCTCCAGGGCGAGATCGCCCGAGCATATATACTATCTACTGTATCTAGGGCTGCACACTCCCACGAGGGCTCTACACGTAGACAACCCAGTGTCAGGGTGCCAAGGTATCTACCCAGCGGGTGTGACGCCAAATATTTGGACAAATATGCCACAAGGCCCTACTATACACCTATTTCATAGGTTCTATCCCCGATTCACCTAACAAGGTACGTCCCAACAATATTTCCAATTTCACCCGAAACGGAGTCCATATTCATAGTCTGACACGTCAGGGCTCAATGGATAGAGCTCCATTATGAGAAACTTCATTGTGCCGACATCGGATTGCCATTGCTCCATAGTAATCCACAATCCTCTTCTTCGTGGTAATGTATCGCCCAATGTCCTGCATCGTATCCCCCGCGTCCTTACCATCCCCCGCATTGAAGATAGGGTTCCATCTCTTGCGGTTCTCTTCGAACTTGAGGTCCAGCTGTTCCAAGAAATCCTTGTGAAAGAACTCCAACATACTCTCTGTTACATCTTCATCTAACACCACCCCCCTCTTTTTCGCCTCATTTGACATGCCTTCGTCACTTCCAAATTCTTCCAGCACACAGAATCCCCTCTCCATCAACTCCATTCTCTTCGTGGCGAAATACTCCCGCGCGAGGTCATCCCTCTCCATCGCCGCCATCCAAAGCGCCTCCTCCTCCCCTTTCGGCTTTCCCTTCAACGGGAGCTTCACCCCAAGAACTGGTTCCTTCGTAGTACCCAGTTCCTTGTGCACATTCCGGGCTGCATGCCAGTACACCGCGTGATGCACCGCCCTCAAATCCTCCACCATTAAACACCCCGACCTATGCTGCTTTCGTAAATGAAGCATATCCATCCACGGGTGCTGGTGTTTCCCAGCATTCGTCCCTCCCGGCCTCTCACTCGGCAGTGAACTCACCATATTCGTCCACGGCATATCCGATCCCCGGTGTACTCCCCAGCTGTCGTTATCCTCTTCGGGAGAACATCCGGATTGTTATCCTCAAAGCTACGCATTCCTTTTTCACCTTCCCCCCCGGTTCGTCCCCAACAAATCCACTATCCTTCTCACCACTATCACTCTCCTCCTCACCCTCACTGGACGACATCACATTGATTTTCTGCTCCTTAAAGAACTTCTTCAATGCAGTCCTCGTCATTTTCCTGAACAGGTTAACAACCTCCAAAGGTATTTCCAGAGAAGATGTGTTCACCGTACCCTTCTTTCTTCGCTTCGGGGCAGGTTGCACATCATCTTCATCCTCGTCGTCAGTAAGCACCACAAAAATTTTCTTCCTCGTTTTCCTCTTCTTCCCCACAACCCGTCCAACCTCCTCTTCTCTCAAGCGACCCGGAACCACCTTACGTCTTTTGCTGCGTCTTAACACCGGTGGTTCCGGTTCAGGGCTTTTTACCACCATGGGATTGTTCTCCACCTGAGATGACGGAGCCCTGGCCGTCCCCGCCGGTTCCACAACCTCTTCAATAACCTTCTCCACAACCTCCTCCTCCTCTGAACTTTGCAGCGATACTTTAAAGTATTGTTTTAGCTTGGTACCTGCAGTCTTCAACCTTCTAGACACCATCCCGTCCCACAAACGCTTTGCTCCCACGAGCTCCATTTTGGCTGTTTGCTTCCCGACATATGCCAAGACAGATACCCCCTTTCCTCCAATCTTGAGAACCGTCTGCATCACTTCCTCGACTGTCATCTTCTTCTTCTTGGCAGTCATGTCGCAAATTTTAAACATACCAATTGCACACTGAAAGAAGTGCTTCCTTATATCCTCAAAACGGCCCGTCCTCCCTGCAGAGAACATTCTAAGTCGCACATGACATTGCAAGCAACGGACGACAAAACGGAATTTCCCATCTGCGAGTCCCATAAGGAGGTCACTGGACACAGGTGTGAGTGTCAGGGGCGGCCCCTTCTCACAAACCTTCTCAAAGAATTGGAAGAGCCGCTCGCTTTGCACAAACTTCAGAGCCAGTGCCGCATAGCGATTCAAGTGACGCATACTATAGTCCCCGATAATCCCCACTCCTTTTCAACGCGCCCGCTATCTGTTTCGGCGTCACCTTCCTTACATCTACTCCCTCTTCGTCAATGATGTTTTCAACGAAGGACACCGTGCTGTGAAGTTCGTCGGCGAAGGACATCTTCAGAACATTGGAGCTCATCTCATTCAGGAGATTGCCAAGTCCTAGCACTTCATTCATGACCATCGGATTACCATCCTTCCTCCTCCATAACAAAACATCCAGAGACTTCACTATATCCTCCCACTTCCCTCCTTCCTCAAGCAGGTCTTGTAACACAAGAAATGGGTGATATCTGTCTATAAGTGTTACAGGCAGCACAAGTCTCCCATCAACGATGTCACTCGCATCCAATTCGCCTACAAGTGTAACGGAAATCGAACCGGCGGAGGAAAGCCAACCAAAGTTGCGGCACTTCATCTTCGTGGCCTCTTTGTGCGCCAGGTTCACACTGCGAACCGTCTTCTTCGGGATTTAAATCATCTCGATATCCGTCGTCAATCGCTGCTGAACATAGTCGGCGAGGGATATCTTCGTTAGCGGCAGTGTGCTGTCCACCTCATCCGACGGAACTCTATCTCCTTCATCGAACAAATCCCCCTCAGTCCACCCAGGGAAGCCTTAGTAGTCCCAATAACCTCCACAACATCGTCATCGGAGTCATCCACGATGTTAACCCTCTCAATTGCTCCCACTAGTTTCTTCATCCCTTTAGAACCTTCTTGTCCTCCTCCTCTCGTTGGTGGAGGCTGGAGTTTGGCGGTTTTAGAGCAATTCTCAGCCGATTCTTTGACCTCCTCAACATCTGCAATCTCAGGCTGAGAGGTGGACGACTTCCCGGCCCCAGGGTGCGGAGTGGGGTGTGAAGTGGGACTCTGCGGAATCTCAATTGAGGCCATCATCGACGTATCCCAGGCATACAACCCAGCCGAAAACAATTCGGTGAGCTTACTCGGGGGATCCTCCGGACCTTGGAAACGATAAGGGTACTTCGCGTCTAGATGACTTGAAATATTCGTCTTCCAGATAACCACCAAATGACCCCTCGCTGTTCTTCTTCGATCGCGCTGACTCTCGCCCCCTTTTATGGTTCAGAGGCGCCATGTTGGATACAAAGGGTTCAAACAATTTGAAAGGCGGATTACCACCGTCGAGAATGCTCGCGAGAACGTATAGTGAACACTGCGCCCGCTCAATATAGAATTGAACTCAAAGGGTTCCGTATTTCACGTTTTAAAATTCACCATCGTTTTATTTAGAAAGTTCCATGATCGTCATAACTACTACGTACGTGTAGCTATAGAATAAAGGCACCCAGTTTCGAAAAAAAAATGAATTGCGTCCGTTAAGTTTTCTGCATGGACAGCGGTCCGGGGTGGTGTGGCGCTTCATCAGTGCCGTGATGAAGCGCCACACCACCCCGGACCGCTGTCCGAAAAATTATATTTTTTAAACAAGCGCCAGTCGGGAGGGGGCCGCTCTCCAGGTGGAAATCAATTTTTTTTACTTTTTCTCCCACGGCGCATGGAAAATGGACCGAACTCGAGTGGCACTTCATCGGAGCCGTGATAGAGCGCCACTGCACCACGGACCGCTGTCCGGAGAGCCGTAAGTTATAACTTTCTCTATACTTCCATATCTAGGAATTATCGCACCCCCCTCCCATCCCTGCCTTCTCTTATAACTGTTTATCACCGCATAAGCCCCCCTAACATCACCCAATTCTTTTCTACTCCTCTACTTTAGAGTTCTGGTACCGTTTTGGCGTCTGAACTGCTCCTTCACATCGCTAATTCCGCAGCCGTCTGCCTTCCGCTCCCGTCTACCATCCGCACTCATCTCTCGTTCGCTGCCATCTCTCGTCAGCTTCCGTCCGTTCGCCCTCATCGTCCGCTGCCGACGTCCATCATCTGTTTTCACGACCCCTCCCGTTCTCCTTCCGTATTCATAATAAAGCCCCCCGTTATTGTTTAAAATGGCTGCCGCAACCACATCCAGGTCTAAGTCACCGTCACCGGCACCTCCGACATCCGACATGAAGGTTGGAAAAATGTTCGGTTCTGGAGATGAGCTTCTCACCGCGTGTCTCGCCATCCGTGATCACTATGCGTCGACGATGCGAGAGGAAGACGAAGCTAGGAAAGTGAGACACAGCGAATTCATTCCATATATCATCAAGAATCGCACTGTCCTAGACGTTGCCAAGAAGTACTTCTCTATCCTTTTCGGACCCACTCACCCGTCATACAGCGACAATGAGCTCAAAGCTGTGGGCGGGAAGGGTTCACACTGTCAGCTGTATCTGTCGACGAAGTTGCTTGACATCATGGACGGAGACAGAGAAATGCGTGTGAGGGATTTTTGGAATGCTTTTACCAGAGTGGACTTTGAAGGAATACCGAAGAATGTGACGTTAATCGAATTATTCAAGTCCATGAGTATAGCTCCCAGGCGTGTGGGCCGGATAGTTTTCCCTTTCGGTACGAGCATCGCTACACATTTCCAGAGAGTTCTCTTTCTTTCCCTTGTTCAAAAAGTATCTATGGAAAAGCGCCTTCGGGGCCATAAGAGGCGCAAGGGGGGGAAGGGATATTCCAACCCTTTTGGAAATGTGCAAATATTGGAGAATCTTTAAGCTCAGCGTGCGGGTTTCGGTGTGCAGCTGGTAACAAAGGCCTGGGATTGTTTCTCCCAATTTCTGGGATTCCCTGGCGCGGAGGTCATGGTTCCCCCTTTTATACTGCTCGTGTACGACGACATGCAGTTTAAACCCATTGAAACGCGTTCCAAGGGGTTCCTGCACAAGGACAATGACCATCGCTTGCTACCGAGCAACACGCAAACTCTTCTGGAAGACGAGGTCCAACCGTGGGCATGGAATCTTCCGGAGGACACTGATGTGGCCCTCCGAACGCTTGCGAAGAAGTTTATTTCTGACCTAAACAAGGTTGTTGAGGACGAGCAGTTGTACACAATATCAGAACCTGGACGATGGACCGTTTTGAAGACGTTTCACAGGGACCCGTCAAGAGCGTTTGCTCAGAGATTTGATTGTTTCTCTAACTCGCTTATGTCCTCCATTTTGGAGACAATAAGCCCTTTGAAAATCAAAGAAACACTCAGGGTCCCTGATATACATCTCACGCCGATATCTAAACCGGAGCCTGCCATCGAAATTCATGACGATGACGATAAGCAGTCGGAAAGGGGGAATCCTTCGGAAAGAAGAAGGGGATGGAGATAGCGGAAGTGGAATGGATGTATTGGGTGAGGGTGGGTATGAAGATGTTGGTGAACAGTCCTCCGACGCTGACATACAGCCTCTTCCTGCCATTTCCTCGTTGGACGATAAAATGGCATTCCAACGTTGTGAAGTGGAGATGGAGAATTACTTTCGAATGTATAATTGCGGGTTCGAGGATCTGGTGGAAACGGACGAGATTCTGCAAAACAACGGATTCGATAAGAACCGGGAAAACAGTTGGTACGATATGCTGAGCGCCGACCATATGAAGAAGGCGGCAAAGCTTATATCAAGGCTGCTACGTCCGGGGGGTCATTTTGTTAACTTCTGTGCATTGGAACAGGTGAACCAGTGTACGAAAGCGCTTTCCCTTATTGTAGCAAAGGACGAGCAAGGGGTTCCGAGGCGATTGTCTGTTGTGGAACAGGTCCCAATTCATTTGATACGGTCGCAAGGCAACTCCATTCGAAACCCGGGACGCAGGTCCTGCTCCTTGTTCCCTGCCATAGAGTATGCGATACATGGTGTTCAAAGTGGCCTCACTTATGCACAGCAGCATGCGATGGTGAACTATGAGAACTTCAACTACGTGCAGTTGAGGTATCCAGGGTACCACAGTGTTATTGACCAGGTACCGCCCATGTCCCATGGGGAGGCTCTTCAATGGAAAAGAAAGAAGGAGGGTGGGGGCTACATGTTGCAAAAGGTGAGATCGGAACGAAAACCTCGCGCGTTGTTGAAGGAGCTGATCAGCAGATTTTTGCAGCCCGGTGATACAGTGGTGAACTTGTTCGCGGGAACGTTCTCGACTGCCACGTCATGCATGAAGTTACAAGGTCATCGGAAGTTTATTTGTTGTGAGCCGTCCCCTGACTGTTTTGCTCATGCTAGGCACGCGGCCATTGTTCAGTTTGCGATGTGCATGCGCGATAATGAGACGGACATTCAAATTACGCAGGAGGTCCGAAACTCTGTGAATCGCGTGATGGGCTTATTTCACAAGTGGAACGCTCGTCCTTCACGATCGTGGAAGGCTCCATCGGGCTTCCCGCAGTATGAGAAGTTCTCACCGTATATTCTGGACTTCCTGGCATCGATGTGGCGGGAGAAGGGCATGGCCATGATCGGCAGGCGCAAAGCGCTGCATGAGTGGCCGAAAAAGTTGCAACGGAAGATGGGTCTCCTGGATTGGAACGCGATGTTGGCACTGGAGGACACTATGTGTGGTTGTCGCATTGGGAAGTCGTCGATTCGTCACCATGACGCAGGAATGGGAGTGTTTACCACGCACCGTTTCATGAAGAACGAAGAGACGTGTTTTTTACGCAACTCTAGTGTACCATGACTTAATGAAGAGGAAGGAGGTACACAAGAAATATGGGGAAGGGTTGTTGGGAGCCACCGCCGCACGTTTTCGAAGTTATGCGATGGAGGTTAGCCTGCGAGGCGAGGTATTCCGGAAACTCTCGGAAAGGAGACGAGAAGTACCTACAATCCCTGTATGGATTGTCCCCGCTCCATTTTCGTTGGGTGGAACAATTAACGACCTAGAATATATGGAAGGGGATAAAGATAGGGATGCAGTGGAGGATGGCTTGAAGCAGCGACGGACTTCCAATGTGGCGGTGAGTCGAACCCCAGGAACTGGGCGAGCACCACTTCAATTAAGGTAAAACCGAATGCTTGCCGTCCGGGCACTTCGGGTTGTAGAAGTAGGAGAAGAGTTATTTGCAGATTATGGAATGGAGTACACATGGGGTACGTCTTCGAATCCTATAGTAGTCGACTAGAGCTCAATTGATTTATGACTTATAGAACCGAAAGGTGTACCGTAGTGTGTTTAAAATCGAATGGTGTACATTTTACTACGCGTTCTCTCTAACTTTCGTGTTCCACAGACGAGGACGAGAACTCCCCCAAGTGAGTGGGTGTCATCACTTTTATCATCCAGTGACGTGAACAAAATGGAGATAGGATTCGAGGGAGTGGGTTGACGTTCAAGGACATAGAATAGAAGATAAGGAGTACATGTGATATCACGTGAAAGTGTAACAGTTCTTGGCAGTGAGGTTTCGTACAGGAAGGAGAATTTCCGTGCCAATTTTCGGAAAGTGATTCCGAAAAGTACTAAAACGGTGCGATATCTCTACCACACGTCGAGTGGAGGTGTGCGTTTCACGGGGGGATCTGCGATCACGTCGAGCGGCGAACACGTCGAGCGGCAAGCGGCGACAACATCTAGAGCGCACCGCCGGGCGCATCGTCGTCGTCCGATTCCATACGCGGAAACGTAAAACGAGAAGTGCGAATGCGAATGCGAATGCGAATGCGAATGCGGAAGATGTAAGCGGGCGTGCGACAAAAGGGCGAACGCGTGCAGAGGTGGTAGGTCGGGGTCGCGAGGATGGCTTGGGTAGTACTACGCGTGCGCCTTGAAGTGGTGATGTGGAAAATGGCGAGGGCGGTATTGGGCGTAGTTCGCGCTCTCCTCGAAGCGGATTACGTGGGAAAGGTAGGAAGAACATGAGGAGACGTGATCGAGGCCGACCTTTGGAGCAAACCGAGCGAACCGAGCGAACCGAGCGAACCGAGCGAACGAAGCGCCCCGACCAAACGGAGTGAACCGAGCGAACGGTAAGTGCTTTGGTAACACAAGCTATTCCGCTTCTACATTAGATGGGAAATAGAGCAGGGGAACGCAGGGGAGGGATAGGAGAAAAGCAGGGGGATGATGCACGGGGCGTTAGGGATAGAGGTGTGCGGCGAAGGGGCGACTACTCCACGCAATTTGTAGAAGAAGGGGAGTATGAAGATGTCATAGAGAAGGGGAGACAGTGTCGCAGTGGGGAGAAGGGAAGGACGATAGCAAGAAGTACTAGTCGGATAGTTAGCCGTGGTATTCGAGGGAAGGAGGGAGAGAGAGTGGCTTGGGTTGCCGTTCGGGAGGGGAGGGGGCGCGAAAGAGAAGTAGGAGGGGGCGTTCAGGAGGCGAGGAACAAAAGCATGGAGGTTGTGGTTGGTGTTAGGAGGAATCGAATGATGGGCAGAGAAAGAGCTGGTGGACCGCGACATACTGCGATGCGAGACGAAGAGGAAGTGGGGGGTATGAGGCATATGAGGGAGGCAGAGGACAGTGGGAGGCGAATTGGGCGTGTGAGCGATGGAATGGGGAGCCACGCCAATGTGGAAAGGATGGAATGGCTACAAGACAATTTGCCCGGGAGAGTTGTAGGACGTAGCAGTGGTGGGTCAATGATTGAAAATGTGATGGACAATATACCAGTGGATGGGAGGGTATTCGAAGGAGAAGATGTCGTTGTCCGAAACAAGCATAGAACTAGAGGGAACTTGGTGGAAACCGCGGCACGAACGACTGAAGGAATACGTGTGAGGCATAATGCCGTTCGGATTGAGGACGATGTGTATGAAGCAGGAGTCGACGATTCTGGGGATCGTGGAGAGAGAAACGGAGCAAGGGAAATGGGAACTCCAGGAATATCAGAAGGAGATAAAGAGAACTTACGCGTGTTGCCAAGGTCTGCATTGGTTGAGAGGGTGAATTCGTTGAAAGGGAAGCTGGGAAATATAAAGGAGAATCACTATACCATAATGGTGAGTTTGAAGCTCACGCAGAAAGAATTGGAACGGGTGAGGGAGGAGCTGAAGCAGCAAAATGTGTTGATTGAAAGTTTAAGGGAAGCTGTGAAGGGTAGGAAGCGAAGTGGGTGTGGGAAGGAAGTAAAGGGGCGTCAAAAGCATGATATAGAGGTGCCAGAATGTTTTTACGGATTTGCAAGGGCTGTGTATGATAAGATTCTCCACTTTGCGAAGTTGGAGGGGTCAGAACTCTGTTTTGACAAGGAGAACGTTGGTAGGAGCTGGAAGAACAGGAGTGAGACGGTGGGAGAAAGTAGGGAGGGAAGCATATTTGTGCTTGGGGAGAAGGAGATGGTACCTCGGTGCCCGTATCAAGTGGCATAGGAGATGAGGGCGTATACGCCATCAACGGAGGGAGGAAGTGATGTGCTGTTGAAGTATGTGGTGGAGACGGAAATAATGGGAGATATTTGGCAGACGATACGAGAAGCGGGAAGGAAACAAAAGTGAGTGGATGATGTGAGTGCGGACAAGTTTCTGAGGCAGCGGATGAAGCAGACCTTAAGCGATGTGATTGGGGGTGCGGAAGCGGGCGGCTCGCGACAAGTTATTCTCCATTCTTGGATATGATTTGGTTGCAAAACGTGCGAAACCTACTGAGAGAACTGAGATATGGGAAAAGCTAAAGCAGCAGATGGGAGAGGCGCGCGAGAAGCTGATGGGAAGGGAGGAGGGCGGGGGGAATGAGTTGTGTGCGTGGAGGACGAGCCGCTTCGAAGGATTTGCGTATTCCGAATCTCGTGCGGTTGGGCCACCATGGGAAGTTGATGATGAAGATATTTACTTCAAGAATGGGATGGCGGTGGCAGTGTTGGAGAAGAATATGGGATACGCAGTGGAGAGGCAAAGTAACGGTGAACGGCACTACGTGGATAGGACAGTGATGCACCTTGCGAGACTTGACGCCTGGATTGCCTGTGAGGCGAAAACTATGAACGGGGTTGTGGGACGCGGAGGGCAAAGACAGCTTTCGTTCTCTACTTTGTATGGGAAGTATCTACCTAGGGCTGTTGAAGGAATACTGGGGGTAGCCTGGCAATCGCTACAGAAGCAGCATGCCGAGGAGTTTGAGAACGATGGGTTTTTGGATGGAGATCCGAGGTGTGTGTCGGGAAACTCTAGGAGAACTGCGACAGTTGGGCTGTGGGTACCACCGAGGGAGAAGATATACCTAGCTGTGAGGGAGGAATATTTTATGGCAAAACCAACACGGAGACTAGGTGCAGTTCTTGATTGTTACATAGCGGCTTGTCGACCAGAGGACGCGAGTTTCGGGCGGTTGGTGGCACACCGGGCGGAACGCAGGGAAGTGATAGGGGTTGATGGTAGGGAAGAGGCGGGCTACTAAGGGTAGGGTGAGTTGCAGTGAGGGGGGAAGGGGTGGAGGTATGTGTGGAATGGGGAAGAGATGCTTCTTCTTTTTCTTGTCATGCGTATCTTCACTCCTTCCAATTGAAAGGAAGCGGGTTGAAATTTTTATGAAGCTGAAGCTAACATGGAATAGAGGCTACGTGTTGGATGGGAAATAAGGCTTGGCGGTGGGGTCTCGATAGAACCGACTGAGATAAAATCGGTGAAAGCGCCAGTGTAGACGAGAAGTGAAGGGAGGAGCGGGGTAGTTCTGGCGGGGAACATGAACGGAGCCGAGGATGGAGGAAGAGGGGATGAGTCCATACCAAGGGGAAAAGTTATCGGAAGTGGAGTGGGCAGAGATGGGAACTGGGTGGATGGTGTGGTTATGTTCGTCGTCTGTTGCCCATCGGAGGCAAACGCAGTTGAGGGTGAGATCGACGTCGTCGCTGGGTGGGACGAGTTCCATGAACTGGACGAAGGCGAACTCCTTGGGAGAAGAAGTTGAAGAAGGAAGGGCGAAAAGAAGAAGGGAGATGAGTTCGCAAACCCAGACGATTGATGTGGAGGGGGGGAGGTGGAGCCGGCGACGAGAATGTGGGAGAACTTTGGGGACTTGGATGGACAGAAGGAGGGGGTGGCAAAAATTTGTTGGATGAGAGGGACTGGAGGATCCTGGGGCGCGAGTTCGTTCCGCTCTTCAATGTAGTTGTCGAGTGTTGGGATGTAACCGCCGACGACGTAATTGGAGTTGAATATGGTGAGTCGAGTCTGACGGAGGGCCGGGGAGTTGTCAGTGAGTTGTAGAACATCGAGAGAGTGGGTGATAAAGGATAGGAGGGCGTTTCTTCCGAATTGTGCCAGAATGGATAGGGTATCGGGGGGGAAAAGGTCTTGAAGAGATTTGTAAGGGAGGTGAGGATTGGAGCGAATGAATTTGTGGGCAGTGATTAGTTCAGCGAAGGAGATGTGTTTGCCATCACGGACGAAACCGGGTTCTCGGGATTGGAGGGGGGAAGCGAGGCCAGGGGAGGAGGAGGTGATGGAAGGGTTTATGGAGACTGGATTCCAGTCCTTGATGGAGCGGTGGATGGCACGAATGGTTTCTTGATGTGCGGTGGACCTGCGCTTTGATGTTTTGGAGTAGTGGGACTTGGAGAGGCTGTGGCCATGCTCGAATATGCCGGCATCATTGAATTGGAGGCCTCCGAAGGGGCTAATGTCCTCCACAATGTGGTCGAGGAGGTGGAACTTGAAGGTTCCGAGGCTGGAAGTGTGGTGGGGGCCGAGGACGAGTACGGCTGTGCGCTTGAAGGAGCGGATTTAGTTGTGGAGGTCGGTGAGGCGGGCGTCGGTCCATTTGGTGAAGGTGTTGTATCGCAAGGAGGCGAGAAGGAGGTCTGAGTACTTGGAGAAGACGGAAGTGATGGGAGCTGAATCGACCTCGTTACAGCATCGGTCGAAGAAGGCGCCGATGAAAGGGAAGACCATGTCCAGTGCGCGGTAGCCTTCTGCTTCGAGCATACTACGCAATCCGTCGGTAGTGAAGAAACCGTTGACAGTTTGACCGTTGTCGAAAGTGGAGAAGTCGATGTGGAGTCCGTTTGCGGGGGAGTGCTTTTCGATGGCGGAGAGGATGGTGTTTGAATGTTTGAGGATGGAATTGTGGACGGAGTTGAAGGGGCGACGGGACTTGGAGGAACGGGGGGTGGTGAAGAGTGCTTCTGAGCGGAGTCTCTCGATGGCGGCGAGCATGATGAGCTTGGAGACGCCGAGGTGGAAGTTGTGGAGTGTTTCGAAGGTGAAGATGTTGTAAGGGGAGAGGAGTGGGGTGATGTTGAGAAGAGGGTATGATTCGAAGAGGGAGAAGTACTTTGCGAGGGAGAGGGAGTGGAGGGCTTCAAGGACTTTTTCCTTTGTGTTGCGGGAGATTCTGGGCTTACGAGCGAGGAGAGCGTCTTGTGATTGTTGGAGGAGAATGAAGTGTGATTTGCGTGCGGCGTGGATCTGGTGCTGAGTTCGGGAGGAAGGGGATCGAATGTGTAGGGGGTGGTTTGTGCAGAAGACGGTGCATCTATGACAAAGATGTTGGGGGCGGGTTCCGTGGGAGATGGAGAGAATGTCTTTTGCTCTCCGGATGTTGGCGCAGTAGGTGGCGATGATTGGAGACAGTGGCGAAGAACTCCATGGGTGTTACGGAACGGGAAGCCGTTGAGACCGGAGGAGAGGAGGTGGCCGAGGAGGTTGGAGATGGCGAGCTGAATGAGTTTTTTTGGTGTGCCAGGGGATGTGGAAGGAGGTTTGAGGGATGGAGTCGTAGTTTTGGGAGGGGTTGGTTGGGAGGAAGGAGGTTGGCAAGTATCCGAGAAGGGTGAGGTGTTCGGTGATGCACTTGCAACGGAAGGCATCGCAGAAGGTGAGAAGGGTGATATGAAGGGCGTAGAAGGTGATGGAAGAGGATTTGAGGGAGGTGGAGGACTTGTCGGAGTAGATTTGGACCAAGCCGATGAAGGAGTCGATACTGGTGGAGTCGGGAGTGTCCCAGATGCAGGAGTTGTTGGAGGGGTGCATGATTGCGGCTTTGAGGGCGGGGACTGCTTCCTTTCCGAAGGTGGAGGCCATGGGGTGGGCGAAAGCTGGAGAGCCGGATGGGGTTGTGTGGGAGACGGGGTGGAAGAAAGTGTTGTGGAAGTGTGCGAGGGCGAGTTCCTGTTTGAGAACCTGGATGGAGTCCTTTCGGAAGATGGTGGTGGAGAAGAGCTGCTGTGGGTCGGAGAGGGTGGTGGGAGCGAAGCCTATGTTGCTGACTCGGTGTTGGAAGAGGTCTGTTTGAAGTTTGAGACACTAGGTGGCGGAGGAGACGGCGTTGTGGAAGGCGGATTTGGAGAAGGCGGAGTTTGAGATGAGTTCGTCAGTCTTTCGGAGGCCGAGGGAGGAGGCGATGGAAGAGATTTAGAGGACCATGCGTTCGAGGTGGGAGGGGGAGATGGAGCAGACGGGGTTGGTGGCGATGTGGTAGGCGTCCTGGGTGTGGAGGGAGAGGGAGAGTTGCTGGTGGTGGTAGAAGTCGTCGTCTGCGATGGGGACGTCGTCGGAAGGGCGGTTTTTGGGAGGAGGAGGTGTATGGAGGTGGGGGGTAGACTTGTGACGCTTGATGCGTGAGGGAAAGTCGGGGAGGCCTCCGCCTGGAGATAGGAAACGCTTGTTTGGGTTGAGGCGATTGGGGCATCTCCTCCGGTGCCTTTGGATGGCGGGGATGGTGCGGGCGAAGAAGGAGCAGCCTTCAAAGCAGCAGTTGGGCATGGCGGGGAAGGTTAGAGAGGTGTTGGAGAGGATTGGGGGTACGTAGCGGGGAGCGTTATACGGCGCACGGACGTTGGGACAGAGTGGTGGGGATGATTGGACGTGATTCGAAGGCGTTTCATATATGTAGTATACGAATGCCTGATGTGAAAGGTGTTGACTAGTGAACCGATCTTCTCAAACTGAAAAGGTATTCGATCTATTTAAATAACCCTATTCCTATTCGATAAACAGCTATTTAAGGTTCTATCTCAGTGTTTATCTCGCTATTCGCTCCGGTATACATGAATGTAGGTGACACTAACACACTTACATTGTGCTGAGAAACTACCACCAGCGAAAGTAGTATGCTAGTTTCCCTTCCATCCAAACTAGCAAAGATGGAAACAATTTGGACTAATTCTTTCGAAAAAAACTAGCACAAGTGGAAAGGTGGAAATATTTTCGGAAATTAACACTTCCAAATTTGGATAAATTCACCGGTTTCTCGTTCATTTTAATTCGGTCATTTTTGACCGCCAAACTAGCATTCCGATAACACAGACGATGTAGTCATAACTAATCCAGCCGACATGTCGGAAAATAACTAAGTCGCGGGTATCCCTCAAGGAGGGCGTTGCACTTCAACTCGAAACAAGGCAGGGAATTCTATTTTCAAATGGGTTTCAGCTCCAAACGTTATTATGAGGTGTCGTGCGCTCTCAGATTCAACCTGAAACCGAGAAGCAGAGTTTTTCACCACAGTGGAGTTTGGAGATCTAAGATCAAAAGAGGTAATGATCTTATATTAAGGCTGGAAGAAGAACTTACAAAAGTAAATCGTTCACTTCTATATATTCAAGACAGAGCTACCATATCATTCGAAGATGACCATCTGCGTTTGTTCTCTCGCAAAATAGAGACACATGCAGATCTACGAAGCATAAACAACCGCAAGAAAGCATTGGGTCCGGTTTGCAATGCAGCTTGCTCTGTTTTTCTCTCTTTCTTTATTATGGGTCATCCCTACAGGCCACGAGAGTCAATTATGGATGCATGGGTTCGTGCAATACAAATCATACAAGGAAGGCCTACACTTGGCTCTACTCAGCGTATGTCAAATGCAGTTTCAGCTGCCGATCGATTTTATAACAGTAGAGAAACAATACGCTTTGTGACAGGGACAAATTAGAGCGTACCATGTTGGTACACATAAAAGGTCACTGGACTTTCCGTTAGTATTTGGTGAAGGCACTATTCGCCGACGTCATAAGGGATTGGTAGTTCACGAAAAGGGTTGTCGTGCAGTGTACTTGGCAACTTAGAAGCTGAAGAAAGGCCTTGGTGTCGAAGCCGCGGTCTACAGAGAGAGCTTTTCTGGTCGCATTGTCGCCACAATCAACAACAACCAAAACCGGTTTGGAGCTCCTAAGTTCACTCTTGTACCGAAGAACGGACTAATGCGTAGTTACTTACATGAAAAGTTGATTGTGATACATCCGGTGCACGACGAACTCTCCCTCGAGAAAAAGAACCAAATTGAAGCCATCGCAGCGGGAATATTGGCAAGCAAAGCTACAAAGGGAAAGTCATGAATCATCTGCCAATATGAACCACCTCACTGAACTACAGAGCGAAGACCCTTCATGTTTTTTTACTAAGAGCGTTCTCATTCAAATCAAGAACAACATTCAGTTTCCTTAAGGTTGTGTACAAAGATTTTCCGAACAGTATCACCGGCCTCGTGCATTCACTGCGTTCCACTAATCTGTTCCAGGGAGCCGTTTCGCTTCCAAAATTATTCAGCAAGACGAGAGATGTCATGGGTCAGAAGTGGAGATCAGTGGCAGTAGCAATTACTATGCATATTAAACAAAGTCTAACAGCCAAGTTCTGCTGACAACGACCGGCTGGTGGCCATGTCGCACGCAGATCTGGAAAGATTACAGGTTTCCGACATCGTTGGGATTTTGATTAAGTTCAACCAGAGAGCACCTTCCGGAACACGAGAAGCGGAACTTGTTACGCGAAATAAAAAAACTTAGGGATGACATGATTCGAGGGAATGTATCAGGAGGAACGGCATATATGGCCGAAGATCAAAGAAGGTCACACTGGTCGAAATATTTAATAATAAAGATACAGAGAGCTTCTATACGAGGCTGGGTCATGAAGCCTTTAGTTGCTACCAGTGGCATGAAAGAAGGGACGTTAAATGGAATGGAAGTTCTTCGATCGCTTCCAGCGTACATGGAGTCAGCAAACACGACGTATTGTGTTCCAATGCCAAGAAAAGCAGTAGGAAAAGACTTAGAGAATTAAACAATATGCAGAACAAGTAACAAACCACGTGTACCTTATCTACGCTGTGGTGGGTTGCTGAATTTGCGAGAGCATTTCATGATACACGAGAATCCAGAAGCAGTCGAAATTTTCGTTGACAGCTTTGAAAGGGAGTTAGTAATCGCTGTAGAGGTTAAAACAGTGACCAATACAAACACAATAACAGCCGCGCAAAGCATAAGGGCACGGTACGAAGTCGATTTAATATGCATCTCAGACATTGGAAGCAATGCAGTTTCAAATTACGCCTTTAAGATTGTTGTTGGCAATGAATCTTATCATGCCCAATGTCTCCATCACGCAGCTACTTTGGAAAAAGCACATGTTGTTTATGCGATCGCCGAAGGCAGACAGATTTCTGATGGCTCCAAAATTTTTGCCTGTCTGTTAAGTTTCTCGAACAAAGTACTCAGAGACTCCCTTTTCTGTCTTGATGTAACTCAAAGGTTTGCATTTGACTAGATTAAGCCTGCCAACGATATTTCCATAGAGTATGACAAGTTTTTGAACCAATCATTTGCAGCAGATATCAACACTTTTGCCTCGTATTATAACCTAAGTACGGCACTTAGAAAGCACATAATCACGCCGGGAAACCCCATCACTCCCGCACGCATGATCCACCCGTCAGCTCTCGTTTATTGGAATGCTGTCAAAGGAGGTGTTGATGAGTATTCGGCAAAAATTAAATACATTACGCACACCAACTCGGCAGAAAACCCTATTAATAGCGTCATATATCGTCTTCTTTGTGTTCAAGTCCGCAACGCAGCTGTTGCATAAAGAATACCAAGCTAAAAATCTTGATTTTCTTTCATTTGAAAAAGAATTGTTTACAATTCCACCAAGGGGAACAGGGCTACAAGACATTTTATTTAGAGCGTTTCAAGTTTTCTAGACTTTAGTCATGTTCTTGCTACAGAATACAAGAACAGACACATGAACAAGAAAGTCACGAAGAAGCCAGAGATCCTTCGAGATATTTTAAATTTTGAAAGGTGGGATACAGAAAACGGCGTCGTCTAAACATTACATAATTATAAAGCCAAGGTTCAAGAAAAATGTTGTGCAGAAATTTAACCGTTAAGACTTCACTCTTATACGTTTATCCGGCTTATCTGAGCACTTGTCGGTGAGGAGGAAAGAGGCGTACTGTGTGCTATGTTCGTGGTATGTTAGGCAAAAAAGGGACGACAATATGATAACAAAGCGGGGAGGTTCAAACCAACGTCAGTGGCGTGCGACATGTCGACAAGCAATATGTTTTAATTGTTGGAACCGATGGCATACATCTGGAGTATTGCAAAAAGACTCTTTGAAAACTACCGTTTTACAAGATTTCCAGCATGCTGAATACAGTATTGGAGAACTACGGGCTGATAAGTGAAACCTGTGAAGCTTTTATCTGCATCTGGAGACATGTTTTGACAAGCGCACAATAATTAAAAATAACGGACGATGTGTACCGCAATGCCAGAGGCTGAAAGACACCACGAAGACGTCCGGGATCTTCCTCCCTTGGAGGGCAGTCAGCAGACAGAGCCTCTCTGGCAAGGCACGACGAGGTCAGATGTAGGCCGAGGCCAAGCCGTCATGATGGAGCGTAGAGAGTTGAGCAAAGAGTCGGATGCGCACCACGTGTGTAGGTTGAGGTATCCTTGCGAGAGGTAGGAGTCCACAGAAGTGGGGGAAAAGGAAAAGGAAATCCGCGAGAGCGGGGAATGGAGAGATGGAAAAAGGGCGAATAGGTAAAAGGTACGGTACACACTGGGGTTATCCCTGTACAGGGTCGAATGCGAAAAACAGCGGTAGAACACTCCTACAGTTGGGTTCCTTTAGAGCACGCAGGGAGGATAGACAAGCCGTATGCAACGGAGCCTTTCTCCTGGAAAGAGTCAATGGCCGCCGAAGGCGAAGAAGTCTAGAGCCAAACCTGGTTAAGGGAGATTTACTGGGTGCGGCGGCGGGGTCGCCGGCGCACTAAATAGTGTAGCTCGCCTCCAACTAATTAAATGAACTAACTAAATTGGCCCACGCGCATTGGCAACTACCCACGCGTCGTGGTGCCCGTTCCACGTGTTCGTGGCCAGCCTCCGAGCTCGACCGTAATCCATGTGTCCTCACCACTATAGTGGCTATTGGTATTCATATGCCTCGACTCAGGGGGTTGACCGGCTTGTCGGAATATGGCCAAGTATTGGTACCCACCTTCCAGAAGACGTTGCACCACACGAAGCTCTCACGCATATTCTGCGTGGAGCTCTTTCTTGCGTCGCAAAACTTAAGTCTTTCAAACCCCCAAAGGCGTGTGGCCAGACTCAAAAACAAGGTTCTGCAGCTTTTATGACAGCACACTAGATGCAGGCAAGAACGGAGAGTGACGATGCGGGAAGAACAGGATAGTGTGTTCTTGCGTTGTCGTACGAAGAAACAAATTTGCATAAACCTGTAAAGGGCTTGAATGGTCGATGAGTGCAACAAAATGATGGACTTGGTTGATCTCAGTACTAACGATTTTTTGAAAAGAAAGAGATAACCTGCCAAAGTAACCAGAGTGAGGTGCTAAATCCGGACGAGTGAGGGGCAGACTCTCGACGAGTGAACTGTAGAAACGAGCTCAAGAAGCACAGCAAACAACCCAAGGTATTGCACTGAGCCCAGGGTACTGTACTGAGCCCAGCGAGCCCCGGGTACTGCAGCATGCCCAGGGACGCCCAGCAACGAGCCCAGGGTACTGCCACGGGCCCAAGAACGCCCAGCAACGATTTCAGGGTACTGCAGCGTGCCCGGGGACGCCCAACAACGAGCCCAGGGTACTACAGCGAGCCCAGGGTCGCCCAACAACGAGCCCAGAGTCGCCCAGAAACAAGCCCAGGGACGCCCAGTAACGAGCCCAGCGGCGAGCCCAAGGACGCCCAGCGGCGAGTCCAGGAACGCCCATCAGCAAGTCTGGCGACAGTATGGGCTCAAATGGGCGTCATCGGGCTCGTTACTGGTCTCACTACTGTTAGCGCACTCAAAATTCCAGTAAGCCCAATTTTTAGGAGTATCGGAAATGCATCCATACTTTGGAACTACACCATTTTTAGAGAATAGACTTGTAAACTTATCATTGTACACTATATACTGAAAAACAGCTGTCACATGTCATGCAGATTTACATTTTGCGTAAAAGGTGGATGGTTGCTAAACGGATTTAACAAAAATGCAAAAACAAGGTAGGTGAGGAAAAGGATTTTTAAGTGTTAGAAATTAAATTAGATATGCAAAGAATGAATAGTTGTGGAAAACCTTGATTTTCTCTTATTTTATTTGCAAAAAAAACAGCTAAACAGACCCCTTCTTACCTATTTCGTTAGTTAATTTGCAAAGAAAACATTTCTTCATACAGACTGTGCCAAATTCAAAGAAGTTTATATTTTGCGAGTGACGTCAAAGGAAAGAGGCAGGTTTGACAAAATTTTCAAAGAGAAAAAATGCTTGTTGTTATGCATTCCCTCATTATTTGTCGAAAAGGTCAATCTTTCCTCTAAATCAAGTAAACTGTTCTTTTCACCCAATTTTTCTATATATTTAACAAAATTCAATATCATAATGACTAGTGTAAGTAACGTTAACCCTTGTCGGGTACCATAAAGCGTCCACTTTTTGGTAGCAGGGTTTTTTGAAATAGCTACATGGAATAGCTCTCCCAACTGAAAACCCATCTCTTTCAGGTACTGAATACACATAGATTTAATCACAAATAAAGATTACCATGCACAGAATGTTGCATTGCTGTAATATAGAGAACAAGGTAATCGTACAATCGCATTCCGGTGTACAAAACTCTTCAAGAGAAGACCTTCCAGAGCATGCAGTACGTATTAAATCGCGGTGAGAAATTCTTCTGCTAACAAAAAAGTTTGAGAACCTCGCATGACATGGTCACGTCTTCGTCGAACCTCTGTACCACCCCAATTGCGCCAAGTGCTTAGAAGTTCCCTAGAGCACATTGCCGTTGGTCCAAGCCTCACAACAGCCCAGCGTGACCACTTTCCTCCCGTATACAAGTTCTATAGAACAAAATAGAACCGCTAGAGTAGAATAGAAAAGCGCGCGCTTCTGAGGTATGCGCGCGCGATTCAAAGTTGATATGGTTCTCGTCCCTATGTTTCACAGCTCGTCGTCTTGTGCCTCTTTTAGGATGCTTGAGCTGTGTCGTGGTTTCTTTGTCAATAGCTTCCCTCTATAGCTCTGAAAAGTAAGTTCTAAAACAAAAAATTGCTTTTAATCACTCTAACACGTTTCTACTGCTCCAACAGTTACCTAGAATGGGCATCTAACCATTCATTCTCATACTATTGTACTGATTATCTGGTTGATCAACGATAGCAATGGCTCCCGCAATTGCCTGAGCTGGGATTGTCACCCCGTCACCTTGTCCTTGTCTTGTCAATGATTCCGCTCCCTGTGTTGTTTGTGGAAGACGTTTTTGGCTCTGCGTTGAAACAGGACCTTCTGATTGGGAAGCAGAAGGGTCGAAACCCCTGTTAGTCAACCATGGACGTTTTGAAAGAGAACCTCTTTCTTGAAAAGACCGCTTCCGCTTCTTTTTTGTTCTTGCGACACCAGCGTCTGGGGTTTGGACTTCAACTGTGTCCTGATTATCGCATTCGGTTCCATTGCTCTCCTGAGGCAACAGATCGGATGATAATGTAGGAATTTGTATCTGAAGATTGGAAGGGTATCTTCCTGCGTTCAATAGACGCAACCCCTCTTCGAGATACTGTTTCAAACTGTCTACAGCCAACGTACCGAAGCCCTCCGCAACTCTGTGCATCTGATCATATACGTACTTCCCGTCAGAATAGTGAACATATGGGGAGATTTCTGCGTTTCTGCTGGGTTGAAGGTTGCTAAGAACGTGTGGGAAATCAGCGTTGAGGTTTTGTGTCCTGGTGGCAGTCTGATTAAGTGTGGTACCCATCACTGCACCGGCAATATGTTCATTTGGAGTTTCACCGTGAATCTGGCCGGTTCGCCGTTGAACTCTTTCTGCTGTACAGTTGCGACGCCAGGCGCGCCACTTTAGTTGCAGAGATTGAGGATTCTGAAAACGTCCACCGAGCCAGATTTCTGCGCCAATACGAGTTCCAAAACCGCTGAATACGAAAACGAGTCTTCACCGCGTTGCAGACATGAGGCCACCGGTATAGCACGTCGTTTTAAACGACGAACAGACGGGTGATGTGAGCGCACGGAATTCTTGTTGCTGCATCTCCCCGCAACTGCATCTCCCGTTCACGTCGTCGGGGTTGGTGGATGGGGTGTTTATATAGACGTGGAATGTGCTCCCTTCAATTTGGTGGGAACCACTAACAGCGCTGCTCTGGTTATGGAAGTATGTTAGCGTGAATACCAGGGGAGGATTCTCATGACAGACGTGGGGGTTTTGGACCCAAACCTCGAAATTGAAGGGCACGTCATGGATCATACGCAAATCTGCCTCTACGACCTAGAAGTGTGAAGAGTACCGAAAGCTAAGCTCCAGAAATTTGTTAAAGCTGTATCTCGTGAAGGAGTGGATAGTGATTGTGGCGGAATCCCTTGACAGAGGTAGTCCAGTGTGGATAAGTTTGTTTCGCAAAGCCGTATCACGTAGGGAGGCCCTGTGTTGGCATTCTACCTATAGCCTCTGCGTCAATTTCAACATGGTGCAGGGTACTTCGGAGAATAGAACGTCTTGATTGAGGACGGGATTACGGTATCTGGTATGCGAGACTCGCAAAAGACACTTCTTTGGAAGAAGAAACGATGAGATATATATAGGTCCCTGTAGCATCGCACCAGCATAGATGGCCTCTCCCGGTAGGGAAACATGCACCATCTCGGTAGCGGTTTGTCAAAGGTAAGGCAATATGTGTGTTTGAACTCCGATCTCTCAGATTCAAAGAGTTGAACCGTTTTGCATTTTCTCATGTCGTACATATCCTCTCACATAACATCGCCCATGTCGGTCCTCCCTACAGACTTGCACCAACGTTCTGCGTGTGCATCTTGATTTTGATTAAGGTGCCAGTCGTCTAGAATGACGAAGGAGAACGGTAAAACGCTGTGGATGGCATTAATTAATGCCATACACTAGTAAACAGCCACATAGCTCGGGGATATCCGTACACACTTCTTAAACCGCTCCAGGATCCAAAAAAAATGTCAGTACTTTCGTCTCCAATATAACCCATAAAGAATGTGGTGAGATTTCCGTGATTGTCCCTCCCATTCTCGCTGATGAGAGGGAGGGCGAAGCGGTTTGCAATTACTTTGCAATCAATTGACACGCCGGGTACGATTTCAGAGCGTTCGTAATCACTATCCCAGCCGTCCAGGCACCACGCACCTATGTACTGAAGACCATCTGCTTGGTATGTTCTACAGTAGACTTTGTTCCACGGGTTCTGTGGTTGAAGTTGAAGAAAATTCTGATAGAGTCGAAGACACTCCTTTTCCTTCGGAAACCATGCGTCTTGCATGTACTTGAGACGCTTTCTAAACAAAGGCCTGTTCACGGTCACTTTATAGTTATCTTCGATAAGCTTGAGGACCACATCATATTGTAGGTGGAGGTTGGTGTGTAAATGGTGGGCTTCCCGCTTTATATCCGGTGACAGTTTTAGGTGTTGCTACTTTCCAACGCAGCGGTTATGATGGGCACGTGAGAAATCTGGAATGAAGGCATACTGTTGGGGACCTGTTTGACACACTCTCACATGCCGGACTCTGAAGCTGTACGAGCATGTGCTATGCTCATTCTCTTTGTGGAAGCATTTCAGGTAGCCACGTAATAGAACTCTTCTGCCATCGTCGTCTGTCCCGTACTTTGAATCACGAATGAAGAGTTTGAAACCGGAGTAGTCTTCGATGTACTGCAAGTGCCGCAATACCTCATGAGCTCCGGCGGGTTCCATTTGCTCCAGATACGCCACGAACCCTCTGCGGACCATTTCTTCAGCTGGGAGCTCTTCAGTAGAATCCGAGCTCTCACTTGGGACATTCACAACCACTCCTGAGCTGTGCGATCCCGAACATCTCCCGTCTAAGTCCTCCCTCACACAGTCTGAGTCCTCCACACTCGCTCCAGAACCAGTTCTGGCTCGCAATACTTTGACATCCTTCACGTATAGCAGTCCGATTCCAGCATCTTCACGTCCAGCTCGTGTTCCCCAGCATCCTCCCCCCACACTATTGAAACGTCCAATGCTCTATTGCGCTCACCCCCAATTCCACCTCCACGACGCGGTTCTTGCGCTTCACCAGCGGAATTTTGGTGGAGAGGGAGGTCCTGTGCAGTATATTTCTCATTTATGGGGTGGTCTTTGATATTGAGAGGCACAGGTTACTCCCTCTTATCGCACTCTATAGGTTTTGAAGCTCCTAGATGGGGACGATGCGGCTGATGCGGCTGACACGGGAGCGTTCCTTCGTCACTGTCGTCCCCATTACGTATACATGCGACTGGTACTACAGAAGGAGGTTTAGGCTGGAGAACAATTGTTAGACAGGCAGAAAATCACCTACTTCTTGGATAAGGGAGGATCCAACGTACCGTTCTTGTTGCGACTCTCAATTTCGGTTCCACAAATTGTTTACATCAATTACAGAACTATCATATGATAGAACGCCGGTTGAAAGATTAACTGCATCACGGGCTACACCACATCCCGTCAACGCCCCACGAACATCGACCGAACCCTCCTCGTCATCAGTATGTATGACTTTCTTTATGCCATTTGCGCGGCACAATTCCTCCTGGGTTCTCAGGTAGTTACCCTCTCTAAGAGTGGCTCCTGTTCTTAACACTCTGGTGCGGCGAGGCGGAACTGAAAGCATAAAGTCCTCCTCATCCGTGCTTCAGGCTCCTTACTGGCCCCCAAGTCTTCTCTCCTTCATACCAGAAGAGGTTGGAATGTAATGGATGTACGGCAAACGAAATTTATCCGCAGCTACTTTCTTGATTGTTGCAGTCAAAGCTTGTCTGCTTTTCAGTTTTCCTCCACGCATATCGACATCCAGTCGTGCGTGGTTGTGAGCCTCACACGTATCCGTGAAAAGCCAGCCTTTCCCGTGGAACAGGGCTTTGGCCATAAAAGCCGCCTTGCACCCACAACCTGGTGGATCTTTCTTGTATTTCACACAACGTATCCCCAGGTTAAGGCACTCAAACAAGCGAGTGACTGGCTTGGAGTATTGAACGAAATACGCATAACTTTCCGACTCCACAAGGTCATAGATATAGCCCGGGAGATCCATTACCACGCGCTCGTTCTTTCCCGATATTCGCGACTTCTCTGAACCCTTCTTTCCTAGTACTTTTTTCTTTGGTACCGTCGTCCTCCTTACCACTGCTGTACCTCCACTCCCTCCTTCACCAGTGGAATTCTCGCCAGGACCTCCATGAGCAGCAGTGTTCTCACAAACCGTTCCACGCGCAACCCCTCGTTGCCCACTTTCTCCCTTATGACGAGCCAAGTATATCTTGGCACGTTGTCTGTGGTATAATGCACAAAAAGGGAGAGAGTCCGAAGCGGTCTTGAGACGGGAGCGGCGGCAGCGTACAGTCGTATGACTGTGATGAGTCCGAACGGTCAAGGAGGGCGGAAGCACCGGGCGGTCGAGGGGAGAGTGGACGGTCGGTATCACCAAGCGCGTACAGGTGCGCGCAAAAGGGTACGAACGGTCTGGGAACCCTTAGTAAAAATATACCGTGCGGTCTATCGTAAGTGCAAACTAACGAAGAAGACGTGCCGCAGAAGATGCTGGTCGTTTACGATTGGGGCCTCGGGAGATCCGAGTTACGACTAAATATCGGGTCTAGGCCCCCTACTGACTACTGTACAATCGGTCTAATTTGCATTGTCACAATCCAGACTGCACACGTGTCGAACTTGTACGCTGTGCCAAACCGTCCGGCACTCGGTCACCAAATCGTACACGTGGCGGTGCCACTGCACCGGCCCACCGTGCACTACTCCTTTGTACATGAGCGGCCAATCATATACACAACGCACCAACTTGGGCCCACTATCCTACAGATCCTCCTCCGAGTCTTGCGCTCCGCCCTCGGTGCGCTGCATAAAGTCGCTAAGTCGCTAGGCTTACGTCCGCCTGGTCGAGAGGGCCCCATAGCATCCGTTCGGAAAACTTTGCTCGGAAAGGGCGGGACGAAGCCATGCCAGAATTTCCTGAGCGTGAGCGACAAAAGGAGCTTCTGTACGTGTGGTGGGGTCCAAACTGAGTGGAACGATACGCACTGGTACGCGACTGGCGGATCGAAGACTCATGACGCGCCAGCCGAGACGTACGTGACGGCGCATAACTGTGCAGACCACAGGTGTCCGTCTGGGCAGTTTTCAGGTCTGTAACAGTGCATATGCCCAAGTCCAGTCGGAGCGTACCTGGCAGAGCCGTCTAGTTGTCAGCTCCGCCGACTGCGGGGTGTACGTTTGGTATCACCCGTTCGGTAACATGCGCCGCGCGTCGAATCCGTACGGTGAATTGGGAGCCGTAGCATCCGCTTTCGGAAAGCTTGCCCGAAAGGGCGGGGCGAAGCCACGCCCAATTTTTCCAAGGTGACTGCAGCAGACATCGTACGAATGGATCCGTCGGAGGCCGTTCCCCGTGATAAGTACGAGTGGACAGATGCTGACTCGCTGCGAAGGCGCGCGAGTGTCTGAATCGGCGCGCATCGTCCTTCTCGAAGGACAAAGTCCGGCGGCTGGTACTCTGGCGGTCGAGCGCACGGTTGCGAAGGTTCGTCGTGTCCGGAGCGGTGACCCTCATGGTAGGCGAACTGACTGGCAAAGGACCGCCAGCATTCGTTACGAACGTACGGGCACGGGATGTTGCAGGGGTGAGGTATGGTGGTACGAATTAGGACCGACGCGACCGCGAAGAGAGTGTATCTCGTGTGGAGGGGGCGGCGAAACGTCAGTTCCGGATCCGCCAATAAAAATTAAATCAATCAGCACTGACATTTCGTCCACGCAGAGACTCTACGACAACATAGGCGTCGTGGCGATTTCAAACGGTCGGTAATACCTCAAGTACCGCGTTGTCGTATTCACCTCCCCCTATAAGGGCGCAAGCCAAGCGGCGACATGCCCGAGTGGGTTCACTCTTTATCCAAACCCACGCATGCACTGGCGCCAAACCCGAGCGGCTCTGGTACACCGTCGACACCTTTCCGTTCGGTACCGTTACCTGGTCAGAAGTATGACCATCGTTTCCGCCGCGGTTTTACCGTTCCTCGACGGAGGAAGCAGGTCCCGCCACCCGTCTCGGAATACGTCCAGAAGAGATTTTTCGATGGCGAACGCTTCGCCTTAATTCCGATGGCACTACCGATGCTGGATATGGCGATTCGCAATCCGAAACGGACAAGCTTCGAAGCTTGGCAAGCCCGCTGGAACCACCTGCCTGATGCGACCAGACGGAAGAGCGAAAAGACCTACGGGCGAAGCGATATGTTATACCTGCGCTGTCCGGATGAGAATACATATCAAGATGCGTTGCAGCGTTTGTTTCATCGTTCTTCATCCGATTCGGGCTTTCCCGAGAAGGACATGATTCCGCTTGGGTTGGTGATGTTCGAACCGCCGTACGACAAGTTGTACTGGCTGGACCGTCAACGGTGGGGAAGTAATGCCGCAACGGAGGCGAGAATCGTAGCGTCCCATGGGTTCCTCTACAGTTGGCACAACGTAGAGTTCTTCGACGTTCCTACTCATCGCTGATCGGACTTGTATTGCACCACAAACGAAGTGTGGACCAGCCTCGATATGTCTCGCAACCTATCCGTACCGACTACGTCCGTGTTGGCTTACCATTCGGAAGAGCTCCTCAAATGTTCACCCATACAGGATGTTGTCCGTCAGGTCGTATACGCCGAGTGGGCAGTGTTTGCCTTCATGGCCTTTCTCCAGGAGGCCCACGAAGGTATCGAGGTCTTCACCCGTGCGGGAGACGAGCGTCTGTACCATAAGGACGATCAAACCAAGTACGAGCGATTTTTTCCGGTGCCGTACAAACTGGTATGCATCCTTGCCAAGATGGGACTGCAGAACGTTCTCCGCGGCACCTTGTTTCCTCCGCAGGTCGGTGAGAAGCTGCTGCAGTAATTGTGGGAGACCGATTGGGACAACACTTCGGGGTTCTTGTGGTACGACTACTACTCTGATACGTTCCCCGCGATGCCCTCGACCGGATCGGTCACGACGCCGATCACTTGTGTCCTGAAGGGTCCGGAGAGTCTTCCCCCCTTGGCCCTTCAAAACCGTTCCGGACTTCTTCCCGCATGAAATCATGGCAAAGGACTTTGAGGACGTAGCGCCACTGCTGAATCCGATGGTTACAGCCGTTGAGGCGAAGGCCAGTGCGGAGGCAGGAGTACAGGCAGGATCCGGTCGGAAATCTTGGGACAAATCCGGTTTCGCCATTGAAGACAGCGCCAGCCCGCATTTGGACCTTGATACGCACAAGGCCGTCGTGGCTCTCCGCGCAGCTTGTATTCCGTTCGGGGAAGAGGAGCCTGCGAAGCTTGAAGACGCCCTGTTGGCGGCCCGAGCATGGATGCGCCGTGCGGTCAATGCCGAAACTGCTCTCCGTGAGCAGACTCAGGCGCAGGTTAACCTGCTCGGTTACCTCCGGGCCCACTCCTTGTTGGTCCTAGCGCCTTACGAGAAGTCCGTGACGGCTGGCCTGGGTATGGCGCCCGGTGTGGATGGAATTCCGATTTCGACGTTCGCGGCGCCGTTGGAGGAGCTGGTGACCAAATCCTATGAGGGCATAGCGCAACAGGTCGATGCGGAGCGCATTGTCGACCATATTGCTAAGAACATGCGCCAAGCGGCGGAGTCCTCCTTCAAGGGCGTCGAGCTGATTGCGCCCTATGTTCCGCCCGGGAGAGCACTTGAAGGTGAAGGCCAGTCTGGTGACGGCGCAGGGCCGAGCGGTACGAAGGTGGCTCCCGAAGGGGAAACTCCGCAAGAGGAGGTAACGCCGGTAGCCGAGGATGTTCCCATGTCATCTCCAGGCATAGATCAAGAGAAGACGGAGACCTTCACGGTTGAAGACGACCTCATAGAGCCGGCGCCTGCGCCCGCAAGCCCATCGGGCAGTAAGTCAGGTGGGAAGAAGAAGGTCGTGGCCACTTCAACGTGGCTTGGGACCGCCTCGGCGTTCCAGCCGACGAAGACCGGTTCGGGTTTGCGTGGTGGTTCCGCTGCGGGCCGTGGTACCTCCCCGTGGGGTACTCGTGGGCGCGGTAGTACGAAGCCCGGTTGGAAGAAGACTACTTAGTTGACCGTGCGTGCTTGTAGCTTCTTTCTCCGAAGTAAACTTGTGATTGTTTGTGGTGACTTGTGGGCCAATAGCATGTCGTTCTGCGTGTGCCGTTGTCGAAAAAAGCGGCGTTTTGTAAAAATCGAAAAGTAATTGACCAATAGGCGTACGTTAGTGGCGGTTTGCCGCCCAATGATAACGTAATGGCGGCGCCTTTTGGTGTCTCGTGACGATTCACCGCTTGCGAGCCAGTACGTACGATCTCTGATCTCCGATCAGACTTTGTCCCCCTTTTTAAGGTGTCGCCGCTACCGAAGGGTTTCGGCGACGCCAATAGCGTGCGATGAAGTGTTGGGAGATGTGTTCCGGCGGCTCGAAAGTATCCTGATCGGTGCGGTATCCGTGCCACCGTACGCGGTATTCTTGTCCGTTCGGGGTTTCGCGATGGTCGACGACGCGTTCTACCTCGCTTGGAACTGTTCCAGGCGGTGGGGTAGGTGGGCTGTCGACGGGTTCATCCGCATACGGTCCTTCAGGGTCGGTAGCAATGGTGCCGCGTGTCCTTTCGGAGGTAACCGGTGTGGTTGTTGGCCCTGCGGTTGGAGCTTTTGTCACTCTGTCAATACTGACGGTGTTGTGAGTAGCGTCTCCGTTCAGGGTGACAGTAGCGTCCATTGCGGATACAAACTTAAATGGGCCACCCGTCTTCGGTAATAGCTTCCGAAACGTACGTTCTTGATCCGTAAGGTCCTTCTCCGTGTTCTTGTAGTCCGGTCGGTCAACGAACACTTCTTCTCCGGGAGTAAAGCTCGGCGTACACCGTACGGAATTATTGAAGTTTTCTTTATAGCGCTGTTGGGCGCGGGTCAACTTAGTCCGAGCGGTCTGCAGCGTGTCCTGTAGGAGCTTGAGCGTGAAGCGTTTCAACCGAGCGGCAGTGGGCTGTCTAGGCGTCGTTGGGTCCAATGACGTACTGGGCTCATCAAAAAGAACGCTCGGTGGCGTGCGCGCCAGCGCAACGTCGAACGGTGCGGTACCGAGAGATCGATGGACCTGCAGGTTGTAGCTGTACGTAAGAGGTTGCACATACGCGTGCCAAGTGTTCTGATGATCTGCTACGTAGTGTCGCAGTCTCTCCACAAGCGTCTTATTGAACAGTTTGGCCTGACCATTTGTTTGAGGGTAGTAGGCGGTTGTCAGTACGTGTTTGGTCCCCAACGTGGCGCACACAGTCTCGAAGAACTTAGCGACAAATTGAATCCCGTTATCGGTCAGCAAGTAGTTGTGAATTCCGTACGAATAAACCCAGTTCTCCAGGAAGGCCTTCGCTACTGCAGGAGCTGTGGTTGACCGCATGGGGACAGAGCGGGCTATCTTGCTAAACCGATCTGTAATAACCAGTATGTACTGGTAACCGTTTACGGATTTCGTGAATAGACCGACGATGTCCATCGCGACGAATTCCAGCCGACCGGCGGCGGGGAACAACTTCAACAGCTTCTGCGACCTGAAGTGTGTTACCTTCGTCACCGGGCATTTGCGACAGTCCCGTACAGTCTGGAATACATCATTGGCCATATGCGGCCAGTAAAAGTCTCGACGGAGACTTTCATACATCCGAATGGAGCCCGGATGCCCGACCAGACGGGAGTAGTGTGCCAAATAGAGGACGCGTGTCTGCAGTGATGCAGGTACGACCCTCTGGATGGCACCGTCCGGTGGGGCTTTGCGCAAGATAAGTTCGTTTCGGTCAATGTCGAACAGAGTGACACCGTTGCCGATGTCTTTCCGTACGGACTCACAGAAAGGGTCATCTGCTTGAGCTCGTACCAGCTCTTCGACCGTGACCGGAACGGTATTGGTTTCCTCCGAGGTGGCAGCACGCACTTCGGGGATGCCAGCAGATTTCCGTTCGGGCGTTGGCCAGTCGACGCAAACGTCACTGTACTCATCACCGTCAACGGTAATGTTGGTGACGAGGTAACCATCGTCCGTACGGTCATTCACTAGCAAGCAGGTGACCTCTTCGTCCAATGGGGCATCGTCTTTGCCTTCCGCCTGGATCCGAGAAAGGACATCAGCCGCTTGGTGCTTGATACCGGGGCGGTGGACGACATCGAAGTCATACTTTATGAGACGCAACCGCCACCTTGCCATTCATCCTGAAGCGTCCGCAAGGTTCAGTATCCACCTCAAGGAGTGTTGATCCATTCAGACTGTGAACCTCTGACCTTCCAGGTACGGACGGAGGTGCAATATGGCGCAGACGACTGCAAGGCATTCCCGTTCGGTAGTTGAGTATTGCCGTTCGGTCTTGGATAGAGAGCGGCTCCAGCAACCGATTGTTAATAAGCCTCCGTCCGGTTGCTTCTGTAGCAGGGTGCATCCTACCTGTCGGTCGCATGCATCTGTATCCAGAACGTACGGGTATCCTTGACGGTGAATGGCCAAAATGGGCGGGCGTATCAGTCTGTGACGTAGCTCGTCAAAGGCTTGGTATTCCGTATCGGTCAATGTCTCGAACTTCGTGGATTGCCCCTCTTCTAACTTGCGGTTCAATGGAGCCGCAACTTGGGCGAAATTCGCGATGAACCGGCGGAAGACATTATAGAGCCCCAAGAACGATCGGAGCTCCGTCTGGGCCGTAGGCGGTTTAGCCTGCTTGATAGCGTTTTGTGTCTTGAGAGACACTTGAAGCTTTCGCGGTCTGATTACATGGTCTAGACAGTCCACCGTGCCACGGAAAAAGTAGCACTTGTCCAGTCGGAGAGTAACATTAGCCGAACGGAGCATATGCAGTATGGTCCGCACATGGCCATAATGCTCTTCAACCGTCCGGGAATAGATGATTACGTCATATAGATACACTAGTGCGTACTGCCATTTCACCCGTGAAAGGATGATATCGAGAGCACGCTGGAAAGTAGCCGGTGCGTTCTTGAGCGCGAACGGCATTCTCCGATAAAGGTACAGTCCCATGTGCGACGTGAACGTCGTTTTTTCCCGGTCGGCTTTGTCCATTTTGGTCTGCCAATAACCACTGTTGGCGTCCAAAGTAGAGAAGATTTGTGCATCACCTAGAGAGTCGGTGCACTCGTCCATTCGGCATAGTGGGTACGTGTCCCGTACGGTCGTAGCGTTCAACCGGCGGTAGTCGACGCAGAAGCGAAGGCTTCTGTTTTTCTTGAACGCGAATACAACCGGGCTGGCCCATTCTGCCGATGACGGTTCTATGACACCAGCAGCGAGCTGCTTTGTCACCTCCTTGCGTTCGAGTTCTCTCCGAGCGGGTCCGGCACGGTACGGCATCTGGAATATAGGCTTTGGGCCTGGTTCCAGATGGATGCGGTGCTTCGCTGCCGCAATCGTTCCGAGATGGCCGTCCCACATGTCCGCAAACGGTCGAAGTAACTCAATAACTTCATCCCGTTTGGAAGCATACTCAGGACAGATCTGTACCTTGCTAGGCCAATCGTCCCCATCTTTCCGTACGGTTTCTTGCTCCCGTTCGGTATCCTTGTCTTCCCGTTCGGAATACTGTCCGAAATCGGAATGTGTTCCCCCTCCTTAGACTCGTCGCTCCGCGACGATGGTTGCGGAGTTAGAAGCGCTACTTGAGATGGAAGGGCAATTCCGACAACGGTTTTATTGTGTAGTCGAACCGAGCGGTCAGAAAGGTTCGCTACGCGAACGAAAAAGGGTACGTCCGGTCGGAGCTCCACAAATCCACCCGCAAGGAGTGTTAGTTCGAGCGTCGATCCCGTACGGTGATGAGACTCTAGAAAGACCAAGCTTGACGTTTTGGTGGTTACCAAGACATTCGTTTCCGACATTGGGGGTAGAACAACCGGACGGGTAACTTGTCTCTTATTAGATGGGGTTTCCCGTTCGGGTTCTGGTTCTGGCTCGGAAGGTGCATTTGGTCCGTAGGCGGAAGACTGTATAGATACCGGTCTGGAGTGACGTAGGAGTATTATCCGTTCCGGTGGTAGTATTTCCAAGACGTACTTGTCAATAAAAGAAGTACCGAGTAGTACGCTGGGGGAGAGGTTAGAAACCACCAGGAACTGTACTCGTACGTTGAGGTCACCGATTCGGACCGTAAGGGGGAGAACTCTCACAACGTCCATTCGGTTCTTCGACGCGTCCGTAATTCGGGGTCTTACGTCCGGTCGGAGTTTTGAGCGCCAATTCGGAGGGAGATGGAGTTCGTGAACCAGACAGGGTCAGGCTACGATATCAAGAACTCCCGTTAACAGATACATCAGTGCCGTATTGATGCCAACTGACACGTGCACCTTGTAGTTTGCGCTAGAAAAGAGGACCGTTTCGGCTTCTATATCCGTATCGGTCAGGTCGCATGGCAGAACAGGGGACTCCCCTCGGATAGAGCCCGTTCGGTCTGTCTCTGACGGGGCGAGGCTAGGCCTCTGTGGAGGAGGCGATGCATCTACGCTTCCTCCCGGTCGGTTTCCTGGTCAGGAGCAGGCTCCTCGACCAGCATAGCGGCCTGTGTCGGTCGTGGTGAGTATGGCTGGCGGGGCTGTCCGCCATGGCGATATCCGGTATTGTCTCTTGGGGTTTCAGGTTTCCAACCGGTCTGGTAGGCACTTTAATAGCCTTCCTAGCGGCGTTGCTGATAATTCGCCTCCTATATGGCCAATAGCTTCTCCTTTAGGTCCGGTGGGAGCAATTGACAACAGTTGGGCTCCCGTGAGAGGAAAATCCGACAGGGTCTAGCTGGTGACTGCCCCTGGATTTGTTGCACCCGGGAGCTGGCGGGGCTGGGGTAAGACCGAACAGACTGAGCAGGCGTTGAAGCTGAGGACGTAGTGGGAGGCGAGGGCATGGAGGAAGCGCGGGATGACGCGAGGACATGTTCCTCGTATTTGTCCGATACGGAGTAGATCGATTTTGACTGGGTATCGATACTGTGAACTTTCCGAGCGGTGGGTTTCTGAGTATCGACCAAAAGGGATTGTCGACGAGAGGCACGATGGTTCTCTCCGTACGATTCCGCGTAACGGGCAAGTGCCTCATATCCGATACTGGGATGCGAGGTGAGGTGATTCCTCACCTTTGACCGTATGGCGGGAAAGAGTCCTTCGACGATGATCCCCTTCAAATTCCGATCGGTGAAAATGTTCCCACAGCGGAGCGCTTTCGTCCAGAGTTTCTGGCGAATTCCGTTTCGGACATGCCAAACGCTGGGCGGTAAAGAGTGGCCTCTGCGGCCGCGTCAACAATGATCTCATCCGTTGCGTACATGGTCAACAGGAAGTTGGCTACCTCTTCGTACGTGTGGAGAGACTCATCCCGAGTACGGTCGACAGCGACAGGCTCACCTTCAAGTTGTGACCGAACCAGAGCGTGCGCCGGTCCGGTCAGGTAAAATTGGAAACACCAGAGGGCTGCCCCCTCAGTGAGTCCGTTATGGTTGCAAGCGGTTTTAAACCGCTGCAAGAAATTGAGAACTGATATCGGATCTGTCCCGGAAAAGGAATGACCCTTCATCTGGACATTCAATTTCTTTTGGTAGCGCGCAATCTTGCGCGCCACCCGCGAATTGTACGTCTGGCGCCTCCTGAGCAACCTGTACGTACGGTAGTCCACCACTTTGGCAAACTTCTCGTTCAAGGGCCTGATGCGTTTTAGCATCAACCTGTCCGACCAGGAACGATACCGATCGGACTTCCCCCCCCCGTCGAGGGCTGCGGGAGTGTTGGTCAACTTCCGAATCCGTGCGGTCGTCATCCCACGGTGACTCCGAAGAGTCTGAGTCCGTTCTGGCTGATCGTCGCCTTCTCTGGCGGCGGCGATCTTTCCGTTTACGGGGCGCGTCATCCGAATTGGAACTTCCGCTCGGTCTACGGCCTCTGCGTCGGCGATTCCTCCTCTCGTCGGAGGAATCTCCTGAGCTTCCTTTCGGATCGTCCTGCGGGTTGACTGGCGGGAGGTACACTCCGGTCGGACCGCTCGTTGGGCCCTTCTTCAGTTCCGGTCGGTGTTGCCTCTCGCCGCTAGCGAGGGCATTGTCCGTACGGCCAATAAACGATTTGGGTGGGTGGGTTGGTAGCTGAGCTACCAGTGCGGCCAGCGTATTGTTCAGAGCTGACGTAGCAGGTTCCGAAAAGTTTGTCTGTCTTCAGGACATTCCTGACCATATCGTGTACGATCGGTGGAATATCCTGGTATAGAAGCGCCGGGATTCGGACATTGAGGTACGTCTCCACTGCCATGGGGACGTGGACCTCAATTTCCGTTCGGAGACTCTGCAGGGCATAGGGAGCGATCCCTGACCAGAGTTCCCGTGCGGTAGTCCGTTCGGTAAGGAGTGGCGGCGCGGGGCCAGCTTCGCCCCGCGCCGTCTTCTCCATTCCGGGAAAAGGGGCGAGGGCAATTGCCTCCTCCTCGTTCCGTGCGGACTTTAACCTATTACGTGCGGAACTGTCTCGGATAATCGGTTCGGGCTCATCTGAAGGCGTGACGTAGGCCGTCGCGTTACTTCGGGTGCTCCGGCGGCCAACCGAAGCGGCATCCGAAGCGGCGCGAATGGCGACCGGTACGGACTTTGCGGAGCCTTTTTCGACCAAAGACCCTTCACCCATTTCTTCCTGCCGACGATGATGCATACCGTACGTATCGGTTCCACGATCGGTTTTGCCACTCCATACAGTCTCTAATTCCACTTTTAAGTCGGGAGACCAATGTGGTATAACACAATAAAGTAGAGAGTCCGAAACGGTCTTGAGACGGGAGCGGCGGCGGCGTACAATCGTGTGACTAAAATGAGTCCGAATGGTTAAGGAGGGCGGAAGCACCAAGCGGTCGAAGGGAGAGTGGACTTTCGGTATCAACAAGCGCGTACAGGTGCGCGCAGAAGGGTACGAACCGTCTGAGAAACCTTAGTAAAATACACCGTGCGGTATATCGTAAGTGCAAACTAACGAAGAAGAAGTTCGGCAGAAGATGCTGGTCGTTTACGATTGGGGCCTCGGGAGATCCGAGTTACGACTAAATATCGGGTCTAGCCCCCCTACTGACTACTAGTAGTACTGTACGATCGGTCGAATTTGCATTGTCACAATCCAAACTGCACACGTGTCCAACTTGTACGCTGCGTCAACCCGTCTGGCACTCGGTCACCAAATCGTACACCTGGCGGTGCCACTGCACCGGCCCACCGTGCACTACCTCTTTGTACGTGAACGGCCAATCGTATACACAACGCACCAACTCAGGCCCACTATACTACATTGTCGGAGTTGCGTTTGGTTCACAGTGTAGGCATTGTTCATTGATAGAACGTTTGATAATGACATTAAACTACGAATACGGGCTTTTGCGCATGCCCAACGATACCTGTCGGTGAGATGATAGAGATGTTTCGGAGTAAAAGTGGCTTTTGGAATGATCCTACGCGTCTCCAAGAAATGATTCATTGCTGAAACAACATAGGCATCGAAACTGTATGAATCTTTCTGCCGCTTATACCCAAGAACGTCTAACATATAGTTTCCAGAGAAAAATATCCACTCCTTTTCCTCCCTCAACGCAAAGCCAATTATTCTCGTGAAGAGCGTGCGAAATTTTACAGGACATTCTATTCCTCGGCTCCCACTCCAATACATCTTCCACCGCTTTTCTTCGGCCTTTTGAGCCACGAATCTCGCCCAGTGAATACGTTTAATGTGAACGGGAATTAGAATGGTTTCTTTTGCTGCTGAAATGCGATAAAGTTTCTAGGAGAACGTCGCAGGATACGACTCAAGCCTGTCCAGCTGTTGCTCATGGCTTTCTCTCGAGATGACCCGCGCAAGACCATGTAAGTTGGTCCCGGTGTCTAATAGTACTAAAACCACCCTACATTTTAGTTCCAGTTCAAGAACCCCGGGTTAAAACTGTTCATTTGATACTTTATGTTTCGTCTCACCACTGTGAATAAAATTTTTGCTTCTCACCTCATGCTCGTCTATGACCGTACACATCTGCTCACATTTTAATTAGATCCAAAGCACATTCAGCTCTCGAAAAACAGCTCAAACTTAACTATCGTACGTCACAAAGGTTTTCTGCGCTGTAATCTTCAAAGATATTGACAGTTTTCGTAGCATCTGGTTTATATCTTTTTTTTAGGCATCAGTAAAATTTGAAATAAACCGTCTTGTTCATTATTTTCATCATTACGCGGCTTAATGTATGCTTCCGTCATAGAGTTTCAAGAGTCGTTGGGTGGATACCGAACGATTGCTTTATTAAAATTGGTAAAGCAAATTAATTCAACGTAATAATTGCACAACTTGTCTTGCGTAGAACGTTTGATTTTAATGAGCTTGAATGTTATCGCATCGAAACGGGAAAGCATGATGATTAAAGAAACTAACGTTTATAATGCACTTCAGCTGAAAAGTGCGCGCTTTTCAATTTTAATTTAGGGGTTTTAATTTATTCTATTAAAATTGTAGAAGGGAGGAAAGTAGTCACCCGGGCTGTTTTGAGGCTTGGGCTAATGGCAATGTGCGTTAGGGGTGTTCTAAGCACTTCGAGCAATTGGAGTAATAGAGAGGTTTGACGAAGACGTGACCATGTCATGAGAGGTTCTCAAACTTTTTGTCACATATAAGTGGAGGTTCTGGGGGGGAGGTTCTTAACAGCTCTCACTGTGCGTCGATTTTCCTCCTCCCATATTCCGATGCAGTGCATGCGTAGTAATGTACACATCAAAAACTAGAATTCCGAAAATTTCACACCAATTCCTGGTCCGCCTGACAAGGGTTAACAATATGAGAGAGCGCAAATTTGCCCAAATACAGACTTTCTGCCGAACTAATTGCTATTTGTTCGAAAGATCTACTGGAAGCACAGGGATAGGCTTGACACACTTGCCACGTCTCGGGCCCCAAGTACCGTACTGTAATGGCTTGCACCTGCTGCTTGGCGACAGCCTTGGGGATCTGCTGGAGGAGGGCCTTCGGGTCCTGCTGGACGACAGCGTGACGGTCTGGGAGCTCGGTTGGCGGAGGGCATCGGAGTCCCGCTGGGGACCACAGCTACGACATGCACTCGGCGAGAGCAGCGGCGCCGGCGGTCGTCTCACCGAAGGCGGTCTCTTACAATGCCCGCAGTGACACACCAGTCTCCTCTGACAGTCCTTCACGTATTCTTCGACGCGGAAGGAGAATGCCGTTTGCGGCGTTGTTGTATACCTTCGTGCGACGCGCGCGGGTGCCTTTGACGTGCTTATCCTGCCACCTAAGTCCGATGGTGATGATGACTCTGCTTCTTCGCTGTCTTCAACCGTTGTAGGTGCTGATGCCCATTCGCTGTGAGAAACAACCACCCCACAAATTTCTCCTTTCCATTACCGCTGTGACGCAGTCAGAACCCCAACATATTCACTGCTGCAGATTCGCGCTCTGGCCTCCATCGTTTGCCATGCACCACGCCTTAGTTATTGATCGATCCCCGCAACTATCGCGGTGCTTGTGTGTGCTTCGCCATCGAATTATGCCTGCATGCTCTGATCATGATTAAACATTGCGATTGTTTGTTCGCTTCACACAAGTCTCCGAGCTGCTAACTTTCTGCCACTGCGAGAGCACTCTGCTTGCTCGCCCCATCTCGCGAGCCTGCGTTTGATGCCCGACGGGATCATGCATGCTTTTTCTCGTCAGCTTCTATGAATCAGTCGTATTGATGATTTGTTCTCGCAGTTGCCATCTTTCTGCCACTCCCTGAGCAGTTTGCTTGCTCCCCCTATCTCGCGTGCATGCGCTTCATGCCCGACGGGTTCACGCACTGTGCCGAATGTGCTTGTCTCGTCGCCATTCATGAATCAGTCGTGTGTTACTGATGAGTTGTTCTTGCAGTTGCTACTTCTCTGCCACTTCCAGAGCAGTGCTTGCTCGCCCCATTTTACGTGCATGCGACCAAACGGTTTGGTGCTGGACGGGGCAAGGTACCAATTGTTACTTGTCTCGTCATGAATCATTCGTGTAGTAGCTAGTGATGAGTTGTGTTTGTTAGCCAATGCGGCCATGCACGGTATACGACCTTCAGCCATACCAAGTTGGTCTACCGCTACAAGTGGGTGCCAACAACAATACGCACGGCGTAGTTGAAAATAAGCTTTGCGTGTGTTTTGTTTATGTGCATAATCAAACTACTGTAAACAGCTTTTTCAAGGCATGTGACGTAAGACTGAAAGCGGCAAACAGTTCAGAATTTGCTGTACCACGTGTATTATGCACACGGTAAGTATCACCATCATGTGAAACAGGTGAAACAGCTGGAGAGATTTGCTTCCGAACAACAAGCTCTCCGTTGGGCGAATCCTCAAGTTTTTTCGTTAGCAGGCGGGCAGCATCCCGAGGATCAACTTATCCACAACTCAGCAAGGCAAAGGTAAAGGTGCCAAAGCTACTATTCATTGTGGGCGACAGACAAGTCGTTCCCGACTTGCCTGTATTATACATAACCGGTAGAGAAATAAGGGTGTGTCCAGAGCCAGTGAAGAAAATAGTAAACAACATTGTGGTGAACAACAAAGTAGCGAAAAAGGCACAGAGAGTTGCGCAGGGCACCTGCTTCCGGCAGGTGCCGCCTTTGGATAGGTGATTCGCCATTTTAATCACTAGCAATGCCTTTCTCCGAAACTCACATAGATAACGAAACGCACATGTTGCACGGCTTCCGCTTGCGTGTACGTAACTCAGCACAAGTATCCTACAACTCCGTTGCTCGACAGCAATAATAGGGGGGCTGTCCACAGCCAGTGAGAAACAAAGAGTTGAACGTGAGCCACCATAAAGGTGAGCAGCGAGCAAGAGAGAGAGAAAGCCCTGCGTAAGTAAGGCACCTACTTCCAGTCCAAGTAAAGGGATATATTATGATGGCCCTTTCGGATGTATTGACTTGCCATCATGAGCAGTAGCGATACTTTTCTCAAACACTCACATGGATAACGAAACGCTACAGCAACCGCCATCAACATGATCATTCTCAGCTTCCTTGACCCAAATGTATTCAATGTTCTCAAGTACATTGTTATATCACTCACAGTCAGTCTCGCCGGTGACCTTCTCGTCGACAAACTATACGAGCACAGCACGGCCCGCCATCTCTCTAAACGAGGATGGGCTTACCCACCGGATTCTTCAATTCGCCTTCGATTCAAACGAGGATTAAGATACAGAAGGCCATCTACCAACTTCACCATTTTGGGAACTGTGCTTTTTCTTTCAATTATAGAGATGGCAGTGGAGTTCTCTACTGGCGCAGAGTCGATTTGGACAGAAAAGACTGTAACGCAACGAATGGCAATGGAGGCTGACAATCTAACTTCTGTGCTGCAAAGCAGCCCAAACTACATATCAAGGATTCGAGAGGCATTGCATAGGGTAGAGAATACGTGCTTCAACGTGAAAGAGATGTGGTACTATCCGATCAGGTTAAACATGAGTTCGCTGAATGAGTTCAATGGCTTGGGGCAAGCGGCAATTTGTATGAGCAACTATTCAGAGGCAATTGATGCGAAGGACGATCTGAGCAAACAAAGTTTTCTCGCCTCCGATATTCTGGCAACAAACATATGGAACGCCTCTGAGTTAAGATGCGGTCGAGACGTGGGAAGCACGGAAGAAACAGTCCCTATAACACAAGTTGCAAAGGACGAAAGGATTGGCGCACTTTCTAACTTTAGTTTTATGGCTGTGAACTTTAGCAAACTTGATCCCGTCGAAGGATCTGAAGTACAACTCACGGGAATGTCGGACTTCATTATCAAACCTATGGCATTGTACACGGCCAAGTACCCACTTGAAAATGGAAAAACGTTGGAGTGTGTTGTGAGAATGGTTTGGGTAAAGGAGGAACCCGAAGATGTGGGAGAGAGAAAGCTTGCTGAAATTGAGGTATGCCTCGTGCCCATCGCTGATAACAGGTCGGTGCTGGGGTTGGTTGATGATATTGAAGATGGAGACGGACACCAGCTGGTGATGTCAGTTGCATTAGACGGTGTACAGTCTTTTCATGATATGAAAGCATTTTCTGCGTTACCGTTGATGGTGGGACAGAACAATGGAGAACACACCTATCGGGAACTGGCTGTGGTGACTACTATGAGCACTCGCATGATAAGAAGAATTAACATGGATGGGTTTCGAGAAGAGGAGTTTGTTGTTGCAGATGAGAATATTACGGTGCCCACTTTGAATGAGTGGGGCGTTGGTTTGTACGCAGCCGGGTTATCGGTGATTGTGTTGATTAGGATTTTGCTGGGAAGAAAAGATTTGGAAGGAAATGGAAACCTGGTGACGGCCAGAGGAGTTGCTGAACACTGGTTGCGGATGAATGAGGCGGTGGAAGAGGTTAGAAATGGAGAGGGACAAGCTGTTTTTGTATGCGAGCCAGGCTATGGGATAGAATCGAATGTCGTGAGTGTGAGGCGAGAAATGGATGTGAGAAAAGCAAGAGACGGTGTGGAAGACGTTTCCGGATCAATTGTCTAACCCCACTCCCATTGCACCTCTCACAAGCCCGCCGACGAGGCTCAGAAGCGACCTGGGAATACGAAAACCTGGTCTTGCCACTGGATTCGCGTCTCTCTCTCACATATATCCCTACCCTCTTTGGCGCCCCATCCAAAATAAACAAACGTCTCTCTCTCTCTTTCCCTCTCTCTCTCCCGTAGAACAGTGTCGAAAGGAAATCGTGGGTTTGGATCTTGAGTCTCATCACCGTTCTCTTTCGTCCTGATAGAAAGCGCACGCGGGGGAGGGAAGCGGAAGGTAGAAGTGCGCGGGGTGGTGGAGACAGGATGAGTCCGTCCCCGGATACCTAGAGTAGAAAAGATGCACTCCATCACGGCTTCATCGAATCGTGTGCTTTCGATTTGGTGCTTGGTGTTGTCCGCTACAAACAGCTCGACATTGGTACACTACTGTGGTCAAAGGGATTATGGTTTGTGCGAGGGAATCACCAATTTGCTGTGTGGAGAACACCGGCTTGGTGGGCAACTTGCTGCTATCGCAATCGTGTATGTCAAAGAGAAGAACACATGATTTACTGACAACCCAAGAACATGGTGACGTGGGGATCACCATTTCGTCTTGGTGGTGGCGCCGGCGCTCGTCGGTCATAGTTCATTGTAAGAACTTTCCACCGAGCAAGTAAGTAAATCCATACAGTACAAAACAAAGATACAATGGGCAAGTACACGGTACAACAGCCAGCTGAGTGTGTGCGCATGAAAGCGGTGCGATCGGCAAACAAAACAGACTGGCGTTATGAGAGCGGCTGGAAGCTACACGTAGGGACGCTTGACAATACCTTCAACGCAACGCAACGCAGACCCTTTGCACAACCCCAGCAAGGATCGTTACACACACCTCCTTCCGGCATAGGCTTGGCGCACTTGCCACGACTCGGGTCTGAATCCAATGGCCTGCACACCAGACCATCCAAACTGTCGGCATCATGCACACAATAGCCGCACTTGGGGTTACGCGCCACGCAGCGATAGTACTTGGAGCATCGTTGGTGAGGCGGACACATGATACAAGCGTCTCCATTTCCACCGCCGTCAGGATCGCACCACGAGCCGCTGAATAACACTCTTGCGCATCGGTTGGTCTGCAGATGACATTCCAGGGTGCCACTACAGTCGCCGTGCTTTGTGCAGGGCTCGCATAGCTTTGGCTTTGAAGAGGGTGACGGAGCGACGCTGCGGCTGGGCGATGGCTTTGCGGAGCGGCTAGACGAAGGCGACGGCCTCGGGCTGTTGCTGGATGATGGCTTTGCGGAGCGACTGGACGAGGGCGACGGTCTTGGGCTCCTGCTGGGTGATGGCCTTGCGGAGCGGCTGGACGAGGGTGAGGGCCTTGGGCTGTTGCTGAGCGATGGCTTTGCGGAGCGGCTGGACGACGGAGATGGTCGAGGGCTGCTGCTGGGCGACGGGCGTGCAGAACGGCTGGATGACGGCGACGGACTCAGAGTGCGACTGGACGAAGGCGATGGGTGCGGACTTCGGCTTGGCGACGGCCTCGGCGTGCGACTGGACGACGGCGACGGGCGACAGCTATGGCTCGCACTCGGCGACGGCTTTAGCGGCGGCGGCGGCCTCTTACAAGACCCGCGGTGGCACACCAACCCCCTCCGACAAACCCAACACGGGTCATCACAGCGCTTGCCGACCGCCATCGGCACGGAGCATGTGCCCCTCGCGCAAGCAAGCGCGCGCTGACAACGAACGCCCCTCGAGCAGCGCGCGCACTTGGGTGTCGGCCGATGCGCGCATCGCGCGCTTCGACAAAGCAGCCCGCGCGGACACGCCCATCAAGCGTCGTCGCAGCGCTTTCCGGCCGGCACAGGCACTGCGCAGCGTGCCTTCTCGCACACAGGCGCGCGACGATAATGAGCGGCCTTACCACATCTCGCGCACTTTGCGCGCTTGTTCGGTACGCACGTTCCAAGCCGACACACCAGCCCGCGCGCACACGCGGCGCACCGGCGCCGGCAAGGGCTTGCTTTGGCGACGCGGCGCACGCAGCGCGGCGACGCGGCGCACGCAGCGCGCACGCCGGCAATGCAGCGCTCGCGCGCAGCGCGCGCGGCTCGAACAGCGCGCACGCAGCGGGGCGTGCATGAGCGACCACGCGAGCCATTGAGCCGCGAACGCGCCACGCAGCGACCAGAACGACAGACGAGACCGCGCTCGTAGTGCGACGGGTGGCGACACTTGCCGCAGCGACGCTGGCGCGCGGGAGGACGCGGCAGCGACGGCGGACGCTTGCGGGCTGTCGGCGGACGCTTGCGAGTAAACGGCGGACGCTTGCGAGCTGTCGGCGGACGCTTGCGAGCAAACGGCAGCTTGGTGCGAGGCAGCGTGACGCGCGGCGGTGCGGCTTGCGGTGCTGCGGAGAGGAGCGGCGATATTCTCGCCGCGCGGCGGACTGGTGACGGGGCCGCGACGACGACGCGGCTCGCGCGTGGGCTTCGGGGTTGCAAGTGGGCTTCGGCTTGCGCTTGGGCTTCCGGCGCATCAACTTGAATTTTATTAATTAAATGTGTCAACATTGTGTGACGGCGGCTTGTGACGGCGGCTTGCTCTCCTTGTGCTTGCTGTGCTGGTGGTGCTTTTTCGCGCGCTTCTTGTTCGCGTGGCGCACAAGCGGCAGCGGCCGCGACTGCGACTGCGACCGCGCCTCGCCGTCACAACGCGCCACGGCAGCGCGTCCGCCAGACGCCGGGAGCGCAGCGTCAGCGTCAGCCCCCAACCGCAACCAGCAACAACGCAACCGAGCGCCTGGCGAAAGCAATGACGAGCGAAAGCAATGACGAGCGAAAGCAACGACGAGCCGCACAACAACACCAACGTCTCGGCGAGCGCAGTGCGTTTGCGAAGGGCGCACGAGCGGACGGCACCCCCGGCGGCGTGCCGCATCGCTCGCTCAAGTACGGCGGAGGGGCGCGCCCGCAACAACGAGCGGCGGCGCGCGGTGGAGGTCACACAGCAAGAGTGCTGTGTTTGGCATTGAGCGCGGATGGGAAGCGAGTGCTGTCAGCATCATTGGACAAGACGGTTCGAGTTTGGGACGCGAACAGCGGAGCAGCCGTCGGCAAGCCATTTGTTCATTACGCTCCAGTTGACTATGTGCGAACGGATGCGAATGGTCTGCATATTGTGTCGTACGAATACGGCGGTTATGGACGACTGTGGGACGTGACAAGCGGCGAGTGCGAAACGGCGAGCTGTGTTTTCTCGTGGACCACAACTCTGCGTCGTCTCGCACTTGCTCACTTTCATGTTAGTAGAAACAAGCGCGCGCAGAACATTTACCCTATCCGAAGCCATGAGCGAATACTGGCATCGCCAGATACACCCGTGTTTCGAGTTGGAGACACATTCGTTACCTGGCCGCATGGCCCAATGTCCGTGCCTTTTTGCAAAGTCATAACGTAGACTAACAACTCTTTTACTCTTTATGACCCGTGTCGAGATTGGTGAAACTGAAGGTTCCGATTGATGAAGATGGAAGCATGGGCATCAATGGAAATGACGACACTGATGGCTGTGATTGTGCGGATCTCAGAGCTGATGCTGTAGCACGCAGAGACGCACTGGAGCGCGGCGAGAATGTCTCAATGGAGTCAGGAAGTGCGGAGGAGGCTGTTGGGGAAGAGAGAGCCACTAACGTTCACATAGCTAAGCTTGAAGGCCTTGTGCGGTTGCATGGCTGCACATTTGGTGATTCTGATCGCAAGGATCGCCTGTGAACCATCCTGGGAGCGCGCGTTGAGTTGACGCACATCGCACTTCGCTTCAAACGATTCCATTCCACGTCAATGACGTGCGCGTTGATGGGATCCAATCGAGTCAACCCCGCTTTCCTCTGGGTACCAACGGTAGGCGGCGATGGATTCTGGTACAGCGAGAGTGACTGATGGAGTCGGAAAGAGCAGAGGTTGTTGAGGTCATTGATAAGCTTGGTGGCTCTGATTTTGGTGGCTCTGATTGGAACGGGTGGCCTTCATGCATGATGAGGCCCGCACTTGAGTATCGATGTAGAAACAAGTCGCACTCAATTGCGCATTGCACTCACTGCTACTTTTCAACGCGTCAATGACATCCACTTGAATGGTCGAGGGCTTTGACTCCAAAGGTGTCGGAAAGGGCGGAGAGACGTTGTTGGGGCCACGGCATACTTGCAGACCGGGATGGAAATTACGTTGGGCATCTCGATCCATTTCAAGCGACTCTGTAACACGTCGACGGCATCCAAGGCGTTGATCTTCGTCGCTCAACGGGTGCGATTCGTGCAGCTTAGAACAAGCCACGAGTACTTCAGACGCAGCAAATCGGATCCAAGCTAGCAGTTTATCGTCACAGTGGGCACGACAAACCTAAATGTCCGTCGTAACGCCACAAAGCTCCTCACAAGTCTGCCACAGCTTGAGCGCCTGCGCATCATCCCTGCCCTGCGCACACATCTTCGCATCCGGTACAGGCGCGCCCACCCACGCCATCATGCCGCCCGGCCCGAAGTACGCCCCCACCGGAATGGTTTCCCTTTCCATCGTAGCCGCTCTGACAAGCACCATCGCGCCGCCCTCTGCCGGCATTCCCAGAATACTCATCGCGTGGAACAGGCAGCGCTGCCACAAGGACTCGATGCGCGATTGCAGCGACGTGCGCGAGTAACCTGGATGCGCGGCGATTGCAAACGCATCCACGTCGGCTGCTTTGAGCCGTTTGTGCAGCTCGTGCGCAAGCAGTAGATCTGCCAGCTTGCTCTGTGCATACACGGCTAACTTATCGTAGCGCGTCGCATCGCGCCCGAGGAAGATGTCGTAATCTATGCTATCCGTGGACCTTGTGTGATCGGCGGCGATGGACGACACTGTGATGACACGAGCACCAGACGTATTGCGAATGATTGGTAGAAGTTTGTGCGTGAGGTAGAAATGACCGACAACGTTACACGCCATGTGCGACTCGATTTCAGGGTGGGTAGTGCTGCGAGAGGGCACGGTGCGGTAGTTGACCATCATGATGCCCGCGTTGAGAAGGAGGACGTCGAGCTTGTCGTGTGCAGCGGCGAACGTTTCCACAAAGGCGTCGATGGAGTCTAGGTCGGTTGTGTCGAGGCGGATGAGCGACGCTTTTCCGCCGCTTTCGGCGACGGCGGGGGCGGCGGAGATCTCGTCGCAGAGGGGCTGCGACTTTTCCAGGTTGCGACACGCCATCACGACGTGCGCGCCCTTGCCGACCAGCATGCGCGTCGCGATGAGGCCGATGCCGGAGCTGGCGCCGGTTATGAGGAAGGTTTTGCCGACCTGCGACGGCACGTCGTCTAGCGTGAACGGCATCGTTGTGGGGAAGAGGGGGAAGGGGAAGGGGCGGTGGAGGGCTGGGCGCGACGGCGAGGGGCGTCGCGGCAAGGACGGCGCGCGCACGGTTCTTTACGAGACGCAAGGGTAGATGGTATCTACCTTAGAGGTAAGGTTACTAAGGTTACCAAGGTTAGTAGATACCCAAAGGGTTAAAAGGTTACTGTACGCACCGTGAAGAATTGCGCCAATCGCTATGAAATTGGCTCCTCTGGTGCCACCCGTGTTGGAGATGGAAATTGAAAATCCATTTCCAAGTCTACGAATGGCTCATGACATGTGAACCATTCACTTCCATAGCTACCGTTGGTACCCAACTTGATGAAATTTCGTTAGTCGTGTAATCAAACAGATCAAGACACGATTTTGAGTGTTCTTCAGCTCCATACTTTCTACTTAGCACCGTGATCGTGTCGTTTATGTCTGCAATCGGAACAGAACAAGAATGGCCGGCTTGGAGCAAGTCGGAGCTTCATCTATCGTCAAGTCTTTCCCTTCACAATCATAATAAGCGCAAAACGATTGACAATGTCTCCCTGAATCGTGTTTGCATATCCCCCACAAACTCATTGTCTTGCCCGTATCAATCATTTGCAATAACGCTCACGTTCTTCATATTGAAACAGACTTGGTATACCACTTTCAAGGTGGGGCTTGTTCCATTTGTTTCGTCACCAACAACTGATGAAATTTATCATGACGCAGAAACAAAGTCAACTCCATAAACTAGCAATACGAACGTAGAATTGATGATCAAAAGTGCTATAAATGACGAGCATTCTCTAGCTCCCGTACGCCCAAACCTCTCTACCACACCAATAACCTTCCCGTTCATACACTAAGTCGTACAGTTTCGCCTACCCCACTATGAAAAAAGTCATCATCGTCTTCGTCTCTTTGCTTTCTACTATTATGGCAGCGCCTTCCACTCTGCCGGTAACCGCTCGCCAGGTCTCTCCTGGGATGGTGGCCGTCTGTAAGCCTGCCTTCACCGAAGCCGTGATTCTTCCGGTTGCAAAATGTTTCTGTAACGCTCTTTTCAACGACATAGTGAGTGTGAACGTTCAGGAGCGAGCTGAAGGCGACTGTCTCGCCTTCTTCGGCTCCGAGGAGGCAATTCTTGCCCTAGAGGACCCGTGCGATGGATTTACTACTGGGGATGGGTCCCTTAATGTTCAGCTAATCGAGACGCTTCTCAATGTTGTCCGCAGGAAATGCTTCCCAGACGATGTGTTCGAGGTGATCGTTACAGAGAACTAACTATCAGAATGTTAGTTTCTGCTATGAGGCTAACTTTCGATAGTCGAAAGCGCTGCTTACGGCGCTCATTATTATATGAGAAGAATAAATGCATACCATGCTTGAGTTTGATTGTTTTACCTTTCGCCTCGACGTCTCCAAAGAAGCACTCGTCAGTGTTGATGAATCATTTGAATACTGAATACCAGTTTGACACATTTGACTACTAGTACGGATCAGCGTCCGGTCGAAAACTTTGAAACATTGAATGGAGCAGTTACAACCAGACAAAGTGCCGGACCCATTCAAATCCGTCAATGTACTCAAGCACTCGGAACAAAACTTTTGTGTTAATTTTTGCACTTCTAGCTACGTATTTGTTATGGGATTGATAAATCAAGCCAGAGTTTCCAGTGCTGTTGCGGTAGCTCTTCAAGGAAGAGCTACCATACGAGCTGCCTCCGCAGCGCGGACAAGACTTTGAGATCAACCTCCGTCCGGGTGAACCCCCTCCTGTTCGACCCGTAATCAGGCTCTCTACCGCAGAGCTAGACGTACTCCGCAACACCCTAGACGGGCTCCTTCGCAAAGGACTCATTCGCCCCTCCTCCTCACCATTTGGCGCACCTGTTTTCTTCGTCAAGAAGAAGTCCGGCGAACTACGTATGGTCTGTGACTACCGTGCGCTGAATCGAATCACCATTCCAGACGCCACGCCTCTTCCCCTCATCGATGAGGCTCTGGACCAAGTTGCAGGAGCTACCGTTTTTTCTCAGATAGACCTCGTAGGGGCCTATCACCAGATGCGCATCAAGGAAGAAGACTGCCACAAGACCGCTATCAGGACTCGCTATGGCTCGTTCGAGTGGCGGGTACTGTGCTTCGGTCTCTGCAACGCACCAGCAGCTTTCTCGCGCCTCATCGCTTCCGCTCTACGCCATCTCAACGGACAATGTCTAGTGCTTTACCTCGACGACATTCTTGTCTACAGCCGCTCCATGGAAGAGCACAAAGAACATCTCCGTCAGTTATTCTCCGCTTTGCGAGAGCACAAGCTGTACGCTAGACCAAGCAAGTGCTCGTTCGGAGCGAACAAAGTGGAGTATCTAGGATTCACTGTCTCAGACAAAGGAGTCTCTACGCAGGAGCGTCTTGTTTCTTCAGTACGCGACTGGCCAACGCCCAAGAATCTGAAGAACGTGCAGCAATTCGTGGGCCTCGCCAACTTCTACCGTCGCTTCGTCAAGGGATATGCCGCGATCTTACAGCCACTCACAGACCTTCTCCGCTCTCATACGTTTGAGTGGACGCCCTCGCAACAGTCTGCGTTTGATTCGATCAAGGCTGCCCTCACTTCTGCACCTGTTCTTGCGCATCCAGACCCTACAAAGCCGTTCGTTCTGGCCACCGACGCATCCAAGCATGCAGTTGGTGCAACTCTGTCACAGGACGGACACCCTATTGCTTACCTCTCACACCGTCTTTCTCCGTCAGAGAGCAATTGGGACACCGGGGACCAAGAGCTCTTGGCCGTGATGATCGCGCTCCGCGTGTGGGGTCCGTACCTTCGTGGACGTCGTTTTCTTCTACAGACCGACCACGACCCTATCCGCTATCTTCAATCAAAGTCAAAGCTCACCGGCCGACAATGTCGTTGGCTTGATGAGATCCAGGAACATTCATTCGAGGTTGAACACCTCCCTGGAAAGCGCAATGTGGTACCCGACGCGCTTAGCCGCCGCCCTGACCACCTTCCCATTCTCCGCTCGCTTACCATCTGTATTCCGGATCTGCATGCCCGCGTTCGAGCACTCTACACATCCGACCCCTTGGCTCGCGACATCTTGTCCGGACCTTCAACGCAAAACAACAGTTCTCCTAGGTCACGCCGTATATCCACAAACTTCTCTGTCTGCGACGGAATAATATACTGGGCAGGCACTGGTTCTCTTCGCCTGTACATCCCGGAAGGCATCCTCCGTGACGAGCTCACAGGCTATTTCCACGGTATCGGTCATGTCGGCGCAGACAAGACATACTTCAACGCAGCTCGAAGTGTTTATTGGCCACAAATGTACCGCTACATTTTGCGCTTTGTACGTCAGTGCCGCAGTTGCCAGTCGAACAAGCCAGTCTGCAAACCACCGCAAGGACTTCTGCAACCGTTACCAATCCCCAATCGCTGCTGGGAGATCGTCACCTTCGATTTTCTCACCGAACTTCCCACCACTTGCAATGGGTACGATGCCATCCTAGTAATTGTGGACAAACTCTCCAAACAGTCCATATTTGTCCCGACGAAGAAGACTGCCAGCGCTCAAGACACCGCATTTCTCTTCGAATATCACCTCTTCGCCAAACACGGAGTTCCCCACACCTTGGTATCGGACAGAGACCCCAAGGTAGCATCAAGGTTTTGGAAAACTCTCACTCAACTTCTGAATGTACGAAGCAATACATCGACGGCCGACCATCCCCAAACGGACGGCCAATCCGAGAACCTAATCCGCACTCTGTCTGCTATGCTTCGCTCGTTAATACAGGCCGCACCTTCGGATTGGGACACCATGCTCCCTACTCTCGAGTTTGAATATAACACCTCGCGTCACAGCAGCACTCGGCTTTCCCCCTTTGAAGTCGCTCTTGGCTACAATCCACACACACCAGTTACTCGTACCCTTGGACAATGTTCCGATCGTTCTCAGTCAGCTGACGACTACGTTAGCAGACGACAGGCGATGGTCACTCTGGCGCGCGAACACCTGGCGAAGGCCAGCTGCAATCAGAAGTTTTATGCTGACCGCAGTCGCCGCGATGTATCCTTTGAACCAGGAATGCTTGTCCTTCTCCGCGCTGATAATCTCTCACTTACACGCCGCTCGTCGCTTCCGAAGAAGTGGCAACCTCGTTTTATCGGCCCCTTTCGTATACAAGAACGTCTTGGGCCAGTAACCTATCGTATCGAGTTACCATGTACCATGCGACGCGCGCATAACGTCTTCCATGTCGCGAAGCTCCGCTTGTTTCACGATGATAACAAGGGCCCGTTAGATATCGTGATCGACAACGACGGTGCAATCGAACAGGAAGTCGAAGAGATTATTGCGCGCAAACGCTTTAATCGACGTGTCTTTTACTTAGTTCGCTTCGTTGGCGAATCGTCCGAGGACGCAGCCTGGCTACCGCGTACAGCTCTCCGCAATTGCGCCGAATCTCTCAAGAACTTTTTGGCTACTCAGGCTTCGACGAGGACGTCTTTAGCCAAAGACCGGGCGAATGTGACAAAGTAGTATGTACTACAAGCTGCTGTCTTCTTTAGTCATGACCTCTGTAGCGGCGCGTGACCTTCAAGCTAGGTTCGGTCACAGTTGCTCTCTGTTTCAACTGCAAGCCTGCTTTGAGGCGCAGTATAAATAAAGAGGTACGACCTGGACTGCTCCTCTTGCGTGGAGAGCAGCCAGCCACGACCCAACATCTCATCATCTTCCCGTATCATACAGTGCACTCGCCTCTGTATTACATTTGGTTACATTTGGTAGCATCAACTTTCGTTTCTCACCGCTGGAACGCATCACAACATCTTTCCTTTCACTGCTGCGTGTCCCAAGATGCCGCTAGCCTGCCAGTCGAAACTTGGCCGCCGCGTTCCCACACCCACGCCGCCGTCCCAAGCAGCTTCGTCCCGTCGTTCGGCGTCTCTCCCGCCAGAACCACCACAGGTTTCAGCCGTCCCTGCCGAGGCACCGCCAGCAACCCAGTCGCTCTCTCACATGAGTCCAGCAGCTCTCCCCTTGGCGCAGATCAGCCACTCGAATTCAGAAGCTCCTGTCCCCGCCAATACAGGTAACACTGCTGCAATCAACGTTGCTTCTAACCACACGACATCTCCTCCTCCCCCTGCCGCTCTTCTGTCAATGATTCAGGAACAGCAGAACACCATGGCCTTGGTAGTTTCTCAATTGCAAGCTCTCCAGAACCGCATCGAAACTCCGCAAAGTGTTCCATCACCACAGTCTCTTACTCCAAGAGCTGGTCCGCCGGTCACAGCGTCGCATCCAACGAATCCTTCTACACCATCCCTCCTGCAGGTTCTGAAGTCCTCTAACTTTTCGACCTACCACGGCCGTGACAGCGAGCGTACATCGATCAAAGTGCGTTCTTTTGTCTCCAACGTGCGCAAAGTAACCATCCTCTGTCCTTCAATCACAGCAGCACAAGAAGTACACATTGCGTCATGCCTGCTACGTGATAACGCGGACCATTGGTTCTCCCGCACGACGCGAGAAGGAGAGAACTTTCATACACTCGAACAACTCCAGACTGCAATGATGTCCGAATTCGTCCCTGCAAACGAGACTGCACTTGCGCGTGTCCAGCTTATCCGTATGAAGTACAGCGATGGCTCCCTTGAGAGCCATATCACAAAGTTTCGCGAGCTCGTAGATATCTGCAACACTCCAGTCACGGAAGCGTTCACCTTCTTCCAACTCAGCCTCCCTGTTCTTTTCAAAAAGAAGCTCTCCGTCCGCTTCCCAGATGGTAGACCACCGAACATGGCCGAAGTGTACAACTTTGTGCGCACAGTCCACATCTCGGAGAAATGGAATGAAGGATCCCAACCGTCGTCCACATCATCGAAATCAAAGACGTCGAAGAACAAAGACCGTTCGTCGAAATCAGGATCTGGAAAGTCTACGGAACCGTCGTTGATTGGCAAGGATCTTTCTTCAGAGTGTTGGGGACCAGCCGATGTCCGCAACCCACTGGAGAATCGCATCTACCGCGCTCACGATCGTTGCATGAAGTGTGGAAAAGGACCTTGGAGTGATTCCTCCCACCCGTGTCGACTCAACGTGGCTGGAGCCTCCGGTCACAAGAATCGCTCGAAAAACTAGTCGAGCCGCACGCCGGTGCGGCACCGCTTGGCGCTCGATCGCTCCCAAAGCTTTCTGCTATCGACGCCAACCCCGTCGGCGAGATGATGTACTCTGGCACGCTCAATGGATCTCCAGTTGCCTTTCATCTGGACCCCGGAGCTTCACATGCCTTCGTCTCGCTGAACACTGCACACTTGTGCAACCTCTCCCTGGAACCTTCCGAATACCACCTCACCGAACTTGGCAACTCAACAACTGTCCCAATTCATTTCCAGGCGACAGCTACGATCGCTCTACAGGCAGGGGAAGCCCCCGTTAAAGTCTATGTCATCGATATGAAAGACACGGATAACGGGCTTCCACTCATCACCGTCGGGCGTCAATGGCTCCAACAGGTACGACCTCACGTCGATTGGTCATCGTACAGCCTAACCATTAAGCGCGCTAATGGTTCTCAAGCGAAAGTGCTGCCACGAAACCACTCTACCTCTTCGAAGCGAGTTGACAAACCAACGGTACCGACGATCACTTACAAGCGCATGCGCCGCCTCGTCAAGCAGCGCGGCTGTGAACTTTATGCGTTACGTCTGCGCCCTTCCACGTCCGTCGAATGCCACACCGAGCTGGCCTCTATCGTCGACGAGTTCGAGGACGTCTTCAAGGAAGAGCTACCATACGAGCTGCCTCCGCAGCGCGGACAAGACTTTGAGATCAACCTCCGTCCGGGTGAACCCCGTCCTGTTCGACCCGTAATCAGGCTCTCTACCGCAGAGCTAGACGTACTCCGCAACACCCTAGACGGGCTCCTTCGCAAAGGACTCATTCGCCCCTCCTCCTCACCATTTGGCGCACCTGTTTTCTTCGTCAAGAAGAAGTCCGGCGAACTACGTATGGTCTGTGACTACCGTGCGCTGAATCGAATCACCATTCCAGACGCCACGCCTCTTCCCCTCATCGATGAGGCTCTGGACCAAGTTGCAGGAGCTACCGTTTTTTTCTCAGATAGACCTCGTAGGGGCACTATCACCAGATGCGCATCAAGGAAGAAGACTGCCACAAGACCGCTATCAGGACTCGCTATGGCTCGTTCGAGTGGCGGGTACTGTGCTTCGGTCTCTGCAACGCACCAGCAGCTTTCTCGCGCCTCATCGCTTCCGCTCTACGCCATCTCAACGGACAATGTCTAGTGCTTTACCTCGACGACATTCTTGTCTACAGCCGCTCCATGGAAGAGCACAAAGAAACATCTCCGTCAGTTATTCTCCGCTTTGCGAGAGCACAAGCTGTACGCTAGACCAAGCAAGTGCTCGTTCGGAGCGAACAAAGTGGGAGTATCTAGGATTCACTGTCTCAGACAAAGGAGTCCTCTACGCAGGAGCGTCTTGTTTTCTTCAGTACGCGACTGGCCAACGCCCAAGAATCTGAAGAACGTGCAGCAATTCCGTGGGCCTCGCCAACTTCTACCGTCGCTTCGTCAAGGGATATGCCGCGATCTTACAGCCACTCACAGACCCTTCTCCGCTCTCATACGTTTGAGTGGACGCACCTCGCAACAGTCTGCGTTTGATTCGATCAAGGCTGCCCTCACTTCTGCACCTGTTCTTGCGCATCCAGACCCTACAAAGCCGTTCGTTCTGGCCACCGACGCATCCAAGCATGCAGTTGGTGCAACTCTGTCACAGGACGGACACCCTATTGCTTACCTCTCACACCGTCTTTCTCCGTCAGAGAGCAATTGGGGACACCGGGGACCAAGAGCTCTTGGCCGTGATGATCGCGCTCCGCGTGTGGGGTCCGTACCTTCGTGGACGTCGTTTTCTTCTACAGACCGACCACGACCCTATCCGCTATCTTCAATCAAAGTCAAAGCTCACCGGCCGACAATGTCGTTGGCTTGATGAGATCCAGGAACATTCATTCGAGGTTGAACACCTCCCTGGAAAGCGCAATGTGGTACCCGACGCGCTTAGCCGCCGCCCCTGACCACCTTCCCATTCTCCGCTCGCTTACCATCTGTATTCCGGGATCTGCATGCCCGCGTTCGAGCACTCTACACATCCGACCCCTTGGCTCGCGACATCTTGTCCGGACCTTCAACGCAAAACAACAGTTCTCCTAGGTCACGCCGTATATCCACAAACTTCTCTGTCTGCGGACGGAATAATATACTGGGCAGGCACTGGTTCTCTTCGCCTGTACATCCCGGAAGGCATCCTCCGTGACGAGCTCACAGGCTATTTCCACGGGTATCGGTCATGTCGGCGCAGACAAGACATACTTCAACGCAGCTCGAAGTGTTTTATTGGCCACAAATGTACCGCTACATTTTGCGCTTTGTACGTCAGTGCCGCAGTTGCCAGTCGAACAAGCCAGTCTGCAAACCACCGCAAGGACTTCTGCAACCGTTACCAATCTCCCAATCGCTGCTGGGAGATCGTCACCTTCGATTTTCTCACCGAACTTCCCACCACTTGCAATGGGTACGATGCCATCCTAGTAATTGTGGACAAACTCTCCAAACAGTCCATATTTGTCCCGACGAAGAAGACTGCCAGCGCTCAAGACACCGCATTTCTCTTCGAATATCACCTCTTCGCCAAACACGGAGTTCCCCACACCTTGGTATCGGACAGAGACCCCAAGGTAGCATCAAGGTTTTGGAAAACTCTCACTCAACTTCTGAATGTACGAAGCAATACATCGACGGCCGACCATCCCCAAACGGACGGCCCATCCGAGAACCTAATCCGCACTCTGTCTGCTATGCTTCGCTCGTTAATACAGGCCGCACCTTCGGATTGGGACACCATGCTCCCTACTCTCGAGTTTGAATATAACACCTCGCGTCACAGCAGCACTCGGCTTTCCCCCTTTGAAGTCGCTCTTGGCTACAATCCACACACACCAGTTACTCGTACCCTTGGACAATGTTCCGATCGTTCTCAGTCCAGCTGACGACTACGTTAGCAGACGACAGGCGATGGTCACTCTGGCGCGCGAACACCTGGCGAAGGCCAGCTGCAATCAGAAGTTTTATGCTGACCGCAGTCGCCGCGATGTATCCTTTGAACCCGAGGAATGCTTGTCCTTCTCCGCGCTGATAATCTCTCACTTACACGCCGCTCGTCGCTTCCGAAGAAGTGGCAACCTCGTTTTATCGGCCCCTTTCGTATACAAGAACGTCTTGGGCCAGTAACCTATCGTATCGAGTTACCATGTACCATGCGACGCGCGCATAACGTCTTCCATGTCGCGAAGCTCCGCTTGTTTCACGATGATAACAAGGGCCCGTTAGATATCGTGATCGACAACGACGGTGCAATCGAACAGGAAGTCGAAGAGATTATTGCGCGCAAACGCTTTAATCGACGTGTCTTTTACTTAGTTCGCTTCGTTGGCGAATCGTCCGAGGACGCAGCCTGGCTACCGCGTACAGCTCTCCGCAATTGCGCCGAATCTCTCAAGAACTTTTTGGCTACTCAGGCTTCGACGAGGACGTCTTTAGCCAAAGACCGGGCGAATGTGACAAAGTAGTATGTACTACAAGCTGCTGTCTTCTTTAGTCATGACCTCTGTAGCGGCGCGTGACCTTCAAGCTAGGTTCGGTCACAGTTGCTCTCTGTTTCAACTGCAAGCCTGCTTTGAGGCGCAGTATAAATAAAGAGGTACGACCTGGACTGCTCCTCTTGCGTGGAGAGCAGCCAGCCACGACCCAACATCTCATCATCTTCCCGTATCATACAGTGCACTCGCCTCTGTATTACATTTGGTTACATTTGGTAGCATCAACTTTCGTTTCTCACCGCTGGAACGCATCACAACATCTTTCCTTTCACTGCTGCGTGTCCCAAGATGCCGCTAGCCTGCCAGTCGAAACTTGGCCGCCGCGTTCCCACACCCACGCCGCCGTCCCAAGCAGCTTCGTCCCGTCGTTCGGCGTCTCTCCCGCCAGAACCACCACAGGTTTCAGCCGTCCCTGCCGAGGCACCGCCAGCAACCCAGTCGCTCTCTCACATGAGTCCAGCAGCTCTCCCCTTGGCGCAGATCAGCCACTCGAATTCAGAAGCTCCTGTCCCCGCCAATACAGGTAACACTGCTGCAATCAACGTTGCTTCTAACCACACGACATCTCCTCCTCCCCCTGCCGCTCTTCTGTCAATGATTCAGGAACAGCAGAACACCATGGCCTTGGTAGTTTCTCAATTGCAAGCTCTCCAGAACCGCATCGAAACTCCGCAAAGTGTTCCATCACCACAGTCTCTTACTCCAAGAGCTGGTCCGCCGGTCACAGCGTCGCATCCAACGAATCCTTCTACACCATCCCTCCTGCAGGTTCTGAAGTCCTCTAACTTTTCGACCTACCACGGCCGTGACAGCGAGCGTACATCGATCAAAGTGCGTTCTTTTGTCTCCAACGTGCGCAAAGTAACCATCCTCTGTCCTTCAATCACAGCAGCACAAGAAGTACACATTGCGTCATGCCTGCTACGTGATAACGCGGACCATTGGTTCTCCCGCACGACGCGAGAAGGAGAGAACTTTCATACACTCGAACAACTCCAGACTGCAATGATGTCCGAATTCGTCCCTGCAAACGAGACTGCACTTGCGCGTGTCCAGCTTATCCGTATGAAGTACAGCGATGGCTCCCTTGAGAGCCATATCACAAAGTTTCGCGAGCTCGTAGATATCTGCAACACTCCAGTCACGGAAGCGTTCACCTTCTTCCAACTCAGCCTCCCTGTTCTTTTCAAAAAGAAGCTCTCCGTCCGCTTCCCAGATGGTAGACCACCGAACATGGCCGAAGTGTACAACTTTGTGCGCACAGTCCACATCTCGGAGAAATGGAATGAAGGATCCCAACCGTCGTCCACATCATCGAAATCAAAGACGTCGAAGAACAAAGACCGTTCGTCGAAATCAGGATCTGGAAAGTCTACGGAACCGTCGTTGATTGGCAAGGATCTTTCTTCAGAGTGTTGGGGACCAGCCGATGTCTGCAACCCACTGGAGAATCGCATCTACCGCGCTCACGATCGTTGCATGAAGTGTGGAAAAGGACCTTGGAGTGATTCCTCCCACCCGTGTCGACTCAACGTGGCTGGAGCCTCCGGTCACAAGAATCGCTCGAAAAACTAGTCGAGCCGCACGCCGGTGCGGCACCGCTTGGCGCTCGATCGCTCCCAAAGCTTTCTGCTATCGACGCCAACCCCGTCGGCGAGATGATGTACTCTGGCACGCTCAATGGATCTCCAGTTGCCTTTCATCTGGACCCCGGAGCTTCACATGCCTTCGTCTCGCTGAACACTGCACACTTGTGCAACCTCTCCCTGGAACCTTCCGAATACCACCTCACCGAACTTGGCAACTCAACAACTGTCCCAATTCATTTCCAGGCGACAGCTACGATCGCTCTACAGGCAGGGGAAGCCCCCGTTAAAGTCTATGTCATCGATATGAAAGACACGGATAACGGGCTTCCACTCATCACCGTTCGGGCGTCAATGGCTCCAACAGGTACGACCTCACGTCGATTGGTCATCGTACAGCCTAACCATTAAGCGCGCTAATGGTTCTCAAGCGAAAGTGCTGCCAACGAAACCACTCTACCTCTTCGAAGCGAGTTGACAAACCAACGGTACCGACGATCACTTACAAGCGCATGCGCCGCCTCGTCAAGCAGCGCGGCTGTGAACTTTATGCGTTACGTCTGCGCCCTTCCACGTCCGTCGAATGCCACACCGAGCTGGCCTCTATCGTCGACGAGTTCGAGGACGTCTTCAAGGAAGAGCTACCATACGAGCTGCCTCCGCAGCGCGGACAAGACTTTGAGATCAACCTCCGTCCGGGTGAACCCCCTCCTGTTCGACCCGTAATCAGGCTCTCTACCGCAGAGCTAGACGTACTCCGCAACACCCTAGACGGGCTCCTTCGCAAAGGACTCATTCGCGCCCTCCTCCTCACCATTTTGGCGCACCTGTTTTCTTCGTCAAGAAGAAGTCCGGCGAACTACGTATGGTCTGTGACTACCGTGCGCTGAATCGAATCACCATTCCAGACGCCACGCCTCTTCCCTCACATCGATGAGGCTCTGGACCAAGTTGCAGGAGCTACCGTTTTTTCTCAGATAGACCTCGTAGGGGCCTATCACCAGATGCGCATCAAGGAAGAAGACTGCCACAAGACCGCTATCAGGACTCGCTATGGCTCGTTCGAGTGGCGGGTACTGTGCTTCGGTCTCTGCAACGCACCAGCAGCTTTCTCGCGCCTCATCGCTTCCGCTCTACGCCATCTCAACGGGACAATGTCTAGTGCTTTACCTCGACGACATTCTTGTCTACAGCCGCTCCATGGAAGAGCACAAAGAACATCTCCGTCAGTTATTCTCCGCTTTGCGAGAGCACAAGCTGTACGCTAGACCAAGCAAGTGCTCGTTCGGAGCGAACAAAGTGGAGTATCTAGGATTCACTGTCTCAGACAAAGGAGTCTCTACGCAGGAGCGTCTTGTTTCTTCAGTACGCGACTGGCCAACGCCCAAGAATCTGAAGAACGTGCAGCAATTCGTGGGCCTCGCCAACTTCTACCGTCGCTTCGTCAAGGGATATGCCGCGATCTTACAGCCACTCACAGACCTTCTCCGCTCTCATACGTTTGAGTGGACGCCCTCGCAACAGTCTGCGTTTGATTCGATCAAGGCTGCCCTCACTTCTGCACCTGTTCTTGCGCATCCAGACCCTACAAAGCCGTTCGTTCTGGCCACCGACGCATCCAAGCATGCAGTTGGTGCAACTCTGTCACAAGACGGACACCCTATTGCTTACCTCTCACACCGTCTTTCTCCGTCAGAGAGCAATTGGGACACCGGGGACCAAGAGCTCTTGGCCGTGATGATCGCGCTCCGCGTGTGGGGTCCGTACCTTCGTGGACGTCGTTTTCTTCTACAGACCGACCACGACCCTATCCGCTATCTTCAATCAAAAGTCAAAGCTCACCGGCCGACAATGTCGTTGGCTTGATGAGATCCAGGAACATTCATTCGAGGTTGAACACCTCCCTGGAAAGCGCAATGTGGTACCCGACGCGCTTAGCCGCCGCCCTGACCACCTTCCCATTCTCCGCTCGCTTACCATCTGTATTCCGGATCTGCATGCCCGCGTTCGAGCACTCTACACACCCGACCCCTTGGCTCGCGACATCTTGTCCGCGACCTTCAACGCAAAACAACAGTTCTCCTAGGTCACGCCGTATATCCACAAACTTCTCTGTCTGCGACGGAATAATATACTGGGCAGGCACTGGTTCTCTTCGCCTGTACATCCCGGAAGGCATCCTCCGTGACGAGCTCACAGGCTATTTCCACGGTATCGGTCATGTCGGCGCAGACAAGACATACTTCAACGCAGCTCGAAGTGTTTATTGGCCACAAATGTACCGCTACATTTTGCGCTTTGTACGTCAGTGCCGCAGTTGCCAGTCGAACAAGCCAGTCTGCAAACCACCGCAAGGACTTCTGCAACCGTTACCAATCCCCAATCGCTGCTGGGAGATCGTCACCTTCGATTTTCTCACCGAACTTCCCACCACTTGCAATGGGTACGATGCCATCCTAGTAATTGTGGACAAACTCTCCAAACAGTCCATATTTGTCCCGACGAAGAAGACTGCCAGCGCTCAAGACACCGCATTTCTCTTCGAATATCACCTCTTCGCCAAACACGGAGTTCCCCACACCTTGGTATCGGACAGAGACCCCAAGGTAGCATCAAGGGTTTTGGAAAACTCTCACTCAACTTCTGAATGTACGAAGCAATACATCGACGGCCGACCATCCCCAAACGGACGGCCAATCCGAGAACCTAATCCGCACTCTGTCTGCTATGCTTCGCTCGTTAATACAGGCCGCACCTTCGGATTGGGACACCATGCTCCCTACTCTCGAGTTTGAATATAACACCTCGCGTCACAGCAGCACTCGGCTTTCCCCCTTTGAAGTCGCTCTTGGCTACAATCCACACACACACCAGTTACTCGTACCCTTGGACAATGTTCCGATCGTTCTCAGTCAGCTGACGACTACGTTAGGCAGACGACAGGCGATGGTCACTCTGGCGCGCGAACACCTGGCGAAGGCCAGCTGCAATCAGAAGTTTTATGCTGACCGCAGTCGCCGCGATGTATCCTTTGAACCAGGAATGCTTGTCCTTCTCCGCGCTGATAATCTCTCACTTACACGCCGCTCGTCGCTTCCGAAGAAGTGGCAACCTCGTTTTATCGGCCCCTTTCGTATACAAGAACGTCTTGGGCCAGTAACCTATCGTATCGAGTTACCATGTACCATGCGACGCGCGCATAACGTCTTCCATGTCGCGAAGCTCCGCTTGTTTCACGATGATAACAAGGGCCCGTTAGATATCGTGATCGACAACGACGGTGCAATCGAACAGGAAGTCGAAGAGATTATTGCGCGCAAACGCTTTAATCGACGTGTCTTTTACTTAGTTCGCTTCGTTGGCGAATCGTCCGAGGACGCAGCCTGGCTACCGCGTACAGCTCTCCGCAATTGCGCCGAATCTCTCAAGAACTTTTTGGCTACTCAGGCTTCGACGAGGACGTCTTTAGCCAAAGACCGGGCGAATGTGACAAAGTAGTATGTACTACAAGCTGCTGTCTTCTTTAGTCATGACCTCTGTAGCGGCGCGTGACCTTCAAGCTAGGTTCGGTCACAGTTGCTCTCTGTTTCAACTGCAAGCCTGCTTTGAGGCGCAGTATAAATAAAGAGGTACGACCTGGACTGCTCCTCTTGCGTGGAGAGCAGCCAGCCACGACCCAACATCTCATCATCTTCCCGTATCATACAGTGCACTCGCCTCTGTATTACATTTGGTAGCATAGTCCCAATTCATTTCCAGGCGACAGCTACGATCGCTCTACAGGCAGGGGAAGCCCCCGTTAAAGTCTATGTCATCGATATGAAAGACACGGATAACGGGCTTCCACTCATCACCGTCGGGCGTCAATGGCTCCAACAGGTACGACCTCACGTCGATTGGTCATCGTACAGCCTAACCATTAAGCGCGCTAATGGTTCTCAAGCGAAAGTGCTGCCACGAAACCACTCTACCTCTTCGAAGCGAGTTGACAAACCAACGGTACCGACGATCACTTACAAGCGCATGCGCCGCCTCGTCAAGCAGCGCGGCTGTGAACTTTATGCGTTACGTCTGCGCCCTTCCACGTCCGTCGAATGCCACACCGAGCTGGCCTCTATCGTCGACGAGTTCGAGGACGTCTTCAAGGAAGAGCTACCATACGAGCTGCCTCCGCAGCGCGGACAAGACTTTGAGATCAACCTCCGTCCGGGTGAACCCCCTCCTGTTCGACCCGTAATCAGGCTCTCTACCGCAGAGCTAGACGTACTCCGCAACACCCTAGACGGGCTCCTTCGCAAAGGACTCATTCGCCCCTCCTCCTCACCATTTGGCGCACCTGTTTTCTTCGTCAAGAAGAAGTCCGGCGAACTACGTATGGTCTGTGACTACCGTGCGCTGAATCGAATCACCATTCCAGACGCCACGCCTCTTCCCCTCATCGATGAGGCTCTGGACCAAGTTGCAGGAGCTACCGTTTTTTCTCAGATAGACCTCGTAGGGGCCTATCACCAGATGCGCATCAAGGAAGAAGACTGCCACAAGACCGCTATCAGGACTCGCTATGGCTCGTTCGAGTGGCGGGTACTGTGCTTCGGTCTCTGCAACGCACCAGCAGCTTTCTCGCGCCTCATCGCTTCCGCTCTACGCCATCTCAACGGACAATGTCTAGTGCTTTACCTCGACGACATTCTTGTCTACAGCCGCTCCATGGAAGAGCACAAAGAACATCTCCGTCAGTTATTCTCCGCTTTGCGAGAGCACAAGCTGTACGCTAGACCAAGCAAGTGCTCGTTCGGAGCGAACAAAGTGGAGTATCTAGGATTCACTGTCTCAGACAAAGGAGTCTCTACGCAGGAGCGTCTTGTTTCTTCAGTACGCGACTGGCCAACGCCCAAGAATCTGAAGAACGTGCAGCAATTCGTGGGCCTCGCCAACTTCTACCGTCGCTTCGTCAAGGGATATGCCGCGATCTTACAGCCACTCACAGACCTTCTCCGCTCTCATACGTTTGAGTGGACGCCCTCGCAACAGTCTGCGTTTGATTCGATCAAGGCTGCCCTCACTTCTGCACCTGTTCTTGCGCATCCAGACCCTACAAAGCCGTTCGTTCTGGCCACCGACGCATCCAAGCATGCAGTTGGTGCAACTCTGTCACAGGACGGACACCCTATTGCTTACCTCTCACACCGTCTTTCTCCGTCAGAGAGCAATTGGGACACCGGGGACCAAGAGCTCTTGGCCGTGATGATCGCGCTCCGCGTGTGGGGTCCGTACCTTCGTGGACGTCGTTTTCTTCTACAGACCGACCACGACCCTATCCGCTATCTTCAATCAAAGTCAAAGCTCACCGGCCGACAATGTCGTTGGCTTGATGAGATCCAGGAACATTCATTCGAGGTTGAACACCTCCCTGGAAAGCGCAATGTGGTACCCGACGCGCTTAGCCGCCGCCCTGACCACCTTCCCATTCTCCGCTCGCTTACCATCTGTATTCCGGATCTGCATGCCCGCGTTCGAGCACTCTACACATCCGACCCCTTGGCTCGCGACATCTTGTCCGGACCTTCAACGCAAAACAACAGTTCTCCTAGGTCACGCCGTATATCCACAAACTTCTCTGTCTGCGACGGAATAATATACTGGGCAGGCACTGGTTCTCTTCGCCTGTACATCCCGGAAGGCATCCTCCGTGACGAGCTCACAGGCTATTTCCACGGTATCGGTCATGTCGGCGCAGACAAGACATACTTCAACGCAGCTCGAAGTGTTTATTGGCCACAAATGTACCGCTACATTTTGCGCTTTGTACGTCAGTGCCGCAGTTGCCAGTCGAACAAGCCAGTCTGCAAACCACCGCAAGGACTTCTGCAACCGTTACCAATCCCCAATCGCTGCTGGGAGATCGTCACCTTCGATTTTCTCACCGAACTTCCCACCACTTGCAATGGGTACGATGCCATCCTAGTAATTGTGGACAAACTCTCCAAACAGTCCATATTTGTCCCGACGAAGAAGACTGCCAGCGCTCAAGACACCGCATTTCTCTTCGAATATCACCTCTTCGCCAAACACGGAGTTCCCCACACCTTGGTATCGGACAGAGACCCCAAGGTAGCATCAAGGTTTTGGAAAACTCTCACTCAACTTCTGAATGTACGAAGCAATACATCGACGGCCGACCATCCCCAAACGGACGGCCAATCCGAGAACCTAATCCGCACTCTGTCTGCTATGCTTCGCTCGTTAATACAGGCCGCACCTTCGGATTGGGACACCATGCTCCCTACTCTCGAGTTTGAATATAACACCTCGCGTCACAGCAGCACTCGGCTTTCCCCCTTTGAAGTCGCTCTTGGCTACAATCCACACACACCAGTTACTCGTACCCTTGGACAATGTTCCGATCGTTCTCAGTCAGCTGACGACTACGTTAGCAGACGACAGGCGATGGTCACTCTGGCGCGCGAACACCTGGCGAAGGCCAGCTGCAATCAGAAGTTTTATGCTGACCGCAGTCGCCGCGATGTATCCTTTGAACCAGGAATGCTTGTCCTTCTCCGCGCTGATAATCTCTCACTTACACGCCGCTCGTCGCTTCCGAAGAAGTGGCAACCTCGTTTTATCGGCCCCTTTCGTATACAAGAACGTCTTGGGCCAGTAACCTATCGTATCGAGTTACCATGTACCATGCGACGCGCGCATAACGTCTTCCATGTCGCGAAGCTCCGCTTGTTTCACGATGATAACAAGGGCCCGTTAGATATCGTGATCGACAACGACGGTGCAATCGAACAGGAAGTCGAAGAGATTATTGCGCGCAAACGCTTTAATCGACGTGTCTTTTACTTAGTTCGCTTCGTTGGCGAATCGTCCGAGGACGCAGCCTGGCTACCGCGTACAGCTCTCCGCAATTGCGCCGAATCTCTCAAGAACTTTTTGGCTACTCAGGCTTCGACGAGGACGTCTTTAGCCAAAGACCGGGCGAATGTGACAAAGTAGTATGTACTACAAGCTGCTGTCTTCTTTAGTCATGACCTCTGTAGCGGCGCGTGACCTTCAAGCTAGGTTCGGTCACAGTTGCTCTCTGTTTCAACTGCAAGCCTGCTTTGAGGCGCAGTATAAATAAAGAGGTACGACCTGGACTGCTCCTCTTGCGTGGAGAGCAGCCAGCCACGACCCAACATCTCATCATCTTCCCGTATCATACAGTGCACTCGCCTCTGTATTACATTTGGTAGCATCGCTACTACTTTGTCACATTCGCCCGGTCTTTGGCTAAAGACGTCCTCGTCGAAGCCTGAGTGCCCAAAAAGTTCTTGAGAGATTCGGCGCAATTGCGGAGAGCTGTACGCGGTAGCCAGGCTGCGTCCTCGGACGATTCGCCAACGAAGCGAACTAAGTAAAAGACACGTCGATTAAAGCGTTTGCGCGCAATAATCTCTTCGACTTCCTGTTCGATTGCACCGTCGTTGTCGATCACGATATCTAACGGGCCCTTGTTATCATCGTGAAACAAGCGGAGCTTCGCGACATGGAAGACGTTATGCGCGCGTCGCATGGTACATGGTAACTCGATACGATAGGTTACTGGCCCAAGACGTTCTTGTATACGAAAGGGGCCGATAAAACGAGGTTGCCACTTCTTCGGAAGCGACGAGCGGCGTGTAAGTGAGAGATTATCAGCGCGGAGAAGGACAAGCATTCCTGGTTCAAAGGATACATCGCGGCGACTGCGGTCAGCATAAAACTTCTGATTGCAGCTGGCCTTCGCCAGGTGTTCGCGCGCCAGAGTGACCATCGCCTGTCGTCTGCTAACGTAGTCGTCAGCTGACTGAGAACGATCGGAACATTGTCCAAGGGTACGAGTAACTGGTGTGTGTGGATTGTAGCCAAGAGCGACTTCAAAGGGGGAAAGCCGAGTGCTGCTGTGACGCGAGGTGTTATATTCAAACTCGAGAGTAGGGAGCATGGTGTCCCAATCCGAAGGTGCGGCCTGTATTAACGAGCGAAGGCATAGCAGACAGAGTGCGGATTAGGTTCTCGGATTGGCCGTCCCGTTTGGGGATGGTCGGCCGTCGATGTATTGCTTCGTACATTCAGAAGTTGAGTGAGAGTTTTCCAAAACCTTGATGCTACCTTGGGGTCTCTGTCCGATACCAAGGTGTGGGGAACTCCGTGTTTGGCGAAGAGGTGATATTCGAAGAGAAATGCGGTGTCTTGAGCGCTGGCAGTCTTCTTCGTCGGGACAAATATGGACTGTTTGGAGAGTTTGTCCACAATTACTAGGATGGCATCGTACCCATTGCAAGTGGTGGGAAGTTCGGTGAGAAAATCGAAGGTGACGATCTCCCAGCAGCGATTGGGGATTGGTAACGGTTGCAGAAGTCCTTGCGGTGGTTTGCAGACTGGCTTGTTCGACTGGCAACTGCGGCACTGACGTACAAAGCGCAAAATGTAGCGGTACATTTGTGGCCAATAAACACTTCGAGCTGCGTTGAAGTATGTCTTGTCTGCGCCGACATGACCGATACCGTGGAAATAGCCTGTGAGCTCGTCACGGAGGATGCCTTCCGGGATGTACAGGCGAAGAGAACCAGTGCCTGCCCAGTATATTATTCCGTCGCAGACAGAGAAGTTTGTGGATATACGGCGTGACCTAGGAGAACTGTTGTTTTGCGTTGAAGGTCCGGACAAGATGTCGCGAGCCAAGGGGTCGGATGTGTAGAGTGCTCGAACGCGGGCATGCAGATCCGGAATACAGATGGTAAGCGAGCGGAGAATGGGAAGGTGGTCAGGGCGGCGGCTAAGCGCGTCGGGTACCACATTGCGCTTTCCAGGGAGGTGTTCAACCTCGAATGAATGTTCCTGGATCTCATCAAGCCAACGACATTGTCGGCCGGTGAGCTTTGACTTTGATTGAAGATAGCGGATAGGGTCGTGGTCGGTCTGTAGAAGAAAACGACGTCCACGAAGGTACGGACCCCACACGCGGAGCGCGATCATCACGGCCAAGAGCTCTTGGTCCCCGGTGTCCCAATTGCTCTCTGACGGAGAAAGACGGTGTGAGAGGTAAGCAATAGGGTGTCCGTCCTGTGACAGAGTTGCACCAACTGCATGCTTGGATGCGTCGGTGGCCAGAACGAACGGCTTTGTAGGGTCTGGATGCGCAAGAACAGGTGCAGAAGTGAGGGCAGCCTTGATCGAATCAAACGCAGACTGTTGCGAGGGCGTCCACTCAAACGTATGAGAGCGGAGAAGGTCTGTGAGTGGCTGTAAGATCGCGGCATATCCCTTGACGAAGCGACGGTAGAAGTTGGCGATGCCCACGAATTGCTGCACGTTCTTCAGATTCTTGGGCGTTGGCCAGTCGCGTACTGAAGAAACAAGACGCTCCTGCGTAGAGACTCCTTTGTCTGAGACAGTGAATCCTAGATACTCCACTTTGTTCGCTCCGAACGAGCACTTGCTTGGTCTAGCGTACAGCTTGTGCTCTCGCAAAGCGGAGAATAACTGACGGAGATGTTCTTTGTGCTCTTCCATGGAGCGGCTGTAGACAAGAATGTCGTCGAGGTAAAGCACTAGACATTGTCCGTTGAGATGGCGTAGAGCGGAAGCGATGAGGCGCGAGAAAGCTGCTGGTGCGTTGCAGAGACCGAAGCACAGTACCCGCCACTCGAACGAGCCATAGCGAGTCCTGATAGCGGTCTTGTGGCAGTCTTCTTCCTTGATGCGCATCTGGTGATAGGCCCCTACGAGGTCTATCTGAGAAAAAACGGTAGCTCCTGCAACTTGGTCCAGAGCCTCATCGATGAGGGGAAGAGGCGTGGCGTCTGGAATGGTGATTCGATTCAGCGCACGGTAGTCACAGACCATACGTAGTTCGCCGGACTTCTTCTTGACGAAGAAAACAGGTGCGCCAAATGGTGAGGAGGAGGGGCGAATGAGTCCTTTGCGAAGGAGCCCGTCTAGGGTGTTGCGGAGTACGTCTAGCTCTGCGGTAGAGAGCCTGATTACGGGTCGAACAGGAGGGGGTTCACCCGGACGGAGGTTGATCTCAAAGTCTTGTCCGCGCTGCGGAGGCAGCTCGTATGGTAGCTCTTCCTTGAAGACGTCCTCGAACTCGTCGACGATAGAGGCCAGCTCGGTGTGGCATTCGACGGACGTGGAAGGGCGCAGACGTAACGCATAAAGTTCACAGCCGCGCTGCTTGACGAGGCGGCGCATGCGCTTGTAAGTGATCGTCGGTACCGTTGGTTTGTCAACTCGCTTCGAAGAGGTAGAGTGGTTTCGTGGCAGCACTTTCGCTTGAGAACCATTAGCGCGCTTAATGGTTAGGCTGTACGATGACCAATCGACGTGAGGTCGTACCTGTTGGAGCCATTGACGCCCGACGGTGATGAGTGGAAGCCCGTTATCCGTGTCTTTCATATCGATGACATAGACTTTAACGGGGGCTTCCCCTGCCTGTAGAGCGATCGTAGCTGTCGCCTGGAAATGAATTGGGACAGTTGTTGAGTTGCCAAGTTCGGTGAGGTGGTATTCGGAAGGTTCCAGGGAGAGGTTGCACAAGTGTGCAGTGTTCAGCGAGACGAAGGCATGTGAAGCTCCGGGGTCCAGATGAAAGGCAACTGGAGATCCATTGAGCGTGCCAGAGTACATCATCTCGCCGACGGGGTTGGCGTCGATAGCAGAAAGCTTTGGGAGCGATCGAGCGCCAAGCGGTGCCGCACCGGCGTGCGGCTCGACTAGTTTTTCGAGCGATTCTTGTGACCGGAGGCTCCAGCCACGTTGAGTCGACACGGGTGGGAGGAATCACTCCAAGGTCCTTTTCCACACTTCATGCAACGATCGTGAGCGCGGTAGATGCGATTCTCCAGTGGGTTGCAGACATCGGCTGGTCCCCAACACTCTGAAGAAAGATCCTTGCCAATCAACGACGGTTCCGTAGACTTTCCAGATCCTGATTTCGACGAACGGTCTTTGTTCTTCGACGTCTTTGATTTCGATGATGTGGACGACGGTTGGGATCCTTCATTCCATTTCTCCGAGATGTGGACTGTGCGCACAAAGTTGTACACTTCGGCCATGTTCGGTGGTCTACCATCTGGGAAGCGGACGGAGAGCTTCTTTTTGAAAAGAACAGGGAGGCTGAGTTGGAAGAAGGTGAACGCTTCCGTGACTGGAGTGTTGCAGATATCTACGAGCTCGCGAAACTTTGTGATATGGCTCTCAAGGGAGCCATCGCTGTACTTCATACGGATAAGCTGGACACGCGCAAGTGCAGTCTCGTTTGCAGGGACGAATTCGGACATCATTGCAGTCTGGAGTTGTTCGAGTGTATGAAAGTTCTCTCCTTCTCGCGTCGTGCGGGAGAACCAATGGTCCGCGTTATCACGTAGCAGGCATGACGCAATGTGTACTTCTTGTGCTGCTGTGATTGAAGGACAGAGGATGGTTACTTTGCGCACGTTGGAGACAAAAGAACGCACTTTGATCGATGTACGCTCGCTGTCACGGCCGTGGTAGGTCGAAAAGTTAGAGGACTTCAGAACCTGCAGGAGGGATGGTGTAGAAGGATTCGTTGGATGCGACGCTGTGACCGGCGGACCAGCTCTTGGAGTAAGAGACTGTGGTGATGGAACACTTTGCGGAGTTTCGATGCGGTTCTGGAGAGCTTGCAATTGAGAAACTACCAAGGCCATGGTGTTCTGCTGTTCCTGAATCATTGACAGAAGAGCGGCAGGGGGAGGAGGAGATGTCGTGTGGTTAGAAGCAACGTTGATTGCAGCAGTGTTACCTGTATTGGCGGGGACAGGAGCTTCTGAATTCGAGTGGCTGATCTGCGCCAAGGGGAGAGCTGCTGGACTCATGTGAGAGAGCGACTGGGTTGCTGGCGGTGCCTCGGCAGGGACGGCTGAAACCTGTGGTGGTTCTGGCGGGAGAGACGCCGAACGACGGGACGAAGCTGCTTGGGACGGCGGCGTGGGTGTGGGAACGCGGCGGCCAAGTTTCGACTGGCAGGCTAGCGGCATCTTGGGACACGCAGCAGTGAAAGGAAAGATGTTGTGATGCGTTCCAGCGGTGAGAAACGAAAGTTGATGCTACCAAATGTAACCAAATGTAATACAGAGGCGAGTGCACTGTATGATACGGGAAGATGATGAGATGTTGGGTCGTGGCTGGCTGCTCTCCACGCAAGAGGAGCAGTCCAGGTCGTACCTCTTTATTTATACTGCGCCTCAAAGCAGGCTTGCAGTTGAAACAGAGAGCAACTGTGACCGAACCTAGCTTGAAGGTCACGCGCCGCTACAGAGGTCATGACTAAAGAAGACAGCAGCTTGTAGTACATACTACTTTGTCACAGCTGTTCGGTCTTTAAACATCATTTTATGGAGCGCTCTAGGATTCCTAGTCCTAGGTTTCCAATACGATTGCCGTCCGTCTTATAACGGTCGAGAAGCATTCTCAACAACTCTGTGGCACCCATTCTTTAATGACGCTCTTTGGAAATTAATGGGCGTCACAATTGATTCATCTGCTCCGTCGGAGAGTAGAGCTCTTCCAGCAAGGATAATAAGGTCCCACCAAAGGCCATGTCGATGCAGGTTATGGAGACCTTCCACGCACTTCTCTACTCCCATAGGACACCATAGGACAACCCACAAAAACTGTACACCTTTAATTCCCAGCTTAACTTGAAGAGAACCAGAGCGGTGTGAAGCATATGCCATATCCGAATTGCTTTTCATTTTCTTCTGAACTTGGATATTGGCTTGAGCAAGTATATTTCGACCGAAATGGGAAGGAAAAGGTTCATATACAGGTACTTTAAAAAAATGAAGAGGGTATTAACGCAATTGAAGAAATGCTTACGAATGCTAAAGAAACTCAAATAACTGTCTCAACATCTACTGCAACGATCTTTTACTATCCGAGGCGTGCAAGGAACAAGCCATTGCGAAAAGTATCTGATACAAGCTATTCAGAAGCAGACTCTAGTGAAGGGTGAAGCTGCCGCTCTTTCAACGCAACAAATTTATGGGCTTCCCGAGGCAAGCTTTCGAATAAGCGTAAAACCATTTACAGGGAACTGGCTTAGGTGGAATGTTTTGTTTATCAAGGGTAAACCATTTGCTGTGACTGCGGTGGACGTCTAGAGCTCCAGAGTGATAGAGAAGCTTTGTACTAACTTTGCTGAGACTGATACTACGTTATACGGTCACAAGCGTCTGTTAATATGAACTGGATGTGCTTCAGACGTTGGGAGCGGCTCTACCGTGGCACAGGCAAGGTTTGATAATTCATCTCACTGGTGTTTGCAATCGAAAGCGTTCAGAGTGGTACGTTCTGATCTTGAACAAGCGGCCAGGAGTTTTATTGGATCAATTGAGAAATGCGTACCCTACGAGTACCCTTGGTAATAGCTTCACAAATAGGAAATCAATATTTCTGTTCAAAAAACATTCAGGATTCTCCCGCAGTTCCCAAAACATGGCTTCTTGTTTTGAAAACAACCACGAGCAAAGTGCTTCCAAGTAACTTACGACGGCTTCAAATAGTTTTGTATCAAGAGAACTATGAACAGGGATTGTTCGTTTAGCCCTTTTCACTACTTTGCTGGAGGCAGCTAGTACGCAAACGGAATACCTTTACGGAAGGAAGAATGCCCCAGAAAATTACAAGAGCGTCATAGTGTCATGGAAAATAACGAGCGATCTTGCCTTTCATATGTGATCGGAACCCTTCGTTGAAATGAAGTGCTTGAAGGAAGTGCCGAGGATATTCAGAACAGTATCATGAAGCCAAGCACTTCTGTCGCATCGAAGACTTCGAAGTTCGGAAAGAACCAGGAGCGCATTTGTTACTAACTATTCGGGTATCCAAACTAGTCACTAGTCATCATAAAAATGCTGTACTTAGTCACATTTAGTCACTTGAGTTGTTTATTTCCATTTCACAATCTCTGACACGACTTTGTCTAACAGATTACGAAAAGAAAGTCCCATAGGATTTTAAAGCCAGCTTTGACCCATAGTTGTGCTCTTTAGCGCGCTCCAAACAAAAAGGCGAATCAATTCTGTCATTTCCAAAGTACTTGTTACTAGTGATTGCCTTCGATTTCCTTCACGTCTCTCTAAGTCGCTAAATAACCTTTTTACAGGCGCCGAAGAGGCTTGCGACGACAATGTTTCACGAGCCACGGTATTGAACGGCACAGAGTTGATCATTGTTCGCATTTCATTCATATTCTTCCAAGACCTCAGGGCCCTACTTGCCTGTCGAAAGCTTTCACCTCTTCCTACATATATATATATATATCAATATCAGGATTCTTAAGATAAGCAAAAACGTTTGCAATACTATTTTGTTACGAATTGTAAAGTTATGGTTATCAGTTTTCCTCATGGGTAAAAAATGGCCGTTAGTATTGTTTATGACTATATATGACTACAATTTTGCTTCTCAGGGTAGTCCGTTAGTCACTAGTCACCCAGTTTTTTTATTAGTGAGTCAGTCACAAATGCGTCCTTCGAAAGAACGCAGAAGAAGTTGGAGCCGATTGACCAAATAGCAATTCAGTACCTTTCTTGATAAGCCAGGTTGAACGCTACGTGTTCTCGAACGCGAGTATCATCCTCTGATTGTGTGTCAAATCACATTGCTTCTACGCCATTAGAAGACCTACCTGGGAGGCGGAGACTGTCATATCATCACACTGAGCACTATCGGTCGGTAGATGTCTTGGAGCGATGTTCACGCATTAGCATTCAACTGTTCTACATCAAATCTGTAGGTAAATTTTAATCTGCCGTTTCATAAAAATGGCATTGCACGCAGATTTCTTTCTTGCAATCATCTCTTAGAGCAACGAAAGACAAGCTAGTTCCCCCTATGCCAAAGGTTATGATCCATTCTTTTCATATATAGACAACATTTTTATATCTTTTCAAGGCTGAACTTTCATAGAGCCTAATAGAAATAATCTAAGTAGAACCAAGCAACATATTTTTTCTGTTAATTGAGCAAGCTAGATTAGATAAAGAAGCACATGCCGCTCAGAAGAATTTCATTTATTGTGGGACTGAAACACTGATTTGAAGTTCTTTCGAAAACTCTCTTCTTGCGTCAAAAGGATATCTGATTTGATAAATCGTTTTACATGAACTAACAGGTGTTTATCTACAATGGTTGAATTGAAATCATGACGCCGTACTTTTAACCACTACAGAAAAAGAGGTCCATGGAGCTTTGCAACAATTTTGTGAACTTGCTTTGCTAAACTCTGATCAATTCGTCGAAATTACCGCTTTCCCCTGAGTAGCAGTTTGTATGCGTAGCCCTCAACAAATATCAAAACGATTTCAGAACCAGAAATCAACGTTTCTGGTATTTACAATATAGAGAATGCTTCTGGATTGATTGTTTCACCACGCATGCTTGTGTCAACAGTTCGCCACGATTTGGATTGTCCCTGGAGAAAGAAGCTGAGAAGACCGCTGGCGTATAAGATAACAATCTCCACGTGCTGAAGCACATATGTCTCGGCCGAGGCAAGGAGCCAGTATGCTTCTAGTGAGAACATCCTGAAATCACAAATCGCAAATAACAAAAAGCTTCTTGTTTCAGAGCTTGTCACATCCGCGAATCCCCTCGTATCTACTCGCAATTTGCCAGAAGCTTCGCAAGAAGGCCTTCGATGCCAAGTGCTTCAATTTACGAATAGCCCACTTTGTACAAAGTTTGTAGGCCGCACCTCTTTTTGACAAAACCTATACCAAAAACAACATTTTACACGTGTTCTACACAACAGAACGCGTGTTCAAACACAAAGTGACCTCTCCGTAACTTTACGTTGAACAGCTACACGGTGACACGAACAATGTCGACGTGTAGCTCGCATTTGAACGCAAATCGCAGGGAATGGGCGGCCAGGATGTTCTCTCGAGAATCGGCCCCTTGAGGGACAACCAATAGGCTGGCGCTGCGTGTCCAATTGCAGCCAGCTACACGTGGCAACTGACAAAATATCAGCAGATCAGATTCAAGAAGTGCCGTTCTTCCCGCCCTTGTCTTCGCAGCAGGACCGGTACCGCCCGAGCTGTCGATTGCTTCCCGCCAAACGATCTCTTGTATCTCTCGTTGCTTTCGCCGTCTTCTCACACCTTCACGACTCATATCCCGCTTTGAAATGGCTTCCAGCAAAGGAGAACTGCGCAAGAGAGCTCTAGCTTTGGAGAGAAAGGTTAAACTTGAAAACGATATCGACGCCATGATCGAGTTGGGTCGTTTGTTGATCGCGGGTTGCGAACGTGCCTCACAGAAAGCGAGAGGCTTTCAGATGTTAGAACGTGCCGTGAAACAGGCCCAAAATCCGATGGCCATGCACTACCTGGCGCTTTATTTTCTGGATCATGGTATGACCGATTGTTACTCTCGCGCCATTTCACTTCTCGAGCGCTCGATAAAACTGCAGGAGATTCCGGCTGTGATCAATACGTTGGGCTATTGCTATCACGCTGGCAAAGGAGTGGCGAAGAATCCTCAGCTTGCTGGACAACTGTTCACTCGAGCGTTGCGACTCGAGCAAGACCCTTCGATCATGGTAAATCTAGCAATTCACTTACTCGAAACCCCAACGCGGCACCCACAGACGAAGCGTGCCGTCGCATTGTACGAAAAGGCCATTCAGATTTCATCTCAGCCAAGGATGATGACCAACTTGGGATATATGTATCACACTGGAAATGGAAGCCTTAAAAGATGCCCGAAGAAAGCTGCAAAGTGGTATATGCGCGCCATTCGAGAGCACAACTATGTGCCGTCAATGCGCAGGTTGGCCAGCCTGATTCTGGAAAATGACCCAAGTGGCGAAGAAGTCGACCGAGCTGTTCAGTTGCTAGAGTATGCAATGGAACAAGAACAACAGCGACATTTACGTACAATTTTGATGCTAGCAGATACGTATTTGGAGTATGCTCTTGATTTCGACCGCGCGCTCGTACTCTTCGAAACAGCTGCACTTCGTTTTAACTCCCATACAGCAAGGTCCGTGCTTGTTGGCTCTTGGCTTGGGCATATGAAAGCGATGCGTCCTGATCATGTGCGTATATTCAAATTCTGTTGGGAGGATTTTCGGAATAACCGCAATACTGGTACAACTGTCATTGCAGGAGCTATGCTCTGGAGTGGAGCAGAACGTATCAAAATGGATAGGACGAACGCCGTTTGGTTTTTGCATTCACAAGAATACTCTCGGCATGGCGTTTTCTCGATGATGTTGAGACGTGATCCGGGTTCTTATACAGGTGGGAGAAAGCTGTTGAGGAAGTTTGACAGCATCATAGATCGATCTAGTCTGAACGAAATGGAGGCAATAGTACTCAGTGAAAGCCATTGTTTGGAAGATAAGGCGTTAGCAATGGAGAGTTTTCGGGCTCAAATGAACGAAAACGGTGGCGTTGCTTGGCTATGTCTAAGTCTGCGAGTAGGGAGCTACACGTTGCCTTTTGACGGACGTCTGGACTGCATCACGAACCCGATGAGAAGATTTTCGCTGTGGAAATACATCGCGTCTCTAAATCTGGCAAGTCTTCTGCTGGAGATTGAGGGAAGGCAAGAAGAGGCTGTGAAGATACTAGAAGATTTGATGGACGGGGACTTGAAATTGCTCGCTGTGCTGAACCTGGCGTATCTTCTAATGGGCGACATTGAAGGAGTGAAACAGGATCGGGAAAGGGCAATGCTGCTTCTGGAAGACGCCGTGAATGATACGAACGACGTTTCCGCTCGTGCAATGTTGGCTAACGCGTTATCAGAACGACCGGAATCGAGTGTTCACGCCGTAGAAAGGGGATGGGAACTGTGGAAAAGCGTAGAAAAAGAGGTGAAGGATGAGGTAGAGCTACGAAAAGTTGCACGGTTGGTGTCGGCGACCAGCGAGGAGAGATGGAAGGTACTTTCATGTGAGCGGGAAGAGGAGATCATCGAGACTTACTCATCGAGTGGCGCTGGAGAAGAAAGCGTGCATTCGGTATCAGAGTCTCGCTCTGCGAAGGAGTTGCTCTGAGTCCGATCTAAGTCCGCTTAGAATCGACCTTGCGCGCTTCCACGTACGACACATGCAGGCCGCGCTGTAGGTCAGAGCTACCCTTGTCGCCTTCTAGAGTTGAGATTTGATCTTGGAGGACCTGTTTGTTCGGCAAGTGCGTAAATCAGCTTACCGTCGACGAAAAACACGCACTTGGTGCAAGTCTTTAACACTGTCTATGACTTGAACCAGAACTACATTCACGTAAATTGAGAAAGCATTCTTCTACATGGTGCGGAACACCACGCACTTGCTCTTCGGCAGGTCATTCAAATTCGTAGCTTCGTCTCCATTCCACACCTGCATACTCGTGAAGAAGACCCGCACACACTTGTCGCGAGCCAGCTGCCCCTGCTCGGCATGGTAAGTCTCATGGCCGATACCCGAGCCATGAGTCCTCTTAACCGAGTACGGCTTGAAGTTAGTAGGCGTAAAGGGCTGCGATCCGAATTCCGTGATCTCATGTGCGCCATTTTCGTCTATGAATTGCGGTATGACGTCGTTCATGTTCAGCACACCCACCTCTACGCCCTTGTCCTTGGACACAATCAGTGGCGTGAAGCTCTTGTCTGCGCGTCCCGTGGCGTTGAAAGTAGCTAGTTTATCGTGCCCTTCAAACGTGAACTCGCATTCATCGAACGCTTTCTCACAGTCGGTGTCACCGCCGCCACCCCCGTTGTTGCATCCGCAACTTGTGCATTCGCAGCAGTCACAACCGCCACATGTTCCGCCGCTGGCAAAATCCCCTGTGCAAATCAATTCCACTGCTCTCTGCCCTTGTTCGCACACCTTTCTGTGGTCTTCGTTCAGGTCCACGAAAAATTGTTCTATGCTGGCGATGTCCTTGAGCAGCTCAATATCCGCGTCGCAGCCGATGGCCGCCGTCACAAGCAACGTGCCAGATTTCTTCAGCCTTTCGGCATATTCGGAGAGCATTGATTTTTGCATACCTGACGCTTGCCCATCGCTCACTAACACGATCGTCTTCTTTCCCCGGGCGCACCGCAGCAGCTGATGGCACTTGTTAAATGCGGCAACGAACGACTTCTCCCCGTCAAAACGACGAGAACTATCGACGGCGTCTAGGAAGTCGGACAGGCTGTCTGTGGGGCTTTGAATCACCTCTGCGTCGTCTGCGAATGCTACTGCGGAGAGGATCTGCGAAGCCGAATATTTTCTGGTCATCGCGGCAAATTGGGACACAAATCTGTTTTCTTTGCGATACTCCTCCGTGCTTATCGTGTCTGATTGATCGATTGCGAAGCATACGTTGCCCGTTTGGCAAGGTCCGACATCGGCCGATGGATTAATGTTGCACGACCATTGGGGAGGAGGGGTAGGTGGTTGGGTAGGCAAGGAGTCTGAGAGTTCGGCGCCAAAAAGTACGGTGAACATCGCCAGTGATAGAAAGTAGCGGTACATGAGGTATGTGAAGAGGTATGTGAAAAGGAAATGTTGCTGTTGAGCAATGGATGAGGAGAGGAAATGGATGTTGTGAGGGTGTGAGTTTCATGATTTTCAAGAAGCAGCGTGCTCTGAACGTGTTTAAGTATTGAATGTGAAAAAGTGGAGCAGCTTCCAAGTAGTGCTACAATGTCACGAGGAGTCAAGCCTGAAAGGGGTCTGGATCTTGTTCTCATCGCCAGCTTTTCCAACTTGTCTGTGTTCAGGATACGTGCTCTTTGTATTAATTCAAATTGGGCGACCAGCAGTGAAAGGAAGGTACTCTAAATCATCCGAACCCTACGGGACATGTGCTCATGTTTTCGGGGTTGGGTCTCTGTGGCTATTAAGTTCGCTCTCCTAGTATCTAGAATTGGCATAAGCGAATGGCTCACGTTCGATGAGATTCCACTTTCCGTTGGGTGAATGCGTTTTCACGCATTCATGGCGTTTTTGCGGCGTGTGGGTCAGCCAACTACGCGACTCACACTCCAAAGATGCGGGTTGTACGACTGATCACGTTACCTTGAACACGTACAACAACTTAGCGCGTACTACGTATACATGTAGAGGAACAAGTCGTCTTTGGGGTGAAGGGCATTTGGTTTTGTCAAATAGTTGCGCAAAGAAAATTGTTGCTCACTACTATGACGAGGCTGAGAGTGAAAACAAACAGGGAGGCATTGTTAAGAGGAGGGGTAGCCCTCTTACTGAACGGACCGGGAGTGAGCTAGACGCGGTAGCGAGAGCGATGACGGCGTAGCGCAGTGTGTGTAGCTTGTCCCGGATACCGAGACGCGCTGGTCGGCAAAGCCAAGCAGTGGGCACAAGGTCCTTCCCAAGCGGTTGCCTCCACGACAGCGGGCGTCCGAGGACCGGTCGGATAGTTTAGTTAACCCTGAAACTGTCACCAGATGCTTCTCCTGTCAGGCACTGGGAAAGGCAACTCTTCTTCTTTATTATGGCCTGTCGCCCCTGATTCCGAGACGACAATAGAATTACTCTACAAACAATCCTCTCTCTTAAAAAAAAGGCCAAGAACGTCAGCGGCCATTGTCTTATCATCTGCACTAGCGACAAATCTTTCCTGTCTTCAACGGGTGGCAACTCTTTGCGACGCGTCGCGTTGGTCAAAAACATCAAAACAACACGTGCTCCACGTCCTATATCACCGAAGTGCTACATTTGCATCGTTTCACCTTCACGTTGACAAACTTCTTAATGTCGGCAGCTTTGGCAATGTCTAACTCCGGGCTGAAGATTTTCTTTGAGGTCATGATGAGCTGGAGAAGCGCATGTACCCACACGTCCGCTTTAATTTGATACAGATCTTTGACGAACTGGGCAGGGGAAGGAACAGGGTTCTGCACCTCCATGGTGAGAGCGTGGTACGAACAGGAGAGCACTGATATCGTTCAATAATTCAACAACGGAAGGAAGGAAGAGGAGAGGAGAAAGTAGAGATTCTTGTTCATCCCTTCATTAGACCTTTCAGACAACAGAGAATGAAATTCACAACAAAGCAGTTGGCAAAATTATGTAGGCAAGGTACTAAATTGTAAAGGGTATCTACGCATCGCCCATCGAGATGACGTCAGTATTTATCAAGTACGTAAAGATATTGCCATTCCCTGACTTTATATATTACTTATATGTTCTATCAAGACACTGATGAATTTCGTTAGTTACCACAAACTTCGTAAAAGGTCTATTAGACCGTCTATTGTAGAAAGAGGGAGTTTATGGCATAATATTTTATTCATCTTATAGTCATCTGTAGTTATTCTGAGTTGACTAGATGAGTTGCAGATGAGTTGTAGATGACTTGCGAAATGTCGTAAGATATCTGTCAGTTACTTGTTTTGCGCGTATTTGAGCAGGGAATTGCGGGAAATTCACCAATTTTAGATTGTTATTGATAGAGTGATTGTCATGAGTTTCGTGCATGGTTTGATCCTGTGGTGTAAATATTTTGAACATATTATTGTCAGCACGTGTGGCATACCGTGCTCCTTTCGCCTCAAGAGTTGCACACTTCTACGCACATTTTCCACATTTTCACACAGGAAAAGGACGTTCTTCTGAGCTACTCGCAAAACAGAACTCCTTTTTCTCCTCCAGGTTTCGATAAATGGTTGTAATTTTTGCATACTTTGTAAGATACCTAGTGATACAACTAGAGTACGTAATCGTTTTAGCTTTAAAATGTTCCCAATTCCAAAAATTAGCACTAAAAAAAGCGTAAAAATGCCGTTCTTGCTACTTGTTTTGCGTATGTATGCGTGGTAATTCTTTCATTCACTGCTTTCAATTTATGAAAAAAAAGGGTACTCCAGTATTAAATTTTTTGTGGTACTAAAGAATGCAAGGGAATATTAAACTTGGGAAGATTCGATAAAGTTACAGGCGTTCCAATTTTTAATGTAACGCAAAAAAGAAACATGTTGCACTGTTTAAAAGTCTCCTGAAGAAGTGCATTATGCATGCACTACAGCTATTGACGCTGCAAGACTGCCATATACACTTTCGAACACTTACAGTGGTGTAGTGCAGCAACTGCTACAAGAAACATGTGACATTCAACTTTTCGTTTTTATTTAGAACTTGAATGAGTGCGAATTTCCCGCATCTCCCAGCGCCAACAAGTACACGTGCACAATTACCACGATGCTTATTAGTGAGGAAACACTCGTTTAACTCGTGTGCTTAAACATATAATACCTTTAACTTTGCGGTATTAATTGGTCTCTTTTTTCATTTTCCTGCGCTTTCCGGAAGATATCCGTCTAAAACTATCTGAAATGAAAACGTAAGCTTTTTCCTGCAGGCATCAAAAAACTTGTACATGTTTAAATTTCGTTTTGACAGTACACATCTAAAACTAATCTGGAACCCATCTGAAAAGTTTTGTAGCTGACTCGAACGTTATATTACATAAAATCTAAGATCACAGACTTATTCATCACAATTGCAATACTATTCACTTCAGATAGAATACATTTCTAATAGCTTGGGCTCAAATGCACCGTAATGGGGTAAACACAGAAGTGGAAGGCCCTTAGAAATATGCTTTTTCTTCGGAATTGGTGTTTTTATGGCAAAGTGTTATGGCATAAATTTCTCGCAAGAACCTCAACATCCCTTCATTTTCTCGACGCAAGTGTATCTTCAACAGTGTAATAAAAATAAATCCTCTTTTAGAAAATAAGATGAACTAGTGTGGAGTTTATGCTTAGCTGCGTTCAAAACCGATGATTATGGAATCCAATGAATGCAATTGTCAGCTGTATTGGTTGCTGGAATGCTAACGCAACGCAGTGTCAGCAAGAATGCAACGCGCAAATGCAACTACTGCATGTCAGAATGCAAATGGCAATACTGTATGCAAACAACTGACACACGGAGAGCTGCTAATCATAAAATATTATCTAGTGCACTAGAGATTGTGTGGCTTTGCGTAGCGTTAGCAATATGTGTTGCGTGGCCGTGCGCATTGTTAGCACTAGATATTGCGTGGCCAAGAACTACAGAATACGAGGTGTGTCAGCGCGGGTATAAAAATCCCAGCAAGCAGGCATCAAAGTAGACTAGAAGGTCAAGCACAAGCTACGAACGACGAACGCTAGAGAACAAGTAAACAGTGCTTCTACAAACTGATTTGCAACCAGCCTTTACTTAGTTATCGGCCCAGAAAGCTCAAACAACTTGTTGACCAGCCCCCGATTTTTCTGGGATATTCATACCGTAGCGTGGACCGATGGCCGGAACACTCAGCAGCAGTAAGCCGACGCCGTTTTGCTTTGGCAGACATTTCAGGAAACCCTCGCGGACTCGAACAGCAACAAGGTCTGGAAAGAAGCTCAAGGCAATATGCTACAGTCGCAACTGTACCGACGCGCGCAAGACTTGTGCAAGGCTATTCCAGACTCTACGATCCGATCTACGGAAGGTACAAACGCAATCGTGGAGGCCTTGTACAAACGAGACCCGTTTGCGGTTGTATTAGACGTGTTTCAAGACTTTCTCACGCTACTGAACACCAAGTGCAGCAATCAAGAGAGCTTCAAGAACTTCGAGTCGCGCTTCCAAACGCAAGTATCGAGGCTCAATGTGCATGGCCCGGAGGCCAAGCTATCTGACGCGCTTGGTGCATTTGCACTACTGGCAAACGCAGACGTCGATAACAATCAGAGAGTCTCCGTTTTGGCTAATGGTGCGCCGAGAAACGCAAGCGTAGCTTCAGCATCAACTACCAGCGACTACCTGAAAGCCGTCTCATATGAAATGATCGCCTCTGTGCTGAGGTAATGCGATGGGATGAAGGCAACTGGAGGAGACACCTCGCCGAAGGCCGTCTCCAGCAACTCTGCCAACTACACCCCATCTAAAAACAACGGCAAGAGAGGATTTCGGGGCCAGCGCAGGACCCAGAAGAGATGGCAGAGCTCAAGGAGAGAACCAGGTGCCACAGATGCAAGAATTTCGGCCACTGAGGCGACGACCACAACAAGGACGGGTCACTTTTAGTACAGCGACAGCTGCGGCCGTGTACTATGCCTAAATTAGGAAGTAGTGTGCGCAGTACCCAAACGGGGAGGAAGGAGCGTGCAGACGGCCGCTAGCAACGGCGCACGAGATAGGCGTGCAGCACCGGTAGTGACGGTAGAACGGCCCTATGGAAAACTAGACGATGAAGAATCGGCTAGGGTGTACTTGCGGTTTACCACTGCAAGCTCTGCCCAACGTGAGGTGTTTAGGTACATCTCCGGGGGCAATAGCCACCTGTCGAAAAGAATAAACAATCTACCTATCAAAGAGGCCCTCTAGGTGGTGGCCGACAACTGTCACCACCTTACAAGTGGGATACCTGAGCTGCACCCATGTGCATAATATCTATCTAACTATCTTAATATGCACCCATTGGGACAGTGCATCCAATTGCACTACAAACCCCCCTTCTTAGATCCGGCCTCGTCCCGAGGTCGGACGGTTCCGCCTCAGAAGACGGCGGGGGGAGGGGGGCGCATGGACTGTCTGCCGAGATGGCGAGAGACCCAAGGGGATCCTCGACGAATGCGTGGCGGCCTTTTGTCGTGGTGGTGCCGACCCCAATGGGCCGGCGACGTAGGTGCGCCGACTTTCGGGCGCGATGGCGTGAAACCCGAATGGGCATTCGACGGAGTCGCGCTGGCTGTCGGTTGCGATGGCGCGAAACCCAAAAGGGTATGCAGTTCGCCAATGCGTGTCTTCGTAGTTCCGTGTCGGGCGCGCGCTACACTCCCCCACTTGGATGTGACCGTTGGCCGTGCGGGTGCGTTATTGCCACAGGATGTGGAATGTTCTGAAGGGTTAAGGAGCAGCGCTGCGCCTGTTGCCTGGGCACGTCCCGGTGCGGGTTCCAATTATCAGTTGAGAGTGGGCGCGCGTGGTTAGGAATGCATCGTAGTCCCAGGGGGTGTAGAAGCAGGCGGCGGTGGGAGCGCGGCGTAACGCGTGCCGCCTGGGGAGGACACAAGCTGCCCAGATTGGTTGTCACTGGCCGGTGCGCAGTGCCTGGTACGGGTATAAGTGACGTAGCGTCCAGTGTATGCCGCATTCAAATAATGCCTGGCGATGTGCAAGAGTCGCATCCCAATCCGTTGCGTGTGGGGCATCCCGTACGGGTTATGTTTGAACTATGACTGTACGCGCGTTTGCTCGGCGTGGTGCGAGACGCGACCGATTACCGTCAGGGAACACCATGTCCGTTGAGTCGGGTACGAGCGCGCCCGCAGCCGATGGAGCCAGGCTCCTCCCCGGGGAGCGGGAGTTTTTGCCACGCCTTTCCGAGGGGTACAAAAAAGGAGCCCTCGGCGGGAACCGCTTTCGTCTTCGCTCGGCGTGCAGTCCTCCACAACAGTCGAGATGTTCGACCCCGATGAAACGATCCCACGAATCTCAGCCCCTACGGGTGGCGGCGACGCGGGTGTGCCTTCGGCGCCTACGGGTGACACTCTCGTTGGGTCGAATCCGAATTGGCTGAATCCCACGCAGTGTAGTGCAACGCCCTCGTGAGGGGATTCTGTGGGGACTTGTTCATAATTCCGGTGAACCGGGTAGCTACCTATATGAATAGGGTGGCGACCACTAGAGTGGGTAAGTCCGTGTGACACATGGAGTGTAGGAGGTTGGTCACATACACGTGGAGGTTGTGCCACACAAGGTGGGTAATTACCACTGCATGTGGGTCAATTTAGTTAGTTTATTTAATTCCCTTTGGGTTGAGCGCCACTACTTAGTGCGCCGGCGACCCTGGCGTCGCACCCAGTAAACCTCCCCCAACCAGGGTTTCGGCTCTAGACTTCACGCCTACGAGCGCCTCTATCTCCATCAGGAGGAAGGCTCCGTAGCATACGGTAGTCTAACCACCCTGCGTCCTCTAAAGGAACCCAGTTTGAGAGTATTCTACCAACCGCTGTCGCGTTTCGCCCTTCTATGAGGTGTCCCCCGGCTTTGCCGTTTTCCTTAGTCACTCTCGTGACTTCTCCATCTTTTCCCCTTTCTTTTCAGGTTGTTCTCCGCGACCCGCGGCTTGTGCTGGCACTCGGCCACGCTTGCCACCTCTGTGGAAACACCGCCTCATCTGAGGATACACACACACTGTTTACAAGGATCCAACTTTCAGGTTTCCCTTCCTACGCCTGGCGTGAAGGGTGGCCTCGGCCTTACAAACCGACTCTGTCGTGTCATCCCCTGGAAGGGTTCTGCTTGCTGTGCTACCTCGTGTGAGGGAGATCCCGAACGTCTTCGTGGTTCTTTCCCCTTTGGGACATTGCACTACAAACTGGTCTCCCGACTTAGAAGGTTTTTGTTTGTGCTGTTCCTCTTTTGAGGTGATTTCTACTTGTTCCGGAAGATTCCGTTGTTTCCCGTTGAATGGTTTTTACCGATGTCTCGGAAGCCATCTGGGGCGGAGCCGGCGGTAACCCGCAGCCGCTCCCACGATGGTGGGGATGTTCCCGATGATCGGGTGTTTTCAAGAATCCCGATTCGGGCTGGTTCAACCCTCGCCGCGAGGGTTTCCTCTCGAGCATCGAGTCAAAACCGGGAACCCCGGGACCTTCCATTGCCTCCGTTGGCTACTTCTCCACCTGCCGCTGGGCCTGCTCCAGTCACCGCTGGTGCCCCTCAGGCGTCCAAGCCGACTACCGCTGGTGCGGGATCCCTGCCTCTTCGTGAGGTTGCCGCCAACACCCCCCAGGGGACTTCCCTGGAGGACCAGGTGCGCACTTTGCGTGCCGCCCATAATGCCCTGGTAGGGGAATTTCGAACCCTCCGTGAGGTGGTCGAGAGTACCCCTGCAAGGGATGTTGCTGAAGACCTCCGCGTCCTGCGGTCTGATGTCAACACTGTGTTGGAGTGTTCGGGGTCCCCCCCTGCCTTCGTAGAAGGGATTGAGGAGCGATTCAATCGCTTCCGTGCCCGTCTTGAGACGTTGGAACAAACCATAATTATGGGTAATAACTCTCCGGACGATCCGGTTGGTGCTGTGTCACAACGCGACCAGCGCGCTGGAAAAGCAAAGGCCGCCGTAGGCGGAATTCCAAACGCAACAACGATCATTTAGATACACCGACTTCGTCGGATTCCGACCCGAGTGACTCGGATGGGTCTACATCTACAGACTCCGAGTCGGAGGATGGTCGCCGTGGGCGCTCTTCCCGCTCAAAGCGGTCGTCTGCCACCCAGGGGGTGATTCGTTCCCGTAAAAAGGGTAGAAGACACTCCGGACTCCGGGAATTGAAGCCTACGAATAAGATATACCGCAAGCTACTTTCATACCGATACTATCGGTTGGAAGACTCCTCTTTGGAGCGTACACCCCGTGGAACGGGAAGAGTGAAAGACTGCATCAAGCGAATGCAGCTTTCACTCCGTAACCAGACATTTTCTGGAGAGGATCCAATTCTGGTGTTGGATTTCCTCGCCCGCTTTGTCGCGGGAGCCGATATACTCGGGATGAACGAAGGACAAGCCTACGTGGCGCTGCCGTACTTTTTACGGGGGGTGGCCGAAGACCAATATCACTCTGTAAGAGGTTCTACTAGGGACTCCGAAGGAGGAGTGACGTGCTGGCCTGAAGCCGTCCAATACCTGTTAAGGTCCTACGCGACGAGTGATGCCATTCATTCCGCGATCCTCGCATTGAGGGATACTCGTCAGCGTCCCGACGAGGTTGAAACCCATTATTCGGTACGCCTTAACAAGGCTTTCCACCGCTGTGGTAATGTCTACCCCGCTGGGGAACGTTGCACGATGTTCATTGATGGGCTGAGCCCAGCCATCAAGTCACGTGTTGCCCGTCGTCGGGAGGACAAACCGAGGATCACTTACCTCGAGTTGGTCCAAGCCGCACGCGCGGAAGGTGATGCAGTACGTGCTCGTGTTCCTCATTCGAGGTCGAAGTCCGCGAAGGCGTTGGCGATAGAGGACCGCTCCCCATCGCTCTCGCTGATAGCGGCTGAACACCCTCAACAGGGATATGACAACGTGCAGCTGGCCCACGGCGAAGTCATCTCCGTACCGACTATGGAACTCCCGTCTACGACGGATACTTCGTTCGATACAGCACTGGTCGACCCAGCGCTGTATGCGAACAACCGTCGTGTGACGGCGCCTCCTTTCCCCTATTCCAATGGAGGTACCCATTTTCAACGGCCTGGATGGAGAGACCCCCGCTCTGCGGTTCGTTTTGCCAAAGTTCGGAAAGGTAACCTGCAAGCAGGAGTATTGCGTTTGATATGCCACCTGTGCTATACACACGGTCACACATCACCGCAATGTCTCCTCTCTCTGAGGGAAATGGGCAAAGTAGTGTCGAACTACGAAGCCCTCACTCTAGAGAAGAAGCGCACGGTGCCCATCGCATCGTACTTGCGCGCGAAGTTGGACCTGTCCCATGCTCTTCCGCCTGCGCGGTCTGTCCCGATGAAGTCGGATGTCCCCGCTCCGCAGGCGTACGTTCCAAACACCACTCACGTGGAAAACCCTCAACGAGGAACCCAAGCCCTCGTCGTTGAGGAGCCTGAGAAGCCGCCGCAGGCGGAAGCCCAGGAAAACTGAACAAGGGAGTCTCCCCTTCGGGAGAGGCGTCCTCAGAGATGAGGCTGTTGACGCCCGAGGCGTCGTCGCCTCGCTCCCCGGTGAAGATCCTGGCAAGGAGTGACACCGCAGACGCGGATTCAGAACACTTGGGTGTTCTGTGTCGACCGTGGATACGGGTAAAGAATAACTGGATCCCGGATAGAATCATGGTCATGGCCAAGCGTAACTATAAAGTTTACGCCGACCTTGGCCTTAACCCCCAGTTTCTGGTGAGAACTCTACGTGTCCTGGATACAGGTGCGGGCCCGAATTTTGTCGTGGAATCCCTTTGCCTCCGCAGGTGCGGTCTCGAATCCGCGCTGATGCGGTAATGGATGTCGCAGATGCGAACAACAATCCGTTAAAAACGGTAGGCACCGTCGACTTAGTAGTACGGTTGGGCACCATGATGGTGAAGCTTGACTTTATAGTCTGCCGGTCATTGGCCGCTCCAGTTATACTGGGATGTGATTATTGCGACAGGTTTGTCGACGCAATCAGGCCCCGCTTTAGACGTGTTGAATTAGACGACGGATCGTCTCTTCCGATTGTTCGGCGTCCCCTGAAGCGGGCTCCGCGGAAGCAAGTTCCACTCCCTGCGGCGCAGGAACCACCTCCGACGCGCCGGGAATCTACGAAGCTACGCTTCGCTGCGTTTGTGTCGATACCGCCTGAATCGCAGGTAATGGTGCAGGTTAATTCCCGTCAACACGGTCTTGGGGTTGTGCAACCCATTTCCTCGTTGTACGAGAGGTGTCAATTAGTCGTTGCGAACGATGTTGTGCAGGTCACACCAGGTATTCCGTTTCGGGTAATGGTTGCCAACCTTGGCAGCAAACCCCAGTATCTGGCAAAGAACCAAGTAATTGGATCAATTACCCCGCACCCGCTCGCGATGCTACCGACGCGGATGACGGCTGCCGATGTTCTCGGTTTAGTTTCCTCTAGAGAGGTCGTGAGTACAGAGAACTCCGACGCCCCGTCTAAGGAGGGAGAGGACATTGCCGTTTCAACGGAGAAGATTACCGTATCAACGGGGAAGTCACCGAATGATTCGGAATCACACCCTGTATCGACAGGAGAGCGTGGCCCTACAAGCTACGACCGGCTTGACCCGGTGAAGGCTCTCAAAGAGCTAGACCTCGGTCATGTACCGGATTCGCACCGCGATCGACTCCGTGAGATGTTACGGGAATTTACCACTATGTTGGATGGCTCTCTAGGAGAGGTAAATGCAACGGAACACCGGATTGAGCTCTTGCCCAACACGCGTCCTGTTGCGCAACCCCCTTATAGGGCAGGACCGAAGGCTCGGGAAGAGGAGCAATTTCAAGTCGACAAGATGCTCCGCGCCGGGGTGATTGAACCCGCTCAATCACCCTGGGCATCCCCAGTTGTACTGGCATTGAAGGCCGACGGTACGTGGCGATTTTGTGTCGACTACCGTCGGTTGAACGCCGTAACAATACGGGATAGCTACCCGATTCCTGGGATGTACGAGTGTATCGACTCGCTTGGAGACGCAACCGTGTTTACGGCGTTGGAAGCCAATTGGGGATATCGGCAAGTCCCTGTAAGGGAAGAGGACCGCGACAAGACAGCCGTCGTCTGTCACTCCGGGTCCTACCGCTTCAAGCGGATGCCGTTTGGGTTGACCAACGCTCCCGCTACGTTCTAACGAGCGGTCGATATCCTGCTCAACAGGTTCAAGTGGCGGTCGTGTTTGGTATATCTGGATGACATCATTGTCTTCTCAGATAACCTCGACGACCACCTCACCCACGTGCGGAAAGTTCTTACCATTTTACGGGATGCTGGGATAACCCTCAAGCTGAGGAAGTGTGAGTTCTTCACGGATACTATCAAGTATCTTGGTCACGTTATCCGTCCTGGACGGTTGTCGATCGAGGAAGCTGGCGTCAAATCCCTAGTGAGGGCAAAGGAACCCCGTACTCAGACGGAATTGAGGTCCTTCTTAGGACTGGTCAACGTCTATCGACGGTTTATCCCGAACTTTTCGGACATCGCGGCGCCCCTCAACGCTCTTCTGCGCAAGGGACAACCGCCGAAACTGGAACCCCTAACTCCCGCGCAAGCGGAAGCTTTTAACTCCTTAAAGGAGGCTGTCACGTCAGCACCGATCCTATCGTTACCCAAATTGGGATTGCCGTACTCCGTGGATACGGACTCGAGCCACTACCAAGTCGGTTGCGCTCTTTTCCCAACCACCCCGGAAGGGGAACGGAAACCCATCGGGTACTGGTCACGCTCGCTCAACGTCCACGAGCGGAACTACTCCGTGTCGGAGAAAGAGTGTATTGCCGTCGTGTGGGCACTGACCACTCTTCGCCCCTATCTTATGGGTGTTCACTTTACCGTATATACGGATCACTCCTCGCTGAGGTGGTTGATGAATATCTCTGATCTATCTGGCCGCCTAATGCGGTGGAGACTCCGCTTAGCGGAATATGACTTCATAGTCATATATAAGAAGGATGCACACAACAAGCAGGCCGACGCACTTTCCCGATTACCCACAAGTGGGGAGGCCCTCGCAACTGAGGATGATGACATTCCCTGCTTCGTCGTGGACGAAAGAGAACCGGAGGATCCGGAATGGCCAGAAGATCTGGATATGGACGCTGACTTTGACGAACTACTTGCCTCTAATGAGGTTGCTACTGAGAAACCCCCGCCGGGGAATTTTGTTCCCATTACTCCAGAGGAACTGGTTCGAGAACAGTTTGGAGACCGCTTTTGCATAGGGATACGCGCCCGTCTCAACGGTGGTGAAGCACTCCCCTTCGGGGTAAACGACCGAGGTTACCTCGTGCGGAACGTCGAAGCTACCCCACAAGTCGTGGTGCCGCATTCCCTGCAATCGCGGGTGTTGCATTTTACGCATTACCCGAAGATCGGTGGTCACGCCGGTGGCCGGAAGCTCTATCTCACCCTGAGAATGGACTTCTATTGGCCCGCGATGGCGGTGGATTGCTACGCTACCGTACGCTTCTGTACGGAGTGTGCAAGAAACCGAGTGAAACTTCGGAAGAACAGCAAGTCACTGAAGCTATTCCCTGCTAGGGCACCGCTCGAGTTTGTCGCAATTGGCATCTTCGGGCCACTCCTCACAACAAAACGAGGGAACAAGTTTCTACTTGTGATCACCGACCGCTTCTCGAAGCTTGTTCGGACTGTACCTCTCCGGAGGATAACCGCGTACACGGTGGCTAACGCTTTCGTGACCCATTGGGCATTCGCGTATGGTCCTCCAGTGGAGTTGTTGTCCGATAACGGCAAGCAGCTCGCGTCACGTTTCTTCCAGGATGTTTGCCGCATCCTGGACGTGAAGAACCTGTTCACCACTACCTACCATCCCCAGTGTAATGGGCAAGTTGAACGGTTCAACCGGACGATGCTCGCCGCTCTACGTTCCTACGTTGCTGACCACCCCAAGAATTGGGACTTGTACACCGATGCGGTGACGTTCGCGTACAATACGCAAGTTCACCGGACAACCGGGTTATCACCATTTGAATTGGTATTGTCTCGTACTCCCCCGCCTGTGGCGTTGGAATCGCAAGCTACGCTTGAAACTTTCCCATCTGTGGGTGATTACCGCCTAAGGTGAAAAGAGTGGCTCACAAAGTTGGTACCCGCTACGCGGAAATCCATGGCACGAGCCCAAGCCGCGTACAAGCGGAATTTCGACGCCCGTTTACGGAGATCGAACAGCCCGCCAATTGCGGTAGGTAGCTACATCTTCGTACGGAAGGAGTACTACAACCCGGAACGGGAGAAACGTCACAAGCTCTTGCCAATGGCGGACGGCCCCTTCAGGGTGATTTCAAGTACTACCGACACAGTCGTGGTGCAAATGGGCGAAACGCAAGAGCGGTTATCCCGCGATCGCGTTGTACCGGCCTCTCCACCCTCGGCTAAGGTAGTTTGGACAGTACAACTCTCGTAACTACGGGTACAGCAACACCGGAGACACCAGGAACATCTGTGGCCGAACGACCATTCGTTTTACCACACCCCACCCGGGGCCTCTCAGACATTCCGATGTTATCGAGAAACCCGGCTTCGCCGGTTAGCGCAGGCCATCTTGGCCGAACTTCTACAACCCCCATGGCCCGCATTATTAATCGCCATGCGGGAGTTCCAACACTCCTTCCCGTTGCTCCGTCTAAAAAGGAGGAGGAGGCTGACCGCTCCAATGGAGATTCTTCGCCGTCGCAACGGAGTTCGCACCGTGAAACACGGGTTAGGATTGCAGAGTCGTCGCCGCACTCGCGGAACGACAGCCGAACCGCTGCACCAAGCCCCTTACAGGGTGTGACCGCATCGTCAACTGTCGAGGAATCCTCTGCTGAGGTGGTTAAGCAAGTGCCAAAATCGCCGCAAGATGCGGAGCGTAACGCTGAAGTTACACCAGCAACGCTGGGCAAAGAGAACACCACCCTTCTGAGGAAAGTTCAGAAACAAGTGTCAGTCGCGCCCTCCGTCAGGGAGGACGCTGCGGCATCAAAACCCAACGTTGGGAACGGGACACCTCAGGATGAGGGAAGAACACCCGTCGAGGGCACTTCGCGTAAGCGCGCACGCATTCCGAGCGTCTCGGTAGGTCCTAACGTCGACGCCAGGGAAAAACCGGTCGTTCCGGACAACACAACCGTCCAGGACGGCAAACCAATCTCGAAAGATTCGGAAATCTCCCAAGTACAGAGCGCACCACAAACTGGACGCACCCCACACGGGAAGAGTGCTGTACACGACCCACACGGGACCAGCACAGCACAAGCCGGCTCACCGGAATTCGCCGTACGAGACAGAGTGTTAGGCCAACAAGGCACGGCGCAGCCGTTGGAGAAACCCCACTCTAGGGAGGCGGTTCAAGCTTGGGTTAACCCTAGCCAACCATTGCTGGAGTCACGTGCCCGTTCACGGGAAGACGCACCTTACGCGCCACTCTCCACGGAGCATGGAACACTCCAGTCAGGACAAACGACGTCAGTGCTACCGCAGAAGCGGAACGACCCACGCAAGCTAGCGGTGAGAGCCGACTGCCACGAAGGTGGAGACTCGATCGCTCGCAGGGTTAGCGCCGACACGGCTGCGATGCACCCCGACACCCTCTTGAGGGATATCTTTCCTCATGAGGTTAATGTTCCACTAGAAGTGGCGAAGACACGGCATGGCCGGGAGGTGTACGCACAGGAGTACGTCATCGACCGAATTCTCGGACATTCCTACGATAGGAACGGTGATTTACAATACCGAGTCCGTTGGTACGGCTACGGCCCCGAAGAGGATACTGAAGAACCGATCAAACACCTCCCCCGTTCACGGGTTATACAGTACCACCGTCGCGCTGGCACGGCTCTCCCAGGTACACTGGATAACGCCCAGGTTGGGTAGTAGGCACCGCTATGGAGGGAAGAAGAAGTTCAGAACAATTCTCATGCCGTTTAATACGGGAAGTGACGCTCACCTGGTGTGGCGTCACGCAGTCGTACTCTCTTTGAGTTGGAGTCCGACTTTGTCGGGTTAATCGCCCCATTTACTCAGTTTTCGTACTGATGGGTTTTTTATCCAGCTTGCTGGTCTTATGGATCCGCATTCACGGTTTTCCCCATCATCAGGGTGTATTCTTTTCGGTTACACCACAATACTTGTGTTTTTACTGTGCCTACACGGCCACATCGCCATCTTGGATTGATATTCTACTCGGATCAACCGGTTTCCTCTCCCCGCTATCGGGTTGTGCGCAACGCTTTGCGACCGCTGCAATGCGCGTACTGCATCCGTGGAACACGGGGATTAGCCGGTTTCTTTCCGTTCGTTACGGTCGATGTTCCCTGATACCGGGTATGTCGCCTCTACAGTACACTAAGGCTGACATTTGCGAAAACCCCCTATCTCGGGAACTACTTCTCCGTTTTCAAAACGATCGCGTACCAGACTATTTTGGAGACTTCTGAACTCATTGGTGAAGACAGATTCCGAGTATCTTGGTTAGTTTCGAAGTTACGGCATCGTTTCAGTTCGACATTCCAATCTTGGAATGCTTTTCGCCGAACTGAAACGGGTCGCGTTTTCCCACTTAGTGGTCTTCAATTCCAAGGCTCTTGGTGTTAAATGAAAGCCCTGGATCTCAGAAGTTGGCCGATGCATCTGGTTTGTCTCCAGCTAGGCTGGTTCAAAAGTTAGAGGACTTCCAAAATTCGGTACAGTATGGGACCCAATTTGGGTGTTTTCTGGTGGACGAAACCGCAAGCGGGAGGACCTGGATCTCGTAACGAGCTAGACACCCTTGGAGGGCTACAGAACGCGGCCAAAACCACGCGTACGGGGTCTATCTCCGAGATAGGGGTTGTGATACCTCAAGGAGGATGGACGCTGGCGGAGACTCGAGGGGTACTGCAGTCGAACATCTCCAACTGGAGCCGGCTCTCCCACTTGGTGGTACGCGTCCTATACAGCAGGGAACATCCCTCAAAGGGGTAAAGAGTTGGCAAGAAGGAAGAGTTGGAGAAGAACGGTTGGTCTCGAGTTCTCGGGGTGTTGTCACTGGTGTGGGACTGCGGTTCTCTGAGGCAGAGTGATTTCCCGGCGATCCGGACTCGGCCGTGCTTTTACGCACATCTTCCGGCGCCATTTCTCTCATTTTTGGGTTCGTGCACTCGCCTAAGGAGGGGTACGTGTAGTGCAACGCCCTCGTGAGGGGATTCTGTGGGGACTTGTTCATAATTCCGGTGAACCAGGTAGCCACCTATATGAATAGGGTGGCGACCACTAGAGTGGGTAAGTCCGTGTGACACGTGGAGTGTAGGAGGTTGGCCACATACACGTGGAGGTTGTGCCACACAAGGTGGGTAATTACCACTGCATGTGGGTCAATTTAGTTAGTTTATTTAATTACCTTTGGGGAGAGCGCCACTACTTAGTGCGCCGGCGACCCTGGCGTCGCACCCAGTAAACCTCCCCCAACCAGGGTTTCGGCTCTAGACTTCACGCCTACGAGCGCCTCTATCTATCAGTTTGCTCCGTTTCGACAGCCAGTATGGCATCGCCCTCGGGGACCTCTTCGTAACCTCCTGAGTCTTCCCAGTCAAGTAGGATGTTTTCATAGGTAATGTCCCCCTCTTTGACTGTTGCCACAAGACAGTCGCAATTCCCTTCGGGTTCCACTGCGAAGCATGGAATGTCGTCCTCCAGGGGTCCGTCATCCATTCCCTCTGTGGGCATGCGCGACAGGGTATCAGCAGCCTGGTGCTTTATCCCAGCGCGGTGCACGACGTCGAACTCGAACTCGGAGTAGTCGCCACCTGGCAAGCCTGTCGGAACAGTCGGCGAGGTTCAAGATCCACCGTAGGGAGTGATGATCCGTACGCACGGTGAAATGTTCACCCTTCAAGTATGGTCTGAGCAAGAGCATCACCCATACAACTGCGAGACACTCCTTCTCCGTCGTCGTGTAGGCTCGTTCCGGTCGTGATAATGAGCGACTCCAATACCCTACGGGTTTGTACTCCTTCCCGTGCAGCTGCTCCTGGAGCAGCGTACATCCGACCTGGACGTCACAGGCGTCCGTATCCAGCATGTACGGACGACCTGGGACGGGAAACGCTAAAATAGGCCGGTAGATCCACCGATCTCGTAACTCCTGGAAGGCTTGGTACTCCTCGTCGTTTAGAATTCCAAAATGGTTTGGCTATCTTTTCTCGAGCTTGTGGTTCAGCGGAGCTGCGATTCTCGCAAAGTTGGGTACAAAACGACGGAAGACATTACATAAGCCTATGAAGGATCTTATATCCGTTTGGGTTGTTGGCGGTTTGGTCTCCCGGATTGCGTCGCATGTCCGCTGAGGAACCTGAAGTTTCCCTGGTCGAACTACGTGCCCTAGATAGTCTCCAGAGGCTTGGAAGAAGAAGCATTTCTTCAGCTTCAGGGTGATTCCCGCATCCCGTAGAAGGGTTAAAACGTTACGGACGTGACGGAAATGTTCCTCCACTGACCGAGAGTAAATGATAACGTCGTCTAGGTACACCAAGGCGTATTTCCATTTAACTCTATTGAGGATGATGTCCAACGCCCTCTGGAAGGTGGCGGGAGCGTTCTTTAACCCGAAGGGCATTGGCTTAAACCTGTAGAGACCCATGTGGGATGTAAATGTCGTTTTGTCACGATCTTCCTCTGCGATCTTGACCTGCCAATACCCACAATTGGCATCAAGGGTCTTGAAGATCGTAGCTTCGCCTAGGAAGTCTAAACATTCGTCCATGCGTGGTATCGGGTATGCTTTCAGTGGGGTTAGTGCGTTCAGTCGTCTGTAATCAATGCAGAAGCACCAACTGCCGTCCTTTTTCGGGGCAAAGACGACTGGGCTCGCCCATTCCGCCTTAGAAGGTTCAATAACCCCGGAGTCCAACATGAGTCGGACTTCAAGGTCTTTCATTTCCCTGGCTTTATGGCCAGCCCTGTAGGGAACTTGGCAGACTGGTTTTGCGCCCGGTTCCAAAGTAATCCTGTGAAGGGCTGCATTTATCTGACCCAGGCGGCCAGACCAAATGTTTTCTAATTCTTGTAACAGGTTCAAGATTTCACCCCAGTAAGGGCTGAATTCTTCACCAATGTGAATTGCTTCTCGCCAATCCGTCTCCGGAATATTATCTCCCTGTAATGGGAGCTCTTCCTCTGGTTCACTATTCCTTCTTCCATCTTTAGGGTCGAGCTGTCCGAGCTCATTGCGTAGGACAGTGAGTGTCCGTGGGGCGGGTAAGGCGAGACCTATGACCATATTTTTGGGCATGCGGACTTCTCTGTGTGGAAAATTGCTGACCAAGACCCGAAAGGAACGACGTGGCGAGATGTTCATGACTCCGTTTGCCATGAGCGAGAGGTCTCGTGATACCGTTTTGGGGTGGTTTTGCAAGAACACCAGTCCCTAGGGTTCGAACGTAACGAGAGCTTCCCGTTGGGCCATGGGTGGAATACATATCGTCTGAGCGAGTCGAACCTTGTTGCAGAGTGTCATTCGGGGAAGTTGGTCGACCGCTTTTTTGTCCCCAGCTGGGCCGTGGAAAGCACTAACTATCGCCACTGGTGGCGACCCATAGAGAGCTACCTTGCGTTCGCGGGGGTAGATGGCGCGGACATGACGGTCGATAAAGGAAGTTCCCAAGATGGCATCCGCGGCTAGGTTTGTGGCCACCAGGAATGGGATGCGTTGAACTAGGTTTCCCAGACGGGTGTGAAGGGTGATGGTTCCCAGAATTTGCATGGGTTCCTTAGAAGCATTGAATACCCGTGGGGTCTTACGGTCGTTCAGGTTTGGTTCGTACCCGTGGGGGAGGTTCTTGGCATGGATGATATTTGGTCCCGCGTCAGTATCCAGTATGCCTCAGAGGGTTCTTGTGGTGCGAAGCATGAGTCCAGTTTCCAATTGGACTTTGTAATTCTCCCGCGTCATGACGAAGACGTCACCGAGGTCGGTGTCGTCGGGCGCCGAGTTCGGTGGAGAATTATCGGATTGCGCTTTCGAAGAGTCTTTCTGTGGGTCAGGCTCTAATGAAACCCGTGCGGTGAGGCTCGAATCTCGTGAGGAAGACATGGCCTCTACGCTTCCTCCGTTTCGTTTCCCTGCGGGTTCTCAGGAGTGTTGTCACCCGGTTGGCGATTCTCGAAGGTGAGGACCTGGTTAACCTGCTAAGGACGCTGCGGAGGTAAACGTTCTTGAGAGATGGTCCTCGGCTAGGACGTGGGGCTCCTCGATGTGGCGGGTTGGAGGGGCTGTTGATCCCCAGAGCTGGGCCACTGGTTGCCACATGGCTTGGGCTTGTAGTACCCTTCGGAAACGCGCTGGTGGTAGCTCGCCTCTCGAAGCTGCAACAGGGCGTTACGGTACGCGGGAGGGAGCCATTCGCAGCATGGGCGTGCAGTGGATAAGCAAATGCTGCACAGTGTCACTTTGTTCACCGAAGTCGGTGCCGTTCAATACGAAGACGGTGTTTGCTGTGCCGTATGAGTCTCCCTTGGGGGTTTCTGTTGGTAGCGAAGATCCCGAGGGGGTTGTATCGTTGATGGCGTCGACGCGCCCGTGGAGGGAATTGAAGGGAAGGAGGTGGGCGAAGGTTGGACAGCCAGGGCTAAAGCGCCCTCATCTTCGAAGCGTACACCCCAGTCTGGTTCGTCGGTGTCAGAGGAGACACTGAGTGAGACCCGACTGGGTTTACTGCTCTTCGCGGCTTCCAGTGTTTTGTAGTACTTCTTACCACCCCGGTGGGTATCGCCAAGCCCTTCAGCGTAACTGAAAAGCTAGCGGAATACTACTTTGGGATGCGTAGAGGAATAATTACGCACACTGGCCCTGATTGCGGGTAGTAAGCCCTCGACGAAGAGAGCTTTCAACCGTGCCTCTGGGAATATGTTACCGCATTGGAGGTTCTTAGTCCAGAATTGGTCCGCGTATTCGCGTTCCGCCACCGATGAGCTCTGGCGGTGTGTAATTATATCGTGGTAAGCCTCCGATAGGATGTCGTCCGTGGCATAAACCTCCAGTAGGTAATTGACCACTTCTGGGTAAGACGCGAGGAGTTCAGAGCTCCTAGCGCTCACCGCCCCAGATTCGCCAGTGATCTTTGCGGTGATAGTATCCCTAGCGGGTGGGTCCAAGAAGAACTTGAATAGCCAGAGGGCTGCACCCTCATGGACACCATTCTGGTTGCACGCGCTCTTGAACGCCGCTAGAAATCGTAGGACCAGTATGGGATCCTTGCCCGAGAACTTCAAGGGCATTTGAAACTGCATACATGTAGCATGCTTGGCAACGGCGCGGGCCACCGTGGAGTTGTAACGAGCACTTCGGTCATTGAGGCGATAGTGCTTAAAGTTCAGCACTTTCGAAAATTCCCCATTATTGGGTCGTATGCGATGTAAGTGCGATATGTCCACTTCAGGGTCGGAGTCTTCCGAATCGCTCCAGTTCTGATCTTCGTTTGAACCAGACTGTGAGTCGTCTGAGTCGTAAAAGTTACGGCCTTTACGGAGCGAATTCCTCCTGTTCCGACGTCGGTCTGGGGACTCCCCTATTCCCCCAGTGCCGCGTCCCTTTTGGAAATTGCGACCGGTACTCTTCTGCTTCCCCGGAGGGGGTTTGCCCAGATCGGGTCTATCAACGTTGGGGTCCCTGCCGGGTCTTGAATCTGCTTCATGTTGGGCAGGGATGGTGGGCGGCTGCCACACCGAAATGGCTGGTTGACGATTAACAACTTGCTCAAAACCATACTGGGTGTGCTGGAGACGGCACTGTACCTCAGTATGGACACTGGTGGCGATAGTGCTATTCAGAGCTCCAGAAACGGCCATTTTTGAAGCAACCCGCTGGGTAAGGGTATCCAGCAAGCTCTCCACTTCAGCGCTAACCCGTGCAGGGATGCGTCGCTCGACCTCGAGGGTTACCATCGACTCCACAAGGGGTCGCAGTGCTATGAGTAAAATACTCGGAAGGGGCTGAGCACCGCTCTCAATTGGGCGTTGGGGGCTTCCCAGAAGTGGTTCGGGCGGCACATCCACTGCTAGATGTGGCGTCTGAAGGGCGGCTTCGCGAGTGGCGTGGTGACGCACCGCCTCAAGACGGTTCCGAAGGTCGGTTGGTGTGGACTGCCGGATTATTTGCTCCGGGTTGTCCACAGGTGGTAGGATTCCCCCATGGGCACTTCGGGTGCTCGGAGCCCCTGAACTGGGAGCAGGTGGCGCTTCGTCAGTGCCACTGTCCCGTAGGGGTGGAGCTGGCGCGGCGCTTCCGCGAGAAGATTCCTGAGGGGTAGCCATTACGGTAGACTGGGGGGTTTTCGTCCTGCTTGCGGCAAACGAATTCCAAAGATGGCCGTGTTCGCAAAAACCCTGAAAATAAACGACCTCAAAGTGGGTAGCAACCGTTCCCAGGTGAGACTGTATGATCCACGGAAGGGAATGCGAGTCTTAGATGGAGGGGAGCCACTCGATGGGATGTCGAGTCTTGAAAGGGCCAATTACACCAGAAAGACCCAGGTGGGATTTCCTAGGTCAGGGGACCAGTTGTAGTACAGCGACAGCTGCAGCCGTGTACTATGCCTAAATTAGGAAGTAGTGTGCGCAGTACCCAAGTGGGGACGAAGGAGCGTGCAGACGGACGCTAGCAACGAGGCCCGAGATAGGCGTGCAGCACCGGTAGTGACGGTAGAACGGCCCTATGGGAAACTAGACGATGAAGAATCGGCTAGAGGGTTTTTGCGGTTTACCACTGCGAGCTCTGCCCAACGTGAGGTGCTTAAGTACATCTCCGAGGGCAGTAGCCACGTGTTGAAAAGAATAGACAATCTACCTTTCAAAGGGGCCCCCTAGGTGGTGGCCGACAACTGTCATCACCTTCCACGTGGGATACCTGAGCTGCACTCATGTGCACAATAACTATCTAACTATCCTAATATGCACCCATTGGGACAGTGCATCCAATTGCACTACATCACTGAAGCCCGGATTTGTTTCCTTGGATGCTCCGAAAGGGTAGGAACCCGCCGCAAATAAGGTCATAACGTTCAATATGGCAACACTGAACGCAGCCACCGCAGACACGCCCGAAAATTGCATCGATGAATTTGTTGGACAGCTTCTGAATAACGCAGCGCCCTACAGTGGTATTGGATATACCGAACTGCAGCTCACTAGCCAGATCGTGTGTCCGGAATGGAACGGAGAACTGGAACCACTACCTGAAGCACTTGGCGACAACACTCATTGGCAGTATGGCAAGGGGGAGCACAGCAGCGAAGCTAGGAAGATCCTTGAATCAGTAATGTTTACAGCGCAAACCGACGAAGCCAAACGTGTACGTATCCGTCATTTGGTTGTAGATGGCTCCTTACAATGGGTAGTAGACAGAAACGTCAACAACCACTGCGACATACTGCACATCCAACAGAACGTTCTAAAGTTGCCACCAGACGCGAGCGGTGAACCTCAAGTTCGCATTACCTTGCTGTACATCGTGGAATGCACATGTACATTCCCCACGCCGCTTTTACATTTCGTACCGACAACATGACGGTCGACACAGAGACAACACTCTTCTACGCAGCCGCTTACCTGGAAGAAGACCATGCAAACAAACCATGGAAGGACCTAAAGAGGATTGTCGACAAGGTTCACAAGCATGTGTGTGTACACTCCACGTACTCTGACATCAAGGTTTTATTACAGCGCAACGAGCTGTGGATCCAGCAGGTGGACAACTACCTCCAGCAGACCTTGGAGAGGTGCACCGCGTGCGCGACCAATCCAAGGCCCGCGAACACGCGAAAGGTATCGCTTAGCAACATGACCAGGTCATTCAACGAAGTAGTATGCGTGGATCACCTGTTTCTCGACGAGTACTGCGCGATGCATGTAATGGACGAGACGTCGCGCTATTCAGTAGGCGCAGCAGTCATTGACACCTCCATGCGGCAGGCGATTTTGGTGTTCGACGCGCATTGGATTACGCCGTTCTGGGCACCCCGAGTAGTAGCTTTCGACAAGGCATTCAAGAACAGCATCTTCGGTGAGTACCTTGCCAAACTCGATATAGAAGCGCGACCAATACCGCCCAGAAGACACAACAAGAACGTACTGGAATCCAAGCACCGCATAGTCCGGGACGTTTTTCTGCACCTCCAGGAAGCAGCACAAGGCGATAAGAGCGATTTGATAGCAGAACTGGCCATTCAGCAAGCGATAAGGATATCGAACGACCTGTACGGAAGCGACGTACTGTCCGCACAGGAACTAGCAAAGGGATATGAGAGACCACTAGAGAACGGCGGGCTGCCTAGGCTGCTACCTCAGGATATCGTGGACGCCCACAAAAAGCTATTGGCCAAACGCAAACTTACGCCGATCCTTCGCTCGAAAACCGTGAACGAGTTCCAGATTGCCGTAGAAGATATCGCTCAGCTCTTTGTCAAGAATCAGTACGACAAGCGTGGTGAGTGGTCGACCAACAAAGCAGTACTGGCATACGATGTCATGAATCGTACCGTAACCGTAGCCGGATCCAAAGGGAAGCAGATTAGCGCCGCGACCGAAGATGTAAGGCCGGCGATCAAAGATCAGGAGCTAGCTATCGCTGTGCAAGATGCTATCGATGAACGGGAAAGAAACTTGGATGAAGTTGTAGATCAGTTGCAGGATGAGGAGAGCTATGGAAAGTCGTTGGAAGAGGACGAAGACATGCCGACACATCGAGCGCACACCGACGAAAAAGAACCGGAACCCATCGGACCGAATCTGCCTAGCGTATGCGACAGAATTGCAGTATACTGGCCCATCGACAAGGTGATTTACCCAGGTATTGTTACCAGCAACAGTGAGGCATTTGGAAGGCATTCTATTCGCTACGCGGACGGCGATAAGGAAGAACTCGACTTGCAGAACGAAGTATGAAACTACGTACAGGCTGGTAATCAGCATGGGGCAGACGGAGCACCAGATGTAGTCAACGTGGCCAAAGTAGAACTCTCGCCAGTACAGGAGCTCCACAGCAAGAAGCAAGACCTCGTCAAGACGTACCACGACGCGTTCAGATCAACAGAATTCATGCTTCATCAAGCAGAGGGTATGCCACCGTACGCAACATAGAACGCCTACGATCGAGAAGAACGGTCGTTCAAGAAGATCGTCCGAGTCGTTCCTATCTCGCAGGTGCCGAAGAAGGCCATCATCGTGACAAGCCACGTGTTATATAAGGTAAAGAAGTGCGACGATGGCTCACTAACGCTGAAGGCCAGGAGTGCCGTTCACGGCAACAAGAACCGCGACAAGGGTGCACTCAAGACCGATTCAGCGACCTGCCCGCCTGTTGGAATCCGAATACTACTTTCACTAGCGACCATCCACCGTTGGACTTTTGCCAAGATCGACTTCAAGAGCGCATTTCTGCAGACCGAAGCCCACCGTGACGTCTACGTACTACCCCCGCGCGAGTGTGACACTCGACGTCAGCACTACTGGTTACTGTTGTCAGCTGCCTATGGACTAGCCAACGCCAGAGCAAAGTTGCAGCAACTCAGCGACGATGTATTGCGAGGATTGGGGTTCTCGCAACTCGTGTACGTGCCGCAACTATTTTACAGAACTGACGATGGAAAGATCAGCGTTGTGGTAGTTAAGGTGGTGGATGACATCTTGTTCGGAGGGAAGAGAAGTAGGGTAACAGAAGTTATTGAGAATATCAAGAAGAGTTACCAACTTGGAACTATCGTGTACGGACCTGGAAAGATTCAGTTCTACGGGCTACTGATTACGCAGCGCGATGATATGACCATTTCGATCGACGGAGACGAGAAGTTACAAGGCTACCAACCAGAAACTATCTCCAGGTCCCGTAGAAAACAGCAGGAAAGCGCACTCAACAGCATTGAACTCGCTACTTTTTGTGGAGCAATGGCAATCCGATGTCGGCACAATGAAGGTTCTCATAATGGAGCTCTATCCATTGAGCCCTGACGTGTCAGACTATGAATATGGACCCCGTTCCGGGTGAAATTGGAAATATTGTTGGGACGTACCTTGTTAGGTGAATCGGGGATAGAACCTATGAAATAGGTGTACAGTAGGGCCTTGTGGCATATTTGTCTAAATATTTGGCGTCACACCCGCTGGGCGGATACTTTGGCACCCTGACACTGGGTTGTCCACGTGTAGAGCCCTCGTGGGAGTGCGCAGCCCTAGATACAGTAGATAGTATATATGCTCGGCCGATCTCGCCCTGGAGCCACTAAGTAAAACTCACCTGAGTCGTATCTTCTTCTTGAAGTACGTGGTCTTCATCCCGAAGGTTGGGCCATGGTTGCCACTGCCTACGTAGGTTCACGGCTCTTCTAAGGAGAGTAACCACGACTGGTCTCGGTACAATCACCCCTCAGGGTCCCTAAATAAGTTCTTTACTACCAGTTTCTGGCTGGTTTCGCTAATTACCCCAGTATCAGGTTGTATTTGTTGTCGTTCACCGAGGTACCGGATCTTTGTTTAGTTCATCGTTTTCCTGGTGCAGGTCTCGCTTCCGCCTCTGTATAGAGTTATATTTGGACACTCGTGTGTGTGTATCTCGTTCCGCTATCGGCTTTCTTCCCGCCGTGGGCACGGGCCGTAGCTTCGCTCGTGTGGTTCTCTTTAGGAGCATTACACCGTCTTACGGCACCGTTGGCTCCACTTCTAGACTCGTTCTTTCTTGATCCGTCGTCGGTTATTCCTCTCTAGGCCCACGCTCTTCTTTACCTCTGCAGGTTATTCCAGTACCGTCTCCAGTTTACACCCTGCTGCCACGCGGCACGCGCACGGGCAGAGGGCTCTACTTCTGAGTTCGCCCTTTTGTGGGAGCAGGACTCGGACACCCTGGTGGACACGTACCTTCTTTGGGGTTTGCTCTACACTTTTCGATCTCTCAAGAGTTGCATCGGATGGCTTGGTATTGCTGCTTCACCGTTTTGCGCGTTCGCGGCAAGCTACTTGCAGCAGAAGGGCCCAACGCCGAGAGTCAAAGACTTTATTGCCCAGATCAACATGCTGAGGTGGTTGAAGAAGAAAGGAACTACCGTGAACCTAGTCCGGCCCGTTCATATGCAGCAGTGTAAGGTTTCAGTCGTTGTGTTCTGTGACGCTAGTCGGAGCGAAGACTACGCGCAGCTTGGTTTTGTTGTGGGACTGCTCTTTGGCGACTTGAAGCGAGGTGCAGCCATCCATGTCATATCATGGAGCTCACATAAGGCAAGAAGGCCGGCGAAGTCGATTGGTTCAGCGGAGACTTTGGCCGCTGGAGAAAGAATAGACGAAGGGAAGGTACTGTGTAAGGCGTTTAGCGAATTACTAGGAATTGAAGTTGGACTCTGGATTACTGTTGATTCTAAGGATTTGTATCAAATGCTTTCTATTTGCCGCAATGCAGCGGACCGATCAATTTGCGGAGACGTCAGCGTCATTCGGTACGAATTTGAGACACGAAACATCCATAGAATGGTATGGATTCCGGGTAGGATGAACTAGGCAGATCCCGTTACGAAGACGGATAGCCCGATGTGCGACAGTTTAGAATTGATGTTGTACGACGAAACCATCTCCATAGACTTCGACGAAGCGCTCTCTCACAGTTCTCACAAGTCAATTGGATAAGCTTAATTCGAAGAGGGAATAGTATGGAATGCAATGAATGCAATTGTCAGCTGCATTGGTTGCTGAAATGCTAACGCAACGCAGTGTCAGCAAGAATGCAACGCGCAAATGCAACTACTGCATGTCAGAATGCAAATGGCAATACTGGACGCAAACACCTGACACAGGAAGAGCTGCTGATCATTAGATATTATCTAGTGTCTATCGGACCAGCGCGTTGACCTCATATGAGGTCAAAATGACCTCATATGAGGTCAGCATAGATAGTGAGAGAAATGTAAAAAATTGGATAAAGCTTTGCACATAATTCAGCGATTCATTAGAGAAAAACTACAATTATGCAATCAAACTAGTTTCATTACCCCAAATAACCATTTGAAGCGAACCAATTCCAAGCAATAAGTGCTTTAGTAGTCATCGGATTGCATGTACAATTACTATTTAGGTTTAAACGCCCAAACATTCTACATATGACTTAAAAACTGCTTATAATGCTTCAAAAGTACTTAATGTTTTTGTTGCTATTGTTCTTGACGATCAGCTAGTATTGAGATAACGCACTTTTCAATATTATATGAGCCAAACGTATGTGTGCAAGAGATATATAAGCATTCTGACTGATTTTAAACACATTTAACATATTGTCCTACTCTGAGAACATTCAATCTTTATAGTACATTGGGTCACATGAAGTCGTGAAGTCGTACCATTCTCAGGTTTATTTTTGTTTTAGTTCGCATCATTGCACCTAAAAAAGCCTCAAAAACAGTTTTGTAATGTGGTTGTTTCACAAGTCTGCGAAAATGATGTCCATAGCTTTCAAGATAGAATTTCCATTAAATTTGAGAAGTACGGCATTTCAAAGTTGTGGGAAAACTATTGTAGATTATACCAGGTCGTTAACACCATTTATTCTGAGTGCAATTTGAAACAGGTTGAATATATAAAGGTATCAATGTTTTCTGGTTTACTTTATGAAGAAGGATAAAAAAGCTTCTTTTCGTTGAAAAAGTTAAAATTTGATTAAATTTTCGAATGTAGCGAATATATCTTTTCCCCAATTACTACTCAGCGTCGTTTTTTTGTACTAGATGTTCTACTCCGCCATGAATGTGATGCCAAATGCGATTCTAGAGAGGTGCTTTAAAGACTTTAAACTGGTTTACATCTATTTTTATAAAGTGTTATATTTTGGCCTCATATGAGGTCAATTGACCTCATATGAGGTCAGTTGTGAAATAGACACTAGTGCATTAGAGATTGTGTGGCGTTGCGTAGTGTTAGCAGTATGTTTTGCGTGGCCGTGCGCATTGTTAGCACTATAGATTGCGTGGCCACGAACTACAGAATGCGACGTGTGTTAGCGCGGGTATAAAAACCCCAGCAAGCAGCCATCAACGTAGATCAGAAATTCAAGTACAAGCTACGAACGACCAACGCTAGAGAACAAGTAAAAAGTGCTTCTACAAACTGATTTGCAACCAGCTTTTACTTAATCATGCATATCGTTTCTTTCATCATTCAAATTTGACGCCTTTCAAAAGGTTAACCTGCCTTTCATCAGATTGTGGTAAGCAATACACGGGGCTAGCAGGTAAAAAAATACAGACACCGTCCAGGAAAAATTCTTAGTCTGTATTGGGTAACTTTTTTTAGGGTAACATGTACAAGATATGCCCGAGAGTAGGGAATAAGGGATTTAATTGATATCCTTCGAATAAGAACCTAATATGAACATCTAGGAAAAGATCGACCGAGATTGTAACTCGAAAAAGACGCATGACCAGCTGTCAGAGTGCCAACAGGGAAACAGTTTAGAATTTGTAACACCTCTGGTCAGGTACCTAATGAAGGCAAAATAAGGTACACTCATCTTATCTTGTCGACCATCACCTTTCGGAGCTTGGGTGATTCGAAGAAGATGCCGAGACTTACGAAGGATTGCAAAGCTATCAGGCTGCTGAGGCAAAAGTTCGATAGTGGGTCAATTACTGAAAACGAGCCACCAAAACAGGTGTGGCAGTTTGAAAAACTCTCCCAACAGCTCAAGCTAAATTCCTTTCGCGCACAGTATTAAGTTTTTCAAAAACATTATGAACAGAAAAAGTTAAGTTTATTATACAATTTTCTGCATGACTTATTTCTTAAAAATGCGTTTACTCCTAAAGATAGTAATGACAAACACAATAAACGTCGCACTAATAAACAAATATTGAGCACGGATGTAGTTGACGATAAAGAGTCGCTGGAAAATGAGGAAGAATTTTATAGACAGGACAAAATTGCAGAACGATCTTTGCAGGCGGACAAATTGAGACCGTTATATTTATTGTCAGAGTAGATACACTCTGAAAAAACGATAAGAAAACTATCGTGCGGAATTGTTTTTCCATCGGGTATAAGGCAAAGAAATTTTGCTGTTCATGTTGCTGACGGGGGGGGGGGGGGCGGTTCTAGAGGTTTGAGTGCAATGGCCATAACCTTTGCTGGATATCAAGTTGATACACAAGAGGTGGGTGGACTTTTCTGAACTCAAATCTGACCATCCAAAGTTTGCAGGTTTTTAAAATGTTCTAAAAAATTTACGAAAGCCAAGTACAGACAACATATTCTCTACTGCCCGTATAAGCTTACCTTTTTTTGTCCAAAAGTTGTGTCTTGCAGTCCACCAACCTTGGATAGATTGAAATTGATCCAAAAGTGGTGTACATGGACCTGGAACAGGCACAAGTAGATGAATATTCTAAGGTGAATAAGATCGAACAGTTTGTGGTTTTTTAAGTTATCTACACTGAATAAAATTTGTATCGGTTTGAAATTGTATTTATTATTTTTCATTAATATTACTAAAAATATCGAGAACCAGTTCTTGCTTGGAAATGCCGCTATTTATATAGTTATATCTGATCGTTAATACTATCTCTGATGCCACGCGCTTTTGAACAATGTGATTTCTAAAAATTACGAGGAATGGAAATATATGCCTTGACGTTAATCATGATGAAAATGAGCTTTGTTTTTGTACTAGGGTGTCGTGGTTTCCTTCTGAACACAGTCCTGTTTGTTCGTTTGAGGTCTAGTTGCAAATTAGCTGACTATAAAGATATCGATTCATATTAATTTTGAGTATGAGTAGATAGTAGTCGTAAACTTCGTAAAGAGGGAAAGATTGCAAGGGAAGATTGAGTTCACTCATCTTCATACGTTTAATACACAAACGTAATCATTAATTGGTTTCAATCAGTATAGCTACTTTTATTCTGAATGATACAGTTTTAACAATTGTTATTTACGCTTATAGTTTCTACTCATTCAATAATGGATATTTCCCGCACTTCCAGGGCAGAGGCAACCTCTTTTTTACTACGAAGGGTAGCCCGTTAACGAGACAACGTGACATACATATTGTGCCTGCTTTCGCTCCAATGGAGTTTTGCGAATTTGTTAAGAGAAGCTTGCTGATTTCCCAATGCCCTTACCAAGGGTAGGAACGTTACCGTTAGTAACTATAACGGTCAGCACAGTTTCAAACGATTCGCCATCCAGAACCATGTTCCTCGATTCAATCACCACAACCGCCGATCCGGTGCGGGAGCGCCGAAGCGTAATATCTAGCAAGTTGCCGCTAATGTTCACGTCATTGAAGCCCAAAATCATGTCCTTCTCCGTCAGAACGTGCGCGGTAGCCTCGACGTCCACATTTCCCGGCGCAAACGCGATTGACTGCAGTGTGATGTGCTCTGGGAACGCTTTGGTCGACCTGGGAACGATGAGACCCTCCCCATTGTCACCTGACAAGATCTTCAACTTTTTGTTTTGATACATCACATAGGCTATACCGTACACAGAGTGACGGTTCTCTGCGGCGTTCAAGTACATGTCACCTTCTCTTGTTTTCACGATCGCTTCTAGTGAGTATTTTGCTTCGCCCGGCACCCCGTCAAAGAACAGTGTCACTGAAATGTTAAATTGGCCGTCTGAAAGTTGTTGGGTTTCGATCTGGTGGGAGGTTATAATGTGCTCATCAGATGTTTTCAGCGATACTTTCATCAAGTGTTCTCCATTGTTCAATTCCAGAAGAAAGCCCTGGGCTGACTCGGCTGATCCGTATTGCTGAAGAGTTTCTGAAGCACCGTTTGCGTGAGAGAGTGTGCAATGTGCGAGATGTGCAAGCAAGAAAAAGTTTAAGAAAACGATTAGTCCTTTCATTGCTTTTGTTTCTGGTTTTTGGTTTCTGGTTTCTGGTTTCTGGTTTCTGGGTTCTGACCGTAATGGGTTACCATTTTATATATTGAGCTGAAAACGGATGTAGATAGAAGTATATTGTTACTTTGTTTTACCCTGTACAATACGTTTATTAGATATAAGAGAAAAAGAAAGATTTCTCATAAGTCTCAAGAGCATCTGCAAAATTAACATGAATTTCTGTGAAGAATTGTAATGTTGAAATACATGGTGACCTAATGTCTAAACAAGTACATTTACTTTATGACAAGGATCATGTAGCAGTATGGAAAGGCCATTTGCAACTCTTGAAGTTTGATTTCGTTAGTGGAGAGTATCCCGTAACGGGATGAGACTCACACAACTACGAGTCATACAACATTTTCCCTCTTTCCGTACATGAACGAGACATCTCAAGTTTGATATGAATTCTGGAGAACCACTTTCATATTAACAGAGTTTTCTACTTCGATGGGAAGCCTCCTTGCGCAAAGGCTTCCAGAAAACAACTTAAAAAAAAAGATCTGCTAGAGGCCTCTAAGCCAAGCTCGCCTACGCCAACAGAACTGCAAATTGCTGCATTAGCGCACTCTAGATATCGCCCACAGCACGCAAAATGGCCTTAATATCGCTCAGTAGCAACTGCCATGGAAATCCCCATGCGTCAGAAAAATACCTCTTTTCTGAAGAGCACAATGGCGATCAGTTTCCCTTCAATTTTCAAGACCGATACTGTTTCGATAGAACATTAGCAATAGACAAGCTGGCGTTTGCTCAACTAAACTACCGTCGAGACATGAGGACGATGGAAGTTTTGCGATGGTCGCCGTTCATGAACGGCAAAGCAATGGAGATATCCCTAAACCAGATTAGAACAGAGAAGTTTATGTTAGAAACTTATGAGCCATCGTGCTATGCGAGTTCATTCATTCTAAGTCGAGAGAATGCGCATGCGGCGGTTGAAGATGTGATGAATATGGGGCTTTCGGAGGCAAGAAAGCGTGAGCTCAGACTAACGGAGGTTTACTACCGTCCCTGTGATACAAGCAATGGGCAGCAGGAAGATAATCTGCAAGGAGGTGTTGCGGTGGTGGTTGTCCAGGATGATATCATAGTAACAACCGTCGTAGGCACACGAGAGTAAAAGAGCTTTTCATAAATTTAAAATTTTAATAGTGAAGATATTCGCAAAACCGAAAACTTTTCACTTTTTTATATGACTCGACCAGAAGAATGAGCTGTTTGAAAAGTTTTGCAAAGCAAGCGGCCGATTCCATGTCTGAAACCTCAATGAAAGTCTTTAAATTTTCTTCGCAGGAGAGACATGGAATTGGTCGGCGACGTACAGTTCCTGACAAAGATCTTTACTCGTGGAAACTTGGTTGAATCAATTTGGATTCGAAATTGAAGAAACCCTCTAGATACATGTTGTGTTCGTCCAACTTTTCTGGTTTATGAGTTGACACTACTAGCTTGGAGAGGAGCAAAGGTGCCCGTCAAGTTTTGGCCCACAAACTTCTGTGCCAGCGAACATCTGTGCCAGCGAACATCTGTGCCAGCGAACATCCACATTCAGTTCCGAAGAATCACTCGGACGATTTTCAATTTACTCATCACAGTCAACGGCACAGCCAAGTTCACACCAAAAGCATCGATCACACCCCCTTCTCTCCGGAACACTATCGCACCGCAACCAAACTTCTTTGCCTTCCGCCGAGTGCGTAGCCCGTTCACTACGTCCAGCAAGTAACCATTGCGCAGGTTACCTGGAGAACACCTTGGTGCCCAGCGTAATGCTCTGCACCACCCCATTTTCCGACACAAAGGCACGCGTTCCAGTCAAAAGCAAACTGTCATCTTCCTGATATCCACCGCTCCAGCCGTCCATTATCGCGTACGGGCGTCCGTCCGGGCGCGCTTTGGCCATAAAGTGGATTGCAAACGGTGCCACTCCATCCCTTCCCAGCTTTTTGTTGTTCACCCACATGAAGCCGCCCTTCATATCGGGAACGGACAGCTCTCCAACCGGGCTCGATGCAGCAAAGTAATCGCCGTCGATTTGACCATTTCCATGGTTGGCCCTTCGAATGGTTATTTTGTGCACACCGTCGTCCGAAGTGTACGTACCGTGCTGAGGAATGCCCATGGTTGCTTGTGTGTGCTAGTCGAGACTGAATAGAAGGCCGATCTGAAGGGGAACGGGGAGCTATCTGATAAGTTGAGAGCCAATCGAGCTCGAGCGAAGCTGAATTTATACCACGTCGCTACAGCGACTTACCCCCTAGCTTTTCGAAGCACATGACATGTGCTTCCAAAATCGAAGCACATGACATGTGCTTCCAAAAGTGGGGATGCCCTAACGTCCTCAAAAAATTGCGCCGCAGAAGCCCCTTATCTCCCAAGATATTTTTTATTGCTGACGTGAGCAGCTTGGGCTGTAGATATGCGAACTACACGTAGCTACCGTGCATTCCCGACCATTGCCGCCACTGAACTTCGCGATTGTCAGCGAGCAATCATTCGGCTGACGTGGGCGCACTCTGCCAAGGGAATGCCAGAGAAAGCACTTGCTTCTAGTTTTAAGCTCTCAGGAGCTGCACAAAGCAGAACTTTGCGCGGACAGTGTGTCCCTGACTGCTCCCAGGATGGATGAGGTGGACACTGAACGTTATCTATTTAGGAAACAATGGCAAGAAATGATCGTCTTCAAAAGCGTTGCTTCGTGAGACTCCGTAAGTGAAGAAGGCGATGGTCGATGGCGATCGACGGAGGCTACGAACAAATCGCCCTTCCCGCGAAACTTGCAATAAGAAAAAACATCTTCTTCCTGCACAGATTCCAATGCACAAACTGATAACACAAGGTTCAGTAATGTGTTTTATTCTTTTCCGAGACCGAGCGAATCGCACTGTCGTTTTGCTTTCTGTTGTTTATTGCTATAACTGCTCTGACAAACGTGTTTGCTAAGAAGATCTAAAACTCGGAGCCAGTCTTGACATACTGTATTACTATGTACATATTCTTCCTAGCTCGAAGATAAAACTCTACCATGTGCGTTGCGCTTTTCTTCGCGAGCCAAACTCACAGTGAATGTGACCCATTCGTAAGTACTTATCGTCGAGTAGCAGCTTCAAGGTTGTTGTAATAGTCCGCCAAGACTTGCAAGGCAGGCGTCACTGGTTGTGTACACAGCTGCTTGTGCTCCTGAAACGTGCTCCGATTTACCTTCCTCACACAATGGGAGCAGAAAGCGATATTGTGGGCGGTCATCATGTGTTCCTCAAGGTTGTCATTGGGGGCTATAAAGCAGCACTTGTAACAGAACTTGATCGTAGGCGTGTTATGAACGTTCTTAATATGTGCCAGTAGAGAAGATTTGGTGGTGAAACGTCCAAAGCAGTAGTGGCACTGGTTCGTGTTGTCTGCTACAGGGTGAGCCATATCGATGAGAAGACGACTTGTTAGTCGTTGCTGACTACTCATTCCCGCAAGCTGAAAAACTCGACTTAAAACGTGTATACTTGCTGGGAAATACTGTTAAGCAGCGTGACGAATAAAGAAACCATTTAGTTTATGAGTAAAAGCAGTTTGAAGCCACTTAAAATGGGGCAATAATGTTCTTGCGAGAGTTTGACGTGCGCATAGACTTTCATAAGCTTTTGCCACTCACGCTTAGTAGTTTTAGGCATTATAGGTATCGCAGTCGAGCACAGAACGAATATTAACATAATTAACATAATAGTTCATATATCGAGTCTTCTTCTCAACGCTTTTTCTTTTTCTGCATTGAAGAATACTCCTGCGATTCATAAGCTGGTTCTAAACCGACACCCACGCTGTGTTACTCGCAGACAGACTGGGTTTAGAACAAGAATCACACTCATAAAATTGAAGAAAATGGGAGCGAGGTCCAAGACCGAAGATTGCGCGCATGCTCCATCGAGTATAAAAGATGATACTCTTCCGTCACTCTCTTCAGTAGTTTAATCGGAAAGGCAAATCTCGTATTGCAATTCAGTCTCGAAGTATAACACACTGCTGTCGCAATGGGGCTAAGGCGCAACGAAAGAATTAACAACACGTTCCGTATTCGTGACAAGCTCGACGCCGGAGGGCAGGGTGAGGTATACTCTGCCCGGGACCGGGATGGCCATGAATATGCTGTCAAAGTTTGTCGCGGATCCCAATGCATGCGCCACGAATATCAGACGTATAGGCGTCTGGGATGCATTGATAGTTATCGACAATTTCTTTCTCGAGTATATTATTACTCAGACTCGTATAACGGACAAAGCGTTATGGTAATGAGTCGATTTCAAATCTCGCTTGCTAACCTGAGACGACGGATAGGGGGTAAATTATCTGTGCCAACCGTCTTGAAGATTGGAACTAAGGTCGTGCGTATGCTCAAATACGTTCATTCGAAAGGCATCATTCACGGTGATGTAAAGCCGCACAACATTATGCTGAAGAGAGGAAGTAGGGGTGAAAGCAATTTCTTCTTGGTCGATTTTGGTTGTTCGACAACCTATCTCCGCGACGACAGTGGATATCGCCACATAAGGGACGCACATGTGGGCTTCTTCGGCACTATCCTGTTTGCTTCCACTCGAACGCAAGAAGGGCGAAACCACTGTCGAAAGGATGACCTGCAATCGCTAACATACATGCTCGTATATCTGGTTAGAGGAACGCTTCCCTGGAAGCATTTTGATGACAGCGGCCGTGACGCAGACGTATTGGCTTCGAAAAGGCGAATGTCTACAGCGGCGCTGTGCTCTGGAATTCAAGGATTGCCAGAGTTTGCAGAAAAGATTTGGCGCCTTTCTTTCGAAGAACAACCTGATTATCTATCCTTGTTACGTATACTAGACCGCGGTATTTTCAAGCTGACGGGAACGTATGGTGTTGATTATGATTGGGATGATTTGGATGAACGGGATTAATGCCAAGTGCATAGAACATGTCTCTACGTCACAATATGACGGGGTGGAACTAATTTGGGGTGTAGCACTAGAGCTTGGAAGTCTTTTGTATATGTTCCGGAGACTTGTTAAAGAGAAAATGTACCACTTGACTCATACCTTCTTGTTCTAAACGACTCAACCCACGAAGTGTCTAGCGTCCTCGAAATCTGCACCCGCCTCACTGTAGCGTGCTGCTTGATTCTTGCCATCTTTCTAAACCACGAATAGCACCTCATTTGTTGAAGTCGGTCTTGGTCTATTCCCGTATTTCAATGCCATTGTGCTGTACATTTGGGGTAACGGGCAAACTGCGGCGTATATTCCTATGCTAACCTTTTGGATTGTACACGTTATGAGCCAACTTGAGTAAGTGAAAAGAGCAACTCATACAACAGGATAAGCTCCGAATTCTTCTGCGGATCCGATAGGAACACGAACGACAGCAGGTGCCAAATGGTCTTCCGAAGCCCACTCCAAGACTTCCAGCTGCAGCAGCTTTTCTGCATTCCTACCTTGATGACTGTCGATTCCTGGCTCTCTTTGACTTGCTTTGACTTTGCTGCAACCTGCTGAAGAATATGATTGCAACGTTTTCCCGGGCTCCATATCCCAAGTGCTTCATTACTCCTCCCCTTCATTAAATGCATCCTGTTCACATAGATAGAGTTTGTAGCTCAACAGCTGTAATCTACGTCCAACAGCGAAGTTTAGTCTTGATCATTTGATATTATTCTGCACTACCGTAAATTAAATTCGAAACAAGTAGTCCGCCGCCGTCACTCGCGGGATGTGAGAGCGAAACAAGCGCGATCGGCAGCGACGACGCGACCAGACGACGGCGAAGCGATGGTAGATATGATTGAGCAGAGAAGTGGAGCACAGCGCAAAGTAGATCATCCTTCCGCTCACTCTCGGTCTACACGTAATAGGTATTGTAGGTATCGCATTCGAGCACAAAACGAACATTAATAATTTCTGACCAAAAGCGTACGGTTCTTTTTCAAAAATCGATTTTAAATCGCACCATTCCTGAATTCATACATTATGAATTAAACAAAATAATTCACATTCATAGACTGTCTTCTCTTTTAAGCTGCTTCCTTTTCTGCATTGAAACATACTCGTGCGATTCATAAACTCGTTCCAAACCGACACTCACGCTGTCTTACTCGCAGACACACTGGGTTTAGAACAAGAGTCACACTCATAAAAATAAGTAAAATGGGAGCGACGTCCAGGACCAAAGAATGTGGCCATGCTCAATAAAGTATTAAAGGTGGCACTTTTCCGCCACTCTCTTCCGCCGTTTATTCGGGAAGGCGAATCTCGTATTACAATCCAGTCTCGACGTTTTACACACTGTTGTCGCAATGGGGCTAAGCCGCAACGAAAAGATTAACAACACGTACCGTATTCGTGACAAGCTCGATGACGGTGGGGAGGGAAACGTATACTCTGCCAGGGACGACGATGGTCGCAATTATGCCGTGAAAGTTTGTCGAGGATCTACTAGTTTGCGGCGCGAGTATCAAGCGTATAGGCGTCTGGGATGCATTGATCTTGACCGACTACATCTTCCTCGAATATACTACTACTCAAACTCGTATAACCGACAAAGCGTCATGGTAATGACTCGATTTCATACTTCGCTTGATAGCCTGAGACGCGAGCTGGGGGGTAAACTCTCTATGCCAACCGTTCTGCAGATCGGAACTAAGGTCGTGCGCATGCTCAAGTACGTTCACTCGAAAGGCATCCTTCACGGTGATGTGAAGCCGCAAAACATTATGCTGAAGAGGGGAAGTAGTGGTGAAAGCAAATTATTCTTGGTTGACTTTGGTTGTTCGTTTAGCTATCTTCGTGAGGACGATAGCTCTCGCCATGTGAGCGATTCAGATGTGGGCTTCTATGGCACTTATCTGTTCGCTTCGCCTCGGGCGCATGCAGGGCGGCGCCAAAGTCGAAAGGATGATCTGCAATCGCTAACATACATGTTGGTATATCTGGCGACAGGAACGCTCCCCTGGAAGCATTTGGACGACACCGAGCGTTATGCAGACATATTGGGTTCGAAAACCCAAACTTCTACTGCGGCGCTGTGCTCCGGACTTCAAGGATTGGCAGAGTTTGCAGGAAAGATTTGGGGTCTTACTTTCGAAGAAAAACCGGATTATCTATCGTTGTTACGTATACTAGATCGCGCTATTTTCGAGCTGAACGGAACTCATGGTGTTGATTATGATTGGGATAATCGGGACTAATGTGAAGAACATAGAACATATTTCTATGTGAGAGGGGGTGGAACTCATTTGTGGTGTAGCACTAGAAATTAAGAGTGTTTTGTGTATGTTCACGTGACCTACAAAAGAGAAACCTTCCGGTTTAGGTTCTATCTTTTTTGTACTGAACAACGCCAACCGACGGCAGTTTATCTCTTCATTACTTAATCAGCCTTGTGGGCTTCAAGTTTGCCCAAATTCTGAAGCCCGTGGGGAATGGTTATGCGAAGGTGACTACGCTTCTTCTTTCCGTTCAACAGTTTTCAGTTCCTGACTTGAGGAATTTTGCCAACAACAAAATAGAATAGCAGATGCACCACAGACACGGGGGTTCGTCTGAGCAATAGCAACCTTGTACACGTGGGCTCGAGCGTTGATGACGTCACGCAGCGTCCACGCAGAGTCGTGAAGGTGAACGTGGAGCAATTCGGTTTCAGCTACACGTGTAACCTTTCGGCTTTTTCGCCTTTGGTACAAAAACTTGGCATTCAAACGTAAGATTTGAAAAAGTTGGAAACTCAGAAAAGTTTACACTTGTATTTCTAACAATGGCCCATATGAAACGCAACTTGTTCGTATATCATGTGCAATGTGAATTGGCCGCAGCCGGTTTTAATTGCAACGTCTGCACAACTGCGTTGTAGCCACGTGTGCCACGCAGCCGAAGCGACGCGCAGAAGGCGGCCTAACGCGTTCACCGCGTGCGCGCGCGGGCAGCGACAGCGCCTCCGCCGTCTTCGTCTCAGGCGCAGCACACATGTGCATCGCTCGGAAGCGATGCAGCCGGCACGTCGACAGCCGTTGCGCGACGGCATGATGGTCAAACACGGCACGAAACAAACGTCATTTCTGATTTTACAAACGCGAGCGACGCCGCGCACCAACACCAACCAAAGCACCCACCGTAAACACAACACTACGCCCTCTCTCCCCGAATCCGCCTCGCCAGCTGCACGTCCTTAGGCATGATCGTCACGCGCTTGGCATGAATGGCGCACAAGTTAGTATCCTCGAACAGCCCCACCAGGTAAGCCTCACTGGCCTCCTGCAGCGCGAGCACGGCGCTGCCCTGGAAGCGGAGGTCCGACTTGTAGTCCTGCGCGATCTCGCGCACCAGCCGCTGGAACGGCAGCTTGCGGATGAGTAGCTCGGTCGACTTCTGGAACTTGCGGATCTCGCGCAGCGCCACCGTGCCGGGGCGGAAGCGATGCGGCTTCTTCACGCCGCCCGTGGCCGGCGCCGACTTGCGCGCCGCCTTAGTGGCCAGCTGCTTGCGCGGCGCCTTGCCGCCCGTCGACTTTCGAGCCGTCTGTTTGGTGCGCGCCATCTCGTGCTGTGCGGCGGTTGCGTGTGGACGTGGAGCTAGATGGGCGTGGAGATAGATAGGCGGCGGGTGACGGGGGAAGGTGCGGGTTGGGGCGTGGCGCGATGGGTCGGGGAGTCGGGTGCGTGTTGTTAAAGTTGGGGCGCGCGCCCTTTGTACAAATTGCGTTTCGCAAAACGCCAACTGCAAATGGACAAGCCATCCGAAAGGGAGCGGTCGCCACCACGCGTGGCTGGTTTGTCTAGGCCGCGCAGCGACGGGAGGCGTGTACCCTTGTTGCGTCTGTGCGCCAATCAGAGGAGGCGGCGCGGGTGGCGGGCGCACGAAAAGCACCAATCAGCGCGCCCGACAGGTAGCACCCCGCTGTGCGCTGGCTGACGTGTGCAAGTCATACAACGATTGGTGTTTGTATATATGTGCAACGTGGCAAACGTGTGATGCTGTTTGACGTGTTGCAGTGTCGCACGTAGTGCTGGTTGACGTGCGGCGCTGGCAGACGTGGCTGGCGGATGGCGGTGGAGTAAAGATTCCAACGTGTCATGTTGGAGCTTCCCTATCTTCGTAAAGCTAGAAGATTCCTTCAACAACTCGTTTCATGTTCTTCATCGCGTGCGGAAGTGCTCTCGTAGGTCTATACGTAGCTCCTTAACAGAGAAGCGTACCTAAAATTGCCAAGGTGCCTTCGAAAGGGCACATGCTCAAAGATTGGCCTTGACACGAGTATAATATTATAATATGCTGAAAGCTGTCCTAACGTTTCTCGCATTCAACGAATCATTTTCACGTTTGCCTTTGGCACTGGATTTGAAGCAGCCCCTCTTGGAAGCGCGTGAACATTATATGTAGGGCGCTCCAGATTTTCAGTCGTAGGTTCGATGACGACGTCAGCTTTGGAAGCAGTACCCATGTGCCAGCAACTCTTCACTTCAATTGATTCTGAGCTTGCGACCAGATTGATTACTCTTTGATTAGACCCATTCCAATTGAACGTTCCCCTCGTGATCAAAAGTGATAAACCCGCTGCTATCACACTCACAAACGTAATCCCACCCAGAGTTAGAATAACGATGATTGAGCTTCTGGAAACTTCGGACAATGGAAGGTATGCAACATAAGAATCTCCACAAGAATTTAGACTCAAGACAAAGGCCAAATCAGATACCATAATCGACCTCATTCCCACTTCTGAAAGACTCAAACCTGGGTACGTTTTGTCCACTTGCCTTGGAGGTTCAGCGTGTACAGGAATGGTCTCCCAAGTTCTTGCTAGACTCACGTTCCTTTGGAGGTTTGCAACAGTACAATTAACGTCGACCTCTTTTGATGCGCCCCCTGCTCCGACGAGCACCAATTCTTGTGGAGCCAAATCACACCTGATGAATGAATACTGCCCCATATCGTATGGAGGACTTCGTAAACGATCAACCAAATGGATAGAGTACAACGGACCTTCTACGATTACTTTGTTTTCGACATACGTCCACTTGTCGAAGATAGCGACTCCTCTCCCAGCTGTATCAAATCCGGAAGGTCCAAGGAAAACATCGAGGTTCCAATCAACAACTACAGTGCCCTCCCCTGGCGACATATTCATAGGAACTGAAACTTTGAACTCGTCAACTACCTGCGTAGGGCCGAGGCTGAACTGCTCATCTTCCACAAGGAGTGCATCGTCATTCCTACCTGTCCTTCCTATGCTCAGAATACTTCCGCCTGATTGAAAGTGCTTTTTGACTCTCTCTGCCGCTTCTCCTAACCGAGTGTCAGAAAAGGACTGACGATCTATACGACAAAGTGAATCTCCTTGCACAGTGTGATTCCGATCTACACGATAATTCTTTGACTCAGACAAGCCAATTGGAGCGATAATCATCAGTATCACAGTGATAACACTGACGGTCGCCTGAAAGCACAACAGCACGGAAACTGTACGAGAAGCTTTGTGCAAGCGGAAGGCATACCAGAATGCAGAAGGAAATCCCATGTCACGGAAATGCATATTGATGTCGACCTTTCCGGATTGGTACAGCTTTCGCCTACCGAGTGCGTTCAATGACCGTATGAGACCATAAAGAGCGACAACGGCCAGCACATCCGTGATAAGATTGATAAGGAAGGCGGTCGTTCCAGGCGTCAGCGGCACTTCCATCGCCAAGATCAGAGAGAAGGCCAGTCAATAAACAATTGGTTTCCGAAATGAAGTCGAGAGCTGAATGGAACGGTGAGTTCGAAAACTCAGGAGAGCCAGGTTGCACTGAAAAAAAAGTATCACCATGGAAAGCAGAGTGTTTGTCTTACGCCCTTGTGAAGCGCTACGGAACCTTGCACTATTCAGGGCCGTTCCAATACTTTTTAGTATCGCATGGGAATAAAATATGACTGTTTCGAGAGCCACCCATATGCTATTAGGCATTCCAATACTTTGCCTAATATAGTATATGGGTGGCAGCAGTGACTCTTAACACAGCCATCCTCATCCCGCCGCCACTTCCTTTCTCTTTCGATTTTGAGGCTCTCACTTCATCCGCTGCGATACCAGAACCCTGCGCGCCTCTACGTTACGCCATTTCGTGTTAGTCGTTCTTTGTGCTTTGCACACTTGCTTGGATTTTGCATGACTACAGTCTACAAGGATTTGGTCAAACAGCAGCTGTTGTCTTCGAAGACAAACTAACATCCAGTCAAGTAGCTGTTCCCTTCGTTACAAACATTTATGGCATGGATCACGCTCTGTATCGTAACGTAGTTCATCATTGCTCGGAAACGAAGCAAATAATTAGCGTAGCAAAGTCCTTGATGGAAGCCCGGTAACAAATGAACAAAATAGCGTCCACTACTCATTCGTTTCACGTAAATAAGTTCTCTTTGGCTTGTATAAAAACAAAAGTAAACCTCAATAGAATCTTTCATCAACTTAAAAACGACGCAATCATCTTCGAAGACTGTACTGCTGTGAATCCATATCTTTGTTCAAAAGCGTTTCTAGGACAAATCTGAACATCCGACTTCACGATGAAGCGCGAGCACCTTAAAATTGGAATTGCTGCAGCCGTAATAAGCAAGAACAGGAAAACAGCCTACATCACAGCTGCTGCTGCTTCGGCAATCATATTAGAAAACATGAGAGAACTCGGTCGCGGGGAGCACACGCTTTATCGAGGAAGATTTATGTTTTCTTCTATAATGGCAGGAACGCCCTCTCGGTTGTTCAAGAGAATATACAGGATGTCACAGACGTCCTTTATTGCTCTTGCGGAAAAACTTGCACTACATTCCAATTGCAAGTTTCGCAAGAGCTCGCCGCTGCTTAGACTATCAGTAACCATACGATGGCTAGCTGGCGGTTCATATTTAGACATCGGCATGGCACACCAGCTCTCGCCATCTTCAGTTTACTACTATATTGACGACACCATTACTACCCTGAATAGAATTCTTCACTTATTCTTTCACTACAAGGATGAAGAATGGCTCTCTAGAGTTGAAAAGAAGTTCTCGAGAGGCGAACCGAGTGCTCTAGATATGTGTTGCGGGGCTCTCGATGGTATTGCTATCAAAATAACGGAACCGTCATCGTCGGAGGTGGCCAATTCATCTACTTACTATAATAGGAAAGGATTCTTTGCTCTCAATCTTCAAGCAATGTGCGATTCTGACTACCGCTTTACTTATATATCGTGCATGTCGCCTGGATCTACTCACGATAGTACGGCATTCGCGATGAGTGGCTTAGCCGCTCTACTTGAAGGAGGAGAGGAGAACCTTGTCCCAGGATACTGGATAGCAGCCGACGATGCATATACATGCACGAATAGAATATTGACGCCCTGGCCTGGCAGATCGTTGAGCACCTCGAAGAGCTGTTTTAACTATTGGCATTCTTCTGCACGCTCGTTCATTGAGCAAAGCTTTGGAATTCTTGTGGGTAGATGGGGTGTGTTCTGGAGGCCGCTTCGTGGCTCTGTCGTCAACAACGCAAGAGTGATCTCAATCTGTTGCAAACTCCATAACTTTGTCATCGACAATGACGGCTCTCCCGATGTTCCTCCACCTTCGGAGGCAGATTGTGCCAACCACCACGAGCCAGCCGACCTAGCCCTTCATCTTCAAGATGAGTGCGACCTTAATGAAGCGCTACATCATAGGCGCCGAGACTTAGAGGCGTCACAGTTGCGCATCGATTTCACACAAGAAATTGAAGCAAGTGCGCGGCGTAGGCCATATGTCTGAGTAGATCGAAACGCGTTGCGTACAGTTCATTTTCACTGTCTTTATCACATCCACGAGTTACCTATATGAGAGTTCGAATTAAACCTCGTTTCCTCCCTCCGGAACATCATCATTCACCTCCATGCTGGACATTGCCTTGTCAATGATTTGCCTAGTACAAGCCAAGCGCCGCTCCATTAGGTCCAAAGTCCTATTTGCAGTACCTGCCTGCGACGCAGGCTCTCTACTACGAATATCCTCGATACTCTTCATGATTTTCACCTCCAGTTCCATCAACGATGATACGGTTGACGCAACTTTGGTAGCGCGCTCTAACTCCAATAAACTTGCATCTGATGTAATGGCAGAGGAGCCGTCTTGTATGACAATGGACTGTGGTGATGTACTGCTTTCCGCCATTTTGTTAAGGGCAGCCGCAACAGAATGAATGCCTTCCTCTCGCCTTCTCTTTCGTGATGAGGTCCTAACAGGAGGAATCGAAGCACGGCAGGCTTCAATATCATTCAAACCGGCCTCTACTTGCGCATTTGGTGGAGTGGTTCGAACAACGGCATCTAAACTGGGATGCTTGTGGAATACGCAATGGACGTATGAAAGACTGTCATCACCACTGGTGAAGTTTGGAAACGTATCGGGGTCACCCTGCCCGGACCGATTGTACTTCTCGCTGGCAATTGTGTACAAAGACCGTAGCTTTCCCCACCGTTGCTTCAAGATCGTCCCATTACGTAGATGAGGATGTTCATTTGGGTTAAATTCCAGAAGCACATCTTCTGTCACTCCACATACTGCGTCAGGGATGTCCGGTGTGAAATTGTTGTCGTTAAAGAGCTGCACGAACTCGCTTGAGAAAGGGTCGTGACGCCCTGCGTCGAGTTCTGTGCGGGTTTCGACTCGCTGGTACATTCGCGATACAATCGTTGTTTTTCTTGCATCGGCCACAACATGACACAAACGAGCGGTCTCGTGCTTCGTCCAGTTTGGAGCGCGTCCACGCTCTACTCCAGTCGCTGAAGCTACCCGTTCGGTATCGACGCATTTGTTTAATTCCCAAAGCCTTGCTAGCTCAAATATCTCTTGGTCGCTGCACTCATTTGCTTGCTGCAAACGAGTTGTAAGTACAGACTTGGAGCCGGAACCAGAAAGTCCAATCCTGCGTAGTGCTGCAGACAATACGGTTTGGGTGACACGTCGTGGTTGAGAATTGTTTCGTCTTGCTGTGGTTGTTTCCTGATCGGCGTTTTGTAATGATGCAGTAGAAGTAGCGGCAGTGGTATTAGATGATGGTAGAAGTGGTGGGTTTTGGGCAAGGACGGCTTCGGAAGGGCTGGAATGAACGGGAACACTGGGTTGGGGAGAGCAATGACTACGGCCGTGAGCATCATTGTCATTGTTGTGGATGTTGCTATGTCGATTGGACATTTTGGACGGCACGAATGGTGAAGACGAACGGAGAGACGGGAAGCCATATGCTATGGAACTTGCAGCGGGGTACCCTGCAAGACACACAATGTCTGAGAGGTTCATATTAGATATGGCCACTCAGGAGTCGCCACGTCTCGAGAAAATCTTCATATGCTATTTCCATACAAAAAAAAAAAGTGTTGGAACGGCCCTCAGACAATTAAATTGTCTGTCGGTTGCATATCCGATACAAGTTATATAACTTGATGATGATTGGTGGCAGTTTGTATCGTTGTACAGCACACACTACTAAGCTGCGGAAGATGTGAGCTAACACTCCCCAGCGGTATCTAGCCCACCGATCAAACGGTGTACTCCCTTGTTCCAGTTGTGCCAATCCGGCTGCGGCACGAGGGCGCAGGGGGCGCTGCAAAGGGAGCCAATGAACGCTTGTCACAAGCTCGTGAAGTTTGCGAATGCGCGAGGCCGTTTGCACAATTCTTTGCCACGCGTTCAACGCCTTGGAGCGTGTAATTCTTCTAGAGCCGTGTTTGCGTTTGAAGCTTCAAAACTTTGTAACTGGGACATGACATGACCCTTGGTCCAAAGTGTGCTCGATTCAATTCGATACTTCCTACTATTTACTTGCTAATCTTCCACTGACCCTTCCTCTCGGTGTCAGACAGACTTACTCTTATGGAAGAATCAAACTCGACACGGACACTGTACAACTGTGGTTGCTCAATTGTCCTACCAAAGTAATCTTGTTTTGCCAGACGCCCAGAAGAGACCCTATAAGTAGAACTGTTCCTCCCCACGCTTCCTCTAGAACAAATTCACATACACGCACATTGACTATCAACAAACTTTTCTACATACTTCTTGCGAATAGAACGCACCTCAAAAAGATATGACTTCTTCGTTATTATGGCCTGTCGCCCCTGATTCCGAGGCGGCAGGAATATGACTTCTAACGAGCACGGATCGTCTTCTGGAAGTGGAGGACGGAAACACAGAAGCGACTCATCTGACAAGACAGGGGTGAATTGCTTTCCCAATGGCAACATGGAGGCATCACCATCAAGCTCTGGAAATCGAGGTCAAAGAGCTGCTTCAACCTCTCCCTCGAACAGCGGCTGTGCAACAAGTAGTTCAGTCCTATCTCATGGGGCAGTGCGGTCAAGTTCGAGTGATTCTTCTGGTGCTTGTGCTTTCCAGTGTGGCTGGACCTTCGACGAGGGGCAGAGCCCATGTGGAAAGTGAGGTCGAACCTCGACCTACCCCTTCCACACCGGGCCCTTCTGTTCGAGGTCACAGCGGAACTGAGGTTCCTTCTGCCAGTGCCCTCTCGAAGAGAGAATGTTCGTTGTGTAAGAGATTGATCAGTTCGGAGTCTATGCAACGCCACTCGCGCCAATGCCGAGAGTATAAGTGCCACAAACCGGGGTACAACTATAAGGCATATTATAGGTGTTAAAACGGTTGAGCTATTGGCGCTATGCTCTCTTGTGACACAGTTCACGTATTTGAACTTTCAACAATAGGTCCATACTCAAAAGACATTTGGTGATTAACATTTGGAGAGATAGAAGTCACCCCGGTTTCTATGAAGTTCTTGTGAGGCTAGGTTTGCAACCAAGTTTATTCTGAAAGGCATCAGATACTTGATCACCCGAATAATTCTGGGTCGCGTGTGGGGGGGTTTGACATCTATTAGATTCGATAAAATGAAAACTGACTCCAAGCACATTGCCTGTGGAATGAAACAACCTGAGGTCAACGAGACTAAAGCCCGTATTTCTGACTGACTGACTAATATGAAAAACACATGACTATGACTGTAGACAAGAATTTCCTGTCTCAAAACGGTTAACGAATCAACTTCATACTCACCTTTCGGACTGGGTTTGATATATATCCTCTTGGAATAGCATGAACATCATATGTCGTGCTGTCCAGGTTTTCACTTACTGGCTCGATGACAATCTCTGTTTTGGAAGCAATAGCTATTCCGAAACAGCTCTCAATTCTATTCGATTCTGAGCGTTGTGCCAGATTAATCACCCTTTGGTACGACCCGTTCCAATTGTATGTTCCACTTGTGAACAGTAGTGACAACGCTGCTGCTACAACACTCACAAGCGTGATTCCACTCAAGGTCAAGATAATGGTGGTTGTCGTCCTGGAAACTTCGGACAATGAAAGATATGCAACATATGAATTTCCACAAGGATCTCGACTCAGAGCATCTGCCAAATCAAACACCATGAGCGACCTCATACCCAGTTCTGAAATCGTTAAGCCTGGGTACGTCTTTTCCATTTCATTCAAAGCTTCAACGTGTATATCAATGGTCAACCAATCTCCGTCTCGAGAGGAGTTTCTTTGGAGGTTCGCCACTGTACAGTTACTGCTGAACATTTCAGGTTGGGCTTTCTCGAATTCCAGTTGAGGTATATCGCATGTGACAAACGCGTACAGCTCCATATCATATGGAGAAAGTTGATTGCTTCCAACTATGTATACGAAACGCAATGGACCTTCTACGACAATTTTCTCTCCGATGATTCTCCTTTTGTCGACGCTATATGAGGAGTTCCAGGAAAAGTTAGATCGGCCAAAGAAAGAAGATGATTCGTCGAATTCAAATCGTGGAAAGGTTCCCAGGCTGCCCGAAATAATCATCGGAACTGAAATTGTGAACTCATCCACTACGAGAGTAGGGCCGAGGCTGAACTCATCGTCTTCCACAAGAAGTGCGTCGGCATTGCTACCTGTTCTTCCAACTCTCATAATACTTCCACCTGATTCAAAATGTTTTTTGACTCTCTGTGTCGCTTCTCCTATATGAACAGAAGCAGAAGTCTGACCAGTCGTACGACAAAGTGAATCTCCTTGTACAGTATGATTCCGATCTACACGAAAATTCTTTGACTCATCTATGGCGATCGGAGCAGAAATCATCAGCACCAGAGTGATTGCAGACACGATTGCTTGAAAGCACAGTAGGCCGCAAACAGTACGAGAAACTCCGCGCACGCGGAAGGCACACCAGAATGCCGACGTGAAACCCATGTCATGGAAATGCATATTCATATCAACCTTTCCGGATTGGTAGAGCTTCCATCTTCCAAACGCATTCAATGACCGTACATAGGCAAAACCAGCAATAGATGTCGGGAAACAACACAGTTGTTTATTCTCGGCAAAAGAACACGGGTTCTTGAGCTGTTCACAGGAACGATGAGCAAGAGAGAGAACGACGCGGGCGCTCCGACACAGGTCAGAGGCGATGCAGTAATGTTTACTGTAGCGATAGAAGTTCCTTGCCAGAGGGGACAGGAACTAACGTCTAGCATAACGTCGGATAAGTAGCAAGTAGTCTCTTGCAAACGGAACTCTCTACTTTTGAAAGTATCGAACCCAAAAGATGCAACAGACATAAGCGTTTCGATATCCATCGATAAGTACTTGTGTCGTATGTCGTGCCTTCACAGTCAGTATCTTTTCTGAATGTCGAAGTTGCGAGGTTCGATATTTTGGGCGCCATTCGTTCGTATTATCCATTGCTGAACGGGAACAGGTACCTTCCCGGTGTCCAGTAGTGTTTCTAAGGGACGACAGCGGTTTTCTTTTGTACATCCATCCGCGGGGTTGTCAATACCGAAAATCCACCCAATATCATCGATTTCGAAGGTATGATAGGCTTCGCGTGCAGCTTGAATATCTAGCATGAGGCGCTTTTCGGTAGTAGTAGTGCTCCGGATAATCGTTTTAAACACAGAGTCACTGTCCGTTAGCATTACGAGAGGTATACGGCGCTTGAGAATATGTTGGAGCTCCTGCTTAAATAAGTAGGCTAGATCAAATGCGTCCGAGAATGCGTACAACTCAGCTCCCATCACAGATCTGACCCGGCGGCGGCTTCTATAGCTCGAGTAATGTATAACATTATGATGTTGAGAGCTATCGCACAGGGCAATGAGAAAACCAAGCTGTGAATGTTGTGTAGGCGTATTTGCAAAAGAGCTGTCGCTATAGACCTTGATGTGGAGAGAGTTTAGGTCCAGCGGCTTCTGGATAATACCCCGTTCCGCAGTAGCATGCACTCGGCGGATAAGAGCGTTAGTCTTGGAGATAGTCTCCGAATTGAACTGCAGTTCCGTAACTTGTGCGAGCAGGCTGATGGGGGCGGCGAGATCAGGGCAAGTGTGGACCAGCCAGGCCAATTGGTGACGTTTCGAACGGAAGTCCTTAAACATGGAATTCTGTTCCAGTAGTTTGATGCGTTGAGCGAATGATGATTGGTGCAACTTAAAACCTGGCTTAAGCGGTGTGATTTCAATACCAGCAAACTTGAGTCGGTCGTATTCACGGGGTTTCGAATCAAATCGTTGTTCTGTGAGTCGTGTGAGGTTATCGAAGGTAGCATTACCGGTGCTAATTGTGTCATCAACGTATGCTCCGGTCAGGCCACTGAGTTTGTGGTCAACAATTTTGAAGAATAGGGATAAATCGCCAGCGGTGGGTACCATCATCAGGTCGTGACGCAGATGCTTGGCGAATGTAAAGTTCCTGTAGTCGCCCGAGTCTGTAAGACCATAGAGTGGCTCCAGTAATTTCAATAGTTGGTTCTCTGAGAGATGAAATTCTTCAGTTGGACGAACATAGATCTCTCGCATAAGTCTATCGGCAGACTGCAAGTATGCTTGGGAAACATCCTGCGTCCAGATTGGGAATCCGAAGATGGCTGCAATTGCTACTAGTATACGGATGGATGACTGCTTCAGCGTGATACTCTGGTGAACGAGCAGGTGTTTCTCGTGATCGGTATGGCCTTGCACAATGAATCTCGCCTTGTACATTTCATCGTCCGTTTCCTTGTTTTTGATTGATAGAACGAAGCGTCCACCCATGATGTTCACTGGGGTGTTCATATCGAGATCTTCTCTACAAACGATTTCATATACTCCTCGCTTCGCCAACCCAGCCAATTCTGCGGCTTTCGCATCGTCAAACAGTTGCAATTTGCCTCTAGGCTTTCGCATCGTCAAACAGTTGCAATTTGCCTCTAGAATCTCGTGGATGGAGAACTTCTGTGATGTGTACTGAATTGGTCGACTTAGATCGGAAGTGGTTCAAACCTTCGAAGAGACGTTTTAACTCTCTGTCGCCGCGTACAGAAGGGTCGGGAAGTACGTGGGCGATATTATAGTTTGCCTTTCGACCATCTACGTCAACGGTCACGATTTTGTCAGCCACTTTCTCGATGTTATACGGTCCGTTCCACTGCTTCTGCTTCTCGTGGTAGACGAATACAGAGTCACCTGGTTCGATCATGTATCTCGTGGCTGGTGGTATGCGATTCCGAAGTGCCTGTTGTATGCGTAGTTGAGCGGTTACTGTCGCCATTTCACGCCTTGCCGCCTCTAACGCTCGCATGCGCTCCTTCTGGTTCGGGAGGGATGCGTTAGGAGTTGGGAAACGGGGAAGTGTCCCATATACCAGTAAAGATGGAACGAGACCATCTGGCCCCATTGTGTCGTTGATGCCTTTCACTGCATAACGTAACGCCAAATCGGGGTCGAGAGAGGGGCAAGCGTCGAGAAGGGTGTTGAAAACTCGGCGTAAAGGCTTGTGGTACCTTTCACCTGATCCAAGGCTGTTGTGGGATTGTACCCCTGATACTTGTAGTTCAATACCATTGTCAGAAGCGCAATGCTCCCAATACTTCGACGTAAAGGCTGAGCCGCTATCCACCCGAATTTTCGAAGAAAACCCGGTGTAGGTTGTAACCCAGCATTCAATGAATGCGTCCCAGATATCCTCGGCCGACTCTCCAGTTAGAATGGTAGCATTCTGATAGTTCGTATGCGTGTCGACAACGTGTAGAACAGGGATTCTCTTCTTTCCACGGAATGACAGAAACATTAGATCAATAGCTAGTTCTTGGTTGAACTGCAAGTTGTCCTCAGGGATCGATACGCGAAAGCGGAATGGTCTCGATGAATATCCTATGCATGATTTGCATTTGGCAGAGATTTCTTTAAGCATCCTCCTGGTCTCAGGTGACGTGTCTTCAGGTCGAGCACGTTTTAGTAAGCGAAACAGCTTTCCCGAAGTAGGGTGAAAGAAGTGTTCGTGGAGCTTCTGGAGCTCGAGTCGGGTGAACAATATCTCTGATGGTTTCCACTCCACAAAGAGATGTCCATGCTTCCGAATTAAGGGTAAAGACCATCCCATAAAATGGTGTACGAGTTGATTCGTCACATTGTTCGCGTAGAGGTTGTATTTGTCTAGTATTTCCAGACCAATGAGGAACGGTATGTCAGCGGAAACAACGTCGATGTTGAGAGATAGGAAGGTGCCTGAAGGGGTTGGCAGCCTGACATTCATGTGCCCGAGGCTATTACGATAGCCATCTCCGAACTTGAAAGCATATGGGGATGGTAGAAGTTTGAATTTCATACCAACATTCTTGCAGTATGCTCTCGCTTGCGCGACACCACATACAGATTTGTGCGCGCCAGGGTCTATGCAACCTCCTTCAAAAGTGTGCTCGCCGTACTGTGGAGATTTTTCCCTGCGAATGCGAAAGTTTAGAACTTCTTTCACCATTCTCCCTGAAAAAGGCGAGACAGCTTGGATCTGCGATCGTCGTTGTAACAATATCTTGCGAGCAGGATTATAATAGACCCCAAATGAGCACAAAGGTTTTCTCTTTACCAAAGGTCGCAAAGTTTCTCGCAGACAGACGTTGTAGCATCGACCAAGCGTCTGTAACTTCCTTCCTGGAGGTGCTGCCTCCTTGTAGTGAACAGGGGGGAAGAGCGGCAGGGCCGGGGTTCGAACCACGAACCCCGGGCCCGCACAAAAAGCACACGAAGGCGGTTACCGATTGAGCTATGGCCGCTCACGGTGTGGTGACCTCAAGCCACACCGTCGGAGGTGTTATCGTGACTCTCTGTGACCGCCAGCTGCAGCTGACAGCAGCTACACTGCCCTCCATGATTCATCGACGTCTCGAATGATCATTGTAGTGAACAGGGGGGAAGAGCGGCAGGGCCGGGGTTCGAACCACGAACCCCGGGCCCGCACAAAAAGCACACGAAGGCGGTTACCGATTGAGCTATGGCCGCTCACGGTGTGGTGACCTCAAGCCACACCGTCGGAGGTGTTATCGTGACTCTCTGTGACCGCCAGCTGCAGCTGACAGCAGCTACACTCCTTCTTCTGCTCCGTCTGCTGCGGCCGCGGTACTCTATATATACCGGGTTATGAACCTATCATTCCGGTATCTCCGCAAGTCTTAAGACTACTCAGATATGCATATTCCACATAGATTTTGACTACACTCAATCTTCATAAATATATATCATATATGTAGACATTGTTCCACATGATATATAACGAGTTCCAAAGTACGACTGATATTCCACAAGGATATATATACTGATTTGATGCAGTTCTTTGGGAGCTGTAGTTCACTCTATCATGTACAGTGTCAGTACTGAGTGGTACTCTGGGCCTCCGTATGGGGAAGGAACGGCCATTGCCATCCCCATTCAGAAACCCTGGTCACTCTCGACGTCTTCAGGAGTTTCTGAAACGCATCTCCCTTGTTCCAAAGCGATTGAATTATGGAGTAGGACGGGGTGTACGGTGGAGTGATAGGCATCTGATATATTGCGTGGATCGTCGTAAGTATTGCCGCCTTCCACAAAGGGGTGAGAATCATTGGGTGAGAAATCATCTTCGACACAGAGGGTTTCCAGGCATTGAGCAGCGAAGTCGGAATCGTCCACATCTTGGACCAGATTAACGCCTTTGGTGCGGTTACGCCGAAGCCAATCTCGAGCAAATTGTTTGTTTTTGCGAATGAGAGCTTCATTGCGGGGCTTGGGACACGTGAATAAACGACACCCGTTCCGTTCACAGTTGAAACAGACCTTCAGGGCTAGTGGTACTTCTAAACGTTTTCGAAATTGTTGACCAGGCATATACCGTCTGGGCTGAGAAGGATGGCCAGCTGCTGGTTTGAAAGATGTACGGCTAGAGGGTTCGCGACCATAGCGACCTTGTCCAGTAAAATGTACGGAGTTCGGTACTTGTTCCTCATCGTCACAAGAGAAGTTGACATTGGAGCTCCTCAATCGAGGACGATACTGTATGTCATCACCATCTGCGTGATTACTTTGAGCCGATCCTTTCTGCTCTTGGACAAACTGGCGGTGATTCATTTCGGAACTGAAAAGGCCATCCATTACCTCGCGGTATGTCAATCTTGCCGCATTTGCGTGTGACAGAATAGGACGAGCCCAATGTATCCCCTGTACGGCGCTGGTGAGAAATATACGTTTCGATCGGTCCGTCCTGTCTTCCACATGAGCCATGGGAGTAAGCCTGTCTATCTCTTTGATGAGACTATCCAATGCTTCTCGAGGAGTCTCATTGTTCTTCATGAATTGGCGTAGCCTGAATAATCGCAGTTTCCCAGAGATATCTTCTCGACAGGTCAGGGATGAGTAGCGGTCGTTGAATGCACTTACGACAGCTCCCCAAGATCTGATCTTGTCACGAACTTCCGATTTAAAGAATTTGAGTGCATCTCCATGAAGGGAATAGTGCAAGTAAGTCATGCGATCATCAGCTACGATCTTCTGATCAGAGCAGTAGTCCATGAACGTAGATATATGATCTGTCCAGTCTTCCTCAAGTTGACCTTTGAACTTATCGTGTCGGTTGCCGTAACGAGAAGCGAAAAAAGAGCATCTCTTGTTTTCATACTGTTCCTCAGTAGGAGCTGCTGCTGGGCTGGAACTAGGTCCGACGGTGGGCTCCGCGGGGTCCTGAAGGCGGAACGGGATTTGCGTCGGGCTTACCGGGGATTTCGGAGAGAAAAGATAGATTTCGCCATTGCGAATCCCGTCAAAGTAGTCCATAGCTCTCTTTCGGACGGTCTGATGCTCTTCATCACACCAAATAGCCGCAATAACACGTTTACCTACCAGGCGTCCCGTTTCCGCGTTCTGCGCGATGATCACAGAACGAGCTTCGAGGAAAGTCCTGATTCGCTTGTGAATCTCGTAGTTGCTAACTAGATCCGGGTTCACAAACTGCATAGCTCCAATGTCTTCACGGATAGCGTCAAGTAACGCATTGCCTTCCAAAGGAGGGTCCGCAGACATGTAGTTCACAAAGAGGTTTTCGAGTCCTCTTTGTACGTCATTAAGAAGACGAATTGGTCCCCAGGGCTTCTGCGAACCGTTAGACATCTTTATGATAGAGTCAAAATGGTTGGTTGTGTTCCGTTAATTCGCGAATGTCGGGAAACAACACAGTTGTTTATGCTCAGCAAAAGAACACGGGTTCTTGAGCTGTTCACAGGAACGATGAGCAAGAGAGAGAACGACGCGGGCGCTCCGACACAGGTCAGAGGCGATGCAGTAATGTTTACTGTAGCGATAGAAGTTCCTTGCCAGAGGGGGCAGGAACTAACGTCTAGCATAACGTCGGATAAGTAGCAAGTAGTCTCTTGCAAACGGAACTCTCTACTTTTGAAAGTATCGAACCCAAAAGATGCAACAGAGACAAAAGCGTTTCGATATCCATCGATAAGTACTTGTGTCGTCTGTCGTGCCTTCACAATAGATACCAACAATTCAGAGATAAAATTGGTAAGGAAGGCAGTCCTTCCAGGCGTGAGAGGCACTTCCATTGCCAAGACAAGACGAAAGACAGATTTAACAAATGATCGGTTTACGTAATGAAGTCGCGAGACCTCAGACTTTAAGGGGATTGCAGAGCTCCGCCAACGCTCACGAGGTTGGACGGAAAAACAGTATCGCCATCAATTGCCAGGGTTCGTTTGTTTTATATCCGTGCGCAACGTTCTTGGGGCTAATTCGATGTCGGATTCATAGACATTTCATCATTTGCATGGTCGATACAAACTCTGCGAGCTCTGTAGTCGCGGTTCCTGCGGCGTGTTCAAGAAGCAAGTACACGGCCCGGGGGTTCTTCCCATGTCTCGATCGCGTCGAGATATGAGGAGAGCGCAGCTGAGGGGGCGTACTGTAATTTGGTGTTGTACATGTGGCTGTTTGCATCGCTGCCGACGCTAAAGTTACCGTGTACGTGTACCGTGAACGACTGGTGTTCTATTACCTAGAACTGAATGGGAAAATCCGAAAATTCCTATCGTTCCAGACTACCAAATGGGTAGCTAGGGACCTGTCTCCGTCCAACCTGAGACAGGCCCACTACAGTTACACAAACTTTCATGTAACCAGAACGCTTTTTTTCCAGACATGCATATGTAGCGGTTCACTCCTCGTTTGGCCACCATCGCGGTAGCATGTCAGACCGTTTTCCCCAAAATGCCTCTCTTTGTTAGACCCAAAACACACCGCCAGTACTTAAACTTTATTTGCAGCATGAACCGTGCGCATATGTCTATCAATGAGTTACTGAACCTTAGCAGCGAAGAGCTCGGCTTTTACGAGGACGATGAATCAGGTGAAGATTGCGTTGATGTCAGTAATATTTCGCAAAATTAAAGAGAACCTATTCAAACACAAGACAACAAATCGCCACATTCCAAGCGAGGTGGAAAGGCTGCGGGCACTCAAAATTTCTCAAGCTCAGACGTTCAAATGCTTTTAGATTTAGTGGAAGAACATGAACCGACCGGTAGCAATGGGTGGGTCAAAATTTGTTCAGATTACAACAGGTACGCAGGCGACAATAATCGCCAAGAAAGAACCCAGCACAGTTTAAAAACAAAGTTTGACAAGATGCTATATGTTCAGAAACAAACCGGTGACCCCACATGCCCCCCAGCAGTTCGTAGAGCGAAAAACATACAAAAAGAGATTCTGTCCAAGATGGTTTCCTTAACCTACAACAGCAATTTGGAAGAGGTTGCGGCTATCACAGAGAAGCAACAACTCACAGGTACAGCAGAGAATGCAGTACAACAAAACAAAAACGACTCACCCTTCATAACCCCTCCACCAAAATCCAGAAAACGACCGTTAATGAATCCCCGGGCTCCCATATCGACACGTATGGAAATAGATCTGCTGGAAGGCATAACACAGATGACCAAGGCGGTTGCAGACCTTGCTAAAGCTCAAGTTGACCGCGAGAAGGAGCAAGTAACAGTACAGGAAACCCTGCAAAAATCAATTGCCAGTGCCGTGGAAAAGAGTAATCGTAGCTTGGTGCATCAGGTTTCTCACATGGTCAAAGAAATTGTGGAAGAGGCGCTGCATGCCAAAGAAACCCGGGAAGAACAAGAAACAAACCAATCCTGAACAGCTGTAATTCACTTCTTGGTAGTTAGGCTGCGTCCATTGGATTCACAACGTGCTCGTAGTCGTGAAGAGCTGTGGGCAGCCCAAATCTGAGGCCGCACCTACAAGTGGTCAAAGGAATTGAAACTTCATCAAGCAACGGCATAATTGAGCAGTGGTTTCCGTCGTGAAGAGCTTGTCGGATTTGCAAGAGAAGCCTTTCTCCCAGACATGCAGAATGACGTGGAGCAGGTCAACATGCAAGATTACTCGTGTAAGACGTTCATGCGCTGTGGCCCTGAGATATCCGGCAACTCTTTCGAAAGCTGTGTTGCGCAGACACGATAGCTTTCTCCGCGAAGCTTATTTTGTAGATATCGAGGGTGTGGACGGGATCGATACAAGTTCTGCATCGCCCAGCTCAATATCAAGCCAGTGTGAGAATGCGTACAGGTTGATGTGGATATCGTTATCGGAACTGGCATATGACTCCCACCCGGTTGTAGCTGCTATTGCTCGCGAGAGTGTGGATCTCATCTATGACCAACTTGACGGAATCACTATTCCTCGTGACCAATCTGCGAACCAGGGTTTCTTTGCCAAGACGGGCACCTCGCCCAATTCGTATCCCGGGCGAAACCCTGCAGTACTGAAGTCTGATACGCGTGACATCCTTGGGCAGGCGCCTGGAAGTGGCTCAGTGAACCTGTTCAATCACGGGGGAAAGAATGAATGGAGCTCTTCGCAGCGAAATTCGCGCCCTCCACTATTTTTGACCGGGGCGGCGAATGAGCTGGAACGAGGATCACCGCCTCTGTTTCCGAGGTGCACGATGGCTGCATCGAGTGAGGGAAGTGATGCAGTCATTCTGATGAGAGCTGACTCACAGCCTTCCGAAGTACACAGCAGGGGGATGCAGAGAGAGACAGACAGAGCAAAGGGGAACACCAGCAGTGGCAGGATTCATGTTCGAGGAACAAGGGGGCACAGCTTTGACCTCAACGAGACGCCCAGGATACCAAGAAGCACCAGGTTTCCCAGGATAAACAGCGGGAGTCTGTTACCAAGTGCATCTGGCTCGGGAAGCGATTTGCGTGGGTTAGGGCGAGGTGGGGATAGTGTCAGCGATGCAAGTGCTGTCGGCAGCCCGAAGCACAGGCCTCACCTACAAGTGGTCAAAGGCATCGAGGCGTTCATTCGTAGCATTTCGCAGCAACTGCAATTTGGAGGGTTGTCTCCAAGTTCGTCTAACTCGGCTAATGTGTATAGCGCATCACGTGATGGTGACAGGGGCGGTGCGAGCGCAAGCAAATCACCGCCACGGCCACCAAGGAGGAGTCACTCGTACCAGATTCTAAATACTCTGGATTCGCTGCCACCTACTCTGAAATCGGTGGTTTCGAGCGTGAGCGGAGAGCCTCGGGTGGCAGATAAGAGAAGAGGTAGGGATGGTGGAAGCAATGAGCTATTGAAAGAAGCGAATGGCGGGAAGGAACGGGGTGGATTGTATTTGTCGGACGCTGGGAACGCAACACTATCTCTGTTCGAATGGAGCTGCGCGCTTATTAATCGCGTGCAGTGTGACATTAGCACGGTGGACTGCGTGGCTGAGGAAAAGGCGATGCCGCGTCGCATCACAATGTGGGAGAAGCTGTGTCGACGGGGAGTGCGAGAAGAGGGCTCCACCCAACGAGCACAGCGTTGTGAAGGTGCGTCAACTGGAAGAGGTGAGTGTGAGGAAGAAGTTGAGTTTAGCAACGTTCGACAGCTGGGTGTGTACATGATGGGTGCAGGTGGCGGAGCAGTGACGGAGATGGCGTTCCTTCCCAGCGACAAGGAAGTGGGCTACTATCAACTGCTGGCAACGGGCGACAGCATGGGCTCCGTCGGGGTGTACGACAATGAGAATGGGGCGTGCAAAGGATCGTTTGGAGTGTCGTCACCGCCCGAGATTGCGGAAGTGGGCGTGAGCTCAATCGTGTGTCTGAACAGTTTTGGTTGCGTGTCGTCGGACGGGGACGTGGCCAACAGCTGGTCAGCGCTGATTCTGGCCGGGGCGTACAACGGACGGGCGGCTGTATTCAAGTCGGACGTGCACGGGCGACAGTACCGCATCATGAGCACGTTCCAGGCGTGTGGCCAGACGCTGTGGAGCTCGGTGGGCACGACGCGCGACTACTATCAGGGCGGGGCGACGGACGGGATGCAAATGGGGGCCGGGGTCGGGACGGAGGGCGCGAGCGGAGTGAAGATGAGCTCGACGCCCGATGCATGCGCAGAGGTTGTGCAGCAATCGGGCAATCGACTGTCGCTGTCGTTCGAGCACAGTTCATCGTATCTGGTGGGGGGCAGGTGCGAGAGGGAGGTGGTGCGCGTGTGGGAGCTGTGTGCGGAGGGGTGCGTGTGGAAGGTGTGTGTGGGTTACGGGGCGTGGCCCGTCTTCCTCACCGCTGCGGTCTCCATCAATCGTCGCCACGCCTCGCAAGCGCTTTCATCGCCGCGGCAGCACAGCAGCTCGCTGTGTGGGCTGCTGCTCATGATGCTGTTCGTCACCACGCTGAGCGTGTCGCTGCGACAGCAGTAGCAGCAGTGCAGCATGCGTGATGTGCACCCCGCGCAGATCCTGGGCCTGTATCAGAACTTTCCCATGACGCCGTACACGCCGACATACCGGGAGCGCCTACTCTTCTCGAACGGTTGATTGGGATACTGCGCGCTGGCTAGCTTATAGCGCGAAGCAGACATGGGTTGGCCGGAGCGGCGCGGAGCAGCCACACGCAGAGCGAAACAGCAACGATTGTGTTTCACAACGGCGTGCGGTTTGAGCGCAACGCGCGCGCGCGCTAACAGCGCCAGCCACGTACGCCACGCCGCCGCGCTGTGTACCACACCGCCGTGTTGTGTGCTACGCCACCGCGCACAAATAGCGCTCGTTTCTGAAGCACCGTGCGACGAGCAGCCATGCAGCACCACGCCTTCCTTTGCTCCTGATGGTACGCCGCGCACCGCCGATCATCGTCGATCGCACGCGCTTCTGAGAGAGAGCCGATCAGCGCGCTGCGTTGGCGCGCGCGCGCGCGCGCACCATCCGTGACGCGCAGCCAAGTGGTCGCGCGCCATCGACGGCCTGCCTCGAGAGCGCTTCTCCATGCGCGTGCAGCCACGAAGGGCGTCGCGATGAAGGCTGCAGAGACAAGCTTCGGGCGCGTGCATCATTCGCGTTGCGATGCGCTGCAACAGACGATGACGGCGCCGATGCTTGTGGAGAACAAAGGGCGGTTGTCGTTTCATCCCGTACCACTGGCGTCACTCACTACGCCGGACGGCACCACGCGTGTCCACTCGTTATCGGTACCCGAATGGAATACGGTCAACGCCAAATTCATATGGGGCGCGGCGCAGTTGTTTGCGAACCTTGGTTTGGACGTCAAGACGGCTACGTGCAACACGGACTGCATCCGTTGCTAGCGATGCGTGCCCTGCCGTCGCAGGATCTCCTCACGGCTGTGCTGGGCAGGAAGGAAGTAGTGCGCAGCATGAGTGATGGGTTACGGTGTATCATCATGTCGCCTCTCGATATGTGCCAACTGCACAACACGCTACGCACAAACTAATGTGTGAGTTCACCGATGGAATACTTCTGCACCACGGCCTAAGGCAGGCGTGCAACAGCGGCCCAAGAAGGGGAACGAAACGTTTTAAGACGCGTTCATGCGAGCCGAGAGCGAGCACAACAGCCAGCGTGTGGTGTTGTCCATTCAGGGCAGCGACTGCGTACGCTCGCGTACGCAGCTCACACAAGTAGTGGCAAAGCATGGATCGCACGGCAGAGTTTGCAGTCTCGCGATCGCCAGCCTCTACCATGGCGAGTCATTGGAGTATCGTGGATTGTTTAGCATGCAAGCCGTCGCCCACACCGCGATTCCACGCGCGCTGCTAGGAAGCAGTGCCTCAAAACGAGGTGTTACGCGTGTTGCTAGACGGCATGGGCGTTGTGGTGGGCGGCCAGCCGTCCGAACTGGCCGAGTGTGGCAAGGCGCTCCGTCTGACGGATAAACTGCCACCGATATGCGAGCGCGGGATGACACGCTGTGGTGCTCGCAACTCAATGCCAGCTGCGGCTGTGGCACGTGCGGCGGGGGCGCATATGGTGATGGAGGAAATTGAAGTGGATATGGTGGAGAAGGTGAGGCTCGTACCGCCTCCGGCTACACTGACGTTAATGGCGGCAGCTGCTATGGTGATCGCGATCTCGGATCAGGGCTGAATTGATTCGAGTGGGGTGAAGCCACCTAAAACGCCGTCCCTAAGGTTGACAAAAGCTTTTACACGGAGAGAGTTGCATGGAAGCAGAACGTATCACGGGAATACTGTACGAAACTTCTGTCGTAGACATTCCAGTTGCTGCCGGCTGTACACACTTCTGATCTCATTTCGACCGACTGTACGGACGCGGTAGTTAACAAGGTGGCATGCCAAGCTCAGAAGACGTCCTCTCTTGTAATGGTTCGTCGGCAGAGTTCTTGTCAAACGACGGAAGGGGGCCTTCAAACCTCGCACACCCCATTCTGCGCTCTGGCGCTCACTTGGATATATTCGTTGCAACGCTAGTTCGATGGCGGCGCAGCTGTTCGATATGGGCATTGAACGCATTTCGTTCTTCTTTCTAGCTCAGACAACTTTTTCACGTGTTGTCCTCGTATCATTAACGAAGGCGCTGTCTCCAAGAACAGCAAATCCAGGCGGAGTGTTCACATCCAATATCACGGAAGGCCAGTATAAACCGGACAAATATGCTAACTTGCTGTCATGCCAACTTCCAGGGTAGTTGACGCAAGCGTGAATAATTTTGCCTTTGAAGTTCCATACAAGAAGATTGGTGGCTTCGACGTGCTGATTCATGGCATTGTAAAAGGCGTTCTGTGTATCGAAATCTTCGAAGTCGGGACAAGGAAGTCTTGCTCCATCACTAACGGCAAACACCCCACGAAGAGCATAACCATGCACTCTGTTTTTTCTCAGCACCTCCGCAGACTCGACCATTTCATGTTCCGTTGGCCACCGTATTTCAAATTGAGGGTGCTTTTCATACAGTACCATATACCAGAGAACATCTAATGCGTAGTTCAGCCATTCTGAAAGCGAAGAAGGTGTAACACCAAATATTGGACACAAAGCGTATTCTACATCAGCTGTTTTCATGTACCACAACGCCATGCCGAGAAGGTCCGCTGTGCATAATAATGGTTTTCTCCCTTTCCTGCTCCCACAGACTCGAAACGGAGAACCTTTGTAGATCTTTGTACGGGCATCTCGAAACCAACGAAGAAGTTCAGAAAAGAAATTTGAGCGAGGAAAACTCGTAGCAGCTACGAATTCTGTTTCAGTGCCGTCATCAAAGAGCTTTTGTTATGGAGTTATGAATGTGCGCGGCCGAATAATTCCGCTGCTTAGGAACTTTGCGTTGGGTGCGTACTTTAATTTGAGCTTGTGAGACTGCTTCTTTTGATGCTTGTAGTGGAAATAGTTCAAGAGATGAATGGCGACTGTACTGAAAAGAACAAAAGTGGGTTCGAAATCGATGGGCGTAGATGACATGAGGAAATTGTTTTGGTTCGGTGTGGCAAGCAGGGTGGAAGGAAGTTGTGGTGCGCGGTAGCCTATATCTCGAATTCTTTTTCCGAGTAAAGATGCCTGCCACTTACGTGAAAGTTGCCTGTTGCCCACATTTGGAACATTGGATAGGGTCCCGCTTACCCTATCCAGAGTCCCAAACAAAGGCAACAAGAGCGTCTACGTGCCGCCATCTGATTTGCGCAGCAGGTAGAAGTTTGGAACGATAGGAATTTTTGGATTCTCCCAATGCAGCCGGTGGAAGGGAAAACCTTGAATGGGTAATGTGCAGATGCTTGCGAGAAGGATGCCTTGAACGCTCCAAACCGCTGTACTGCCAATAATACGAACGGAGAACGCTACCGACCGGCCTCGGCTGCGATATTCAGGCAGCTGGCCGGTCGCACCGAGCGCTGCGAAGAGCGTTAGAGATGTAAGCGACGCCAAAATGGCAAAGTAGAACCCCTGTGTCCAGCATCGATGAGAAGCGAGTAACCTTTGTTGAGCCAACTCTGTAGAGTCGGCGCACACCCCCAAAGTATGTGCCGGCTATGCGGCCGCGCTTTGGTATGTCATAGGATATGTAAAACATCCCGTGCCCTTCGATAGTGTTAAACAACGTCTCACTTGTTGGTGGCCATTGCCCAGCTGCCCGTGATCAAAATAGAACATTCATGAGCGGGTATCGTCATTAACTGCTCTCGTCCGTACGGCTCTGGTGAGACGCAGGAACAGCGGCGCTCTGGGACGGCAACGAGGCCTTAGCTTCTCGTGCAGTGAAACAATTCCATTTCTCGCGACGCTGCGGTTCAGAAGAGGGTCGAAGCGCGATGGACCCGGGGCATAGTTGAAAAGTGGAAGAAGAGGAGACACGAACTTCAATCAGACATCTGCCGGTCCACGGAATTTACTGGTCGAGTAAATTCCGTGGACCGGCATATGTCTGAGTGAAATTCGTGTCTCCTTTTCTTCCACTACTAGTTCTATGCGCAACGTCTACATGCTACATAACCTTACGCCACATTAGAGACGGCGACCAATAGTAATGCGCGTATATGCGCGCCAGAACGTGCAACACCTTGAATCCCAAGATATGAGGACGTCACTTGACGTCATTACCGCTCTGCAGTCGACACTGCGTTGCTAGCATCTTTCCATGTGTTCCATAAACATCTACTGCTACATGCCTTTGTCAGGGTTTGTCAACGTATTTTGCCTACGTAGGAGTGGGTAGTTATATATGTGGTTCATCCACATGGAATGGACCAACTTAAAACTATTAGGCTTGAGTTTATGATATCCAGTTTTTGCGCACATCATATGTGGAATAAGACTACCTGAAGTCTCAGAGACTACATTTACGAGAACCAATGCGAAAACAACTGAACAAATGTGGCGCTCTCCTGTGCTGGTGCCCCACTGCTCAATCCTTCTGACCAGTTTAAACCAGAAGAATGTTAGCCAACAACCATGAGAAGTTTTCTGAGGTCCATTAAACAGTCCTACCGAATAGACTTCGCCCGCCTCTTGCAACGCTAGCCCCGCGCTGTCCGGGAACCAGAGATCCGTCTTTCAATCATGCGCACAAAAGTCTTTGCAGACGAAGTTTGCTTATGGGTAGTTCGGTGCACTACACATACTGGAACTTGCGGGTCGCGCACAATTCCACCTTACCGAGACAAAGGCGGCGAGGCTTCTTCACGCCGCTTGTCAAGGGCGTTGATTTGCCCAAGATGTGTGGAACGTGAGGGCCGACACCTGACCAGAAGCGGTCAAGTTTTAGCCCGAACCGGACACTTACTGTCGACGGTACAAAGCTACGTACTTTCTTATTCCGATCGCCCCTGCCGGCCGCAGAGATCCAATGACCGCGTGCCGCGAGCTCGTGAAGTTTGTGAGGTACGCTCTGCGAGGCCGTTTTCAGTTTCTTTTTGCTGATACCCCTTTATTCCAAAGTGTGTTCGCATTGTGAAGGAGTCGCTTCCAAATTTCCTACAACATACTTCCTCACCTTCCACTGATCCCTCCTCTCGGTGTCAGGAAGACTTATTCTCATGGAAGAATCAAACTTGACACGTACACTGTACAACTATCGTTGCTCAACCAAACTTTGTTCTACCAAAGTAATCTTGGCTTGCCGAACGCCGCAGAATGAGACCCTATAAGTAGTGTAGAACTCTTTCTCCCCACGCTTCCTCCAGAACAAATTCACACACGCACGCACATTGACGATCAACAAACCTTTGTTACTTCTTACGTATTGAACACACTTCAAAAAGATATGAGCTCTAACGGGAACGGATCGTCTTCTGGAAGTGGAGGACGGAAACACAGAAGCGACTCATCTAAAAAGACAGGGGTGAATTCCTTTCCCAATGGTAACATGAAGGCATCACCATCAAACTCTGGAAATCGAGGTCAAAGAGCTGCTTCAACCTCTCCCTCGAACAGCGTCTCTCCAACAAGTAGTTCAGCCCTATCTCATGGGGCAGTGCGGTCAAGTTCGAGTGATTCTTCTGGTGCTTCAGTGCCTTCCAGTGCGGCTGGACCTTCGACGAGGGGCAGAGCTCATGTGGGAAGTGAGGTCGAACCTCGACCTACCCCTCCAACACCGGGCCCTTCTGTTCGAGGTCACAGCGGAACTGATGTTTCCTCTGCAAGTGCTCTCTCGAAGAGAGAATGTCCAGTGTGTAAGAGATTATTCAGTCCGAAGTCTATGCAACGTCACTTGCGCCAATGCCGAGAGTATAAGTGCCACAAACCGGGGTGCAACTATACAACGTATTTGAAATACAGAATGAGAAATCATGTTGAGACTCATATGCCAGACTGGCTTGTATGCAGACATTGTGGTGACCAGTTTTTATGGTATGAATTAGGAAGACATCAGCGACATTGTTCCTCGAATAAGCCTGGGTCGAGGGCGGAGAACAGATAGTCTAGAGATATATGGTTCGCTTCCGATGCTGAGCAACTTGTGGCACTTGGGTAGTCATTGATGTGGAATGGATTTACTTGAAAAGTACGAGACTTGATTTTATGATACCCAATTGTTATACAAATCATAAGACTTGATGCGGAACAAAACAACCTGAGGTTTACTAGACTTCATTTCATTAGAACCAATATAAATTAGAGATTTGTTCCCGAAGAACCTACTATGTTGCAATGAATACCCTTGCCGTGCAATATATACTGAGATGGTGTCGTGAACTGGGGGGGGGGGGGGGGGGGGGGGGGCTGGGTACCTGCCACTACAGATGGTAACGTAGGTAGCAGATCAGAAAACATTATATTATGGGAACGAACACTATTCCATGCTGCAATGGCAAACACCATCATAAGGGTCTTGTTTCTCGTGGTTGGGCGGGTTGGGACTCCAAAACGAATTGCGCGGAGATTGCAGTATTGGGATGCGTTATAGTATGTAGAATATTGATCACCAAGCGGAGAGGTGCGGAGGGTTCCTTATTGCGATTATTAACATCATCTTGAGCTTCCGCATGTCCAATACGCTGAAATGATTTCTCTTCAGCGTCGTTCCGTTGTATGACGTTCTTTTGTAGCTCGCCTGCGCAAAGGCTTTTGAAACTGGATGCAGAAAAAGAAACGAATTCTTTTTGTCTGGTGACTCTTTATCTCATTCTCGGTGAGAATTGTCGTGTCAGTTTCCGGCGTAGAAGGCGTTAACGGCGTAAGGAAAGCCGAAACCGTATATACGGAACTGACTGTTTCGAGCTGTGGCTGCACCGTGCAGGTGTTTTCCACAGGGCGTGGGGTAGGCTTTTAACATTGAGCACCTCTCGTGGCATCCGACGTCCAGAGTGTGTCATCTCACGGCCGTGAGACTGCGGTGGCTTTCCACGGTGTCTAACTTTATTCATCACTATCGCAACGCTCTCGGAAGATCCTTTAGTTTTGGTAAAGCGAGAGACACAGAGCGGGTACCTACCCATAGTGCTCTGCTGCTCCGTACGGCATAACCGTACGCGTTCAGTGTGTCCGACAAGGACAGCACTGCTCTCTAGGGAGGGTGAGGAGGGTACTTGAAACGAAGAGTTCGCCGCCGCCGTTCGCGTGATGTGAGAGCGAAACAAAACGCAATCGACGGCGGCGGCGCTGCGGAACGACGGCGAAGCGATGGAAAATCCAGCGTAGCTAAGTAGCCGCGCTGATCGCAAATTGGATCATCCTTCCGCTCACTCTCGTTCAAATAAATCCACTTCTTCGTTCCTCGAAAATCTATTTTAATAAAAAATTTTAAAATTGCGGAAGTCGGGCACCACTTGTGACTCAAAAACCGAACTGTAAGATGGTGTGTAAGCCAGTGAATTTTATAAGCCGCATAGCAAAACATTTTAGATTTGTACTTGCAAAAAGAAAAGTAAATTAAAAATGAAAGGCAACTTCGGTTGCAGTAATTACTCTCATCTCATCCAAATTACGACGACTGCACATCGCACCAAGCTGCCTCCTTCATCAACGACCAGCGTGCGCACCACGGCACCACACGAGCGACGCCCACTCCGGCGGCTTCACTGAGCCGAAGCGCAAGCGCAGGCACGCCTCGAACGGGGCCTCTGCCTTCACAGGCTCGCAGCAAGCCACCCGGCGACGCTCGCAAACAACAACAAGCACGGCCGAAACCAAACGCCCTACGCCCTCTCCCCCCGAATCCGCCGCGCCAGCTGCACGTCCTTAGGCATGATCGTCACGCGCTTGGCATGAATGGCGCACAAGTTAGTATCCTCGAACAGCCCCACCAGGTAAGCCTCACTGGCCTCCTGCAGCGCGAGCACGGCGCTGCCCTGGAACCTCAGGTCGGACTTGTAGTCCTGCGCGATCTCGCGCACCAGCCGCTGGAACGGCAGCTTGCGGATGAGTAGCTCGGTCGACTTCTGGAACTTGCGGATCTCGCGCAGCGCCACCGTGCCGGGGCGGAAGCGATGCGGCTTCTTCACGCCGCCCGTGGCCGGCGCCGACTTGCGCGCCGCCTTGGTGGCCAGCTGCTTGCGCGGCGCCTTGCCGCCCGTCGACTTTCGCGCCGTCTGCTTGGTACGCGCCATCTCGTGCTGTGCTGCGGTTGCGTATGGACGTGGAGGTAAATGGGCGTGGAGGTATACAGGCGGTGGGTAAGGAACGAAAACGAAAACGGGGGAAGCGCGGGCTGGGGAGTGGCGCGGTGTGTGGGGGAGCCGGGTGCGTGCAGCCGGAGTTGGGACGCGCGCCCTTTGTACAAATTGCGTTTCGCAAAACGCCAACTGCAAATGGACAAGCCATCCGAAAAGGGAGTGGTCGCCACCACGCGTGGCTGTTTTGACGAGGCGGCGCAGCCATGGGAGGCGTGTACCCTTGTTGCGTCTGTGCGCCAATCAGAGGAGGCGGCGCGGGTGGCGGGCGCACGAAAAGCACCAATCAGCGCGCTCGACAGTTTGCCCGCCGTAGTATCTCGGGAGTAGAGTTTAGAGCATGTCTACCAGCGGTGCAAATATCATAATTTCCCGATTTTGCCCCGATTTGCATCCCTACCAGCGTTCCAAAAAATAAACCGACGGTGCAAATCCAAGACTTTGGGGCATTTCCATGTGCATTTGGGTACCAAAATGCACCTGGAAATGCACCGCGAACGGCCATTTTTCAATGCAATTCCACACCCAACTGGCCAATGAACAGCCCTCGTGTATTTTATCCACCTCATTGGCGCCAAAACCACAATGTTCCCGCGCAGTGGGCACAGCCGATCTCAACAGCTTTCTATCGCCGTACTTCTCCTGCACGACATCCGTGCCACCAAAGCCTTCACCGGGAGGTTTTGTGCAGTTCGTGGTTTCCGAGATCAAGAATGAGGACGCCATTGCCAAACATTCAAAGCACAAAAACAGCTGGTATACAAATATCATCCGATTACGAGAATGACAACGCTACACAAAACGTCCCGCTGCCACTTCCCAACATCCAAATTCCTAGCAGTTTGCAAACACCGGCTATTACCAAGCCTTCACCGGGAAACACAAATTTTCTGAGTACGTAGTCAATGACAAAAGAGTCTCTACAATGAACAAGCATGAACTAACTTTTCCTTTGTTTGCAGGTAGAAATGATACAGAAGCTTCAACCGCGAAGTCTGCAGGTAGAAAACAGATCAAAACACAAGTGCAAAAGAACATGATTAGAAGAGAGAAAGCGTTTACTGAGGAGGAAGCTTTGAGCCTTGCAAAAGCTTGGGTAATGCAGTCCATGAAAGAGCCAAACCAAACTGAGTCAACTTTGTGGAACGACATCGCCACAATTTGCGAAAAACGCTTTATGATGCAGAGGTCCAGCGAGTCTCTGCGCTGCAAATGGACGCAACTCGCGCGTAAATCGCAGCATTTTCTTGCTGCACGTAGAAAGGTCAAGGCACAAAAGATCTCCGGAGTGACAGCCGAAGACGTAGAGGCTCTAGCTATAGAGCTTTACAGAAAGAAGGCAAGTAGAAAGGATGCACAAGGTGTGCATCAATACGCAACACCATTCAAATTCATCAGTGCTGCTGAATACTTGTCCACACAACAAAAATTTGAGGCGGACCTCGTGAAGCAAGATCCTGTAGATAACATTGCCAATACTTTGAGCACCGAAGCACACAATATTACTGTAGCAGAGAGAGGAGCAGAGACATCACGGGCGGATGCTAAAGACGGCAATGGCAGTATCGAGATCGACATAGTTGGCAAGCCATCTCTGTCTACACGCAGCAACCGTTCTCGCCCTACAGGAGTGAAACGACTCAAACAAGATGAATCTCTAGAAAAAGTGGGAGCCAACCTGACTCACACCTTGGAAGAACTTTCGAAAAAGGTGGAAGCCGGCAATCAAGTTTTAATGGCGATGAAGCAGCAGGGTGAGGATCTGGGGGAGGCTGATAATGACTGCAGGCTGTTGCAGCTCCTGGATAGAGATTCAGACGAATACAAAGATATACTGGCAGACGTTCTGGCGAGGAGGAAGAACAGAATGCGCAAACGTAGCGCCTGTAGCGCACTAGAGGACGAAAGAGAGGGAAAGAAACGTAAACCCGTTGAAGAGAGTTTAGAGGTATTGGATGAATAGATATGCTGCATATAGTAGAAAAATAAAGGGACGCTGCGGAGTAGAGTTAGCCGTAGATGTCCCGTATTCTTTGCTGTGTCTCTGCGCGATGCGGTAACAAGAGAGATAGGACAGCATACTACCGAGCTCTGTCCATCTCGATTAAAGAACAACAGCAGTTGATGGTACCGTGTAGAAATGAAGCTCCTTAACTTCCCTGACGAAGTTGAAACTGTTGACTTCCACGGTGTGGAAATCAACCAGGCGAAGTAATCGGGACCCTCCTCGGCTAAAACTGCTCCGAGGGGTCCCTTTATTGAAATGTTCATGCTACTCTACGCTCTATGAAATATGTAAAGGTACATGCCTCGTTCCCTTGACACTTCCAATAAGATCGTCCTGTAGCGCTTTGAACGCTGTTGCTGTTGTCATGTACCGCTCTTTTATTTGAATAGCTTCCCAGTCCATTCCGTTTTCTTCTATCTGAGTAGTTCGTTCCTCGATGTGTTCAGTGCCCTCTGTACGTGCAGTGTTCGCGTTATCCATCTCCAGTTGGTACAGTTCTCCGACGATGTCAAAAACGTTTCCCTCTTAACATTCACCCTCAATAAACTCTCCATTCTGGTTCATTCGCACCAGCATGTTGTGTAGTATTACGCATGCGTGACTCACCATTATTATATCTTCCTTGTACCACTGGTGACTTTCTTTCCTCATAACATGAAATCGTGCTTGTATCACTCCAAACGCCCTTTCAATATCTTTTCGTAGCCCTTCTTGGCGCTTTGTGTACCCCTTTTCGTCTTCGTTGGTAGGATGGTGAAGTGGTTTGGCAAACAAGGGCCAGTCCGGATAGATGCCGTCCGCAAGAAAATACTGTAGCTCTCGCAGCGTAGAAGATGCACGTAATCTATAGTTTGTAGGGAGCCTGAATTTGTACGTACCGTTCAGAATGTCTGTAAATAATGGTGAAATTGCGAGCATCGTCTTGTCATTGTTTGTGCCACATCTTCCTTGAAACCAATGCCAAACAAATAAATCTCTGCCACACCATGCTTCAATTTGAATAGTTGCCAACTTACTCTCTTTCGAATTATGATACTGCCCTTTCAAAGAATAAGGACAATTCTTCCACTCCAACTTCGTGCAATCAACCGCACCGATGCATCCAGCGAAACCATAAGCTTTATACCGGTTCTGGATAGAATCTAACTCCGCAGAACTTGGGCGCCTGTTTAGATATTCATTGCCGTAAATGTCTACAATATGGCTACAAAAATGTTTGAAGTACTGTCGCAAAGACTCCGCTGACATTCTCGCCCCATCATCCAAGTCGTCAAAGGATCTTGCTGTGCCCAATCTTCTCAAGCACCCAAGAACCTTGACTTCTGCCCTTGCGCCCAGTTTCTTTGCTGCATTCTGTCTTGTTTGCCATATATAAGGATAATTGTTGGTCAGATCTTTCAAAATGTAGTAGAACATACCTTTTGGGATTCTGAATCGTCTCCGAAACTTTCGTCGATTGTAAACTGGTTGAACACTAAGATAGTCCGAAATCCATGTGCTTTGACCACGATCAATGTTTGGTGTACCGTGCTTTCTTCTTTTTCATCTACGTTCAGCGGTTGCTTCTTGAGCATGATGTAGTTGAGCAGTTGTACGTGCAGCAGCACAAATCACGCTTCTGAGCTGTACCAATCTGGTCAGAAGGATCTGTGTTTGTCTTCTTCGTCTACAAATTTGCGATTCATCCATATCGTGGGGACAACAACTTCTAGACGAAGATCAGGTGAGCAGAACTCGCAGGTCTCCGTCAAGGATCAAGTCTTGGCTTGAAGCTGGGCGAGCACCGTCGCGCTGAGTATGAGCTCCTTTGTGCGCACTGAACCGCCAAAAGTGAACGGCTGACCGCTAGGGCTGCCAGCGGTGCATTCAACTTCTGACGGGGCATTTTAGCTTTTTGCGGTGCAAAAAATTGCTCACTGGTACAGTAGACATGCTCTTAGGGCGGAACTGGAGAGGCGGTGGCGCACGCTTTTGCTGAGGTCACGCTACGTGTACTCGTGTGCACGCGTATGCGTGCGACACGTTCGTGAAATAGTGGGGAGTTATAAGGTCTAGTTATTTGGGCAGACTTTTTCAAATGCTGATATTTGAAAAGTCTTCAAACAACATCCATCGCATTGCAATAGAAGTTTTAAGCAGACCGGTTGGTAAGAAGTGAAGGCCGACGATCTCTGTTTACATAAATGGACTTACTTCGTTACCGCCATCAAAGATGAGACTGTAGACAATGAACGGAAAAAGACATCTTCAGGAAGGCAAATATATTTACTGAAAAAAGTTCCATTGAGAAGTGACCTCATATGAGGTCACTTGTCCAATATACACTCGGATTGGATTGGTTCTACGTCAAAGTAAGAAATGACGCCTTGGTCAGTACCGTTGGTACCAACACATCGGGTCATATCGATCAACCAAGCTTCAGCTCCGCCCCATGGCAGCTTGGCATCTGAAAGCCGCGACGTTGTCTCAACTCGAGAGAAAGTATCCTTCATATCTTTCCATAAAACTGGTGAATGCGCTTCTTCCTCGCTGATTTCTCTTGAGATGTCCAGAACAAAGTCATAATTATCCATTCCAGGACGAACAAGCCCAACTGCGTCATAATCTGTAAGGTTGGTACTTCTCTGTGCGATCCTTGGAGAGTTTCCATGGCTTGTGAAAACAATTTGCATCTTCTTATTCCTACACCACACTCGTGTTCTCCAATATCCTCTCCGTTTTGCAACTGCACAAACAAAAGGCTCAATTGCAAGGCCCACGAAAGTATTCGTAAACCCACCGCTAATCACAAAGGCCGCCTTTTCGTAGTCGCCCGACCCCCTACTATTATCCTGTGCTAGACCCACACCAAACAGTTCTTCCGCGATGAGCTGAATGTCTTCAGTTGCATCCTGTGAGGCTTTCAGTATCTCCTGCTTGAATTCAACATCAGTGGGCATGAGCACTTCATGGTGGAGCGGGCGGACTTCATCTTCGTCACTATCGCGAGCGAAGAGTGAACGAGTTAAGTAATCGAGAAACCCGAAGGTCACATAATGATTGGTGTACCCTTCCAGCCACACTGGCCCATTTTCCGAGTCCATGACAGAAACGAAGGAGTCGAAAGATCCTTGTATATATTCATTCCAGCTGTGAATCGCAGCGGCAAAGGTGCCACTCTTTGATGACTTAGAATCACAAGCAGCTGCGGCCTGGAGAAGACGAGCCGTTGTGCCCATGAGAATCCAAGGCACTTGAGCGGCGACTGCAACATTATCTGCTACCGTTATTCTCCCAATTTCATCAGGATAAATAACTTCCTTCATCGGATCCCACGTAAACAATAATGACCATTCTTCGCCCAAGTTTATGTCTATAGCGTTATCCTTAGCAGCGGGTTGAAAGACCCTCTTCATATCCCAGTTCAGGTTATTTTCCGAATGTACGTATATGTCACAAACCTCAGAGTTGCCTTTGCTCCGGAACAGGGTATAGCCTGACTCTTTTTTATGGCTACTACAATTGTTGGTGGGTCCATCTCCTTATACATCTTTTCAACTATATGACGATGATCGGCGGGAGTCACAAGGCCTAGTTTCTCCAAGTCTGCAAGCTTGGTATGAGATACCATGCAACCAAAGATATTGCCGGAAGGTCTACAGATCCACCAAGTGAATTGGCCAACATGGCCTAGCTTGCCCATATAATGAAAAACGCTCCTAGTACCCGCTGGCCAAAGACCGGAGATCCAAGGGTTCCATGCAGTCACTTTTAGGTAGAAGTATTTGTCACGTACAAAATACTCTCTTTCCGCAAGTCCGGAGCCCTCTGGAACACGGGAAAACTTGTACATATTCCACAGAACCTCCGTGAAGTCAACGGAAGTGACTTTGTCAAAGAAAGCAGCATGTTCGAATCTATCTGACCTGCAGGATACATGTATTGCCCACTTTTTCATTTTGCCGTAATCTTCGTACCAAAAGTCTTTGGTATCCGGTTCTGGCAAGTAACCGCTGATCACCATCAAAGACACTTTCTTCAAAAGCTCTTTAGGAGACGCGCCATCCCCGAACTCGTTCCTTTCTGCGTTGTCGTCTTTTGCAGCACAATATGGAAAGCTTGCCAATGGATCGAATAACTCAGAGAGCTGGTCTGCTCGAACAAGCCCCCTGCCCATTCGTCCTAAGGATCTCTCAGCCTTGATCCATACCCTTTTCTCTAGCTCGTTGTTGGATTGGTTTATGTGCGTCGAAAGAGCTAATACTGGAAAGTATGCGTAAGGAATGAGGCCTGCGTTATACCATCCGAGTTCATTTTCCTTTCCCTTCAGTCGGGCCGAGAGGATCTGATCGCACCAGAGCAGGATCTGTGAATGTTCCGGGAGCATGTCCAGATCCCCCTTATAGTGCTTGAGATTGTCAATAGCTTTCTCTAGAAGCTTTTGATTACGATCGGACATCTTAGAAACCTTATTTCTCCCATGCTTGCCCCAACGAGTCTTCTCTTCATGCCTATAAGAAATTGCAATGACCGTCACTCTCTTCATGTTTAACAAGTCGTCCACCGTCCCCTCAAAGCAGCATTTATTACTTTTTGGAACACGCTCCCAGTCACTGATTAGTTGGCGCACGTTCTCTGCATCTGGCGATATTGGACGCGAAAGTCCCTGACGGGCGCATAGAATGCCCTTTCTGCCCAAGTCAGCACATATTCGGAGGATGTGTAGTGAGGAGCCGGGATAGTCCAGTATGCTGAACTTCTTCTTCTCCGCAAAACTCTTCTGATTATTCCATATCTGAAACGCTTGTTGCCTTTCCATAGTGGTGATCAGTGCAACTGCTTCGGAGTTTCATTGATCCACTTCTTATGACCGCACCGCCAAGAAGGCGTAGAACTTCGTTACCATGCTTTATGGAATGGATTGGCACTGGTTACACGCCTAGCTTGTTGGAAAAAGTGTAACCAGATTTTTAGTTTTCTGTTTACACATCCGTTCATAACATGAACTTGGAGATTTGTTTGTAATAACAAGGGGTAGGAGGACTGTGGGGTTGTATACACGTAAACAAGGTTTCCTCCAAGAGTTTTGAGGTTAAATCCAAGAGAATCCATTTGCCAGTGTTATGCGTTAGAGGGTTAAGGATTCAGTACTCCCTCAAATTGGGAAGCATCCACGTTAGGCATAGCTGCTGGCATTCAGACTCATTTTTCCAGGCTGCGAATACCTGACGCTTCGTACTTGATAATTTTCGAGATCCCTGCACCATCATGTCGATAAGTCACATTCATGCGCGAAATGGCAAAGGAGTTGTACTTGTTGGTGAGAGGGAGGTACTACCCGTGAGGGTATATGTCTTCCTTCATGTACAACGATGAGGATAGGTGCACGGCAGCAAAGCAAGCACAACTCGCAGAGCGGTTTATAACACTCTTTGTCTACCTTGAATCATTCGCAGCGCTCTTACCTCATCTCAAATTCGAACGATGGCATTCGTGCAATTTCTTCTCGCTTTCAGCCTCTCGCAGTGACTAACTTTATCTACTGGGCGCACCACTGAATGAAACGGTGTCGTTACGAAGGCCACCTCTCACCAGCTTGACTGGGTACCGTTGGTACGTCTACTGTACTCTCGGCCGAGGCGTCCAACTCATACAATGATTGGCGTTTGTATACGTGTACTACGGGCAACGTGTGATGCTGGTCTACGTGTTGCGAAGTGTTTTCTGTAGTGCTGGGTAAAGTTTACAGTACCGTCGGTATCTTCGAAAAACTACAGTAAGAGCATCCCTATCAGCCTTGCCAAATAGCTAAAAATCTATATTTATGGCTTTGGCATGGCTTTTTGCAACCCTATCAGACGAGCTAAAGCCAAAAATTTTGGCTTTCAAGCTATTTGAAATGCCAAAAGGGATGAGATTTGGCTTTCAGTTTAGCTTGAAAGCCAAACAGAAGAACGAATCAAAACTGGCCACGTCGCGCGCGCTGTAGTCATTTTGGCGCCAACTTCAAACGCAAAGATGGCACTCTTCCATGGTTTGACTTCATTGAAGTTCTCAGTGACTGCTGTAGTACTTCGACCACTGCTGTTGCGCTACGGACTGCACAGTGCTCATCGTCACTAAAAATGTTTACCTCTTCGTCGGAAGACGTATCGGTCATCACAGCCAGAGTTGTGCAAGAGAGTAGATACAGCATATTGCTGTATCTACGGGGATGCTCGTACTCTCGTTGTTTGGCTTTTGGCTGATAGGGGTGCCTTGCCAAAAGCCAAATCTGGATTTGGCTTTTTGGCATTTTAGCTTCGAAATATGGCTTGACTGATAGGGGTGCTCTAAGGTTACCTTCGGGAACTCGGTTCATGTTCTTCATCGCGTGCGGAAGTGCTCTCGTAGGTCTACACCTAGCTCGAAGTAACCGAAAAGCCTCCCTAAACTTGCCAAGGTGTCCGCATTTAGAGAAAAGAGCCTCTCGCAACAAAGTCGCAAAGCTCTAATAGAGTGCTTCACTTCCATAACGGAACAATTATATCATCTTCCCTAACCTTTATGAAAGCCGTACAGTTTTGTATTGCCAAAGAAAACTGTTCAGTATTTCGCAGTCGACAAAGACCAGCATTTGTTTCAGATCTGAATTTCTTCAATATATGAATAGAAATGGGAGATAGTAGCAGAAAAGTGGATCCATGGGAAGACGATTTCGCAAATGTCCAAATTAAGCGTCGAGGAACATGTGCATATACTTTGTGAGCGAAGGTAGTTGCTCTTTCGTTCTTTAATGGAGTTACCATTAGCTTGAAAAGGGATATAGAAACCTACGACTTGGATACATTTGTGCTTGGCTTAGAATTACTCTTAATAATTCCCATGCCCATTTTGCCGTCTTTGGATTGCACCCTTTACTTTTGTTGCAGACTTGGGTCACAAATCATGTTTCTCCCGCAATCTCTATTGAAATCCCGTCGAGGTCTGGGGGTTGGAGATGAAGATCGACTCGGAGAAGCGCACGGGCAAGAAGACCTCTCCGTGTGCCGCAGAAGTCGTTCCCGTACGCACAACATTTTACGCGTCTGCGTTCCGTCGTGCTCCATGTGCGCACAGATTACATTCCCCCCTTCATGACGATAGGTCTCAGTGAATCCTGAAGACAATTCGTGCGCGGATTGCAGCAAACGGAGCACTTCCAAAGCAGGAGAAGAGCGGGCAACAGAATGCAACAGAACGTCCAGATCTCCATTGGTAGCTTTCAGCAGAGAAGAAGGGATTTTAACGGACTTCGGGGTGGGTTCAACCTTTGCTCCAGATGTGAAACAAAGCATGAGGGCGAGCATGACATGTACGAGATAGAACGCTTGCATTTTCATGATGAAGGCCTTGACGATGATTGCTGCAATGAATGTTTCACAAATGCTTTGGAGCTGCTGGGATCCAACTTCCTTCCTCTGCCCTACCGAAACCGAATTTTATAGAAATCTGAATGACGGCGAAGCACTTACAACGGAGCAGAAATCAACTTTTCGCACAAATTTCTACCTTTTAAGCTGCCTTTCTCCGGAATCATTTACTATAAACTACTGTTTCTCTTTTAGATGGGGGTGACGTGTACTTTCCGGGGGCAGCTGTACGTCTGCCATGATTTCAAATATCGATATGGACATGTTTTAAAGCTTTCTGATTAAGAGGAGTATGGGCCATTCGTTGGTTGTAATAAACTCTTCTACTGCTTAATTGGCATATCCTCACATCATTCTGGTCCCCATATTTGGTAGTCCTACAAGGTTAATACAACAAAATGGGAAGCTGCAAATCAACTATGGGTTCTTGTTCAGAGTCGTGCATCTCAATGTTTCATTTTTCCAAAAGCTGTGAGCACTTGTTCCATGAAGACAAAGCGAGAAGGAGATTTAATCGTTCACAGTCCATCTAACAGCAGTAAGTGCGAATCAAGTATTACTATCTTCACTTCAAGGGTACTTCAAAACTTGCGCTGCAGCACAAAGAACAGTTCATGGTTGCTCATGAAGGCTGCTAGCACTCATTCGATATCGTACACGAATTGAGCATATGTGTTTCTACAAGGGTGCCAGTAGGAAAGGTTCTGAAACATGGAGTGCGCGACTACCATGTGGCATAGAATCGAAAGCCTGTTTCGTGCCCGTTCTCTCTGCTTATACCATTGCATTATCGGGTAGAAAAGAACAAGTAAGAACCAGCAACAGCGCAACAACACCGCTGGCGCCCCAGAATTACCGGCCGCAAGATAAGAAAGCTACTCGTACCGCATGGAACAATCATATAGCATTTACGCAGTGTCTACAAACACCATATAGGCATAAAGTGTAGAGCAAGGCGAGCTCTCATAGCCTCTAGTTTTGTTGAACGGTGCGAGTGCGGGAAACGGTGCGCTTGTTGGAATCAGGCGATACCGACTAGTAAGAAGGCCGTTTATGACGACAATCTACTGTTAAGTTGCCATGCCTACAAGCAAGTTTCTACAGGGTACGCGTTCCCTATACAAATGTATTTATAGCAAAGCTCCTAATCACAAACGGGCTGAGCTGAATTTGAGCTAATCAAGGAGTTTTATCAAAGCAAAACCTATTTTTGTGAGATGAAGAAGCTAGCTCTCTTTAGTTTTGCTTTGCGAGCTCGATCTTGGTTTGCTTAAATATCTACTGGAGAGAGCGGGAAATAGGGATCGCTTTGAAACCGAGTTAATCCAAACAGTCAGCGGATTAAACTAGAGTACTTTTAACCCGAAAAGCTGTTATCGCCTCAGCTCTCGGCCACAATAAGGATCAATAATGATAGGCGATATTTCTATAAAAGACTATCGTATTTTTCATTCTCCATGCTAAAGTAGCCTTCATATATTTCATACTCTTTAGTTTTTAATCTAAATGTAGAAGTTTTCCAGTTTCGTTTTGGAAAAACTGTAATTGTTTCCTCTATTCTTTAAAAATATGGCACACTTTTTTCTAGTTATTACTTCATTTATGATGGAGACAGTTTCAACTATTCATGATAACTTACGATGAAACCTTTACTTTAGTGTTTAGGCACATACATATCCATATTTTATAATACTAACATTCTTATAGCTTATATAAAAGGTAACGAACTCATATTTCCCATAGACCGTGCATCCGAGACACAAAATAGATGTATCTGTAATGCAACAAGCATTTTTACGCAATAAAAGACAGTATTTTCTCCAGAGAAACTTCAATACGATTTTATTACAGAATTGTACCTCCCTCAGGCAACAACGAATTTTTCTGTATTATTAACGTCAACAAATGATTCCTCCATTTCCAAATACACGACTTCGGCATCATCAGTGAGCCACCCAAGATTTTTTGTTGCCAGTAAACGAGTTTGAACAGTAAATGGAAAAACAGTTCTGGCCGTCGAGTATATATTATCGGTTGCTCTCAGTCAAAATTTCTTCAAGGCACTATGAAACCTACAAAACTTAAGATGGTTGTTCTTCAATTTCCCTGACGTTAACCAAATTTTGGGCAGAAAATCCATTTCTAACAATAGTTTCGGCCAACAAACCCGCAGTTCGGGAACATCATTGCATTCAACTATATGCAAGGCAAACTCGTCTTGACTTACTTCAGAAGGCAGTACAATTACGCACATTAGCATCTTGCGAGTTTTCAACGGATCCATCCATTGGAAAAGAACATAAAACAGCCTAAACTCGTTTTAATTGAGAACAATATTTAAGCCTTCTCTTCCAGTCGTGTCTACTATTTTTCTGTATAGATCGTATCTTCTACAATGATGCACTCATCTTGGCCAATATTGTTGGTGCATCTAAGTTTTAACTGCTCTAAAACGTGTTTTTGTAGTACAATGAGACCTCAATGGGTTGTTGTCACGTGAGCCTACTGGTGCGAATTGCTGACTGCACTGTATCCAATTTGTATTCTGTATTTTATATTTTATATTTTATAATTTATTGTTTAAGATAGCTTAGCATTGCTGGCTCATGACAGTAGGTCATGGGTGCAGCCGATAACTTCATGCTTACATGGGAGATCGGCGTCGGTGCACCTTGTATATATTGCGGTGCACCTCGCCTTCTCCCTTGGATATTATAAAGTCAGGCACCACTAGGGCAGTAACTATACCATCTTAGTCACTTACTACTCTATTACTATTCAGGTTTTACCGCGCGTCAACGTCTATTACCGTACACCTACACGGTCTAGACTTGTGGCCCCGCCGTCTGCCCCTGCGGATTTCAGGTGCCCTAGTACCATATTGTTGGTGTGCTTTTCTTCTCTAGGTTGAGCTCTCGCGCGTTCTCTCTACCAGGCGGACCCCACACCGTATCGGTATTTGTGCGACATTTTTGGGCCTCTGACCTAGAAGTTTCTTGGTTTTTGTCGTACTTTTCCAGTTGATCAGAACACTTTCGAAAGGATTCCGGAAATCGACACACCTATTTGGTTTCTTAGGAATACTAGCGAAGCAATTGGATACCACTACTGGTCCCTATGGAAGACCTAAAAGGATTACTTGCGGCTCCAGCCGGGCACCTAGCCACAAGGGTTCTGCTGCGGCTTCGGCCGCTAAACACATTCTGAATAATCCCGAGGAGCTGCTTCGGGAACATCGGGCCGGAACCTCAAATGATACGGGCACTCAGACACCGTTGGCTCCAGAACCTACTAAGAAATTGCCGACAACGATTGAGAACCTTTGGCCCCAATTGGGAGATCGAGCGAAAGCTCTTTTTACCGCTACGGTTAATGAATCTATGACCTCAATGGACATGGACACGGTTACCCGCTTGGTGGTTGATCGAGCCTGTAGAGCAATTGCCCTTGGCAGGGACTGAGGGGGTGCCACTCATATATCCGTTGTTATTTTCGGCTGAACTTCCTACTATTATGAAGTCTATTTGCCTATTTGGCCCGGATTAGGGATCCGCCTATGAAGGGTAGGATTGGCGCGACACGTGTGTGCCCGCGCTCGATTACCGGATGCGCCGTTGCAAGTGTGCCACGGAGGTACACGTGGGTAGTGTTGGCCGGCGTGCCGGGTACTTAGATATTTTAGTGATATTTGTCAGCCGTATATAAGTGGCGGCACTTGCCGCCACTGTACGGGAAGTAAACCTCAACGAGGCCTTGGCTCTAGCTTGAGTTCCGCTTGCGCACGGTCTTTTGCCCCATTTCCGGGGAATATCGCCGCTTATCTGGACAAGTTATCCACCTCCGTCACCGAGAAGCACCGATCCGTCGTTACGGCCTCTTATTTATCATTCTTCCATACACTCTTTCTGTTTTCCCGTCTTACGGCTTCGTTACACTTCGCCCTGTTGTACAGGTTTGCCCCTTTTTTGTCTCGGGATTATTCCCAGCTCTCACGAGTCTGTGCTCCGCAGTGCGGCTCATTTTGCTACCTTCTATCTCGTCCCTTTTGCTACGGGATACGCCACACCCAGTGGAATCCATCCTGTTGGCACCCCGATTGCCACCCCCAACCTCCGTCTGTAAGTCAGGAAGAAGCTGCCCGGAGTTACGCCCGGCACGTGTCGGCCTCATCGGAGGGTTCTGCCACTGCTCTGCCCCAATAGGGAGCAAAGCTGAACACCTTGGTTGCGTAGCCGCTGGCGCGGTTTGTGTTCTTTCCTTCTGTTCCCGGCTTTGCCCCACAAGTGGTCTCCCGACTTAGAAACGGCTTTCTGGCTAATATTTGTTGTAGTGGAAACTGGTGCTGTATCCCTCTGCGTGGGGAGAATCCACTTTGCGCCATTGCTGGAAGCGGTAATCGTTCGTTTAAAACTCCCGATTGCTTCGGCGGACAATGACATCTCGCCGTAACAACGGTCGCTCGAAGGCTGGGTCTGCACCTGGCCCAATTGCCGGACCACCGGAATCATCTGGACTGGCTCAGAGCCTCCCGCCTTTACCAACGGATGTACTGAACGTCCCGGGTGATAACGCTCAAGCACCGGCTTCCCGGGGTCCCCGTACCAACAACGGGGCCCCATCAGCTCAAGGAACGGCTAATTCCGCGCAAGCGGCTGAAGCCATGTCGTCGAGGTCCGACGAGTATACCCTCCGTGAGTTAGAGGCACAAGTGCGCGTGATGCAGAACTCTCACGTGGCTCTGATTCACGACATTACGAAACTCCGGCAACGGCTGTACGAAGCCGATGTTCGGGATGTTTCGCAAGACGTCCGTGTCTTACGGTCTGATTTCAACCAGATCATGGAAGACCGAAAGGAATCGGCTGTCCTGCATGAGCAGGCAGCTGATCGCTTAAACCGCTTAGCGGCCCGTCTGGAAACGGTCGAGCACACCATCATCCACGATGCTGTGGCGCCCGGCGTGCCGGTTTCCGAAGGTTTTCGGAAGTCGCACCGCTCCAAAGACCGCCATGCGGGAAAGAAGAGAAAGGTTAAATTGGAACCTGATTCGTCCTCTTCTTCATCCTCTGAGTCTAATGCCCAAGTCAGGGATTCCTCAACCGATTCTTCGGAACGTGAGGACGAGCCCCCACGCTCTCGTGCTACCCGTTCCCGGGCCACCGAGGCCACGCAAGGCGTTGCCCGGAGCCGTTCTAAAGGACGAAAGCACCTTGAACTCAAGGAACTGAAGCCGACGAATTTATTGTATCGGAAGTTGCTGTCGTACCGATATTATCGGCTGGAAGACTCCAGTACAGAAAGGACCCCTCGCGGGACTGGACGAGTGAAAGACCACATCAAGAGGCTGGAGCTCACACTGAAGCCCAATAAGTTCTCTGGGCAGGATCCAATCCTGGTGTTGGACTTTCTCGCCCGATATGTTGGGGAAGCCGATTTACTTCGGATGTCTGAGCCGCAAGCCTACATCGCACTGCCTTACTTTTTAAAAGGTATGGCCGAGGACCAGTACAACTCTGTCCGCGGATCGTCTCGTGCCTCCGAGGGAGGAGTGACCTGTTGGCCAGAGGCTGTACAGTACCTCCTGCGATCCTACGCTACAGGAAACGCAATTCAAGAGGCCATACTCGCATTGCGCGACACGAAGCAAGGACCGGAAGAGACGGAGACCGTTTATTCTACACGGTTGAATAAGGCCTTTCACCGCTGTGGGAACGTCTACTCCGCGGCCGAGCGATGTACCATGTTTGTGGACGGCTTGGTTCCCTCGAGTAGGACTTTGGTAGCCCGTTATCGGGAGAACAAGCGCAAGATCTCCTACTTGGAGCTGGTTCAATTTGCCCAAGCTGAGGGTGATGCGGCACGGGCACGTGCCGGCATTAAGTCTCGCACACGCCGTCTATTCCATCTGGAAGAGAGGGATTTATCACAGCATCAATCGAGGGGTTCAGCCCATGCTAACTACGACAACTTGCACCTAGTGCAGAGTGACCAATCTTTGGCAACGTCGGACCTGCCATCTACGATGGGACCGACAACCGAAGATTCGGATGCTGCTCTGTACGCCGGTAATCATGTTCCGGCATTGCCAGTGCCGCACTCTGGCGGATGCAGAAACTCCCGTCCCGGGTGGAGGGATCCCTACCCCCCGAGACAGGAGCGAAGGCCGTCCAATGCGGATTCTCTTCGCCAGCTCATATGCCATGTTTTCTACAAACCTGGTCATATTGCCCCGAACTGTATGTTACCATTCAGGGAGATGGCAAAAATTGTTCTCCATTATGAGTCGTTGACGCCCGCCGAGCGGGAACGTGTTCCCGACAAATCGTACCTTCGTGCGAAGGCGGATACTCAGCCTGGAAAACAGGAATCTTCACCGCATCATGGTGAAGCAGCAGCCGCATCTGCGAGCCCAACGGTTCCGCAAAATAGCGGCGACGCTCAGAAAAACTGAGCATGGGAGCCTCCTTTGAAAGAGCGGCGCAAACACAGTCGAGCTCAACTGCGCCGGAGGTTGCAAAGCCTCGCTCCCCGGTCACGATCCATACGAGGAAGATGGCCACGACAGACGTGGACTCGGAACATCTCGGTGTTCTCCGTCGCCCGTGGGTACGATCACGCAATTTCCGCGCTCCGGATAGAGTCCTGGTCATGGCGAAACGAAACTACAAAGTTTTCGCCGACCTCGGGATATCCGACCATTATATGGTTTGGCAGTTATCCGTTCTCGACACGGGTGCTGGTCCAAACTTTTTGGTTCAATCGCTTATTCCGCCGCAGTTATTGTCTCAGATTCGGCCGGCCCCGCCGACCGAGATAGTGGATGCAAACAATAGGCCCCTTTCAATCGTGGGAGTAATTGACCTGATTGTCAGGCTTGGCCGTTGCGTTGTCCGCTTGGACTTCATAGTCTGCAAGCGTTTAGCTGCGCCGGTCATACTCGGATGTGATTTCTGCGACCGTTTTGTCGAAGCAATTCGACCACGGAGAAGGACCGTCGAGCTGGAGGACGGCACAACAGTGCCAATTGTTCGGTGACCTTCACGAAAGGCTTTCAAGAAGCAAGTTCCATTGCCAGTGGCCCAGCGGCCAGCGAAATCGCACCGTTCGTCTACGAAGCTCCGAGTAGCTCGGTCTATTTGCATTCCACCGGAATCCCAGACATGGGTCACGGTCACGTCCCTACAGCACGGCCTGCAAACCGTTCAGCCATTGCCTCTCCTTTACGAAAGGCAGAACGTGGCCCTCGCGAATGGGATTGTACTTGTTGAGTCAGAAAAGCCCTTCAGGGTATTGGTTGCTAATTTCAGCTCCTCCCAACAGAGGTTGGTAAAGAACCAAGTCATTGGTTCCATGTTACCACACCCGGTGGCTATTGTACCCACACAGGTCTCTACCGCCGAGGTTCTCGGAATTCTCGAAGCTGAGGAGGGAGAGGGGAAGTGCGCTGACACAACCGTACCAAAGACTTCGTCGGGAGACGCTGCGCCGAACTCGTCGGGTAAAGAATTGTTGAACTCGTCGAAAGAAGCAACGCCGACACTGTCGGAAGGAAGGCCAGAATCACCTGGATCTGAGAAGAAGGACCCCGTACAGGAGCTCGAGTCTCTAGACTTTAACCATGTCCCAGAGTCTCACCGTGAGAAGTTACGGGAAATGCTACGTGAGTTCACCCCCATGTGGGACGGTTCCCTTGGGAAAATTGGGATCACCGAACATCGGATAGATTTGATGCCGAACACTCGGCCAATCTCGCAACACCCCTTCAGGGCAGGACCGACAGCTCGGGAAGAAGAAAAGACTCAAGTCGAGAAGATGCTCCGCGCCGGAGTCATTGAACCGGCCCAGTCGCCATGGGCCTCGCCCGTGGTGCTCGCTCCCAAACCAGATGGGTCTTGGCGTTTTTGTATCGATTACCGCAAGCTTAACGCGGCTACCGTCAAGGAGGTGTATCCCATCCCGAGGATGGACGAATGTATCGATTCGCTCGGAAGCGCAAAGGTGTTAACGACCCTCGACGCGAACTGGGGATATTGGCAAGTCCCAGTTAGGGCAGAGGGCCGTGATAAAACGGCGTTTGTATGTCATCAAGGACTATACCGATTCAACCGGATGCCCTTCGGGCTCACGAACGCCCCTGCCACTTTCCAAAGAGCAGTGGACATTTTGCTTGCCCGCTTTAAGTGGAAAACGTGCCTGGTATACCTGGATGACATCATTGTGTTCTCCAGTAACCTGGACGAGCACGTGACCCACGTTCGGGAGGTGATGCGAGTCCTACGAGAGGCAGGCATCACACTGAAGTTGAAGAAGTGCGAGTTCTTTACCGATACCGTGAAATATCTCGGCCACATAATCCGTCCGGGACGGCTATCGATTGACGCTGTACGTGTCCGGTCCCTCAAGGAGACCAAATACCCACGGACTCAGACGGAACTCCGATCCTTCCTCGGCCTTTGCAATGTCTACCGCCGTTTTATTCCGCACTTCGCGGATATAGCATCTCCATTGAATGAACTCTTGCGAGAGGGACAGCCAGTGAAACTGGAACCATTCGATGACCGTAAGGCAACGGCATTCTCATCGCTCATTGATGCAGTAACTTCGCCGCCAATTCTTTCCCTGCGGAAACTCGGATTGCCCTATGCCATCGATACGGATGCCAGCAATTTCCAGATCGGCTGTGCCCTGTTTCAGACCACGGAGAGTGGCGAACGACTTCCAATTGGTTTTTGGTCTCGAAGCCTTAACGTTCATGAAAGGAATTACTCGGTACCCGAGAAAGAATGCTTAGCAGTAGTCTGGGCTCTCCAGACGCTGCGACCGTACCTCATGGGAGGACATTTTACCGTTCATACCGACCATTCGGCTCTGCGATGGCTTCTCTCGATTGCGGAGCCCTCTGGCTGCTTGATGCGGTGGAGGCTAAGATTATCGGAGTTCAACTTCGACGTGCAGTACAAGAAGGGAATCCTGAACACTCAGGCTGATGCACTTTCCCGCTTACCGACTGCGGCCGAAGCTGAGCCAGTCGATGATCTGGAAATACCCTGTTTCTTTATGGAGGACGACGAAGACGAAGATTTGGAGGGATGGGACGTCTATGACGCTGTCTTAGCCGTTTCAGATACGGAGCCAGTACCGGGAGCATTCGTGCCGATAACACCGGAAGAACTGATCCGGGAACAGTATACAGACCCGTTCTGCAGTAGGGTGCGCGCCCGTCTGAACGGTGGAGCTCAACTGCCTTTTGTCATGAACGACCAAGGATTCTTGGTTCGAACGGTTACTGACCGACCACAGATTGTGGTACCTCACTCGCTTCAATCTCGAGTCTTGCATTTGTCGCATTACGCGAAGTTGTCGGCCCACCCTGGTGGAAGGAAGTTGTACTACACCCTTAGGAAGGACTTCTATTGGCCAGCTATGGCATTCGATGCGTACGCCACTGCTCGTGGATGCTCTGGTTGTGCAAAGAACCGCGTCAAACTGCGGAAATACTCCAAACAGTTGGTACTCTCCCCCGCAAGGGCCCCACTTGAGTTCGTGGCGATTGACATACTCGGTGAGTTAATTCGGACTCGCCGAGGTAATCGGTTTCTACTCGTCATAACCGACCGCTTTTCGAAGCTCGTGCGGACAGTTCCGCTGACGAAGATCACCGCCAGTGCGGTCGCGCAAGCGTTCGTAACCCACTGGGTGTTTGTCTACGGACCGCCGATTGATTTACTATCGGATAATGGGTCGCAATTCTCTGCGAAGTTCTTCCAGGACGTGTGTCGAATACTGGACATCAAGAACTGGTTTACTACGACCTACCATCCGCAAAGTAACGGCCAGGTGGAGCGCTTCAATCGTACCATGCTGAATGCGCTGCGAACCTTTGTCGCCGACCACCCGTCGGAATGGGATCTCTACACCGATGCGGTGACCTATGCCTACAACACGCAGATACATCGCACTACCCAGATCTCTCCGTTCGAACTGGTCTTATCACGTGTTCCACCATCGGTGGCTGTCGAGCCCCAACCTACGCTGGATAAATTCCCTTCACCCCGCCTATACAGGGACGCCTGGAAGCGCTGACTGAAACAAATTACTCCCGTAGTTGGGCAGCAAATTGCTAAGGCACAAGCCGCCTACAAGCGGAATTTCGACGCACGTCTGCGAAAGCAGGCCCCACCGATAAAGGAAGGTGGCTATGTCTTTCTCCGGAAAGAATACTACAATCCGGAAAAAGAAAAACGGCACAAGCTTTCTCCGATCGCGGACGGCCCCTACAGGGTCATCTCTGTCACCGATAGTACGGTTGTCCTTAACATCAAGAGAGAGCACGAACGCCTCTCGCGTGATCGCGTTACGCCGGCACCATCGCCAGAACCTCCCGTACACAAAGGTCATCAAGGACCGACAACATCGGATACTAACCCACCCGGCCTGTCAATCCTACCGCACGCAACGCGCGGCTTGGCCGACCTTCCTATGGAAGCGGAACATACCCCCAAAGTTGGGCAAGACGCGTATGTGCAAACACGCGTCGCGCCCACTACTGGGATTATCGCTCCGGGCCCCACCGCTCCCGCTGAGGAGGGGGAGGGAGACGCTCATTTTAGTTACACTGCTGCTCCGCAGTCTACGCCGTCGCAAACGGATAGTACAACCGCGCAAGGCACCGTCGGGGACGGAGTGAGTGAAGCCTTGCCGTCGCGGACGGGAAGCGAATGGACGTGTGACGGTAAGCGCCCCGCTGACGGCCCAATGCCAGGGAATGCAGAGTTACCGCCTTCGTCTTCGCCGCTGCAAGCGGACTGCCTGCGTAGAAATGTTACGCCCAGACGGGATGCGCATCCGGAGACACCGGGCCACAACGTGGAAGGTATCGCTGGCGCAATACCGTCACTGACGGAGGACGCGCAGGCCTGCAACAGCAGCGGCGCTATTCAAAGCCCAAAGTCCGGGAACACGCACGGAGACGCACCACCACTGCGGAATGAAGACGAGACGAATGTTGCCCCGTCAGCGGAGAAGACCGACCACTCGGAAAAGACATTGGTTGTGAGAGACCGTGCCGTGACAGCAGACCCAAGCTTGGGAAGGGCAATCGACTTATTCGATGACGGTGCCGGAACGGCAGAGCACGCGGCCATACCAGTACAGGTGGACACCACTCTAGGTGGACAGAAGCCAAGTAAGTTGGACGCGCGCACGGCGCGACACGCGCCACGCACCGTGGGTAAACCGCCTCCCTTGAAGGATGACTATGCACATGACAGTGCACGCCGTGGGCACACGCGTGCCACGGAGAGTGACGAGCCGTCAAAAAACGGTAGTTCCGTAATTGAGACGGCTCACCACGGCACCACGACGGTTGGAGCCACACGCACCGCTGTGGGCGGCGAACCGTCAGCAACGCACGTGACAGAGCACCGCTCGCGAGACCCCCGTACGGAGGATTGCCGCCCGTCGATCGGGACGATCTCGCTGGAACACCGGAAGCTCACAGTCCGCCCAGATGCGCCCCCGCAACAGCTCCACAAACAAGTGGCTTCAGACCCCGCCCCAGAGAGTGTAACTCTCCGAGAACCCCCTTGGGGAGCGCAACCGAGACCTGGGATACAGAATGCATTGCCGATGAGACGGAAGTCGAAGGCAATCGCCCGCATAAGCCACGAAAGTGGAGGAGCAATCCGCCACTCAACGGAAGAATGTTCGACCGCCAGGGATGAGGAATCACTGGTCAAGCCGCCAGAGCGGAGTGTCTACGAACGCGAGTTCGTAGTGGACCGTATAGTGAGGCACGGCCAAGACTCTACTGGAGAGCTGGTATATCAAGTCCGTTGGTACGGCTACCCCCCTTCGGAGGACACACAGGAACCTATCGAGCACCTGCCTCGCTCGAAGGTACTTCAATACCACCGGAGGACCGGCACGCCGCCACCGGGCTCGCTCGACAAAGCCCAAGTGGGTTAGCGCCCACACTAGCTACGCCGCTCACGCGGAACATTTGCCGCTTCTGCGGACAAGCCACTATACAGTGGAATAGAAGAAGGAGACGAAGAAGAAGCCTAAGAAGAGGAAGTCGAAGAACAGGAATTTGCCGCTTCAAGCGGAATACCTCCCTTAGATAAGGAACAGGCGCCCCTCGCGGGGTGCTGCCCCCTGAGGAGGGGGAGGGATGAAGAGAATTTGCTAAAAGCCGGTAGCAACCGGAAACATTTAATGATAGGGCGAAGAGATATTGGTATCTATGGAGTTCGTTCACACGCCGGACGGTCCGGAACCGGACCCACGACCTTGGGCGAACCACTGAGCCACAAGGCCCTGCAGCTGCGCCAAGTCGGTCACCGTGTCAGACACGGGCACACCCATGCCGCGAAGGAAACTGCGGATGACGATCGCCTGGGGGTCAGTACTCGAACCGGCCCCGCCCGCAGAAGCGGAGGCCTGCCACGCGCCAACCGAGTTGTGCGTACCCTGCACTACCGCATCAGCGGATCCGCCGTCATCTCCGGTTACGTCGATCACGTCGATCTGCTGGTCCGCTCCCTGGTCCATAGGGCTCCCTGCCTCATCAAGGTTCTCGTCCTCCTCGTCGTCGACGAAGACGAACCCACGAGGATGGCCCTCCGGGATGCTCCGCTCGATCTGACGCCGCTCCCGCGCCTCGGCGGCTGTGACTATCTCCCATTCCTATAGGTCGAAGTATACAAAGTCGCCGGCGTTGACGGCGCGTCCGGGAGACCGGTCTGTAACCCGACGGATACCCTCGGAGACCTGACTAGCAGGCACGGAGTCCCACTCGACACCGTCGATGACCTCCACCAAGCACACCACCTCCCGCGCGTTGCGGACGGATCCGAGCACATCGGTGGGGTCCAAATTCCGAATGGATCGGCGAATCATCTCCGGCACAAACCAAAGCCGGTAATGATCATACGCCTCCCAGAAGAGGAAAGCCGCGACACGGACAGTCCATTCGGTGGCAAGGATGCTCAAAAGGCCGCGCGGCGGATTCTTCATGTAGTACGACCCGACGTATGTCAGGCATGGGGGGAGCTCTACATGGCACCCTCGAGGGACCTCGACCGCAGACCAGAACAATGGCAGCGGAACGTATCGCCCTTGACGGGAACGCGCCGCGATTCGCTCAACCTCCGAGCATTGGTACGGCACCAGAACCCCGAAGCGGGATCGCCACTTCCTCTCGTGACGGAGGCCTTCGAAGAACTCGCGCTGCGACGACTTTCGGAGGTACCGGAACTCGGCCCGAAGAATCGGACGAGCCCACAGGATGAGATCCTGGTGGGGCTGGACGACATCCGCATAGCGGTCAATCTCGTCGAAGGCAACAGCCAGTCGATCTCCGTACTCAACCTCGCCGAACGTACGGTAGTAGGCCACGTCAAACCCGTAATGGGACGGAACCGGATGCTCGTTCGGCGCCCGGAAATGTCGCGCATACCCAATGCGGGCAATCTCCCGGCGAGCGAACGCCTGGCTCTCGCTTCTCGTATACCAGAGACAATTTGGATGGACCGTGATACGGGCGAGCCAGTCCCATGAGCGGATGACGCTGACGGGAAGCCCTCCGGGGAGATTACCGTCAATGGCGCAGGAGTTGATCAACGCTTCATTCCGAACGGCTTCGGCATTGAACCACGGGGCTTGTGCAAACAGGCCGCTATGGCGGTGAGGATCGCGTACGCGGAGACTCCCAATACTGGGTCATCCTCCCGTATTTGTCGGCACGCTAGCATGGAACCAATCCCACACGGGAGCTGGATCCGGAGTCACTGCGGTCGCAACGGACGCCGCGCCGGAAGCGGAAGCCCCCGACGATTGAGGCAAGGATACCGACCGGAACCGCGGTCCGGCAGCGGTCATTCGCGCAGTCCCGACTGGGAGAGCGCCGGGATTACCGGAGGTGTCGTTGTTATTGGTAGGCATCGCTGTGTCGATGAGAGTCGAAGGTGTCAAGTATGGTACGAGGGCCAAGTTGTTGGAGTCCGAGTGGTCGTTAGGCTCACCGCCGGAGTCCGGATTATATAGGCCCATGATGGGAGGTGAGAAGCCGAACGAGTCGGAAGTTTCAGCCTGAGAAGGGGGAGATGTAGAGCAATTGCCCTTGGCAGGGACTGAGGGGGTGCCACTCATATATCCGTTGTTATTTTCAACTGAACTTCCTACTATTATGAAGTCTATTTGCCTATTTGGCCCGGATTAGGGATCCGCCTATGAAGGGTAGGATTGGCGCGACACGTGTGTGCCCGCGCTCGATTACCGGATGCGCCGTTGCAAGTGTGCCACGGAGGTACACGTGGGTAGTGTTGGCCGGCGTGCCGGGTACTTAGACATTTTAGTGATATTTGTCAGCCGTATATAAGTGGCGGCACTTGCCGCCACTGTACGGGAAGTAAACCTCAACGAGGCCTTGGCTCTAGATTGAGTTCCGCTTGCGCACGGTCTTTTGCCCCATTTCCGGGGAATACCGCCGCTTATCTGGACAAGTTATCCACCTCCGTCACCGAGAAGCACCGATCCGTCGTTACGGCCTCTTATTTATCATTCTTCCATACACTCTTTCTGTTTTCCCGTCTTACGGCTTCGTTACACTTCGCCCTGTTGTACAGGTTTGCCCCTTTTTTGTCTCGGGATTATTCCCAGCTCTCACGAGTCTGTGCTCCGCAGTGCGGCTCATTTTGCTACCTTCTATCTCGTCCCTTTTGCTACGGGATACGCCACACCCAGTGGAATCCATCCTGTTGGCACCCCGATTGCCACCCCCAACCTCCGTCTGTAAGTCAGGAAGAAGCTGCCTGGAGTTACGCCCGGCACGTGTCGGCCTCATCGGAGGGTTCTGCACTGTTCTGCTCCAATAGGGAGCAAGGCTGAACACCTTGGTGGCGTAGCCGCTGGCGCGGTTTGTGTTCTTTTCTTCCGTTCCCGGCTTTGCCCTACAGAGCCGTGCACAAGCTCTCTCAACGCATACCTAAATTGGTTGAAAGATACCTCTTAATGGGTGCTCTGGAGCATATCTACCGAGTGGTTGAAGACCTTTGGGTTTCTGAAAGAATGGCGGAAGCCAAAACCCCTGGGGTGAATATGGTTCCTCGCATACCACAAGGGATCCCTGCCAGTTCTTCTGCATCAATGAAGCCAATTCTGGCCGATAGTGCGTACCTACAAGGTTTAAGGCAGGGTCAAGGTGGCCATATAGAGATGGGCCCTCGAGACGTGTACTTGCCACCCATTGGAGGTCACGTTCGAAAGGACACCAAGACTGGTGGATCTGAGGACGATTCGTCTGACCCAGAAGAGGGGCGACGAAGAAGAAACCCCAAGGGTAAGGAAAGGAGGAGGAAAAAGGGAAAGAATCGCGGCTACGACTCTGACCCGGAATCTTCGAGCTCCGATACCGATACTGGTTCATCGTCAGATGATGACCGTAAAGGTAGACGCAAGAAGAAACCGAACAGGTTGGCGAAGAAGTCGTCAAAGAGAAACCGTAAAGGTAAAAAGAAACGGTACGAGTCGTCCGACTCGGATTCGGACACCGATACAACCCTAGAGGTGCGTCAGCCCCTGAACGATCTGTTCACCAAAGCGGTTGATTATAGGTCATATCGGTTGAGAAACCGATTCTCTGCTTACACCCCCCAAGAGGTTGCGCAGAAGATCACCAAGCACCATAAGAAGCTCAGCTTCCAGATGGGTGATACTACCTTCACAGGTGATGATCCCATTGCGGTAATTGAGTCTCTACAGAAGTTCAAGATTGCATGTGACCAAAATGGTTTTTCCAAAGGTGCCGCCATGGGGTTATTCCAGTTTTACCTTAAAGGTCAAGCTTACCACTTGCTGCAAGGCAGGCTTCGTGGAAGCACCCTGGCGGTTGATGAAGATGGAACAGAGATGTTAGAGACGTACCCAGAAGTGGTTAATTTCATGTTGGAAACTTACGCTACCGATGAAGTTATCCAAGAAGGTTACGCTGAGGTGCAGGCATATCGCCAACGCTCCAGCCAAACCGAAATGGAATTCTCGTTGGGCCTTTGGAATCTGGCCACCCGATGCGGTAATGTTTTTACCACTAGTAGGTTGAAGTCGTTTTCTGCCGACAATTTCGACAAAGCGATCCGTTCGCAGGTACGCAATTACCTGGCAAACAACCGTAAGGTGGATTATAGCGGGCTTTCCCGTTATGCTCAGGGGCTCGGCGACACTCTCCGTCATGGAAAGAAGCCGTCGGCGGCTCATACCTCAAAGGACACAACCGAAACGGTCAGTATTGGAGCTAGAAGAAAGCACTACCTCAGAGGGTGGTTCGCTCATTCGCGTACCGACAGAGATGGCGGTTCATCTCTAGACTGCGCCGCAGGCTCAGTCACGAGCCACCTCTATTGGTAATTGGTCGTCGACAGTACCACCAGCTTCGGTAAGGTCGCCAACAAGTGCGGCGAGCACTCAACAAACCTCAACGGGTGGTTCGCAAGTATCTTCGTATGCCACGGCACCAATGCGGTTGCCCGACCTACTTCTATGGCAATGCGTGATCCACAGACAGGTGGATTGGTCTGCTGGCTCTGTTTATCGCCAGACCACTTGGCGAACAGATGTGACAAAATACCCCCAGGGGTGCCGGAACATCTGATCAGTGCCAGGCAGCAAAACCACCGTAACCTATATGGATCTGGAAAGAGGGTAAAAGCTCAACCATCACCATCTCAGGTTCATCTCGTCGAGGAAACACCAATCTTGGAGAAGGACAGTCCCGCTCAGGAGGGGCAGGAAAACACCGAATGGTTAGCGCAGGGGCCACCCCTAACCGTGAATTGGAAGGCCCGTCGATACCGGAACGGGAAACCTTAATGGGGAAAAAAGAAGAATCAGATGTACCCAATGTGGTGTGTCTGATGAAGTACAATAACTATAAAGTTAATGCTTCAGTAAGTTTTCTCAATTACCTACAGGTTTCCGTTGCGTGTGTACTCAATACCGGTGCCGGTCCGTATGTGCTAAACGCTCGCGTCATACCCGATGCGGTCTTGCGGAACATTCGGCCTGCCCCGACTATCAACCCACTGGTGGGCACTAACCAGCGCCCACTGCACCTTAGAGGAATGTTGACCACTGTGATACAACTTGGAACCTTGAAGGTGAAGCTCAATTTCTTTGTGGTGGATCGTCTGGCGACAGACTGTATCCTCGGGACCAACTTTATTGACAGACATGTCAAGGCAATTTTGCCAGGGTCCCGAACGGTCGCTCTTCGTCAAGGTGGTCGTATCGCTATACTGGGTAATACGCAGACCAAAAATGGTTGGCGTCAGAAGCCGAGGTCCAATATACCCACCGAAACGGTCTCAAACAAGATACGACTCACCAAATTGGTTTCAATTCCGGCTATGACCCAAATGGTAGTGAATGTCTCATGCGTAGCTCCAGGATTGGTAATGCTACAGAACCATCCTAGGTTGGCAAAAAGACGTCTCGCCTTGATGGCAAACGGGATTATCGATAACATCCCTAATCAATCCTTCAAGGTGTACTTGAGTAACTTTAGCAATCACATTGTTAAGTTACCCAATAATACCACGATTGGAATCACAATGCCGGCACCACAAGGGGTTTTCACGGTCTCAACTAATAGGTGGGGCGAGGTCGCCACTTCTAAGGAAGGGGGAGGAACAGATGAGCCGTACCCTGCATATGCGCCCCCGTTATCGACAAACACCAAAATGGAACAGAAGATCGCCAATCCCTTTAAGGTTGGAGCAGGAAAAGACTATGGAACTGGACCCAGTGCGGAATTGGAGAGAGGAAGTCCAGATCGGTGCGGAGAACCAGGCTCTCCGAGACCGAATCCTCATTCTCTTAAAAGAATTTGAACCCATTTGGTCGGGCCACTTAGGCCAAATTGAGGCTACAGAGCACCGTATTGATATGGTGCCTGGCTGGAAACCCATTTACCAGCAGCCTTACCGAGCAGGTCCAAAAGCCCGCGAGGTTGAGCTCAATGAGGTCGAGAGAATGCTCCGTGAAGGTGTCATAGAACCAGCAAATGCGGACTGGGCCAGCCCTGTGGTTTTCGTCAAAAAGAAGAATGATACCCGTATGCAGTTCTGTGCGGACTACAGAAGACTGAATAGTATGTCCATTAGGAATTCGTACCCAATACCTAGAATGGACGAGTGTATAGATTCGTTGGGCAGCGCCAAGATCTTTACTACGCTCGATGCCAATTGTGGTTATTGGCAGGTACCTTTCAGGGAAGAAGAGAAGGACAAAACTACCTTTACTTGCCACGCTGGGTTATTCCACTTTACGCGTAGGCCCTTTGGGTTGCAAAATGCCCCGGCTACCTTTCAGAAGGCGTTAGATATAATCCTTTCGAAGGTGAAGTGGAGAACCGCTCTGGTATACATCGACGATGTAATCATATATTCCAGAAGGGTAGAGGAACATTTCCACCATGTTAGGGAAGTTTTGAACCTTTTGAGGGAATCTGGAGTAACTTTGAAGCTCCGCCAGTGCGAATTCTTCACCAAAGAGGTAGAATACCTTGGTCATATCATCAGCCCTGGGAGGTTAAAAGTGACGCTGCGGAATACCTGGGCCGTACAGGAGGCGAAGCCACCCACGTCCCAAACGGAAATCCGATCCTTTATAGGTTTGTGCAATGTGTACCGCCGGTTTATCAAGGAATTTGCCAAGATAGCGGCTCCCCTAAACAGGAAGCTACTGAAAGGCCAACCTACAAGGTTTGAATGTCTTACCAATGAAGAGATGGATGCGTTCGAGGCGCTGAAACGCGCGCTCTTGACACCTCCCATCTTGGCATTACCCAAAGCTGGTTTACGATACACGTTGGATACCGACGCCTCGGACGCCCAAATTGGTTGTTGTCTTATGCAGGAGCAAGAAAACGGCGACAAACTACCTATAGGGTACTGGAGCCGTGCTCTGCACGCTGCAGAAAAGAACTACACAACAACCGAAAAGGAATGTCTGGCAGTGGTCTGGAGCATATTGATGCTCCGTCCCTACCTATATGGCGATAAGTTTACGCTTCGAACCGACCATGATGCCCTACGGTGGATACTGGGTCTTGCCGACGCATCAGGCAGACTTGCCCGATTGCGGTTTAGACTTTCAGAGTTCGAGTATGACGTACAGTACCGTCCAGGTATCAAGCACAATGTCGCAGACGCGATGTCTCGCATTACCACATATGGTTTGGACACCGAGCCGGTAGAGGATGATATCCCATGCTTTTCCATCTCTACCAACCTTGATGGTGATACCTTAGAAGGTTACTGGACGTTACCCGAAGAGGATACGTGATTTAGTGATGCCATCGCTCGGGAAATACTCGCCCTCGAGGAAACGGACGTCATGCCGATTACCCGTGACGAATTCCTGAGAGAGCAAGCAAACGATGTTTATTGCCGCTCTCTCATGGACCAAGTAGGTATGAAGGACTCGAACTTTGACGTCGATCGAAATGGTTTCCTGGTGAGGCGAGCTCCTATTGATGGTTCCCTTCACAAGGTGGTGCCCAAGGTGCTACGCCCTCGGGTGCTGTACCTGGCCCACTACCCAAGGCTATCAGGACACCCTGGGGGTACGAGAATGTACTACACCTTGAGGCAAGGGTACTACTGGCCCCATATGGCGAATGATATATATACCTTTGTAGGTCAATGCGAATCTTGCGTACGTACCCGTGGAGGTCTCCGTAAGCACAGGAAATACTTGAAGTTATTCCCTGCAGCGGGTCCTCTCGAGTTCGTTGCAATAGACCTTCTAGGCCCATTCCCAAAAACCACAAGGGGGTATCAGTACATCATCGTAATCACCGACAGGTTCTCGAAGCTCACGCGAGCGATACCCTTGAAGGACACAAAATCTACGACCCTCGCGGTGGCATTCTTGAACAACTGGATCTACCCATATCGTGCACCGCTTTATCTAATTACCGACAATGGTTCGAACTTCGCTTCGAAGTTCTTTGAAGCTGTTTGTAACCTCTTGGGTATCAAGCACTACTTCACTACTGCCTATCATCCACAAACGAATGGGCAAGTCGAGCGCTTTAGCCGAACACTGGTATCTAGGCTGCGACATTATACGAAAGAACACCAAACTGGTTGGGACGAGCTCGTGCAGCCTCTGACGTACGCATATAACCTTCAGGTTCATCGAGCGACGCAAACTACGCCGTTGGATCTGATACTGTCAAGACGCCCATCAGGTATTGTTTTTGAAAGGAAGCCATTCGGACAAGAAGCCGCCGGAGCCCTCACACTGTCACAGGTCAAACGAAATACCCTTTTGAGGTTGAGACGTGCTCTTAAGTATGCTTAGAGCAAGCTCACAGCATCCCAGAAGCGGTACAAGGAGGACTACGACCGAAAGGTAACCCAAGTGGTAATGGCTACGCCGGGTCAATATGTCATATTGACTACCCTCCGAAAGCAGCTAAACCACGACCGGGTGATGAAGCCAATGATGAAGCTATTGATAGAAATATCAATTCTAAGCTTCTTCCGAAATGATCAGGACCTTTCAAGGTAGTTCGGTCAACCGACCACACGGTAACGGTGAACCAAGATGGTGTAGAGACGATCTCTATTGACCGAATTACGGTTGCACCTCGAACGGTTCACTCCAGGAAGAAACGCGGAGAATCCGTGCGTGACCCACAAGCGGTTGCCCTGAGGACTCAGCCCCAGGAAGACGGGACCCCCATCGAGGTTAATGATCACGCACAGGGTGACGACCCAGACTACGTACCACCTGCGGGGAGTACGGTTGCTCCTTCAGAGGAGACACCTACCCCTAGTGGTACCGATGCTCATCTAAACCAAAGTGGTGAAAGGATACCATCTCAGGTCTCTAATGAGTTCCCAGTAGAACGCCTTGTAGGTCACCGCCGTACCCAAGAAGGTCTAAAGTACACAGTACGCTGGTATGGCTGGGGCGCTGACGGTGATACCGCCGAGCCGCCCTCAGCCATACCACACCACTTCCGGGTGAGCCACTGGAACCGCAAGGGAGAGGACATGCCGAATGATGGGTAAACCCTAGAGGTAATGCAGTCCCCTAAGGAAGGGGGAAAAGCATTGTAATGAGGGGCACCAAAGTCGGTTCGGACGCTTACCGGGAGGTTACAACCAGAAGGAAGCCTTCCGCGAGGGTACGTCCAAGGAGCGGTAGCGCTAAAGACGGACGCACCGTTGTACGCGCGCCGTTGCACACGCGCCATGCACGTGCGCGGCACGCGCGCGAACCCGCACTGTGGAAACATTCAAAAAATTGTATCTTTTTATTTGACGAGGCATACGCGCGCTGCTCTTGGCGCGCCGTGTAGAGTAACCGATTCGGTTTACACTATTGTGTGTAGGTAGCGAGCAACGGCATGGTCAAAAAATCTAAGTATTTTGACCGTGCCGCGCTCCCGAATCGGCCATACCCAGCCTCTGAAACCGCTTGGTTCTCGAGATACAGACCAAAAGGGTTTTCTGCGTTTTCACTACCATATGGAGCGGTAATTTTCCGGTCAAATATTTTGATTCGCCTTGCAAGTAACCATTAGGGTGAAACACCGCACGTGCGCCCATGAATAGTGAGAGACCATGCAGAACCATCTAGGTACATTGCTGGCCACTGCGCGCAAGCGCGTGGCACAACATCTGACCTTATGGGAAGGCGAAACCGCTCGCTGCGCCGTACGAAGGCGCATCGGAGTACCAACGTGGTGAACCATACTACGAGCACCAAAATGGCTCAGCTTACCTCCTGGAACTTACCTACAAGGAATTACCCTCCACTTATCGTGGTACGCTTGTCTAAGGAGGGGGGAGGAGAGTTTCAAAACCTAGTTGGAGATGCGCAGAGCTAAGGAAGGGGGGGAGCTGTTTTCGAGCTTCCTCCCTCGCTACGCACTGCACCTCAACGGAAACCGGAACCTAACAGGGAAACGCATAACTTTTAACTTTACTTGAAGAGTAACACCAATAGGGATGCAGAAGCAACGTGGCTCAAGCACAAACCCAAGTGGATACGACAATCAACCTGATGGGTGAGTGGCAAAGTGAGGCCCCGAGGAGCCTCCAGCTGAGGATTTCCGACCCAGAGTGGTGTTTTTATGGGCTCCCGGCCAAGGCTGGAAGAGATGAGCTTGGCGTGGAGCCTGGCTAGGCGCGCTACCATGACCCACGAAGGTACTAGTAGGCACGCTGACGCCTGGCATTACGTCTGGACCCATCGGAGGTGGCGCGTTCGCCTGCGCAACCGACGGAGGTACCGACGACTCGATGTGGAGAGGAGCCTGCGGAGCGGCTAGAAGGCCGGAGTTCAGGCTAGCTCCAAATAGGGGATCCTCCAAAGGGTTTGTAGGCGTCGAACCCATGGCCGTCGCTTGGCCTGCCACCTGGTTGGTATCCATCTGGTAGAGCTCGACCTGGAACCGGTTCCGGAACTCACCAATTTAGGAAAAAGATCGCATGTACTGTGCATGACGAGGCAGGATGCTTTCCAGAAGGGTAAGAGCATCGACCACAGAGGTAGGACCCACCCGCTGGAAGTTCACCACGCAGGCTTGGCGGACCCAAGCCATTAAACCTGAAATGGCCTGGGAGTCCACCTGAGAGGGGACAGGCGCCGCAGCCGCAGCCGTGACACCTCCGAGGATAGCCCGCGGAGGCCCATCAACCCTTGTGGTACTGGGAAGAAGAGGAGTTACACCAGTATGGGCAGGCGTGTTGCGTCCCTCCGGAACGAGAGTAGGTGCTGAAGTGACGACAAGGGTAGCCGCTTGCGATTCCACCACGGTTGGGAAGGGTTCCGCACTCCCTGGCGGTCCCTGATCGGTAGGCGCCCCGGGGTAGCGTTGCTCAGCGCGGGACACGACCTTCCAGGACACGGGATCGAAAACTTCCGACCCCTGCTTGGGTCCCCACAGGAAACTCTCCACTTGGGTAAGCAACGACTCCAGTTGCTCAATGGAGTAATCCGTACCTGCCACAATGGTTCCGAGTCCGAACTGTCGGATGTCGCGAATGACCCTCGGGGGAATGAAGAACATACGACCAGGAGGCTGAACACCGTCACGGTAAATATCGGCTTCACGAGAACGGTAGTCCCAGTCAATACTATCACGGGCGGCCTGCAGAGCCAGGACGGCCACCAGTGCGGCCCACTCCGCGAGGGCAATCGCCCAAATGAGGTAATAACGATCGTGGTTACGGGTGATGTAGCTCCCGAAATAGGCCAATACCGGTGGAGTTGGGACGCTAAGCGACATCGGAACCTCATAGGCATTCCACCACTCAGGTCGGGCCACATACCGAGAGGTTCTTCCCTTATTAGGTTGTGAGAAAAACTCCACATTATGGAACCCATGCATGACGCGGTTGAAGCTGGACTGGGTTCGAATGCGAGCCTCGGTGGCAGCATCCACCCCCCACCTACGACGGTTAGCCCAATGGATGGTATTGTAAGGCCTATCGAAGCAAACCAAATGTGGAAAAGCCGGAAGGTACTGCTGCGGAAGGGAGTCGTACTGACAAATCTTCACAACCAGACGTCGGTAGTGATGGAGCTCCGGTTCAATACGAACGTACGGCAGATCGCTGGGATAAAGCGAGTGACTGAAATACCCCATTGGTGTGTGTCGCTGGCGACTATCATAGCACTCCAGCCGACCCTGACGAGGTTGAGATTCTTTATCCCGACGGTGGAGCGTTTGCGGGACGGAGCGGAGACTCTCGCAATCCCAACGAAACAAACCCAAGTAGGTATCCAGAGTCGGACGTCGCAAGACGCCGGGAAGCGATTTGTTCCCCGGCGCCACTGGCCAGTTCCGACGGTACAGCGTCGCTTGCGAAACCATTCTTGGATCAACCCCGAAGGTACCATGTTGGGAAACGTTCCAGTCGGCCGTGGTGAATGTCTCCAAACCATAATAGGAAATTCCACGAGGAATCTCGGGCTCCGGACCATACGGGTCCCGGATCTCTTCGTGAATCCTTTGAGGTTGATGTGAGGGAGACTGAACCGACTGGCTCCGGAAACCAGTTTGGATGCGGGAATGGTACAAAGCAGCACCCCGAGAACCAGACTTGGCAATGCCGCTTCCGCGGCCGCGCGAAGGACCGGCACCGGACATGGTGTGATGAGTACCACGAGGGAGTGGTTGAGACGGCGAGCACTCGACCGCAGGGGTGAACCGAATTGGCTTTTTATCCACAATGGGTGAGTCACTAGAGCTGATGCTCAAAACTTCCACCCGTTCGGGGCCCCATGCTGGTTCAACCATTAAGGGATCGGCATTGGTCGCCGGTGGCGCGCCGTCCATTCGGGTTACCTCTTCCGATTGACCAACATCGGGAACTGACAATTGCCGTGTACCGCTACGGGTGCGAGCCCGCACGCTGGTACCAGGGCTACTCATGTGGTTCAGAGATCGGGGGTCACCATAAACGGATTCAACCTTGTCAGTCGGACGAGAAGCCACGGTGGCGGGAGCCCGCGTAGACAAACCGCAGAGGGGTACGAAGGTAACCAGAAGGGAGAACGGTGGAACAACCTCGAGGGAGTCATCGGCGGTGCCTCGAAGGGACGGAGACGGAACCTGAAATGTACAGTGCGACAAACCGCAACCAAGCGGCGCCAAAATCCTGCACGGTACAGTCCGCACAGGATCGCAAAGCTGCGCCGCGCACCTCAATGGATGCGACGACGCAAAATAGGCGATCGAAGCCCTGAATCCGTTAAGGTGTATGCAGACGCGGGCTGGTAGTCGAACCTCGAAGGCGCACAACGGGCGCGCGTCGCGCCCGAAACCACGAATGGGGAAGGAAAAGCCGCTGACGGTGATGAACCAAATGGTGAACAGGCACGCTCCGTATCGCAGAGCGAACACGACGCACGGTGCGAAATGGCACGAGGACTGCGCCGTTGACCAAGGGGGTACGACGATGCAACCGACTTGGTGAAAGGATCTAGGAGCCCAGAGGGCTTGGCTCAGGGTAGGAAGGGGGTCTGTAGTACAATGACACCTCAATGGGTTGGTGCCACGTGGGCCTACTGGTGCGCCTTGCTGGCTGCACTGCACCCAATTGGTATTTTGCCTTTTATAATTTCTAATTTCTAGTTTATAGTTTAGGATAGCTTAGCATTGCTGGTCCATGACAGTAGGTCATGGGTGCAGCCGATGACGTCATGCCCACATGGGAGATCGGCGTCGGTGCACCTTGTATATATTGCGGTGCACCTCGCCTTCCCCCTTGGGTATTGTAAAGTCAGGCACCACTAGGGCAGTAACCATACCATCTTGGTCACTTGCTACTCTATTACTATTCAGGTTTTACCGCGCGTCGACGTCTACTACCATACACCTACACGGTCTAGACTAGTTGCCCCGCCGTTTGCCCCTGCAGGTTTCAGGTGCCCTACTACCATATTGGTTGTGTGTTTTCCCCCTTTAGGTTGAGCCCTCGCGCGCTTCCTCTACCAGGCGGACCCCACACCTTATCGGTATTTGTACGACAGTTCTGCATACACCTCGAATGTTAGTATAGTGCAGGCAGGCAACGTGAAAAATGGTGCCATCTTGCTTTTGCGCTGATCAGAATTTTTGCGAAGCTGATAGTACTGTGCTCGAAATGTACTGAGCTTATGCTGTTGAAAAATTGGTTCGGACTCCCAAACTTGTTTGGGTTTTTCGCTACAAGTGAGTTCTTCTTTTTCAAATTCCTGGCGGAGCAGTTTCATCGCCGATGAATCCTTGAAAAGCTTTGGCATACCGATGAAGTTTGGGCCTTGAACAAAGAATTGGAGAAGAATGCCGTGCTGATCGAAGCAACAAAAAAGTACAGAGCTCTGATGGCCCTTTATATGCGTCTAGATTTGCAGTAGGGTTTTGGATAGGACAAATTCATTCTACTCTCTAGAGGCATTGTGGTTTGTGGTTTTGTGTGGTTCAAAATGACGCTAATAAAGTAGGTAACTAGTATGAAAGATTAAGGGGTCACAGCCAGATTCGGTGATGGGCCATTCTCAATTCAAATATGGACTGCATTCTACTTTCGAACTGGGCTTTGTCTGGATTCTCCAATCTTGCGGATGGCTTTATCCATAATGTCACAGGTACAATCTTAGTACAAAAGTATAAGGCATGCTCTAGATTAGTATGAGAGGTAATGGTAGAGAGGAATAGCCAAAACGTTTAGAGTTTCTTTTCCCTTCAACATATATCGTTCTTTGTACAAAACAGTGCCTGGCTGAAAAACAAATAGAAGCCGTAATCTCAGCTGCCGCTCTCTCCCAGGATTCGAAAAAATAACCATTTATTTGATAGGAAACATTATACATTACAAAGATTTTGCTTCAAACATTCGACGTCCTTCTTTTTGAAATTACGCCGAAATACTTTGTGAAAATGTTGCGATTCGGGCGTCGAACCTCGATTTTGAATGCTCTATAGCTTTGTTTATTGTACTCGAATATCACTTCTTCTTTTTGACTATCGTTTCGATCGGCTTTCTGTGTTGTTTGATGTCTTCTGAAGTTAAACCGCCGACATATTGCGTCCTTTTTGTAGTGCACAATAGACACCGCAAGGCCACGCACGGTTGCGGAAGTTCCGAGTGTCTCGGTAGACCCTGGCATCGTTGCCAGACGGAAACCGGTCACCCGGGTTGCTGGTCGCATCATGGACGGCGAGGACACGCCATTCGAGGCGGAAATTCCCCAAGTAATGGGTGCGGCTCGCGCTGCACCCAGCACTGCTTGAAGTCCCAACAGGAGCCCGGAGTCAACGGAAGTAACCGTTGGGAACGGATCGCCACGACGCGGCCACTTGGCACGCGCCGGAAAGAACACCCTGTCCAGGGAGGCGGATCGCCCCACGGCGTCCCACGTCCACAGGTCAGTGAAGTCACGTGCAAGCACGGAGGGCGCGCGTGGCACTGCACCACTCGCAACGCAACGTGGGAAAGCCACGACGAGCTCGTCAGAACCACCGTCAGTACGGGTTGAATCACGCAGACTTGCGGTTTGCCCCGAAGCACGCAGACTTGCGGTACGCACACCGGAACACCCACCTCCACGGAGGACCACCCGGTCAACCGCGACGAGCGTATCGATACCCGACTCGAGAAGTTCCCCTTCGCAGGGCGATAAGCGCACAGCTGTGACGAGGACTAGGCAAGGCCGGCAGGTGTACTTACAAGAGTACATCGTCGACCGAATTGTCGGGCATTCCTGGAATCAGGAGGGTATACTACGCTACCACGTCCGTTGGTACGGGTATGATCCGGCTCAGGACACCGCCGAGCCGATCGAGCATCTTCCACGTCAGAGGTGGTTCCGTGTCACCGTCGAGCGGGAACAGCCCCACCAGCTACACTGGGAAGTGCCCAAGTGGGATAATGTGGACACGTCGTGGACGGGAAGAAGGAGAAGAATATTTTCATGCCGTATCGTACGGGAGTGAATCTCACCTGGTGTGAAATCACGTGGCTACACGCGCAACGTGGTCGGAGTCCGACTTTGGTCGTCTTCGATCGCCAGCGGCCGTCTTTCGAACATACCATCCTGATGGGTTCTCATCCAGATCGCTGGTTCGCTCTCATGTTAATGAGCCCGTGAGAGCAAGATTTCCTTTCAGAAGGGTGCGCGTTTTCCGTGCGCACCACGTTGATTCACCGGCGGAAGACCGTTTGTCGCCTACACGCCTCTGGCGGGAATGGTCATTTGTTGATGCTAAGCTATTTTGCTTACCACTTACTGCAAAGTACTGTGGCCTTTATACGCTCTCGTGGTATCTACGTCATCCGAATATTGCGCTGGTATCCATTGGCAGTCGTTTCTGGTTCTGTTCTACTCCTCCCTGATCCGGGCATCTTACCTCTAGAGTATTTTGAGGACGCGTTTTTGCAAAAACCGATAACTCGGAGAATGAGAACCCGTTTCGCAAATGGTTGGGCATCAGGCTATTCGGGATGTGCTTGAACACTTTCGTGAAGACAGATCCCGAGTATCTTGGATGGTTTCCAAGTAATGGAATCGTTTCAATTCGGCCGACTATTTTTAGCTCGAACTGAGACAGGTTGCGCTTTCCACCTTAATGGAGTTCAATCCCAACTTCCTGAGCGTTATTCGAAAGCTCTGGAGTCCGAAAGTTAGCCGACGTACTGGGAGTGGTTCCATAACGTTTGGCTCGGAAGTTATGCGCACTTCAATATTTGCGTTTTCTGTAAACGCCTCCGCGTACTGTGGTCACTGACGAACCGCTTTGAGCGTGGGCTCATGGGACCTAACCCGGATTGTGCTGCCTCAGCGGAGTCCAGTTGGCTACTATGCGGGGCAGGAAGTGGTACAAATGTCTATGAGGGACGCTCAACACCCAAATATTGGGGAACACTGTACTTGTGTCAAACCACTACTGTGGAGCGTTCCGAACTTCATCGGGATATCCCACAACGTGGTCCGCAGATCTGCTGAGCAGGATAGATGCCGCTTTGATAGCGATGAAGGTGGTTGTGAGAACCAGGACGTGGTTGTGGTCGTGGTCGTTTGGATAACTGTCGAACCGCGTTGCGGCGCATCACCGCGAAGCGGAGAGCAATCCCATGCGATGGGTAAGCGGCGGACTATGTGATAGTCTCTGCGCTGCATCTGTCACCTTTGGGACGTGCTTGCGCCTAGGAGGAGGAGATGTAGTGCAACGCCCTACAAGGGATATTTCACCGACTTAGTCGTTTTTCCGCTTGCGCGTGCTGATGGTTACTGCCGCTACACACGTGTTGTGTGCCGCAATGCGGTCCGCATATTGTGCACGGTGCACACGTGCACTCGCGCCGCCGCCCCAATTTGGGTGTGACTAAGGCACGTGTGGAGCTCTTGCAACGGATGGTTGGCACAGAATTGCTGGTAATTTAGATATTTATTTAATAGTTTTTGCCTAGTTGCAGGGAGGTTACTACACTATATAGTGGCTCGGCACTTGGCCATTGCCACTACGTAAACTTCCCCAACCAGGGTTGGCTCTATACTTCTTCGCCTTCGGCGATCATCGACTCCTTCAAGGAGAGAGACTCCGTCGCCTACGGGTAGTGTATCCTCCCTGCGTCACCTAACAGGACCCATTCGTGGGAGTGTTTTCCGCTTGTGTCGCGTTCGACCCTGTACAGGGATAACCCCGGAGTTTACCGTAGCCCTTTTTGCCCTTTCCTCCTTTTCCTTCTTTCCATCCCCCGCTCTCGCGGGTTCCCTTCTCTTTTCCCCACTTCCGTGGACTCGTGCCTCTCTCGAGGGCCCGTTCACCTACACACGTGTTGCCAGCACCGTTCCTTGCTCAACTCTCTAGGCCCGTCGTGACGGCTTGGCCTCGGCTTACACCCGAGTTCGTCGTGCCTTGCCAGAGAGGCTCTGTGTGCTGACTACTCTCCTACGGAGGAAGATCTCGGACGTCTTCGTGGTGTCTTCCCGCCTCTGGCGTTGCACTACACTTTTTACGCCATAATACTTTTTGTCATCGAATGAAAACTACAATGAGGAAGTAGGAAGGAAAAAGATATCTGCGGGATAATTACGGTTAGTTAAAATTAAACACTATCCCAGCTTAGAATCCAAAGCGAAGACGTGCATTAAGTACCTGCATTTAAGATACAAAGTACTTGTCCAAAGATAGTAGTCCTTGAACATAATTCTATTTCCTAACTCGGGACATAACCTCACTTACACTTAAACAAAGCATTCGAAACCAAGTGATAGTTTTTCATGGCCAAGAAGTGAGACCTGAACAGTTTTCCCCATAAAACAGGGGCTCTTGCTTTTCAGTGGTAGGTGTTTCGTTTTCTTCTTCTACATCGATGCTTCTTCTGTTCGCACTTGAGATGCAATGGTGATTGTCGTCAGCGCGGAAGCATTCCAGCACCATGGTAGTAAGTACTTTCGAAATGTTCCTGGCTTGACTCTTTTAACCGCTACTCGCCGTTTTAAGTCACTGTTCGGGGTGGGCTCACATATATGTTCGGTGCTTTGGGATCAAATATTGAAGTTGGGTTTCAATTATGGTGTCACAATAAGTCCTCAACATCTGCTTTGGGGTCTATTATTTCTAAGACAATATTTGTCGGAGCACACAATGTCGGCAATTATTGGGGCCCATGAAAAAACTATACGGATGTGGGTCAGAAGGGTCGTCATCTCAATTTCTAGTCTGAGTCATGTACGTTCAATTGACGTTTAATTTTTGCGTTTTTGTTTTCTAACATGTTTTGTTTAGATAAATCGGCAAAGCAGGTTACCTACAACTCCAGGCAATACAACAAAAATTTATGTTTCAATAGATGCAACTGACTGTCAAATACAAGAGCCGTACCCGTTCAACAGTAAATGGTATTCTCATAAATTTAAATCCGCTGGTTTGAGGTATGAACTCGGAATTTGTATCAAACTGGGTTCTTGGTTTGGGTTCATGAGCCATTCACTTGTGGAGAGTACCCTGACGATAAAATTTTCCAATTTGGTATGAAGCATGCTTTGCTGAATAATGAATTTGTCATCGCCGATGGTGGGTACATGGACGAAAGATTTGTAACACCTGCAGATGCATTGCCGCTTGTTCGTTATAATCAGGCTCTAATTCGAGCCAGCCATGAGACATTAATGAGAAGACTAAAGCAGTTTAATACTTTGCATTATGTCTACAGACACAAATTGGAATTTCATTCTTTCTGTTTTCATGCTGTTGCTCAGATAACATCCATTTCTCTCCATAATGACAGCCCTCTATTTCAACTATAGAATTTCCACAATATTTTTTTTTTCTGATACGCAACATTGGTAAAGTCTGAGCTGTATTAATGTTCATTACATCCTTCCCTGTCAACCAACTACATTTATCAAAAACGAAATGCTTTTGACTTAGTAAAAAATAGAGCATTCACTAACAACAACGAATCATTTAACGGTTGTTGTGTAGAAGTTAGTTATGTCACAATTCTATACTTCTGTACTAACACGCATACAAATTATTGCTTTTTTCAAGAAATTAAGTACAATTTATATGAAAGATTGTTCAAAATTGTGTTGTAGCTCGTTTTGGCTTGTTCTAACGGTTTACTAGCCAGTCTAAGATGATCAACTTCTCTGTTTCTGCTAGTTATTAGAATTTTATTCCTTTTGAACTTGGTGTTTTTATACTCAGTTAACGAATGTTTTGACCTCTGGCTTCTACCAAAAAGCTATACGGTACTGTGGTTGAACAGCTAAACCTTTTTTTCTACAAGAACTCCTGAGTATTACTTTATTGGGTATATTTCCGTTTTTTCTCCTGGATGGTAAACCAAAAGTCGAACGTTAAGGATGCACTAGGAGTTGCCACTCATTGTTCGTAAAAGGTAAGCAGCAACTAGATAGTTCTAAATAGGCTATTTCCCGCTTGCTCCTGTGACTCCAAGCCAAAACGTTGTCACCTGATTTGGTTCGTTCGGTGTGTGTGAGCCTCACGCCTGACCCACACTATACTTGGCGTGTGAATTTAAAGTTGTTCACATTTTATAGGTTAGTATTACAAATAGTGTGGTATAAAATTTGTTATGGTCCACTTCAATATTGATCTCTTCAACGCGAAAAGCGTTGCAGAGATTAATGTGGCCTACATCATTTGCGGCCACCGAGTGTAGCTGTTTGGTGCTCTGGCACATGCAATTGCTCTTACCCATCCAGTTCGAATGCAATGCAGAGGATCGATATCTAAATATGTACTTCGAATCCAACATCACATGCTTGCATCAATAAACGACCGAGGCGGTCCAAACATTTTCATCTCTCAACGTAGCAAAATCACATCTACCTTTGGCACAATGTTTGATTCATGCAATGAGATATTTTTTGGATGGTGATAGAAGCATCAATCCGGGAAAATGCCATCCAATGTCCAAATCATGCTTTGCCACTCCATCTAAAGCACGCCGCATGAGCTTTGCGATTTCGTTTCTGAGAAGCAGACTTTTTTTAAGAGCTTATCATCGTAATAGGATACAAACAAGCCTTAGGAGACAATGATAGCTTTTGACTTGGTCTCCAAGTCCGATGAATTGTTTTGAAGCGTACGTAGAGAACTTGTAAGGTAGTGAAGGTGGAAACGTCTACTTAGTACCCATAGGTTTCATTTAGACATACTTTCTTTCCTGATATGTATATGCTCACCACCTTTCGTGGTTTAAACGATGATGAACACAATATCTTGAACGCCCTTGATCTTCGACTGGTCCTGCGCTTCAGGCTTACGATATAAAATATACAGCTTTGCCATTTTTTTTGTACTGCGTTAATTAACCCTGGGTTTTTCTGCTGGTTTGTTGCGCAACTGGGTGATTTAAGGGGCGTAAATCGAACTTACATGCTACCATATGTAAGGTCGTGAACGTTGGGTAGACTGGTACTGAACATCTCTACCAGAAACGGGACTGACGCACTATCGATGACTAGACTAAGGGTGTTGGTGAGATTCGAAGAAGGACGGAAACAGCGGTTGCACGAAAAAAGAGGAGTATGGCGCGGTTTGCGAACAAAAAGGATAAAGGGCACACCTCGGTAGTCTGGTATTCTCCGTCGGTAGCTCTCGGCGTTCCGCCGAGAGCTTTTATTGTAGTCTGCCCACGACACTCGCTTGGCGCAAAGTAGCCGTACAATGGATCCGAAAGGATTCCATAGTTTCCAGCTATCGTCAATGCTGATCAAAAAATTACATATACAATTTTCTACGCGTAGGATTCCACATCAGTACCGTGTATACTGACTCGGCGCCACGCATTCGTTTATTAGTGTATGAGCTCTGGTGAGCTTTCCAGCGGACCGTAAGCTAGGTAGAAATACTAGGACTACATCCTCCTAGTCTTCAACGCTGTAGTGACGAAATACAACAGCGCCCCATGCGTTTTGACGCGAAAGTAAATGAAACGCAATTAGATGGATGTTGCTACAGCGCGCTGGCGAGTGGTTCCTTCCTTCGAAACCTCAAATAGGTACTCTTCGACCAAAACCAGAACGTCATTTCTAGGCGAGGACAAATCTACCCAGTCCTTTTCTTCTTCGGAAAACCCTTTCTACTTTACAAGTAACTGTACTGTACCACATATGCGACGAATGTCGTCGAAACGGTCAATTACTAGCAGTTCTCCGGCTTGATAGGCAAGATGGTTTCGTAATTCTTCAGTGACTTCAAAGTACTTGTTGCGAAAAATTCTCAGTCTGCGACCATGAACTTCTTCTCGTTTTCCATTCATGAGGTCTTCAATGAGAAATATGTACTCCGACCTGCACTCTGCCACACGATAAGGTCCACGCCACCGCAGCGATGGCTTTCGACTGCGTTCGCGTTGGAGAACACCATGTAGGACGTAGTCCCCTTCGGTAAAGTTGACGGTACGTACGTTTGTCTTCTTGTTATGCGCATCCACAGCTCGCTGAAGTTTCCGCGACGTGTGAATAGCAACATCACGATGCATACTTTATAGAGAGTTCTGTATCTCCTGGATTCTCAAAACTTGGCGAACGCGGACTTCCTCAATGTTTGACACCCGGACAGAATTACGATGGCGGTGTTTGATCAAAGTCAAAGGCGTGTCTTGAGGCAATTTAGTGAACGCCGTAAGAGGGCACTTTTTCCGAGTCTGTCTAGTACCGAATTGTTCAACGTAGACTGAATGATTGGAAGAACACTGGGCCAGCATCTTTGCGGTAGCTGAAACTCCGACAGCAGGGCCCTAGTTGCGCGCAACAGTTCACGACAAACAACTTCGACGGAGCCGTTGTACCAGGGGCAGTAGGCGAGCGTGAAGTGATGTGAGGACTTCAACTTTTGGCGTAGAATTCGGATTAACTCATTTTTGAAATGAGATCCCCGATCCGAGACCCATTTCTTAACAACACCGAATGCTGCAAACCACAGAATTAAAACTTCTGCTGTAGCTTCTGGTGTCGTCTCACTTGTCTCTTTCAACCATACATATCCGCTGTGATCGTCGTTCAGAATGAGGACGTAGCAGTTTCCGTCTTCTCCACTCGACATGTAGCAAAAATCAAAATGCAGCAATTCATTGGGTCCGTCGGCGTGCAGCCCGTGCCCCATGGGACGTGGGACAATGATACCTGTCTTCGTACACAAGCAGTGTAGGCAAGACTGTACAAATGTCTCTACGTCCTTATCCATATTGTTCCAGTAGATATGAGCCTCTATAGTTGCCCTGGTCCCACGCCAGCTACGATGACCTCCAATTCCAGTGTGGGCTGCAATCAGAATAGGTAGCTGAAGTAGGCTGTCGTCCTTCGGTATCCAATGTACCCCTCTACCGTTTGTCCATCCATTATTGGACTTCTTAAATTCTGTACCCGGCTTTGTTGGGGCATTCTCTTTTGCTTGGGTAATGTCCTTCAGAGAAGGCCAATTAAGCTTCGGATCTACTCCAGGGTTGATGGGGGCAAGAAGCAAAAACTTCAGTCGAGGCACACGTTTGGAATTCACCATCGTCTTAGATCTGACAGCCCATCTGGTCAGCATATCTGCCCATACGTTCCAATCACCTGGTAGGTGCTCGATCACGTAGTGGAAAGAACTTAGCTTGATTGCCCACCGCATCAACTTCCTGGCGGTATGACGGGATATGCCAGGGTTCTTACCATAGGTCATACAGATAGACCAAATTGGCGTGATCAGTAAAGATTGATATTTCGTGGCCGACTACTAAGTAGTCAAGTCGACACATAGCCTCGAAAATGGCAAATCCTTCTTTCTCCGGGACGCTACAGTTCGCTGAGGATCCACTGAATGCTCCTGAAAGGAAACACAGTGGCGAATGATCTTGTTGTTCAATATCTCGGCGACGTTGACATCGAGGGACTTGAGTTAATACTGCTGCCCAATGTGTATCTGACGCGTCAGTGAACAGGCACATATCGTGTTCGGCCTTCGGGTGTGCGAGTTTGACCGAAGCACCGAGTTGTTTTTTGACGCTATCGAAAGCAGCGTCATTGTCGTACCAATACCGATAAGGTGTGGGGTCCGCCTGGTAGAGGGAGCGCGCGATGGCTCAACCTAAAGGGGAAAACAGACGACTAATATGGTAGTAGAGCACCTGAAACACGCAGGGGCAAACTGCGGGGCAACTAGTCTAGACGTGTAGGTGTACGGTAGTAGACGTCGACGCGCGGTAAAACCTGAATAGTAATAGAGTAGCAAGTGACCAAGATGGTATAGTTACTGCCCTAGTGGTACCTGACTTTATAATACTCGAGGGGGAAGGCGAGGTGCACCGCAATATATACAAGGTGCACCGACGCCGATCTCTCAGGCGGGCATGACGTCATCGGCTGCACCCATGACCTACTGTCATGGGCCATCAATGCTAAACTATCCTAGACTATAAATTAGAAATTAGAAATTATGAAATACAGAATACCAATTGGGTACAGTGCAGCTAGCAAGGCGCACCAGTAGGCCCACGTGGCACCAAACCATTGAGGTCTTATTGTACTACAGACCCCCTTCCTACCCTGAGGCACGCCCTCGTGGCTCCTAGATCCTCTCACCAAGTTTGGTGGCATTGCCATACCAATTGGGTTCTAGGCACATCGCATTGGTTTTCTTGCGATATGCGCCGCGCTTGTACCACAATAGGGAGCGCTTCTCCGTACCACCATGGTGGGTACCATTTTCATTTCGGAACGCACAACATCTCCCGGCCTCACCTTCATGGACTTCGAAAACCAGTTTGGATTGTGCCCTGGACTTCTTCTGGTTGACGGCAACCGGGCAGAAACAATTGCGATACCATCAGGTTTCTTCACTGACCACTCGTGTATACTCGCAAAAGAACTCGTGTAGATTTCCACCTCTTCCGGGTACCAAAATCCCCTTAAGGGCTTCAGCATTCCCATATTGGTCGTAACCTTCGCATGTTGCTCGCCTGTCTCGGCCGATGACACCATTCAGGTTCGTGCCATTACCAATTTGGACATGACTAGCAGATGAGCCGACCTGTTACCTTTAGGTTTTCCGCAATTCGGGATAAATAGGGGACACTGTCCCTCGTCCGTTGCAGAGAAGCTATACCTCGAAGGTGTCTATTTCCGCCACTGACAGGTGTGGATACCTGCAGTGTGCATGATGCTGACGATTCCCAAGAGGTACACTCTGTCGCGGTGAGTGATGGGCTTGGCACTTCATTCAATACCCCTAAGGTAGATGGATGGCCGCTTCGGTTGGCGTCTGCAGTGTACTGCCACAAAGGGTTCCAGTTTCATGTGCATCAAACCACCCTCCGTGTTAATCATCCATGGCGAGCGCGAAACCTTAACGTGGTCAAAGTAGCACGATAACCATCTAGGAACCATGTTCGTTCTGTCTTCAAATAATACCACATAGGTCTCGATCGGTTTCGTACCTCATAAGGAAACGAACTTTCATGGTAAGCACAAAAACAAGTTCCCTTCTAGACCATCCGAGGTATATTCATGTCCTTTCTGGCCTCGCTCCCATCCCGTAGTGGTCTCCTCCCTCCCTTTATGATTGCGGCATCACCATATAGGTCCTGGGCATGTGCCATTCTTTTGGCCTCCCTGCCCTTCGTTACCATCATGGTCGATTAGGTTGTTCCATAAAGGATCTCGATAGTCCCATACAGGTTCATTTCACGCTCTCTTTCTGATTTCCATAACTTTGAAACACCTTCAAGGTTTCCATCGTACCATAAAGGGCTGCGTAGCAGTACTAATGTCTCCCGCGCAGTTCCATGCTCCACCTTTAAGGTTTATTCCAAACCGCATCAGTCCCCATGGGTGTCGTTCTTCATTACGACGAAGGTTTGGTTCTTCAAAGCCACTATCCGAGTGACGCAATCCTCCGTCGTGTCTCTACTACCATAAACAGCTCAAACCAAATTGGTAGACCTTGCGGTTCACTTCTGGGCGCAGCGAGCGTCACCTAGTACCGATTTGGTAGCTTGGGAGGTGCCGCGCGAGGACGTGCGAGTGCCAGCAATGTACCTGAATGGTTCCGCATGGTCTCTTGGCGCGCATACGCGCACACGCTGCACCAGACCCATGAGGTTCCTTGCAAGGCGAATCAAAAAATTGCACGCCGAAGCTACCCCACCAAACGGTATCAAAAACGACGAAACACCTTTTGGTCCGTATCTCGGGAATCAAGCGGTTTTAGAGGCTGAGAATGGCCGATTCGGGAGCGCGGCACGCCCAAAATATTTAGATTTCTTGACCATGCCGGTGCACGGTCCCTACAGAGATTAGTGTAAACCAAATCGGTTACCCAGCGCGGCGCTCTGCGAATCTGGGGCGCGTCTCTCGCTTATCAAAAAACGTATTTTTTTACTTTCACCACTTGGGTTTGGAGCCATGCGTGCGTGGCGCGTGCCATAAAAGTGCGCGCGCGTGCTGGCCGCGTGCCAGCTTTGGCGTCGCTGCGACGCTGACGCGCAAAGCGCATCCCTCGTCGAGCTTCGTTCGGTACGTCGTCATCGCTAAACCTTCACGGTCTTCCGGCAAACCTTCTTGGTCTCTTCGATGCACTCTGATTAACTTTTCCCAGTTGGTGTTAGCTTCTTCACTAAAGTTATTTAGTTGGATGTTGCAGTTAGCTTCAGTTACCATGTGGGTGCGATGCGCAGCGAATGAGGGAAAGCGCGAAAATAGCCTCCCCCTCCCTAAGAGCTGTGCATCACCTCTAAGGTCTACCCATCGTTCGGCATGTCCTCTTTTTTGCGGTTCCAGTAGCTTACCCTGAAGTGGTGTGGTATGGCTGAGGGCAGCCGGGCGGTATCACCATCGGCGCCCCAGCCATACCAACGTACGGTGTACTTCAGACCATCTGCGGTACGGCGGTGACCTACAAGGCGTTTCACTGGGAACTCATTAGAGACCTGAGATGGTATCCTTTCACCACTTTGGTCTAGATGAGCATCGGTACCACCAGGGGTAGCTGTTTCCTCTGAAGGAGCAACTGTAATCCACGCAGGTGGTACGTAGTCTGGGTCGTCACCCTGTGCGTCATCATTAACCTCGATGATTGTCCCGTCTTCCCGGGGCTGAGTCCTCAGGGCAACCGCGTGTGGGTCACGCGCGGATTCTCCGCGTTCCTTCCTGGACTGAACCGTCCGAGGTGCAACATTGATTCGGTCAATAGAGATCGTATTCTCTACACCATCTTGGTTTACCGTTACCGTGTGGTCGGTCGATCAAACTACCTTGAAAGTTCCTGATCATTTCGGAAGAAGCTTAGAATTCGTATCTCTATCAATAGCTTCACCATCGGCTTTATCACCCAGTCGTGGTTTAGTTCCTTTCGGAGGGTGGTCAATATGACATATTGACCCGGCGTAGCCGTTACCACTTGGGTTACCTTTCGGCCGTAGTCCTCCCTGTACCGCTTCTGGGATGCTGTGAGCTTGCTCTCAGCATACTTGAGAGCACGTCTCAACCTCAAAAGGGTATTCCGTTTGACCTGTGACTGTGTGAGCGCTCCGGCGGCTTCTTGTCCTAATGGGTCCCTTTCAACAACAATACCTGGTCGGTGTCTTGACAGTCCCAGATCGAGCAGCGTAGTTTGCGTCGCTCGATGAACCTGAAGGTTATATGCGTACTTCAAAGACTGCACGAGCTCGTCCCAACCAGTTTGGTGTTCTTCCGTATAGTGTCGCAGCCTAGATATCAGTGTTCGGTTAGAGCGCTCCACTTGCCCATTCGTTTGCGGATGATAGGCAGTAGTGAAGTAGTGCTTAATACCCAAGAGGTTACAAACAGCTTCAAAGAACATCGAAGCTAAGTTCGAACCATTGTCGGTAAGTAGATAAAGCGGTGCACCATACGGGTAGATCCAATTGTTCAAGAATGCCACCGCGAGGGTCGTAGATTTTGTTTCCTTCAAGGGTATCGCTCGCGTGAGCTTTTGAGAACCTGTCGGTGATTACGATGATATACTGACACCCCCTTGTGGTTTTTGGTAATGGGCCTAGAAGGTCTATTGCGACGAACTCGAGAGGACCCGCTGCAGGGAATAACTTCAAGTATTTCCTGTGCTTACGGAGACCTCCACGGGTACGTACGCAAGATTCGTATTGACCTACAAAGGTATATATATCATTCGCCATATGGGGCCAGTAGTACCCTTGCCTCAAGGTGTAGTACATTCTCGTACCTCCAAAGTGTCCTGATAGCCTTTGGTATTGGGCCAGGTACAGCACCCGAGGGCGTAGCACCTTGGGCACCACCTTCTGAAGGGAACCATCAATAGGATCTAGCCTCACCAGGAAACCATCTCGATCGACGTCAAAGTTCGAGTCCTTCATACCTACTTGGTCCATGAGAGAGCGGCAATAAACATCGTTTGATTGCTCTCTCAGGAATTCCTCACGGGTAAACGGCATGACGTCTGTTTCCTCGAGGGCGAGTATTTCCCGAGCGATGGCATCACTAAACCACGTATCCTCTTCGGGTAAAGTCCAGTATCTTTCTAAGGTATCAGCATCACCGCTAGGGTCTGTAGAGATGTTAAAACATGGGATATCATCTTCTACCGGTTCCGTATCCAGACCTTATGTGGTAATGCGAGACATCGCGTCAGCAAAGTTGTGCTTTATACCTGGACGGTACTGTACGTCATACTTGAACTCTGAAAGTCGTAACCGCCATCGGGCAAGTCTGCATGATGCGTCGGCAGGACCCAGTATCCACCGTAGGGCATCATGGTCGGTTCGAAGCGTGAACCTTTCGCCATATAGGTAGGGACGGAGCATCAACATGCTCCAGACCACTGCCAGATATTCCTTTTCGGTTGTTGTGTAGTTCTTTTCTGCAGCGTGCAGAGCACGGCTCTAGTACCCTATAGGTAGTTTGTCGCCGTTTTCTTGCTCCTGCATAAGACAACAACCAATTTGGGCGTCCGAGGCGTCGGTATCCAACCTGTATCGTAAACCAGCTTTGGGTGATGCCAAGATGGGAGGTGTCAAGAGCGCATGTTTCAGCGCCTCGAACGCATCCATCTCGTCATTGGTAAGACATTCAAACCTTGTAGGTTGGCCTTTCAGTAGCTTCCTGTTTAGGGGAGCCGCTATCTTGGCAAATCCCTTGATAAACCGGCGGTACACATTGCAAAAACCTATAAAGGATCGGATTTTCGTTTGGGACGTGGGTGGCTTCGCCTCCTGTACGGCCCGGGTATTCCGCGGCGTCACTTTTAACCTCCCAGGGCTGATGATATGACCAAGGTATTCTACCTCTTTGGTGAAGAATTCGCACTTGCGGAGCTTCAACGTTACTCCAGATTCCCTCAAAAGGTTCAAAAATTCCTTAACATGGTGGAAATGTTCCTCTACCGTTCTGGAATATACGATTACATCGTCGATGTATACCAGAGCGGTTCTTCACTTCACCTTCGAAAGGATTATATCTAACGCCCTCTGAAAGGTAGCCGGGGCATTTTGCAACCCAAAGGGCATACGTGTAGAGCAGAATAACCCAGCGTGGCAAGTAAACGTAGTTTTGTCCTTGTCTTCTTCCCTGATAGGTACCTGCCAATAACCACAATTGGCACCGAGCGTAGTAAAGATCTTGGGGATTCCCAATGAATCTATACACTCGTCCATTCTACGCATTTGGTACGAATCCCTAATGGTCATACTATTCAGTCTTCTGTAGTCCACACAGAACTGCACACGGGTATCATTTTTTTGTGACGAGAACCACAGGGCTGGCCCAGTCCGAATTTAATGGTTCTATGAAACCTTCACGGAGCATTCTCCCGACCTCATTGAGGGCAACTCCACGGGCTTTTGGACTTGTTTAGCAAGTCTGCCGTTAAATGGGTTTCCAGTCATTCACCATTGAAATACGGTGCTCTGTAGCCTTAATGTGTGCTAACCGGCCCGAGCATAGGAGTTCAAGTTCTTCTAAGAGACTGAGTATCCGGTCTCAGAAAACGTAAATCTCCTCACCGATTTGAGATTCTTCTCTTAAATTTGGCACTGGGTCTAGTTCTATAGTGTTTTGCTCATCTCCAACCTTAAAGATATCTGCGAACTTTTGTTCCATTTTTGTGTTTTTCGATAACGGGGGCGCATATGCAGGATAAAATGCAGTTGATATTCTTCGCTGCGGTTGCAGTTGACATATGAACACTTTTTCTTGTAGGCGGCATATACAGTCTCAAAGCGTATGAAAGCCGGTTGAGTAACTTCTTGTAGAACCGGAGCCATAATATATGCTATGACACCGTAGTAAGAAGCCATTCTCAAAGCAAGAACAGATAAAGCGGTGTTTTTGTCCTTCCAAGAATAGCTCGTACTCTTTTGAAGGCCAAAGCGCTTTTTTGTTGAGATTCGGAGAAGGACGAAAACAGCGGTTGCACGGAAAAGAGGAGTATGACGCGGTTTGCGAACAAGAAGGATAAAGGGCACACCTCGGGAGTCTGGTCTTCTGTGTTGGTAGCTCTCGGCGTTTTGCGGAGCGTTTTTATTGTAGCTTGCCCACGACACTCGCTTGGCGCAAAGTAGTCGTACAATGGATCCAATAGGATTCCATGGTTTCCAGCTATCGTCAATGCTGATAAAAAAATGGCATATGCAATTTTCTACACGTAGGATTCCACATCAGTACCGTGTATGCTGACTCGGCGCCACGCATTTGTTAATTAGCTTATGAGCTCTGGTGAGCTTTCCAGCGGACCGTAAGCTAGGTAAAAATACTAGGACTACATCCTCCTAGTCCTCAAAGCTGTAGTGACGAAATACAACAAAGGGTAGCTCTACTTCCGGAGTGAGCTATCTACTTATACTAGGTGGCTGCTCGTGATGCAATCACGGGAATTGGTCTTAATACGTAAGTGAGTGCCACTATATTACAGAACGTCAGGCGGCTTTTTCCTCAGTGTGTGTGGAAAAGGTCAGACTTCATTCAAAACCATAGTATTAGAAGTAGATTAGATTAGATGTATCTATCTATTCTATCGCCTGTATTTCGGTTTAGTAGAGCCATTTGCTATCTACTCTATAATAAAGACACTGCCAAAAGCCATGCACGGGCTAGAGCCTTTCATCGCCTCCACCGCCTCCAACGCCTTTGTTTGCCCTTAGGATTATGCGTCAGAAGTTTCGCCCACAGTAAGAAGGAGCAAATTCGTACTCACACACTCGTAAACTATGCCGATGTCAATGGTTGATCACATTAGGAAACCGAACACTCAAGAACGAGTTAGGTTCACGCTTCATGTTCGGATCATAGGGGATGACTTCATGTATCTAACAGGTACTGCACACGATTTCAGAGCTTTATACACAGAGGGTACAGATATTTGTGATCGTCTTCGTGGAGAACTACTTTCAATCTTCTACCTGCCTTGATGCGTAGTCACTGCACTTTCTTATTTGTCACAGAAATTGTCCATGAAACCCATGCATGGCGCACCAATTTGTCAGGCGGATGCAATGTAATAAGTCGGAGAGGATTCCCTACGATGGAGGAAGGAGAACAAGTTTATTTCGCTGCTCACTTCTTTCCATTTGATTCAAACTTTTCCGTTCTCTCCTGTCCTTTTCGAAACCCAAGAGCGCTCCACTTCTTTTCACTACGTTGGGATATCAACCGTCGAACTTTGCGAAGCTCTTCCTCTTCCTCCACTTCTTTCTCCACGCTGCACCACAGTTTCCATCCCTTCTCTACGTCGCCGGCATCCGAATCCGGCCCTTCGGACAAAGCATTGGCCAGCATCGCTCGAGCAGAAACTTCGTTTGTCTCTTTCACCGCATCTTCCAGTAATTGCATTCCTTTTCCAACGTCTTTTTTCACTCCATCTACGTCGTTGATTAGGATATAAGCCAGGTTAAGCATAGCGATCACCCTCAAATCGCTGTTCATGAGGTCTTCTAGAACTGCAACCGCTTTCTGCTGCTTTCCATCAATCTCAAGTAAAAGACTGGCCAGGTTTAGAGAACTGATGTATTTCCATCGACTGAACCTCCTCATAACATTTGTGACCCAATCTGGATCCCCATCAAACGGTAAGATGCGACGACCAACTCTCAGATGAGGAACCAACCAGGTGATCTCATCGAGTGAGCTCGGCACGTCTCTCTGCTTTCGAAAGCTCTCCAATGCTGACAGTTTGTCACCATCACAACTGCGTTCGCTAAAAACTATGGATTCCAGATCTTTTAGATTGCATGGGTCGATCTCGTCATCGAACTTCTTCATAAGCCTTTCAGCATTCTTCCTTCCGTGAGGATACTTATCCAAATCATGCCTTAAGACCAAGGAAAGAGACCCATGCCCTGTCCAACGATTCGAAGTCAAGAGTTGTACGGCTTTCTTCGGGTCCATTTGATTATCGCGTGTACCGGTCCACGTCATCATGCTGAAGACAACTAAAGAATCGTTGTCGTCGTTTTGCTTAAAATCTCTCCAGCAAAAATCCTGTATACGAGTATGCTTTATAGTCTGACCACCCATGCCGTCGATCCATGCTCCAAGTAGTGCAGATCTGGCTCTCTGTGAATTGAAATGAATTGCTGCGGTCTCATACAGCTCAAGGGCACGTTCAACGTCAATTCTGTGCTCCGAGTAGGCCTCGGCCAGCTTGACAATCGTTACCACATCTTTCTGTTCTTCTAGCTTCATAGCATCTTCAAGTAAAGAAATAGCCCTTTTGACCTGGTCTTCACTGGGTTCATTGTTTAGAAGAAGAACAGCCAGATTGTACATTGCTGATGGGTACTCGGATGTTTGAATCGCGCGGAGATACCATTTGGAGGCCTTTTTCGTACATGCGCTCAGATTTTCACATCCGTTGTGATAAAGAAGTCCCAAGTCGTTCATCATCTCTGCGTCAGACGTAAGTTCAATGGCCTTCTTATACAACGCAAGAGCTCTTTTCTTCTGTGCGTGCAAGTTGGGTGCGTTCAACAGGGCCCAGGCCAAGCAGCCCATGATATAAGGCTCTTGTTTCAATCGCAACGCACGTTCACACAGCTGCGCAGCAACATTAACATCTTTTGCAACACCTTTGCCACGAACGTAACAGTAGCCCAATCGAGTAAGCACGTATGGGTTCTCCTTCAGTTTCATTGAGCGTTCGAGAAGCGAATAAGCGCGACAGTGATCTTCTCGGCGTTTACAGGTCAAAAGATAGTCGGCCACACTATACATGGCAAACGGGTGTTGTGCCTGCTTAATGGCTCGCTCCAACATTTGAAGTCCTCGCGCACGTTGAGACACAAACTGTTCGTTGTAGAGTAACAAACGACCCAAATTGATCATGGCATTGATATCATTGTATCGCAGTACCGCTCGCTCCAGGGCCAGTGCTTTCTCAAGCGAGTTTTCGTCGTCAGAATCCATGGGCGCAGCGAATGCGGGCGGTGAAGGTGGGAGAGGGTTGACGCAAGGAAGCTCGGCGACGGTGAAAGAAGGGTGGATGATGGGCGGAGAAAGTGGGAGCCATTGGGGTGAGGTGTTGTATCTAGTCCCAGTTGTTGCTTACGGCACGCAGCAAATCGCGAGATGACACGTCATCATGGTGTGCTGTACTGCATCTATATCTATACACGTTTATCACATGGCACTGGAGAAAGTTAGTTCCACCGGTGTTTTGAGATCTGAATCAAAGAATGGTAGAAACTGGAGCATCAGTTGTCGTGCCAGGCCGTCGCGCCATGGGCGTAGAACAAACTTTATTCATCTTGAGAGCCAAAGTAGACTGTATCTATGATACGATTGTCAAATCATCAATTCTCACGCTTTCTCCACCTCACCCACATCGCGGAGCTGCGCGGGCACGGGCGCGGTGGCCGCCGCCACGAGCACGCTCTGGCGGTCCACGTGGTTCCACGCGCCGCCGCCGAGCGTCACGTCTTCAAACTACAAACAAACGAGTGCTTGTCGAGGAGAAAAACTGGATGAGAGTTGTATGAAGCCTCTACTGCACGAGAAAAACGCTGGCTTTAAGTGATTCCCACGCCTAACCGCTCGGGACATACCAAAGAGATATTGAGAACATCAGTTCCGTCGCAAGTCTTGCTCTTCTATCTTTAAGAAAATACAACGCCGTTGCGCCAGTCGCTGTACTAGAGCGTTCAATCTAACCACGAATTGCTTGCTTACAGACACGGTCAAGAACGAGAAACATTTTTGTCAAAGCTTTGCATACACACCAAACACGAAGTTTCAACGTCAACTAGCTTATTTGTCAAAGTGCGGTCTTCGTCATATATATGTTTCAAAGTAGCTTTATTGATGATTTTCTGGTTGTTGATACTCATGTTTAGGAAACTGGATTGGATGAGCAATTCCAGCTTCCCATCGAGCTGATGGCCAGTGCCAAATGCTCACAGCAAGAATATCACCAGATTACGATGAGAAAAGGAGGGACAGAAAAGGGATTCTAAGCGAGTCGTCTCAAAAACCTCATCCACAGTCGAGTAATGACGACGTAGATGCGGGATATCGATCACCTGTTCTCGCCAACCATCTGGCTAGGATTAACTCTCTTTTGCGCTACCTTTTGATGTTTCAGTCCCTTTCTCGGGTCTCCAAAACACCTTTCTGCACATCAGCGAGAAAATCTTCAGCCTTTCGACATGGCATTATCTTGATGTAGTTCAGTATCTATGCAACGTGTCTTTGCAGCCCGGATGTCTGTAATGCGTACACGTGCCCCCCGCTGGGGCACGCAAGGAGTTTCTTACAGTTGCCCAGACTACTGTAAATGTATTGCTCGCGGCCCGCATTCTAGGCGCCTACTCCCAACCTCTCCGAGAGGCGCGCCCAGCGGGGTCCGTCCAAGTTGGCGGCGGCATCGCCGGCGGCATGGTGCTGGTGGAGGTACAGGCGGTTTTCAGATGCAGGAGCAGGGACCCAGTGGGCTTCTCCACCAACAGAATGCTCCTCCGTCTGTAGAAAAATGGTGTTCTGTAGCACCTACTGTTAGAGCGAATGCAAGTGAGGCGTTGGAGTACAAGGCGGTGAGCCTCGTTCTCCTCAGCTGGACGTTTATGTCGACGTGTAGAGAGCACTCTGTGCTCTCGTAAACACTAAATACAAATACTTAAATGAGTGGTTGCCACGTAATCTACATGTCTTCTGAGACGTACTCGGCACACTCAATGGTTTGTAGAGTTGCAAACGCATGTTCATATTCGCATTGTACGTAGAGCACTTCCGATCAAAACTAACTACAGAAGACATCTAGAAACGCATTCACCGCCTGAGCAACACAGATTTGCCCGTCAGCTGTGCAGTTGGCTTGCAGACTCACGTGAGGAGTGCATACAGCACTGATCTTTGAACTCCAGCAGGCTCAGACGGTGCCAATGGCGTGAGCGTTCTGTGCAGACTGTGTGGAGATGTTTGATTCGGCGACCTTTTGGCAATGTATGAACAAAACAGAGATGGATGCTTACCTCAGGGGGAAGTGAGCAGAGCTGGGCTTGAGCCCCGGGTCTTTAGAAAGCGCATGAAGGCGGTTACCGATTGGGCTATGGTTGCTCACGGTGTGGTGACCCCATGCCACACCGTCGGAGGTGCTACTCTGTACGATCGCCAACACCATCATCAACATCGCTCGACGCTCTCTCCGGCAACACGCGTAAGCGCAAGCGCCCGCCCTCAGTAACAAGCCGTACTTCTACATCCTTCCGCCCGCTCCAATCAGCTCCCAGCCTCTTCAAGTCCTCCCCCACTCGCTCCCTCACCCATTGCTTCGACAAATCCACCCGCATCTGTGACTTACGAACGCCACCCATCCCGCGGACCACTTTTGCAATCTTCCTTCGCACAATCACGTCCCACACAGCCAGCAGTAGAGCCGTGCCCAACAGAATGGACACTGGCACCAATCCAAGCGCGCTTATTGTCGTCACCTGTCGGGATTGCGGCAGTGCAATTTGGCGCACAGATCTGGCCTCATCGAGTCCAACCACTCCTTCCTCGTTCGCCACCGCAATTGCCACCATGGCCACTTGCACCAGCGCAGTTTTCTGAATCAGGTACTCAACCTCTTTTGAGGCCGCCGGATTGAACAACCTCTTTTCAGCCACGTACGCCAGGAGGCGCACTCTTCTGCTCTTGTCGTGAAGACCTGATACAGCTTCGCCCGAGAGCAACAGTTGGATACACAGAAGACTTTCCATCTTGTGGGCTATCCCTATCGCTATTCGTGAACCATCCGACAACGCACATACCTGCCTCGGGATACGTGCATCATTGCCCAGTTCCACGCAAACCGTTTGCTCCGCGACAAAAGCTTGCAGGCTTGTGCCTTCAAAAGAAAATGTTGTCTGCAGCCTGAAGCTCTCGTTGCGTAACAATTTGAACCAGAAGTTCGAATGCCTTACAAGTTGATGACAGCGAGACTCGAAGCCTTCTATGCCCTGAACGGAAATTATGTTGGGGGTGATGAACGATGCGCTTTTTACCACCTTGTTGATATCGCACGCCACAAGCGAGTCTCGCACGACCATATACGGTGTTCGAATCGTGAAATTATCCGTGAGTGAATACTGAGCGATGACGTTGGAATAGTCGGCATTTACAGCGGCTGAGCGTTCCATGATACGCCTCCCGTCGACACAACTTCTTGATACAGGCTCAAGAAAGCGAGTGGGTTCATCATTGATACTGGCGTTTGGAGCAGCCCGATAGCGCTTGCTGTGTGTCGGCCCTATCCACACACCTGTTCTTTGAGAGTCATCTATCTGAATAGACGAGAACGAAAACTCCAACCACAGCTCTGTCATGAGAACAAATATGGCGCACAGCACCAACCATAGTCGGTTCTTTCGAGATCCAGCGTACTTGGAGTGCAAAGCAAATATTCCCAAACGCGATTCGAATAGTTCATACTGCCTTCCAGTTCGAACGCTGAGAGTTAGCCTTGAAGTAATGAGTGATTCAAGAAGCGTCTCCAAGATTGGTGTCACTAGGAATGTCAACGAGAAGAATTTGACAACGTTCAAAACATCTGGCTCGACGAATAGCGTGAATTCCCTCATATCTAAGGGAAATCTCAGGTTGTGGAAGCCAGGAGATGTTGCTTGAAATGAGACGATGGCTGTATTAAACACATGCGAAAGAATCCCGTCGTTCCTCAGTGTGAGAAGAGGACCTGACAGCACCACTCGCTTGGATGACCAGAAGGTACACGAATACGAAGTTAGCCAAGGGTTACTTTCGTGTAATACAACCGGGCCGCAAGTCATACCGAGATCTCACCCAAATCTCCGAGATGTAGTAGAAAACGTAACGCAACGCTCCAAATGAGGCTGTTTTGGGCTAAGACTGAAACAAGTTGCTCCTGTGTTGGACTTGTGGAGCAGAGGGAGGAGAAAGGCGCAGAGAGCTTCAATCAGACGCCTCCCTCCTCCCTCTGCACCACATTTTTTTCAACCAGACGCCTGCCGGGGCATCTGTGGTTTATTCATCCTTCCGTGGGGCTTTTAAGGAGACCCGCGGACGGTTCTGCAAGATGTTTGTGGCTATACGTCGCGTTCTATAGCAACACTATTTGGGGGAGCTCACTACAAGAATCGTTGTCCACGTTCATCAGCTGTCCGGCCGGACGCTTTTGTACCCCAGTTGTCTCACACTATTCACTACTTCAAGCTCAGCTTGAAGCGGGGCGCAACTGTCTCTGCAGCATGCTTGTCTGTCTGCCTCCAGCACGACAGGACGCATATAGTGTATGCTCGTCCGAATACAGCCAAGGGGTAAAGGTAGAAAGCAAAAACGCATTACGGGCCGCAAATCCCAGAACGATCCAACAAGAAGCCTCGTCAGACGCGTTGTGTGGCGCATCATCCCAAACAAACGATCCATTGTTTTCACTCAGGATCCTGCTGTTCATGGCATGCTGAGGGCGGCAAAAGAAGCGCCTTTCTGACGACGCTGATCTGGACATAATTACACTCGAATGGCAGCTACATGTAACCATTAGTGGCGGGAACTAATTAATCTGCAACTACACAGGTAAGGTAGAAAAGAAGCCATACCTCACTGGATGGGTGGTTGTGATTGTTTATGTCTCGTCTGAGGAAAATGGAAAGGGTTTCCGTTGACACTGCCCAACGGTACGAGAGTGGGAATGACGAAGGGTAGGCCTCATTATGAAACAGCAGCACAAAACGTTTGTGGCAGCTTCACACTGTTACGGCCAAAAGTCAGGGCCTAACCACTTACAGAACCTCATTAACCCGCGCAAATGGCGTTGGTTTCTCGAAAGCAAAGTGGCATAAACGTGTAGCAACTCCTTGTCTTTTTCCAGGAAAGCAATCTCCTATGTGCTATACCTCAATCATGATGCATATTTAGCGAGTGATAGTCAATGAAAAAGTTCTCTCAGCACCTTCGCCCAACAATTACTGGGCGCCACGTACTCGACTACTCGAGCAATGGAGTTTCGCATACAGCATTATATACAATAGGTCTGCCGCTGTGCATTCCGGGTGCCAACATTGACAACGCTTCTCTCTCAGATGTGCTTGCATGAAATATCGCTAGTCCCGTGCCATGTTCCCGCAGCTCCACAGTCCAGAGCATTCACTTCAACAGTTGCTTCTCTGGAGCTGCAGACACCGGATCGATTTCAATCCCAAAACCAGGAGTCCGACGTACCCACGAAGCACTGTGATTCCGAAATGGACGACATCATCCTCAACATAGACCCATCCGTTTGGAATGTCCTCAAATTCGTCATTCTTACCATAATAACCACCCCAGTTCTTGAATTAATGTTTCAGCGCCTCATCAATACCAAAGCAACCTACGATGTGTTACTTGGAAAGAAGCTCCTTCTCTGCGACTCACAATTGGGTCTTTTCTCTCTTCACGCTACGCACTGGGGCTCGCGCAAGAACAGGTATCTGCTGCTTCTCATAGGCATTCCAATTCTGACAGCGGAGCTTCTGTTTGAGTTTTCGTTCTCTGTTGACACTGTCGATGTTCCAGCTGAACAACGCGTTTGGCTTCCACCGTCACACAAGGCACACTACACTGTTTCAGAAAGTCAGAAATTGGGCAGCTCCCTGATCGAGCCTACTCAGTTCCCAATAGAAGCAACGGATTCATGCATCCAAGGACCATCTGAAATGATAAGAAGTGGGAGTGCCACCCAAACCGTCGATGAATACTTATCAGGATTTGAATACCACATGGAAGGTGAATATGTGATTCGCAAACCATATCTCGCTTTGGACAATAGCTCAATCCTATGCAGCAAGGCCAAAACTGCGGGGCCAGTGAACTTTGTTGTCCCGCACGTTGTCATGGTTAAGGGTTCCACCAAGGCTGAAGGTTTATATGCGCAAAGAAACACTACTGACTCGGAAAGCTTACGCAGAGCGTTTACAAATGGCTCATTTGAATATGTTGGCAGGTTAGATACCGCCTATTTTTCGGGCGCCGTCAGGGAGAATGGCCAAGCGGTTTGCATTAGACCCAGGGACCATGGTTTTCACTGTGCATTATACTTCGAGAACTCGTTCATACTGACAAACTCGTCGCTTTTCTGGACCAAGGCAGCTTTTGAAAACTTCACAATGTCAGTCGTTTTGAAGGCAACTGGAGCTCCGATCGAAGGACTGAAGAACCGCGAGCGAAGAATACGACTCCTTGCGACTCTGCTTGGAAGCGAACTTCTTCGCCCTCGCCTTGGAGGCAGAACCCCATCGCAGCTCTTAATTGGCAAGGACAAGCTTGAGAGAATTGCCCTTCTGACATTGGTTGTAGCCAACGAAGAGGGGGTGGGTGGCTTTCGAGAGCAAGTTGGAATTCGGTCCCTTCTGAAGGAAGAGAAGCAGACGGCAACCATGAAACGCATTGCCTTCATTCCAATTGGTGTTTTATTGTTTTTCATGTTTGTATTTATTATTGGCGATGGTGTACTCTCGTTGCTGATAATATATACTTCATCTTATAAGGTCGCCAAGGTATCGAGCTGGAATAAATTTCCACATCGAGTGAGAACTTCAATTCAGTGGCTCCGGGGGAGAATTTGTGACGACTTACTGCACGATGGGACATTCGAAGACATAACAAGCGAAGATATTTCTTTGAAGGCGACCCCTGAAATCTTTCAGATGCTCCCGAAAATGCCGTATTCCCACCAGCAGTGAACTTTGATAGCGAATAAAATCCTCAATGTTTAGTCAAGGTATAAGAACCGACAGGCCATGTAGTAAGTTTGATTGCAAAGCTCCTACAGGGAATAGCGGGAAAAGTGACTTGTTTGGCATAGTAAATAAAGTGTTACTTTGTTTGCTTTGAAAAAGCCTGGTGAGAAAAACAACTAAGCTCTTAACTTGGATGATGTAAGAGAAAAACAGAATTGAAACTAGTGAGGCAGAAATGTCCTCTATTAAAATCAAATGGTGCGAAAATGAAAGAAACCAACGTATAATATGAATGATTTAAACAGTGAAGAAAAAATCTTAAACCTACTTTTCTTTCTCACCAATTTTTACTGACACAGAGGTTCTGCATTCTCAATAGAAATTTGCGTTATGTTTGCAACCGCAAGAAAGCAAACAGTGTGAAACCATAATTCATGTCTAAATTTTTGACTGAGTACAGGACATTTTTTCAAACACCTGTGTACACTTTCATGTCGAGCTCTTATCAATTAAACTCTTCTCTGTACATTTCTATAACAAATTAGTTCTTAATGCACTTCTGATCTGAATACCCGTCATCCATAATCACTCTCTCGATTTGTAGAACAAAACCTTTCATTGTATTTTTAAGTATTTTTGTATCTCTATGTACACCGCAAATAAATCTGTTAATTACCTATACAATATATAGTAATTTTCAACCAGTACTTTAAATTTCGTAACGCGTGCAAACAAACTTCCATTTTTGCGAATAACATAAACTAGAAAAAACAGTCCAAAAATTGAGCAATTAGTTTTTTAAACCAAATAAAACGTTTTTAAAAAAATCTTTATGCTGTTTAGTTTTCTAATTTAGTTGCAAGTTGTTAAAATAATAAAACAAGGTAGACAAGTTAAAAAAATTTTACAATGTTAGGCTCATAAATTAAAGCCACAAACGTTTTTGCCCATTAACAAGACGCCCTGTTGATTGATTTACCTTGGTGAAGACTCAGAGAGATGCCATTTATATTTGCGATATTACTTTTGGCTCAACTTCCTATTAGTTTAAAATCTATTTGTGTATTTGACCTGGATTAAAAATCCGCCTACAAAAAGTATTAAAATCATAACCCGTTTGTGCCTGCGCCCAAATATGGTATGCGTCGTTGCAAAAGTCCCACCTACGTACATTTGGATTGTGTTCGCCGCGTGCCAGATACTTAGATATTTTAGTTGATGTTTGTTAACCGTATATAAATGGCGGCACTTGCCGCCACTGTAGGGGACGTACGCCTCAACGAGGCCTTGGCTCCAGCTTGAGTTACGCTTGTGCACGGTCTTCCGCCCCATTCCCAGGAAACACCCCCGCTTATCCGGACAAATTACCCATCACCGTCATCGAGAAGCACTGATCCGTCGTTACGGCTTTTTATGTATCATTCTTTGGTACACCTTTTTGTTTTCCGTCCTACGGCTCTGCTGTATTTTACCCTGTGTTACAGGTTTTCCCTTGTTGTCCCAAGAGTATTCCCCGCTCTCACGAGTCTGTGCTCCGCAGTGCGGCTTGTTTTGCTACCCTTTATCTTGCCTCTTTTGTTGCAGGATGCGCCACAGTCTTTGGATTTCATCCCTTTGGTCCTCTCATTGCCTATCTCGACCTCCGTCTGTAAGTCAGGAAGAGGCCACCCGGGGTTCCGCCGGGCACGTGTCGGCCTCATCGAAGGGTTCAGTCACTGCTCTGCCCCAATAGGGAGCAAGGCTGAACACCTTTTGTGCGTATCCGCTGGCGCGGTGTGTGTTCTTTCTTTCTGTTCCCGGCTTTGCCCTACGAGGGATCTCTTGACTTATAATTTGATTTCTTTCCAACACTGGTTGGATTGAAAACTTGTTTTGAATCCCTCTGCATTGGGAGTATTCACTTTAGACCATTACCGGAATCGGTAATTGTTCGTTTCATTCGCCCGATTGCTTCGGCAGACTATGACATCTCTCCGTAACAACGATCGCTCGACGGCCGGGTCTGCACTTGGCCCAACTGCCAGTCCACCAGAACCATCTGGACGGTCTCAGAGCCTCCCGGCGTTACCAACGGATGTACTGAGCGTTCCGGGTGATAACGCGCAAGCACCGGCTTCCCGGTTCCCCCTTTTCAACAATGGAGCCCCACCGGCTCAAGGACCGACTAGTTCCGCGCAAGCGGCAGAAGCCATGTCGTCAAGGTCCGACCAGTATACCCTCAGAGAATTAGAAGAACAAGTGTCCGTGATGCAGAACTCTAACGTGGTTCTGATTCACGACATTTCGAGACTCTGGCAACGGCTATACGAAGCCGATGTTCGGGATGTTTCGGAAGACGTCCGTGTCTTACGGTCTGATGTTAACCAGATCATGGAATACCGAAAAGTATCGGCTGTTTTGCATGAGCAGGAAACTGATCGTTTAAACCGCTTAGCGGCCCGTCTGGAAACGGTCGAGCACACCATCATATACGATGCTGTGGCGCCCGGCGTGCCAGTTTTCGAAATTCCTCGAAAGTCGCACCGCTCCAAGAACCGCCGTGCGGAAAAAAAGAGAAAGGTTATATTGAAACCGGATTTGTCTTCTTCTTCATCCTCTCAGTCTGATGCCCGGGTGAGGAATTCGTCTACCGCTTCTTCGCAAAGTGAAGACGAGCCCCCACGCTCTCGTGCTACACGCTCTCGGGCCACCGAGGCCACGCAAGTTGTTGTTCGGAGCAGTACGAAAGGACGCAAGCACCTTGGACTCAAGGAACTGAAGCCGAAGAATCTATTGTATCGGAAGTTGTTGTTGTACCGATATTATCGGCTGGAAGACTCCAGTGGAGCAAAGACCCCTCGCGGGACTGCACGATTGAAAGACCACATCAAGTGGCTTGAGCTCTCACTGAAGCTCAATAAGTTCTCTGGGCGAGATCCAATCCTTGTCTTGGATTTTCTCGCCAGATATGTTGGGGAAGCCGATGTACTTCAAATATCCGAGGCGCAAGCCTACATCCACTGCCTTACTTTCTAAAAGGTATGGCCGAGGACCAGTATAACTCGGTCCGGAGATCGCCTCTTGCCTCTGAAGGAAGAGTAACCTGCTGGCCAGAGGCTGTGCAGTACTATCTGCGATCCTATGCGACAGGAAACGCAATTCAAGATGCCATACTCTCATTATGCGACACGAAGCAAGGATCAGAAGAGACAGAGACCATTTATTCTATACGGCTGAATAAGGCCTTTCACCGCTGTGGAAAGGTCTACTCTGCGGCTGAGCGATGTACCTTGTTTGTGGATTGCTTAGTTTCCTTGATTGGGACTTTGGTTGCCCGTTACTGGAAGGAAACGCGCAAGATCGTCTACTTGGAGCTGGTTCAATTTGCCAAAGCTGAGAGTGATGTGGCCCGAGCACGCGCCGGCATTACGTCTCGCACACGCCTACTCTTCCGTTTGGAAGAGAGGGATTCATCACACCCTCAATTGAGGCGTCACCCCACGCCAACTACAACAACATCCACTTAGTGCAGAGTGACCAATGGCTGGCAACGTTGGACCTGCTATCTACGACGGGACCGACTACCGAAGATTCGGACGCCGCTCTGTACGCCGGTAATCATGTTCTGGCATTGCTAGTGCCGCACTCTGGCGGATATAAAAACCCCTGTCCCGGTTGGAAGGATCCCTACCTCTCGAGACAGGAGCGAAGACCGCCCAATGCGGATTCTATTGATCGGCTCGTATACCATATTTGTTAAAAACATGGTCATATTGCCCTGATCTTTATGTTCCCATTCAGGGAGAGGGCAAAAATTGTTCTCTATTAGGAGTGGTTGACGCCCGCCGAAAGAGAACGTGTTCCCAACAAATCGTACCTTCGTGCGAAGGGGCATACTCGGCCTGGAAAACAGGAACCTTCAACGCCTCAAGAAGAAGCGGCAGCCACCCCGGCGGACCAAATAGTTCCATAGAATGGCCCCGACGCTCAGAAAAACTGAAAATGGGAGCCTCCTTTGAAGTAGGTGCGCAATCGAAGGCCAGCTCGGACGCCCTGGAGACTGCAAAGCTTCGCTCCCCGGTCACGATCCTTACGAAGAATATGGCCACGACAGACGTAGACTCGGAGCAACTCGGTGTTCTCCGTCGCCCGTGGGTACGGTCACGCAAATCCCGTGCTCAAGATATAGTCCTGGTCATGGCGAAACGAAACAAAAAGTTTTATCCGACCTCGGTATATTCGACCATTATATGGTTCTGCATTTATCCGTTCTTGATACGGGTGCGGGTCCAAACTTTTTAGTTTAATCTCTTATTCCGCCGCAGCTATTGTCTCAGATTCGGCCGGCTTCTCCAACCGATTTAGCGGATGCAAAATATAGGCCACTTTCAATTGTGGAAGTAATTGACCTGATTGGCAGGCTTGGCCGTTTCGTTGTCTGCCTATACTTTCTCGTTTGCAAGCGTTTAGCTGCACCGGTAATACTCTGATGTGATTTCTGGGAGGGTTTTGTCGAAGCAATTTTACTACGGAAAGGAACCATCGAACTGGAGGACGTCATAACTGTACCAATTGTTCCGCGACCTTTTCGACAGGCTTCCAAGAAGCAAGTTCCCTTGCCAGTGGCTCAACAGCCGTCGGAATTGCGCCGCTTGTCGACGAAGACCCGAGTGGCTCGGTCTATTTGCATTCCCCAGGAATCCCAGACCTGGTTCAAGGTTACGTCCCCCTATGAACATCGAAATAGTCCCAAACATTTCGTAAATGTGGACGAAATTAGTACAGTAAACCCTTGATAGAAGGATGCGGAGCATGGACAAAATTCCCATCCTTCTAATGCGGTTAGGGATAAAACGCGGGCAGGTTTCATGTAGTCTAACAAGGAGTATCGAGTTACTACTGAGCTCCAAAGAACGACTTTATGCAAGACTGTGTCATATTATAAATACGTCGACTGCGTAGCAAACGTTGCGTTCTCCTTAGAACTGGCACAGCTTGACTGTTACCTTGAGCTTCCTCCTCCAAAATCAACAGCACAATACCCAGGTACCCCAGTTTGTCCTCCACCGTCAACTCTTCCAGCAACGTAGGGTCTTTGTCTTCTTCGACACAGTCTTTTTCATCATTATTGATGTTGTCGACAGCAGACAAAGCAATGTCCTCAACAGTTGGAGTCCGAGTACACTCTTCATTTTCTCCCTCTACATTTAGCAAAGACTCGACAGTGATGCGCTGTGATACGCGCTCAGGAACCAACTGCCTTACGAAAGACATCAGTCCTTCGGGCACTAAGTCTTCATCATCTTGCTAACTTCCTTCAATGCTCATGCCGGAAATCAAACCAGTGTGAATCCAGCAGTTCCAGAAAACCTTGCTTGGAATGTCGTTCTCCCAAATTACCTTCACCTTCCGCATTGCCGTCAGCTGATCAATTTTGTAGATGTCCTTCAGTTCAATGTCCATCTGGTCTAGCGCCCTTTGATACAAGTATTTTCTATACCTCTTCTTCAATGACGCAGTCACACCAGCATTCATTGGCTGGATCTTAGATGTAGTGTTTCGTGGAAGAAAAAGAACTTCTACGCTTGCCAAGCTAGGAAGAACTTCCACACTCCCATGGACACTAGCATTATCCAGAAGAAGTAACACTTTCTTTGACGAAGAAATTGATCGTATATGGGCAGAGAAACGGGACATCCACTGCACAAATATTTGACCTGTCATCCATGCTTTGCTATTCCAATAATAGTCAAACCCTAGTTCTTCCCCGGTCTTCTTCTTAAAGCAGTGCGGCCTTCTTGATTTTCCTATAATCAGTAATGGAACACGGTCGGTTCCATCTGCATTAGTGCGGGCTAAAAAGGTCATCCTCACTTTCTATTTTTTCCGTCCGGGCATTCGTTTGACTGCAATAGTTCTATCAGGAGCCATACGATAAAACAAACCAAATTCATCGGCATTGTAGCAGTCCTCCGGATTGTAGGACAGTATTTTGGCTTTCAAACGCTCCATGTTGGCCGCAATGGCTTCATCATCAGCATCACCACTTTCGCCATACGATTTGAATGACCGTAACCCATGCCTCTGTTGAGAATTGTAGAGCCAACCGTTGCTCAGCGAAAGCTTTATTTTTTGTTCGAGAGGCAGAACGGCATTCATTTTTTCCATTATACGTGCTCCATATTCGATAATCAGAGGACCATTTATCGCTTTGTCATCAGAGAATTGTACCATAATCCAATCGAATAGAGCTTTCTCAAACTCCGGAAAAGCTCCTTGTCGAGTTCTATAGCGGTTCGGGGTTTGAGAAAGGTCTTTGGGGGGTTCTTATAATTCGAGACAAGGTAGACTGGCCAGGCGCTTTGGGAAGCTTGAATGTATTTTTCGCCCACTGTGCCAATGTCTGTTGATCGCAGGGAAGACATTCTTCTCTACGACGTATGTGTTCTGTGCGAACAGCGTCTTTTTTTTGTTTGTGAGAGCCACACGAGAGCCCATGCTTTCAGGCCTCTCAAGAAACAAAGCGCTGCAGAATGTAAACTAAAGTCATCACCTACATTCCCTACGAACAGCAAATCTGGCCGAAATATGGCCGAAATGGGACCGAAATATGGCCATCTAGGTCGAAAACCTGTGAAAACGTGTGACTGGGTAAATTGAATACTTTTGATCATTGACACGTGTACACTTCGGCCATGTTTGGGCCTCGGTTCTGCCATATTTCGGCCATACGAAGAAAAGTAAAATTTGTTTATCTTAGCTCGTTACACGTCCTCACAAGTTTTCGAGCTAAATGGCCATATTTCGGCCACATTTTGGCCATATTTTGGGCGAGATTTGCTGTTCGTAGGGATTGTATGTGACCTTATAAACTATTGCAGGCTCCTACATGACTTCGATTGGGACGCAAACACTTTCCTCTTATGGGTTTTTGCCGTTTAGGGACAGTCAAGGTCGGTGCCTATTGTAGAAACAATTCATGTACTACATGGGTGGAAAAACTCATACTGCAATAATATATAGCCTTGAAACAAGCGGGCAGAGTATCATAAAACTTCTGTTTTATGTAACATTTGCTATTTTCAGTTCTCCCACAGTATCTCCATATCCGTATCCCAAGCAATCATTGCTGAAGCTGCCCAAAGCGGGATCTCACTTGCGTAGATGGCCACCATATCCTAATATGCTGGATATCCATCTTACGCGGTACCCGTATACCAAGGGTTTACTGTACGCAATTCTGAAAATCATTCAAAACTGGGTGGAAAATGTTGTTGGCGTTAGAATATGACTGTCACTCAGAACCTTAATGCCCACATTTTGCCCTTATTTCGGACAAAATTTCGGGCATATAAATTTGCCCATGACCGACGTCTTTTTACCTGAAAAGCACTTCTAGCAAATTTTGAACCTAAATATACCACTATTGTCCAACTCTGGGCCACGTTTGGGACAATTTCGAGGTTCATAGGGTGCGGATGACCGCACAGAACGGCTTACACATGGTTCAACCATTGCCTCTCTTTTAAGAAAGGCAGAACTTAGCCCTTGAGAATGGGATTGTAGTTGTCGAGCCAGAAAAGCCTTTTTGGGTATTGGTTGCTAATTTTAGCTCCTCTCCACAGAAGTTGGTAAAGAACCAGGTCATTGGTTCTATGATACGATACCCGGTGGCTATTGTACCCACACAGGTCTCTACCGCTGATGTTCTCAGAATCCTCGAAGCTGAGGAGGGAAAGGGGAAGTGCGCTGAGACTCTTTCAGCCGCAACCGGGCCGAAAAATTCGTCGGGAGATGTTGCGCCGAGCTCGTCGTGTAAAGAAGTTTCGAACTCTTCCACAGAAGCAATGCCTACATCGTCGGAAGGAAGGCCAGAACCACCTGGATCTGAGAAGAACGACCCCGTACAGGAGCTAGAGTCTCTGGACTTTACCCATGTCCCATAGTGTCATCGTGAAAAGTTACCGAATATGCTACGTGAGTTCGTCCCTATTTGAGACGGTTCCCTTGGGAAGATTGGGATTACCGAACATCGGATAGATGTGCTGCCGAACACTCGGCCAATCTTGCAACACCCTTACAGGGCAGGACCGACAGCTCGGGAAGAGGAGAAGACCAAAGTCGAGAAGATGCTCCGAGCCATAGTCATTGAACCGGCTCAGTCGCCATGGGCCTCGCTCGTGGTATCGCTCCCAAACCCGATGGTTCTTGGAATTTTTGTATCGACTACCGCAAGCTTAACGCGACTACCGGCAAGGACGTGTATCCCATCCCGAGGATGGAGGAATATATCGATTCGCTAGGAAGCGCAAAGGTGTTCTCGACCCTCGACGCAAACTGGGGATATTGGCAAGTCCTAGTAAGGGTGGAGGACCGTGATAAAATGGCGTTTGTATGTCATCAAGGACTATACCGATTCAACCGGATGACGTTTGGGCTCACGAACGCACTACTAGGATTATCGCTCCAGGCCCCGCCATTCTAGTTGGGGAGGGGAAGGGGGACGCTCATTCTCGTCACGCTGCTTTTTCGCAGTCTCCGCCGTTCCAAATGGATACTCCACCCTCGCAGGACACTGCTGGGAACTGATTAAGTGTCTCTTTGCCGTCGCGGACGGGAAACGCGCGAAAATGTTGAAGCGAGTGCCCATCCGAAAGCCCAACGCCAGGGGGTGCACATTAATCGTCTTCCGCGTCGCCGCTGCAAGCAGACTCTGCACGCAGAGTATCTATGTTCATTTGGGTTGTGCAGTCGGAGACAGCTGTCCACGACTCAAAAGATATCGCTGGCGCATTGCCGTCGCTGACAGAGAATGCAGGCCTGCAGCAGTGGCGCCGTTCAAAGCCCAGAGTCCGGGAACATACACGGCAACGCACCGCTACTGCAAAATTGAGACAAGACGGATGATGCCCCATCAGCGGAGAAGACGAGCATTCGGAAGAGAAACTGGTTGTTAGAGACCATACTGTGACGGCAGCTCCAAGCCTGGGAGGTACAATCGACTTAGTCAAGGACGGCACCAGAACGGCAGGGCACACGACGACATCGGTACAGGTGGACAAGAATCTAGGTGGACAGAAGCCAAATACGTTGGACGCGCGCACGGCACGACCTCCGCCACCCACCGTGAACGGAACGCCTCCCTTGAAGGATGACAATGCACATGACGGTGCACGCCGAGGGCACACGCGTGCCACGGGGAGTACCACGGAGAGTGACGAGCCGTTAAAAAAACGGTAGCTCTGTAATTGAAACGGCTCACCACGGCACCATGACGGTTGCAACCACAAATCCCGCAGTGAGTGGCAAACCGTCGTGAACGTACATGACGGAACACCGCTCGATAGCCCCCCGCACGGAGGTTCGTTCCCCGTCGATTAGAACGATCTCTCCGAAACACCCAAATCCCCCTTCCGTCCAGACGGAATCTCCCCACAACTTCACAAGCAAGTGGCTCCAGACCCCTCACCGGAGAGCTTTCCCCGCCGAGAAGCTCCTTGGGGAGCGCTACCGAGACCTAGTGTACGGAATGCATTGCCGCCGAAACGGAAGATGAGAGCTATCACCCGCGAGAGCCACGACAGTGAAAGATCAATCCGCCCCTCTAAGGAGGACCTTTCGACCATCTCGGATGAGACCTCCCTGTTCAAGCCACCAGAAGGGAGTGTTTTCGAACCCTAGTTCGTAGTGGACCGTAAAGTGAAGCACGGCCAAGACTCTACTGGAGAGCTGTTATTCAAACTCCGTTGGTACGGCTACCGCCCCTCGGAGAACAGACTCGAACCTATCGAGCCCCTGCCTTGCTCGAAGGCACTACAGTACTAGTGGAGGACTGACACGCCGACACCGTACAAGCTTGACAAAGCCCAAGTGGGTTAACGCCCACCCTAGATATGCCACTGACGTGGAACACTTGCCGCTTCGGTGGAAAAGCCACCATATGGTGGAATGGAAGAAGAAGATGAAGAAGAAGCCTAAGAAGAGGAAGTTGAAGAATTGTAATTCGCTTCAAGCGGAATACCTCCCTTAGATAAGGAGCAGCTGCCCATCGCGAGGTGCTGTCCCCTGAGAAGGAGGAGGGATGAAGAAATTTTGCTAAAGCAGGTAGCTACCGGAAACGCTTAATGTGTGAGCCAAGCTATATATTAGTATATACACAGGAGCCCCCGCCGAAGAGTTCAATATCAAGCTGGACGATCCGGAACCAGACCCACGATCTTGGGCTAACCACTGAGCCACAAGGCCCTGTAGCAGAGCCAAATCGGTCACCGTTTCAGACACAAGCACGCCCAAGCCGCGAAACAAATTGCGGATGACGATCTTTTGGGGTTTGGTACTAGAACTGGCCCCACCTGTGGAAGCGGAGGTCTGCCAAGCGCCGACTGCATTAAACGTATTCTGCACTGCCGCATCAGCGGACCCGCCGTCATCTCCAGTTACGTCGATCACGTCAATTTGCAGGTCCTCTCTCTGGTCCATTGGGCTTCCAGCCTCATCACGACTCTCGTAGTCTTCGTCTTCGACGAAGACGAACCCGCGAGAATGTGGGACATTCTGGTCGATATGACGGCGCTCCTGCGCCTCGGTGGCTGTGACTATCTCCCATTCTCATAGGTCAAATTTTGCAAAGTGGTCAGTGCGGAAGTCGAAGCCGGCAGACCGGTCTGTAACCGGACGGATTCCCTCGGAGACCTGATTGCCAAGCACGGAGTCCCATTCGACACCGTCGATGGCCTTTACCAAGGACATGAATTCCCGCAAATTGCGGACGGATCCGATCATATCCGTGAAGTTTAAATTCCAAATGAAACGGCGAATCATCTCCGTCACAAACCAAAGCCAGTAGTGATCATACACCTCCCAGAAGAGGAATGCAGCTACACGGACAGTCTACTCGTTGGAAGGGATTCCCCACAGGCCGCGCGGCGGATTCTTCATGTAGTACGACCCGAAGTATGTCGCATGGTGAGAGTTCCACATGGCCCCCTCGAAAAACCTCGACCGCAGGCCAGAATAATGACAGCGGAACGTATCGCTCTTGATAGAAACGCCCCGCGATTCGCTCAACCGCCGAGCATTGGTACGGTACCGAAATCCCAAAGCAGGATCGCCACTTCCTTTCGTGACGGGAGCATTCGAAGAACTCGCGCAGCGACGAATTGCAGAGGTACAGGAACTTGGCCCAAAAGGTTGAACGAGCCCAAAGGATGAGATTCTGGTGGGGCTGGACGACATCTGCATAGCGGTTAATCTTGTAGAAGACAACAGCAGGTCGATCTCCGTACTAAACTTTGCCGTACGTACGGTAGCAGGCCACGTCAAACCTGTAATGAAGCGGAACCGGATGCTCGTTCGAAGCCCAGAAGTGTCGCTCATACCCAATGTGGGCATCCTCCCGGCGAGCGAATGCCTGGCTCTCGCTCCTCATATACCAGAGAAAATCTGGATGAACCATGATACGGGGGAGCCAGTCCCATGAGCGTACGACGCTAATGCGAAGCACTCCGGGGAGATAGCTGTCAACGGCGAAGGAGTTGATCAACGCTTCATCCCGAACGGTTTGGCATTAAACGACGGGGTTTATGCAAACAAGCCGCTATGGCGGTGAGGATCACGGACAGAAAGACTCCCAAAGCTGGTTCATCCGCCCGTATTTGTCGGCACGCCTGCGTTGAACCAATCTTACATGGGAGCTGGATTAGGAGTTGCTGCTGTCGCGATGGATGCCGCACCAGAAGTGGAAGCACCCGACGATTGGGGCATAGGCACCGACCGGAGCCGTGGGTCTGCAGTTGTCATCTCACAATCTCGCCCGAGGGAGCACCGCAGTTCCCGGAAGTGTTGTTGTTGGTAGGCATAGTTGTGTCGATGAGAGTCGAAGGAGCCAAATATGGTACGAGTTCCAAGTTGTTGGAGTCCGAGTCGTCCGCATACTCATCGCCAGGGTTCGGATTATACAGGCCCATGATGGGAAGTGAAGAGCCGAACGAGTGTGACGTTTCCGCCTGAGAAGGAAAAGATGTAAAGCAATTGCCTTGGCAGGGCCTGGGGGAGATGCAACTCATAAATCCGTTGTTATTTTCGGCTGAACTTTCTATTATAATGAAGTCTATTTGGCTGCTTCCCCCAGATTAGTTATCCGTCTACGAAGGGTATGATTAGAATGAAACGTGTGGCCCGCGCCCGATCACCAGGTGCGCCGTTGAAAGAGATTCATGGGGGCACACGTGGGTAGTGTTGGCCAGCGTGCCGGGTACTTAGATATTTTAATTGATATTTGTTAGCCGTATATAAGTGGCGGCACTTGCCGCCACTGTACGGGGAGTACACCTCCACGAGGCCTTGGCCCCAGCTTGAGTTCTGCTTGCGCACGGTCTTCTGCCCCATCCCCAGGGAACACCTCTAATTATCCGGACAAGTTCTCCACCTCCGTCACTGAGAAGCACCGATCCGTCGTTACGGCTTTTTATTTATCATTCTTTTGTACACCTTTCTGTCTTCCGTCTAACGGCTTTGCTATATTCTACCCTGTTGTACAGGTTTTCCCTTGTTGTCCCAAGATTATTCCCCGCTCTCACGAGTCTGTGCTCCGCAGTGCGGCTTGTTTTGCTACCCTCTATCTCACCTCTTTTGTTGCAGGATACGCCACACCCAGTGGATTCCATCCATTTGCCCCCTCCATTGCCAACCTCGACCTCCCTCTGTAAGTCAGGAAGAGGCCAGCCGGGGTTACGCCTGGCACGTTTCGGCCTCATCGGAGGGTTCAGCCACTGCTCTGTTCCAATAGAGAGCAAGTCTGAACACCTTTTGTGTGTACCCGCTTGCGCGGTTTGTGTTTTTTTTCCTTCCCGGCTTTGCCTTACAGTTTTCCCGTAAAATTTTGCTATACGTGAGCTCACCTGTTCTGTTGAGTACCGCTGGAGTAAAGAAAGTCAATGCTTGATACGTATGCTTCTCACCATACGTAATTCCTGATAAGAAAAGATGCAACATTATGGTTGAAATGTTCTGCAAATTTTAGAAAAGCCAAAATCTTCTGTTCATTTGGACTTAATTTTAAAAAGAAATTTTCAAACGACATAAGTGGCTACAACCAAGGAAAAAATATGAATTCTAGGGGCTGTTAGCCTAAGAAGGCAAAAAATAGCGCAATATATATCTCAAACGCAATGTTTATGCCAATGTTCCGTGAAGTTACTCTATTGGGCCGCAAGGCACCAAAGATAGTGCGCTGGTGCCCACGTAGAATATATTAGGGCACGCAACTCGAAATTAGACAGCCTTAGGACAGGAAGGCACTGAACAGAAAGCTTCAAATGAGTTGTGCGAGGCGGGTTCAGTTTGTAGTAAAACACTGCATCACCCTAATAGCAGGGGCGGAAGACTAATCCGTCTGAAAGAGAAAAAAAGAAAGAATATGGTCGATAGCAGGAAACAAAGTCTATGCTACAACGTGGGGAAAATGCTAAGAGATAAGTTTAATGACGACAAAGAAAGGAGGATACAGGGTTGACCCAGGCTAGGGGGGATTTCGTCGAAAAAAAGTGGTTTACCAGAGTCGCTTTAGATGCCATGTTTCAACTCGGGGATTCATATAGAGAATTGAACTAATACATATTTTCTTCAGTTGCATGCCGAGCAATACTGTTCATTCCAAACTCTAACCCAGCTCACCTTGATTCCGTACTGCAACAAGATGTTGGCTTGTAATGGTTCGTTATGTTTTGGCGATGATTGGTGGATATTCTTAGGACGAAATTATCTCGTCGTGATTTCCACTTTTTCTTGTGTGTCCACCCTCTTTTCTTCACCTGTGGTTTGCTTGTTGGCCAGACGGCAAAGAAACTACAGAAAACAATCCCCCATTTTGGTTCGTGACTAATGACGACCCTGACCGCTCTAACCTTCTTTCCGCCCGTTCGAACACTCTCGTCGACAGTGAAGCAAAAGAAGTAACGGCCGATTATATTGAATATGAAGAACTAGAAGTGGAAGAAGCAGACGATGTAGATGCAGCGGAGAAGCGCATGAATGCAGTGATTTCCAATTTCGAATTCGTTGTTTCTTCGCTCTTTTTAGGAGAATGTTGTTCCCCGATAACGATATATGTAATGACGATCAATCTCTTCCTTCACTCTTCCTTCGTGAGCTGGCCTTCAGGATTTAAATATTCGTGCTGTGGCGGCGTCCGCCGCACCGCATGGCTGTAGTTAGACTTCTGCGTCGGGTACTCGACTACATAGTTACTGCAGACACGCTTCATTCTTCAGTGGCGACGAAGATGTGAGCCACACACCTGGAAAGGGTTGCGGTTACCACGCTCAGTACCGTTATGCCAAAGATGGCCAAGAAGGCGCGAGGCGCCATGACAGTACCATCTAAAACGCTTTGTAAAGCTGCTTCATCGTGTTTGTCTTATGTCCTTGTTTGCACGTAGCTCGATGACGAGCGACGCGGACGCGATCGCTAGCGCGCGCGCGAAGGGAAGGCACAGCTGTGGGTGTAGTGCAAAACGAAAAATCTAAAAAAGTCCGAGTCCTTGCCTTCCTACGAGGTAGAATCTATGATAGAGTCCGCCGTCCTACAGATATTGCAGGTGTAAAGCCGACCAAGGTTCGGAATATGTCTATGGAGATAGAGAACGAAGGAGTAGTCCAAGTAGGAAAGATCGGGAGAAGTGGAAGCGTGACGCGTCCACGGAGCCTTTAAGGAGATTAAAAGGTAACCCAAAAGAAAGATTCCGACGGGTCGGTCGACGAGCCCGGGCAGACCGGACGAAGTGTAAAGAAAAACGGGAAAAGAGAAGACGATGTTTTGTATTAAGCCCACACGGCAGAAATCTATGCAGAGGCGATAGAACTACCCAGAGACTGGTAAGCAGACACCTGCACAGTAAGTATCAGTCCGAAGACAGGACAATGTCGGATCAGTGTACCTCAAGAATACCTTTCGGATGAAGTGAACAAAACTGTACGCGGTGACCTGTTGTGCAAGTCGCGCCGGCGATCGAGTCAGAGCCTCGAACAAGGTTGAGTTTTCTTCGTGATGACGAGGGCGGTTGAGCCATCGCCTAATTAGTTTCACTATAATAAATTAAAACAGTTAAGTAAAATATTGCGAAGTGAGGCAGGTGCACACACGTGGTGTAGGTGTGCAGAACCGCCGTTGCGGCCACTAAAATAAGTATCTAACCCAAGTATCTCTGTAAACAGAGACAATTCTATACACGAGCACCCGCGAACAACTGTCAACCAGTTATGACTTCACCAACCCATCACGGTGTCTCTCTGCCACCATGCCAGGGGTCCACTTCCTATTCATATTTCACCCATGGAGGGTACTCGGGAACCCGAGGTATTATGAGACGGAACCACGTCAGAGCAGTGGACATGCGTTGCTCTACATTGGGTGCCAACGCGAGCGTACATTGACGTGGTGCAGCGTCTGGATGAACTTGGTGCGCTTGCGCGGGCGGCTTCAAAAGAATGCTCTGCGGCACGGACAGCGGACGCATGACGGCTTTTTGCAGAGCCGCTTCGTCGCGTGCCAGCAGCAGCGCGCTGAGAGCCGATTCTGTGGCTTGTACCTCGACGTCTGCGGTTTTCTTGGCGGACGGTAGGCAGTGGCTACGGCGGCGCCGAGAGATGTGATGTGGCAGCCAGAGACGCCGCTTCCACGCTGCCTTCCATATCTGCGTTGAGATCTCAAAAAAATGTCTGGTCGGGGGTATCCCGTTCACTAATGGCCTTTCAGATCCGCCATCACAGTTCTGACCTCCATTTTGCAGGGAGAGTTTGCAACGATGCGTTTGCAGGTTACAAGCTGGTAATGAGGCAGCTGTGGCTCTTCTGAATGGAGAATATATTTTATTTATACCTGCTGCGAAAGTACTACGATCTTTTCGATTTGTACCAACAGCTTTCCGCGAATCCAAGGATTTTATTGTTTACGAACATATTTTTTAATAGTTCTACGCTGTTGTCATTTTCAAGGGTTTTACTGCAACACTGTACTAGTTCCAATAAAAGTATTTCACTTTATCGCAATGCTTTTGGAAGATCTTTTAGTTTTTGGTAAAGCGTGAGACAGTGAGCGCGCATCTACCCATATTGATCTGCTGCTTCGGCCGTCCGAATGATTTGAGAGCGAGACAGAACGCAATTGACTGCAACGACGCAGAAAAACGACGGAGAAGCGGTAGCAAGTTTAGTGTTCCTAAGAGGCCACGCTGAGCTCAAGTTTCATGGTCCTTAAAAATCTATTATTCATCACTATTGCAACACTCTTCGAACATCTTTTAGTTTTTGTTAAGCCAGAGAAACAGAGCGGGCACCTGCCCATAGTGCTCTGCTGCCTATTATGGTACATCCGTACGCTTTCAGTGTGTCTGATAAGGGCAGCATTGCTCCTACTCCAATTGCGATAATCGTCCAATTTCCACCGCCACACGAAATAAACTCAAATAAGAACGTCAGATGCATTTAGAAAAGTAGCAGATTGGTTGAGCGTAGCGATTATCACCATTCAAATTTTTGTTGCTACAAAAAAAAACACATGGGCAAGAGAAGACCAGGAACGAAAGAAAACCTTGGGAGACAACACTCCTTGGAGACTAAATAATGGACTTAATTATTTTCCGCATGGATAATATAGTATATATGAGCTAGACTACTATTAGTGTGCGGCCTCGCGGAGGTCAATTTTAGAGATGTACACGTAGAATGAACGGTTCGAGGTAGCGGTTGTGAGTAACAAACGTGTAGTACGGATATGCAGAAGGCAGTGCATCTAGCATTGCTTTATTTACTTAGATGTTTTCTAGATTAATTTTCCTAGCGCACCACTGTCAGTGGGGCACCGATATTGGTATTTAAAATTTTGAGCACTGCTCCCCCAAGTAGATCGCCCCTTGCCAAGCAAGGGCTTCTGGTTGTAACAATCACGCCTTCACAGACTGTCCACCTCCATACGGAGTGAAAACGGTGTACATGTATAATTACCTACTTTTGTGGCGCTCAGAGTATAATCATTATTCGTATATCTTGATTCGACATATTGTCGTATACTCGCTCCTGTAAAGTGTATCTTTTAATCTCTTCTTTCTTTTCCCCGCTCTCTGTGGTCACCGCCTTTTTAGTCCTGTTTTCAGTGGCCCGTCGTCCGAAACCCTGTCGCCGCCTCTCTACTTTCTTTCGGGAATCATTCTCGTGACCGTGTGAACATGTAGTACAGTGGGCCCGAGTCGGTGTACAGTATATCCGATTGGCTTTAGAGGTATGAAAGGGGTGTGCTGCTGGTGTGCCGGCTGGCCGCTCATGTATGAAGGGTATTGCACATTGAGCAGAAGCGGTGGCTCTGCAACGTGTACAATTTGATGATCAAGTTCCGGGCGGACTGGCGGTATGTACAAGTTCGACACGTGTGCAAGTTGCGTGGTGCCAGGCCGTGATAAATCAATTACACCGATCTTACAGTAGTTAGAAAGGGAGCCTAGACCCGATATTTACTTGTAGCTCGGATCTCCTGGCTACCCAATCGTAAACGACAAGCATCTCCCGCCGAACGTCTTCATATCCAGTTTGCATTACAGATAGACCGCACGAGTGAATCCCCTTACGGTTTCTGAGACCATTCCTACCCTTTTGCGTGCACCTATACGCGCTTGGTGATACCGACCGTTCACTCTCCCTTCGACGGCCCGGTGCTTTCGCCCTCCCTCACCGTTCAGAATCATTACAGTAACACGACTGTACGCTGCCACCACTTCCGTCTCAAGATTGCTTCGGACTCTCTCCCGACTGGCGTTATACCACATTGGTCTCCCGATCTAGAAGTAAAATTTGAGGCCGTTTGAAGTCGCAAAATCGATCGTGGAACCGATACATAGATTATGAGTCATCGTCCGCACGAAAAACTAAGTGAAGGGTCTCTGGTCGAAAGAGACTCCGCAAAGTCTATAACGATCGCAATTCGCTCCACTTTGGATGCCGCTTCGGTTGGCCGTCAGATCAACCGAAGTATCGCAACGGCCTAAGTCACGGCTGCAGATGAGCGTGAACGGATTTTCCGAGACGGCTCCGCACGTAACAGGTCTAGTTCAGGACGGAACGAGAACGAGGCACCTGCTTTCGCTCCCTTTTCGGGAACGGAGAAGATGGCGCGGGGCGAAGCTGGCCTTGCGCCGCCTCTCCTTACCAAACGGAGTACCGCAAGACAACTCTAGGACGGCATTTCTCCCTACGCCCTGCAGAGTCTCCGAACGAAAATTGAGGTCCACGTCCACATGGCAGTGGAGCCGTACCTCAAGGCCCAAATCACGGCACTTCTGCACCAGGATATTTCACCGATCGTACACGATAAAGTCAGGAATATCATGAAGAGACCGTTCGGAACCTGCCTCGTCATCTCTGAACAGTATACTAGCCGCTTTGGTAGCTCAGCTACTGACCCTTCCACCCCAATCCTTTATGGACCGTACGGATAATGCACCCACTAGCAGTGAGAAGCAAAACCGACCGAAACTGAAGAAGGGCCCAAAGAGAGGTCCGACCAGAGTGTACCTCCCGCTAGTCAACAAGCAAAACAATCTGGATGGAAACTCAGAAGATTGCGCCCACGAGAGGAGGTATCGCAGCCGCAGAGATGGTAGACCGAGCAGAAGTTCCGACTCGGATGAAGAACCCCGTAAACGGAAGGATTGTAGCCGCCAGAAAAGGCGGAGATCAGCCAGAAAAGGCTCAGACTCTTTGGAGTATTCGTCGGATGCAACCGCACGAATTTGGAAGTCGACTAAAGCTCCCGCAGCCCTCCACGGAGGGGAAAGTCCGACCGGTATCGTTCCTATTCGGACAGTTTGATGCTGAAACGCATCAGACCCTTAAAGGAGAAGTCTCCCAAGGTGGTGGACTCCCGTACGTACAGGTTGCTCAGAAGGGGCCAAATATATAATTCTCGGGTGGCGCGCAAGGTTGCCCGCTACCGAAAGATATTGAAGGTCTACATGAATGGTCATTTCTTTTCCCGAATACGTCCGATGATCGATTCTCAGTTTCTTACAGCGGTTCAAAACCGCTTGCAGCCATATGGATTTCACCGATGGCACCGCTCTCTCGTCTTTCCAATTCTATTTGACCGGACCGGCCCATGAACTGGTTCAGTCTTGGCTCGAAGGTGAGTCTGGCGCTGTCGACCGTACTCAGGATGAGTCCCTCTATACGTACGAAGAAAAATTCAACTTCCTGTTGACCACGTACGCAACAGATGAGATCATTGCCCACGCGGCGGCAGAGGTCACTCTCTACGCCAAGCATCAGGCATACCCGAAATGGAATTATTTCAGAAGCTCTGGACGAAAGCCCTCCGCTGCCGAAGCGTCTTCACCGATCGGAATTTTAAGGAAATCTTCGTTGAAGGTCTCCTTGCCGCCATTCGGTCAAAGGTGAGGAATCCCCTCACATCGCATCCCAATATAGGATACAATGCATTTGTTACATATGCAGAATCGTACGGAGACACCCATCGTTCATGACATCGACAGTCCGTACGGGTCGATACTCAAAAACAAATGACTCCGAAAGAGTTCTGTCGTACCGCTCGGAAGGTTCACCATATCGATACAACGTGGGTATCGATCTATTACGTATCGGATGAAGACGAGGAACACATCCTCGCGGTGTCCCGCGCGTCCTCCATGCTTTCACCTCCCACAATTCCTTCGGCTTCAACGACTGGGCAGTCCGTTCGATCTTACCCCAGTCCCAGCAGCTCCTGGGGAGAACAACCCCAGGGGTAGGCGCCAGTTAAACCGTGTCAAATTTGCCTCTCGTAGGAGCCTAACTGTTGTCAGTTGCTCCCACCGGACTTCAAGGAGAGGCTGTTGGCTATATGGGAGGCTAATTATCAGCAACGCCGCGAGGAAGGCTATTACAGTAGCTACCCGACTGGACGGGAACTCGGTACCTTAAGGCAAAACGTATGATATCGCCAGGGCGAGAGCTCCGCCGCACGTACTCATCACGACCGACACAGGCCTCTATGCTGGTCGAAGAGCCTGCTCCTGACCAGGGAAACGACCAGGATGAAGCCTAGAGGCCTCGCATCCTCCACAGAGGCCTAGCCTCGCCCCGTCATGGACAAACTGAATGGACTCCATCCGAGCGGAATCCTCTGCCCTGACATGTGATCTGACCGATACGGATATAGAAGCCGAAGCGTTCCTCTTTTCCAGCGCGAACTACAACGTGCACGTGTCGATTGGCCTCAACACGGCATTTATGTATCCGTTAATGGGAGATCTTGACACCGGAGCTGGACCTTATCTGGTTCAAGAACGCCACATTCCTCCAAAATGGCGTTCAAAAATCCGACCGGATGTAAGGCCCCGAATAGTGGACGCTTCGAAGAACCGCATGGATTTCGTGGGAGTTCTCCCTCTCATGATCTTAATCGGTGATCTCAACGTAGGAGTACAGTTCTTGGTGGTTTCCAAATTCTCCACCAACGTATTACTCGGTACTTCTTTTATTGTCAAGTACGTCTTGGCAATAGTACCACTGAAACGGACAGTTCTCATGCGACGCTCCAAAGTTTTCGAATCCAAGTATCTTCGGGTGGTAGCTTTCATTGTTTCCTGCACTGCAGTTATTTCCTAGCCATTTGAAGTGCATCGTTTCGACGTGAATTAGTGCAGTAGACCAGCATATAAATAGTTTCATATGTCTGCCACCCTTACCTATGCACACTGAGAACCGACACCACTCGGCAAAAGTACGGCTAGTGATAGAAGACAAGTCATTTTCTTCGCTTCCGTCCATTCGGAAACGAGGTGTAAAGGACTAAACTTGTTCTCAAAACTGCACTCCCACTCAGTGACAGAAGAAAAGTCAATTGAGCGATTCTCCATGTCCGAACATGCAGGTTCATCGTCGATAAAAACAGTATTTGGCTTCGTTTTCTGAGCAGTGCATCTACTATTCTAACCTCGTTTCTGTGTTGGAGTTTCACTGTCTGCCACTCACAGTTAGAATTAAATAACACACTAATATGCGAATCGGTTGAAACGTTCTATGCTGCGCATCTTGGATCTTCTTTCTGATTTTTTATAAGCGTGCCCGAAAAGTAGGAAGCTTGTATCGCTTAAAAGTTTTTTCACTGTTCCAAATTTCAGAAAGTGTCTGAGATATCGTAATGGATCGGTTTCGTACCTTCTTTATGAAAAGCTAAATGGCTGAACTATTCGTATGGAGCTTCAGCATACCCATACATCATGTAGAAAACACCGACTGTACTATTCACGATAGAATTCCGGCACCCATCTGTCAAAGAAAGTAAGTTCGTCTTCAATTCTTTCGTTTTTAAATTGGAGACTTATATAATCTACGAAAACCATAACGGATTCATATGGGGCTCAGTCTTTGTCTGGAGCTGACATGCTGTAAAGGTTTGACTTTCCGTTGTCTCTCGGACGCATAGTCCACCAATTAAGAGTTGCAATGTACCTAAAGGGAACTTAGTACTACTAATCGAATTATGAAGAGCTCTGTTGCAATAAAACAGTACGTGCGACCCCACGTATTAATCTTGAAAAGTTGCTGATTAGCAGAAGAAACAAATCTTACCGTTGCACTGGAATTAGTAGGCGTTGTATGACGACAATTACTGTCTTCTATGTAATTTTGATATCAAGACTGTGTCTAGACACCTGGGAGATGCAGGAAATTCGCACTTATTGAAATTCTAAATAAAAACGGAAATTTGAATGTCACAAGTTTCTTGTAGCAGTTGCTGCACTACGCCACTATAAGCGTTAGAAATTGTATATGTCAGTCTCGCAGCGTCAATATCTGTAGTGCATGCAGAACGCAGTTCTTCAGGAGACTTTCCAACAGTGAAACACATTCCTTTTCCAGTTACTCTAAAAATTGGAACGCCTCTAACTTTATCGAATCTTCCCAAGTTTAATGTTCCCATGCATACTTTAGTACGACAAAGAGTTTAATACTGGAGTACCCTGTTTTCCCATAAATTGAAAGCTGTGAATCAAAGAATTACGACGCATACATACGCGACACAACTAGCAGAAGCCGCCTTTTTACGCCTTTTTACTGCTTATTTTTCAAATTGAGAAGATTTTGAAGCTAAAACGATTACGTACTCCAGTTGTCTCACTACTTATCTTACAAAGTATGCAAAAATGTCAAACATTTAGGGAAATCTGGAGCAGAAAAACGAGTTCTGTTTTGCGAGTAGCTCGGAAGAAGGTCCTTTTCTCGTGTGAAGATGTTGAAATTGTACGTAGAAGTGTGCAACTCTTGACGCGAAAGGAGCACGGTAAGCCAACACGTGCTGACCATAATATTTTCAAAATATTTACACCACAGGATCAAACCATGCACTAAACTCATCGTCTGTGTTCTGCAAATGCTAGTTTTTGGCGAGGGTGGCGCAGAATTTGGAAAGGGTCGTCCAGTAAATTTTTTGGAAAATTACCTTGTGCTGCTCTTCCAAATTCTGCAGAAAATTGCTTGGGTCGCCAAGTATTGGTCCGCAGGAAATACTCCGTGGTATTCCGGTCGCGCTAGTTGGCTCTCCCAGGATTAACTGCGCAGTTTTCGACAAAGTGCAGTTTCAGTTTTCACATTGGGTGCAAATTAAACGTCTCAATAAGTGGAATACTCGCATCCACCTTATGGAATAGTAGCGCTAGTTCCGATGCTTCCTATTGAACCAGAGTTTCCTTTATTTCTATCTATTCACCTATCTGATGCCTATCGTAATCGCTATTCTAATCCCTATTCACTACATTAGCAGAGCTCTATTCAATTGCATCGGCGAGCGTCCACCTCGCCAGGTTCATGCTCGCCAGTACCATTGAACGGCGCTCTGCGCGGGCATTTTCGCAGAGAATGCGAGCCGACCTGCGAACTGCAGTACCGCCATGAGGCGAAGCGCCTCATGGCGATACTGTACTAATCGGTTTGTGCGTCGCATGTCAGTTCGCTCATCGCACGTAGCGCTCACCGCCTCGCAAAACGTTACGAAATTAGTTTACCTGTATTGGGATCGGAAAGGAAGCGAGTTGTCAGTATTCCCAATCTGGAATGTAGAGTATTACTCTTGTGAGACACGTACCGCATATCAGAGTGCTATCTGTTTCTAAGAAAAAAAGTCAGTAGTACCACCATGAGCCCCCTGTGTTCAGCTGCTAAGAAAATGAAACAAAAAGTTAGATTACTGAAAAACGCAGTTTCCAGACAGAGTAGATCAACAAGACGCACCAATAACATGAACGCATTCAAGAGATTGAGGCACCGTTGACCATCCCCACATTCTCCTAGTCGCCAAACGGGCAGCATAAGAAACAATCCTTTACCTGTTAAGCAATGAAATGATGGGAAACATGTCAGAATCAAACAAAGAAGAAACCCTCATGCCATGAAAACATAGCCAACTTACCATTAAGAATCACTCGTTCTGCCTCGTAGACGTAGCGCACGTGCTCACTATTAGACCAACGTCGTATGCAATCGCATCGAAATCGCTTACCTGTGAATCAATAAAATGCCGCTTCAAATGTCAGAAACAAAGCAGAAAGTGACCACTCTCGCTTTTCCAAAGTTTAAACTTACCATTACGCAGTCTTCTGTACAAAACCATTCCGCATCGTGCCACATTCCTCGCGCTCTCCAACAACAGTACCTGTGTTCAACGGCGAAGAAGATAAAACAACAAGTTTGAATACTTAGAAACGCGTTTCCCAACACATTATTTCAACAAGACGTACCAAGAACATGAACGCATTCAAGAGATTGAGGCACTGCGACTATAGGAGTATGCGGATGGTCAGCGGTGCCACCCTTGACCATCCGCATAATCGTATAGTCGCAAAACTGGCATCGTAAGAAACAATCCTTTACCTGTTTAGCAATGAAATGATGAAGAGCATGTCAGAATCAAGCCAGAAAGAAACCAACCGGCAATGGAAACATAGCCAACTTACCATTCAGAATCACTCATGCTGCCTCGTACACGTAACACACTCGCTGAAATTTAGACTACGCGGAGATGCATATCGAGAAGCGTTTACCGGCGAAGGAATACAATTCTTTTTATATATTCCGCTTAAAATGTCAGAAACGAAGCATAAAGTGACCAACCTCGCTTTCCCAAACTTACAATTACGAATTCTTCTGTACAGACCAGTTCCGCATCGTTTCAGAAATATTAGTAGTTGGTTCAGAAGTTTGAAGCGTGGAAGAATAACCCTACCAAAGAACTCAAACGTCCGCACCTCAGCAAAAAGAGATTCTCCGAAATGGTTCGTTCAACTTCCTAGTGGCATGATGCCCGAAGTTATGCGATTAGGAAGTTAAAGAACTGTTTCGGAAAGCATAAATCATGTTTTGCTCACCGCGCGCGAGAAACCGAACGAAACGGAGCAAATATCGCCTTCGTCGAAGCGCAATGGGAAGACGTAGTTAGCTTCGGATGAAAATGGGAGAGAACGTCGTTTTCAAACGTACCAGAAGCCAGTGACCTACATCAGCATCAACTGGGCCGCTGGCCCGGACGAAGATCCCATTTCATGGAGGAGGCGAGGCCACAGAGAATTTTACGCGTCGTCGGCCGAGATCGGACAAATGTACAGATATATCGTTGTCAATCGACAGAAGTATTTTTAGTGGTGGATAATCAGGGTTGAACCCTGGCGTCAAGGTCGACGTGTCCATGCGTTCCCCTTTTGAACAAAAGCACGTGATTTAAACTCAAAACTATTCTCCACTCCTTCCACTGTCCTCAGCATCCTCCCTCCCCACCGTCCTTCCGTCTTCCGCTTCTCTTCCGTGCTTGTTCCCTTCCTCTTCTCTCAGTCCTTTCCCTCCATTATGGTTTACTACCGCAGGCACAAACAGCGCGGTTGTCCGTTCATGGCGCGAGGAGTGTTGTCGCTTCAGAGACACGTCAGTCAGTGTCCTCACCGTCACAAAGCCATTCCATACGATGAGCACAGCATTCGACGGAGCAAGCGTTTCAAATTATCTGCCCCACCTCCAAACGCTTCTTCTTCGGAAACTGTTACAGCTCCCTGCCGTACTGCCCAGTCTCTCCCTCCCAAAGAAATGGAGGTCTCCCTTCCACCGGAACCTCCGGAACCAGACCGAATGGAGTCGAGTTCTAAACCTCTGTCACCCCCTCCCCCACCCTTTGAAACCTCAATTGGAAACGACTCTACTCCTCCATCTTCCGAAGAGTCGCTCGGCGCTCTTCACATAGATTATCTTACCGTCTGTCTCGCTTCCGTAGCCTCCAACCTTGGTCACCGTGAGGCAGACGAGCTCATTGGTCTTCTTCAAAACCCCCGCTTCTCGCAGAAGCGCTTCAACGAAACCATCACCAGTTCCAAGCGCTTTACGGAACTCAAGAACACTATTTTCGAACGAGATGCTTCCAACGATGGATTCAAACGAACCTCTATCTCCCCGCAAGGATATAAGTTCAGCGCCATCCTCTACACGAGAGACCCAATTGAGACCCTCCTCAAGCAGCTCTAGTTGACTAACAGCGAAAACACCTTCTTCCATCCTATCCCCCAGACGCACTCCGCGAAAATTTCTCATCCCGTGTCCGCAACTCTTGCAAGAGACGCCACCTCCAAGCTGAAGGAAGGGGTAATGGGCTCCTTGGATAATAGAATAGTTTGGCATACTCAAGAAATAAGTTTCAGTGAATCTTTCGTAGGTCTTCTGCAGTTGTACACCGATAAGTCTTCAACAACTCTAAAGCAAACTTCGGTCACCGCCTATCCCCTTCACCTCGTTTTTCCCAACTTTTTCGACCATCTACGCCGCAAATGTATCCACGAGGACCTCATGGTAGTTGCGTACTTCCCTAAAGCTCTCGAAGAAGTTTCTTCGTCGCATGCAGATACCATGCCCTTCGTTTGCAACAAATCTCTCCGCGATGCGAGGATGCAGATTCTGCATCACTCCCTTCGTCATATTCTAGAGCCTATTCTAAACCTTGTATTGAAAGGAATTGAGTTCACCGAGAAAGACAAAGTCCATCGGGTATGCCATCCACTGTTGGCAAGAGACTGCGCAGATATACCTGAAGCAAAGGATATTCTGTCTATTCTTCATGGCATAAAGACCGGACGCCCCTGTCACAGATTCCAGTTGCCACGCTCATCTTTATCCAGTGATGTGCCTACCTCTTTCTCCTTGCGCACACAGAACCGGACAAAACGACTAAGGGAAACATATTCCGCAGTCTTGAAAAATGCAGAGCAAGAAGACCTTGAACGACGTCCCCGTCGAGCTAGAGACAGAAGAGCTCAGGCAGATTCTCTGATGCGCTCCAACTTCGTATCCCTTACCCCATCTTTTCTAGAAAGCCCTTTCATCCTTTGTTTGATCCCAGGACTTTCTCCTTACAGCCTCTTTTCCTTCGAACCGTTGCACAACCTTCATCTTGGCATATCAAAGCTCATCAAAACAGCCACCATTGACCGACTTCAGTCACACACGCTGGTAACCACTATGGGAGCATATGCACCGCGCTCTTTCCGAACAGTTCGCACGCAACTTCTAAACCATGCAAACGCAATCCTCGCCGCAATGGAAAGGGACTTCCCCGCTAGAGGCTTGCACATAGACTTTTCTACACAAGAAAAAGGCAAGTCTCTCAACCGTATATTCACCAACGAAGGTCTACGCGGAATGCTGGAGGCAAAGAACTACAAAGCACTGGACATGTTTTTCCCATTCATAGGCGCTTTCTTTGATACATGTTGTGGAGAACATGAAACAGCACCTATCACAACCATCTTCACACAATACTCAGACTTGGTCGGCGCCATTTTCAGGTACAATCGAGAACCACACCGGAACGAAAGCTCTCTCTCAGCTCTCCAGGCCCAGATCACAGCCTTCAAACAATGTAAGACCAGAACATTAGCCGGCTTCCACCCCTCTAGACTTGGAATGTTGAATTCTCATCTTCTTGACCATCTCGTCGAGGATATCAGACGTTTAGGAGGTATCCAATACTACGATGCAGGGATATATGAACATGCCCACCTCTTATTTAAAAGGCATTATCGGCGAACGTCGAGAAGAACGGCAAAGGCTGTGCAGGAAACCATTCGCTCTATCGACCATGAAAATGTGAGAAAGAAATGGATTGGTGATAATCTCCAAGAAGGCATGGCACGCGCACCATACGCTTCTCCAATACCTTCTATTCAATTTCCTCGATTTACAAAGAGGGGTCGTTCGATAACCATGGAACAACTTCGACACTACGTTTGGCGGCTCTCCTCATCTTCACTGACGCTATCTGATGTTAAGAAGGACCTCTAGGATAATGATAAAATCTCCATTCTAAACCAAATTGGGGAACAAGCACTTCCAACGTTCCTCAACCTGGTTGAGGAGACGCTCGAAGATAACTCCATATCCCACTTACCGGAGAAGATCAGGATACCACTCGTGAACTCCGCAGTTGTAAGAGGTGGTAAGGCTCCCGTTCTACGACATTTTGAGGCCTCGTCCAATTCTAACGTCCTAGGTAAAAACAAGTACCCTGTCAACCAAAGGGTGTTTTCCTCTCCAGCTTTCGGACCGAGCAGGAAGCCCAAATTCTCGACCATCTTGGTCAAAGGAGAACAAGGTGCAACATGGGCTGCTCAAGTAGTCGCTCTTCTTCGTGTGTCTGTACTCGAATACTCGGGCCCTGTTCCAGAAGTGGCATTCGTTGGGTATTTTGAGGTATTGCCTCCCGCAACAGCTTTGGACAATGTTTTGCAATGCCTATCTTTACGTTGGGCTACAAGCGATGAGCAAAACCACACTCTACCCTTCTCTGCCCATTCAAAACTAAAGAGCTCAGAACACCTCACCCCTTGGTATGGAATGGTTCCGGGTTCAGCAATACAGGGAACAGTACATATAGTTCGTCCTAATTATCTAGCCCAGCCATTTTCTTCTACACTCCAGTGGTTCCAACATCGATTTTAAATCAATAGGTTTTATCATGAGCCTGCTCAAAACCCAACTGAACACGAAGAACCCCGTACAGAAGTAGAACAGTAAAAGATTCCCAGTCATTCTTCTTGTTCATTGACACCACGTTGCAATCCTCTCCCCACTAGTGTGCTACTTCCAAAACCCAGCATGTCCATCTCCTTGAAATCCATGTCCCTTTCCTCACACTCTCCGATAAAACAATCTGTAACTGATCCCAATCTCTTGCACACATTCTCAACGAAGAAACGTTCACGCAACGTTAGGTATATCTTTCCGCTCGAGGGCATTCGACACGCTATCGTAGCCTCCCTCATGCCATTCCCCAGCACTCTAGTCCATTCATGTGCTGCACTCCCATAGTGATAGAACTCGTTGGAATAATCTCTCTGTACATGTTGCCAAACATCTTCCAACAACTCTTTCAAACAGAGAGGTAATAACTCCGCATACTTCTTCGCGAACTGTTTCTTCCTTTGCCCACCTCTCGGAGATTGAGCAGTAACAAGAGTGAAAACCGTCAGAATCCATGCGTCTAAGCGTGCAAGTGCCAGTATCGTGCCATCCACTAATGTCCCTTCCTCTTTATCCTCTACATGATACGAAATGAAGTACTTCAACACTTCTACGCCTACCGTGTTTGTGAAGAACAAGTTCTGGTCGTTCGTATCCATTTCATCCCCGTCATTCTTAGCCTTCGAATACTTCAAACGATCAAGCGGTGCCTTCCTCTACCATGCCGTGGTGGGGGTTCCATTCGCACCAAATCGCAAGATGTTCTCTTGTGCTTCCCTCAGCTGCTGTTCAACTTCATCGGCATTTTCTTCTACCACTTTCGTTCTTCTCCATATTAGATCATAACCCAACAACAAAGACAATTTATCCCTTTTATTTCTCTTTCGCACCCCCACAACATCACTAATTGTCTGTTTCATTCCCTGCCTTAGAAACATATCCGCACACACTTCTAATATGCATCTTTCTGTGAGAAAGGCTTGTCTAATTCCTTCCCAACTCACTTCTTTCAACTCACTTTGTACCATAGTCTTCAGCAGCGCATCCGCACCCCCTTCAACAGATGATGTGAAGATTCCAAAACTGGCGAGGAGCTCCACAGGATTATTGGGAACCATCGCGGCACCATCCCCCTCGTTTCCAATTATCTCTTCTCCATTCTCCGTCGCTTCCTCCAATATCTCAGCTCGATTGATCCAATTCCTTGAAGGTTTCTCACCTTCAAAACACAGTTCACTGGTCTCTCGCCAAGTCAACATATTGTGATACACTGCTCGCGCAACCTTTCGAAACGCATCGCTTACAGCGATTCGATGCTTTTTTCGTCCGGTTCGTACGGGTTCACCGGTACGGGAAGTTTTACTGCCCTCCTGCTTCAATGCACCACGTAAACCTTCAATCACCAGTTCTTTCTCCTCAAGCTTAGTCTTCAATGCTGTGATTTGCTCTTGCGCAACCTTTACAAGGATTCCCCGTATCATCAAGTCCTCCTCCAACTTCTTCACCTTTGCTTTCAATCTATTGATTTCTTTCAGCAAATCTCTGTGGTTTACAGAAGACGTGATTTCTTTCTCGACAGTTCCCCTGTCTTCTTCCTCCTTCTGCTCCACTTCATGTACCTCCCTTGTTCCCTGTACTCCATCTACTTCTGTTCTTCGTGGAACAGTAGAGGTTAGAGTCCTCTTCATTGCACGATATACTGGAGTTATTTCATCCCCTGCATTATCCGCATTGTCCACAGTGTCAGCCACACGCCGCTCAGAGTTATCCTCTCTGAGTCTTTTTCGCGCTGACAAATTCGAGTTCCAAGGATTTACCCTTCCCACACGCTGTATTACTACCCGTCGGGGCTTCAAGGCAACTGTAGATGCCCTTCGCGTCGAAAATGGTGATTGCCGTGGAGTGGTTGTAGGATCGCCCACACTCCGTTATAGGTCTCTTGCAGTGGGACTACTTTCCAGTTCAGAGACACGGACATTCTCTTGTTCCTCTTATGAAACTCGAACCTTTTCCACAATATCCCTTGTCAACGGACCTGCCGGTTCTCGAGCTTTCGGAACCGGTGAAATTTCTTCGGAGTTGGGATATTGTTCTACGTTGCCAGTGGAACGCGTTGGAGAGCTCGGCGATGGTTTATTTTGACGTACATCGCTAGTGTTCTCAGAGGTACCTTTGCGCCGAGAATGGCGGTGACCGACGGTGGGATTAGGCCCGTGTTTGGCCTTCGCTGCTGGTGATTGACGTGGCGTTGTTTTAACAGCCTCTCGTGTTGAACCTCTGTTATCCTCACCAAGTTTCTTCTTTTTCTCTACGGGCTCCTTGTGCAACTGGGTGTCCCGCGTTCTTGCATTGTCCACCATGTTGTTAATTGATACCAATGCCCAAGTTGAGAAAAGAAAACAAGGAAGACAAAGAGATTGGAGATTAAAGGGGATTTGGAGAACGGTGTGAAAGAGCGAGGATGGTTGGACACGGAAGGGAGTATGATGAATGGAATAGCGGAATCAATAACGGTCAGTTTACAGAATCTGTGTAAATCGTTGGAAGCTACAAATCGTGCAGCTACACAAAGGGAGTTGCCTATAGACCTCGCAACCACTCCTCGTCCTCAGCGGGCTCAAGAGTGACCCACTTCCAATTGTACTCCGCACCATAACTGACATAGAGCTCCTCACCAACTTCTATCTGTCTCTGGGGCCACGTATGCTATTAACACAGGTTTGCCAGAAACAGCGCGTTGGGACAGCGGACCAAGGTGACTTGGCGCTTCATCGGTGCACCGATGAAGCGCCACGACACCCGGGTCCGCTGTCATCGGCGCGCTAGTGATGCCACATATGCTACTACCACAGATTTGCCATACACGGGGCGTTGGGACAGCGGACCGATGTGCAGTGGCACTTCATCAGTGCACTGATGAAGCGCCACGACAACTGGGTCCGCTGCCAACGGCACGCCGGTGGTGCCACGTATGCCACTACCACAGGTTGCCACACACGGGGCGTTGGGACAGCGAACCGATGTGCAGTGGCGCTTCATCAGTGCACTGATGAAGCGCAACGACACCGGGGTCCGCTGTCCCAGGCTGTCGTTTTAATTAATTGGAATTATATAATCTTTTTTGGGTAGCCGTCCGGGGTGGCGTGGCGCTCCATCGGCGCAGCGATGAAGCGCAATGAGACCCCAGTCTACTGTCCTACTTGTTCTTATTAGTAACATCTCGTATATCTCCACATTTATTTAGTTCCGTGTCTCTCGAGTCTTCAAGCTTTCCTTAACATCTCTTTGACGTATCACCTGCCATAGATGAAGTGCCAATTTCTCTTGATCCCCTCTCCGCGCGCCATGGAAGATAAAGCTGGAGTTCTTGTACGTCGGGTTTGTCGGCGTGTCGACCAGGGAACCCGTTGTGCGACCCGCTACTGTGCATTGACGCGGTAGACGGTAGACCGAGGTGAATTGTGGTTCATGGATGCAACTATGAAGCGCCATTGCACTCCTGGCCATTCCCCAGTCGTCGTGTTTTCCGAATAGTGTAGTACGAACCTTTCCCTAAGGGAATGAAACTTTTACTCTTCCACCAAGATATTGGTTTTTCTAAAATCCAAGTAATAATATAACTATATATAGTAATAGAGTTGTTTCAATTCTATACTAACGTCACAGGGGCGACTGTCTGGCGCGGACACCGTCCGCTTGATACATATCGCTGTATAGCCGTAGGCGAAACACGCGCATCTCTACAGACTACTGTCACGCACGAATGCTCGTGCGCAAACATCATATAAGTCATTCCTTTACAGAATAGGCTCCCATGAAGTTAAATCCTTCTTCACGGGGACTTTGAGCCTAGTAAGACACTTATGGGGCTGCATTTATTAGTCACGTTAGTATAGTGAGCATTGCTGCGGATGCTCTGGAAACACCCTAAGTTAGTGTGTTAGGGTGGTTTTCAATCCCTCCAAACGCATCCAGGTCCGTTGGTCTAGATCACCGCCCGGACAGCGGACCCGGGTGTCGCGGCGCTTCATCAGTGCACTGATGAAGCGCCACTGCACATCAGTTCGCTGTCCAAAAAATTAAAATTTTTTTTGCCCTGCCGCCCTGGTCGGTCCCGAATATCTGTATCCGGGGCACACGTGCTACTACTACTGGATATCGCGTTTGCAGAAACATCGCAGCCATGTACAACTAACTCCCGTTCGGGTCTGTTTCACAGCCCCCTGTACTACATTCTTTAGTAGCCTACGCAGGTTCTGTTGTCCTCACTACGGCCCGGGAGTCATGAGTGCTGGCGAGGCGTACAGTACAGTGACGATTTTGGCACGAAACTGGTCGGAACAGAAAGGGGTAAGTTATGGTTTCAGATATAGGCCGTGCGCATAGGCAGTGGCACGGAAAACGAGGACGGCGTCGATTGCACCGTATGGCACCGAATTCTTGCTTTCGGTGACGCTTTTGGCTTTTCTAAAATGTCGGACGGATACGTGAAGGACGAGGAGCTTCTTGCGTTCCTGGAAGGGAAGGAGATCGGAGGAACGCCGTCTGCGAAGCGGGAAGTAGCCGAAGTTGCGAGGGTGGACGGAGGGTCGCGAGAGGAGGAGGCTGTGGCTGTGGCGAAGGCAGGGGCTGCGGATGTGGAGTCGAAGGTGGTGGAGAAGAAGGGGGAGAAGGATGGGATATGGAAAAAAGGGGCGGTGCACCTGATCCAGTTCGGGATTGGGGAGCACATGGAGGGTGGAGGTGGAGGGGAAGGTAGGAAAGAGCAATTTACGGGGGAAATGAAAGAGCGGGTGAGGTTGTTGGGAGTTGTGATGAAGGAGCGAATGGATGATTGTATTGCGGAGAGTGTGGAGAGGATGGGAGGGGTGGTGTTGAGTGAGGAGGAGAATGGGGTGTCATTGGAAGCAATATCTAATTTGCGGAATGGTTTGAAGGTGCTGGGAATGGAGATGGGTCGTCATGCGGATGGGATGGTGGAATGCGTAGGGAAGGAGACACGGGAGCTGAGAGAGGAAAATGTGATGCTGAAGGGGAGGTTGGAGATGCTGAAGATGCAGATTGGAGAGGAGGAAAAAGCGCGGTTGTTGTTGGTGGAGGTGAAGGGGATACTGACGGGGACAGGAGGGGAGGTGGGAGGAAGTTGCGCCAAGGGGGGAATTAAGGTTGAGAAGGGATCGCCTGTGACGCCAAAGACTAAGGAAGTGGGTAGTCGCTTGAAGAAGAGACGCAAGGAGGGAGAAAAGGTGACAGGAGAGGAGGTGCGGCCGGGGCTGCGAGTTGCAACGTTGACTGGGTTTCGAAGCGCGGCGCATGCGGTGCAGACGGCGGCACGCATACTGGAAGAGCAGAGGGAGCGGAGGATGGGTGGTATGGGGAGCCGTTCTGGGGCGAGGAGGATGTACGAGAATGGGGAGAGCTGCCCGCGGAACTTCCACGAGATGACGTTTGAGGAGACGGAAACGCAGGATCCGAACGCGTGAGGTGCGAAAATCGACTAAAGTATGGTAAGGGAGTGGCGTTGTTGAGTGGAGGTGGAGATGGGAAGGAATGGGCGGATGTCTTAGGGTGGATGGGTTGGCAATTGCTTCGCATTTTCGGGCGAAATGGAAATTAGAACTAGCACAGATGGAAAATTTGGAGAGGGTCGTGGAAAAGAATGTAGTTGGGGTGGGTTGCGAGTCGAACCTCTCGAAATACTAGGAGACCCTAGCATTAAACTGCGCGACATGGAGTACAATATTCCAAAATTTGTTAATTCTTTTAGTGCCAGCCTCTGCCACCCCAGCGCGCCCCCAGAGAACGCCTAAAACTAGCAACTATTCCACACAAAGCACCCAGTATTCCACTTTGCAGAACACAGACGATGACAATCACTCTATCAATAACAATCTAAAATTAGCGAACTCCCGCAATTCCCTGGCATAATCAATTTGAACTTAATTACATCAAACTAGTAGCGTCTCATGTTAAATATATGTTAATCACAGGCAGTAGACCACGAATACAGCGAACAACTTGACGCGTCATTCTGCATCGTCGTATCACTCTCATTCAGATCTTCTCCATTTTAGTGTATAGTAAGAGCAATATTGCCCTTACATCCATACTAGTCTTACGCATTGTTTTCGATGCAACTTCATATTCACAGAAGCGTTATTTGAGATATCGTTCTTCATCGACAAGTAGAAAAGTAGACCATAGTTTTCCAGCCCTTAGTAGAAGTTAATTGTTCTGGTAATGTAGTACTCAGATTCTGTCGAGGCACCTTAGAATATGTCCAAACAATATAACAGTCTACCTCAACAATTCATGAAGATTTGTAGAGACTAAACACCGCTATATAGCGGTGATGTCGATATAAGGACGATTTGTAAGAAGATTTATACCATGTTTCGGTTCACTACTGACCACAGTACATGCATATTTTGCTTTGCATTCATACCTTTTCACATTCTACGATGTTTAATCATCGTTTCGCAAAGGGGACATGAAGACTATACCGTACCAAAACCAGATACCAGCGGGAAATGTTCTACTCTAGAAGAACATATCACCATCCTTGAGCCGGGAAAAGTACGGCGCTTCCAGACTGTCAGTGACATCGACTGTCAGAGTTCTGCAGCTTCACTGAATCCATGAATTAAAGATGCAATTGTTGATTGAAGCATACCAACCTTACAATATCATCGAATCAATTTAGTACAGCTATATACTAATGCCACATAACCAAGTCGTTCCCCCGCTTCAAGGAATCCTAAACAAAGTTTACAGTCAATATAAGTCGGCGCAGAATCCATGATAAATATAGAACGAAACTTCTTCTCGAACTCTAATGTAAATGCATGCTCAAGTTATTTCAAACACTCGGGAAGGTCATGAGCATGCACTATTCTATTATTTTTCATGGAGAACCGTCGGCTTGAGGTTCTCTTTCGGGAGCTCAGCCGCCCATTCACAAGAGCCGACCCTCATGGAGCGAAGCAACAAGAGTCCAAACGGTTCCGAGCGCTTCTTGGATTATCAGTATTCATATGTTTTCAGACATGGAAACAAATGTTCCAAAGCATCCCAGCATATCGACCTATTCACTTTCTTTGGGCGTTGCTATTTCTCAAAAGTTATAGCTCAGAGGATGTCATTAGCAGAATTGCGAACGTTTCAGAGAAAACCCTTCAAAAATGGGTCTGGATTGTAGTACACGCATTAGCAGACTTGAAGGTGGTATGTTTTTCAATAATTTCGATCAAACCTTTGCGTGCATTCTAACATTTGCTTTTTCAGTTGAAATGGGGAGCCAGATTGAGCCAAGGTCTGCAAGAGAAGAATATTTTCAGTTTCTGTGGATGGCAGCGACTTTGCTATAAATAAACCAATACCATTTAGTTTACGGTGGTTTTCTCACAAATTTAATAGGTGTGGTCTTCGCTACGAACTTGGAATCAGTGTACGTGGAGGACATTTGGAATGGGCAAATAGTCCATACCCTTGCCGGTTATTTTCAGATTTGAAGATTTTTTTGAAGAATTGAAGAAGTGTTTACTTGATGAAGAAGTCGTTATTGCTGATGGAGGATGCCCCGACCTCGTGTGTCTCAAGAATGGGAAAACTAGCGAAGGAAATCGTATATTTGCTCTTATACGGGCTCGACACGAATCAGCAAATAAAAGGATGAAACAGTTCAACGTTCTGTCCTCTCGATTGCGCCATCACCGATCTTTGCATTCAGCATGCTTCCATGCGGTGGCTAATCTCACTTAACTTTCAATTGAGAATGGAGAGCCACTTTTCAAAATCAGAGGTCTTGAACAGAATTAAAGTTGCTATGAGCAAATGATTTTTGAATTTGTTTATAAAAGGTACTGTGATCTGACAAGAACAGTAAAAATATACTTCTTTTGTAGTATATCAATCACTCCTTGAACTTCGGAGGCGTTGCAGAGCAAACCAAAACCTTTCAAAATTGCTTGGTGAGCAAGGACGTTTAATTTCAAAAGTAAAATAGTTGTTGTCGAATAATGGTTTTCAGTTTGAAGGGTCCCAATTATTAAACTATCACCAGAAATTTATGCTCTTCACTGCTGAATTCAAAGGTTGGTAGATAAAAGTTTGAAACTGTTCTTAGGGACACCGAAAGTGTAACGAGATTTCCATACAGATGAGAACAGATATAAGTCGAGTTTCATTGTATGAGGCTTTGATCTTCTTTCTCCCTTTTACGTTTCTTCTCAATAGACTTTTTACGAAGTTTATAGTAACTAACGCAATTAATCAGTTTCTTGATAGATCATATAAGTGGTATACCAAGTCAGGGAATGTCTGCGTTTTTGCATAGAATATAAATAGTGAAAGTGGCTTCATAGAATCCTAAATAAGACAACTTACACCACAAGATCTTGTACTATGTCCTAAATTCAGTACGTAGTTACAATCTCAAATCTTGGACTCCCAAGAAACTACGCAAAAACTGCCCTTTTACGCACTGAATAAGTCTACATATGCAATCTAATTGCAACAATTCATTCTAATTGCCATAAACAGACTGAATTGTGCTGGCCAAAATCAGTTTGTAACAGTGCCGAATTGAGCACCACACCCCTGAATTTTGATGTAGCATATCCTTGCTTTTCTACGGCTACAAAACACAGGTTTCACAGCATGAATTATTCTTCTTTACGTTCTATGATTAGACCTCAAGACACCGATTACGATATTTTGTAATGATATGTAAAACAGACAATTTTCTCCATCGGATGAAAATCACGTTTAAAAAAAGTTACACCAAGATAGTAGACAACTTCTTGCCTCCAGAGAAACAAAAACCACAACACTGCACCACCAGTCTTCTACGCATTCTATCACAAAATGTCCCAAGTAGAACCGCTCTCACCCCAGGAGACAAAGCAGGCTCTTCAACTATTAACAGAAGCTCAGATTGCGCGTGAAGAAAACCTGGATCAATTCGGCATCGAGCCAAACATTCCGACAGTGATGAATAAACTGATTCCGATAGTTCAATATATGATGCATTTCTTCTCAATGGGGGATCCGAAACCGTGCTCCGCATGACCAATTTTACGAAAAATGAGTTCCAGAAATTGTGCTCTGCCCTAGAGCTTCCATTGTAGTGCAACGCCTTTGGAGGGAAAAGCGAAACAGCCACGAGGATGTTCGGGATCTTCCTCTCGGGGAGGTATCACAGCGAACGGAGCACTCTGGGAATGACACGACTACCCGGGTGTAAACCGAGGTCAAACCGTCACGACGAGCGTCGGAGTGTACAGTGCGGACCGAGTACCATGTAGGGACACGTGCAAAGAGCGATCTCAAGACTGAGCCTCGTAAGAGTGGAACGGCGACGACACGATTTCGGACGGCGAGCCACGTGAGAGTGGGCAGTAGAACAAACCCAAAAAAGGGCAAAGGGGTCCACAAGAGTGGGGATAGGTGCGTAACACACAAACGAAACACAATACTGGGGTACGACAGTATTCGGGACGACACACAAGTGCAGTGGTAGAACTCCCAGCCCCACAAGGGTGGGTAACTATACGTGAAAAATGCGGTTGTCTCTCCACTTGGAGGTGAACAGTCAGCGAAGGCGTGATAGTTAGAGCCAGGAAGCCCTTGCTTGACAAGGGTGATTTACTGAGGGAGCATTGCTCAACCTACTAAGTAGTGGGCTCGGCGCGGCCTCTGACAGTGGGCGCGCCGGCCAAATAAAGTATCAAATATATCTAGTAAATACAGCAATGCTGGTGGCATCGCCTCCTGGGTATCCGTGCAACACGTATTCCCGTCACGCCCGCTGGGCGGTAGCTCAGGCCGTGCATCCCACATGTACAACCTCAGAAACCGTCCGAGCGCAACACCCCACCAGCGACGGTACAGCTCATATATCGACTCTACGCAGCAATGCGGAAATTCACTAAGTCCTCAAAAGCTCCTCTTACAAGTGTTGTCCTTCACATACCCCTCGTTAGAAGCGAAAACAACGCCGCGATGGCGGGTCGAGCTCCAAACGTCGGGCATAAAAGCGCAATCACTAGTACTTTGGATGCCCCTTCGCCTTGCGAAGACCAACGCGCACAACTTTTTAACACTCCAACCGCTCCTGAGACGACCTCTACTGTTCCCAACAGCTCTCCTCTCGGTCTCGAGCTCCATCGAACCATCCTCCCTCCGACTCCTCGGGTTCCACGCTCAATGAGCGGGCAGCAACCTAACCAGGGATTCTTCACGAGTTTCCGGTCAGCTCCTCTTCCGCAGAGCGGCAACGCCTCGGGCGCATCTCAGTCGAACAACGCCGGCGGCGGACACATTCACCCTGTCGGACAGGTGCCTCAGGAGCATGTCTTGCAAGCGATCCCGTGGCCGACCTACGATAAACTGGTCGGGGTGAACCCGCGCCTCAACGCGGCAGCCTTCCAGAACGCTCCGTGGCTCCAACCAACAGCCGTTTTTAACGAGACACTCATCGCGTCATATGTCGACGGAAATGAGCGCCTTCCCGGTAACCTACCATGGGTTTTCACCACCTCGTGGGAATGGCGACGACGCATTGCCGTTCCGCCCAACGCGGTGCTGAGGCGCTCAGGCGAATCGCTGGCTTCCGCTCAGGCGGCATTGGTACGTCTTGGATATCCACGGCAAGGCCGGGCGAACTTCGAGTTCCCAATCCCTAGCACCATCGGTTTCGATCTCCGGTTGTACCGTACGCAAGGCGAGATTTCGTATTGCGACCGCCTGGCGGGAATCGAAACTTACTCTTGGCTAGGAAGACCTACTGTACGCCAAGCGGCGGTGTGTTGGATCTAGCTTATCCTCCGAGCGGAGTTCCAATATTTTCGCCGGGAATCCTGTTCGCGGTGGTTGCAGAACTTCATCCGCGATGAGCGGCGCGCACGTTCCCGATTCGGATTTCTCGTCCCGTATCAGAATACGGAGATTAATCGCATCCACCATAGCCACCGGCAGAGCCGCTACGTTCCCATTCCGACATGGTGGGCCACGGTTGAAGTATGCCGGGGGTGCTACGTTGCGCTCCCCCCTGTCATCTCCTACCTCCTCTCCTACCTCATCGAGGATCCGTATTCCGGACTGTGGTCCGTGGTGTTCACCGAATGGGCAGTCCGCACAGCGGCCTTTCTTCTATGGGAGGCTTACGACCAGTATCGACTGTAGTATATCCCGCCGCGCCTGCGCGTCGCCATCCGGGAACTTGACCTACGAATCCCTTTTGGAGGTGAAAACACCGCCGAAGAAGTTCTCGGTTTGCTCGATGTGATCGACCGTGTAGATTGGGCTAGTGTACCCTTCGCTCAAAGCGGGCGCGGCCATAAGGATGGGGGTTTCTACCTGTCTCCGGGACGACGCACGCCATTGGCGGGTGACTTCATCTTCTTCAACCTGTGGGAGGTGCAAGAGATAACCGCTACTGAAACGGCAGCGCTCCGGATGGCTTCGAGATATATCCTTTACGGGCATACAGTTGGCTTCGTCGACGCGGACGACTTCTACCACACCTACGGCGGTGACGACAACCAGATGATGGACGACGAGCCCGAAATTGAGTCCAGTGACGAGGTCATGGAGGTCCAGCCTTCCGCTACGGCGGCGACCAACCGGTCGAACGACGCGGCGGCGCCGGTGACGAACAACACGGCTGCGCCGAACCCTTCAAGGGTGGCTGCGGTTGTGGCAACTCTACCGGACGAACCGGAGGTGATCGAGGTACCGGCGGCTTCTTCAGGGGGGGGGTGCTAACGAAGCCGCGGTCATCGCGCAGTTCCTTCGCAGAGTGGGCTTTTCCACGAATGTCGCGAGTGGCAACCTCGACGCGATGCGAGACGCCCTTGTGGCACGCCTTGCTGGCGGACCCAATCCCAGTAATGGGGAAAGCGGCGACGGTGCTCCCGGTAGCTCCAACCAGGGAGCTGAGACCTAGTCTTCTCTTCCTCATGATTCCCGCTAGGCGGTGGCGTCGTAGGACTAGCATTGCTGGCCAATAAACCTACTTCCGTCTAAGATGTATTGCTTCCTTTCAAAACTGTTCTTTCGTCTTCTTGTTTCCAGTTCTCCTGCTCTGCTTCAACTTCCTCCCCTTCGGGGCGCACTATCCCACTTGGGCGTTGTCGATCGTAGCTGGGAGTCCCGTGAGAGTACGCCGATAGTACTGCACGACGTTAGATCGTGGAAAACGCTCAATGGGCTCGTCCGAGTCAGCCTTGGATGGAAAGCCGTACCAACGGACGAGATACTGTATGTAACCCCATCGGGTGGTAAGAATGCTTCACGATGTGTTCAACTATAAACTCTTTTCGGGAGACTTCCCGGCCTTGCTGTGTTGTCACGGAATCCGTGGGCGGCTGAGAGGCCTCTCTATCTGCGGTGGGTGCGTTCCGGTGATACCGAGTGGTTTCCCTAGTCTCGCTTGCGCGGTCATTTCCCACGGTTCGGTCAACGGTCAAGCGCCTCGCGGTGCCATGAATCACTTTCCCGCGTGTCCGTGTAGCTCCTTCCCCTGCGGGGGTGCCTGGTGGGCGTACCACGAGCTTGCGTGGTGGTGGCCGTTCCGACGGTGGTGTCGTATCCAACTGATGCGGCAAAGTTGGCCGTTGGCGAGCTTCGACCGGCTTCGCCTTGCGTGCACGTGACGATTGCGATGGTTGGATGTGAGTGCTCTGCGCCGTGGCGTGTTCTGCCTCCCTGTTTACAGGAGTTGGCGCAGTAACTTGCGAGCTCGGGCCCCCGGTTGAACGTTCGTGTTGCACAACTGTGCTCCGTGTGACACGCGTGGGGCTCCCCTGGAGGACATCTAGCAACGTATCCACGGTGTGGCCCGCCACGGGTGCGGTTGGCTCTTGCGTTGCTGACGTAACTTCTCTGTCCTGGACATGCGAGCTCATCTGCGCCTCGGGCGGTATTCCAGTATCGTGCGCGGGGCTCCAGTCTCCGGGCGCCTTACTCGGAGTAGACAACGGCTTCGCTGGAATGGACTGACCGTATTTGGTGCTCTTCTGCGCTGGGGGGGCGTCAACTGACGAGTCCGCTGCGGCGTGTCCAGGGGGTGGCAACTCCCGTATACTGCGGGCCCTGGAGGGCTGCTTCGGTGCAGTTGTCCTGTTACTATCCCGTGTAGCACGTGGTTCAGCACGCAAAGACGCGGAATTATCGATGCGATGGAGATGAGAGGGCTCCTCCCTCTCCTTGGACAGAGCGGTATGGAATGGCGTTGACGACGCGCCGAGATCGCGAGTGATTACGTCGCGTGGCGGGGACGAATTCAACGCAGGACTAAAGTGGTCAGAATGCGATAGAATCGGCAGGTCAGAGAGTCCCCTGTTTGGGTGCAGAAACTCTGTTGGGCGAAGCAAACCAGTGGGGTTTGTGGGTTTTGTCTCCGCTATAGCGGTCGAGGGTTCACCAGTACTCTGGACATCCGTCGGCGGGGGTGCAAAAACCACGAGGTCGCGGGAGATGCGTTCATGATTTTGATCCATCTCGACAACGACAGTGTCGGTTTCAACCGCAATCGTCTTGAACGGTCCGTCCGCGACGGGTGAGAGTTTGTGGCGCTTTCCCTTGCCTGGGTTCCAGTACTCCTTACGGATGAAAATATAATCTCCTGCTTTAAGGGTCGGCGGCTTGCTTGGTGCTCGCGTGTCGAAATCACGCTTATAAGCGGCTTGTGAGCGCGCCATTGACCGTCGTGCGGCGGAGACCAGCTGTGAGAGCCAGGTCTTCCAGTGGTCACAGTATCCCTTTTTAGAAGGAAAATGATCCAGCGTAGGCTGTGTTTCGAGTGCCACAGGTGGGGGAGTACGAGAAAGAACCAGTTCAAAATGGAGTAAGCTTCGTTGTACGGTGTACTTGAGTATTATACGCAAAGGTTAGCGCATCGATGAACAAGTCCCACGTAGTGGGGTGATCAGCTACGTATAAACGGAGAGCGGCCAACAGTGCCCGGTTAAACCGTTCAGCCTGCCCATTACAATGGGGGTGGTAGGTGGTCGTAAAGAGATTCTTGACGTCCAGAATTCAGCACACATCCCCGAGAAATCGTGAGGCGAACTGTTTCCCGTTGTCGGAAAGTAGGTTAACCAGCAGACCGTAGACAAATTCGCAGTGAGTTACAAAGGCTTGCGCCACCGTCAACGACGAGATTCTGCGCAAAGGCACAGTACGAACAAGTTTCGAAAAACGGTCCGTTATTAGGAGTAAGAACTTATTGCGCCAGTAGCAGTAGCGAGGAACGGGCTGAGGATGTCGATAGCTACTAACTCGAGCGGCGCCCTTGCGGGGACCAGCTTCAAATTCGTCGCATAGTGGCGGAGCTTGACCCGATTCCAAGCGCACTCGGTGGAGAACCGCACAGTTGCGTAACAGTCTACAGCCATGGCTGGGCAATAGAACCTCCTGCAGAGTCTAAGATAAAGCTTTCTTCCACCCACATGGCCACTCAACATGGCGTAGTGCGATAAGTGTAGTACCCTCGACTGTAAGGCGTGTGGTACTACTATCTGTAGAGATACGGTCACCCTGCGGACGAGATATCCAACGTCATTCACCTGAAAAGAGAGGTTAGCTCCTCCATTGAGTTGTGCCCGAATCTTCGTGCAATAGGGATCTCTGTACTGTTCTCTAATCATCTCTTCCGTCGTGACGGACACAAAGTTCTCTGATGGGGGTTTCTCTGGTTCGCTGGCAGCGAGTAACTCATCGAGTTCCTGGTCCAACTCCGTATCATCGGGCCAGTCCTCTTCTAAGTTCTTTTCTTCGCACAGCGAGGTTTCTTCCATTGTAAAACAGGGAATTTTCTCGTCATCGACTGGTAGAGCCTCCCCCGTGGCAGATAACAGCGAAAGCGCGTCTGCCTGCTTGTTGTTGACGCCCTTCTTGTAGGTGACGTCAAAGTCGAATTCTGCAAGGCGCAGTCTCCACCGCATTAAGCGGTCAGAAGGCTCCGGTATGGAGAGTAGCCATCGTAACGATGAGTGATCCATGTAAACGGTGAAGTGCGCGCCCATTAGGTAGGAACGTAGCGTACACAGCGCCCATACCACGGCGAGGCATTCCTTCTCCGAAACGGAGTAATTATTCTCATGCACGGTCAACGAACGGGACCAGTATCCAATTGGCTTGCGTTCCCCCTCTGGGATGGTCTGAAACAAAGCACAACCTACCTGGTAGTCACTCGAATCCGTATCAACGGTGTAGGTAAGTCCCAGCTTCGGCAGCGATAGAACCGGTGCTGAAGTAACTGCCTCTATGAAAGAATTAAAAGCTTCCGTCTGAACGGGTGTGAACGGCTCCAGCTCCGGCAGTTGTCCTTTCCGCAATAGCGCGTTAAGGGGTGCCGCAATGTCTGCGAAGTTGGGGGTAAACCGTCTATAGACGTTGACCAATCCAAGAAAGGATCTCAGTTCGGTTTGCGTCCGGGGTTCAGTGGCCTGCTTCATCGACTTCACTCGAGCTTCTTCGATCATAAATCGTCCAGGACGGATTATGTGACCCAGATACTTGACAGTATCCGTGAAAAATTCGCATTTCTTGAGCTTGAGTGTTATTCCGACGTCTCGTAAGGTAGCCATTATATCCCTAACATGGGTGAGGTGATTATCCAGATTATCTGAGACGACGATGATGTCGTCCTGGTAGACGAGACACGTACGCCACTTGAAGCGGGCTAGTGGGATACCAATAGCACGCTGAAAAGTAGCGGGAGCGTTTGTCAAACCAAAGAGCATCCGTTTGAAACGGTAGAGGCCAGAATGACAGACAAAGACACTCTTGTCACGGTCCTGCTCTCTGAAAAGCACCTGCCAGTATCCCCAGTTAGCATCTAGTGCCGTGAATACGGTCACGTTTCCGAATGAATCGATGTATTTGTCCACACGTCGGATTGGGTACACGTCCTCAAGGCCTTGACGGTGACAGCGTTCATCCGACGATAGTCGATGCAAGAATGCCAGGAACCATCCGGTTTTGGTGCCAGCACGACTGGAGATACCCACGGCGAATGTGCCGGTTCAATGACGCCTGCGCGGAGCATTTTATCCACCTCGAAGTGCTCTTTTTCTCTAGCTTTAGGCCCTGCTCTGTAGGGGTGTTAGGCTACCAGCCGAGAGTTCGGAAGAAGATCAATCCGGTTTTCCGTGGTATTTATCTCTCCAAGAGAACCATCCCACATTGTGGTGAATTCACAAAGCATATCACGCAGTCTTTCGCGGTGTGCCTCCGGAACATGTCCGAGATCAAGGTCCTTCAACTGTCCAACCGATCATAACTTGTTGTGACGCGATTCTTCTCTGTGTTTGCAGTAGCGTTTCCCGAGCGACTCGGTGCTTGAGTTTCGACCTCCTTCCCTCCTTAGAGTGAGCGAGAGCGAGGCCATCGGCGGCTGTCATCTTCGTCGGTACCAACGCAGTTGGTTGAGGCATAACAGAGCCAATGACTTGGGTTTTCACCAGATACTGGGTTGTTTTGCCAAGATTGGCAATCAGCACGTAAAACGGGTTATCCGATTTCACTTGGACGAATCCATTAGCAATAACGATGGTGTTTTTGTCATACAACGACGGCAATGGCTGGACGATTCGTAAGCCGTATTGACGGGCATTACCCGGTACCCATACTTGAGACTCCGGGGGCACGCAAGTAGCGGACGTAACACGAAGCTTCGTGGATTCCCGAGAATTCGGCGGTGCCTCCTGCGCTGCCGGGAGTGGTACGTGCTTCTGGGAGGCACGCTTTAAAGGACGACGAACAATCGGTACCGACGACCCATCTTCCATTTCCACCCGCCTCTGGCGGGGCCTAATGGCCTCAACAAAGCGGTCGCAAAACTCACAACCCAAGATGACTGGGGCAGCCAAGGTCCGCCATACGACGAAGTCGAGCTTTACTACGCATGAACCCAAGCGGATTACCAACTCAATTGTTCCAACCGTTGACAACGGGTTGTTATTCGCGTCGGCGACTTCAGGTATCACGCTACGGCGGATCTGTGACCGCAGTGTCAGCGGTAACGCCGTCTCCACGATGAAATTCGGACCAGCACCTGTATCTAAGACAGTGAGAAATCGCACCATGAACTGGGGTGAAAGGCCAAGGTCGGCATACACCTTGAAGTTGTGTTTGGCCGTCACCACAACTCTATCCGGGAACCGGTTATTTCTTACCCGTATCCACGGACGCCGCAGGACACCAAGGTGTTCAGAGTTCACGGCTTCGACGGCCTGCTTCCTCGAGAGGATTCGGACCAGGAAGCGAAGCAGGGACGCCTCAGACGCCTTCAGCCTCAACTCTGAGTGCGCCTCTCCAAGAGAAGAGACTCCCAAAGTTAGTTTTTCTGGGCGTGTTCCGCCGGAGGCGGCTGCTCAAAACTCTGGAACATCGGAGCCGGCGCTGCCGTGGCCGACGATTCCGCAGTTTGTTACATAACGACACGAGGGTTTGAGGTCGCCATGTTTTGGGCAATCGGAGCCGCAATGTTGCGTGGAATCTCCATCTTTGTGCGGATGTACGATGCCATCGGGACCGAGGATTTCTCCTCAGACGAGAGGGCTTCATAATTCGCGATGACTTGAGCCCATTCACGCATGGTCAGAGTGCACTGCGGTGACGTATGCACTCGAGTGTAACAGAGGTGACAGATGAATCTACGAGGAGCGTTGGCATTCCGAGCGTTTGGGAATTGTACCGCCGAGCAAAAGTCTGGCCAGCCAGGCCGCGAGCCGCAAGTTCCGCCGTTCTCTTACGGGATACGAGGTGGGCGAATACGGTTCGAGTCTGCATATAGCAGTGTATCATCCGTTGCCGTTTGGTACGAAGCTTCTGCGGTAGATGGGAGCTCTGTGGTCGGGATTGACAACACGCCACTACGGACGAACTGGACTTGATCATACTCCCGATTCGAGTGTTCATCAGCCATCATCGATACAGACGGGGTTCCCGGTTCCAACATCGGCACTTTAGCGGACTTTGACCGGCTTGCCGGGGCTCTTGGGCGCAACGCGTCGCCTTCGGCGCGTGCGTATTGCACAAGTTCCAAATACGTAATCTTACGGATCTCTTCCCGACGGCGGGCAACCAAGGTCCTTATATCCGGCTCGAGCCCGTCGAAAAACATGGTACGACGCTCTTGAGCGCGGAATAAACATTACCACTACGATGGAACGCCTTATTCAAGCACACCGAGTAATCGGTTTCCGTTTCACCAGGGCATTGTTTCGTGTCTCGAAGAGCGAGGATGGCCGACTGGATCGCAGAGCCAGTGGCATAGGACCTCAGAAGGTACTGAACTGCTTCGGGCCAGCAGGTAACCCCTCCTTCGGAGGCACGTGACGAGCCTCTTACAGAATTGTATTGAGCCTCTGCCACTCCACGCAGGAAATAGGGCAGCGCGATAAACGCCTGTCCTTCAGTCGGACGTATATCTCCCGCTTGATCGGTTCACTCTGCAAGAAAGCACCCTTAATATCAGCCACACCGAACGTAAAGCCAAGGCATAGAGCGATGCTTAGCAGAAGCCTGACTATGACCATATCGGCGTTGGAGCAATCCTTGCGGATCGCACCCTTCTCGTCATCTCTGTTTCCGTGTGTCACAAGGCGAGCTTTTAACTTCCTGACCCCATCTTCGTCTTGCTTCACCTTGTACACCGTGTGCGAGGAGATGAAGTTACTGTTCCGAGGCACAGTGGCTTCGTCTACTTCCTCGTAGGCTTCCACCCAGTTGTCGTCGTGTCCCCTTATCACGGGCTTTCGGAGAATCCAAGATGGGGCGAACTGCACATCTCGACCTGAGACCTGTCTGGAGCCGATGACTCTTTGCATATCCTCCAGGACCTTCTGTTCCACAGATGTCAGGTCCCGAGTCACATTCATCTCTGGCTCCGCGATCAGCTCGTCGGTGTAGCTTCCCATATCTTTGAACACACGTTCCTTCTCCATGTCATTCGTTGCCACTCGGGAGGCGGAACCTTGCACGATCTGCTCCCGTTCGCTCTGCGAGTCGGGAGTCAACGTGAGGTCGATTTAGTCTTCCATTAGACCTTCACCGAGCTCTCGAGCGAGGTCAGAGTTAGGTCGCAATCTGATGTCCTCGTATGCGATCCTTGATATTAGACCTCTCGGTGTTCTTCTCACTTCGACTAGATGTCTATACGGCTTCACCACGGTTGCGCTACGCCACTCGTCTGGGACGTTATTGGCCGTTGTCTTGAAGTAGAACAGTACAGCGTCGCCGGGTTTTATAGACGATTCCGAGAGGCTCTAATGGTTGCGAGCCCTCATTGCCCGTTGCAAAGCTCTGGTGGCCGATTGCTCCCTGTATGCATTGAGTAGGTCTTTGGTCACGAGCCGTCTGGATGCGCCTAGGATGGAAGGGGCGTGACCCTTGGCGAGCTCGAAAGAGCTCAGGACCTGACCCGCTGAAGCAATTCGACAGAAATGTTGCCCTAGATAGCAGGGTTTTATCGCTTCCTATGGTGTTTTCCTTCTGCAGCCGTTCGAGAATACGTTTAACCACTCCATTCCTTCGCTCGACGATGCCTGTCTTATTGTGACGTCTGACAGGTCTAGCTTTGAAGCTAATGTCGCGCCCTGACAGGAATCTTCTGATCTCCCGACATTTGTACTCGTCGTCAGCTGACAGAGAGTTGGGAGGGCCGTGTCGGTTAAGCCATTCGGTTTCGATTAGAGCTATAGCTATGCGAGCTTCTCGATTCCCAGACATGGCTGTTTCCGAGTACCCAGTCCTACAGTCCACAATGTGTAGAACTAAGTATTTGGTATCGCGTATGGTGCAAAACGTATAATCCATTTGGATTTCTACCTTAAATGCTTGATTGACATGCGAAATGGAGATCTTCTTCGTCGGCAGCGGTACGCCGGATTCCGCACATATCGGACAATTCTCCACAATACGATATGCTTCACGCCTTACTTCTTCGGAGCACAACCCCGCTTTTCTACACAGTTCGATAATCTCCTCGGGAGGAGCGTGTGTGAGTCGGTGCAGTCTCTTTATGAGTGTGCTGGGTCTTGTGCTCTTTGCCACTGATGACATAAGGTTATCAATTGATGGCGTGATCAGGACGTGAGCTCTCGCGTTATACATAGTTGTAGACCTGATGTAGACTTCGAGAACTCGAGATTCCTTATCCGTGGGTCGACTGATAGTAATTGTGGCTGGTTTCCTTGAGAAGTCGGCGACGCTGTACTTCCTTACATCTAATCCGATCGTTAGAGGCGATTCGTCGTCAAATAGGTCGATTGTCAGCTCGACGAGCCGATTATTCGTATCCTGTATGGGAAGGGTCCATGAACATACAATATTATTGGAGTTAACGTAATTATGACCCCAACCACGCCGATAATTCGATCTAGGTTCACAAGGTTTGAATTCGATTCCTAGGGTTTCGCATAGAAGTACAGCTGAAGAGAGTCCCCTGGAGAAGATTGGGCTTCCCTCATCAAGAATGGGATTCGGGTCGGTATTGGGCGTACCGGAATCCCTTACTGAAAAAGCACCTTCTTCTTGTCCTTTTGCCCTTTCTCATTTTTACCACGTTTGTATGGCGTGTAGCCATGCTTTTTGTTCTCCGCAAAGTTACCACGTGTGTTGTATTTCTTTGTGTCGCCTTCTTCAGCGTTTTGTGGGTTGTTGGCACCATGGGTGGCCTTATTGTTTTCGTACTCCCGTTTACGCTTACGGTTCTTACGGTTGTACTTGTTGGAGTTGAGGTACGACTTGGTAGAGGGCTCCGTTGGATTACCTTCCGGATATATCTCGTCGAGATCTTTCTCCTCCAACCCTGCTTTTTCTAGGGCGCAGATGGCATCCTGCAGCCCGATCCAGGAGCATATATTCTTGGAGTCGTATACCTTCTCGTTCTGCATAATGGCTCCGTCGATTGCTGTCACCGATTGTATGCATACCAACTGGATAGAGTCGTTCAGTGGTCCCTCTATCGCCGCGATCAAAACGTTTCTAATCATAGACATCCTGTCTTTGGTCAGCGGGATGACAGAGGTGTCTTTCTCGCCCTCGCTCTTTGCAGAAACGACGAGGTTGGATATTATGTTCGAAAACGTTTGTGCTGAAAGCCTTGCATCCAGGAGAAGAATTATAGCGAAGTTCTGACTGTCGCCTGAATCCTGTTCTCCTTTCGTGAGATTGAGGTACGAAAGAGCAGGTCCTGCGAAGCGCTCGATGTATGCGGAGATTGAATCGCCTGACTTGCGTTTACAGCAGGTGACCTCTTTATAGAGCTTCACAATCCGACGTAGCCTATCCACGGTAGAATCCTTGTCCACGAGATTAATGATCTTCTTGATGACGACCATTTGGTCCAGAGTCCCACCGTCAGATGGCGGAGTGAGCACGAGCTCTCCAGTTCGAACAGCCTTTTTAACGAGCTCCTTCTTTGAGAACTCTAAAGTCCGATAGAGTCTCATTCCTAACGTGGCGGCGGCTCCTTTGGCTCTGTTGTCACCACCATGTCGTACAAATACCGTTAAGGTGTGGGGTTTGCCTGGTAGAGGGAGCGCGCGAGGGCTCAACCTAAAGGGGAAGAACACACAACCAATATGGTAGTAGGGCACCTGAAACCCGCAGGGGCAAACGGCGGGGCAATTAGTCTAGACTGTGTAGGTGTACGGTAGTAGACGTCGACGCGCGGTAAAACCTGAATAGTTATACAGTAGCAAGTGACCAAGATGGTATAGTTACTGCCCTAGTGGTGCCTGACTTTACAATACCCAGGGGGGGAAGCGAGGTGCACCACAATATATACAAGGTGCACCGACGCCGATCTCCCATGCGGGCATGACGTCATCGGCTGCGCCCATGACCTACTGTCATGGGCCAGCAATGCTAAACTATCCTAGACTATAAATTAGAAATTAGAAATTATGAAATACAGAATACCAATTGGGTACAGTGCAGCCAGCAAGGCGCACCAGTAGGCCCACGTGGCACCAAACCATTGAGGTCTTATTGTACTACAGACCCCCTTCCTACCCTGAGCCACGCCCTCGTGGCTCCTAGATCCTTTCACCAAGTCGGTGGCATCGTCGTACCAATTTGGTCCCTGTCGCAGCCTTTGTGCCATCTCGCGCCGTGCGTCGCGTCGGCTCTGCGTCGCCGAGCGCACTCTGTTCACCACCTTGGTAATCACCGATTGCGGTTCTATCCACCTCTTTGGGTATCACCGACAGCGGCCTATTCATTCCCATTTGTGGTTTGGGCGCGACGCGCGCCCATTGCATACCTCCAAGGTTATACCTTTTTGGCTGCACGGCTTAGACCCATTTACCGTCTCGGTATACCCAGTGGGGGGGCGGATTGCCCCTTCGGGCTCGTGTGGGCACTGTACCGTGAAGTATTTTGGCGGCCACTTGGTTGCGGCGTGTCTCTCTGTCCCTTCGGGGTTCGACTACCAACCCTTCGAGGCACTGCCGCTGACTCCATCGAGGTTGTTCCACCGTTCTCTCTTATGGTCGCCTTCGCTCCCCCTTTGCGGTTTGTCTACGCGGCTCGCGCCACCGTGGCTTCTCGTCCGACCGACAAGGTTGAATCCGTTTATGGTGACCCCTCATCCTTATCTGAACCACATGGGTAGCCCCGGTACCAGCGTGCGGGCTCGCAACCGTAGCGGTACACGGCGATTGTCGGTTCCCCATGTTGGTCAATCGGACGCGGTAACCCCAAGGGACGGCGCGCCACCGGCAACCAATGCCGATCCCTTAATGGTTGAACCAGCATGGGGCCCCGAACGGGTGGACGTTTTGAGCATCAGCTCTAGTGACTCACCCATTGTGGATAAAAAGCCAATTCGGTTCAGCCCTGCGGTCGAGTGCTCGCCGTCTCAACCACTCCCTCGCGGTACTCATCACACCATGTCGGGTGCCGGTCCTTCGCGCGGCCGCGGAAGCGGCATTGCCAAGTCTGGTTCTCGGAGTGCTGCTTTGTACCATTCCCGCATCCAAACTGGTTTCCGGAGCCAGCCGGTTCAGTCTTTTTCACATCAACCTCAAGGGATTCATGAAGGCATCCGTGACCCGTATGGTCCGGAGCCCGAGATTCCTCCTGGTATTTCCTATTATGGTTTGGAGACGTTCACCCCAGCCGACTGGAACGTTTCCCAACATGGTACCTTCGGGGTCGACCCAAGAATGGTTTCGCAAGCGACGCTGTACCGTCGGAACTGGCCCGTGGCGCCGGGGAACACATCGCTTCCCGGCGTCGTGCGACGTCCGACTCTGGATACCTACTTGGGTTCGTTTCGTTGGGATTGCGAGCGTCTCCGCTCCGTCCCGCAAACGCTCCACCGTCGGGATAAAGAATCTCAACCTCGTCAGGGTCGGTCGGAGTGCTATGATAGTCGCCAGCGACACACACCAATGAGGTATTTCATTCCCCCGCTTTATCCCAGTGATCTGCCGTACGTTCGTATTGACCCGGAGCTCCATCACTACCGACGTCTGGTTGTGAAGATCTGTCAGTACGACTCCCTTCCGCAGCAGTACCTTCCGGCTTCTCCACATTTGGTTTGCTTCGATAGGCCTTACAATACCATCCATTGGGCTAACCGTCGTAGGTGGGGGGTGGATGCTGCCACCGAGGCTCGCATTCGCACGCGGTCCAGCTTCAACCGCGTCATGCATGGGTTCCATAATGTGGAGTTCTTCTCACAACCTAATAAGGGAAGAACCTCTTGGTATGTGGCCCGACCTGAATGGTGGAATGTTTATGAGGTTCCGATGTCGCTCAGCGTCCCAACCCCACCAGTATTGGCTTACTCCGGGAGCTACATCACCCGTAATCACGATCGGTATTACCTCATTTGTTCGATTGCACTCGCGGAATGGGCCGTATTTGTGGCCATCTTGGCTCTGCAGGCTGCCCGTGACGTTATTGACTGGGATTGTTGTTCTCGAGAAGCCGAGACTTACCGTGACGGTGTGCAACCTCCTGGTCGTATGTTCTTCATTCCCCCGAGGGTCATTCGCGACATTCGCCTATTTGGACTCGGAACCATTGTGGCAGGTACGGACTACTCCATTGAGCAGCTGGAATCGTTGCTTACCCAAGTGGAGAGTTTCCCGTGGGGAGCCAAGCAGGGGTGGGAGGTTTTCAATCCGGTGTCCTGGAAGGTTGTATCCCGCGCGGAGCAGCGCTATCCCAGGGCTCCGACCGATCAGGGGCCTCCAGGGAGTCCCGAGCCATTCCCTACCGCGGTGGAATCGCCAGCAGCTACCCCTCTGGTCACTTCAGCGCCTACTTCCGCTCCGGAGGGACGCAATACGCCTGCCATACTGGTGTGACTTCTCTTCTCCCTAGTACCACAAGGGTTAATGGGCCTCCGCGGGCTATCCTTGGGGGTTTCATGGCTGCGGCTGCGGCGCCTGTCCCCTCTCAGGTGGACTGCCAGGCCATTTCAGGTTTAATGGCTCGGGTCCGCCAGGCCTGCGTGGTGAACTTCCAGCGGGCGGGTCCTATCTCTGTGGTTGAAGCTCTTACCCTTCTGGAAAGCATCCTGCCTCGTCATGCACAGTACATGCGATCTTTTTCACAAATTGGTGGGTTCCGAAACCGGTTCCAGGTCGAGCTCTACCAGATGGCTACCAACCAGGTGGCAGGCCTAGCGACGGCCATGGGCCCGACGCCTACAAACCCTTTGGAGGATCCCCTATTTGGTGCTAGCCTGAACCCCGGCCTTCTACCCGCTCCGCAGGCTCCTCTCCACATCGGGTCGTCGGTACCTCCGTCGGTTGCGCAGGCGAGCGCGCCACCTCCGATGGGTGCCGACGTGATGGCAGGCGTCAGCGTGCCTACTAGTACCCCCGTGGGTCATAGTAGCGCGCCTAGCCAGGCTCCAATCCAGGCCCATCTCTTCCAGCCTTGGCCGGGAGCCCATCAGAACACCAATCCGGGTCGGGGATCCTCAGCTGGAGGCTCCTCGGGGCCTCACTTTTCCACTCACCCATCAGGTTGATTGTCGTATCCACTTGGGCCTGTGCTTGAGCCACGTTGCTCCTGCATCCCTACTGGTGTTACTCTTCAAGTAAACTTACATGTTATGCGTTTCCATGGTAGGTTCCAGTTTTCTTTGAGGTACAGTGCGTAGCGAGGGAGGAAGCTCGAAAACAGCTCCCCCCTTCCTTAGCTCTGCGCATCTCCAACTAGGTTTTGAAGCTCTCCTCCCCCCTCCTTAGACCAGCGTACCACGATGTGTGACGGTTAATTACTTGTAGGTAAGTTGCAGGAGGTGATTTAGCTCCATCCTGAGCCATTTTGGTGCTCGTAGTATGGTTCACCACGTTGGTCCTCCGATGCGCCTTCGTACGGCGCAGCGAGTGGTTTCGCCTTCCCATAAGGTCAGATGTTGTGCCACGCGCTTGCGCGCAGTGGCCAGCAATGTACCTAGATGGTTCTGCATGGCCTCTCACCATGCATGGGTGCACGTGCGGTGTTTCACCCTGGAGGTTACTTGCAAGGCGAATCAAAATATTTGACCGGAAAATTACCCCTCCATATGGTAGTGAAAACGCAGAAAACCCTTTTGGTCTGTATCTCGAGAACCAAGCGGTTTCAGAGACTGGGATTGGCCGATTCGGGAGCGCGGCATGGTCAAAATACTTAGAATTTTTTGACCATGCCGTTGCTCGCTCCCTACACACAATAGTGTAAACCGAATCGGTTACTCCGCACGGCGCGCCACGAGCAGCGCGCGTATGCCTCGTCAAAAAAGAGATACAATTTTTTGAACGTTTCCACCGTGCGGGTTCGCGCGCGTGCCGCGCACATGCATGGCGCGTGTGCAACGGTGCGCGTACAACGGTGCGTCCGTCTTTAGCGCTACCGCTCCTTGGACACACCCTCATGGAATGCTTCCTTCTGGTTGTACCTTCCCGGTTAGCGTCCGAACCGACTTTGTTACTCCTCATTACAATGTGCTTTTCCCCTTTCCTTAGGGGACTGCATTACCTCTAAGGTTTACCCATCATTCGGCATGTCCTCTCCCTTGCGGTTCCAGTAGCTTACCCTGAAGTGGTGTGGTATGGCTGAGGGCGGCTGTGCGGTATCACCGTCAGCCCCCCAGCCATACCAGCGTACTGTGTACTTCAGACCTTCTTGGGTACGGCGGTGACCTACAAGGCGTTCCACTGGGAACTCATTAGAGACCTGCGATGGTATCTTTTCACGACTTTGGTTCAGATGAGCATCGGTACCACTAGGGGTAGGTGTTTCCTCTGAAGGAGCAACCGTAATCCCTGCGGTTGGTACGTAGTCTGGGTCGTCACCCTGTGCGTCATCATTAACCTCGATGATTGTCCCGTCTTCCCGGGGCTGAGTCCTCAGGGCAACGGCTTGTGGATCACGCCCGGATTCTCCGCGTTCCTTCCTAGACTGGACCGTTCGAGGTGCAACCGTGATTCGGTCAATAGAGATCGTATTCTCTACACCATCTTGGTTCACCGTAACCGTGTGGTCGGTTGCTCGAACTACCTTGAAAGGTCCCCATGATTTTGGAAGAAGCTTCGAATTGATATCTCTATCAATAGCTTCATCATCGGCCTCATCACCCGGTCGTGGCTTAGCTCCTTTCGGAGGGTGGTCAATAAAGACATATTGACCAGGCGTAGCCGTTACCACTTGGGTTACCTTTCAGTCGTAGTCCTCCTTGTACCGCTTCTGGGACGCTGTGAGCTTGCTCTCAGCATACTTGAGAGCTCGTCTCAACCTCAAAAGGGTATTCCGTTTGACCTGTCACGGTGTGAGTGAACTGGCGGCTTTTTGTCCTAATCGGTCTCCTTCAACAACAGTACCTAGTGGGTGTCTTGACAGTATTAGATCGAACGGCGTAGTTTGCGTCGCTCGATGAACCTGAAGGTTATATGCATATGTCAAGGGCTGCACGAGCTCTTCCCAACCAGTTTGGTGTTCTTCCGTATAATGTCGCAGCCTAGATACCAGTGTTCGGTTAAAGCGCTCCACTTGCCCATTCGTTTGCGGATGGTAGGCAGTAGTGAAGTAGTGCTTAATACCCAAGAGGTTACAAACAGCTTCAAAGAACTTCGAAGCTAAGTTCGAACCATTGTCGGTAGGTAGATAAAGCGGTGCACCATACGGGTAGATCCAATTGTCCAAGAACGCCACCGCGAGGGTCGTCGATTTTGTGTCCTTCAAGGGTATCGCTCGCGTGAGCTTCGAGAACCTGTCTGTGATTACGATGATGTACTGATATCCCCTTGTGGTTTTTGGTAATGGACCCAGAAGGTCTATTGCGACGAACTCGAGAGGACCCGCTGCAGGGAATAATTTCAAGTATTTGCTGTGCTTCCGGAGACCTCCACGGGTACGTACGCAAGATTCGCATTGGCCTACAAAGGTATATATATCATTAGCCACATGAGGCCAGTAGTACCCTTGCCTCAAGGTGTAGTACATTCTCGTACCTCCAGGGTGTCCTGATAGCCTTGGGTAGTGGGCCAGGTACAGCACCCGAGGGCGCAGCACCTTGGGCACTACCTTCTAAAGGGAACCATCAATTGGAGCTCGCCTCACCAGGAAACCATTTCGGTCGACGTCAAAGTTCGAGTCTTTCATACCTACTTGGTCCATGAGAGAGCGGCAATAAACACCGTTTGCTTGCTCTCTCAGGAATTCCTCGCGGGTAATTGGCATGAAGTCTGTTTCTCGAGGGCGAGTATTTCCCGAGCGATGGCATCACTAAACCACGTATTTTCTTCGGGTAGAGTCCAGTAACCTTCTAAGGTATCACCATCAGGGTTGGTAGAGATGGAAAAGCATGGGATATCATCCTCTACCGGCTCGGTGTCCAAACCATATGTGTTAATGCGAGACATCGCGTCTGCGACATTGTGCTTGATACCTGGACGGTACTGTACGTCATACTTGAACTCTGAAAGTCGTAACCGCCATCGGGCAAGTCTGCCTGATGCGTCGGCCAGACCCAGTATCCACCGTAGGGCATCATGGTCCGTTCGAAGCGTAAACCTTTCGCCATATAGGTAGGGACGGAGCATCAACATGCTCCAGACCACTGCCAGACATTCCTTTTCGGTTGTTGTATAGTTCTTTTCTGCAGCGTGCAGAGCACGGCTCCAGTACCCTATAGGTAGTTTGTCGCCGTTTTCTTGCTCCTGCATAAGACAACAACCAATTTGGGCGTCCGAGGCGTCAGTATCCAACGTGTATCGTAAACCAGCTTTGGATGATGCCAAGATGGGAGGTGTCAAGAGCGCATGTTTCAGCGCCTCGAACGCATCTATCTCCTCATTGGTAAGACATTCAAACCTTGTAGGTTGACCTTTCAGCAGCTTCCTGTTGAGGGGAGCCGCTATCTTGGCAAATCCCTTGATAAATCGGCGGTACACATTGCACAAACCTATAAAGGATCGGATTTCCGTCGGGGAAGTGGGTGGCTTCGCCTCCTGCACGGCCCGGATATTCCGCGGCGTCACTTCACCTCCCAGGGCTAATGATGTGACCAAGGTATTTTACCTCTTTGGTGAAGAATTCGCACTTGCGGAGCTTCAAAGTTACTCCAGATTCCCTCAAAAGGTTCAAAACTCCCCTAACATGGTGGAAATGTTCCTCTACCCTTCTGCAATATATGATTACATCGTCGATGTATACCAGAGCGGTTCTCCACTTCACCTTCGAAAGGATTATATCTAACGCCTTCTGAAAGGTAGCCGGGGCATTCCGCAACCCAAAGGGCATACGCGTAAAGCGGAATAACCCAGCGTGGCAAGTAAACGTAGTTTTGTCCTTTTCTTCTTTCCTGATAGGTACCTGCCAATAACCACAATTGGCATCGAGCGTAGTAAAGATCTTGGCGTTGCCCAACGAATCTATACACTCGTCCATTCTAGGTATTGGGTACGAATCCCTAATGGTCATACTATTCAGTCTTCTGTAGTCCACACAGAATCGCATACGGGTATCATTCTTCTTTGTGACGAGAACCACAGGGGTGGCCCAGTCCGCATTTGCTGGTTCTATGACACCTTCACGGAGCATTCTCTCGACCTCCTTGAGCTCAAACTCACGGGCTTTTGGACCTGCACGGTAAGGCTGCTGGTAAATGGGTTTCCAGCCAGGCACCATATCAATACGGTGCTCTGTAGCCTCAATTTGGCCTAGCCGGCCCGACCACATGGGTTCAAATTCTTCTAAGAGACTGAGGATCCGGTCTCGGAGAGCCTGGTTCTCTGCACCGATCTGGACTTCCTCTCTCCAATTCCGCACTGGGTCCAGTTCCATAGTCTTTTCCTGATCCCTAACCTTAAAGGTATTGGCGATCTTCTGTTCCATTTTGGTGTTTGTCGATAACGGGGGAGCATATGCAGGGTATGGCGCATCTGTTCCTCCCCCTTCCTTAGAGGTGGCGATCTCGCCCCACCCATTAGGTGAGACCGTGAAAACCCCTTGTGGTGCCGGCAATGCTATTCCAATAGTAGAATTCTTGGGTAACTTAACAATTTGATTGCTAAAGTTACTCAAGTACACATTGAAGGATTGATTAGGGATGTTGTCGATAATCCCGTTTGCCATCAAGGCGAGATGTCTTTTTGTCAACCTAGGATGGTTCTGTAGCATTACCAATCCTGAAACTGCGCATGGGACATTCACTACTATTTGGGTCATAGCCGGAATTGAAACCAATCTGGTGACCCGTATCTTGTTTGAAACCGTTTCGGTGGGTTTATTGGACCTCGGCTTCTGACGCCAACCATTTTTGGTCTGCGTATTACCCAGTATGGCAATACGACCACCTTGACGGAGAGCGACCGTTCGGGATCCTGGCAAAATTCCCTTGACATGTCTGTCAATAAAGTTGGTCCCGAGGATACAGACTGTCGCTAGACGATCCACCACAAATAAATTGAGCTTCACCTTCAAGGTTCCAAGTTGTACCACAGTGGTCAACATTCCTCTAAGGTGCAGTGGGCGCTCGTTAGCGTCCAGCAGTGGGTTGATAGTCGGGGCAGACCGAATGTTCCGCAAGACCGCATTGGGTATGACGCGAGCGTTTAGCACATTCGGACCGGCGTCGTTATCGAGTACACACGCAACGGGAACCTGTGGGTAATGGAGAAAGCTTACTGAAGCATTAACTTTATAGTTGTTGTACTTCATCAGACACACCACATTGGGTACATCTGATTCTTCTTTTTCCACCATTAAGGTTTCCCGTACCGGTATCGACGGGCCTTCCAATTGAAGGTTAGGGGTGGCCCCTACGCTAACCGTTCGGTGTTTTCTTGCTCCTCTTGAGTGGGACTGTCCTTCTCCAAGATTGGTGTTTCCTCGACGAGATGAACCTGAGATGGTGATGGTTGGGCTTGTACTCTCTTTCCAGATCCATATAGGTTACGGTGGTTTTGCTGCCTGGCACTAATCAGATGTTCGCGCACCCCTGGGGGTATTTTGTCACATCTGTTCGCCAGATGGTCTGGCGATAAGCAGAGCCAGCAGACCAATCCACCTGTCTGAGGATCACGCATTGCCATAGAGGTAGGTCGGGTAACCGGATTGGTCGGTGCTGTAGCATATGAATATGCTTGCGAACCACCCGTTGAGGTTTGTTGAGTGCTCGCCGCTCTTGGTGGCGACCTTACCGAAGCTGGTGGTACTGTCGACGACCAATTACCAATGGAGGTGGCTCGTGACCGAGCCTGCGGCGCAGTCACGAGATGAACTGCCATTCCTGTTGGTACGCGAATGAGCGAATCTCTCTCTGAGGTAGTGCTTTCTTCTAGCTCCAATACTGACCGTTTCCGTTTATCCTTTGAGGTATGGGACGCCGACGGCTTCTTTCCGTGACGGAGAGTGTCGCCGAGCCCCTGAGCATAACGGGCAAGCCCATTATAGTCCACCTTACGGTTGTTCGCCAAGTAATTGCGTACCTGCGAACGGATCGCTTTGTCGACATTGTCGGCAAAGAGCGACTTCAACCTCCAAGTGGTAAAGACATTACCGCATCGGGTGGACAGATTCCAAAGGCCTAACCAGAATTCCATTTCGGTTTGGCTGGAGCGTTGGCGATATGCCTGCACCTCAGCGTAACCTTCCTGGATAACCTCATCGGTAGCGTAAGTTTCCAACATGAAATTAACCACTTCTGGGTACGTCTCTAACATCTCTGTCCCTTCTTCATCAACCGCCAGGGTATTTCCACGGAGCCTGCCTTGCAGCAAGTGGTAAGCTTGACCTTTACGGTAAAACTGGAATAACCACATGGCAGCACCTTCGGAAAAACCATTTTGGTCACATGCAATCTTGAACTTCTGCAGAAACTCAATTACCCGCAATGGGATCATCACCTGTGAAGGTAGTATCACCCATCTGGAAGCTGAGCTTCTTATGGTGCTTGGTGATCTTCTGCGCAACCTCTTGGGTGTAAGCAGAGGATCGGTTTCTCAACCGATATGACCTATAATCAACCGCTTTGGTGAACATATCGTTCAGCGGCTGACGCACCTCTAGGGTTGTATCGGTGTCCGAATCCGAGTCGGACGACTCGTACCGTTTCTTCTTACCTTTACGGTTTCTCTTTGACAACTCCTTCGCCAACCTGTTCGGTCTCTTCTGGCGTCTACCTTTACGGTCATCATCCGACGATGAACCAGTATCGGTATCTGAGCTCGAGGAATCGGGGTCAGAGTCGTAGCCGCGATTCTTTCCCTTTTTCCTCCTCCTTTCTTTACCCTTGCGGTTTCTTCTTCGTCGCCCCTCTTCTGGGTCAGACGAATCGTCCTCAGGTCCACCAGTCTTGGTGCCGTTTCGAACGTTACCTCCAATGGGTGGCAAGTACACGTCTCGAGGGCCCATCTCTATATGGCCCTCTTGATCTTGCCTTGAACCTTGTAGGTACGCACTATCGGCCGGAATTGGCTTGATTGGTGCGGAAGAACCGGCAGGGATCTCTTGTGGTATGCGAGTAACCATATTCACCCCAGGGGTTTTTGTTTCCGCCATTCCTTCGAAAACCCAAAGGTCTTGAACCACTCGGTAGGTATGCTCCCGGGCACCCGTTAAGAGGTATGTTTCAACCAATTTAGGTATGCGTTGAGAGAGCTTATGCACGGCTCGATCAACCACCAAGCGGGTAACGGCGTCCATGTCCATTGAGGTCATAGCTTCATTAACCGTAGCGGTAAAAAGAGCTTTCGCTCGATCTTCCCAATTGGGGACCAAAAGGTCCTCAACCGTTGTCGGCAATTCCTTACTAGGTTCAGGAGCCAACGGTAGCTGAGTGCCCGTATCCTTTGAGGTTCAGGCCCGAGGTTGCCGAAGCAGCTCCTCGGGATTATCCAGAATGGGTTTGGCGGCCGAAGCCGCAGCAGAACCCTCGTGGCTAGGTGGCGCGCTAGAGCCACGAGTAATCCTTGTAGGTCTTTCCATAGTGACCAATAGCGGTATCCAATTGCGTCGCGAGTATTCCTACGAAACCAAATAGGTGTGTGAACTTCCAGAATCCTTTCGAATGTCTTCTGTTCATCAGTAAAGGTACGACAAAAACCAAGAAACTTCTAGGTCGGGAGACCAAAATGTAGTACAAATACCGATAAGGTGTGGGGTCCGCCTGGTAGAGGGAGCGCGCGAGGGCTCAACCTAAAAGGGGAAAACACACAACCAATATGGTAGTAGGGCACCTGAAACCCGCAGGGGCAAACGGCGGGGCCACTAGTCTAGACCGTGTAGGTGTACGGTAGTAGACGTCGACGCGCGGTAAAACCTGAATAGTAATACAGTAGCAAGTGACCAAGATGGTATAGTTACTGCCCTAGTGGTGCCTGACTTTACAATACCCAGGGGGGAAGGCGAGGTGCACCACAATATATACAAGGTGCACCGACGCCGATCTCCCATGCGGGCATGACGTCATCGGCTGCGCCCATGACCTACTGTCATGGGCCAGCAATGCTAAACTATCCTAGACTATAAATTAGAAATTAGAAATTATGAAATACAGAATACCAATTGGGTACAGTGCAGCCAGCAAGGCGCACCAGTAGGCCGTCGTGGCAGCAACCCATTGAGGTCTCATTGTACTATACACCAGGAGCGCAAGCACGAAGGGTCTCGGCCTATTCGTATACAGCTTTGCGCCACTGCAGCTTGTCTGTGTATGGACGTAACGGAGGTGGTATTAATATGTTGCTTGGAGAGAAGTCCTCTCCTGGGGCCCATAACTTTGGCTCGAGCTTCGCCGATAGAGTCGTAGTTCATCTTGCGCAGTGATGGAGGGACGGTTCACAAGCAACACAAATCGGCACAGAGGTCTGCTTGGAGCTCTTCCGTGGAGCTCCTGGGCTAATGAGTGTGCCTTTAGATAAGGATACTACGTGACTCTTGGGCTAACTGTAACGTACAATTACTGCTTACTAAGTAAAGATAGTTGTACGTCAACTAGCAAATGCGTACGTGTCTATACGCAATTAACAATTGTAGTCGAATTCAACATTGCAAACGGGTGGTACAGGTTCATTTACAGATCATTTTACTAAACTATCAATAGCTTTTTGGAGAATGAGTTACAAATTTGAAGATCTATTGCACATAGAATAGTATTTCGAGGCACGAAGAAGCAGTTTTATCGACATCTGTGAGAGCGTTGGACACGTTTACTGGTTCTCGGCGGCGGCTAGCTCTTCACCTCTCTGAGTGAAGGGAACACGCCGTCGCGTGATCGAGCCACCGCCGCAACCATCGCCGCGCTCTCAGGAGTGTCCTTCACCTGCGCCGACCAGGCCGCAGTGTTTCTTCGGTCTTTCACCTGCGCCGATCAGGCCGCAGTGCTTCTTCGGTCTTAGCCCAGCGCAGTCGAGAGTCGTACACCGCCGTCGAACTGGCCCACCGTGTATCGGACACATTTGCGACGACAGAAATGAAGCGCAACGAGAGAAATCTTCATCACTGCTGCAGAAACATGCTTCGTTCACAACATTCACTGTAGAATCTTAACGAGAGCCGGAATGCTGTGCCAGAGGCACGCAGATCACAAATAGAACGAAAGAAACGCAAAAAGCAGCACAACAAGAAGCAGCGCATGAAGCATACAAGCCGCAGTAACAGACACGCACTTGTCCTCAACATCAAAGCCGAAGCGTTACGGCTGCAATTCCAAGTTATATCTTCGTCACACAGTCCATGGAGTGCTCCACAATCAGAATCTACTCCCACCTCGGACATCGTAGGCCATACAAACGCAGGATGCGCAAACAACCTTCCACCATTAACAGCAACTCCAGAGGATGTGCGCATTGCAGAGCCGACTTGGCAAACCAGCACAGCATACCTGCGTAGTGCTCCGCTCTCACAACCACGGTTGACTGATCTTACCTTTCTAACTTCTCCCGATCGTTTCTTCACAGATTTTTCTCTGCTTGCGTCATGTGTCAACAATCAAACTCGTTCGAGATACAGCCTTGCTCTCGAAAACTTTAAAAGGTCTTTCGCTCAATCTCACTCCCCCTCACTCACCATCGATCAACACATCGCTCTGTACATCAACCACAGGTATCGTCAGAATCCGCGACTCGGTCAGAAGCAGGAAATGGCAAACCTTATCTGCATGATATTGCTCATGTACCCATCGTTAAAAGAAGAACTTTCAATGTCCAGAAAGTGCTTACAAGGTTGGGCACACATTAAACCATCCCAATCAGCTGTACCGCTCACGAGACAGCTGGCTCTTGCATTTGCGTACAGGCTTATCTCGGCAACTCCATCTTACCAAGAAATTGCAGCTATTATCCTCCTCTCCTACTCCGCTTATCTGAGAGCGGGATAAGCTCTACAGCTCCGATGGGAAGACCTAGTCTTTCCAACCGACGTTCGCATATCAAGCTTTGGACCCGAAGCAGCGGGTGTAAACATTAAGGACGCCAAGACCTCTAGAAGAACTGGACGACTTCAATTTGTGCAGATATATGACAAAGACATCATTCGTTTCCTGCAGCACTACCAAACAGCCAACCCCCATAATGAATATTTCGCTCCCAAAACATCTTACCGTTCATGTCTTCACCACGTCAAGAGAGTGGCGTCAACCTGCAACTTATCCGACACAAAATTCACCACACATTCCGCGCGTATCGGTAAGGCCACAGACGATTACGTGAACCAAATGCCGGTCAATCAAATAGCGATAAACGGACGTTGGCGGTCGCTGAACTCTCTTCGCAGATACCTAGATAACGGGCGTTCCTGGCTTCTCAACATCAGAATACCAGAAGAGGACCAATCGAACATCCGTGCAAACGCTAATCAAATGCTGGCGCTCATTAGCAATAACTGAGTAGGGACACGACGCATGCCTTCAAACCACTGTCATCCCCAACGGTCACAACCAGGGTCATTGAAGACAGACATCGGCACAGGATTATACCACAGTTCCCGTCGGGTTCACCAGACCCCAACCACGATCACACTCACTGCAGCCCCCATATATAATTCCCCCCTTCTCCCTTCCGGCCAGAGAAGCCACCAAACCCGGAGCTCCGTTCACCAGCACCTTCGGCGTACAACACTGACACCTTTCTCTATCAAGCTGTAGCAATGGCAACCAGCAGCAACCCTTCTAATTCTGGGCCCGCCAACAACGCTCACGCCGACCAACCAACTCCACCGCCAACATTTGGGTCTCTGAAATCGAAGGATCCCATATACTTTCTCACGTCCCTCTCCAACCAACAACTTTTCCAGATTATAAAGTCTGCTCCGCAAGGAACACGCAACCAACTAGCCGCAACGACACCTAAGCCCCAACTGCTTGCAGAAGTCTTCCGTTTGAGAGATATAGAGCAACACAGCCAACAACAATCTAGCCCAGCACAAGACCTCGCCACTCTAATGTCTTCGAACCCAACTCAGCTGCGTACCATGGCGCGCGATCAACCAAGTGCCCTGAAGAAACTAATGGAATCAGCACTCACCGCTGACAGTTCCCTCCAACCACGTGAGATCCCAGACAATCCCATTGAAGCCGCATCCATAGCTATCGAATGGCAGTTCTTGTCATACCGCTAAACACACCCGCAAGCAGCCCTCCGTGCGGATACTGCGCCACCAGCGCAAGGCCCGAGCACATTGGCCAATCTCTTAGCCCGCCCAATCCACGAGCCTCCGCCACCGATTCCTCTGGACTCTTCGGACGACGAGTCCGATCGCCAAAGCAACCCCAACCCAAGGAAGAAACAAAAGGCCCTCATCCAGCCCAAGAATTTCACCATAGGGCTGCTCTCGGCTGAGGACCAAACACTCAATTCATACCCGGGAAAAGCCGTGTCCTCCGCCAGTGTCATGGTGGAGGATCTTATGGGCCCCTCGATTCTGAACCGCCTCACAGCGGGAGGAACAGATATACCCACGTACCTGAGGCAGGGGTTTCAGCACTGGAGGCGGTCCGCCTCTGGGCAGCCCCAAGCGGCGGAAATGGAAGCCGTGAGTCTTGGCCGGATGATCCACCTAGAGCTCCTCACCCACGACACCCCTCGGGAGCTCGCGCCCATCCTTGGAAGTAGGACTGCGACGCCTGTTTGCTTTACTTTTTGTAGAGGAATCGGTTGCCAAAGGAGACTTTCCAGACCGCAAGTCGGCATTGAACACTGCGGTTCATCTGCTGGAGACCGTCCCCAACGGAACGGTCATGTCGCAACATCTCGAGGAGAAGGTCACCCGGAGCATGTCACTCCAAAAGAGGAGACTCTCAGCTCTCAAGATCATGGCGGACACACGCCGCAACCAACCAAATCACTCCCGCTTTGTGCGTCAAGACCCGAAAGCGAGCGAAAACCCGCAACGTTTCAGAGACAGGCAGCACGGACAGCGCAATTAGAATCTTCATCCAAAAAGCCGTACTCCAAACACCTCTTTTCAATCCCCTTCCTTTTCTCTCCCAACCCCTTTGCAAGGCAAACGAACGATATCCTCAGCTCCCTATGCACTCTGTACCACGGGCATCACCAGCAAGCCCACCCAACAGCAGTCACCAAAGCACAGAAGGCAACTGAACTTTCAATTCTCTCCAGGACAGCGTCTGTCGAGTCTGCTTGCCTCCCGAACGAAATACTCAGACAGTCAGCTCCCCAAATGGAGCCCGTGATCCACAGCAGTGACTGGAAATCAACCCTCAACACTCACTTCCATAATCCATCAGCCGCATTCCAACGAGGCATTTTCAAGAACAAAACAGCCTCAAGAATCTCACTGCCAAACCCCAGACCCCCACCACACCCCAAACATGCCGACGAATGGATCAGACGGCTCCCACCAGAAGCGCGAATCGTTTTCGAAAACGGCGGCGATGGCAGTTTCCGCGCTGCTCTCGTGGCCTCCCTCATCTCAAGACCCGCCAAACAGAAGTACGAAGTCCCCACTCCCTGCACGCACGCCTCAACGACGCAGTATGCAAGGCTTATCGAACGCGCCGACCGAGCCGGCATGCTCTCATGGTCAATTATCTCGCAGGAGGATCCCCACTACACCCAATTGGCTGACAAGCTCGAGCTCACGCTCTTCGCAGTTTCCAAATCCGAAGAGCAAGATCGTCTGATATCCTGACCACGCGTGCAAAACGACCTCTTTCCTGAGCCCCCGTACACTTCCCTTCCCGACCCCAGCCTTTTCAGTTCTATACTTGACCATGTCACACTGCTCTCTGGGTTTTACTTCGATGTGCAGAACATGTTTCACAATGTCACCCTGCCGTCTTGGCTTTCCAGTTTGTTCCCATGGAAACCAGTGCGAATTGTGAACCTCCCGCCACAGTTCGCGACGGCGCTCCGCAAACGACTCGGTGTACCCACTAACGGCGACACCGTCCTTCTACGCCCCTCGCAGGCCTCCTTCCCCATGGGAAGCAAATGGTCCGTTTTCATATGTCACACCTTCGCCGCAGCTCTACTCCAAGAGTCCTTCCTTATTTTCAAGCAATCTAAGCTGTCACCATCCGCCACTTGCTTACTGCTACCCTTCGTCAAAGACGCTGCTCCATTCGCCATCACTCGCGCTTTGCCCCTGGCACTTCACATTATTGACGACATTTGCGTCGTGACAGTGCAATGGAACTCTTTGCAGATCTGTACCCTGTACAGAATAATCCGCACCGTCTTCACCGCGGCAAAGCTTCCAATCAAGGAGTCAAAATCAAGCCCTTTCGCCCAACCGGTATGCGACATAATTGTCTTCATAGGTTGCGAATGGAACTTGCGGTCTGGCATGATTACCATAAGTCCAACGAGGAGAAAAGAGGTCATTGCTCAGATAGGAGCTCTAGGAAAATGCTCCACGGCATTGCAAACCAATTGGCGCGCGCTGCTGGGAAAGTTCATTTGGTACTAAACGTCCACTTTTGGCCTGCCTATCCAAGGTCTTCATACCCCGCGCGCACGCCGCACGACCAGATTGGATCATTGTCTCGCCCAAAATGAAGGAAGAGCTGAACTTGATAGCAAAATTGTCACCGCTTGCAATATGTAACATTAGGTTACCCGTTGACTATCTTGTGATTACATTCGATGCATCATTGGTGGCCGGGGCTGTGCTGTGCTCACAAGATTCACCCAGCGACAGTCGAGAATTATGGTGGCTCTCACAGAAACTGGGCAATTGCACTCAAGGCACGGAATAGTTTAAGAATCTTTGTGCGCGTGTCAATACGATCTACAAAAATATGCGGTGGAAGGCCCTCTTCACACATCGGTGGAATAGCGAAGATCATATCAATTGCGTAGAAGCCACATGTGCAGTCCTAGCACTGCGGTGGATAACTCGAAAAAAAATCCGAAACCGAAGGCTGGTCTTCTGTACCGATTCGACGGTGTGTAGAGGCATTTTCAAGAAGGGAAGGTCATCGTCCACCCCAGTCCTATTGCGCTGCAAACGCCTTGCCGCTCTTGCGCTTTCAAAGAATCTAGAGATCACCGTTTTCTATATTCCATCGGAACTCAATGCCGCTGACGGCCCATCAAGGCTGCAGTAACTAATCGACACCGACGCTTTCGCAGCTATTTAGCTCTTGCTCTTTAGCACGTTCTTTCGGGATGGGAATGGCAGCGCTGTTTAGCGCTTGCTTGTGGCCCAGAAGCGGTCTTTACCGCTTACTGTGGCCCAGCGACACCACCAAAACCAGTCAAGATCGCTGACCGAGCTACTAAGGAAGACCGATAAATACACTATTTACCGCTCTTCCCGGGTAAAAACCAGGTTTTCTTATTTTTCTAATCTTAAATGTTTTTTAATTATATCTCCTTTGAATGACTGGTTAGTTTCGACTAGATAAAAAATATGTTAGATTAAATAGAATATTATGGAACAATATTAATCAGAATTACAGGTTTGTCCACACGACTGCGAACGATGCCTAGTGTCTATCAAACCAACGCGTTGACCTCATATGAGATCAAAATGACCTCATATGAGGTCAGCACAGATAGTGAGAGAAATTTTAAAAAATTGGATAAAGCTTTGCACATAATTCAGCGATTCATTAGAAAACAACTACAATTATGCAATCAAACTAGTTTAATGACCCCAAATAACCATTTGAAGCGAACCAATTCCAAGCAATAAGTGCTTTAGTAGTCATCTGATTTCATGTAGAATTACTATTTATGTTTAAACGCCCAAAAATTCTACATATAACTTAAAAACTGCTTATAATGCTTCAAAAGTACTTAATGTTTTTGTTGCTATAGTTTTCGACGATCAGCTAGTATTGAGATAACGCTTTTTTTAATATTATATGAGCCAAACGTATGTGTGCAAGAGATATATAAGCATTCTGAGTGCTTTCAAACACATTTAACATACTGGCCTACGCAGAGAACATTTAATCTTTATAGTACATTGAGACACATGAAATCGTAAAGTGGTACCATTTTCAGGTTTTTTTTGTTTCAGTTCGCATCATTGCACCTAAAAGAGCCTCAAAAACAGTTTTGTAACGTGGTAGTTTCACAAGTCTGCGAAAATGATGTCCATAGCTTTCAAGATAGAATTTCCATTAAATTTGAGAAGTCCGGCATTTCAAAGTTGTGGAAAAACTATTGTAAATTATACCAGGCGCTTAACACCCTTTATACTGAGAGCAATTTGAAACAGGTTGAATATATGTTGTCGAGGTTTTCTGGTTTACTTTAGGAAGAAGGATAAAAAAACTTCTTTTCGTTGAAGAAGTTAAAATTTGAATAAATTTTCTAATGTAGCAAATATATCTTTTCCCCAATTACTACTCAGCGTCGTTCTTTGTACTAGATGTTCTACTCCGCCATGAATGTGATGCCGAATGCGGTTCTAGAGAGGTGCTTTAGAGACTCTGAACTGGTTTACATCAATTTTTATAAAGTGTTATATTCTGACCTCATATGAGGTTAATTGACCTCATATGAGGTCAGTTGTCAAATAGACACTAGCGTTTTCATGGCCCCCTGTTCCGACGGGGTAAACGGCTAAAGCTGAGCAACTACCATTGTACTCGCCCTTGTCCAATACGGATTCACGGATGGAGCCTTGCTGAGTGCCGTGAGTGATGAAGGTCAAAAGCCCAGGTGCAAATGTCTTCTCATTTTTTCGAAATAGAATACAACTTCTTCTATCCCTACCCTACCCTTTTCCAAAACCGCGTGCAGCCCAATTTTCTTCGCATCCGGCTGAAATAAGCCGTCGAACTTTTCGTAGCTCCTCGTCGTCATTCACGTCTTCTTCCACGCTTTGCCACAGTTTCCATCCTCTTTCCACATCGCCGGCATCAGAGTCTGGTCCTCTTGACAATGCGTTGGCTAGCATCGCTCTAGCGGAAACCTCGTTTGTCTCTTTCACCGCGTCTTCCAAAAGCTTCATTCCTCTTGTCACCTCCTTTGTCACGCCCTGGACATCGTTCATTAGGATATACGATAGGTTCAGCATAGCGATCAACCTCAAATCACTGCTCATCAGACCTTCCAGAACTGTAACAGCTTCCTGCTGTTCACCTTCAATTTCAAGTACGAGGCTAGCCAGATTTAGCGAATCAATGCTCTTGAAGAGCGTGAACCGCCTCATCACATCCGTTACCCAATCTGGATGGCCATCGAATGGCAAGATGTGTCGACCAACCCGCAAGTGAGGAACCAACCAAGCAATAGTAGATCGTTTCTTTTCCGTTTGGGCTCGAAGCTTTTGCAGCGCCAACAATTTGTCACTATCACACTTGCTTTCGCTGAGAACTATGCATTCCGAGCCTCCAAAATCGCATCTGTCGATCTTTTCATCAAGTTGCTGGAGAAGCGTTCGGGCCCTCTTCTTTCCCCGGGGGTAATTGCTCAAATCATGTCTTAACATCAACGAAAAACAGTAATGACAATTCCATTGTAACGAGTGCAAGACCTCGATAGCTTTCTTCCGATTCATTGGAACACGTTTTGCACCCGTCCATAACATTTCTGCAAAGGTCATAAGTGCATTAAAACTGTCATGGGTCTTGTAGACTTGCCAGAAGAGCTGCAGTATGCGAGCATAGTCGTCGAAAACAGCATCAGTACCATCTAATAATGAATTGATAATTCGGGATTGAGCTTCACTAGAATTGAATCGAATGGCTGCGACTTCATACAGCTGAAACGCACGCTGGGCATTATTTCCATGTTCCAAATACGCATCGGCAAGCGATATAAATATATACTCACTCTTTCCGTGATCACATTGCAGCGCATCTTCAAGCATACCAATGGCTTGGATGACATTCTTGTCACTGGGGTCATTTTCTAGCAGAAGACAGGCCAGGTTATTCATCGTCAATGGTTGTTTGGATGCGCGAATGGCGCGAAGATACCACTTGGAGGCCCTTTTTGGACACGGTCTCAAGTTACCGCGTCCTTCATGATAGAGAACTGCCAAGTTGTTCATCAGTTCATGGTCCGAGCTAAGACGAATCGCCTCCCTAAACAGCTGGAGTGCGCGCTTCGTTTGTGAGCACATCTCTGGATATAGCAACAAGTTGGATGCCAAGAAGGCCATTGCATAAGGATCTTGTTTCAATCGCAAAGACCGTTCGCACAGCTGCCTCATTAGTTTGCAATCCCTTTTCACACCCAAACCCTGAGAATAGCAACGAGCCATGCAAAGAAGTACGGCAGAATGCTCTTGTATTCTCAAGGAGCGTTCGAGGAGCGAAAAAGCGCGCCGTTGTTGTGACTCATCTTCTTCTTCCATGAGAGAAACAGCCAGAACATACATAGCCTCGGGATTTTGTGCTTGTTTCACGGCTCTTTCCAACATTTGACGGGCTCTGGCATGGTGCGAGACGTCATCCTCGAGTAGCATGCGAGCCAGTTCGATCATGGCGTCGACGTCATTGTTCAGCAGCACCTTTTCCTCCAAGGCGCGAGCCTTCTCGAGTGATTTTTGGCGTGAGGGGTCCATGGGCACAGCTAACGCGGAGCGTGAGGTCAGTTGATGAACGCGAAGCGGAGCGAAACAGAACCGGGAGATGGGGACAAGGAGTTAGCGTTTTATCCTTATATCACTGCAAGATGTACACGGTGCCAACTGTGTATGTGGTGCATTCCACGTCACTGCAAACAACGCCGAAGGGTTTCGAGAGCAAAGCTTCGTCGTGCATCCAGCAATTGACGCCTTTCGCGCCAATAATAGCAAGCGGCCCGAGACAAGAACAGCGCGTCCAGCGACGCAAAGAGCTATACGTGTATATGCCGATGTTCCACGTGTTATACTCGTCCGACGTGTATCCGCACCATGTTGCACCATGTTCACTTTTTGTGCATCTCGCCCTTTGTCCCGCCCGAGTTCGGAAAGGGACAACGTGGCATGAACAGAGTACAACAACTCGTATGCGTGGAGAGAAGCACATTGAGAAGCTCCCCTGAAACCCACAATTCGTTATCATCACTATCGCCGTGTTCAACAACATCACGAAGGCTACAACTCAACCGTCTCACTTCATCACCCCAACTCCATCAGAAGTTTCCCTTGTCAAGGAGACCCGGTGAGAGACACAGTCGACCAAGCACCTGCAAAGCGCTCATACCATTTCTAACATGGCTTGTTCATCGCAGAGCAGCCCAGTTTGACCCTAATGCGTGCGAAAAGCGCCAGACAACGACGGCAGAGCGGGGATGATGAGAAACGACTGGCGAAGCTGCATGTTCGCGCTCGTTCTGCCTGATATTATACAAAACCATCTCGGTGGTAAGTTACAAGGTCTAAAAATCTGTAGACACACGGGAAAGGGTTGTTAAATGCGTAGAATTGGAACGCCAAAGCTCGTAGTAAATAAATCATGACAGCCCTTGACCGGTCGTCAGTGTGTCAGATAGATTAAGTGTCCCCAGTTTATTCAAACCCCGTAGTAGATGGGCAATGGCAGTCCTTCACCGGTCGTCAGTGTCGTAGAAGAACACTCGTGTTGTGAGTGAGGCGGTCAAAGTGGCGTAGAGGCACTGGACGGCCTCACGGAAGGTGTTCACCGCACAATGAGGGCACAACGGTGAACTTTGGCCTTCTGGAACCCTACTCCCCAACGGCAGACGCGACGCACTCCTCTACGCAAAAAGGGCCCAAAACGACGCGAACCAGCTTCCACCACTTTTCATGCTCCCTTATCCATCCACAGAATCCAAAACAACTGAGAAAGAAAGATCAGGACCAAGCTATGCTCTGGAAGGAACACAAATGTGGTTCGTTCTGTTAGATTGGCGGCAGACGCAACCTTCAAATCTACATTCCAAACGTCCACCATCAATGCATCTCGACCATTCTTGTCATTGATCTGCATCAGCGTGTTCCTGGCGCGCACCGCTGCCCAGCCATCGTCCTTAATATGGGGGTGGCTTCCAGTTCCTTCTTCCCATTGCACCCCTCAACCTCTTCACTTGCAATCATCAACGACGGCCGATGTGCACCCAGAATGTGCCGTACTTTTGGTTACGACCTTTTCGAGGTGTTGTTACTCTGCAATAGATCTTGTTTTTGGGGAACGGCGCGCCCAGATGAGTTATCTCGATGTTGATTCCAGAGCAATCAACGATGCTAAACTGCAGAGTGCACAGTGGTGTCCAATGCTCTGGCCGATCAGAGAGGAGATATTCCAAGTAAGTCCTGCATCCATGAGTTGTTAGTGTTCTTCGCTCAGTTCATTGATCATGGTTTGGTGTCCATCCCGGCTTTGTGTGAATACGTTCCAATCGCAGTTTCTCCCGATGATGACAGAATTCCGCAAGCACGTCTACTTTTCGCTCGCTTCGCTCCGACAGAGTTAGTAAATCGCGTACAAGGGAACGCCCCACACGGTAGTAACAGATGCTTCCTCTTCCACAACCCCTTACCTCCACACAATTTCCACCAGGTTGCATGCTTCTCTACGGAGCATAGCATGATGATTCTTTTCCTAAAACGCTTCCGGGGATGCGTATTTATCGAGATATAACGAAGAAGGTTGTCCTGTTGTCAAGTTTGCTTTCTATCGGAACCAGAAGGATTCGATTTGCAGCGATGCTTTTCGTGTCGGTTCCGGTCGTGGCATCTTTTAAACGTCGCGTCGCAGAACCTGCATGGGATACCCGCCTTCTCGTGCTTCCTTTTATGCTCACGGAAGCGATTCCTCTTGAAAGAGGTGAAATTACAATCGGGCTGATCACATTTGTAGAACCCACACACTGTTCTGTGACGTTCCATGAACTTCTTCGTGATCTTTTGGTCACAGGTTGGGCACTGGAGCTTGTGGAACCAGTGCACCGCCTTTTTTCCCTCGGCATCAGCGGCTTCCAGAGCTTCGTTCATAATCTGTGCAACTTCTTCCGGTGCTGCTGTGAGAGGCGGAGACTGAGCATAATCCAAGAACCAGAACGTTGGTAACTCAAAGGACAGCGGAGTTGTTGGTACAATGTCGTCATGGGTAAGTGCTTCGTGAGTTCTTCTCCGCTTGGATGGTCGTTCTTCAGTGTCCGTACAGTTCAGATGACTCGTATCGCGCTTTCCATTTGGCTCCCTAGGACTCTCACATGAAGGAGCGCTCGGGTTCACAAGGGTTTCGTCGGTCTGCTGGGTTTCGTAGCAGGCCATGAGCAATCAACAAGTGTGAATGTTATCGTGATAGGTAGTTACTCGAAGTTTTGCTGTTAGTAAGAAGGCAGGTTTCCGAGGGAAGCGGTTGAGTTCGGAAAGTACGGGAATGGGGAAAGACGCATCCTTGAGTCGGGTCATATTTGATCTGGCACGAGCGTGAAACGCAAATATGATTTGGGAAAACGTGTGAACGTGTACGTGACAGAGATCGGCAAATAGCCGAACTCATCAGTTTCTGGAGCATTGATTTGTTGGCGGTTCTTTATTGGTCAGTGCACTCATGCGTTCCGCCTCCCGCGGCAGCGATCTAAACGCCGCGCAGTGCTTGACATACCTTCGCTACAGCAAACCGCCTCCTCTCCCTTCCCTATCCATGCAAACTTCGGGCGTGGAGCTGCAGCTGGGACACTCAAACCTCTGCGACTCGGAAAACGTTGTCGGCCGAGACTGCAAAACTGTCACTTGTTTACTTTGCTTGCTACCCACCTTTGCATCCAGTTTTCAAAGCAATCCGACATAAACGGCCAGCGAAAGAAGCCTTTCTTCAGTTTCTGTATCGTATCGGGCAGCCAGCGCAGCGAACGAAAGAGACTGCGTGTTGGACTCGATTCTCATCGCGCGCCGAGAAAAAAGGGCTTTTCGCGTACGTCACCATTGAAGTGCAGCCACGTATTTGATATTACGTCTTCGTCATCATCAGTTGTCGTTGTACGACACCATGTGCCCTGGAGTGGTGCAGCTTTTGTTTGAGTCGCACAGAACTTGCGCTACCTTCGGTTCCGGAAACATAAGTCGGTGCTCCTTGAGACGGTTAAGCGAGCGCGTCGCAATGCAAACAATGTCTTCCTCCGCTTAGTTCTCCGCAAACATCGACGCTACTGGCGGATCCTTCTCCATTGCTTCTGTAACGGCCTTCGAACTAACGTTCAGCATCGTTGTCGTCATCTTCATCGATCGGATTTTCACACGGCGTGAACTTATAGTCAACGCACGAGCAGCTCTTAGACTGTTGTCCGCAGCTCGAAACTTCGGCGAGCGCCTGCTGCTGCGGCCTGCACTTGCAATTGCAGCAGCAACGCTCATCCGAGGATTACAGCTCGCCAGTGAAGCCAAACGCTGGCGGCTGGGCATCGGAGTCCGGCGACGGCACGGGCTTCAGTTCAAAACAGCGCAATGTCTCACATCACAGTTTGATCGTAATGCAGGCGAAGAGCGCCAAGAGCACGAGGAAAGGCGGGGATGGTGGGGAACAATTGGCGAAGCTTCATGTCCGCACTCTTCTGCGTGACATTGTCAGAGATTCTTACACAAGGTCATCTCCGTAGAGAGTGCTAAAAGTCTTTCCTCGAGGCGCAAGGTAGTAGAAAGCTATACAATAGAGTGGCTGTGTAGCTAAAGACACTAAACTACAGAAAAGGAACTGATATGCATCTTCTTAAGAATTCGTCCGACAGCTCCCCGGCTCACTGAAACCGCAGCGCGCACATTATCAATCGGCCGGGTTCGAACCACAGCTGCACGTACGTGGTAATCCCAATTGCGTTCCTCAGGTCCCAGCGGACAGGCAGACGCGGGGTAATACAGCAGGCGCCAGTAGGGCAGCGTATAGAAAGTAAAGGTTGCAAAAAGGTTGACTGGTTCATTTTTGTTGTTGTGGTTCTGCAGAGTTCATGTGCTCTCTAAACAACTACCAAGTAGAATATCTGCAGTATACTACACGCAAATTCGTAGATCACAATTCGTTCAAAGCGTTACACTACCGTCACCACCCAATGGGGATGTTTGTAGCATACAGATGCACATGTACACATATACAGTACGCGTCCACAGTCCTTTAGTAGTGTCTGAAACTCCTTTTTCTTTGAGTATCACTGTAACACATCCCAAACCTCAACATACATTCGCTCTAATGAACAACATCTAAGAACCAATTGAAACACGGGAAAAAGGCGTTCTTTCACTACAATGATGACTCAACGCCCGCAGTAGGTGGCAATGACAGTCCTTGACCGGTTGTCAGTGTCGTATAAAAAACATTCATGTTGTGAGTGGGGCCGTTAAAGGGGCGCAGAGGCCCAGAACGGCCTCACGGAAAGTGTTCACCACAGAATTGGGGCATGACGACGATCTTTGACCTTCTGGAACTCCGCCCACCAACAACAGTTGCGGTGCACTTCAATACACAATTATTAAAAACCTAAAAGGACGCCAACCTGCTTCTATGACTTTTACTATTTCCTTATCTATCCACAGAATCCAAGACGTCTGAGAGAGAAAGATCAAGAAGATGCTAGAAACAAATGTGGTTCACTTGGCTTACTGGAAAACCAACGCTCTCAAACTTTATCTCAAGCACAGCACTGTTCGCCTCAAGATACATGACTCTCTATCAAAACAAAGCATGGCAGTCTGTTATCCATTCCGTTGGATTAACAGCAAACCCAGCCTTCCACGGCCAAAAAGGCTGACCTTTTGTCAAGATTGAGAAGATTGTCTGCTTCCGGAACCAGCGGGATTCGATTTGCAGCGATGCTTTTCGTGTCTGTTCCGGTCGTGGTTTCGTTTGAACATCGCGTCGCAGAACCTGCATGGGATATCCGCCTTTTCGTGCTTCCTTTTATGCTCACGGAAGCGATACCTCTTGAAAGAGGTGAAATTACAGTCGGGCTGATCACATTTGTACAACCCACACACTGTTCTGTGACGTTCCATAAACTTCTTCGTTATCTTTTGATCACAGGTTGGGCACTGGAGCTTGTGGAACCAGTGCACCGCCCTTTTTCCCTCGACATCGGCGTCTTCCAGAGATTCGTCCATAATCTGGACAACCTCTTCGGGTGTTCAGGTGTACCATAAAACCCAGGGGCCTGATGAAACCCATATGAAATCGAGTGCTCCTTCTTCGAAGGGTCCCAAGGAACAGAATAGAAAGCGCGATGCTCGCCGACCGAGCAGGGTGGAAGCAGGAGAACAACCAGCCAAACGAAGAAAAATTCATGAGACTCTTGCCCATGATGACATTGTACCACCAGAACAACTCTTGATCTTCGGAATGACGGGACGGCGAGACTTAAATACTGTATGGCTTGGGAAACATAGGCAGGTGTAGCTCTACGTGACAGAGATATGCAAATATAGCCCAACTCAGTTTTTAAAGCATGAATCTGCTGGCGGTTTTTTTATTGGTCAGTGCACTTGTATGAGTTACGCCTCCCGCAGCGAGGATCCCAAGCAGGCAGGAAGTGCGTGAGCATAACGTTCGCAGTTCGCCGCAGCAAACCTCATCCTCTCCCTTCCCTATACGCACAACCTTCAAGCATGGGATTGCCGCTGGGACACTCGAACCTCTGCGACCCGGAAGTTGTCGGGCGAGACTGTCGTACTGTCACTTGTTTTCTTCAAGTGCAGTTCGGGCTCCTCCAACTGCTACCGACCTCTGCATGCGTGCCTCCAGCCTTCAAAGCAATCCGACACGAACGGCCAGCGAAAGAAGCCTTTCTTCAGAGTCTGTTTCGTATCGGGCAGCCAACGCAGTGAACGAAAGCGACTGCGTGTTGGACTCAATCCTCATCGCGCGCCGAAAACGAGGGCTGTTCACGTACGTCACCCTGGAAGTGCAGCCACTCATTTGACAGTACGTCTTCATCATCATGAGCTTGCCGTTATACGACACCATGTGCCCCGGAGTGGCGCAGCTTTCGTTGGAGTCGCACAGAACTCGCGCTACCTTCGGTTGCGAGAACAGCAGTTGGTGCTCCTTGAGATGGCGAAGCGAGTGCATTGCAATGCAAACTGTGTCTTCCTCCCCTCCGTTCTCCGCAAACACCGACGCTACTGGCGGGTCCTTCTTCATGGCTTCTGTAACGGCCTTCGAACTAACCTTGGCAGTGTAGCATACAGCATTCCCTCCAACCGTCTGACAGAGTTCGCCGTCCGGGCATTCGTTATCTGACGCCTCTTGCTGCTGCTCTGACTCTTTGTCGTCATCTTCATCGATCGGATTCTCACATTGCGTGAACTTGTCGCCGACGCACGTGCAGCTCATAAACTTTGGTCCGCAGCTCAACTTATCGGCCAACGGCTGCTTCAGCGGCCTACACTTGCGACTCCCCCTGCAGGCGTCATCCGAGGAGCACAGCTCGCCGGTGAATCCAAAGCGCGGCGGCGGCGCGTCGGCGTCCGGCGGCGGCACGGGCGTCAACTGCAGCCGATCCACGACGCGCCGCGACACGCACGTAGGGTAGCCGACGTCCAGCACGCACAGCTCGCCGTCGTCGCAGTCGGCGGCGGACACGCAGATGCGGTGGTTGACGCAGAAGCACGAGGCGGACGGAGAGGCGCACGACTTGGCGAGGTTGTCCACGCCCGACGAAGCGTCCAGACAGCGGCGGGGGCCCCGACAGTCTTCGTCCGTGTCGCACGAGTCGCCGTCGAGCAGCGACCGGCCGCCTTGGCTGCCTCCCTGCCGCGACAGGCGCGGAAGCGCGGAGTTGAGCGCGGAACGTGCGCCGTGCGCCAGCTCGCGCGGGGGAGGCGGCGCTTGGTGGCTCGCAGCGCTTCGCAACGGCGCGGAAGCGTCGGAGCTGCGGCGGAGCACGTTTGGGTGGGAAGCACGGGCTGCGATGGACGGCGTGGTGCGGCGATCATGGAGCAGTTTCGGTGGCGACGCGCCGTTGCTCGCATGGACGGCACATGCGCAAACGAGCAAGAAGCACGCCGAGTGAAGGAAGGGGCGTTGAATGCACGGAGTGGTCATGAGTGCAAGTGAGGCAGGCACACGGATGGCGATGGTTCGGGAGACCGCCAGGTCGCGACGCACGCGGTATGATATGTACCGTTGGTACCGTTGGGAGGTGTGGTGGGTGCGCCTGCGTTGCGGCGAGCATGAAGGTTAGATTCCAAGCGTATGATATCTAATTGGCGCAAGGCAATGCGAGAGCGGCCACTCTGTGCTCGGCAACAGGAGTGACAGACATCCGCTTCTTAAAGTTTATCATCGTGAGGATTATAAAGCAGCGCCCGTTGGCGGCAAATGAAAGTTTCAAACGTTTTAACGTTAACCCGCGATTTGCTGATACGCTGCAATGGTTTGATTTGGATCTCACATCTTGGTGGCAGGAGCCCGTGGCTACGCGCCATTCGTTCGAACAATACGGCAACTATATATCGTAACAATCATCGATGGTTTGGGTAGCAGCTACCAAAACACACAAGCTATATATAGAGCTCCCAACGCTACCCTTGTAATATGAATGGCGAATCACTTTTTGAAAGAAGGTACACGGTACAAACAACCAAATGACAACGTGTCCACGCGTGCATCCGTATACACGTTTTCCGATATCTATTTTAAAATAGCGTTGACGATGAGTAACAACGGTAACTGAAATGACTGTCAACATATTTTCAGATTTTCTCATCGCCCTACTCGTCATCCAAAACAGATGAGCAACTCATTTAAATTAAGTTGAACGCTATCAGGCAAACGCACCCAGCAAAGTGCCTTATTCTCACCTATTGTTTGCTAAATTCAAGCAGTACATACCACCCAATAAACATCACACGGGTGCACCCTCAGTGCACCAAATTTCCCCATGAAAAGGTCGCCGGTTCTTGATCTTTTCCGTGAGCAACACGAACGCTCCCTTCGGTTTTGAGATGAAAGTGGTGTGGGGTCGTAAAATCTGATTATACACGGTGGAAATGCAAGAGAGTGTAACAGCTGTATTTAATGTGTACAGCTGCACTTTATTGCTTTACTATTTATTGCCATTGTGGAGACCTACACGTAATTAAATCCAAGCACCAATAATTCATCGTGGCGTTTGACATTTATTGAATCAACCAGAAAATGGATCGCGCAACTTTGCCCTATTAAAACACGACAGACATTCCCCAACTTCCTTCATTCCATTCTTTGTACCCGTGGTAACACTCTTCATCGGTAACTCAAAAGAGCCACCGGTGTAACTTTAACCTATCATCCATAGGCACCGTTCTCCAACTCACCCAGAGACGAAACAGTTTAAATGAGTGGAGGATAGCATAACAAAATGATGAATTAAGAGACTGTATAGACGGGTGAACATGAAATGCAGAGCATTGGATTTGTAGATATATCTCTGAATACGGCCATTTGCGCCGTTACGTAATTTGTCTTAGAAAGAAATGATCTCCAAATACGAACACGTATACAGGAGCGAGGGATCTATCGTGCTCTACCGTACAAGGATTAGTTCCTCTCAGCTCCACGCTTTCCCTACAAAAGTAGACTGAGTCGAGGCCACGACTGTCAATCGAGCGAGCCTCAACCGCGAAACCGTAATCTGAATTGAAACATCTTTCCAACACTTCCAACAACACGACATTTGAACATCATCGCTCGTAGTGCCGTTCAAAGAGGCCGTATAGATGGTGGCATCCAACTCGTACGCCCGACAGAAAAGACTGATGCTCTATTTTTGGCTGCTTGTAAGAATACAGCTGCAGATGGCCGTTATATACCGATCTGGAAAACCGCCGCTCACAACGGTAGCGGTTTTGAGTACGCAAGAGAACTAATTGAGAAACCTACGGGTCCCGACAGCTACAAAAATACGATAATTGTCGAAGACTGCGTGGGCAACCAAACCACAAAAATGTGCAACTGACTACATGTCCACAATTCTGGCCATGATCTATAAGCTTTCACACAAGCATTCTTTCAGTAAGGCCGACGACAAAACTGGCTCGATTTACTGCAACTCATGTGCTTCTGCTGAAGAGTTCCCAGATCATCCGGGGACAAATAGTATGAAGCCGCCGCCAAACGCTCCGAGAATAGGCTTTGTCGTGCTGGAGGCCGACAGTTAAGCATACAGCAGAGACAGTTGCGCCCCGCTTCAAGCTGAGCTTGAAGTAGTTAATAGTGTGGCTATAGAACGCGACTTGTAGCCACAAACATCTTGTGGGACCGTCCGCGGGTCTCCTTAAAAGCCCCACCCGCTATAAGACACTACGTAAGGTTACTTCGATCGTACTACGATTCTGCATATCAATAGGGCACTGGCCGTGAATGGTTACAGTTCTGACAACCGCCAAAATCTTGATGACTACGTGTACATGTACACGTAGTCAAAAAATGTTGACTGTCAATACAATACTATTGACCGAAAGGTAATCTTCGACGGCAGTCCGCCTAGAAACGCTTACAAGGGTAACAGGGGGGGCGTGGGCCGCAAGGTCCCAAAAGCGTTGCACCAAACAGAAGAGCAGCTTTCTCCCCCACTAGTTTCCAGTGGAGATATTCTTCTCCATCCTTTAACGTGCTGATTGCATGGCTCATACTAAATGAAATTCTCGAAGATGAATTTCGCTTTTCCCCAGCGGGCGGGTGGGATATTGAGGCAGGGATCGAGAAGAAGATCGCAAATACTCTTTCGCATTCGATCGAAGAAGTCAGAGGTCGATGATCTGGAGGGTTACGGTTCGTGCTCCAACTGGTGCGTAACTGAGAGACTGACTTCCATGCTAAAGATTTGACTACTGATTTTGAAAGGGCGACGAAGCCAAACGTAGCTTGTCAGAAATATGGTGGGTACTATGGGATAAACAAAGAAATGAAAAAAACACTATTCGTTTTACTGCATCATAGGTCCATCCGTCTCACAAGTTTCTTCCTCTCTTTTGCATTCAAGCGACATCAGGAATTCCAATGCTTTCAGAATCCCTGACAACTCTGTCAATTCCCAGTGCATTCATCATGCCCGGCAATGCGATACCAATAATCCTTAAGCGATAAAGACTACAAATATCATGACAAGAACACCGGAAGAAACCACGCCATTAAATGAGAGTTATAATGGAACGACCTGGAAAGATCTAGAAGTACTTGTCGCACTTCTTACGGCACTTCTTCTTGCACTTCTTCTTACACTTCTTCCTCTTCTTCTTGCGGAGCTTGAACTTGCACTTGAAGCATTTCGCAGCCTTGCACACCTTGTAGCAGATTTTGTCCAGGGCGTGCTCAGAGACATCGAGATCATTGGGTGTATCCACCAGAGCTGTATTGTCCTCAGCGAACCTTGAGAGGGTGGAAATACATTCTTCTGGAGACCTCTTTCCCTCGAACGACTCCCAGGAGCACTCTTCTAAGGCATGCTCCGATAGTTGCGTCTCCAATCGAACAAATTGTTCAGCGGTGTGATCATTGAACATCGTACCAACACGCATCACATCCATGCAGTACGCCACATCAGAAGGAACATCACATCTTTCCGGGAACCGCTCGGCCTCGTCTTCCAAGTCAAGGCTTGCGGCAATGGAGAAGGTGGCCAGGGCGCTGAACACCACGACGGCGTTCAGAACTTTAAGCTTCATGATTTGAAACCGATGTGGGCAGCAGATTCAGATTTGAGCTTGATGTCGATGGCATGGAGGTACAGATTGCAAGTCGAGCAGGGTAATTTATAGGCGTTCCTGTTTGGGCAATGAGGAAAGTGATTCTTGGAGAACCCACGCATTTCCTCCTTGTTTCAGTGTCACTCTCGTGATTTTCCATCAAATCGTGAAGCGTTTCCTGCTCTTAGGTCCAGCCTGCAATAGAAGGATGGCAACTATAGCTTTAGGTCTGGAGATATGTGGGATACGATGTCAGCGATGAGGGATATCCCCTATTCGTTTCCGATGAGTCGTAAGACAGCTCACCTCTCAAGCACGATGTACGAGACTCGTCAAGGAGACAACACTGTTTCCAAAAACCCCATGATCGGCCGTGTTTTTATTCAAGTGAAGGCACGTCCGAAGAACTACTTTTTGAGACTAGTCGACTAGGATATCACCCAAAAGTGTTAGAACAAGAGTTCAACAGTACTATCTCCATCACAGACACCGGGTTGGAGAAATTCAACAGTGATTGATTGATTACTGGCTTCATAAGTGGTCTAGACTTGAACTCTTATCTGATCAGAGACATTCAAACTCTTGAAATACTCCACGCAAATTCAGTTTCTGTACCCATTTCTAGTCTTTTGAAAGTGGTGTGGTGTTGGAAGGTAGAGTGAGCATATGCAACAGTTAAACGGGTCACAAATCATTCCAGGCAAAGCAACTCTTACCTTACACTTGGGGCAACTGCGACCGTGGTGGTCACCACACGAATTCTCCAACATGGTGTTATGAGAACCAGAGATCTGGTTTCATGTCTTCGTAGCACTCACATTATAGTTGGTTCTCGTGCCTGATAAATAAGGCTGATTGCTTGATTCGGTTGATAATATATACAAATTATATACCTTTTGGTCTAGCCATATGGCAACAAGTGCAATTCGCAGATCGGCCTCCACTGAGCATATATTATTCGACCAGGTCCGCTTCCGAAGAACCAAAGAATCATAGATTATCCAGGAATATTTAACGTTACCCGTATCTATTCAGGTACCAGAGCCTTTGAATTACCTTGTTGTGGAGTTTTAAGTCATTGTTGACGTAAATCGTGTTCGAATGATTTGTCTTGAATATGTCCTTTGAACTATAGATTTTCAACAAACTCAAAACCTGTAGAAAGGGAAGCTTTCAGATTCTGTGATAAGAAATCAATCTCGCATATGAGGTTGTGTGTCAAGTAGTCTAGATGCTTTATGCCAACAATTAGGCCTGATGAACTGCAAAACAAAAGTCTGTTTCCGACTAAATGAGCAGGAACAGACAGAGATGTGGGAGCTGTGTGAGTAGAAGTAATTGAAGAGCGCAGATATTTCGACGAGTCATATGCCGGAAACAACGAGGAGAGGAGAGGAGGACACTTTAATGGGCCCAAGAGGAAGGATATCGTCCGGGCCAGAAAAGAACTCCAACAGGGTGCTCGACTGAGACTATAGGAGTGTTATCAATGGCTTGTTCAATTCATCGAGTGATGGGAAATCATCAACTTCAACTTAGGAAAGTTGTCGTTCTGCCTCCCACGAAACAAATATTAGTCGACTCTCTGGGAGTGAATGCATGACCAGAGTAGACTGTGCCGGTATGACTGATTCAAGCACAAGATACATCTTGCAACGGTCTCAGCTTCTGTTTGAGAACAGATGGCTCGATTTTCTCGCACATTTTCTCCTCGTTTATTTGACATACTTCGCTTCGTATGTCAGAATGGCAACAAAACTCCTTGAGATATAGTCTTTCAACAAGACAGCGAATTAAGTAGCTCTCTGTGTTGTTGTGAGAGGTCAGTATGTGAGGATGTTCGATGATTTTCGTTTTGGAAACGCGCTGTCTACATGGCACTACAACAAGGTGAAGGAGCTTTGCCGAATAACGAGTTATGTCATGTCAACAAGCCAGGGGAAGCAGTACAATAGTTCTAGTTCGAGCAACCAAACAAAACCATGGTTTCTCTTTTGCTACACAAGAGGATCATAATCATGTTGGCTTCCTTGTTTCGATTACATAAAAAACAACAGGACAAGGAATGAAGAGGTGGTTCAGAGAGTGGGCTAGAAAACGCCTCGAGAGGTTGGGCACCCTGTTACGTCGATCGTAACGAAATTTAAAGACAAAGATCGCAACGACGACGGTGGGGCGGAAAGAAGGTGACAAGCTGTAGACGATGCTAAGGAAGACGAAGCTCCCGGCCGTCTCGGCGCCGGCACTTAAACCAGACGCTGTGTGTTGCGCGGCTCTAGCTTGCGCTATGGTCACCCGCGATTTGGATTGGGTGACAGCGACAATTCAATCATCATACAACCGACTCCAGTGTGTCGTCTTGCTCCTGTCCTGCGCTCCAATAAATTACCATCCGCGAGTCCCACCAGAGGTTTAGAGAGTGGGCTAGAAAACACCTCGAGAGGTTGGACACGCATCGCCCTACTCAAATAGTAAGACTACGGATATACTTCACAGTTTCATGGCCTACTCATCAGCTCACTGGCGAGTGATGGTTAGAGTATTAGGCCTTCAAGTGTACTGCGTCACCGTGAGAATGACAGTTCATGTTTCCTAACAAATTCACATCCCCCTAAGGGCTACATATCATCGAAGCAAACTTTGCTTGACACTACGGGCTTCAATGACAAAAACAAGAGAACCTTATTCCTGCTTTAAATGAATTGTGATGTGGTTGTTCCAGGCCGTTTTCTGTTCCAGACAGACCCCCTCCATTTTTCGATTCTTTTCACTTGTATGACAAAGGTATTTGGTGACAACGTGTCGCGATGAGGATGATCTAGAGCTTTCATGGAGATTGCTTTGGAGATACGACAACGGGTGGAAAGTAATGATAGAAGATGTTGTTGATCCATCACGGTTCGCGTTCGCCACGCGCAAACGCCGCTGTAGAAAGGCAAGAGATTAGGTACCAGAGAAATTTCCGCAGTAGATGCGAATGCCCTCAGATCTCTAATAGAGACTTTAGAACCCTTCACTACATAGAACTTTTCAATCTGTTACCTGCGGTTTGTAGGAGGTATTGCTTCCGATTCAAACTTGAATCTGCTTGGGTTGCTTGCGTACAATTTGGCGCGTCTGCATTCGGTAACCCAGCCCTTTCGATGTGATACCGCTGGTCGAGACGCACTGCTGCAAGGTGGATCAACAGTTATTGGTGTTTCTCCAGTTACAATTCTTGTGGTGCTATGTAGAGTTACTTCTCCCGACTGAAGCGCGTGTCCCGTCGACGTTCGATAACGAACTGCAGAAGCCTATAAGAGGCACTTGACACAGTATTGAGCACATCTAATGAAATGAGAATGAGCATGAATAACATACTCCACCAACGTCCCATTGTCGGGTGATAGTATCCAACTGTTCCAAGCAGAGCTACTGAAACACAGACCCTGCCAGAAGCTGAACAGGCAACCGAACGGAACCATTCCAACTGACATTGTGCCAGCAGAGTAACCGAACCGTCAAACCAGGCGAAGAATGACCGCCACCAGGTCTCATTATTGTATTTGACGAAAGGAAACACCAGAACACCCACCTCAGCGGGAATCACCAGAGCCAATAGCACCATTTCAGTCCAAGGCTTGCCCCACTTGATACGCTCCTCAAGTCCTTTTCTCCATCGTACAGACTGACGCACATATTTCTCCAGAATCCAATCGCGGTGAACAGATCAGAAAACGCAGCTCCTACAGCAAGAAATGTGCCGGTGCATGAAACTTTGTCGGGTGGTACCTTCATATAGCTGCTTCTATCCGTACCGATCGCATATCGATCTTGCTGTGCGCCCAACTTGTCCGCGCTTCTCCGTGCGTACGCGTAGATCTTTGCACATTTCTCGCTATTGTCGTCCAACAAGAAGGTGTCGAGTTGGCCTGTCATCACCTCTCGTGTCGTTTGCAAAATGAAGAAGTTTACTTTCCTACCTGCGTCAAACGCTTTCTCAAAGTCGGAGAAGATTTTTCCAAAGCGTATCGTCTCATAGTTTTTCAGATTCGCCTCGTCTTCTAGGGGGTTGATTCTACGGTTTCCTTGCGCCTCCAAAACCCATCATTGTCCTGAATTACATGATACGGCTCTGCCTTGACGACATCTTCAGGTAAGTCCGTAGCATCTCTCTGAGAGGTTCAAAGAATTTCCGAATGGAAATCACGCCCTTTGCTCTGTACTCTTGGTAGAAGCATACCGCATTAGGTGAGTTTCTGATCAACCCCGGCTGCATAATGACGGCATGCCTACAATTGTAATCCAGGCATCGACAAACAATGATTGTCTGAGCTGAGTGGCCCTGAACGCCTTCGACGGGATCCTTGAACATGTAGTAGTTCACTCCGATGCGCCCCGGACGTCTTTGTGCCAGAGTGCAGCGCTTGCTTAAATCTAGGACACGCAATGGCGATCCGTTCCGTTTGATTGAATTTTGTACGACCATTCGGAACGGTGCATTAAGCAACGAATCTGCTCTTCTTTCGATCACGTCATATGGACTATCGGGTCCATTAGAGTTCGGCTTCAATTCAGCCGTGTGTCTTAATCTCTCTCCAGTTTCCAGGTAATACTGCTTCAGAGTTTCCCACAGTGAGCACTAACATTACGAAGAGAACGACTCTGACGGTCTCGGTCTACTTCATTGGAGATGCAGCCGCACTTTTTCTCCTCTTTGTTTCGGATTATGAGGAATTTCGTTAATCGTTACAAGTCGCATTGAGATGCGGGGAAGAAAATAAATCGTGTTCGCTGTATTGTGAGGTCACGAAATACATGGGTATTCAGTCTCTCTCCCTTTCCATGAAAGTCAGGAGACCTTGTTTGAAAGCACAAACAATACATCTTGAACGATATGAAATCTGTGTATCTCTTCGGGCCTCAGCGAAGTGAAGAACTTAACTGCACTCAAAGGCGGACAACGTTAGGGACGTCAAGAGCATAACCAATTCTTGGTTTTTATCAACTGAAATCAACTTATTTCTCGAATACGTTGAGTAGACCTACCTCAGCATTTGTCTGTATCTCGTCAAAAACTTAAAGATTTATGGAATTTATTCGTCGTCCATTCTGTTAAATAAAAAGTCAAAAATTCATGCGGTTTTCGTATATAAAACACTATCTGCTTAAACTTGAATGATCTAACCATAGTCTGAGTAATTTGTTAATTTCTCACTGGTATTGAGATGTATCTGTTGAACATAATGTTAGATAACTCAGTACTCGAGAGAATACACACTCAGCAGAGAGATTTGTCAATTCAATCCATAGTCCGTGAATCATACACAGCAGTATCTATGACATGTGAAAACTTGTTTCTGTACCGCAAAGTCTTCTATATGACAAGTCACCCATTTCTTGAGATAATATTTTTTATATTAATTTGTATTCCGTTCTAAAGACAAAACACACTACTACTGTATGTTTTAATTCTCTTTGTATTACGGTAACTGTAGAAAAGTCGTTTGTTTCTCGAAACCTTTGTAGTTCATCGGTTTGTCGGTATGTGACGAGAAACATACAAATGCTGAGGGATGGAAAGCCCTCTTTTTCGTAGAGGCTTGGCTTGCTTCAAATCGAGCAAATTGGTGAAAAAATGCAAAAACTATAACGTCATATTTCAGCTTTGGGGCCCAAAATTTATTTACTTGTTACAGTTTTGATTCATTTGCGCAAGAGAAAACGGATCAAGAAAGGGATCATTTTAGATCAAGTGCAATTTTCTTCATCAAGTCCAAATCACAGTTCACCTTGGGGGCGATGGCACTTCCATACTGTTCATCGGCCTTGTAAAAATGTGCACACATGATGTTCCTGACCTTATCTGACTTGACCTGCGCAAGATCTGCCGCAAGATTGTCCACCAAGTTCCTTCGATCTTCTTTGGAAAAGTCGCGATATTTTTCGCCAGCCTGCTTGAAGTTGAGTGTCTTCACAATTGCTGCTTGTTGGTAACTGCCACACACATTCGTGCTGGAGTACTTGTAAGCGGAATTTTCCTTATAGGAGTGCGGAGAATTGTTCGGTTCGTAGTTGACAGAACCATTCCAAGCATGCTCATATGTCATTACCCCCTCTTGATTGTACGTGTGCACTTCAGAGTTGGGCTTGTTTACAGGAAGTTGGTGGAATGAATTGGAACCAAGCCGGTGCGTTTGAGACTCATGATACGACACGAGACGACCTTGTAACAACCTGTCTTCCGAGGGCTCTATCGCTGCTGGAAGGAAGTTGCCAGGGTCGAAGGCAGATTGCTCAGAGAAAATGTGGAAATTTGGCGGGATTCGGTTAAGAACAAGTTTGCCGATCGTGGTGAATGGGAATTGCTGCACAGGCCATTCCTTGGTTGCATCAAGCGGATCAAATTCAAAGTCGTCAAGCTGTTCCGGTTTCATGGTTTGAATCGCCAGCTGCCAAGATGGAAAGTCTTTTCTCTCAATGGCGTCGTACAGATCTTTTGTGGCATGACTGAAGTGGTCAGCCTGAATGGATGCCGCCTGCTTTCGAGTAAGGTTTCGAACCCCCTGATTCGTAAACCACCGGAACTTCACGTACGTCACTTCACGCTTTTCGTTGACAAATTTGAACGCATGCACGGAGTTGCCATCCATGAAGCGATACGACGCGGGGATTCCCAGATCCGAATATAGATGCGTCAACATGTTGGTGGCCATTCCACCCAAGGCCGAGAAGAAATCGAAGAAGCGATTCGGGTCCTGGACGTTGGTCACTGGATCGGGTTTCAGACTATGCACCATGTCTGGAAACTTGATGATATCGCGGATGAAGAACACGGGCAAGTTATTGCCCACCAGATCCCAATTGCCTTCCATGGTCTTGAACTTGATGGCGAAGCCGCGCGGGTCCCTGACGGTTTCCGGCGAGTGCTTTCCATGTATGACGGTTGAAAAGCGCACAAACACTTCAGTGGTGACGGCGGGGTCGAACAGTTTTGCCTTGGTGAGATGGGTGAGCGAACGCGAAGGTTTGAAGTAGCCGTGAGCTCCAGCGCCTCTTGCGTGCACGACGCGTTCCGCGATGCGTTCGTGGTTGAATCGGCGGAGCTTTTCCAGCATGTACGCGTCTTGAAGGAGAAGTGGGCCGCCAATGGATGCGGATTGTGAGTGCTGATTGGAGCCAGCATAGCGTCCTGTCTCGCCCGTAAGAACGCTGTGTGCTGTGGCGGTGTGAAGTAGAACGGTGGCAAGTAGAAAAAGTGGCACGTTCATGTTGATGTGACGCATCGGAAAGTAGGCAAAACGGGCTGAATGGGCTGTTGTTGTGAAAGGCTGAAGTTTGATGGCTTTCGCGTACTGAGAGGGCAAAGAAGTGGTACTTAAATGCAGACAGAGGAGGCTGACTTGCGAAAGATCTCCCTACTGGAGTGTTTCCCAATCGGTGGTGCTACCTACGAGTGCTAGGTTGCAGGCAAGGTTACCGGTTTATGTAACACCTCGTGAGATGATGGATGGTGTGTATCGTGCCAGCCAGGCGGAGCAGTTGTTGTGCTGGAAGGCTGAAGTGGGTACAGCTGGGTTGGAAGGAGCGGTGCAAGAGGCCAGCAAAGGAAAACAGGTACAGTATAAGTGGGACTCTTGTGCTGCGACGATTGGAGCAAAGGCAAGCCAGAGTGGACAGTGTGGATGGGTATAATGAGATAGTGAAGCGTGTCGAGGCATATGGGGTTACACCTATCTAGCCGCTACAAGGCCACGTGAAGGAGAATGTGGATGGGCACGTAGTGAAGGAGAAGCGAGTGGTGGCGCTGTTGTGGGTGGCTTTTTGTTTGTTTTTTTTGAGCCAGTGATGTGGCGTATGGTTGTTAATTGTGTGGCCAGAGGATATCTACGAGATTGTCAAGGTAGGTGTTGACGGTTTGTAAAGCAGAAAAGAGTAAGAGAGAGAGAGAGAGAGAGGCGCTTTTGGGGCTGGGAGTGTCAGGGTGTCGATTGTAAGGAACGTGCTTGTTGTCTATCGGTAAAGGTGGCGGTATCGAGCAAGCGGTGAGATAGGTGGGCATGCTATCTGGGTTGAACTCTCCTCGGCCATGTGTGATGAGCGCCTGAGCTGCAGCTATGGGACAGTGGGGAGAGCAGGAGGGTGTGCCGTTGGCGGCCGGATGGAGTGTAATTGGGTGTGAGAATTGGTGGCAGCTTTCCAACACGACGTGTTCGAGCCAAACTGCCGAGCCCACAACGTCATTTGCGAGAGGACGGGCGGATCGCCTGATCCACCCGAAACGCGCGCGCTCTTGTGTTGCAGCTATTTTGGGGGAACACGCAGTGCCGCAGTTTCCCTTTCCACGTTTCACTGACAGCACAGCAAAGAGGCCACCAATTGTCGCAGAGTGCAAGTAATTGGTCCCCAACAATTACACCACCACACGTGTGTGGTGCTCTATTCGTGTACACGCTGCACACGTGCCCAACACGAACACGCCTCCAGCGTGACACTGCACGTGTACCACGCGGCGCTACCGTAACAAACAGTAACATTCCTCTCCCGCACGCGACGTCACGTCTCCCGCATGACGCGCCGCGCGACGGCGCGCCACTGTGAATTTGCATCACATCGGCGCCGCCGCGCCGCGCGCCGCCGTCGCCGCCGCGCGCGCCGTACCCGCCGCGGCTGCAAGCGCCCATCTGCAAGCGGCGCGCCGCGGCGCGTGCGTCTCGCGCTGGCGCAAGGCGCGCGCGCGAGACGGACAACGCCCCCGACGCCGCGCCGCGATCACACGCGCCTTGCTGCCGTCACGGTCGCCATCACCGCCGCCGCCGCCGCCGCTGGCCGCCAGCCGGTCGCGAGATCGCGCTCCGCGCTGCATACCGCACGTGCTCGCCTGCGCGCACGGTGAGCGCACTGTCTGTCTGGCGGCATACACGCCGCGCGTATATAAGCGCCGCGACAAACAGACGGTGCGCGACAGTGTACGCCGTCCTGCCAGTGTATCGTTGTACGTTTAAACGACAGCCACCCGCCGTCCCGCCGCCGCTCCGCACCGTACCGGCTTTTGCCTCCCGCCGTTCGTCACTCGCTTTCTACGTCTCCGCACCCCCACCCCCCGCCATGCAGTGGTGTTTGTCGCGCTCGCTGCTCGCCGTGGTGCTGCTGCTGCTTGTTTGTTCGCCGGTGCGCGCCGTGTCCGGCAAAAATCCCTGCCACGGCGGCAAGGGCGCCTCGGGGCGCGGCGTCAAGTGCACGGGCGTGTTCCTGCCGCCCGCGCTGTGTTCGCAGTGCAAGCTCAAGCCGTTTCTGAGCAACGGCAACTTTGCGGACTGTCGCTCCATCTACGACCTGTCGGACGGCGCGTGTCAGCAGCAACTACGGCTGTACGCCGAGGCGAACAAGGAGTGCGACCCCGTGCGTCTGCAGCAGACAAAGGACTTTTCCAGCTCGTGGAACGTGATGCAGCTGGACTACTTTGTGTACTCCATGTGCGAGCAGTGCTGCGACTGCGTGCCGCGCGGTGCGTCTCCCGACCAATACGAGGACCGTAGCGACACCGGCACGCTGCTCAGCGTGTACCGCGGCAACTGCCCCGCGCACGCGCACTACGACATTTGTCGCGTGCTGCCCAACATCAAGTACACGCGCTCGCTGGACGGAGCGTCCGACACGCACGAAGACTGGCCTCGCGTGTGCCCGCTGCTCAAGAGCTGGATCGCGTCCGACGCCGCAAAGGGCTGGCTGTGGCAGTCGTTTGTCAGCATGGACGGCGCCATTGCGCGCTTTCTCTCGCAGTTGATGGACGATGCGCGCTGCGGCGCCGAAGAGTCGTGGATGGAGTGCACTTCGCTCGAGGGCGCGCAGGGCAGGCTGTGAGGGTGGCTTTGCTTTGGCGAATGAAGCCGCTTGTGTGCTTGTGTGTGAGAGAAGGTAAAAGCAAATTTGGCAAGTTACAGTAGATGATCCCTAACGGATGCGGCGAGATTTGTAACCCAACCCTAGCTGCTGCGCCAACCACATTTCCACTCCTTCGAGTTGAGGGTAAAAGTTGTTACAGTACAACGGTACCAGTTCAAGGACGTATGTATGAGTTGTGTTTACAGCTCGCATCGTTGCGAATCATGATTCGATCTTCGCCGAAAACGTGCTCGAGTGCTTCCGTAAAAGATATCCATCTAAAGTTTACTCCACACGGCCGCCCCGTCTCACCGGCTCGCCGCATCCCCGTCAGCTCGGAGCTGGCAGCAGTGGCGGCGCGGAGAACAAACTGCCACCATCTGTATGTAGTATATTATACATACTAGTAAATTTAACAGCTCGATACCATCACAACGCACACGTAGATTTACGCGCTGCAAGCGCCCGCGCTGCAAGCGCCGTCGTTGGAGAAACGCATTTTCTCTGCTCAAACAAGCACCGCCGCCCAGCACAACTCTCCAAAGGCACAAGCGCACTGTAATGACCATGCACATCACCCACGTTCACACATGTCCTCCCTGTACAGCGTGCACACGCAGCACACGACGTGATCTGTCACGGCGCATGACGTCGCTGCGTCATTGCTGGTCACCCCGTGTTTCGCTGCTTCTCATTGGGTACCCATTGCGCCACCTGAGCTCATGGCCATGTCCCATCGGATACCTGTCCAAAACCTCGCCTACGTCACACGTTGTTGGCGCCCGATCGCCGCCGATTTCGGACGAGCTCCAACTCACCGTCACCAACTGGTACTGTACATATGGATACCACCACAACTTCTCGCGAGCTCATGCCCAAACTCACACCGCTGGTGGCACACCCCCGTCGTCACGCTAACGCCACTCCGCCAATTCGATCGTAACTTATGTTGTTGCACCGCTGTGAACGCGATGTCAATCACTTTTTCGACTACATCACATCACCGCCTCAGTTCCTTCGCAGCCGCAGCCTCATCCTTCGCACGCACACACATACAGTACAGTACAACGTCCCCGCCAATCCTACTTCCACTCACCCTGAACTACTGCACAACTCACACCAGCAGGGGGCAACTGAACGCTGCTCCTCGATGGACAGGCAAGCCGTATCATGGCCATTTGTGCCGTCCGGCAAAGGCGGAGTCGGCAACACATGTGCGTTGCGTGCACTTGGCGACCACGGGAAAATCAAAAACAGCTTCCCTGCTGCCATTCTTCTCATCCAGCTTGGAAACGATGCCACAATTGTCGACATTGTACGCGGTCCGGCAGAAAATTGTGGAACGAACTGGCGCTTAAGCCTGGCAGAGAGCATTCAAACCACTAACACTCTGCAACAAGCGTCAGAGAAGGCGTTGGGTTGCTTCTAAGCTCACACTTCTCCCTTCCTGCTGCATGTCATCTGCCATGTAAAACGGTATCGACTCGGATGTGTTCGATCTGCTCGAATCGATGGTGAACGATCGCAGTTGGTTGGAATACACCGCACTGGATAAACGCTTTTTGGACCGAACGCAAAAGCTGATTCAGTTCAAGGAGAAGCGCGTACACAGCGACCTGGCGCGGTGCATGTTGATGCGGTATGGTGGATTTGATGAAGGCGATGAGCAAGGACTTCTGCTTATATATTTGGAATCGCCGGGGGAGGGGGGGGGCGCTGTTCAAGAACTCGAGGCGCAAACCTGAAAACCGCAGGCAAGATGCATGGTCTGATTTCTATAACGACATGGCCCTGAAGGCAGACGGATCGTGTTAGTATTTGTTCCCACTTGCCATAACCAAAACTCCATGGCCCCAATAATGATGAGGGACACGTCTTCATATGACTTGGCTTGACTTCCTTGCGTAAGTCCTTAAGAATTCTCCAGGATGTGAGCCAGCCGATGTTCAAAAGGCCCTCCCTACCGCCCTCAATCATATCACGAACCAAGTGTGCAGCAAACGATTTTAGGTGAACACTTCTTTTCGTGGCGCTCGTGACAAGCACAGAGCAAACCAGCGCTTTCACGAACTGAAGAGGTAGTCGCACGAGAAAGTCTCCCACAATAACCCACAGCGACGGTTCCTCAAGTAATTTCACCCCCTCTTCATCACTCAAACCTCTCTCAAAACGGGCCGGGAATAAGACGGCGATTAGCACAGGTAAACACCAATACACGACAATCTGAAGAATGACGATAGTACGATTCAGAGCAGAACGTTTCTCATCCGTACAAACACACGCCGCAAAGACATAGGTAAGTATTGCGTAGCACGCCTGCAAGGCGAACAGCACAGCTTGGGACTTGTAAAACGACATTACTCGATCGTGACAGAGCCGTCGTCGTTGACGGTGACAACGCGGTCCTCGACTGCCATGCGACGTAAGCGACGGTTCGGAGTGAGGTGAAACGCGAAGGGGCACTTTCTTCTGGACCACTTGCAGAGCGAATTACAATAACCACATACAGCGGAGTGTTTGCCGTCGAACTGCAACACGTTGCACTCCGCGTTCTCCAGCGATGCCCCGAAGAGGATATCTTGCCGGCACTGCGGATACGGGCAGGCGATCATGACGGACGGAAAAGCGGTACGAGAGGATGCACTACGCTTGAGGAAGGCAACGGGTCTGAGGGACACAAGCGAATTAACGGAGTTGTGGAGGGGCAGTGACGTGAGTCCCGACCTGATTTGTATGTTTGCGGTTACAACCAGTACGCCGAGCCGTTCGGACTCCGAACTTCGGAGGGAGTATTTCTTGACAGAAATGGGCAAGACGGTTACAGGGGTAGAACGCTACGGCCTTGGGACGCTAGTGTTGGTGGTAAACGGTACGCAATTATCACCGTTTCCTGGTTGCCTTCAGCTTGTCTTGTAAAGAGTTTCCTTGACTGCCCTTGAGCATGCGGGAAATTGCGAATGAAGCATATTTGTAAAAACGGACGCCATTTCTATTACACTTTCGTTTGTCATCATTGCAATTGTAATTATATAGATACACTACTGCCACTCATAAGAAGTTAAGCCAATATAATTACATCTGTTGCTGGAACAGCGAGAGCGGTTCTGAGTTGTAATTGATAACTTAGGTATGAAAACATGTAAACGGGTAACTGTGTCTTTACTGAGTGAATGCGAAAGCGTGCGGGTCCTTAAGGGAGCACCGCGACATTGGCATCAGGGCCGCAAGGTCCGGATTGCACAAGAGCGGTTATGCAATCTTGGGGCGGCGCATATACGTCGAGCGTGCTTGCTCGATTAACATTCACTCTCTCTACTCAAGGTGCTTGATCGAACGCCCGTTTGTAAGAAGTTGCTCTCAAGCGAATACTAGATTTTAGTTGTTGCGCCCGACTCATTGCTTAACAGGGTGTAGAATCCTGCCGGCGGTCATAATCATATCGAGCGCAGCGCAGCTTTTCATGCGAGTGAATCCCGCTCGCCTCGGTGAGCAAGAGTAACCAGATATGCGAGCGAATTTTTGCACCAGTCGAAAACAATGTCTTTTTTCTAATCCCATCCTAGATCCTGCAATGATACGTTCCGAAAAGCTCGTTTGGTGCACTTACCAGCTACGCCAAATACCCGTTTTAATATTTGGTGTAAGGGCTCAATGAGATTCGTGAAGTTCGGTATGCCGGTTTTGACCCACTGCATGGCGCATACAAACTGTTGCAGATAGGCTCCAGTGGTTGGATGTTCCATGAAAAGTAGGCCGTCAAACTGTCTAGGGTCATGGCGTACTCCATCTGCGGATATAATTTGTCCACGCCATTTAATGGTTTGAGCAAACAGGATACTCTTGCCTGGATGTAGTAGGATGGGGCAACGTGCACAGGTTTTGAACAGCTTTTGAATTCCTTTCAGTAGTCCCTCCACAGTTGGTTTTTGCAGCAGTATGTCATCCAGCCAATAGAAAATCTGCAGGAGGAGCTCCTCAGGGAACACTTATGCCAGAATCGATTGCAGATGTGTCGTAGCGTTGTTTGTCCCGTGCAGGACTCTGGTTGGTGTGTAGATGCCATCAGACGTGATGAATGACTGGAGTTCCTGCGAGTCGTTATCCAAAGGAAACTGCCAGTACCCATGAGAGAGGTCAAAGATGGCGAAGAACTTGGATCCAGCAAGCTTGAGCAGTTCCTGTTCAATATTCGGCATCGGGAACTGATGCTGGACTGTGTACTTGTTGATAGGCCGCACGTCTACAGTGAATCGGAAACGAGCTGGTCCAGGTTTGGGAACCAGAAGTGGTGCTGATGCCCATGGAGACGATAGATTGGCGTACACCATACCAGCTTTAACAAGATTCCGAACGAACTTTTCAAGAAAATCCCGCTGGTCCTGCGAGTACTTACGCAGACGGACGCGAACTGGCTTTGTGGAGCAACGCCTTGGGCGAGAAAAGCGCAGGCTCACGAAGACGTTCGGAATCATCCTCTCGACAGGGCAGCACAGCGAACGGAGCACTCCGGGAATGACACAGCTAATCCGGGTGTAAATCCGAGGTCAAACCACCACGACAAGCGTCGGAGCGTTAGGCTGATTAGTAGTCGGTAGAGATCCACGTGTTCACAAGGTCACGAGATGAGTCCTCGAAACAGAGTAGCACGGCAACGACAAGGTGTCGGAAACGGGCCACTGAGAACAGGGCAAAGAGGCAAACCCAAAAAGGGGAGAAAGCAAACCACCAGAATGGGGTAGAGAGAGAGAGAATAAAGCAAACCCAATACAGGGGCGAGTATACGACGATAGGTAGGAACAAGACACACAAATAGTGGTTATACTCTGAGCGCCACAAGGGTGGGTAACTATACGTGAACAACGCAGTCGTCACTCCACTTGGAGGTGAACAGTCCGCGAAGGCGTGATAGTTAGAGCTAGAAGCCCTTGCTTGGCAAGGGGCAGTTTACTTGGGGGAGCGGTGCTCAACCCTCTAAGTACTGAGCTCGGCGCACCACTGACAGTGGGTGCGCCGGCCAAAATAATCTATAAAATATTAAAATATCTAAGTAAATACAGCAATGCTGGGTGCACTGCCTCTGGCATGTTCGTGCTACACGTGTGCTATTCACACCCGCTAAGCGGCGCCTCGAGCCGTGCAATCCACGGTTACATGTGTGGAAATTACCTCAGCGAGGCGACACGCAAATAGCGGTGTAGCTCATATATATCTACTAACGCATGATGCGGAAATTAACTACGTGTCTGAAATGGCCTCCAAGGAGTGTTGTCCTTCATATCCCCCTCCTTAAGAGTGAGCCACGCCGTCGCGATGGCGGATCGAACTCCTAACCGTGGGCATAAAAGCGCATCCCCGAAGTCTTCGGATTCCATCTCGCCTCGCGAAGATCAAGTCACTACCACTCGACAGTGCAAACCTCGCTCCAGCGACGATCAATCCTGTTCACAACAGTCTTCAACTCGCTCTCGCGGTGTTATTACCAACCTTCCCGTTCCTCGAGTACCTCGCGCGATGAGCGGTCAACCTCCGAACTCGGGATACTTCCCCGGATTTCGTTCGGTGCCTCTTCTGCAAAGCGGCAATGCTTCTGGGGCGTCCCAGGGGCTCAACGCCAGTGGCGGACACATTCTCCCTCCGGGGCAGCAGCCCCATGGTCACGTCATGCATGACGTGCCGTGGCCTTCCTACGACGAGCTAGTCGGGCTGAACCCTCGCGTTCATGCGCACATCTTCCGGACTGCTCCGTGGTTTCATCCTACAGCCGTTTTCAACGAGGACCTTATCGTGTCCTATGCGGACGGTACGGATCGCCTTCCCGGGGATCTTCCGGCGTTAATCACCACTTCGTGGGATTGGCGTCGACGGGTTGCCGTCCCTCCTCACGCAATCTTGCGGCGTTCCGGCGAGTCGCTGGCTTCCGCTCAGGCGGCGTTGGTTCGCTTGGGCTATGCGCGGCAGAGCCGGGCGAACTTCGAGTTCCCAATTCCTGATTTCATCATCTTCGATCTCCGGTTGTACCGTACACAAGGCGAGATTTTGTATTGTGCTCGCTTGGCGGTGGTTGAGACTTACTCCTGGAGAGGACGTCCTAATGTACGCCAGGAGGCGGTGTGTTGGATTCATCCAATCATCCGGGCCGAGTTCAGGTATCTTCGCCGGGAGTCCCGTTCGCGGTGGTTACAGAACTTCATCCGCGATGAGCTTCGTGCCTGTTCCCGTTTCGGGTTTCTCGTCCCGTATCAAAACACGGAGATCAATCGAATCCGACACAACCACCGGCTGGGCCGTTACGTTCCAATTCCCACTTGGTCGTCCTCGGTGGAGGTGTGTCGCGGGTGCTACGTAGAGTTGCCCCCGGTTCTCTCCTATCTGGGCTCCTGCCTCATCGAGGATCCGTATTCCAGACTGTGGTCCGTGGTGCTCACCGAGTGGGCCATCCGCACCGCGGCTTATCTCCTATGGGAAGTATACGACCAGTATCGACTGTGGTATGTCCCGCCTCGCCTTCGGGCGTGCATCTGAGAACTCTCGTTGCGAGTCTCTCTGAGAGGTGAAAACAATGCCGAAGAAGTTCGTGGGCTCCTCAACGTAGTCGATCGAGTTGATTGGGCCAGCGTGCCCTTCGCTCAGAGCGGCCGCGGTCACGAGGACGGCGTTTCGACCGGTCTCCAGGACGACGCACGCCATTGGTGGGAGATTTCATCTTCTTCTATCCCTGGGAGGTGCAAGAGATCACCGCAGCTGAAGCGGCAGCTCTCCGGATGGCTCCGAGGTATATCCCTTACGGGCATCCGGCTGGCTTCGTCGACGCTGACGATTTTTACCACGCCTACGGCGGTGACGAGGACCAAATGATGGACGAAAAACCCGAGACGGGGTATGATGACGACGTAGTCGAAGAGGTTCTTTCCGCCACCGCGGCTGAGCCGACCTCCAATGACACGGCAGCGCCAGGAATGGCGACGGCTGAGCCGGTGGATCCACCCGCGCCCGAACCTTCGTCGGTAGGTGCTGTGGTGGCTTCCCTTCCGGACGAACCAGATGTGATCGAGGTGCCTACGGTCCTCCCCTCTGGGGGTGGAAGCGGTGAGGCGGCTGTGATTGCTCAGTTCCTCCGAGGAGTTGGGCTTTCCGCAACTGTCGCGAGCGGGGACGTCGCCGCAATGCGGGACGCGTTGGCTGCACGCCTTACTGGCGGATCCAATCCCAGCAATGGGGGTACTGGTGAGGGCGCTCCGGGCCCCTCCAACCAAGGGTCGGAGGTTTAGTCCATCTTCCACCTGATTCCCGCTATGCGGTGTTGTTGTAGGATATAGCCTCGATGGCCATTAAACCTACTTCCGTCTATGACGTATATTTTTCCTTTCCTAAGTGCCAGTTTCGTCTTCTCCCACTTCTCAACTTCCTTCTAGATGAGCTAGCTTCTTCCCCTTCGGGGCGTGTTATCCCACTTGGGCGTTGACAATTGTCGCCGGGAGACCCGTGAGAGTACGCCGATGGTACTGCACCACTTTTGATCGTGGGAGATGCTCGATTGGCTCATCCGAGTCAGCCTCGGGTCCGTAGCCGTACCAACGTACGAGATACTGTATGTACCCCAACGGGTGATATGAGTGTTCCACTATGTGGTCGACTACGAACTCCTGTCGGAAGACTTCCCGGCCTTGCCGTGTGACTACGACATCCTGCTTCGGAGAGCTCTCCGGCGGCTTCATCGTGTGTGGCACTGCGTCGGTGCTCCGGTTAGACCGTGGTGTGTCCAACAAGGTTGGTGGAACTGTCTCTTCGCGGTGTGGTCCCCTACTTGGGTCGGTGGTCACGCGTCTCGCGGTGTCGGTGTTCCCGTTTTCTTGTTCCCTTAGAGTTCCTTCTCCAGCGGGAGTCCCAGGTGGGCGTACCGCAAGTTTGCGTGGTAGCAACCGTGTCGACGGAGTTGTGTGTGGCGTCGAACGCGCTCGCGTCAACGGTAACCTTGATTGAACCGGCCTCGCCGTGGTAGTACGTGACGTTGTCAACGGGTGGCCTTCATTGGTCTGCGCCGTGGCGTGTTCCGCCTCCGTGTGCACGGGAGGTGTCAGCTCGGTTTGTCGACGTGGTTCGCTCGCTGAGCTGATCTCCCTTACAGGTGTAGTCCGTGTCCTACGGTTGGGACTTCCCTGCTGGGCATTTAGCGACGTGTCCACGGTGGGGCCCGCCTCAGGCGTGTTGGGCGACTTAGTCTCCGACGACTCTTCTCCGTCTTGGACGTGCGAGCTCAACGGCGCCTTAGGCGGTATTTCCACTCCGTTATGCGACGTAGTCACTCCAGGCGCGCTATGCGGCGTAGGCAACGGCTTCGCCGGTAACGACTGAGTCTCCTCGGTCCTGTCCCGCACGGCGGTAGTGTCTGGTGACGATTCCGCTTCTGCATTGATGCGCGGCGACCTTGATGAGACGCCGGGCTCCCGAGAGGGCTTTGATTGCGCATTAGCGGTGTCTCTCTTCCGTGCTACACGGTGTTCCTCACGCGACAGCGCGGAAGCATGACGATTAACGAGTCCCTCCCCCTCCTTAGATGACGCGACATGGGGAGTGGGTGTCAACGCGCCAAGGCGGCGAATAATTACGCCAGGCGGCGGGGCTTCAGACAGCGAAGCGCCAGGGCGCGTAGAGTCCGATAACATCGGCAAATCCGAGAGTCCCCTACTTGGGTGTGGTACCTCCCTAGGGCGGTTGATCGGGGGTGGGTCCGGTGTGTCCGTAGTGTTCGTTTCCGCTTCTGCGGTAGAATGTCCACTTGATGGGTCGTTTCCCGCGGGCGGGGGTGCAAAAACCACGAGATCGCGGGAAATGCGTTCGTGTTGCTGACCCATCTCCACTACGACAGTGTCGGATTCGACAGCAATTGCTTTGAAAGGACCGTCGGCGACGGGTGAGAGCTTGTGGCGTTTCTCCTTGCCTGGGTTCCAATACTCCTTACGGATGAATACATAGTCCCCTTCTTTAAGGGCGGGTGGTCTTCGAGGGGCTCGCTGATCGAAATCACGCTTATACGCGGCTTGTGACCGGGCCATTGACCGTTGTGCTGCTGGGACCAGCTTGGTAAGCCATGTCTTCCAGGTTTCCCTGTATCCCTTCGTCGAAGGAAATTGATCCAGCGTTGGCTGTGCTTCGAGCGCCACGGGCGGTGGGGTGCGAGACAGAACCAATTCAAATGGAGTTAATCCCGTAGTACGGTGTACCTGAGTGTTGTATGCGAATGTCAGCGCATCGGTGAACAGGTCCCACGTGGTGGGGTGATCGGCTACGTATGAACGGAGTGCTGCTAACAGCGTCCGGTTAAACCGTTCAGCCTGCCCATTACACTGGGGGTGGTAGGTTGTCGTGAAGAGATTCTTGACATCCAGAATTCTGCATACATCCCCGAAGAACCGGGAGGCAAACTGTTTCCCGTTGTCGGAGAGTAGATTCACCGGTTGACGGTAGACGAATGCCCAATGGGTGACGAATGCTTGCGAAACCGTCAGTGCCGTGATTCTCCATAAGGGTACGGCACGAACGAGCTTCGAGGAACGCTCCGTGATCACGAGTAGAAATTTGTTACGCCGCTTAGTAGCGAGGAAGGGTCCCAAAATATTGATAGCTACGAATTCCAGGGGCGCCCTTGCGGGGAAGAGCTTCAACTTCGTCACATGGCGGCGAAGCTTCACGCGATTCCGAGCACACTCGGGGCCGAACCGCACAGTTGCGTAGCAATCCACAGCCATTGCTGGCCAGTAGAATTTCCTTCGCAATGTAAGGTACAGTTTCCGTCCTCCGACGTGACCACTAAGTTTGGCATAGTGTGATAAGTGTAACACCCGAGATTGTAGGGCATGTGGAACCACTATTTGTGGGTTTCCAGTTACCGTGCGAACGAGATATCTAATATCATTCACCCAAAAGGGGAGATCAGCTCCTCCATTGAGTTGCGCCCGAATCTTCGTGCAGTAGGGATCGCTGAATTGTTCCCTAACCATCTCCTCCGTTGTAACGGTTACGAAGTTACCTGGTAGGGGGTTCGCACTTTCGCTGAGAGCGAGTAGGTCATCCAGTTCCTGGTCAAAATCCAGTTCGTCTGGCCATTCCTCTTCGATATCATCCAGTTCACCTGCGGTGTAGTCGTCAACTGCGAAGCAGGGTATTTCCTCGTCATCGACGGCTAACGCTTCCCCTGTGGTGGGTAGGCGAGAAAGGGCGTCGGCTTGTGTATTGTTGGCGCCTTTCTTGTAGGCGACGTCGAAGTCGAACTCTGCAAGACGCAGTCTCCAACGCATTAAGCGGCCTGAAGGCTCCGATATGGAGAGTAGCCATCTCAACGATGAGTGATCCGTGTAAACGGTGAAATGAGCACCCATGAGGTAGGGGCGTAGTGTGCATAGTGCCCACACTACGGCAAGACATTCCTTCTCCGAGACGGAGTAATTCTTCTCATGCACGTTTAACGAACGGTACCAGTACCCAATTGGCTTGCGTTCCCCCTCTGGGGTGGTTTGAAACAAGGCGCAGCCTACCTGGTAGTCACTAGAATCCGTGTCAACGGTATATGAAAGTCCCGGTTTCGGTAGTGACAATACTGGTGCCGTGGTTACAGCCTCTTTGAGAGAGTTAAAGGCTTCCGTCTGAGTAGACCTGAATGGGTCCAGCTTCGGCGGTTGACCCTTCCGCAGAAGCGCGTTGAGAGGTGCCGCAATGTCCGCGAAGTTGGGCATAAACCGTCTATAGACGTTGACTAATCCTAGAAAGGATCTCAGTTCAGTCTGGGTAGTCGTTTCCGTGGCCTGTTTCAGCGACTTCACCCGAGCTTCCTCGATCATGCTACGTCCTGGACGGATTATGTGACCCAGATACTTGACAGTATCCGTGAAGAATTCGCATTTCCTCAGCTTGAGTGTCACTCCGGCGTCCGGTAACGTGGCCATTATGTCTCTCACATGTGTGAGGTGATCATCCAGATTATCTGAGAATACAATGACGTCTTCAAGGTAGAAGAGACAAGTACGCCACTTGACGCGGGCCAGTAGGATATCAATAGCACTCTGAAAAGTAGCGGGAGCATTGGTTAAACCAAAGGGCATCCGTTTAAAACGGTAAAGGCCAGAATGGCAGCAAACGCTGTCTTGTCCTGATCCTCCTTTCTCACTGGCACCTGCCAGTATCCCCAGTTAGCATCCAATGCCGTGAATACGGTAGCATTTCCGAGAGAATCGATGTATTCATCCATACGTGGAATAGGGTACACGTCCTTGACGGTAAGGGCGTTTAGACGACGATATTCGATACAGAAGCGCCAGGAACCATCCGGTTTTGGAGCCAGTACCACTTGTGATGGCCACGGCGAATGTGCCGGTTCTATAACTCCTGCACGGAGCATCTTGTCCACCTGAAATTGCTCTTCTTCTCTGGCCTTGGGCCCTGCCCTGTACGGATGTTGGGCTACTGGCCGAGAGTTCGGAAGGAGATCAATCCTGTGTTCCGTGGTATTTATCTCTCCGAGAGAACCATCCCACATTGTGGTGAATTCACGAAGCATATCGCGCAGTCGTTTGCGGTGTGTCTCCGGAACATGTCCGAGGTCGAGTTCTTCCAATTCCTTCACTGGGTCCAAATGGTCGTAACTCGTCGGAACGCGTGTCTTCTTTGTCTTAACAGGTTGCTGACCCGAGAGACTCGGCGACGGAGACGAATGAGAGATTCAGACTCCTCCCCCTCCTTAGAGTGAACGATTCCGAGCACATCGGCAGCAGTCATCTTCGTCGGTACCAACGCAGTTGGATGCGGCATGACCGAGCCAATCACTTGGTTTTTCACCAGATACTGGGTTGTTTTGCCTAGATTGGCTATCAACACGTAAAACGGATTATCCGGTTCCACCTGGACCACTCCATTAGCAATGGAAAGAGAGTATTTATCATACAACGACGGCAATGGCTGGACGATTCGTAAACCGTGTTGACGGGAATTCAACTGTATCCAGACTTGAGACTCTGGAGGCACGCGTGTCGCGGAGGCAACACGAAGCATCTTCGATTCCCGAGAACTCGGTGGTGCTTCCTGCGCCGCAGGTAGAGGTACATGCTTCTTGGAGACATGCCTCAAGGGAAGACGAACAATCGGCACGGACGAAGCATCTTCCATTTCAACACGCCTCTGGCGGGGCCTAATGGCATCGACAAAGCGGTCGCAAAAGTCACAATCCAAAATGACTGGGGCGCCCAGGGACCGACAAACGACAAAGTCGAGCTTCACCACGCATGAGCCCAAGCGGATTACCAACTCGATGTATCCTACCGTTGACAACACGTTGTTATTCGCGTCAGCGACGTCAGAAATGTCACCACGGCGAATGTGTGACCGCAAGGCGGGTGGCAACACTGTCTCGACAATGAAGTTCGGACCCGCGCCTGTATTCAATACAGTGAGATAACGCACCATAAACTGGGGTGAAATGCCAAGGTCGGCATAGACCTTGTAATTACGCTTGGCCATCACCATAACTCTATCCGCGAACCGGTTATTTCTTATTCGTATCCACGGTCGACGAAGAACACCAAGGTGTTCTGAGTTCACGTCTTCGACGGCCTGTTTCGTCGAGAAGACTCGGACCTGGGAGAGAGGCAGGGACGACTCGGGCGCCTTCAGCCTCAACTGTGAGGGCGCCTCTCCAAGAGAGGAGACTCACACAATTAGTTTTTCTGAGCAGATTCCGCCTGAAACGTGTGCTCAGTGTTCTGAACCATTGATGCCTGGACACCAGCGGCAGAAACGTCCGCAGTAGCGGTTGAATTTCCTTCGAGAGGGGTACGGGGGTGAGAGGTCACCATGTTCTGGGCAATCGGAGCCGCAATTGCGCGTGAAATATTCATCTTCGCGCGGATGTACGATGCCATCGGAACGGAAGCCTTCTCCTCAGGTGAGAGGGATTCGTAGTTGGCAATGACTTGTGCCCATTCACGCATGGTTAAAACGCACTGCGGAGAGGTATGCCCTCGCGTATAGCAGAGGGGACAGATCAATCCAACAATTGCATTGACGTTCCGAGTATTCGAGAATCGCACTGCTGGGCGGGAAGCTTGCCAGCCAGGCCATGAATCCCGGGTTCCACCGTTCTCATATGACAGTCGAGGCGGTCGAACTCGGTTCGAATCTGCATACAGCAGTGTATCGTCCGGAGCCGTTTGAAACGAGGCATCCGTGGTTGAGGGAAGCTCCGTTGTCGGGATTGAAAGCACGTCGCCACGGGCAAAGTGCACCTGATCATACTCCTTATTGGAGCGTTCTTCAGCCATCATTGAAGCCAGCGGGGTTCCCGATTCCAACATCAACGCTTTAGCGGACTTCAACTGGGTCACCGGGACTCGTGCGCATAGCGCGTCGCCTTCGGCGCGTGCATACTCCACCAGTTCCAAGTACGTAATCCTACGGTTCTATTCACGGCGACGGGTCACTAGGGTCCGTATAGCCGGGTCTACTCCATCGACGAACAGGGTAAAACGCTCTTGAGCGAAATAAACATTGCCACAACGGTGGAAGGCCTTATTCAGGCGCAACCGAGTAATCGGTTTCCATTTCGCCGGGGCGTTGTTTGGTGTTTCTCAGAGCGAAGATATCCGACTGGATGGCGGTACCAGTGGCATAGGACCTCAGTAGATACTAAACTGCTTCAGGCCAGCAAATAACCCCTCCTTCAGAGGCGCGAGATGAACCTCTTACAGAGTTGTACTGATCTTCCGCAAGTCCGCGTAGAAAACAGGGCAGCGCGACAAACGCCTGTCCTTCATTCATCCCAAGGATGTCGGCTTCCGCTACAAAGCGTGATAGGAAATCCAACACCAAGATGGGATCATCGCCTGTAAACAGTTGATTACGGAGCGACAGCTGCATCTGTTTGATACAGTCTTTGACCTTTCCCGTCCCTCGGGGAGTTCTATCCAATGATGAGTCCTCCAAAGGGTAATACCGGTATGACAACAGCTTTTTGTAGAGCAGATTGGTAGGCTTCAACTCCTTTAATCCGGAGTGCTTCCTTCCCTTCGAGCGGGCGCGTATCACACCTTGGGGGGCTGATGACCGCTTTGAGCGTGACGAACGCCCACGAAGGGCTTCTTCTACCGACGAGTCGGACGAATCAGACCCGGTTGACCGGCGAGAGGAAAGAGAAGATGCTGAAGAATCAGAGTCGTAGTTCTTCCGCTTTTTGTGTGCTTTGGATCCACTGACCTTCTTCTCACGGTGTGAAACAGCAACCGGCTCAGCCGTGCGATTGGCTCCAACCAGGACGGTTTGTTCCACCGTTTCTAAGCTGGCGCGGAGGCGAGTAAACTTCTCAGCCACGTCCTCCACGAAATTAGCGGGTCCTCCGAAAGCTTCCAAGAGGGAGTTGACATCACCAAGCAATACGCGGAGATCCTCAGAAAAGTCCTGCAAAGCAGTGTCATCCACCTTCTTTCGAAGTAGCGACAACTCCTTAGCAAGGGTAGCATGGGCAGCCCGCGTGGAGCGGAGCTGCTCTTCCACAGTTAAGTGGGGGGTGTCATTGACAGTAGCCCTCAGAGGTGCCTCAAGGGCGGGACCAGCAATGGCAGGAGCCGGTCCATCACCTCGATGATGGTTGATCAACGACGTGGGCGGAAGTCGACTGGTCGTCGGCACAGCTTCAGTAGCCGGCATCCCTTCGGTCCGGGACCGTGAACGGGTGGGGATCCGTGACAGAAGTGGCGGATCCGATCTTCCAGTCTGACTGCGTGTCTTCGGACGATCTGACAGAGTCATGACAAGAACAACCGTACAACGGGATAATCGACAGCCAATTGGCTGGGACTTCCAATGAATTTCCAAATGGAGACTAGAGAAAAAGGACTAACCTCGCCACAAATGAATTCACGAGTGAATCTTCCGACAAAACTAGTCGTTCTAGATCGGGAGAGCACTTGTGGAGCAACGCCTTTGGCTGGAAAAGCGCAGGCTCACAAAGACGTTCGGAATCTTCCCCTCGACAGGGCAGCACAGCGAACGGAGCACTCCGGGAATGACACAGCTAATCCGGGTGTAAATCCGAGGTCAAACCACCACGACAAGCGTCGGAGCGTTAGGCTGATTAGTAGTCGGTAGAGATCCACGTGTTCACAAGGTCACGAGATGAGTCCTCGAAACAGAGTAGCACGGCAACGACAAGGTGTCGGAAACGGGCCACTGAGAACAGGGCAAAGAGGCAAACCCAAAAAGGGGAGAAAGCAAACCACCAGAATGGGGTAGAGAGAGAGAGAATAAAGCAAACCCAATACAGGGGCGAGTATACGACGATAGGTAGGAACAAGACACACAAATAGTGGTTATACTCTGAGCGCCACAAGGGTGGGTAACTATACGTGAACAACGCAGTCGTCACTCCACTTGGAGGTGAACAGTCCGCGAAGGCGTGATAGTTAGAGCTAGAAGCCCTTGCTTGGCAAGGGGCAGTTTACTTGGGGGAGCGGTGCTCAACCCTCTAAGTACTGAGCTCGGCGCACCACTGACAGTGGGTGCGCCGGCCAAAATAATCTATAAAATATTAAAATATCTAAGTAAATACAGCAATGCTGGGTGCACTGCCTCTGGCATGTTCGTGCTACACGTGTGCTATTCACACCCGCTAAGCGGCGCCTCGAGCCGTGCAATCCACGGTTACATGTGTGGAAATTACCTCAGCGAGGCGACACGCAAATAGCGGTGTAGCTCATATATATCTACTAACGCATGATGCGGAAATTAACTACGTGCCTCAAATCGCCTCCAAGGAGTGTTGTCCTTCAGGCTTGGCATCAGGTGTGACCGCAATTTTCAGTGGTTTGACTTGTGCTGGTGGTCCTGAGGAAAGCGAGGTTCTGAAGATGTTGATGTGTTCATGTGCCATTTCGCTAAGAAGATTTGCCTTGGTTTTCTCCAGTCCATTTCCAACGGCCACTTGCAACATGTCCTCTACTGCTTTGTGGATGCTTTCATGCTGCTCACTGTCAACTGGGTCAAGAAGAGCTGGGTCCGGGAATGGGTCTTCAACCCGTCGCTGGGCATAGTAGTTCACCCTTGGAAGGTCAGGCACAACTGTAGTTGACTCGGATACTGTACTAGAGCAGTTGAGGCGTGTGACCATGAGACGACTGACTTACCCACACGTTGAAGTGGATGTGGGGTTGCCCACTTGGGAGCAGTCCGCCCCATTCAAGGCGAAGCGGTTTCTGTGCAACAGGGTGTGAGTGTCAACACGCAGATGTTGCAGTACGGGTCTGTCGATTAGTAGATTCTCACAAGCCAGGTCATTATCAGCGACCGAAAAGGAGATCTTCATGAGTACCAATTTTCCAGATGTGGGTGTAGAATGGTGCGTGGTATTGTCCATGTGCGTGAGAAAGAAAAACTCTCTGCTTCTGCCTGATTATCCTTCCTGAGTGCCACAGCCAAAGTGACCTTCTTGATTGCGGAAATCTTCCCGATACCTTACAAAGCAGCTGACTCTGCGAATGTAGGTGACAAAATGCTGTCGTCGCTGCCATCATCACAGCGACCAGATGTCTCGACGGAAGTCATGCCATCGGATACAGTAACAGAACAGCTTGCCTCTGTAGAGTACTGAGCAGGTTTCACACGTCCCACGCTGCCTGGCTTTGATTTGGCTTTGTGAGACCTTGTGTTCATCGCAGGTCCATCCGCTGCCTTCTTGGCTGAAAGATGAGCTTTCAGAGCTTCCTTCTCGACAGCGGTGGCCTTCGTACAATCATCAATCCAATGCCGTTCACCTTCACGCTGGCATGGTTCGTGCGGACAGAGCGGGGGAAGTCGTTTGGATTTCTGGCTTGCGCGCTTCTGCTCTTTTGAAAAGCTTGGTGGGGCTGGTGACTCGCTACTCGTGGCAAAACTTACAAAGCTTCCTTTGCGGGGTTTTGAAACTCGCGTTCTAGAGGGTGGACCATTGTCTACGATCTGAAATGCTTCGGATACAGACATTGCGTGTTTCACAAAACCTTTGAAGTCCTTCTTCAGAGGTGAGTACACCAGTTCCAGGTCCGTTTCGAGACGTTGCTGCAATGTGCTGGGACGGATAGTAGCTACAATGTGCTTGACTGATAATTTTGGATGGTCATTCATACCCAAATGAGCACATTCCTACGCAACGTAGACACATACGACGTAAACAGCCCCTTCATTCGCGAGCGGGAGGAGCTGTCAGACATGTCCATCGAAAGTTCACGTTTGATTATAGCATTAATTTCTGCCACCGTCATTGTGTCTTTTTCCTCCTCGGCTTCGGATTCCAAATACTTACGAAGTTTGGCATCCATAAGGTCTTCGGCCATCTTGACCGTAGAAATGTATTCCAAATCAATACAGGACTGAATCCATTCAGAGTTGTGGAGCAATGGCAATCCGATGTCGGCACAATGAGGTTTCTCATAATGGAGCTCTATCCATTGAGCCCTGACGTGTCAGACTATGAATATGGACCCCGTTTCGGGTAAAATTGGAAATATTGTTGGGACGTAACTTGTTAGGTGAATCGGGGATAGAACCTATGAAATAGGTGTACAGTAGGGCCTTGTGGCATATTTGTCCAAATATTTGGTGTCACACCCGCTGGGTAGATACCTTGGCACCCTGACACTGGGTTGTCCACGTGTAAAGCCCTCGTGGGAGTGCGCAGCCCCAGATACAGTAGATAGTATATATGCTAGAGCGATCTCGCCCTGGAACCACTAAGTAAAACTCACCTGAGTCGTATCTTCTTCCTGAAGTACGTGGTCTTCATCCCGAATGCCGGGCCATGGTTGTTACTGCCTACGTAGGTTCACGACTCCTCTAAGGAGAGTAACCACGACTGGTCTCGGTACAATAACCCCTCAGGGTCCCTCAGGAAGTTCTTTACTACCAGTTTCTGGCTTGTTTCACTGATTATCCCAGTATCAGGTTGTATTTGTTGTCGTTCACCGAGGTACCAGATCTTTGTTTAGTTCATCGTTTTCCTGGTGCAGATCTCGCTTCCGCCTCTGTACAGAGTTATATTTGGACACTCGTGTGTGTGTCTCGTTCCGCTATCGGCCCTGTTCCCGCCGTTGGCACTGGCCTAGCTTCGCTCGTGTGGTTCTCCGTAGGAGCATTACACCGTCTTACGGCACCGTTCGCTCCGCTTCCAGACTCGTTCTCTCTTGATCCGTCGTCGGTTATTCCTCTCTATGCCCACGCTCTTCTTTACCTCTGCAGGTTATTCCAGCACCGTCTCCGGTTTACACCCGGCTGCCACGCGGCACGCGCACGGGCAGAGGGCTCTACTTCTGAGTTCGCCCTTTCGTGGGAGCAGGACTCGGACACCCTGGTGGACACGTACCCTCTTTGGTGTTTGTTCTACATTCTGGTCTCCCAACCTAGAAGAGTCTAGTGGACTAGAGCCTGAAAAGGAAGTTTAATTGAAGTAGTACTCATAAGAGTTCGAAACTAGAAGTTTGGTGTTTTGGTAGTTGTTTCCCCGCTTGGGTTTGTTTCTGTCACTGGAATTGGATCCGGAAAACCGCCAAGTCCGTCCAAGGCTCGTTCTGTCGGTTCTGGTCTACCCCCGCAAGAGCGGTCAGATCCTGACCCGCTACCGGGGAAGGAGAAGAAATTAGGGAGCCGGAAACAACCGTCGAATACGTCTGATGCCCCAGTGGCCGGGCCCATTTCCGTTCCTCTGGAAGGACTTTTATCCGCTGCTGCGGCAAGTGACGCAGTATTATCCGAATTGGATACTCAAGTTCGCATGCTTGAGGCCCAGAGCGCGGTGAGAGCTAGCTCTCAAGCTGCACTCAAAAAGGAGGTCGAATCGCTTCGCGAGGAAGTGAAAGACGCTCAAATGAGAGATGTTTGGGGAGAAATCCAGCTCCTGAGACAGGAAATGAACTCAATTCTGGAGTGCTTTGGTTCCCCACAGAGTTTCGTGGATGGCTATTATCTGACAATGGAAGAGTTCCGTGCCACAACGGATCGAATTCACGCCCGTCTGGGTACCCTCGAAGCCATTATTAGGATGGATGAAGAAGTAGAAGTTGCCCCACGGGAGAAGTCTGTTTCGAAAGATTTCGTTCATCACTGTGATAAGAAGAGCCATCGCAAGTCCTCAAAAGAGTCTCGCCACCACGTGGATTCGTCTGACTCTGACTCTGACTCTGACAGCTTGGACAGCTCGTCATCGTCGTCATCGTCCGCTGCCTCGGAAGGTAGTCGTCGTCGACACTCTCGATCGTCCCGTTCAAGGGCCACGTTTACCTCTCAAGGTGCAATTCGTACCCGGGAGAAGGGAGCTAAGTGTCCTGGTCTTAAGGAGTTGAAGCCTACGAATCCGCATTATCGGAAGTTGTTATCGTACCGTTATTATCGGTTACAGAAGTCCGAAGGGAAGAGAACCTCTAGAAGTACGGAAAAGGTGAGGGTGCACATCCGTAAGCTCAGCGTGACAATCAAGAATCGCGAGTTTACAGGAGAAGACCCCATCCGGGTGCTGGATTTCCTCTCTAGGTTCGTTCACGAAGCCGATATTCTTGGAATAACGGAGGGACAGTCGTACGTTGCCCTCCCCTACTACCTGAAAGGTCAGGCTGAAGACGAGTTTAATTCCATCCTTGGATCGTCAAGAGCCTCGGAAGGCGGCGTTACTTGTCGGCCCGAAGCGGTTCATTACCTCTTAAGGTCATACGCTACTGGTCATGCTATTCAGCAGGCTACGTCGGCCCTTACGGAACTGAAGCAACGTCCGGAAGAAACGGAAACGACTTATTCAACGCGCCTGAATAAGGCTTTCCACCGCTGTGGTAATGTTCATCCTTCACAGGAGAGATGTGCGATGTTTGTCGATGGGTTAAATCCCGCGATTCGGGCACTTGTAGCCCGTTCTCGGGAAAGGAACAGGAAGATAACCTATTTGGAATTGGTACAGTACGCCCAGGCTGAAGGGGATACGCTCCGAGCTCGGCGTCCCTCCAAATCGAAGCGTCGTACGGTACTGTTTGCCAACAATTCTGACTCTCCACTGGCCCTTTCATATGGGAATGAAGCCAGTATGAACATGGATAATGTGCACCTCATAGGTAGTAATCCGAGTTCTATCGGCACTTCAATGGCCACCTCGGAATTGCCGTCAACCACGGTGCCGTCTACGGAGTGCGATCCGGCCCTGTATGCTCAGGACCGCCGAGTTCCGGCAGCACCGATACCCTATGGAGGTCGCATGATGAGCACAACTCGCCCAGGATGGAGGGATGGCACCCAGCAGGGTCGTGTTATAGCGCGTCCCACCGATGGTTCAATTGCAGTGATCTGCTACGAATGTTATGAGTTTGGTCATATTTCACCGCAGTGCACGGTCCCGGCAAGGCATAGGTTGAAAATCGTCACTCAGGTCGAGTCTCTGACGCCCGAAGAGGCACGGGTCCCCAGAACATCCTATGAAGGCGCTAAGCATTCGTTGGCCCTTCAGGGAGCTGCTGGAACCAGGCATGGTAACCCTGCCTTCGCGCAGAGTAACTTTCAGGCTCAGCGTCGCGAACCGGTAAACGGGAATCAGGCAAGTCCCACGGAGGGAAATCGCCCGCATCAGGCGGTTTCAGCTCCGAAAAACTAAATTTGGGAGTCTCCCCGACGGGAGGGGCGTCTTCCAAGTCGAAGCAGAAGACGCCCGAGGCGCTTCCGCTTCGCTCCCAACTGTTACGATCCTATCAAGGAAAATGGCAGCCACCGACGTGGATTCGGAACACTTTGGTGTTCTTTGTCGACCGTGGATACGGGCCCGTAATCCCCGTCTCCCGGATAGAATCCTGGTCATGGCCAAGCGGAACTATAGAGTTTACGCCGATCTCGGCCTTTCAGAACATTTTATGGTTCGTCAGTTGTCGGTCCTAGACACAGGCGCTGCTCCTAACCTTATTCACAGGAAACTGATACCGCCTGCTCTTCAGGAACGTGTTCGTTACGGTCCATCAATGGATATTTCGGATGCCAACAACAATCCGATTAGTACGGCTGGTTACATTTCGCTCCTGGTAAGATTAGGAAGGCACCTCGTGAAGGTAGATTTCGTCGTTTGCGACTCGATAGCCGCACCAGTTATACTGGGTTGTGATTTCTGTGACAGGTTTGTGGAAAATATCCGTCCTCGGAAGCGTACCATAGAAATGGAAGACGGTTCAATAATTCCGATTGTTCAGAGACCTCTGCGAGCCGCTACGCGGAAACACGTACCGCTTCCGTTTGCACATCAGCCTACCAAAGGCACAGTGGCATCAACGAAGTTGCACGTGCTCAAATCGGTGCACCTTCCGCCAGAGTCCCAGGTGTGGGTCGAAGTCGTCACCAAACAGTTTGGTCTACATACATTGCAGCCGTCACCGGCACTATATGAAGAGCGCCAGATCGCTCTAGCTAATGGAGTTGTAACGATTCAGCCGGATGAAGCCTTTAAGGTCCTCGTCGCCAATCTTGGCAAAACCAAACAATGGTTAACAAAGAACCAAGTAATTGGCACGGTACTACCACACCCCGCTGCAGTGATACCCACGAAAATTCCGATTGGAACCGTGCTCGGTGTATCTGACCCTAAGGAGGGGGAGGAGGCCGCCGAATTGGCCGAATTACGGAATGAGTCACTTCAAGCTGATACGAATGATACCCAGAAGAACTCGGGTTCAGACACCCCAGCACCTTTTGAGGTTAAGCCGTTGCCACCTGGCACTGAACCGACGAACCCTGTTGAGGAGTTAATGAAGCTCAATTTGGAGCACGTACCGGAGTCCCATCGGGAGAAGCTACGCGATATGCTTCGCGAGTTTACGCCCATGTGGGATGGTACTATCAGAACAATTGGAGTCACAGAGCATTGCATAGATCTACTTCAGAACACTTGGCCCATTGCGCAACACACTTACAGGGCAGGACCGAAGGCCCGAGAAGAGGAAGAATCTCAAGTCGAGAAGATGCTCCGAGCCGGCGTTATTGAGCCCGCTCAATCCCGTTGGGCGTCACCAGTTGTTTTGGTGCCGAAGCCAGATGGATCATGGAGATTTTGTCTCGATTACCGAAAGTTAAATGCGGTTACAGTGAAAGACGTATATCCGATTCCCCATATGGACGAATATATCGATTCTCTAGGGAGCACGAAAGTGCTTACCACTTTAGATGCCAATTGGGAATACTGTCAAGTGCCCATAAGGGAAGAAGATAAGGATAAGACGGCCTTCGTGTGCCATCAAGGCCTGTACCGTTTTCGGAGAATGCCCTTTGGGTTAACGAACGCCCCCGCAACGTTTCAGCGAGGGGTTGATATTCTCCTGGCTAGGTTCAAGTGGACCACATGTTTGGTATACTTGGACGACGTCGTCGTCTTTTCCAATAACATGGGGGACCATCTCACCCTTGTACGGGAAGTTATGACCGTTTTACGGGACGCAGGGATTACCTTGAAGCTTGAGAAGTGCGAGTTTTTCACCGAATCGGTTAAGTACCTTGGGCATATTATTCGCCCAGGAAAGCTCTCAATTGACGAGGTGCGGGTAAAATCCTTGAAAGAGGCGAACCACCCAAGAACTCAAACTGAGCTTCGATCCTTCTTAGGCCTGTGTAACGTTTACCGTCGTTTCGTGCCGAACTTTTCGGATATCGCTTCGCCGTTGAACAAACTCCTGATGAAAGGAAGACCAGTAGAATTGGAACCCTTTGGCGATGCGGAAGCCTCCGCATTTGCAGCACTAATTGAAGCTGTAACGTGGCCACCAGTCTTGGCCCTGCCGAAACCTGGCTTACCCTACGAGGTTGACATTGATGCGAGTGCGAACCAAGTTGGTTGTGCGTTGTTCCAGGTGGAAGAGTCTGGCAAACGGCACCCTATCGGGTATTGATCGAGATCACTGAATGTGCACGAACGGAATTACTCCGTCTCGGAGAAGGAATGCCTTGCCGTTGTATGGGCCCTCTCAACGTTGAGACCATACTTGATGGGAACCCACTTTCGGGTACACGCGGACCATTCTTGCCTACGCTGTCTCATGGGTATTACCGAACCCTCGGGACGAATGATGAGATGGAGACTCCGACTCTCGGAATTTGACTTTGACGTAGTGTACAACAAAGGCTCCTTGAACTTGCAGGCAGACGCTCTATCTCGTTTGGCCACTGCAGCAGAATCTGAACCCACCGAGGACAGGGGAGAGATACCATGCTTTATGGTTGGTGACCTCGATGAGGGGAAGACAGAAATCCTATCGGATGACGTTTGTGACGATATCCTTGCCACACAGACTGTAAAACCGGATACCGGGTCATTTGTACCGATTTCGCCCGAGGAGATGATACGGGAACAGCAGATGGATCCCTTTTGTATACAGGTTAGGGCCCGTCTGAACGGTGGGTACATGATACCTTTCCAGGTGAATGACCAAGGCTACTTGGTGCGAACTGTTGAAACCAACCCACAAATGGTAGTACCTCACTCCTTACAGAGTCGCGTACTGCACTTGTCTCACTATGTGAAGTTGGGAGCCCACCCGGGAGGAAGTAAGCTTTATCTCACCTTAAGAAGGGACTTCAATTGGCCCGCAATGGCGTTCGACTGTTACGCAGTCCGCCGCTCCTGTCAGGCTTGTGCCAAGAATGACGTCAAATTAAGAAAGTACTCGAAGGAGTTAACGTTGTTTCCCGCACGGGCACCGCTGGAGTTCGTCGCCATTGACATTCTTGGAGAATTGATTAAGACCTCGCGAGGAAACCGGTACCTACTGGTCATCACCGACAGGTTCCCTAAATTGGTCAGAAAAGTACCGCTCAAACGGATAACAGCAGCCGCTCTGGCTCAAGCGTTTGTTACCCACTGGGTCTTTGTGTATGGCCCACCGGTACAATTACTTTCCGATAACGGCTCTCAATTCACCTCGAAGTTCTTTCAAGATGTGTGTAGGATCCTGGATATTAGGAATTTATTCACTACGACTTATCATCCGCAAGCGAACGGACAAGTAGAGAGATTTAATCGAACCATCCTTGATGCTTTGAGATCCTGTGTAGCAGATCATCCCAAGACGTGGGATCAGTTCACGGACGCTATCACGTATGCGTACAACACCCAGGTTCATCGGGTAACGGGACTTTCACCATTTGAGCTGGTACTGTCAAGGAGACCACCTCCTCTAGCCATCGAGGCGCAGCCAACTCTGGATACGTTCCCATCACCGGGCTTGTACCGCGATGCGTGGCAGAAATGGCTCACCAAGCTGGTACCTGCAGCACGTGCCTTTATGGACAGGGCTCAGCTAGCCTACAAGCGCAACTTTGATAGCCGAATTCGGAGACCGTTACCTAACCTACAGGTAGGAGATTATGTTTTCCTTCGTAAGGAGTATTACAACCCGGAGAACGAACGCCGCCACATGTTATCGCCGATTGCGGACGGACTGTATAAGGTTATTTCCATGTCTGGAGACACCCTCGTGCTGGAAATTAATAACCAACACGAAAGGATATCCCGCGATCGCGTCTACAGAGCGCCTAGCCCACTCCAAGAATTGGTAACGCTACCGGAAACCGGAACTGGAGTATCTGCAGCACAGGAAGGAACGGAATCAAACGGGGACAGCGCGAACCGCCCGTCGATTTTTCCGCACAAAGGACTGGGTTTATCAGAACTACTTTAGGTATCAGAGCTAATCAAGGATAGCCCACTCTCTCGCGCTACGCCTACGCACTCAACTCGAGTTCAACCCCCGGCTACGGTAATATCAGCTGCCGTATCGCACCCTAAGGAGAGGGAGGACTCACGTAATCGAGCTCAGGCTGCTCCGGCATCTTCTGGATTGGCTGACGTGCTTGAGCTCTCAAAGAGACAGGAGCCCGGATCGGGAATATCGCCGCTAACGCACACGCGTGTGGGATCCTCGGTCAAGGCGAATGTCAGTAATGAAGACGAAGTTACCCCTGCGGGGAAGACCACTGTTAGTAATGAGAACCCCCGTGGGTGAGCGTCCAAGTCGTTGGCTACTTCTACGCCTCGTTCGGAGGAGGAGCAGAAGGCAAAAAGTACCGAAAATACGGTTTCCGCCGATCCTTCAATGTGTCAGCGCAACGATTAGTCCCATGGAAAGTACCCACAGTAGGTGTGGTGAAGCGGAGGATCCTTGTGGATAAGGTCGTAGAGCCTGGTTCAGAAAGGGAAGTTTATGAAAAGCATCGGAGAAGCCCTCTCAGGAGCATCGTGTGGCGCAGAAGCCCTCAGTAGGACAGCGCCGTGCACGGAAATCCCCACTCAGTGTGCAACGCCACCGGATTAGCTAGCACTCTGCCACGTGGAGTAGTGCAAACCGTTCCGATTGTTTGGCACTCGTCAAGTGCGCGCGCATGCGACGCAATACAGCGCCGTGTCCTGGCCAATCTGCCACCCTGCACAGGGAGTGAGCAACGCAGTATCTCCGTCGCAACGGCTCTCCCGCGTCGAGAAGCAACTTCGCCTGGATCAGAAACGTCGTCGTTAGTTAAAGTTGATGCCCGCTGGGAAAAGAGGTTAGTTCACCGGACTCCGGAAGTGAAGAGCTTTCACCAGAAGCCACTTTCGTGGAGATTGGCAGCCGGAAACGGAAGTTAGCAATTCCCCGTCGTGACGGTTAGCGCTCTTGCCAACGAGACACCCCCACCTCACTGAAGCCGGAAACCCGTTGTTACTTGCGTGTATCCGCTCGGGTTACGTAGAGAAGCAAAGCCCAATGTCGGGAACAACCAAAGGAACCGAAGACGTCGGGGTATACCCCCAGAATTTTGTAGTCTATCGTATCGTGAAGCACGATGTTGCCCACGACGGGAAAGTAATCTATCGCGTCCGTTGGTATGGCTATCCCCCAGAACAGGACACTTGGGAGCCAATTGAGCACCTTCCGAGGTCCAGGATCCTCGCTTATCACCGAAGAACCCGGTCCGCATTACCCCCAACTCTGGATAATGCCCAAGTGGGATAGAACTGTCACCTAAATGTGGTAAATATGGTGTGCCTTTACGCGGTAGGTTGCGAGGAGCTCCAAGAAGAGAAGAGAAGACACCCACAAGGTTGGTCTTATGTACAATATGAACAGAGAAAGAACGCACCGAATTGTCGGCTCATCGCCGTATAACGGAACTAAGAAGTAAGAAGTAATGAAGTATCTAGGAAGATGTTGCCACGAATGGAAATGAAGTGCATCCTGGTTAGGAAATGAAGAAGAAAAAGGAAGGAAGTATGAAAGAACCTCGAAAACTAGAAAGATCCTACAGGAGGAGAGAAGTAATGCCAAGCTGTGGCCTAATTGGGTTTATCGCGTCTGAGCGACAGAACTACACGCCCTCAGGCACCCTGCCCAGACTACTGGTGACCAGCGTTGTTTCCGGGAGCCGGCGTCGCAAGAACCCAACCCGCGGGAGCTTGAGTGCCTTCCGCAGGGACTTATGACGCGTCAGCGTCCGTATTCGGAACACCCACAAGGGGGATGTCGTCGTCCACCACCTCGCCATCATCATGGTCTAAGGAGGGATCGACCCAGTCCGCTGGAGGCCCATACTCGTCAGGGAACACGAACCCAGTCGGGTGTCCAATTGGCATAGCCCTAGGGGCCCGCATCATCGCTCTAGCATGAGCCTCGGATATCATTTGCCGTTCCCACGGATCGTAGTACGCGAAGGTCCCTGAACGGGTGGATATTCTCCCCGGTGACCGGTCGTTGCCGCGAGGACCATCTTCTGGCTGCCAGTGCACCGGAATCCGCTCCCAATCGACGGCATCGATGAAGCGTAGGAGCAGGTGAACCTCTTCCTGGTTGGAATCGGACCCCAAGGGTATAGACAGATCCTGTCGCCAGATAATCCATCGGAGCATCGGAGGGAAATACCAGAGACGGGAATGATCGTACGTATCCCACAGGAGATGTACCGCCACGCGGGCATCCCACACCGCCGCAAAAAGCGTCCAGTACCCAGAGCAGAGATCGTTCAACATTCTACAGCCTACATAGTAGAGGCATGGAGGAAGTTCGTCGTAGCACCCTCGGGGGACCTCGACATTCGCCCACCAGCTGGGAAGCTAGCGTATCGCCCCGGCAGGGAGTTGTAGCGGAATCGCTCAGCCTCTAAGTGTGGATACGGAATCAGGAACTCTCGACGGGACCGCAAGCTTTGCTCAAGCTGAACACGGCGCTCAAAGCTCCACAAAAAATCATTAGATGATCGCCGAAGGTATCGGAATTCCGTCCGAAGAAGAAGACGACTCCAGAGAAGCAAACCATCGACCACGTTCGGTACCTCAGCCCTATGGAGAGATTCGTTGAACTCCGCTAATGCGTATCCGTAGGACCTCTTGCCGAAAGTTCGGAAATGTGACACGTCAAAGTTGAGCCGCAACGGTACCAAGTGATCCGATCGAACACGGCTAGCTCCTTCATAGGCAGCACGAGCCCACAGTGCCCTAGTGCGACTAAGGGAATCACGGCCCGCACAGAACAGGTGCAGGGGATCGACCGCCACACGGAGACCCCAGCTTCTGGACCGAGCTACTTCGCGATGGAGCCCACCTGGGAGGTAACCCTTCTCAGCCTACGAGTCAATAAGAGCCTCGTCGGCTACGGCCGTTGGATGGAACCAAGGCGCACGGCAATACACATCGCCATGCTGCTGAGGCCGTCTGAAACGGAGACTTTCCAAGCTAATCCAGCCCCTGGCATTGACCGTTAACGGCATCGCTTGCTCGGAGTTCCACGCCGTTGCGTCGACATCAGGGCCTGAAGAGGCGCTGCGGGGTTGTAGCCTTGCGAGGACTGTCCAGGTTGAGCGCCCTGTTGGGAGAAGTTGCCAGGAGGTCGGTAACCAGATGGATGGTACTGCGGCTGTGCGTGAGAACCTCCTAAAGGGAGGGGCATCGAGTTAAACCCGCCGAATTACCCGGACGAGCCTGCCATTTGGTAAGGAGACTGCTGATACCCCAAGGGTTGATGAGCTGGCACCATGGTTTGGGACGAATGGAACTGAGATGAGGCCTGCATAGGAGGTTGTTGAAAGCCTAAGTAGGAAAGGTTCTCGACGGGAGCAGCACTCGTCGAAGCCGCCTGTGAGGCACTTGAGGAAGCGTTCCCTGGGAGCGGGTTGGTCGCGAAAGGGTTCATGCCTGTCGTAGGAGAGAAGGTTGGAGATGACAGTTTTTGCCGTGAAGTCTGAGAAGAGTGATGTCTTGTACCACGCGTCGGTTCAGAAAGCTGTGAAGGTATTGCCGAAGTCTCGGAGTCCGCCATTCTGAGGATCAATATTTACGTACTGGTAGCCGGCGCCTTCCCGCCGACCAAAACGCGAACCCTTGGCTAAGGAGAAGGAGATGTGGAGCAATGGCAATCCGATGTCTGCAAAATTAGTTTTCTCATAATGGAGCTCTATCCATTGAGCCCTGATGTGTCAGACTATGAATATGGACCCCGTTTCGGGTGAAATTGGAAATATTGTTGGGAACGTACCTTGTTAGGTGAATCTGGGATAGAACCTATGAAATAGGTGTACAGCAGGGCCTTGTGGCATATTTGTCCAAATATTTGGCGTCACACCCGCTGGGTAGATACTTTGGCACCCTGACACTGGGTTGTCTACGTGTATAGCCCTCGTGGGAGTGCGCAGCCCTAGATACAGTAGATAGTATATATGCTAGGGCGATCTCGCCCTGGAGCCACTAAGTAAAACCCACCTCAGCCGTATCTTCTTCCTGAAGTAGGTGTTCTTCATCCCGAATGCCGGGCCATGGTTGTTACTGCCTACGTAGGTTCACGACTCTTCTAAAGAGAGTAACCACGACTGGTCTCGGTACAATAACCCCTCAGGGTCCCTCAGGAAGTTCTTTACTACCAGTTTCTGGCTTGTTTCACTGATTACCCCAGTACCAGGTTGTATTTGTTGTCGTTCACCGAGGTACCAGATCCTTGTTTAGTTCATCGTTTTCCTGGTGCAGGTCTCGCTTCCGCTCCTGTACAGAGTTATATTTAGATACTCGTGTGTGTGTCTCGTTTCGCTATCGGCCATGTTCCCGCCGTTGGCACGGGCCGTAGCTTCGCTCGTGTGGTTCTCCGTAGGAGCATTACACCGTCTTACGGCACCGTTCGCTCCACTTCTAAACTCGTTCTCTCTTGATCCGTCGTCGGTTATTCTTCTCTATGCCCACGCTCTTCTTCACCTCTGCAGGTTATTCCAGCACCGTCTCCGGTTTACAACCGGCTGCCACGTGGCACGCGCACGGGCAGAGGGCTCTACTTCTGAGTTCGCCCTTTCGTGGGAGCAGGCCTCGGACACCCTGGTGGACACGTACCCTCTTTGGGGTTTTCTCTACAAGAGTCTACACAGAAGCAAATGCTGACCGGGCGGACAGGCTCGGTGGTGGTCGAATCAATGACCGAAAGCTGTAGCGCTCGTTCCATGACTTCCTTCGAATACTGGTCGTACTGACGTAGATATATCCGAATTGACCTCGGATTGGTGTTGGAGAGTCTTGGGTAGTCCACGGAAAAGGCTAAGGACGATGTTTGCTGAAGAAGATATTCCATTTCTTCTCCAGACTGAGCGGTGGGCGTCGAAGCGGACGCCATTGTGATGATCGAACAAGCAAAACGCGATACAACCACTATCGGCAGTGATCACTGTGCGCTTGTGTGGGTGCAATGCGCAAAAGAAGTGCTGAGTGTTGGGTTCGATGCCTCTGCTTTTACTGAAGAGGCAGAGATGTGGTGTCTTCAGTACACCACTGCTGATGTTTTCTGCTTCAAAAACCTACTACAGTACACTAGCTAGGTAGGAAATATTGCCACCCGAGCGTGGGTGCAGCAATCCTTGGTGGAGCTATGGGTGTTGAAGTGGATGTCTATATCTAGTTCAGTGCCGAAGTGGATGCCTTCATCCACTACACACGGGTAGAACGCTACGGCCTTGGGACGCTACTGTTGGTGGTAAACAGTACGCAATAATCACCGTTTCCTGGTTGCCTTCAGCTTGTCTCGTAAAGAGTTTCCTTGACTGCCCTTGAGCATGCGGGAAATTGCGAATGAAGCATATTTGTAAAAACGGACGCCATTTCTATTACACTTTCGTTTGTCGTCATTGCAATTGTAATTATATAGATACACTACTGCTACTCATAAGAAGTTAAGCCAATATAATTACATCTGTTGCTGGAACAGCGAGAGCGGTTCTGAGTTGTAATTGATAACTTAGGTATGAAAACATGTAAACGGGTAACTGTGTCTTTACTGAGTGAATGCGAAAGCGTGCGGGTCCTTAAGGGAGCACCGCGACATTGGCATCAGGGCCGCAAGGTCCGGATTGCACAAGAGCGGTTATGCAATCTTGGGGCGGCGCATATGCGTCGAGCGTGCTCGCTCGATTAACATTCACTCTCTCTACTCAAGGTGCTTGATCGAACGCCCGTTTGTGAGAAGGGGCTGGCAAGCGAAGACTAGGTTTTCGTTGTTGCGCACGACCCATTGCTCGACAGGGTGTAGAATCCTGCCGGCGGTTATCATCATCTCGAGCGCAGCGCAGCTTTTCATGCGAGTGATTCCATCGACGGGGTTGTGAACCCCAAGAATATGGCCGATGTTACTGATTTCCTCTTTCGCGTAAGCGTCGCGGGTTGTGTGCAGGTTGATCATGAGACTCTTCTCGGCGGTAGGTTTTCCTTTCGTAATAGTATCATAGATACTCTTAGAGTCCGTTATGATGCATGGTTTCAATTTCCTGCCTAGTACGGTTTCTACCTCTGTCTTCAGCGCAAAGCCAGCGTCGTAGCCATCAACAAATGCGCACACCTTGGCGGCGAGTACGGAACGTAACACTCTGCGAGACGTGTAGCTTGGGAAGTGTACTATGTTGGCAACTCGTTTCTTATCAGTCACAGTTACAAGGAAGCCGAGCTGCGACGACGCGTTTTCGTTCCATGCAAACGATGCGTCGCAGTAGACGCGAACGTACGCAGTGCGCTTGTTGACTTCGAGGATGTTGAGTCCTCTTTCAGGGTGCGTTCGTAAACGAGAAATGAGGTGGTTGAGCTTGCGAACATGTTCCATCCTGAACATCGGGGAGGTGACTTGTGCCAATTAGGCGGTTCCACACATGATGTCGGGGCGGGTGTATACTACCCAGTTCGTTCGCATTATCATTGACTTGAATTGGTCGAAGTTAACTGTGGAGCAGCGCCTTTGGCGGGAAAAGCGCAGACTCACGAAGACGTTCGGAATCCTCCCCTCCACAGGGCAGCACAGCGAACGGAGCACTCCGAGAATGACACAGCTAAGCCGGGTGTAAATCCGGGGTCAAACCCCCAGAGTGGGGAAAAGAGAGAGAGGATAAAGCAAACCCAATACAGGGGCGAGTATACGACAATAGGTCGTAACGAGACACACAAATAGTGGTTATACTCTGGGCGCCACAAGGGTGGGTAACTATACGTGAAAAACGCAGTCGTCACTCCACTTGGAGGTGAACAATCCGCGAAGGCGTGATACTTAGAACCAAAAGCTCTTGCTAGGCAAGGGGCAGTTTACTTGGGGGAGCGGTGCTCAACCCTCTAAGTACTGAGCTCGGCGCACCACTGACAGTGGATGCGCCGGCCAAAATAATCTCTAAAATATCTAAGTACATACAGCAACGCTGGGGGCACTGCCTCTGGCATATCCGTGCAACACGTGTGCTACTCACACCCGCTAAGCGGCGCCTCGAGCCGTGCAATCCACGTGTACATGTGTGAAAATTACCTCAGCGAGGCGACACGCTAATAGAGGTGTAGCTCATATATATCTACTAACGCATGATGCGGAAATTAACTAAGCACCTCAAATCGCCTCCGAGGAGTGTTGTCCTTCACTAGCATCGAGGGGGAGCGGTCCGAGACGGAATATTTGCTCGTTCTGGGTGAGAATGAATCCGTTTTCCCACACTTTGATGTTGATTCCGGCGAATTCAAAGCAGTTGAACTTCGGCTCCTTCGCGTCAAACTTCTCGGCTATCTTCGCATTGGTGTTGAGAAAATCATCCTTTACTCCTTGGATGGTGTCGTCGATGTAGACACCAATTAGGTCTGTGAGTTGTTTCTCATCGTTTTGGCGATAGAAGAACACGCGGTCAGATGTTAGTGGAGTCATCTGAAGGTCCTCTTTGATATAGCTGAGGAAATTGAAGCCCCATAATTCTCCGGCCTCGGTCATTCCGTAAATTGGACGTTTGAGCTTGAGAAGCTGATCGCTGCGAAGTCCGAGTTCGGGGACGGGTCGTAGGTATACGTTGCGAGAGATAGGGACTCGTGACTGGATATAAGCCTGCTTGATTTCAGTAGACCAAACTCTGAAGTTGTGGGAGAGTGCCAGTGACAGAATTGGGCGGATAGACTGCATTTGTAGCGTTCGGGCTTCATGCACGATGCGATTCTTCTCTTGATCCTTGTAACCTTGTGCGATCATTCGTGCTTTGTATATCGGCGTTTCCGTTCCACGCTTTTAATGACTAGAACCCACCTCGCGCCAAGTATTATAGGTGGATTATCGGCGGCGGTGATGTGTTCATCCTGGGTGAAGCATTCGGTATTGGCCTGATCTACAGTAACGATATCCCACAATTTGCGTTTTGTTAGCTCTTCCAGTTCCTTCCGTTTACCATCGCGCCATTGTGGTAAGTCGAATCGGCGGTCCCCTTTCTGGAGGATCTCCGTCACATATGTCCGATGTGGCTCTACCTGGATGGCGTGGCCATGATCTGTGCAACCAGATTAATCAACAAGTTGTTGCGCTTGGTAGCTTGGGAAGGTTGTGTCGGGGAGACACTGGGTGAGGTTGTACTGAACTCATTCGCCGTTTTGGTTGACAAAGACTTGCTTTCCTTCGACTTTCAGTACCTTGAATGGTCCTACGAATCGACCTCGTTTCCTTACGGAGTCTTCTTCGCGGTATATACGAACGGAGTGTCCTGGTTTGATCGTATATGATGCAGCTTGTGGGGGGCGGGAACGAAGTGCTTGTTGAATTCGGAGTTCTGCGATGATTCCTTGGTACTCTCTTCTAGCCATTTCGAGGGCTTTAAACCTTTCGCGGTTCGTAGGGATGTTGGAAAAGATGCCGGGCAGTCGCGGGAGTACTCTGAATACGAGAAGCGACGGTACGCGTCCGTTTGGACCCATGGTGTCATTCATAGTTTTGACAGTTAGTCTCAGTTTGATCTTTTTGTCCAAGGTTGGATACTCCAGTGAGATCTTGTTGAAGATCCGTCTTAGGGGCTGGTGGTATCGTTCCCCTAGTCCCAATGAGTTGTGGGATTGGACTCAGGTTGAAACGAGATCTATTCCAAGGTCTGTTGTAAGTTCCTTCCATAGCATTGAATTAAATGCGGACCGCACGTTGTTTGTTGGGGGTTCCAATATATACTGTTACCGAGCATTTTAGGAATGCTCCCCAGACAGCTTCGGTTGATTCAGCGTTTAGGAAGGCGGCATTGGAGAAGCCGGTCTCAAGGTCCACGATGTGAACCACTGGGTACTTCTTTCCTTTGTCTTTCAAGTACATGAGATCGAGTGATATCTCATTGTTGAAGGCAACCCTTTCGGGAGGTATGGAAGCCTTGAAACGAAGTGGTCGGTCTTTGAATATTTGGCAGGTTTGACACGCTTGGTAGATCTCGTCTAAGAGCTTACGCGTAGCAGGGTATGTGAGGTTAACCTTCTGCCTCAGTAGTAAGTTGAGGAGCTTCTGGGTGGATGGATGATAAAACGCGTAATGCATTTTCCGGAGTTCCTGTACATTGTACGGGCTATGAGTGTTGACGAGGATCGATGCATGGTTTGACGGGTTCCACCGGTAAAATAGATGGCCGTGCATCTCATGTACCCGTGGTATCCAATTATGTTTCTTGGAGAAGTAGAAACCGTCTCCCATGTCCAACGCTATTAGGTGTTTCTTGCCGAAGTCGTATCCGAGGAGGAGGGGTATCTCGGCATCTACAACGTCTACAGTGATTGTAATGGTGTGATTGTTGGGAAAAAGAATTGAGATCGTGACGGTTCCCATCGCTGCTTTCGTGGCAGGCCCGAACCTGTATGTGGTTTTGGTTAATCACTGGTTGATTTCTGTCTTGTCACCTGACGCTCGTAAGAAGTTGCGGGCTTCTATGTGACCGACGACGGCGCGCGTTGCACCTAAATCGATGCATGCTCCAGCGAATTCCTGTTGGCTTGTGTCAGAGTGACGCCCATAGTACAGATGGAAGTCAGATTGTTCCTGGGTGAGGTCCAAAATCGTTGATGCTGGGTTAACTTCTGGGGTGATGAAGTTGACATGGGTGGTTTGATTCCTACATTGCGGTTGGGTGCTTGGCAGAGAGGACGGTGGGTGATCTGTCGATAGATCTGCAGTTGGGGAGTATTGGTGGGCAGGAATGACCGTTATTTTATCGTCGGGAAGCTCGACTAGTGATACAATATTGATCTCAGGGTTTCGCCTTATTTTGGAGAGTTGCCGGCGACTCAATTCTCCTCCAAAAAAGACTGATCTGCTGAGGACATCTCGGCATGGGCGTTCTTGTTGCTTGTGAGCAAGGTCTGGAGCTCCTGGTATTAACTGTTGTGTTCTTGATCTGCGGGGTTATCGCGCTTGTCCGATTCTGCCGGGTTGTTACCGTTACTTCCGATGGCAAGGAGAGTTTCGAATGTGGAGTTGTTGTTCGTTCCTTCTTCAAACTCCATGCTCTCGAGCTCCAGAATAAGAGCTCGAACCGTATCGTTGAAGTCTTCGACTTCATCTTTCGATTGTGACTGGGTTATCAGTGTGTTGTACACTTTCTTGGCCTTATTGCGTTTCGGACAGTTGCGCATTAAGTGGTGTAGGGCACCACAGATGTAACATGCGAGATCTTTCTTGTTGAACTTGCGGTTGCGAAGACATGGTTTGCTTCGGCTATTGATTGGTTTACCGTAGCGAGGGTTCGCGTACAGGACTTCCTCATCTGTTGATAGCTGTGGTCGTTCTGTCTTGAAGGGATCGTCAATCGTTGAGCTTTTGTATAGGCGCGACTCGTTGTTGGAGTCTTCCAACCACTTACAATGTTTGATTACGCGGTATGCGAGCTGTTTGTTGAGCTGTGTGTACGTCTCAATCTGATCAGGGGGTCCTCCTATTGTTGGTCGTGCCCAAGCCTCTCCACGGACGGCGTTGAACAAGAACTCGCGCTTGTTATGATCGTCGCGGAAATGCGGGGGTATGTGGATTGCCTTCTTGTCAATGTCGACAATCATGGAATTGAACGCTTCTTGAACTGTGCATTTGCCGTCGAGGTACTGCTTGATATGTATATCGCGGAGCTGATCAAGAAACCTGATTTGGTGGGTTGAGTCATGATATTTCTCGGCCATTAGTTGTTTGGCGTGTTCATAGTTCTGGCATTTCTGAGCTACATATTCTGAGAAGTGTATCTCGGCTCCGTCATCTAGAGCGAGCGGGAGCGCTACTAAGGCATCATCATCGTTGAGGAAGCATGTTAGAAAGGCTGTTCGCTCGAACCTTTTGATGAAGTCTATCTACGATTCGGTTGATAGGCCTTTGAAGCGCTTATCCTTGAAGACTTGGGTTACGGTTTTCATGCTCTTCTGAATTCGTTTCATGAGTTTCTCATCATGATCGGAATTTCGGACACTAGAGCTTGCAATTTGTCGCAGACGGTTGGTCATTCGGTTGTATCCCGATGTGTTGCTTCGATAGGAGGGTTCCTCATGCGGTGTTATTGACGGAAACTGCGGCGGCGATGCTCGCTGGAAGTTCGTGCGAGGCGTTTCGTTTCTTAGTTCGGAGCCATGCTTATTTGCGAGTGCTGTGTAGAATTTAGAGCTGTCTGATGCTCGAGCATTCGGACGGGCTGAGATTTTATCGCGCTGGATCTGTGGGGGAGGAATTCGGGCGTTGACTAGCGGAGGCTCGGGGGACACTTTCCGCTCGAGTAATCGGAAGCGTTGGTCATTGTCCTGGGCGGGTTTCTTGAGTTCCACTGTCTTCTTCTGCAATGCAGTGTCAAGCTCCTTACTGGACTCATGGAAGCGTTCCTCAATTGTTCTATTGTCTTGTTCGATGATCGTATGCGAGGTTGTCTCAAGGCGCGTGTTGAGGTCTGTAATAGCGTTGAGTACCTCGATCATCTGAAGCTCCTGAATTTCCTGCGAATTTACATGAGCGTCCTCATGTCCAGGTTTTGGACCGCGAGGTTGTTTGGGTTGGGACGCTTCTTTGTCGAAGTTGGGGGTGATTTCATCGCTAAGGTCGAAGAACTGGGATGTGTCTTCGTTTTTGGGCTTTGCAGCTTGCGATTCTGTCTGTGGAGGTTCTCTAGCGTCGGTTTCAGACTCTGGTTCGGCGCGTTCTCCGTTGTCAATTGCAGGCTGTAGATCGGGCTCTTCTCTATTGTCGGTTGCAGATTGATTAGGGGTTTGTTCTGCCTGTTCCTGTCCTTTCTCGGTATCCTCGTCATTGGTTTGTTTGACACTATCGGCAGTGTCGGAGAATCGGTATCGGAGCGCTATTGCATCAGAAATGGTTCTTTCATTGTATGGGTTATTACCATATGTGTCAATGAACGTTTGCAGGTTGGGAGCCGTTGCATGGTCGTACAAAATGGTACGGGCAATACGGTAAGCTGGGTTCAGTCCATCCTTGATGATTACTCCAAGGTCTTCTAACTTTTTTAATTGATTAACCAAGTAGTTATGCTTCATAACATCGGGGTGAGACAACAGGAGCGAGTGGATGCCGTTTCTTAGACGGTTTAGGAATTCCATACCATTTGAATGGTCTTTGAGGGCGGCTCGGATGGGTTTTACCAAGTTGACTTGGTTTGCATTACTCAAACTCATTTTCGGAGCATATGAGTAGGTGCTCTTTTTGATTGGAACTTCTTTGAAGTTATCGGTCATCTTGGTTTATGAGTGGGATATAAACCTGATGAAATTCTTCTTTAGACACTTGTCTAAAGAGCGGGGGGTGCACTAGGTGTGCTAACGCTTTCAAGCGTTATTCGCGAATGTTTCTGGAACAGCGAGAGCGGTTCTGAGTTGTAATTGATAACTTAGGTATGAAAACATGTAAACGGGTAACTGTGTCTTTACTGAGTGAATGCGAAAGCGTGAGGGTCCTTAAGGGAGCACCGCGACATTGGCATCAGGGCCGCAAGGTCCGGATTGCACAAGAGCGGTTATGCAAACTTGGGGCGGCGCATATGCGTCGAGCGTGCTCGCTCGATCAAAAACATCTGAGTAACGAAAAATGCGCGAAGTGTAATGTTTTGTAAACTGTAATTGTCCATGTCTAGTTGAAACAATGATTTGTGAGGATTACAGTGCAAAAGAGATAGACAAGATGCGTTATATGCACAACTTTTGATAAGTTATAATTTAGCTTCATAAGTTATATAACTGTTATTTAGTCTTATCTTTGATAGCCATAAGTTTGGCCGCCAATTCTTTTCACAGCAAAATGTGCCAATAACTATACTCTTTTAGTATTTGCCTTTTAGAAAGTAGCACAAGATTTATCAAAAATCCAGTGGATTGGTTAAAACTTATATTATAAAATTGAAAATTAAGCCCAAAACAGCGTTCTTTATGCACTTTTCACCTCTTAAAAACGTAATTTCAGTTCTGTGCGACATCTATAAATTCCAGAGGGCTGTTATACTAAAGATTGACTACATGCTTTTGATAAAAACAAAGCCTATCTTTTCTCTATTGCGAATTAATAGAACATCCAGTTTTGTCCTTTATCCAACTCTGAAGCTCAAATCTACAAAAAATAAGAAACATATGAGACATAACTTATGGCATTCTGCTCACAGTATGTAAAATCTATTCAAATATTACTAAATTAGTTAGTGTATAATTCAATGTACCACATACCATGCACCTCTACATCAGCTATAATAAAGTAAAGAACAAATTAAAATGAAACAATTTTTTACATTCATATGTAATTCTTTTACATATTTTTGTTTGGGCAATACAGTTTTTACACCAATTTGGTGCAGTTTACGAATGTCTTGCGCGCTGCTGACACTTAGCTAATATTAGTTACAAATGGAAAACCGTGTATATAGCCTCATTGGGGCAATTCAAACCAGTCATGCGAAAACACGAAGGAAAAGAAAAGCTTGTTTCCCTTTCAGGGGTCGTTAAACCTATATATTATTTACTCGACTTTTCCTTTGTCTACGCTGCAGGCAAACGCGGAGAAATTAAATATGTCAAGAATTTTTATTTTCATGCTTACCAATATAATACTAGAAGCATTGTTGTACCTGTTGTGTGCAAGAGCGTAACTGCTTAAAAAACATTTACGGTAACATTTAAGTATTCTTTTTGGCGAACTATTTTACACCATTCTCACGATAAAAAAGCCTTTCTTCTCCAAAATATGTTCAAGTTAAATTAAGTGGTTAAAATGAGCACTACAAAAGTTAAGCTGCGTGTTTTTCAGTGCAACGATACAAGCAAAAAAACCAAAAAGGCGTCTGCAATCTTTCTTTCTAGGAACACAGCGAACATATAAAACCTCTCCTACGAGGCACAAACCAGTCAGTTGTAGGCCCAGACGAAGCTGTACCGACAGAGTGTGGAAAGATGGGCAGAAATCGGTTATAAATATTACATGAGTGGGCTAATGTATTATTGCAATGTAAAAGATCTCACACAATTTAGAAAGTAGAAAAATCCTTCACATGAGCAAAATATTAAAAGACAGAAATATAAAAAGCCAAAAAAGATGCAGTAACACAAGAATTAACTGTTTACACGAGCGAAAGTAAAGTCTGCAAAAGAGTCATAGGACGAGCTTTTGTGTATGTAATTGTTTTAGTACGCAAGCCGAACAAAAACATTTCTTGAAGAATTGGACACACTGATACAAAGAGATAACGACGACTAAAACAAACATGTCTCGAAGTTATCAGAAATTCTTGGAGAACTTGTCACGTACGACGAGGAACTTGCGGATGATGAGAAGTTTTCAAAGTTCATCCAAAGCCATCTCAATTCCTTCACTCCGCTTACCATGATTTAAAACCCTACTGAAATTGAATTTGATTCTATCGTCAACACAATCGAAGCAAAAGTTGCTCAGTGCAGTATTCCCAACAATTTTCAGAAAACCCATTCCACTACAGCACCGACATCGACACAACCCAAAGCAAACATGGCAAACAAAGTTGGACGCCCCCGACGGCATCTTATGCATAACAAAAAAACGTCAATAGTAAACGCCTCCAACGATGAAAACTGCTACTACTGCAGCTACTGCAGATAATTTGGACATTATGAGAGGGATTTTTAGAAACAAAAACGCGACCACTCTGACAGCAATCAACCTAACAATTCAGGTTCTGACTTTCTGAACGTCAAAAAAAGACCGTCTTAAACAGTGGCTCTCTTCAATCAAAACGCAATCAAGTTAAAAGCCGAAGTAGGCAGCTGGAGACTAACTAGAATTCTTGCTTTGCATCCAGGCAGTATGATGATGAAAAACGAAACTCTTACTTTAGATCCTATGTGGTGCAATGAAATGACGATCCTTCTCTCTCAACTCTGACCAACTGTAACATGGCGAAGTGTAAGAGTAATCTCGCACTCTTATCTCAAAAAAAAGTAAAATCTGCCTACATCGAAAAGGGGGCCACACATTATTTCTTCTCTTCGGGTAAATAATTCATACAAAACAAGTGCATTGACATTAATACTGTCCAGGCTGCTTCTGGCACAGCTCGTCTTGTCGAAAAGGGTCAAATCTGGATTTCTCTCAACAGTGGCACCATCTTTCAAGCCTATAACCATTCTGCGTTTCAATCAAACATTTTCTCAGTGGAATTACTAAGTGTCGACTTCATTTCTGTTTTTACCTCCACCATCCGCTTGTTTAACGGATTTCTCAGCATGGAGCCCAAATATAACTCACTTATCATTTCGGCAACGGAAATCTACTATGTCTTATACATCATGAACCTCCAATAGGACAACAAACAGGTCATGGTGGTCAAGTTAGTAAAAACAAACAAGAGTTGGCTAAGGAATGGCAGGAGTAAGCTGGTCATTAATGTCGTACAAATACCGATAAGGTGTGGGGTCCACCTGGTAGAAAAAGCGCGCGAGGGCTCAACCTCAAGGGGAAAAACACACAACCAATATGGTAGTTGGGCACCTGAAACCCGCAGGGGCAAACGGCGGGGCCACTAGTCTAGACCGTGTAGGTGTACAGTAGTAAATGTGGACCCGCGGTAAAACCTGAATAGTAATAGAGTAGCAAGTGACCAAGATGGTATAGTTACTGCCCTAGTGGTGCCTGACTTTACAATACCCGAGGGGGAAGGCGAGGTGCACCGCAATATATACAAGGTGCACCGACGCCGATCTCTCCTTCGGGCATGACGTCATCGGCTGCACCCATGACCTACTGTCATGGGCCAGCAATGCTAAGCTATCCTAAACTACAAATTAGAAATTAGAAATTATAAAATACAGAATACCAATTGGGTACAGTGCAGCCAGCAAGGCGCACCAGTAGGCCCACGTGGCACCAACCTATTGAGGTCTTATTGTACTACAGACCCCCTTCCTACCCTGAGCTTCGTGGCTCCTGGATCCTCTCACCAAGTGGTTGCATCGCCGTACCAATTTGGTCCCTGTCGCAGCCTTCGTGCCATCTCGCGCCGTGCGTCGCGCCCGCTCTGCGACACGGACCTTGCCCGCTCACCATCTGGGTCGCCGCCGACAGTGGCTTTCTTTTTTTCTCCATTTGTGGTTTGTGGACGCGACGCGCGGTCGTTCTGTACCTGCGAGGTTGGATTACGTGCACACGGTGGCGTACACCTTTCCGGGCTCAGGTCTCCGGTCGCCTCTCCAGTATTGTTACCCCCATCGAGGTACACGGCGCGACTTTGCGCTGATCACGATATTCCTTTAAGGTTCTGTCTCCGTCCCTTCGAGGTTGTTTCATCATCCCCTTTCCTGGTTATCTCCGTACCCCCTTGAGGTTCACTCGTGTTGGCTGGCGTCGCCGTGGCTTTTCGCCCGACCGACAAGGTTACCTCCGTTTCTGGTGACCCCCGATCCTTATCTCAACCACGCGGGTAGCCCTGGTACCAGCGTACGGGCTCGCACCCGTAGCGGTACACGACACTTGTCGGTTTCCCACATTGGTCACTCGGAACAGATCACCCCAAGAGACGACGCGACGCCAGCGACCAATGCCGATACCTTAGTGGTTGAACCAGCATGGAGCCCCGAACGGGTGGGGGTTTTGAGCATCAGCTCTGGCGATTCACCCATAGTGGATAAAAAACCAATTCGGTTCACCCCTGCGGTCGAGTGCCCGGCGTCTCAACCACTCCCTCACGGTAATCATCACGACAAGTTGGGCGCTGGTCCGTCGCGCGGTCGTAGAAGTGGCATCACCAAGTCTGGTTCGCGCGGTGCTGCGTTGTACCAAAATCGCCTCCAAACCGATTTTCAGAGCCAGCCGGTTCAGTCTTCTTCATATCAACCTCAAGGGATTCACGAAGGGATCTAGGACCCGTATAATCCGGGACCCGAGATTCCCCGTGGGATTTCCTATTATGGTTTGGAGCCGTTCACCACGGCCGATTGGAACGTTTCCCAACATGGTACCTTAGGGATCGATCCAAAAATGGTTTCGCAAGCGACGCTGTACCGTCGGTACTGGCCAGTGGCGCCGGAGAACACATCGCTTCCCGGCGTTTTGCGACGTCCGACTCTGGATACCTACTTGGGTTTGTTTCGTTGGGACTGTGAGCGTCTTCGCTCTCTTACGCAGACGCTTCACCGTCGGGATAAGGAATCTCAACCTTGTCAGGTTCGGCTGGAGTGCTACGAAAGTCGCCAGCGGCACACACCAATGAGGTATTTCATTCCCCCGCTGTATCCTAGCGACTTGCAGTACGTCCGTATCGAACCGGAGCTCTATTATTATCGACGTCTGGTGGTGAAGACCTGTCAATATGACTCTCTTCCACAGCAATACCTCGCCGCTTCTCCACATTTGGTGTGTTTTGACCGGCCGTACAATACCATCCATTGGGCCAACCGTGGTAGGTGTGGTGTGGATGCCGCCACCGAGGCTCGCATTCGCACCGGGCCCAGCTTCAACCGCGTCATGCATGGGTTCCACAATGTGGAGTTCTTCTCTCAACCTAATAAGGGAAGAACCTCTTGGTATGTAGCCCGACCCGAGTGGTGGAATGCCTATGAGGTCCCGATGTTGTTTAGTGTCCCAACCTCATCGGTATTGACCTATTTCGGGAGCTGCATCACCCGTTACCACGATCGGTATTACCTCATTTGGTCGATTGCCCTCGCGGAGTGGGCCGTACTGGTGGCCGTCCTGGCTCTGTAGGCTGCCCGTGATGGTATTGACTGGGACTGCCGTTCTCGCGAAGCTGAGATTTACCGTGACGGTGTTCAACCTCCTGGTTGTATGTTCTTCATTCCCCCGAGGGTCATTCGCGACATCCGACAGTTCCGACTCGGAACCAATGTGGCAGGTACGGATTACTCCATTGAGCAATTGGAGTCGTTGCTTACCCAAGTGGAGAGTTTCCCGTGGGGAGCCATACAGGAGTGGGAAGTTTTTGATCCCGTGTCCTGGTAGTTCGTGTCCCGCGCAGAGCAACGCTATTCCGGCGCGCCTACCGATCAGGGACTTCCAGGGAGTCCTGAACCCTTCCCAACCGTGGTGGAATCGCCAGAGGCTACTTCTGTGGTCGCTTTGGTGCCTACTCCTGCTCCGGAGGGACGCAACACGCCTGCCCATATTGGTGTAACTTCTCTTCTCCCCGGTACTATAAGGGTTGATGGGCCACCACGGGTTATCCGCGGGGGTGTCATGGCTGCGGCTGCGGCGCCTGTTTCCTCTCAGGGAGATTCCCATGCCGTTTCAGGTTTGATGGCTCGGGTCCGCCAATCCAGCGTGGTGAACTTCCAGCGGGCCGGTCCTACCTCTGTGGTGGAAGCACTCACCCTTCTGGAAAGCATCCTGCCTCGTCACGCCCAATACGTGCGATCCTTCTCCCAAATTGGTGAGTTCCGGAACCGGTTCTAGGTCGAGCACTACCAGATGGCTACCAACCAGGCGGCAGGTCTAGCGACAGCTATAGGTCCGACCCCTACGAACCCTTTGGAGGATTCCCTATTTGGTGCTAGCCTGAACACCGGCCTTCTAGCGGCTCCGCAGGCTCCCCTCCACACCGGATCGTCCGTACCTCCGTCGGTTGCGCAGGCGAGCGCGCCACCTGCGATGGGTCTTGACGTACTGCCAGGCGTCAGCGTGCTTACTAGTACCCCGCTGGGTCGTGGAAGCGCATCTATCCAGGCTCCAGGCCAGGCTCATCTCTTCCTGCCTTGGCCGGGAGCCCACCAAAACACCACTCCAGGTCGTGTATCCTCGGCTGGAGGCTCCTCGGGACCTCACTTTGCCACTCACCCGTCTGGTTGATTCCTGTCTCCACTTTTGCATCCCTGTTGTTATTACTCTTTCAGTAAAGTTAATAGTTATGCGTTTCCATGTTAGGTTCCAATTACCATCGAGGTGCATTGCAAAGCGAGAGAGGAAGCTCGAAAACAGGTCCCCTTCCCCTTCCTTAGACAAGCGTACCACGGTGGGTGAAGAGTAGTTCCTTATAGATAAATTGGTTCCATCCGGAGCTACATTTGTGTGCTCGTAGTATGGATTCACCATGATGGTACGCCACTTCGCCTCCGTGCGGCGCAGCGAGCGGTTTTGCCTTCCCATAAGGTGATGTGACGTGCCACGCGCTCGCGCGTGGTAGCCAGTAATGTACCGGGGTGGTTCTGCATGGTCTCTTACCATGCATGGGAGCACGTGCGTTGTTTCAACCTGGAGGTTACGTGCAAGGCGAATCAAAATATTTGCCCGAGAAATTACCCCTCCATATGGTAGTGAAAACGCAGAAAACCCTTTTGGTCTGTATCTCGAGAACCAAGCGGTTCAGAGGCTGAGAATGGGCGATTCGGGAGCGCGGCACGGTCAAAATACTTAAATTTTTTGACCATGTCTTTGCTCGCTCCCTACACACAATAGTGTAAACCGAATCGGTTACTCAGCACGGCGCGCCATGGGCAGCGCGCTTAGACCTCTACAAAAAAGGTACAATTTTTTGAATGTTTCCACCGTTCAGGTTCGCGCGTGTGCGGCGCGCGTGCAAGGCGCGTGTGAAACGGCGCGCGTACACCGGTGCGTCCATCTATAGCACTACCGCTTCTCAGACGTACCCGCGCGGAATGCTTCTTCTGGTTGTACCTTCCTGGTAAGCGTTTGAACCGTGTTTGGTACTCGTAATTACAACGCTTTTCCCGCTTCCTTAGGGGATTGCATCACCTTAAGGTTTACCTATCATTCGGCATGTCCTCTCCCTTGCGGTTCCAGTAGCTTACCCTAAAGTTGTGTGGTATGGCTGAGGGCGGCTCGGCGGTATCATCATCGACTCCCCCGCCATACCAACGTACGGTGTACTTTAGACCTTCCTGGGTACGGCGGTGACCTACAAGGCGTTCCACTGGGAACTCATTAGAGACCTGAGATGGTATCCTTTCACCACTTTGGTTTAGATGAGCATCGGTACCAATAGGGGTAGGTGTTTCCTCTGAAGGAGCAACTGTCATCCCCGCAGGTGGTACGGAGTCTGGGTCGTCACCCTGTGCGTCATCATTAACCTCGATGGGTGTCCCGTCTTCCCGAGGCTGAGTCCTCAGCGCAACCGCTTGTGGGTCACGCGCGGATTCTCCGCGTTCCTTCTTGGACTGAAACGTCCGGGGTGCAACCGTGATTCGGTCAATAGAGATCGTATTCTCTACACCATCTTGGTTCACCGTTACCGTGTGGTCGGTCGACCGAACTACCTTGAAAGGTCCCGATGATTTCGGAAGAAGCTTAGAATTGATATCTCTATCAATAGCTTCATCATCGGCTTCACCACCCGGTCGTGGTTTAGCTCCTTTCGGAGGTTGGTCAACAAAGACATATTGACCCAGCGTAGCCGTTACCACTTGAGTTACCTTTCGGTCGTTGTCCTCCTTGTAACGCTTCTAGGATGCTGTGAGCTTGCTTTCAGCATACTTGAGAGCACGTCTCAACCTCAAAAAGGTATTCCGTTTGACCTGTGACGGTGTGAGCGCTCCGGCGGCTTCTTGTCCTAATGGATCCCCTTCAACCACAACACTTGGTGGGTGTCTTGACAGTATCAGATCGAACGGCGTAGTTTGCGTCGCTCGATGAACCTGAAGGTTATATGCGTACCTCAAAGGCTGCACGAGCTCGACCCAACCAGTTTGGTGTTCTTCAGTGTAATGTCGTAGCCTAGATATCAGTGTTCGGTTAAAGCGCTCCACTTGCCCACTCGTTTGCGGATGATATGCAGTAGTGAAGTAGTGCTTAATACCCAAGAGGTTACAAACAGCTTCAAAGGACTTAGAAGCTAAGTTTGAACCATTGTCGGTAAGTAGATAAAGCGGTGCACCATACGGGTAGATCCAATTATTCAAAAACGCCACAGCGAGGGTCGTAGCTTTCGTGTCCTTCAAGGGTATCGCTCGCGTGAGCTTCGAGAACCTGTCGGTGATTACGATGATGTACTGATACACCCTTGTGGTTTTTGGTAATGGACCTAGAAGGTCTATTGCGACGAACTCGAGAGGACCCGCTGCAGGGAATAACTTTAAGTATTTTCTGTGCTTACGGAGGCCTCCATGGGTACGTAAGCAAGATTTGAATTGGCCTACAAAGGTATACACATCATGAGCCATATGAGGCCAGTAGTACCCTTTTCTCAAGGTGTAGTACATTCTCGTACCTCCGGGGTGTCCTGATAGCCTCGGGTAGTGCGAAAGGTACAGCACCCGTGGACGCAGCGCCTCGGGCAATACATTCTGAAGGGATCCATCAATTGGAGCTTGCCTTACAAGGAAACCATTGCGGTCGACATCGAAGTTGGAGTCCTTCATACCAACTTGGTCCATGAGAGAACGACAATAAACGTCGTTTGCCTGTTCTCTCAGTAATTCCTCGCCGGTAATAGGCATGAAGTCGGTTTCCGCAAGGGTGAGTATCGCTCGAGTGATGGCTCCATTGAACCATGTATCCTCTTCGGGTAGAGTCCAGTAACCTTTTAGGGTATCACCATAACCATCAGGGTCTGTAGCGATGATAAAGCATGGAATATCATCTTCTACCGGTTCGGTATTCAGACCCCCTGTGATAATACGAGACATCGCGTCTGCGACATTGTGCTTAATACCTGAACGGTACTGCACGTCGTACTCGAACTCTGAAAACCTTAACCGCCATCGGGTAAGTCTGCCCGGTGCGTCGGCGAGACCGAGTATCCATCGCAGGGCGTCATGGGCGGTTCGAAGCGTAAACCATTCACCATATAGGTAAAGGCGGAGCATCAACATGCTCCAAACCACAGCTGGACACTCCTTTTCGGTTGTTGTGTAATTCTTTTCAGCATGGTGCAGAGCACGGCTCCAGTACCCTATAGGTAGTTTGTCGTCGTTTTCTTGCTCCTGCATAAGACAACCACCAATTTGGCCGTCCGAAACATCGGTATCCAATGTGTATCGTAAACCAGCTTTGGGTAGTGCCAAGATGGGAGGTGTCAAGAGCGCATATTTCAGCGCCTCAAACGCATCCATCTCCTCATTGGTAAGGCATTCACACCTTGTAGGTTGGCCTTTCAACAGCTTCCTTTCACCAGCTTCCTGTTGAGGGGAGCCGCTATCTTGGCAAATCCCTTGATAAACCGGCGGTACACATTGCACAAACCTATGAAGGATCGGATTTCCGTCTGGGACGTGGGTGGCTTCGCCTCCTGCACGGCCTGGATATTCGGCGGCGTGACTTCTAACCTTCCGGGGCTGATGATATGACCAAAGTACTCTATCTCTTTGGTAAAGAATTCGCACTTGCGGAGCTTTAGTGTTACTCCAGCTTCCCTCAAAAGGTTTAGAACTTCCCTAACATGGTGGAAGTGTTCCCCTACCGTTCGGGAATATATGATTACATCATCGATGTACACCAGAGCGGTTCTCCACTTCACCTTTGAAAGGATTATATCTAAGCCCTCTCAAAGGTAGCCTGCGCATTGCGAAACCCAAAAGGCATACGCGTAAAGCGTAATAACCCAGCGTGGCAAGTAAAAGTAGTCTTGTCCTTGTCCTCTTCCGTGATAGGTACGTGCCAGTAATTACAATTGGCATCGAGCGTAGTAAAGATCTTGGCGTTGCCCAACGAATCTATACACTCGTCCATTCTAAATATTGGGTACGAATCCCTAATGGTCATACTATTCAATTTTCTGTAGTCCACACAGAACCGCATACGGGTATCATTTTTCTTTGTGACCAGAACCCCAGGGCTGGCCCAGTCCACATTTGCTGGTTCTATGACACCTTAACGGATCAATCTCTCGACCTCATTGAGCTCAACCGCACGGGCTTTCGGACCTGGCCGGTAAGGCTGCTGGTAAATGGGTCTCCAGGCAAGCACCATATCAATACGGTGCTCTGTAGCCTCAATTTCGCCTAATCGGCCCGACCACATGGGCTGAAATTCTTCTAAGAGACTGAGGATCCGGTTTCGGAGAGCCTGATTCTCCGCACCGATCTGGACTTCCTCTCTTCAAACCCCTTACTGGGTCCAGTTCCATTTTGGTATTTGTCGATAACGGGGGCGCATATGCGGTATATGGCGCATCTACTCCTCCCCCTTCCTTAGAGGTGGCGACCTCGCCCATCTTAGTAGGTGAGACCGTGAAAACCCCTTTTGGTGCTGGTAATGCAATCCCAATTGTGGTATTTTTGGGTAACTTAAGAGTATGATTGCTGAAGTTACTCAAGTACACCTTGAAGGTTTGATTAGGGATGTTCTCAATGATCCCGTTTGCCATCAAGGCGAGATGTCTTTCTGCTAACCTAGGGTGGTTCTGTAGCATTACCAATCCTGGTATTGCGCATGAGACATTCACTACCATCTGGGTCATAGCCGGTATCGAAACCAATTTGGTGAGTCGTATCTTGTTTGAGACCGTTTCGGTGGGTATATTGGACCTCGGCTTCTGACGCCAACCAGTTTTGGTCTGCGTATTACCTAGTATGGCAATACGACCACTTTAACGGAGAGCGACCGTTCGGGATCCTGGCAAAATTCCCTTGACATGTCTGTCAATAAAGTTGGTCCCGAGGATACAGACTGTCGCTAGACGATCCACCACAAATAAATTGAGCTTCACCTTCAAGGTTCCAAGTTGTACCACAGTGGTCAACATTCCTCTAAGGTGCAGTGGGCGCTCGTTAGCGTTCATCAGTGGGTTGATAGTCGGGGCAGACCGAATCTTCCGCAAGACCGCATCGGGTATGACGCGAGCGTTTAGCACATTCAGACCGGCGCCGGTATCGAGTACACAATCGGACCGGCGCCGGTATCGAGTACACACGCAACGGGAACCTGTGGGTAATGGAGAAAGCTTACTGAAGCATTAACTTTATAGTTGTTGTACTTCATCAGGCACACCACATTGGGTACATCTGATTCTTCTTTTTCCACCATTAAGGTTTCCCGTTCCGGTATCGACCGGGCTTCCAATTCACAGTTAGGGGTGGCCCCTACGCTAACCGTTCGGTGTTTTCCTGCTTCTTCTGAGCGGGACTGTCCTTCTCCACGAGTGGTGTTTCCTCGACGAGATGAACCTGAGATGGTGATGGTTGAGCTTGTACCCTCTTTCCAGATTCATAGAGGTTACGGTGGTTCTGCTGCCTGGCACTGATCAGATGTTCCCGCACCCCTGGGGGTATTATGTCACATCTGTTCGCCAGATGTTCTGGCGATAAACAGAGCCAACAGACCAATCCACCTTTCTGTGGATCACGCATTGCAATAGAGGTAGGTCGGGCAATCGGATTGGTCGGTGCCGTAGCATACGAGAATACTTGCAAGCCACCCGTTGAGGTTTGTTGAGTGCTCACCACACTTGGTGGCGACCTTACCGAAGCTGGTGGTACTGTCGACAACCAATTACCAATGGAGGTGGCTCGTGACTGAGCCTGCGGCGCAGTCATTATATGAACCGCCAGCCCTGTTGGTACGCAAATGAGCGAATCACCCTCTGAGGTAATGCTTTCTTCTAGCTCCAATACTGATCGTTTCGGTTTATCCTTTGAGATATGGGACGCCGAGGGCTTCTTTCGGTGACGGAGAGTGTCGCCTAGTCCCTGGGCATGACGGGCAAGCCCATTATAGTCCACCTTACGGTTGTTCGCCAGGTAGTTGCATACCTGGGAACGGATCGCTTTGTCGACATTGTCGGCAAAGAGCGACTTTAACCTACTAGCGGTAAAAACATTACCGCATCGGGTGGCCAGATTCCAAAGGCCCAACCAGAATTCCATTTCGGTCTGGGTTGAGCGTTGGAAATACGCCTGCGCCCCAGCATAACCTTCTTGGATAACCTCATCGGTAGCGTAAGTTTCCAACATGAAATTAACCACTTCTGGGTACGTCTCTAACATCTCTGTTCCCTCTTCGTCCACCGCCACGGTATTTCCACGAAGCCTGCCTTGCAGCATGTGGTAAGCTTGCCCCCTTAAGGTAAAACTGGAATAACCACATAGCAGCACCTTCGGAAAAACCATTTTGGTCACATGCAATCTTGAACTTCTGCAGAAACTCAATTACCGCAATGGGATCATCACCTGTGAAGGTAGTATCACCCATCTGGAAGCTGAGCTTCTTATGGTGCTTGGTGATCTTCTGCGCAACCTCTTGGGTGTAAGCAGAGGATCTGTTTCTCAACCGATATGACCTCTAATCAACCGCTTTGGTGAACAGATCATTCAGCGATTGACGCACCTCTAGGGTTGTTTCGGTGTCCGAATCCGAGTCGGACGACTCGTACCGTTTCTTCTTACCTTTACGGTTTCTCTTTGACGACTTCTTCGCCAACCTGTTCGGTTTCTTCTTGCGTCTACCTTTACGGTCACCATCCGACGATGAACCAGTATCGGCATCGGAGCTCGAGGAATCGGGGTCAGAGTCGTAGCCGCGACTATTTCCCTTCTTCCTCCTCCTTTCTTTACCCTTGCGGTTTCTTCTTCGTCGCCCCTCTTCTGGGTCAGACGAATCGTTTTCAGGTCCACCAATCTTGGTGTCCTCTCGAACGTTACCTTCAACGAGTGGCAAGTACACGTCTCGGGGGCCCATCTCTATATGGCTCTCTTGAACTTGCCTTAAACCTTGTAGGTGCGCACTACCGGCTGGAATTGGCTTGATTGGTGCGGAAGAACATGCGGGGATCCCTTGTGGTATGCGAGTAACCATATTCACCCCAAGGGTTTTGGCTTCCTCCATTCCTTCAGAAAACCAAAGGTCTTGAACCACTCGGTAGATATGCTCCCGGGCACCCGTTAAGAGGTATGTTTCAACCAATTTAAGTATGCGCTGAGAGAGCTCAGGCACGGCTCGATCAACCACCAAGCGGGTAACGGCGTCCATGTCAATAGAGGTCATAGCTTCATTAACCGTAGCGGTAAAAAGAGCTTTCGCTCGAACTCCCAATTGAGGCCAAAGGTCCTCAACCGTTGTCGGCAATTTCTTAATAGGTTCAGGAGTCAACGAAGGCTGAGTGCCGGTATTCTTTGAGGTTCCGGGCCGAGGTTGCTGAAGCGGCTCCTCGGGATTATCTAGAATGGCTTTGGGGGCCAAAGCCACACCAGAACCCTTAGGGCTAGGTGGCGCGCTAGAGCCACGAGTAATCCTTGTAGGTCTTTCCATAGTGACGAATAGTGGTATCCAATTGCTTCGCGAGCATTCCTACGAAACTAAATAGGTGTGTGAACTTCCGGAATCCTTTCGAAATTCTTCTGTTCACCAGTAAAGGTACGACAAAAACCAAGAAACTTCTAAGTCCGGAGACCAAAATGTCGTACAAATACCGATAAGATGTGGAGTCCGCCTGGTAGAGGGAGCGCGCGAGGGCTCAACCTAAAGGGGAAAATTACACAACCAATATGGTAATAAGGCATCTAAAACCCGCAGGGGCAAACGACGGGGCAACTAGTCTAGACCCTGTAGGTGTAGGGTAGTAGACGTCGACGCGCGGTAAAACCTGAATAGTAATAGCGTAGCAAGTGTCCAAGATGGTACAGTTACTGCCCTAGTGGTGCTTGACTTTACAATACCCGAGGGGGAAGGCGAAGTGTACTGCAATATATACAAGGTGCACCGACGCCGATCTCCCGTGCGGGCATGACTTCATCCGCTGCACCCATGACCTAATGTCATGGGTCAGCAATGCTAAGCTAAACTAAATTAGAAATAAGAAATTAGAAATTAGATATTAGATATTAGATATTAGATATTAGAGAATACCAATTAGGTGGAGTGCAGCCAGCGAGACGCACAAGTAGGCCCACGTGAAACCAAATTATTAAGATCTCATTGTACTGAAAAAGCTGCCCATATTTTGGTAGAATTGTGATACAGTAGACACAAATTGCCAGTGAGAAAGAGAGAAAACGATAAAAGTTTATACGACGGGAGGTAATATTTTTGTTGTTTGGATGATTACCAAAATTGGCAAGCTTTTTTGTTTTTAAGCAGATAAGAGCCATTAGTTTATGACTGTTACTGCCGTAAAAACTGTTCTCTGCGAAAATACCAATCTTGCAATATTTTTTAAAATTTATAACCAATGTTTTACAGTTTCAGAAGTTTAATATTTTTTCCCATCACTGTTTAAACTTTTTGTGGTGTTTTAGATCAAAAGCCAAGGTGCAAATATTTTTACTACATTGTTTAAATGTTTTGGTTTTCTTAACTTAGAAGACTACGATTTTGGTTATCTTCTTTTTTTTGCTAAATGTTTCCAAACTTAATAATATTTTAAATAGTCTGAATTAATAGAATTGAAAAATATTGTGCCAGAAAGATAAATTTGGTAGGAAAATATAAGAAAAGAGGCATCGGTTATGGTGATTTAATAATTTTAGTTAGGTCAATTGATGTGGCGGTTTCAAAAAAGCACATTCAGAAACCCAAGAATTTAAGATGATATAAAGTATGAAAATGTTATGGATATCAAGACTTTATATATAATTATCATTTGTATTTATTTTTTAGCGCTAATGGGTTCGCTATCATTTTTGTAAAGGATACATTGCAAAAAAACACAAAATAAGTATACGCCAAGACATGTGACTATTTTATAAATGTAATTGGATATATTGTTTTTGAAATTGTGATATTGTTCTCATGTATACACAATGTTTTCATTCATTGACTGAATGATAATTCTTGCTCAAGACATCATTTAACGCGTTGGTTGAAAAAGTGAATCTCTTTTTGCATATTCCTAGATTGTAACAGAACACAAAGGAAAACAGACACTTGGTTCTAGGAATTGCCAAGGCTTCATGGTGGAAAGAATACTCTATCGCAACTTCCTGTGACAGTAAAATGAAAATGTTCAAGTACGGAAGCTGCCAAACATATCCTAAGTTCTAACGACATGTATTGATCGCTGAAAGCGTCTAGTCTACATTGAACCATTGATTATCGCTTTGAGAAATTGTGCAAGCTAGACATGGGTTACATTTGATCATGTGATCTAGCATCAGAAGCAGAAGCGTATCCAGGAGGGCCGTGTTTGCATTTGAGAAGGTTCTCTTCGTCTGCATAACCACCGCCACACGTCTGACATCCGAACCGATGTACTGTATATACGTTGCCCTAGGACAGGATCGACACCGCGAAGAACTGTCGAGCGAGATGGCGCCGGTTAATTGCTGTGCAAGAAGAAGAGGACCAGCGAGAGAAAATGCAGCTGCATGTTATTTTATATATAAAGACTGTAGTGACTGTGAGATTCCAAGCGCATACGTTCGCGTTCGAACAGCTTTCCAGCAAAGGGCTGGAAACGACGTCTCTGACAGCAGCGACTGACGCCGAAGCGTGGAATGAAACTGGGCCGCTACGCGACGTGTGTAGGCTGAAACCGTGAGCGGTCGGCAAGCGTGTGAAAGGTGGCAGAGGCAGTTGTTGCCACACTTTGCTGCGGTGCTAAACGGGTACTTAACAAGCTGCGCGAATATAAAAAGAATGAGTACCCATGGGGCGGTCTCGTGTGTACAGCTTGTGTATCTACACGCAGTTGACGTCCGCTGTGGCGCGTTGGAGGGCGACATGTCAAGCTGTTTGGCTAAACGGTGCGGATGCGCTGGCGATAGCGAGAGTGGCGGCAGGAAGGATGAGGCTGTCGCCGAGCAAGGCGGGGGCGCTGGGCACAGCGGTGGCGTCGAGCAAGGCGGTGGCGCCGGGGAGGGCGGTGGCGCGGAGCGCCAGAACGACAAGAGGAAGAAGAAGCGACAGAAGAGGAAGAAAAAGCAACAGAAGAGGAAGAGGCCGCTGGTGCGTATCCCGGTGTTGAGCACCAACTCGGGGCCGCTGTACACGTGTGACAAGTACGGCGAATAGGTAAGGACTCGAGTCCACATTCTTTGGCGCCAGCAAGGAGTTGTTGCGCGATATTCAGCCACGTGCTTGTCCAGCAAGTCGTGTTGCCGCAGCGGTGGCGTGTCTGCGCATTCAAAGCATCGCGAGATACGATCTCTCGACCGCCAGCGTCACTGACTGGGCGACCGTAACCCTTATTAGGGCCCCCCTTATTAGTGGCCTAATAGCGCAAGCTCAGCTACACCAACAGTGCAACTGATTCAGAACTCAACATATCATAGGGATCCCCCTCTGGTATCGTTCTGATTCTCGTCCTATTTCCATATCTTTGTCCAGCTTGAGCCCAAAATCGTCATCAGCCACCTCAATGACGCTTCACAGCAGCTTCTTCACAGCGAGCCCACAGAAAGAAGCATATGCTGTCTTGCTTCCAAGCCGCTCACCATACTTGAATAGAATAGTCTTTTTCTTTCTAGTAGATTACATCACACTTCAACCAATTCGAACGAACCCAAGAAAAGGATAATGCGCACGCCGTCGAGCTGATCCCCTTGATGCGCTCTTCATCATATGCACAGCGTCTAATTGACAGGTTCTTGCGTACATAACTCGTGTTACCAACAGCGATGCTTCTACACGATGTAGAGACAGCGGAACGCAACGTGGTGGCCATGGAACAATCAAATGTAGTGTACAACGTTAGTCGATGGCTGCATATGAAGCCGTACAAGTCATGAGAGAGTCAACACCATCGGTCTTGAGGTTGACCTTGCTGCATTAATATTTGTGCAGAGCAGCCTTCTCATTGCGGAAAGGTCACCACTTTCCGATCGAGCAACCAAACAACAACGGATGAACAAAAATGAGGCTGCATGGCAATGGCAACCATTTTGAAACACCAGATGGATGTTGCTTGTGAAGCCGCCCGTTGCTTGCAGCTACCAAGTAGCTGCAAGCTACATTCTCACCGAGCGCACGAATTCTGTGAGAGGCGTTAGCTTGGACAGGAAAAGCTCCACCTGCATGGCATGCTCTTCCGCGCAGCGTCCCTCCTCCGCCAGGTGCTTCCAAGCGCGCTCCACGTCCTTTCTTGCTTTGCTCGCGTTCTCCATCAGAACAACGTACTGAGCAAGCGTTGTTTGGAAGCAGACGGCTTTTTGGTTCACCTTTTCGCCCTGTGCCTTGACTGCTTCTGGATCCAATGTGCGAGAAAGCATCGCAATGGAGGGCAGATAACCATGACCCATAGCGGAGTCCTGTGCCGCTTCCCTAGCCTTGAGCTGCTGAGACAAAAGCACGATCTGTTTCTCTTGCCTCGTGATCCTTCTCTGCATGCGCTCAATCATCTGTGTCATGGGGTCTGTGGTCTCTGGCGGCACGGTTTGTTGTGGCGCGACAATCTTGCGGGGCGTTGCGCGCTTCTTTCTTTTAAATTGTCGTTCGGCGGACATATGAAGCGGTACGTGAGTCAAGGCAACCATGGGATCCCGTTTATGAGCGGCCACCGGTGTCTCTACGGGCTCCTTCTTGACGATTCTAGAATGTACTTGTACCGGGTGGTGCTGGGAGACACGCAGAGCTTTCTTTGGAGGACGGCCACGCTTCTTGCGCCGCGGTGGTTTTGGGGGCGGTTCGGGTTGCATGGATATGTGCTGCTGCGGTTCGAGCTCCTCTGGGTGTATTTCTGCTTCATCCGCGCCATTACAGTCGTCTGTACGTATTTGGCGTTCCTCCGAACCAGGACACTCGTTTGTTTGCATATGGCGTTCCTCCGAACCAAGACACTCGTTTGTTCGTATTTGACGTTCCTCCGAAGCAAGATACTCGTTTGTTTGTATTTGGCGTCCCTCTGCGCCAAGACACTGGTTGTCTGCGTGCATTTGGCGTTCCTCTGCGCCAAGACACTGGTTGTTTTCGTGCATTTGGCGTTCCCCTGCGCCAAGACACTGGTTGTTTTCGTGCATTTGGCGTTCCCCTGCGCCAAGACACTGGTTGTTTTCGTGCATTTGGCGTTCCTCTGCGCCAAGACACTGGATGTTTGTGTGTACTTCGCGTTGTCGTTCTTCAAAACACTCTGCATGTGCCACAGTTTGGTGATGGGCAGCGTTGGAAACCGGCTGTTTGGGAGGTGGTTTCAAAGGAGCATGCAACGACTGCTGTACAAAAGTTGCAGCGTGTTGCTCTTCCTCCTCCTCCTCCATGTCTGCAAGCTTGGCGGATTTGGTGCGCAGCACACGAGCAGAGTGCGGGCGCAACTCACGCTTAGGCTGGCGCGACCTCAACTGCATAGCGGCCGAACGGCGCGGGAGCGCACGAGCGCGCAAACGAGCGCACAAAGAAGCGCGCTTGTCGCCCGAATCACGCCGCCCCCCTTGCTCGTCCGCGGCGGCCGTATGGTCGCTGACGCGACGCTCACACTCAGCGTCCGAGTCTCCGCCCCTGACATCGACAAAGTCGTCGATGGGCATGGCGCACAGCTGCCGCAGCAGGTGCAAGTCCGTCTCACAAAACGAAAAGCGCGAGCGTCCGCGCGCAAACTCGCGGCGCGCGAGCGCCAGCGCGCGGCGACGCTCGCGGAACACGGGCGCGGCGCGCGGCGGCGCGCGCATGGCGGCGGTGTACGCGGGGTGATATGGCAGCACGCAGTCGGCGCGTACCCAACCGCCCACGCTCTCGGCCGTGAACACCACCCAGTACGCCAGCACGGCGGCGTCGCCGCGGCGCGTGCGCCGCTGGCTGACGAAGCTGTTGCACGCGCTGCGCTGGTGGCTCAGCGCGATGCGCGCCGGCCACACGGGGTAGTTGAGGTAGCGGCATAGCACCAGGTCGCCTGGGCGGAAGCGTAGCGCGGCGAGCGACGTGCACATGGCGCGCGACGGAGAAGGCGGCGACGGCGGCAGCGGCAGCGGCGGTGTGAGGCGGCGGATGGAGGGAGATGCTCTCGGGTGTGGCGGGGGGGAGCCGACTACCATATGAGAACAGCTGCGCGAATTCGGCTCTGTTCCGTGCTGCTGCCGACCGCTCAAATGTCAAATGCGGCGGTCGAGTTGGGGCGCACGACGGCGCCTACTGTGCGCGCCAGCCGCGCGCTGATTGGCGCGATCTGCGGCGCGCCAACGTGCGCGAGATCGGCACGTGGCCGCCACGCGCGTGCAATTACACCCGCCCAGAAACACTTGCGTACCAATTGAATTGAAAATGAGTGTAGCGCTTGGCTCTGGTACCAACTGGAGTAGAAGACTGACTACCCTTAGATAGATAGCTCTCAAACTCTTTTAGATACCACTTCCTGATAATCGAACGAGCTGTTTATTCATTACATCCACAACCCAGTTCTTCTAGATACAACGACATCGCTGTGAACTTCATTCCATCTCGCTTATCAAAGGGAACAATGTCATGTTAGTCTGCAGTTTTCTTCGTAGTTGCACCCAGAGGGTCTCAAATTCAAAAGCCTCGCTTCATCTAAAATATCTTGTTATTTTGGCTGACGTCATCATATCAATGGAGCCAGGCAATCTTTTGACCACAGACGCACGGCGACCAAGACCCCTTTCGGCGTGATATGTTCGGTCTTGAGAGCCAGTCGCAAGAGTATTCTACAGTCGTGAGAATCGAAGAGCGAAAGCCATTGGTTCACCCCGCTCTCATCGCCTCAAAAATGAATCTGCGATCAACCGTCCATATAATATTATTACAGATCCTTGTCCCACGAACGTTTTGTCATATGAAAACACTTTGTGTAAGTCTTTAGCCCTCACCCCTCATCGGCCTCAGCTTCAAATATGAAAATAAAGCTGCACTAAACACCCCCCATCGCAGCCCCTCATCACTTCTTCGAAGAGACGCGGAGAAACTCGCATCCCTCATTTCCCAGGTCCCATGCGAGCTCGTTGACGTAGACAATTAGCCTGGCGCCTGGCAACCCATTCAAGAACATTGTAACCACAACTTAAATTCATGAATTCAAAATCGTCCTCATATGTCATCTATATGCAACAAAGAAGCTTTTCATCCAAATTATCTCTTGTTCTTCTGGACGACGACAACTATTTCTATATGCATCTCTGATCAGTTTTGTCCCAATCAACCGAAACACATTAGCACGATGGCAATAGAATGTCAATTCACAAACTTGTTCCATAAGAAACATATGATGGACACGTCAAATCACCTTCATTTCTCTGGAACAGAGTATCCGGGGCTTCCCTGCCCAGAGCTTTTGCCCAAAGCTTTTGCCCAACGTAAAAGCAGTGCCTTCCGAACACCCCGATCATGAGCTCAGATTCTAATCCTATCCAACTCCGACGAATCTTCTTCGAAGAACACCAAGGAAGCTTGTGGAAAGAAGAGATATATGAACCAGTTAACTTCTCAGAATGATTCGAATCTCGCACGCAATAATCTCTTCTTTACTTTTGGCTTCGCTGGCGCTCGCTCAAGTTCCATGTATGGGGACAGTCACAGGCACCGTATCCGATAACCTTTTGGTAGATGGAATTGCATGTTCTGTTAACGGAGCTACCATCACAGGGTCCGTCGAGATTATTAATGGAGGATCACTTACAACCACAGGCGCCACTCAGATCTTTGGAAGTGTCCTAGCTGCATCATCCGGTGACATCAGTTTGTTAGGAACCACTACCGTTTCCGGTGATGTATCCTCTGAAGCTTCTCCTTCTAGTGTTGTGCTAGTGGGCACGGACGCCGTCCTGGGAAAAGTTTCACTCAAGGATTCTGGGTCCGTTGATGTCGAAGGAACGGTGCTTTCCGTATTGAACGAAAATTCTGGAGTTGTAACCGTAACTAGCGGAACCGTTGGGGGAATCTCAGCCAAGTTGGGTAGTGGAAACGTGATACTGTGTGACGCCAACATTACAGGCTCCGTTGAAATCGTAGAACGCACCGGAGATCTTTCTGCTGAAGAGTCAGCTTCATGTCCCATGTCATCCATCAGTGGAGGAATCGTAGTAGAGAAGGGAACAGGGGACGTGAGGTTGGTGGGAGCGAGCTTCACGGGCGGAGATTTGTCTGTCGTGGAACAGACCGGCGACATTGTCATCACGTCAGCGATGTTGAGTGACATTGGCATCTCAAGTTTGACTGGTTCCGTAACCCTCACTATGATCGAGGCAGATAGTGATGTCGGGCTAGGTGGAGTGACTGGAAGCATTTCCTTATCAGATTCCACGGTAGCAGGCGACGTGGGAATTGAGGGGTCAGCAGCGATATCGGTCACCAACTCCAAGTTTGCCAACGAAGGCGTGTCGGTGAAGGGCAATACGGGCCCTGTTGTGTTCTCGATGAATACTGAACTTTCTGTGGAAATCATCGAGAACGATGACGTGACGGTGTCCAACAACAATGTTGGCGTAGCATCGATTTCCGTGAATACGGGGGGTGTTTCGATAACTGACAACACTTTCGTCGAACTAGGATGCGTCGATAACAATCCGGCTCCCGTTGGCTCCGACAACACTGTTACATTGACGGCCTCAGGACAGTGTGCTGCCTTCTGATAGTAAAGCTCCTCCAAGAAAACCGTTCGGCTGTCTAAATCTAATAGACCTCAGTCGGTATTCATCGATTTCTCCTCGAAAACAACTTTGTTCAAAGAACACAGAGTCGTCAATAGATAACCAATAGATCTTCAAATTTGTAACTCATTCTCTACAAAGTTATTGATAGTTTAGTAAAATGATCTGTAAATGAACCTGTACCACCCGTTTGCAATGTTAAATTCAACTACAGTAGCTGACAAAGAACAAGGCAAACGATTGCACATTTACATAAACATATAGATATATCGTAGAAACTCAATAACAGCGTAGTTGACAGATTTACAGTTCCGGGGGAGCAACTGTGTCGTCATCAGACCCAATATGGCCAAAGTCATATTCCAAACGTATCTTCTTTTTCTCGCGATATTGTTTTTGGGCCTTTTTGCGCTTTGTTGACGTCTCTTCTCCGATATGACGTAGACGGTTCTTCACCTTCTGGTAGTGCTCACCGTCTTTGTCTCGTAGCGGGTGCCACAACACACGTAAATTAGTTAAAGCACTACCAAATTCGAAAAAACTATTGTAGTTCTTTTCAGCCCATCTCCACTTGGTAGCAAATATTGCCCATAAAGTATTCAAACGCCCGAACCAATTTTCGACGATAATGCGATCTGATAAGATGCAGCGGTTTTGTTCGGTCTGTTGAGTAGTTAAAAACCCATTTGGCGGTCTTTTTGTTGGGTGCACACGTCGAATACGACCATCTCCACCTTGATATCCCTTGTCGCCTATGACCACCTACATGTTTGGATATTTGTTACACAATTAACCTATATCTCCAAGGCTCTTTTCGTCTTGTCGCTCCTGCAAAGCCCTACAATGAAACTCATAGGTTTCGTGAAAAATATCTATGTCTGCTTTTGATCCGGGGTAGTGGTCGGTCATTCCGAAGGCCAATCCGTTCGAAATAACTAAGACTTCTGTCTTGTAGCCGTACAATTTGTGTTTACCACTGAAATAGACCTTGAATTCCTCTATGAGACCCATTGGGCGGTTGCATTGATGAAAAAAAACATCTATCGCGTAACGTGCATAGATTATGTTCAAAAAATTTTCCTTCTTCTCCGCCAGTTTCTTAAAATAAAACGTTCCGTCCAGATCAAATACATCCGTTTGGGACAGTGGAGTCGCAAGCATTAGAACATACTTGGTCACCATTCTTTCGAACGTTACTTTTTTGATATTAAAAATCCGTCCCAAAAAATCCCACTGGCCTCCATGTTTAAAAACAGTTAATACCATAAACAGAATGTCCTTAGGAGTATGAATGTACCGTCGTTCTCTTCTAGTATTCCACTCATGCCGAATTAGTGGCTCTAAGGCTGACCATAATTTTTGGAACTCTGTTTTTGTAAAATTGGTCATGCGGAGCACGGTTTCGAAACCACCATTGCGAAGAAAAGAATCATATATTGGACTATTCAAATCAGATTCCCCGTCAATGTCGGAAATGTTTGGCTTGATGCCGAATTGATCCAGGTACCCTTCACGCGCAATCTGAGCTTCTGTTAATAGTTCAAGAGCCTGCTTTGTCTCCTGGGTTGAGAGCGGTTCTACTTGGGACATTGGGTGATAGAATGGGTAGAAGGATGGTAGTGCAGTGTTGTGGTTTTTGTTTCGCTTGCGACAAGAAGTAGTCTACTATCTTGGTGTAACTATGTTTTAACGTGATTTTTATTGGATCGAGAAAATTGTCTGTCTTACCTACCATTGAAATTTATCGTAGATGGAGTCTTGAGATCTACTCATAGAACGTAAAGAAGAAGAAGTAATGCTGTGGAACCTGTCTTTCAAAGCCGTAGAAAAGCAAGGATATGCTGCATCAAATTTCAAGGGTGTGGTGCTCAATTCAGCACTGCTACAAACTGATTTTGGTCACCACAATTCAAGCGGTTTATGGAACTTAGCATGAATTGTTGCAGTCAGATTGCATATGTAGACTTAGTAGGTGCGTAAATGGGCAGTTTTTGCGTAGTTTCTTGGGAGCCCGAGATTTGAGATTGTAACTACGTACTGAGTCTAGGACATTGTACAAGATCATGTGGTGTAAGTTGTCTTATTTAGGATTCTATGCAGCCACGTTCACTACGTATATTCTATGCAACAATGCAGAAATTCCCTGACTTGATATACCACTTATAAGTTCTATCAAGACAATGATTAATTTCGTTAGTTACCACAAACTTCGTAAAAGGTCTAATCATTCGTTTATATAACCCAAATAAAGAAATATCTGACTTCTAATCAAATCCTACAGTAATCTGTAGATCACAATTGCTTCGTCACGCAGCCAACATATTATGCAGTTACTCAGTCTAATAGTAGATAGGTCGATCCCACAAGATGTGACTAAACCAGGCTCGGTGGCGGTAAAGTGTTTTCGTCGGGGTTCGAATCTACGTTGAGAGCATCAGATAAATCTAGAACAGTCTTGTACCTGTTCCGCTCCAAATAGTGTCCTACCTTTTGCGGTTGCTCGTTTGTAGAATCTCCCAGAACCTTTGTTCTACGGCGTTTGCTATAGCGATCACGAGCTTCCTGTCGAGCTCTCTCGCCATTCACTCCAATAGTGTACAGTCGATTTTGCGATTCGCGAAAAAACTCTCCATCTTCCATTCGCAACGGATTTCTTAGAACATGATAGTTCGTTATGGCCAGCAAAAACCTGAAAAAATGTGCAGATTAGATCGCTCCCATTTCCATTTTGATTTAACCAAACTCCATAGACTTTGCATTCTCCCAAAGTAGTTTTCAATAATAACGCGGTCCCCAGAAATACTTCTATTACGGCGACTATCCAAGAAACTAAGAAAGCCATTTTGAGGTTTCTTTTTTGGTATAACACATCGAACGAATCTTTCCATTCCAACATAGCCTTTGTCCATGATTACCGCCCATGATTCCAAACTGCTTTCGTTTGTGTCTTCATTAAAGTCCAACTGATTATCGGCCTGCGTTTTTCTTAACGCATCATAATGAAATTTGATATTATCCTGAAATATAGCAGAGTCAGCCACAGATCCTGGCTGTGGAGGATAGCAGTTTATGGCCAAGCCACAGGATAGCGCAGACACTTCTACCTTTTTGTCCATATAATTTGTGCTTTCCACTGTAAAACTTCTTACCTTCTTCCATAGAGCAAAGTGGGCGATTTACATGCAAAAAAATTACGTCGGTTGCATATCGAGCACGTGGAAAATTTTTGAAGAGCTTATTCTTTGGTGTGAGATAGGACATCTTAAAAGACTCTTCAATTTCGACGACATAGTCTACATAAAATTCAGTTTTATAATGCCTGATAAATGTGGTTACTGCTCTTTGAAATGCAGCTGTCCTCATGCGGAATAAGCGGGCAAGTGAATCCCATGTTCCGCCCACCTTACAAACTGTTAAAGTGATAAACAGAATGTCAAAGCAAGAAATTGAAGATTTATTTTTACGCCCCTTTTTCCAAAATGAGGTTATAAACTTTTCTGACCTTTTGAAGAGGTGCTCAAGTTCTTTTTTCGTAAAATTGACCATGTTCATTATTCCCGTGTCACCTTCAGCTTCAAAGAATATATCAAATATTGGATGTTCTGAACCTCCGTCTTCGTCGGAATCATCGTATTTTTCTTCCGAAAACTGTTGTATTTCATCTTCACGAGCTTTTCCTACTTCTTGAATATACTGAAGTGCTTTCTTTGCATGTTCCTCGTCCATATCAATTTGTTCTCCAAACGTCCTACTGTAAAGAAATTTTGTCTCTGTGAAAATGGGACGTAGACGATTAGAGAGTATCTAGAATGCGATACTGAACAAAGTCTACGCAACTGAGAATGTTGGACATTTCTATAAACGAGAGACATATCTACACAAAACTTAGTCATCTATACATGTGCGACCTTTCTATGGCTGTGATTGTTCTCTGAATATATGGCTGTGCTCACAAAATAAGCGACGATATGAGTTGTCAAAGAAAGTTCCCTAGAACCATACAATTCTTAGAGAAATGTGTGGTTCTTGTTTATGTAATGTGTCGTATCATATTTGTATTAGTTTATGAGGAAATATTGACAAATAATCAAGGAGGTCTGATGAAGAGCTAGTTGGCAAGAACAGGAGGTCGCGGGAAATGCAGATATTATTTGCTTGTGTTAGAGCAACTCCACCGGAAGATGCGGACAAATAGACTTCCTCCCCAACAATGAAGGTTCAATAAAATGCAATAAATGAAGCTATAGCCACGTATTGGATCTTCTTCCTGCCCATGCTCTAAATAGGCAAAAGTTTTGTTTTCTGCTAATCTTCGAAGTAGTATAACTTAGAAAGTTTTCCAATTGAGCTCTATTTTCGCCATGCATGTAGAAAAGAAATGCAATATGTCTTACTTGTTGGCCATTTCACTTGTAATATGTACTGCTGTTCTCTATTTTTTAGCAAACAAGAGGCAATATATCCCACTTAAAATGAGATATTTTGCATGTTTGCGCTTAAACAATAAGAAAACTGCTGCATGTTTTGAGCTTTTAAATACGTTGTACTGAAGAATTTGTTCAAATCTATTGTTAAACACTAACTTAATGGGCTCTAGGACAACATTGAGAAAAGTACATTTTCTATAAATTAGAGGAGAAACAAACTTCTTGCGGTATCTTTTCACTAAAATAGGCACATGATGAAAACTTTGTGCCATATTTAGATCTGTTATTGCGCTTAAATTCAAGACCTTTAAGGTTCTTAGAGATGTAGAAAACAGTAGTTAACTAAAAAATGCTTTCAATACTATAATTTAAACATTCATGTTTCAATTAAGCTACTACCTATTCTTGTGCACTTGTATTGCTGTGTGACCTAGCTGAGTACATCTTACACAAATAAAATTCCGCAGCTTTCCGGGAACCAAAATACAACAGCAAAGAGTAAAATCGTCAACAACGTAGCATATAATAAATTACAAGCACTGTTTTGCGGTTTTGCCCGTTCGCTATCATTCTAACTTTGTTTAACGGTATCTTTCTGGGCAGCTACAACAGTACAGCTTTCGTATGCTCTTCAGCCACATGCTCGAAGTTCATCGTAGTGCAGTGTAGGAGGGGATAGTTTACAAGCAATACTATCGGCACAAGAGATCTGCTCGGGAGCTCTCGCAAAGTGAGCTTTTGGGTTAATAGTGTGCCTTTATATACGGATACTGGGCGGCCGTTGGGCTAATGACTGTCGGAGTGAGCTCGTAGGACTGTCACTATTAGTTTCCAACAGTAAGTATGTTGCTAAAAGTTGCGAATACTCTAACACATCCCCCGTCGCGTTAGTATCCGTTGCCAGTAAACAGAACATAGCATACTACTGCCAAGTTCTCTAATCATGATTAATTTTTTTGGAGTCGTCAATGATTCATAAACCAAGCTCTAGCATGAGATTCAGTTCGATCGATTGCTCAAGGCTGCGCTTCGTCACTGCGTCAGCGACGTTGCGTTTTCCAGGGATCCATGAAAGCTGGTCCAATTCGCCAGCTTCAAACGCATCTCAGAGCATCGTTAACGATTTCCCTACCCTGAATTCCCTGCACTCGTAGGGCATAGTAGTCAAACAGGGCTTTGGGGTCAACTAATATGTGATCACAAACACGCAAATGCGGAAAGATGCTGTTGTAGGACTCTTTCAGGTCGTAACCTCAATCCACAGCTTCTGAGCATTGAAGAACAACACTCCTTGGAGACGGTTTGAGGTACTTAGTTAATTTCCGCATCATGCGTTAGTAGATATATATGAGCTACACCGCTATTAGCGTGTCGCCTCGCTGAGGTAATTTCCACATATGTACACGTGAATTGCACGCCTCGAGGCGCCGCTTAGCGGGTGTGAATAGTACAAGTATAGCACGGATATGCCAGAGGCAGTGCATCCAGCATTGCTGTATTTATTTAGATATTTTATAGATTATTTTGCCCGGCACACCCTCTGTCAGTGGTGCGCCGAGCTCAGTACTTAGAGGGTTGAGCACCGCTCCCCCAAGTAAACTGCCCCTCGCCAAGCAAGGGTTTTCTGGCTCTAACTATCACGCCTTCGCGGATTGTTCACCTCCAAGTGGAGTGACGACTGCGTTGTTCACGTATAGTTACCCACCCTTGTGGCGCTCAGAGTATAACCACTATTTGTGTGTCTCGTTCCGACCTATTGTCGTATACTCGCCCCTGTATTGGGTTTGCTTTATTCTCTCTCTCTTTTTTCCACTCTGGTGGTTTGCTTTCTCCACTATTTGGGTTTGCCTTTTTGCCCTGTTCTCAGTGGCCCGTTTCCGACACCTTGTCGTTGCCGTGCTACTTTCTTTCGAAGACTCCTCTCGTGATCGTGTGAACACGTGGATCTCTACCGACTACTAATCAGCCTAACGCTCCGACGCTTGTCGTCGGGGTTTGACCTCGGGTTTACACCCGGCTTAGCTGTGTCATTCCTGGAGTGCTCCGTTCGCTGTGCTGCCCTGTCGAGGAGAAGATTCCGACCGTCTTCGTGAGGCTGCACTTTTTCCGCCAAAGGCGTTGCTCCACAAGTGGTGCTTCGACTTAGAACCGACTAGTTTTGTCGGAAGATTCAATCGTGAATTCACTCGTGGCGAGGTTAGTCCTTTCGCCCTTGTCTCCATTTGGAAGTTCACTGGAAGTCCCAGACAATTGGCTGTTGATTATCCCGGTGTACGGTTGTTCTTGTCATGACGCTGTCAGATTGTCCGAAGACACGCAGTCAGACCGGAAGATCGGATCCGCCACTTCCGTCACGGATCCCCACCCGTTCACGGTCCCGGACCGAAGGGATGCCGGCTACTGAAGCTGTGCCGACGACCACTCGACTTCCGCCCACGTCGTTGATTAACCCTCATCGAGGTGATGGGCCGGCTCCTGCCGTTGCTGGTCCCGCCCCTATCGTAGGAGGTACGGTATTTTCCGTAGCTCCCACTCCGGAGCTCCCTCTGAGGGCTACTGTCAATGACACCCCCCACTTAACTGTGCAAGAGCAGCTCCGCTCCACGCGGACTGCCCATGCTACCCTTGCTAAGGAGTTGTCGCTACTTCGAAAGAAGGTGGATGACACTGCTTTGCAGGACTCTTCTAAGGATCTCCGCGTATTGCGTGGTGATGTCCACTCCCTCTTGGAAGCTTTCGGAGGACCCGCTAATTTCGTGGAGGACGTGGCTGAGAAGTTTACTCGCCTCCGCGCCCGTCTAGAAACGGTGGAACAAACCGTCCTGGTTGGAGCCAATCGCACGGCTGAGCCGGTTGCTGTTTAACATCGTGACAAGAAGGTCAGTGGATCCAAAGCACGCAAGGAGCGGAAGAACTACGACTATGATTCGTCAGCATCTTCTATTTCTTCACGCCGGTCAACCGGGTCTGATTCGTCCGACTCGTGGGTAGAATAAGCCCCTCGAGAGCGTTCGTCACGCTCAAAGCGGTCATCAGCCACCCAAGATGTGATACGCGCCCGCTCGAAGGGAAGGAAGCACTCCGGATTAAAGGAGTTGAAGCCTACCAATCTGCTCTACAAAAAGCTGTTGTCATACCGGTATTACCGTTTGGAGGACTCCTCATTGGATAGAACTCCCCGTGGGACGGGAAAGGTCAAAGACTGTATCAAACGGATGCAGATGTCGCTCCGTAATCAACTGTTTACAGGCGATGATCCCATCTTGGTGTTGGATTTCTTATCAGGCTTTGTAGCCGACGTCGAAATCCTTGGGATGAATGAAGGACAGGCGTTTGTCGCGCTGCCCTATTTTCTACGCGGACTTGCGGAAGAACAGCACAACTCTGTAAGAGGTTTATCTCGCGCCTCGGAAGGAGGGGTTACCTGCTGGCCTGAAGCAGTTCAGTATCTACTGAGGTCCTATGCCACTGGTACCGCTGTCCAGTCGGCTATCCTCGCTCTGAGAGACACCAAACAACCACCCGGCGAAACGGAAACCGATTACTCGGTGCGTCTGAATAAGGCCTTCTACCGTTGTGGCAATGTTTATTCCGCTCAAGAGCGTTGTACCATGTTCATTGATGGATTAGACCCGGCTATACGAACCCTAGTGGCCCGTCGCCGTGAGGAGAACCTTAAGACTACGTACTTGGAACTGGTGCAGTGTGCACGCGCCGAAGGCGATGCGCTACGCGCACGAGTCCCGGGTACCCGGTTGAAGTCCGCTAAAGCGTTGATGTTGGAATCGGGAACCCCGTCGGCGTCAATGCTGGCTGAGGCACACTCCAATAAGGAGTATGATCAAGTGCACTTTGCCCGTAGCCACGTGCTTTCAATCCCGACAATGGAGCTTCCCTCAACCACGGATGCCTCGTTTCAAACGGCTCCGGACGGTACACTGCTGTATGCAGATTCGAACCGAGTTCAACCGCCTCGACTGTCATATGAGAACGGTGGAACCCGGGCTTCACGGCCTGGCTGGCAAGCTTCCCGCCCAGCGGTGCGATTCTCGAATACTCGGAACGTCAATGCCATTGTTGGATTGATCTGTCACCTCTGCTATACGTGAGAGCATACTTCTCCGCAGTGCGTTTTAACCATGCGTGAATGGGCACAAGTCATTGCCAACTACGAATCCCTCTCACCTGAGGAGAAGGCTTCCGTTCCGATGGCATCGTACATCCGCGCGAAGATGGATATTCCACGCACAATTGCGGCTCCGATTGCCCAGAACATGGTGACCTCTCACCCCCGTACCCCTCTCGAGGGAAATTCAACCGCTACTGCCGACGCTTCTGCCACTGGTGTCCAGGCATCAATGGTTCAGAACACTGAGCACACGCCTCAGGCGGAATCTGCTCAGAAAAACTAATTGTGGGAGTCTCCTCTCTTGGAGAGGCGCCCTCAGAGTTGAGGCTGAAGGCGCCCGAGGCGTCCCTGGCTCGCTCCCAGGTCCGAATCCTCTCGAGGAAAGAGGCCGTCGAAGACGTGAACTCAGAACACCTTGGTGTTCTTCGTCGACCGTGGATATGGGTAAGAAATAACCGGTTCCCGGATAGAGTTATGGTGATGGCCAAGCGTAATTACAAGGTCTATGCCGACCTTGGCCTTTCACCCCAGTTTATGGTGCGTTATCTCCCTGTATTAGATACAGGCGCAGGTCCGAACTTTATTGTTGAGACAGCATTGCCACCTGCCTTGCGGTCACACATTCGCCGTGGCGACATTCCTGACGTCGCTGACGCGAATAACAATCCGTTGTCAACGGTAGGATACATCGAGTTGGTAATCCGTTTGGGCTCATGCGTGGTGAAACTCGACTTTGTCGTTTGTCGGTCCCTGGCCGCCCCAGTCATTTTGGGTTTTGACTTTTGCGACCTCTTTGTCGATGCCATTAGGCCCCGCCAGAGGCGTGTTGAAATGGAAGATGGTTCGTCCGTGCCAATTGTTCGTCGTCCGTTGAGGCATGCCTTCAAGAAGCATATACCTCTACCTGCGGCGCAGGAAGCACCTCCGAGTTCTCGGGAATCTACTAAGCTTCGTGTTGCCACCGCGACACGCGTGCCTCCAGAGTCTCAAGTCTGGGTACAGGTGAACTCCCGTCAACACGGCTTACGAATCGTCCAGCCATTGCCGCCATTGTATGATAAATACTCTCTCGCCATTGCTAATGGAGTAATCCAGGTGGAACCGGATAATCCGTTTTACGTGTTGATAGCCAATCTAGGCAAAACAACCCAGTATCTGGTGAAAAACCAAGTGATTGGCTCGGTCATGCCGCATCCAACTGCGTTGGTACCGACGAAGATGACTGCTGCCGATGTGCTCGGAATCGTTCACTCTAAGGAGGGGGAGGAGTCTGAATCTCATTCGTCTCCGTCGCCGAGTCTCTCGGGTCAGCAACCTGTTAAGACAGAGAAGACACGCGTTCCGACGAGTTACGACCAATTGGACCCAGTGAAGGAATTAGAAGAACTCGGCCTCGGACATGTTCCGGAGATACACCGCAAACGACTGCGCGATATGCTTCGTGAATTCAACACAATGTGGGATGGTTCTCTCGGAGAGATAAATACCACGGAACACCGGATTGATCTCCTTCCGAACTCTCGGCCAGTAGCCCAACATCCGTACAGGGCAGGGCCCAAGGCCAAAGAAGAAGAGCAATTTCAGGTGGACATGATGCTCCGTGCAGGAGTTATAGAACCGGCACATTCGCCGTGGGTATCACCAGTGGTACTGGCTCCGAAACCGGATGGTTCCTGGCGTTTCTGTATCGACTACCGTCGTGTAAACGCCTTTACCGTCAAGGACGTGTACCTTATTCTACGTATGGATGAATACATCGATTCTCTCGGAAATGCTACCGTATTCACGGCCTTGGATGCTAACTGGGGATACTGGCAGGTTCCAGTGAGAAAGGAGGATCAGGACAAGACAGCGTTTGTCTGCCATTCTGGCCTCTACCGTTTTAAACGGATGCCCTTTGGTTTAACCAATGCTCCCGCTACTTTTCAGCGTGCTATTGATATTCTACTGGCCCGCTTCAAGTGGACTACTTGTCTCGTTTACCTTGACGACGTCATTGTATTCTCAGATAATCTGGATGATCACCTCACACATGTGAGAGAAATAATGGCCACGTTACGGGACGCCGGAGTGACACTCAAGCTGAGGAAATGCGAATTCTTCACGGATACTGTCAAGTATCTGGGTCACATAATCCGTCCAGGACATGTCATGATCGAAGAAGCTCGTGTGAAGTCGCTGAAACAGGCCACGGAACCGACTACCCAGACTGAACTGAGATCCTTCCTAGGATTAGTCAACGTCTATAGACGGTTTATTCCCAACTTCGCGGACATTGCGGCCCCTCTCAACGCGCTTCTGCGGAAGGGTCAACCGCCTAAGTTGGACCCATTCACGTCTACTCAGACGGAAGCCTTTTAATTCTCTCAAAAAGGCTGTAACCACGGCACCAGTGTTGTCACTACCGAAACCGGGACTTTCATATACCGTGGAAACGGATTCTAGTGACTACCAGGTAAGCTGCGCCTTGTTTCAAACCATCCCAGAGGGGGAACGCAAGCCCATTGGGTACTGGTCCCGTTTGTTAAACGTGCATGAGAAGAATTACTCCGTCCCGGGGAAGGAATGTCTTGCAGTAGTGTGGGCACTATGCACACTACGCCCCTACCTCATGGGTGCTCATTTCACCGTTTACACGGATCACTCATCGTTGAGATGGCTACTCTCCATATCGGAGCCTTCAGGCCGCTTAATGCGTTGGAGACTGCGTCTTGCAGAGTTCGACTTCGACGTCGCCTACAAGAAAGGCGCCAACAATACACAAGCCGACGCCCTTTCTCGCCTACCCACCACAGGGGAAGCGTTAGCCGTCGATGACGAGGAAATACCCTGCTTCGAAGTTGACGACTACACTGCAGGTGAACTGGATAATATCGAAGAGGAATGGCCAGACGAACTGGATTTTGACCAGGAACTGGATGACCTACTCGCTCTCAGCGAAAGTGCGAACCCCCTACCAGGGAACTTCGTACCCGTTACAACGGGGGACATGGTTAGGGAACAATTCAGCGATCTCTACTGCACGAAGATTCGGGCGCAACTCAGTGGAGGAGCTGATGTCCCCTTTCGGGTGAATGATATTGGATATCTCGTTCGCACGGTAACTGGAAACCCACAAATAGTGGTTCCACATGCCCTACAATCTCGGGTGTTACACTTATCACACTATGCCAAACTTAGTGGCCCCGTCGGAGAACGGAAACTGTACCTTACATTGCGAAGGAAATTCTACTGGCCAGCAATGGCTGTGGATTGCTACGCAACTGTGCGGTTCTGCCCCGAGTGTGCTCGGAATCGCGTCAAGCTTCGCCGCCATGCGACAAAGTTGAAGCTCTTCCCCGCAAGGGCACCCCTGGAATTCGTAGCTATCGATATTTGGGACCCTTCCTCGCTACTAAGTGGCGTAACAAATTTCTACTCGTGATCACGGATCGTTTCTCGAAGCTCGTTCGTACCGTACCCTTATAGAGAATCACGGCACTGAAGGTCGCGCAAGCATTCGTCACCCATTGGGCATTCGTCTACGGCCCACCGGTGAATCTACTCTCCGACAACGGGAAACAGTTTGCCTCACGGTTCTTCGGGGATGTATGCAGAATTCTGGATGTCAAGAATCTCTTCACGACAACCTACCACTCCCAGTGTAATGGGCAAGCCGAACGGTTTAACCGGACGCTGTTAGCAGCACTCCGTTCATACTTAGCCGATCACAACACCACGTGGGACCTGTTCCCCGATGCGCTGACATTCGCATACAACATTCAGGTACACCGTACTACGGGATTGACTCCATTTGAATTGGTTCTGTCTCGCACCCCACCGCCCGTGGCGCTCGAAGCCCAGCGAACACTGGATCAATTTCCTTCGACGAAGGGATACAAGGAAACCTGGAAGACATGGCTTACCAAGCTGGTCCCTGCAGCACAACGGTCAATGGCCCGGTCACAAGCCGCATATTAGCGTGATTTCGATCAGCGAGCCCCTCGAAGACCACCCGCCCTTAAAGAAGGGGACTATGTGTTCATCCGTAAGGAGTATTGGAACCCAGGCAAGGAGAAACGCCACAAGCTCTCACCCGACGCCGACGGTCCCTTCAAATCAATTGCTGTAGAATCCGACACTGTCGTAGTGGAGATGGGTCAGCAACACGAACGCATTTCCCGCGATCGCATGGTTTTTGCACCCCCGCCTGCGGGAAACGACCCATCAGGTGGACATTCTACCGCAGAAGCGGAAACGAACACTACGGTCAGACCGGACCCACCCCCGATCGACCGCCCTAAAGAGGTACCACACCGAAGTAGGGGACTCTCGGATTTGCCGATGTTATCGGACTCTACCCGCCCTGGTGCTTCGCTGTCTGAAGCCCCGCCGCTTGGCGTAATGATTCGCCGCCTTGGAGCGTTGACATCCACTCCCCATGTCGCTCCATCTAAGGAGGTGGAGGGACTCGTTAATCGTCATGCTTCCGCGTTTTTTCGTGAGAAACACCGTGAGGCACGGAAGAGTGACACCGCTAATGCGCAATCAAAGCCCTCTCGGGAGCCCGGCGTTTCGTCAAGGTCGCTGTGCGTCAACGCAGAAGCAGAATCGTCACCAGACATTACCGCTGTGCGGGACACGACCGAGGAGACTCAGTCGTTACCGGCGAAGCCGTTGCCTACGCCACAAAGCGCGCCTGGAGTGACTACGTCGCATGACGGAGTGGAAATACCGCCTAAGGCGCCGTTGAGCTCGCACGTCCAAGACGGAGAAGAGTCGTCGGAGACTAAGTCGCCCAACACGCCTGAGGCGGGCCACACCGTGGACACGTCGCTAAATGCCCAGCAGGGAAGTGCCAACCGTAGCACACGGACTACACCTGTAAGGGCGATCAGCTCAGCGAGCGAACCACGTCGGAAAACCGAGCTGACACCTCCCGTGCATACGGAGGCGGAACACGCCACGGTGCAGACCAATGACGGCCATCTGTTTGACGACAACGTCAAGTGCCACCACAGCGAGCCCGGTTCAATCAGGGTTACCGTTGACGCGAGCGCGTTCGACGCCACACTCAACTCCGTCGAAACGGTTGCTACCACGCAAACTTGCGGTACGCCCACCTGGGACTCCTGCGGGAGAAGGAACTCTACCGGAACAAGGAAACGGGAACACCGATACCGCGAGACGCGTGACCACCGACCGAATTAGAGGACCACACCGCGAAGGTACAGTGCCACCAACCTTGTTGGACACATTTCTGTCTAACCGGAGCATCGACGCACTGCCACACACTGCAATGACGCCGGAGTTCTCTCCGACAAAGGATGTCGTAATCACACGGCAAGGCCGGGAAGTCTTCCGACAGGAGTTCGTAGTCGACCACATAGTGGAACACTCACACCAACTGTTGGGGTACACACAGTATCTCGTACGTTGGTACGGCTACGGGCCCGAAGCTGACTCGTATGAGCCAATCGAGCACCTCCCACGATCGAAAGTGGTGCAGTACCATCGGCGTACTCTCACGGGTCTCCCGGCGACAATTGTCAATGCCCAAGTGGGATAACACGCCCCGAAGGGGAAGAAGCTAGCTCACCGAGAAGGAAGTTGAGGAGTGGAAGAAGACGAAGCTGGCACTTGGGAAAGGAAAAATATACTTCATAGACGGAAGTAGGTTTAATGGCCATCAAGGCTATATCCTACAACAACACCGCATAGCGGGAATCAGGAGGAAGATGAACTATGCCCCCGACCCTTGGTTGGAAGGGCCCGGAGCGCCGTCACCAGTACCCCCATTGCTGGGATTGGATACGCCAGTAAGGCGTGCAGCCAACGCGTCCCGCATTGCAGCGACGTCCCCGCTCGCGACAGTTGCGGAAAGCCCAACTCCTCGGAGGAACTGAGCGAGAACAGCCGCCTCACCAGTTCCACCCCCAGAGGGGAGGACGGCAGGCACCTCGATCATATCTGGTTCGTCCGGAAGGGAAGCCACCACGGCACCTACCGACGAGGGTTCGGGCGCGGGTAGATCCATCGGCTCAGCCGTCGCCATTCCCGGCACTGCCGTGTCATTGGAGGTCGGCTCAACCGCGTTGGCGGAAGGAACCTCTTCGACTACGTCGTCATCATAACCCACTTCGGGTTCGTCGTCCATCATTTGATCGTCGTCACTACCGCAGGCGTGGTAAGAATCGTCAGCGTCGACGAAGCCAACGGGATGCCCGTAGGGGATATACCTCGGAGCCATCCGGAGAGCTGCCGCTTCAGCTGTGGTGATCTCTTGCACCTCCCAGGGATTGAAAAAGATGAAGTCTCCCGCCAATGGCGTACGTCGTCCCGGAGACCGGTCGAAACCGCCGTCCTCGTGACCGCGGCCGCTCTGAGCGAAGGACACGCTGGCCCAATCAACTCGGTCGACTACGTCGAGGACCCACGAACTTCTTCGGCATTGTTTTCACCTCCCAGAGGGACCCGCAACGAGAGTTCTCGGATGCACGCCCGAAGGCGAGGCGGGACATACCATAGTCGATACTGGTCATATACTTCCCATAGGAGATAAGCCGCAGTGCGGATTGCCCACTCGGTGAGCACCACGGACCACAGTCTGGAATACGGATCCTCGATGAGGCATGATCCCAGATAGGAGAGGACCGGGGGCAACTCCACGTAGCACCCGCGACACACCTCCACCGAGGACCACCAAGTGGGAATCGGAACGTAACGGCCCAGCCGGTGATTGTGCCGGATTCGATTGACCTCCGTGTTTTGATACGGGACGAGAAGCCAGAAACGGGAACGCGCACGACGCTCATCGCGGATGAAGTTCTGTAACCACCGCGAACGGGACTCCCGGCGAAGATACCGGAACTCCGCCCGGATGATTGGATGGATCCAACACACCGCCTCCTGGCGTACATTACGACGTCCTCTCCAGGAGTAAGTCTCAACCACCGCCAAGCGGGCGCAGTACGAAATCTCGCCTTGTGTACGGTACAACCGGAGATCAAAGCTGATGGAATCAGTAATTGGGAACTCGAAGTTCGCCCGGCTCTGCCGCGCATAACCCAAGCAAACCAATGCCGCCTGAGCGGAAGCCAGCGACTCGCCGGAACGCCGCAAGATTGCGTGAGGAGGAACGGCAACCTGTCGACGCCAATCTCACGAAGTGGTGACTAACGCTGGAAGATCCCTGGGGAGGCGATCAGTACCGTCCGCGTAGGACGCGATGAGCTCCTCGTTGAAAACGGCTGTAGGATGGAACCACGGAGCAGTCCGGAAGAGAGGCGCGTGAACGTGAGGGTTTAGCCCGAGGAGCTCGTCGTGGGAAGGCCACGGCACTTCAAGCATGACGTGACCTTGGGGCTGCTGCCCCGGAGGTAGGATGTGCCCGCCGCTGGCGTTGAGTCCCTGGGACGCCCCAGAAGCATTGCCGCTTTGCGGAAGAGGCACGGAACGAAATCCGGAGAAGTATCCCGAGTTCGGAGGTTGACCGCTCATCGTGCGAGGCACTCGAGGAACGAGAAGGTTGGTAGTAGCACCGCGAGAGCTAGAAGCAGACTGTTGTGAACAGGATTGATCGTCGCTGGAGCGAGGTTTGCACGTTGGAGTGGTAGTGACTTGGTCTTCGCGAGGCGAGATGGAATCCAAAGACTTCGGGAATGCGCTTTTATGCCCACAGTTGGGAGTTTGACCCGCCATCGCGACGGCGTAGCTCACTTTTAAGGAGGGGGATATGAAGGACAACGCTCCTTGGAGGCGATTTGAGGTACTTAGTTAATTTCCGCATCATGCGTTAGTAGATATATATGAGCTACACCGCTATTAGCGTGTCGCCTCGCTGAGGTAATTTCCACATATGTACACGTGGATTGCACGCCTCGAGGCGCCGCTTAGTGGGTGTGAATAGCACACGTGTAGCACGGATATGCCAGAGGCAGTGCATCCAGCATTGCTGTATTTATTTAGATAATTTATAGATTATTTTGCCCGGCGCACCCACTGTCAGTGGTGCGCCGAGCTCAGTACTTAGAGGGTTGAGCACCGCTCCCCCAAGTAAACTGCCCCTCGCCAAGCAAGGGTTTTCTGGCTCTAACTATCACGCCTTCGCGGATTGTTCACCTCCAAGTGGAGTGACGACTGCGTTGTTCACGTATAGTTACCCACCCTTGTGGCGCTCAGAGTATAACCACTATTTGTGTGTCTCGTTCCGACCTATTGTCGTATACTCGCCCCTGTATTGGGTTTGCTTTATTCTCTCTCTCTTTTCCCCACTCTGGTGGTTTGCTTTCTCCACTATTTGGGTTTACCTTTTTGCCCTGTTCTCAGTGGCCCGTTTCCGACACCTTGTCGTTGCCGTGCCACTCTCTTTCGAGGACTCATCTCGTGACCGTGTGAACACGTGGATCTCTACCGACTACTAATCAGCCTAACGCTCCGACGCTTGTCGTCGGGGTTTGACCTCGGATTTACACCCGGCTTAGCTGTGTAATTCCCGGAGTGCTCCGTTCGCTGTGCTGCCCTGTCGAGGGGAAGATTCCGAACGTCTTCGTGAGCTTGCGCTTTTTCCGCCAAAGACGTTGCTTCACACGCATGCCAGTATTTCGGCTCCAAAAGATGAGTATGTGACCCTGCGTTGCTTGCATCTCGTCCAATGTATCGCGTGAAAATTAGGATCTTTCCCGAATTTGGTTATTAACTTGATGCCGCATATCACCCCGGTCTGTTCGTAGGCTTCATCATTCGTGCCATGGTATGCATCGGAGAAGCTGACTAGCGTTGCGGATGTGAATCCGATCGGCACGACGTATTTCACCACGGGGTTCATGTTGCGAATTTCCTGTAACATGGCGTTTGCGTCAACTAGATGCTTCACTTTGAGACCGCCAAGTTCCTGCTGCATCAGTGAAGTAACGAAGGAGGCTTGCGGGAGTACGGCGGATCCGAGATACATGAGAGTCCCTGCTAAAGAACGATAGCTCCGAGTTTCGTTATCAGTGGTACGTTCTTCGCGTTGTCGCCTCCTGGCTCGTGACATCTCAATTGGCTCTAGACGATCCATATAAGACGACATGGTTAGCGTTATGCTACGTTCTTCGTCAATAAGGATATCACATCCCGCGAAGGACCGTTTGGATCAAGTGCGAATCTTTCCCACTTCGAATTCGCGACCCAAATCTCGCATGAACTGTGCTATGGTGTAGCTCGTCCCGGCCACGAGTAAGTCGTCAACCAGTTTCGCTATAACCAATATTATATTTCCACTTTCATCTCGATCAACGAACAGCTGGTTAATACCATAGATACGGGTGAGATTCATCGTACCGAGCATCCATGCTTCGATCCGTTTAGCCCATTGCCTTCCAGCATCGACGATACCATATGGGAGCTTTGTGAGCTTCCATAAGATGCCCCTCTTAGTTCGAAATTCGGGTGCGGGCCTAACGTATATGTCACGCTTGATATATCCACTCTGGAGGAAGGCTTTTTTGATATCGGCCACGCCGAGGTTGAATCCGGGACATAGGGATACGCTCAGTAGCAGTTAGATCACGATCATATCCGCGTTCGAGCAATCCTTTCTGATCTCATCTTTGAGGTCATCACGGTTGCCGTGTGTTACCAACCTAGCCTTCAGCTTACGATGTCCGTCTTCATCCTCTTTCACCTTATACACGGTGTGGGAAGAGATGACGTTGGCGTCTCTCGGTACATCGTATTCCGACACTTCCTCGTAGGCTGTGGTCCAATTGTCATCGTGCTCCTTCTCAACGACTTTCCAAAGTATCCACGGCGGTGCGAACTCTACTTCTCGAGCGGAGACTTGACGATTCCCCAAGACCTTCTGCATGTTGACGAGGACCCTTTGTTTGCTGCTCTCCAGCACGTGTGGTTTGTTCAGTTCGGGTTTATCGATGAGTCCTTGAGTGTAGTCTCCCATGTCCTTGCGTGCATGCTCCTCGTTTACCGCCATCAGCGCACCCGTGGTGTGCATGGGTGATCCATGGTCGTTGCTGGGGCTCGGACTGAGCGTGAGATCAATATAGTCCTCCATAAGTCCCTCACCTAGTGCACGTGCTAGTGAGGAATTGGGTCTGAGCCTCAGGTCCTCGTAGGCAACTCTGGAGATTGGACCTCGTACTCTTCGCCTTACTTCAATTTAATGCTGATGTGCTTTGACGACGACAGCGGATCGCCACTCGTCCGGTATGTTGTTCGCTGAGGTTCTAAAGAAGAATAAAACCTCTTCCCTTGGTTTTATAGACGACTGAGAGAGCCCCGTATGGTTGCGTGCTTTCATCGCCCGTTGTTGAAGTGCTCTGCTAGCCGCCTGTTCGGTGTATGCCTTGAGTAGCTCCTCCGTGACCATTCGTGGAGGTGCTCCCAGAATTGAAGGTGCGTACCCCTTTGCAAGCTCGAAGGAACTTAGGATTTTTGATCCGGTGAAGCAGTTGCAGAGAAATATTGCTCTCAACAGTATGGTTCTGTCTGTGGCTGACGTCTGATCTAGCTGCAGTTTTCCGAGGATGCGTTTTACCACGCCACTCTTTCTTTCTACGATGCTAGTCTTGTGGTGACGCCTCACCGGTCTAGCCTTGAATGTGATGTTCCTTCCTGACAGGAAGCTTCTAGTTTGTCGACTATTGAACTCGTTATCGGCTGACAGGGATTCCGGTGCACCGTGTCGATTTATCCATTCGACTTCAATTGTTGCGATGATACTCCCGGCTTCTCGATCGGACATTAGCGTCCCTTCGGAGTATCCTGTGCCGCAATCGACGATTTGAAGGACCGCATAGCGTGTGCTTCTGATTACGCAGAACATAAAGTCACTCTGTATTTCAATATTGAACGCTTGGTTCACGTAACTAATTGAGACCTTTTTGGACGGATTCGGTAGCCCTGATTGAGCACATATGCCGCAATTATCACTCAGCTTTCTGACTTCTTCTTCTAATTCTTTTGGGTTCTGTCCAGCCCGTTTGCATAGCTCTTTGATCTCGTCTGGATGGGCATGGGTCAGTCAGTGTAGACGTTTTGCCAGCGTTTTCGGTCTGAGATTCCTACCTGTTGAAGCCAGTACGGTGTTCATCGTTGGCTTGATAAGGGCCCGTGCTCTTGCATTGTATATGGAAGTGAAGCTCATGTATAGCCCAATTATCGTCGGTTCCTTATCTGTGTCGCGATGGAAGGTAATCGTTGGCGGCTGAGATGTGAAGTCTGTCACGCTGTGCCGTTGGATTTCCAGACCTATTGTTAATGGAGAGTCGTCATCGAACAGGTCAAAGGTGATTTCAGTCATTTGATTCCGCATGTCTTGGAAGGACAGAGTCCAAGAGCACTTGACCTCCTTATAATTCTCGCAATTGTGTCCCCAACCTCTTTTGTAGCGAGTTCTTGGTTCGTATGGGTCGAATGGGATACCCGAGGCCTCGCACAGAGGAATTGGCGAACCAATGCCTTCAGCCGACAGGGGACTACCTTCGTCTAGTATGGGATTCGGATGTGATTCCGAATCCCTTAACGAAAAAACGGTTTAGATCCCCCGTTACGAGGTTTCCAATTGCGCTTGAACTTCTTGTCTGGATTGTCGTTCTTCTGTTCTTGCCCATCTGGAGCCCCCGAGGGTTCATTATTGGGTTCAACCTTTCTAGTCTCGGCGTTGGACTTCTTGTTGTATTCGCGTTTACGCTTCCTTCCTTTTTTAAACTCTTTGTTAGAGTTCAAGAACGCCTTCGCCGATTTCTCCGGCTTAGGGTCTTGGTCCAGCGCGAGCTGCAGATCTTTTTTTTCCAATCCGGCTTCTTCTAAGGCCGTGACTGCGTCCTGGAATCCAATCGAAAAACAATCGTTCTCTGCTTTATGCACCATGTTATGCTGGTTTATAGCAGCCTTCACCACGTTCAGAGATTCCGTACATTTCTTCTTATCGTCATCGTCGAACTCTCCCGACAGGAACACTTCCATCAGGGTCTTGATGACGCACATGCGATTCATGCTAACTGGTAGAATGTCGGTATTACTAGCGTCTTTCTGTTTGGAGGATGACACCAGGTTGCTCATGATGTTGTTGACGGTCTAAGACGATAGATCAGCATTTAGCTGCTGAGTGATGCCAAAGTTTTGACTACCGCTCGAGTCGTGTTCAGAGCTAGTCAGGTTGAGATATTGCAGAGCTGATCCGACAAACCTCTCGATGAAATCCGGGATCGGTTCATTGCGCTTTCGCGCACAGGCGTTCATTTGCTTGTATAAGCGTACAATCCGGCGTAAAAGATCGACAGAAGAGTCTTTGGCGACAAGATTGACCACTTGTTTGGCTATGTCTTTCTGGTTAATCTTGTCCTCTTCATTTGCAGCCGTTAGAACTAGTTCTCCGGTACGAACAGCTTTCTTGACCATTTCTTTCTTCGAAAACTCGAGTGATCTGTAGAGCGTCATCCCCATAGTTGCTACGGCTCCCTTAGCACGAGAGTCGCATCCTGCTGCGCATGCGCGCAGATTGTCCGCCCAATCGAAAACAGATTCGCGCTATAGAAGTTTGTCCGTGTAAGCGCGCGGCTTCGGCAGGATGAGTATATTGCTTGGAGAGAAATCCTCCTCCGGGGCCCATAACTTTCGTATGCCCTTCGGCCACATGCTCGAAGTTCATCGTAGTGCAGTTTAGGAGAGGATAGTTCACAAGCAATACTATCGGCACAAGAAATCTGCCCGGAAGCTCCCGGAAAGTGAGCTCCTGGGTTAATGGTGTGCCTTTATATACGGATGCTGGGCGGCCGTTGGGCTAATGACTGTCGGAGAGAGCTCGTGGGACCGTCACTATTAATTACCAACAGTGAGTATGTTGCTAACAGTCGCTAATACTCTAACAACAGCACAATGCCGGAGCTCGTCGTGAATTTTGAGCTTCATGAAGCCCTGAAGGAGCGTTTGCATAATATCTTAAAATTCGAAGAAAGTGAGGATATCAAATCGACTCACAGAGGCTCTAAAACAGAACGAGCGACAAAGATAAACCATAAAAGACCCGAAAAAACATCTAAAACTACAAGAAGACTATCTCTGCGCAAATCCCGTTTGCCACTCAAGCCGCTTTTGTCGTCAATTTCAGATCAGCCAAATTATTTTTTACAATTTGTGCCATAAACTCGAATCTAACTGTAAGTGCTTATTACAGAAACCGGAATGCACAAAACAATAGGCTTTATTGTAGAGCAAAAAACTCATGCCGACTTTCAGCTTTTTGCATACGAAGGCGCGGCAGATATTGCAGATGAGTACAGGCACAAGACTAAATCGACAGCTGCATAGGGTTTCAAATAGTTTTGTAGGGGTTTAGTTTAGTTGTTTGGAGAGCAGTATCTACAATGTCCAACAGATGAAGATTTGAAGACAATTTTGGAAAAAACAAAGAACCTTGGCTTTCTAGACATGATTGGAAACATTGATTGTTGCAAATGAAGTTTATGAGAAACTGTCATGTTACGTTGAGAAACCTATATCAGGGAAAAGAGAACAAACCTGGGTCGGCGCCAGAAACCATAGTTGAGGATCGCTTGTGGGTATAGTACTTGTTCCTTGGAACCCCTGGCAGCGCAAATAATATAGATTATCTTGAGATTTCACGTTAAATTTCAAGTGGGGTCTTTCCTCACAAGATATTAAACGCCTTGAATGGAGAGCGGAAGCATTTACCCTACTTTCTATCTGATGATGTGTATCCCAGGTTCCATATATCCAATTATACAGTGCGAGAACCAATCTGTAAGAAGAAAAACGGGCATGCTAAAAGACAAAAAGGGCGTCGAAAAGACGTAAAACGCGCATTTGGAGTACTCCAACGAAGATGGCACATTATTCGTCACTCATCTCGTTTCTGGGATGTATCTAAAATGAATTACGTCATGCTTTGTTGCATTGTGAAGAACATCATCAGCGTGCACGCGATTGCGATTGGCAGCCAAAGACAATCGCAGTAGATCGTAAACGATCGGCAACATCCAACCCGTCGGTAGATCAGGGCGAGTGCACCAGAGATACATATATCACAAGCCACAACGACGGCGGCTGACTCCCAAGTCACCTGCCACCTGAAGATCAACCACTCAGCCTAATCCAGTGAAAAATAAATACTCTTCTGCGTTCCTAGAAATTCCATTATTTTTCAAAATATGATGGTAAAAGAGGGCTTTACTGATTAGGAGCTGACCTTGGGGCAGGTGAACGAATGTAGCCAAATGAAGATCATACATGCCAGGCGCCCAGTAGATCCCTACCTGAAATACTTAATGTAAACACACCTGATAGATTTGTATCGTAAACAGAATAAATTTGACACACACATAATGAAATGATAAAGCCAGTGTTTACCTCAAAAGAACAAATAAAAGATATATAAGAGCTTTACAGCAACGCATTATCATTTCATACAAAGACCTATCTCTAACGTATATCAACAGTTAATACCTGGGTTAATAGTATCTTCATCGGACTCAATGTCCCGGTATTGCGCCTGCATTCGGCGTTGACGCTTTCCTCTGTGTTTCTTTTGCGTCAACTTTCTCTTACGACCCAATTCGTCGCCCAAAGCATACAGAGAATTTTTGTATCTACTAAAAAACTGTCCGTCAGCAGCACGGAGTAGGAGCCATAAAATTTTTGCGTTAGTAATAGAAATACAGAATAAAAAGATGTGGTTATAAAACTTCCCTCCCCATCTGTATTTCGATCCAAAAACAGTCCATAACTGTGTCAGAGGCCCGAGAACTTTTTTTCACGATTACCCTGTCAGAATGAAAACACTAAACCCCTAAACCCCAGACTCGTGAGAGCGGGGAATAATCCCGAGACAAAAAGGGCAAACCTATACAACAGGGCGAAGTGTAACGAAGCCGTAAGACGGGAAGACAGAAAGAGTGTACGAAAGAATGATAAATAAATAGCCGGAACGACGGATCGTTGCTTCTCAGTGACGGGGGTGGATAAAGCGTCCGGATAAGCAGCGGTATTCTCCGGGAATGGGGCGGAAGACCGCGGGTAAGCGGAAATCGAGCTAGACCCAAGGTCGCGTTGGGGCTTACTTCCCATACATGAGGGATGTACGGCTAGCAAATACCAACTAAAGTATCTAAGTACCTGGTACGCTGGCCAACACTACCAACGTGTACCTCCGTTGCACTCTTGCAACGGCGCATCCGGTAATCTGGCGCGGGCACACACGTTTCACGCTAATCATACCCTTTCTAGGCGGATCCCTAATCCAGGCCAAATAGCCAACAGACTTCATAATAATAGGAAGTTCAGCCAAAAATAACAACGGATATATGAGTAACATCCCCTTCAGTCCCTGGAAAGGGCAATTACTCTACATATCCCCCTTCTCAAACGAAAACTTATGAATCGTTCGGCTCTTCGATTTCCATCGTGGCCTTTATAATCCAGACTCCGGCTATCAGCCTGCCGACAACTCAGACTCCAACAACTTGGCACTCGTACCACACTTGGCGCCTTCGACTCTCATCGACACAGAAATGCCTACTAACAACAAAAACACCTCCGGTAACTCTGGTGCTCCATTGCAAGGGACTGCGCGAATGACAGTTGCCGGTCCGCTGTTCCAGTCCGCGCCCTTGCCTCAATCTTCTGGGGCTTCTGTTTCTGGTGGGGCATCCGTCGTGGCGGCAAAAACTCTTGATCTAGCTCCCGTGGGGGATTGGTTTAATGCAAGCGCGCCGACAAGTACGCGCGGATGGCCCAGTCTTGAGAGTCTTCGTCGGCTCGATCCTCAGCGCCACAGCGGCCTGTCTCCCAAATCCTGTGTTTCAATACCAAAGCCGTTCGGGATGATACATTAATCAACTCCTACGCCGTTAACGGTTATATCCCCGGAGGGCTTTCCGTTAGCATCGTCCGCTCATGGTAATGGCTTGCCCGTATCACGGTTCATCCAGATTGTCTCTGGTATACGAGAAGCGAGAGCCCGGCATTCGCTCACCTGGAAATTTCCCGCATTGGGTATGTGCTACATTTCTGGGCTCCGAACGAGCATCTGGTTCCGTCCCATTGCCGGTTTGACGTTTCTTACTACCGTACGTACGGCAAAGTTGAGTACGGAAATCGACTGGCTGTTGCCTTCGACGAGATTGACCGCTATACGGATGTCGTCCATCGCCACCAGAATCTCATCCTTTGCGCTCGTCAAATCTTTTGGGCCAAGTTCCTGTACCTCTGCAATTCGTCACGACGCGAGTTCTTCTAATGCCTCCGTCACGAGAGGAAGTGGCGATCCCGCTTTGGGATTCCGGTACTGTACCAATGCTCGGAAGTTGAGCGAATTGCGGGGCGTTCCCATCAAGAGCCCCACGTTCCGCTGCCATCATTCTGGCCTGCAGTCGAGGACCATCGAGGGTGCCATATGGAACTCCCAACATGCCTAACTGACGTCGGGTCGTACTACATGAAGAATCTGCCGCGCGTCCTGTGGAGCATCCTTGCCACAGAGTGGACTGTCCGTATCGCAGCATTCTTCCTCTTGGAGGCGTATGATCACTACCTGCTTGGGTTCATGACGGAGGTGATTCGCCGTTCCATTCGGAACCCGGACATCACCGATGTGCCCGGATCCGTCCGCAACGCGCCGGAAGTGGTGTCCTGGGTGAAGGTCCTCGACGGTGTCTATTGGGAATCCGTGCGTTATACATGTCTCCGAGGGTATCTTTCGGGGTAAAACCCGGTCTCCCGAACGAGACTCCAGCGCCGGAAATTTTGTATACTTCGACCCATCGGAAGGGGAGATAGTCACAGCCGCCAAGGAGAGCGAGCGCCGTCAAATCGAACGAAAAGTCCCATACAGCCTTCTTCGCGGGTTTGTCTTCGTCGGAGACAATGATAACGAGCACCTTGATGAGGCAGAAAGCCCTAAGAAACAGGGAGAGAACCAGCAAATCGACGTGATCGACGTAACCGAAGATGACGGCGAATCCGCTGATGCGGCAGCGCTGGATGCTTTTAACTCAGTTGGCACATAGCAGGTCTCCGCTTCTGTGGGTGGAGCTGGTTAGAGTACCGACGCTCAGGTGATCTTCATACGCAATTTTCTTTGCAGCATGGGTGTCTCCGTGTTTGACAGGGTGACCGACTTGGTGCAGCTACAGGGCCTTGCGGCTCAGTGGTTGGCCCAAGATCGTGGGTCCGGTTAAAGACCGTCCGGTGTGTGATCGATCTTCTCGGTAGAGGCCCCTGATAACCTTTGTAGATAGCAATATATAGCTTGGCCCAAATATTAAATGTTACTGGTTGCTACCGGCTTCAGAAAATTCTCTTCATGCCTCCCCCTTCTCAGAAGGCAACACCCCGCGAGGGTCAGCTGCGCCTTCTTTAAAGGAGGTATTCCACTTTGAGCGGCAACTTCCAAATCTTCATTAACTTCCTCTTCTTATTGCTTCTTCTTCTTCCTCTTTTCTTCCACTATCTCTTGGCTTGTCTGCCAAAGTGGCAAATGACCCGCGTGAGTGCCACAACTATTGTGGGCGTAACCCATCTAGGCTTTTTCGAGTGTATCGGATGTCGGCGTGCAGGCTCTACAGTGGTACTGAAGTACCTTCAAGCGATAAAGGTGCTCGAGAGGTTCGTGTGTGTCCTCTGAAGGGGGGTAGCCGTACCAACAGACTTGGTATATCAGCTTTTCAGTAGAGTTTTGGCCGCGTTTCAATGTACAGTCCACTACGAGCTCGCGTTTGTAGACATTCCGCTCTAGTGGCTTGACCAACCCGAGGCGGTCAAAAAGTCCTCGTTGGAGAGGCGGATGGCTCTTCCACTGTCGTGGCTATCGTGGGTAATGGCCTTTGACTTATGTTTTGGAGGCAGTGCATCTCGTACACCATGTCTCGATAGTGCTCCTCAAGGAGCACCTCGGAGGGTCACGCTCTCCGGTGAAGAGTATGAGCCACTTTCTTGTGTAGTTGCTGTGGGATCCTGTTTGGAATGACTGCGCGCTTCCAGTGTTTCGGTGAGATCGTCCCGATTGACGGGGAACGACCCTCCGTGCTGGGGCTAGCAAGCGGGTTTTCGTCGCGTGCGTTGACGGCGGTTCGCCGTCCACGGCGAGCTGTGTGGTTTTAACCATCGTGGTGCCGTGGTGAGCCATTACAATTACGGAACTACCGTTTTTTACAGCTCATCACTCTCCGTGCCACTCTCCGAGGCACGCGTGTGCCCAAAACGTGAACTGTTATGTGTATTGTCATCTTTCAGGGGAGGCGGTTTACCCACGGTGCGGGGCGCGTGTCGCGCCGTGCGCGCGTCCAACTTACTTGGCTTCTGTCCACCTATAGTGGTGTTCACCTGTACTGACGCAGCCGTTTGTTTTGCATTTCCGGTGCCGTCATTGACTAAGTCAATTGAACCTCCCAGACTTGAGTTTGCCGTCACAGCACGGTCTCCAACAACCAATTTCTATCCCGAATGATCGATCTTCTCCATTGGCGGGGCAACGTTCGTCTTGTTTGCATTCCGCAGTAGCGGTGCGTCGCCGTGTGTGTTCTCGGATGTCGGGCTTTGTACGGTGGCGTTGCGGTTGCAGGCCTGCGTGTCCTCTGTCGGCGAAGCAATGCTCCAGCGGTAACTTCCACGTCTTGGCCCGGTGTTTTCGGATGCGCATCCCGCCTGGGCGTAATATCTCTGCATGAGGAGCCCGCTTGCAACTAAGATGGTGAAGATGATAACTGTGCATCCTCTGACATTGAGGTTTTTGCGGGGCACTTACTCTCACACTTCCGTGCGTTTCCCGTACGCGAAGGCAAAGCTACACCCCCTCCGCCCCCGTCGCTGTTCCGCGACGGTGCAGTATCCGTTTGCAACAGCGTACACTGCGAAGAAGTATCGTAACTAGAAGGAGCGTTCCCCTCCCCCTCCTCAGCTGGAGCGACGGGGCGCGGGGCGATTATCCTAAAAGTGGGCACGATGCGTGTGTTCGCATAAGCATCTGACCCAATTTTCGTGGTATGTTCCGACTCCGTAGGGAGTTTGGCCAGAGCGCGCGTCATGCGGTAGAATTGACAGGCCGAGCCGGGCGTCGCTGTTAATGGCCGAGAGCGCTTCCAGGGTAGTATCCAACGTGGTCGGTCCGGGATGAGTTTCGTGCACGGTGGGTTCTGTCGGTAGTGCCGGCGTAATGCGATCACGCGAGAAGCGTTCGTGCTCATCCTTTACGTCGCAACCGTTTTACCGTTAGTAGAAATAACCCTTTAGGGACCATCTGCGATCAGAGAAAGTTTGTGGCGTTTCTCTTTTCCGTATTGTAGTATTCTTCCTGGAAAACACAGAGCCACCTTCCCTGATGTGTGGGGTATTCTTTCGCACACGTGCAAAGAATTTCAGCTTGTAGACGGCTTGGGGCAGCGATTTGCTGCTCAACTACGGGAATCATTTGCTTCAGCCATTGCTTCCAGGCGTCCCTCTGTAAACGGGGTGAAGCGAACTTATCCAGCGTAGGTTGGGGCTTGACAGCCACGAATTTTGGAACACGCGATAAGACCAGTTCAAAAGGAGAGATCTGGGTGGTGCGATGTACCTGCTTTTTTTGGCATATGTCACCGCATTGGTGTAGAAATCCAATCCCGACGGGTGGTCGGCGACAGAAGTTCGCAGCGCATTCAGCACACTGCGATTGAAGCAATCCACTTGGCCACTACTTTGGGGATGGAATCTCGTAGTAAACAGTTTTTTGATGTCAAGGGCACGAAACACGCCCTCGAAGATCTTCGCAGCGAATTGCGACCCATTATCCTATAGCAAATCAATCGTCGGTCCATAGACAAAGACCCAGTGGTTACGAATGCTGCCGCGACCGCGCTGGCAGTAATCTTCGTTTGGGGAACTGTCCACAGGAGCTTATAAAAAATGTCGGTTATGAAAAGTAGAAACCGATTACATCACTGTGTCCTGATAAGCTCGCTGAGTATGTCAATCGCCACGAACTCGAGTGGGGCCCTTGCGGGGAAGGGTACCAACTGTTTGGAGTATTTCCGCAGTTTGACGCGGTTCTTTGCACAATCCGAACATCTACAAGCAGTGGCATACGCCTCCAATGTCATAGCTGGCCAATAGAAGTCCACAACGTCCTTCCACCAGGGTTGGCCGACAACTACGCGTAGTGCGACAGATGCAAGACTAGAGATTGAAGCGAATGAGGTACCACAATCTGTGGCCTGTCAGTAACTATTCGAACCAAGAATCCTTGGTCGTTCATGACAAAAAGAAGTTGAGCTCCACCGTTCAGACGGGCACGAACCTCACGGCAAAAAGAGTCAGTATGCTGTTTCCGAATCCATTCTCCCGGTGTTATCTTCAAGAATTATCCGGGAACAGGCTCCGTATCTGCAACGCCTAGGGAAGCCTCATAGACGTCCTAGCTTTTCGAGTCTTCGTCCTCGGCGTCTTCCATGATGAATCATATAGTATTTTGAGATCATCAACTGGTTCAGCTTCGGCCACCGTCGGTAAGCGGGGAAGTTCACCAACCTAAGTATTCAGGATTCCCTTCTTGTACTGCAGGTCTAAGTAGAATTCCAACAATTGGATTCTTCACCTCATCAACTGGCTATAAGGCTCTGCAATGAAGAGAATTCATCGCAGGGCCGAGTGGTTGAAATGAACGGTAAAATGACCTTCCATGACGCCAGACGTGTTTTCTGCACCACAACGATGCGTGTAGACCAAACGATGTGGCAATTCATCAATAACATTCGTTACTTGGCTTCTGATCTCAAGGGCATCGACATCAAATTTGAAGAAGAGGACATTGCTATGGCTATCCTATATGGACTTCCGGAACGTTTCGAGCAACTCAGTGTCACTATTGAAACCGCGATCCGAAATCGCGATCTTAGTTTGGAGTTCGTGAAGAGTCGTTTGCAGCAAGAAAAGCAGCGAATGACTGATCGTGCCAAGGAGAAGTACGGAAGTGATGCAGCTTTGTTCGGGCGTCAGAGATCACTGAAGTCAATTATATGTCAGTATTGTGGCAAGAAGGGTCATATACAGAAGAAATGTTACAAGAAACAACGTGATGAGGCTAACAAAAGTCAGTTCGATGCTGCTCACCCCAGTGTGAATACCGGGAAATGCGGGAAAAGGAACAATATGAAAACTTAGTATAAATTTGGAGCGGAACATAAATGACTGTATTCTGGGCCGTGACTGCATTATACGAAAATGTCAGGCCACGATTCATCTAGTATTTTATTTATATATTCTCTGTTAGTGGCAGACTTTGTCCAGCCGACCATGTTGAAAGTGTTGCGGGAAAATTAACATTGCCCACAACATCTCGAAAATGGTTTGCTTATATCTTTTACAAACTCCCACAAAGAGTAAATTAGTTTGCGTAGTCTATCACGAGAGGGAGAAGAAAGGTATTATGTTCTCCAATACATTCGCTCAAAAAAATTTCTTATAAAGAGCGCAATATAGCGACATCTTTGCTCTATAGCGCTCTTTGGAGTGGTGTACTTTTGAAGTTTAAAATCTTATCCCCTAATACGCAGACTGGATACTATTCTAATGCTACAACTCTACTGGAGTACCCATGTTTGATCAGATTTGACTGACCTCGAGACGACTTTAAGGCCCACTTCTTTTTCGTCATCAGCATGTCTCTCCTATGCGAAGATTGGGAAAGTACGTGCACAAGATCGTGTGCAAACTGGGGGACAATAACTGATTACAGTCCTACTTAGCAACGCACTTTAATTTGTGGAATGTAAGTTGTGAAATATAGTTATGTATACTGTGATATCATGGGAACATCGGTTTTTCTTCAGAAAAGTTAGAAAAAGGTGCATTTTTCGTGTTTCCCCGCGCTCATCTGTGAGCTTGGCGCGAGTAGCGACGATTCTGACTTTTAATGTCTCATTGCGTCAGGTGCCGAGAAGGTCACTAACAGTGACTGAATTATTGACTCTCGTGCCACTGCACGCATGACGTATGATCATGAAATGTTCCAAACGTATGAGAGCAAGGTGATTTCTGACCTGAGTATCGGCAATGATTCTAAACAAGAGTCTTTGGGTCGCGGCAGTGTGGAGCTTGATCTGACTGTAGACGACGCTAAACGTAAGTGCAAAATGAAACAGGTGGTGCACGTGCCATCCTTACGGTACCATTTGCTTTCAGTGACGGCGATCTGTGATCTAGGCTGAAAGGTAGTGTTTGAAAGAGAGAAGGTATGTGTTTACAAAGAGTCAAAATTGACTGCCTCCAGGTGCCGTTTCAAAGGCCTCTACTAACTTCACACTGCAGCAGAACAGCGTACAGATGTGGACAGTGCCCTTGTGTCAGATCTGTCTCTTTGGCATGCACAAATGGCTCATTTGAATCTGGAAGGCATTAAGCAGATGGCTCGCAATGAGGTTGTATCAGTGCTGAATGTGGATGTGGCACAAAATCTGGGTGTGTGTGGCTCGTGTGTAGTAAGAAAGGCAACCTCTGCTCCGACTCTCAAGCAAAGAAAAACTATCATAAGACGTACTGGGCCTTGTCCACTCGGGTATTTCAGGTCCAGTAAGTGTGAAATCCTTGGAAGGCTTGCACTACTTTGTAACATTCATCGACGGCCACAGAAGGTATTGTTTCTTGTACATGATCAAAGCCAAAGATAAGGGGTTCCAGATGTTCATGAGGTGGCTCAAGTTTGTGTAGAACCAGACTGGCCAAAAGTTGAAAACCATCACCACACGTGAAAGTGTATTATGTGCATTGCGCACTTAAAACGATGGTGAGTATATGTCCAGCATTTTGCGCTAAAAACTCGAGTGCCAAGGTATTAAACATCAGCGAACAGTGACTTACAAACCACAGCAGAACGGGCTTGCCAAAAGGTTCAACCGAACACTCATGGACTTGGTCAGATCGATGTTGTACAGTACTACAAACAACAGCCGAAGAACTTTTGGGCTGAAGCCTTGAACGTAGCAGTGTACGTGCACAACAGGGTGACATATAGAGTCTTCCCGAACAACGTCACTCCATTCGAGCTGTGGCATTGTCAGAACCCTGATGTGAGCAACCTGCGTGTGTTTTGGAGCCGATGCTGGAACAAAATTGTGGATCACAAGCTGAAGAAGCTGGAGGACAGAAAGATTGAAGCGATCTTCATTGGGTACACTTCTGGGTCTAACGGATACAAGTTGTGGGACAATAAGAAAAAAAGTTGATTGTGTCAAGAGATGTGAGATTTGACGAGCTTCCATTCTCAAATGACCATGAGAACTCTGAGGAAGAGGACTATGCTGCTATGGATTACAGTGATGTCTAGTCCAAATGACACCTCCAACTCTGACACATCCAGTCACCTCAGTGAAGATGAACCTTCCGCACCTGCGCCTGATGTCCATGATGCTTCTGAGAGTATCGGTGATGATTCCACACCAATTTCACATGTTGAGCTGTTCGTAGATGTACACGTGAGTGTAAGAAACCTACGCGATGGTCGGTTGGAACTGCTCTCCTGACAGCCAGTGATGAACCTCCTTCTTGTTATAGTGAAGGTGTGTCACGTCCTGATTCCGAAGCATGGTAGAAGGCAATGAAGAGCGAGTACCAGTGACTGCTAGAACATGACACATGGGATCTAGTTTATAGGCCAGCAGACAGCGACGTGATTTTTTCCAAGTGGGTGTATGTTAAGAAGTATGAATCTGGTTCATTTGGGGAGCCAACTGTGAGTTAAAAGGCGCGTATGGCTGCCAGAGGGTTCCTACAGGTCAAAAGTGTAGAATTCTCAGTGACTTATGCACCAGTGGTGAATTTCACTTCGATCAGGATGATTCTGTCAATTGCAGCTGTGCAAGACTTTCATTTGCACCAGACGGATGTGGAGACTGCGTTCCTGAACGGCGACATTGAGAAGACAGTGTATATAGAGCAGCCAAAAGGTTTTAGCGGCAAGGGAACGAAGCCTTTGTGTGTCGTTTGAAGAAAGCCATCTATGGGCTTAGGCAGGCAGAAAAGCAGTGGCATGCAAAAATATACAAGTCCTCGTTGATGAGATGGAGTTGAAGCCGAATGACGCAGAGGAGTGTGTGTACACCGCGATAATGCTGGGATTTGTGGTTATCATTGCTCTATACGTGGATGACCTGCTGATAGAAAGTCCGACCTTGGAAACCATGAATCGCGTAAAGGCAGAGCGGTCAACTCGGTGCCGCATGAAAGACCTCAAGGAAGCTCGTATGGTTCTCGGATTCGAGATCCACCGTGATCGAGCTAAGCAACAGCTGTACCTGACTCAGTTTGCGTACACGCAAAAGGTCTTGGAACGTTTCGGCATGCATCAGTCTAAGCCAGTTGACAATCTAATGGAATCCGGTGTGGACTTGTCTGTTGTTGAGGAGGTACTCATGCATGTTCCGTAGTCAGGCGATTGGCAGTCTCAGGTATTTGTCTGAGGGAACTCGTCCAGATATCTCATACGCAGTGTCTAAACTTGCAAAGTATGTCAACAACCTGGAGAGACTCAACGGAAGGCAGTCAAACGTGTGCTTCGCTATCTCAACGGTACTTGCTTCTTTGGACTCACCTACGGCTCTACCACTGATCTGGAACTGCACGGCTATGTGGACTCTGACTGGGCAGGCGATATTGCCAACCGTAAGTATACCAGTGGACATGTGTTCATGATGAGTGGTGATCCAGTGTCTTGGAGTTCGCGTCAGCAGGAAGTGGTTGTGCTGTCAAGTGCTGAAGCTGAGTATGTGAGTCTGTGCACTGGTACCAAGATGGCTAAGGCGACTTTGGAACGGCATTGCTATTGTGATTGTAGTTGAGGTGGACGGGTCTGTCAAAGCCTTGGTTGGAGCGATGCCTGTGTATGTTGACAACCAGGGCTCCATCGACCTTGCTCGAAATGGAGTTGTGAACAAGCGAACGAAGCACATCGACATTTGGTTCCACTTCACTAGAGAGGCTCTGCGTGACAAGTCCTGTTGGATGTTGACCTATTGCTGTCACTCAAAGCAAAAGTGCAGGGGAGCATGGGATGTTTTGGAGGGTGCTGCCGGAAAAGCGCATATGCGCGTGTGTGCAAACTCAACGTGAAACGGGCTTCTGATTGGTTACGGCAAATGTGCACATGCAACGTAGTGTGTACAAGTTTAATGGCACTACTGGGTTGTTCTGAGCTACACGTGTGTAGCTAGCACAGATCGGTATGCTGGACAGTATGCACAGTTATGTACGTGGACATGTTGAACACATTGATGCAACTTGGTGCGCTATGGTGATGAGTGATGTACAGTCATGAGGATTGCACGAACACTGTGGTAACATGTTGTGGGAACTTATGGCATTGAGTGAATTTGTGGTTACGTGGTACTTGGTCAGCTGGCGCATACACATATTGGTGGGGTGTACGGATTACAATGTATTGGCACAATATGAATTTGTGCATGGTCATCCTTATGTGTAGGCACGTAACTTGTAGAGTAGGCACGCAACTTGTTGAATAGGCACGTAACTTTTTGCGCACTGTTATTTGTAAGCTGTCATGAATTGTGCCCGTGCTACTATGTTATGTTAGATGATGATTGCTAGTATTGAGTGTTCCTGGTTAGCGGCTTAGGTTTTACTCAGAGTGGAAGTAAAGCAGTAGTGCGACATCGTAGTGCTATATAAGTTGTGACTCAAGCCCCTCCGAGTAAAGCCGGGCCAGAGCGAACTTCCTTTGCATATCCCCACCTTCCCTTTAAATTAACCTCCCCATCCCAGCTATAACTTCTTTCATGTTCTGCTCGTTCCCCCCTCGCCTCGGAGTCGGAGCACGGGATGCCTTTCCTACTACACGCGAGCCACACACATACAGATTTTGTCCTACATCCACATTCAGCCCTGGTACAACCCTATTGTGTTGATGTTTAGGCATCGTCGAGTGCCTTTCAGTCCCTCAGGTTGGTCTTGGACTACTTGGAAGCAAAGTTGCAGGGAAGATGGGCACTTTTGGGCTCCCTCTTCGTGAAAGCGCATATACGCATTGATAGACGTCATAGCTGGGATGGGAAAGTTGATGCAAAGAGAAGCTGCGGATATGCAAAGGAAGTTCGCCAGCTCCGGCTCGAATTTACTTCGAAGTGCTGGAGTTCCAAGTTATACAGCACTACGCTTTTTTAAAGAATTGCAGTTTTATTTTTATTGTTCCCAATTTCCCATGAAGAGCAGCAGGGTAATACTGTCAAGATGTAAGCTAATTTGGTCAATTAGAAACCAATACACTCATTGTTACTACTTATAGCACAGATTTACAACTGTGATTCTTCCAGTACATATAGTACTTCGGTCGTCTCCTGCCTCTCTCCAGGTGACCAATCTTCCATTCCAAGTTGTACTTTCAGCCTTCCGTACTTCCAGTACTCGTGTTCAAGTACATTACGTGGTCCAACTGGGTTCGGTGGGAACTCTTTGAAGTACCATCGGATACCCATCATTCGGTGCGAAACTTTTCGCAACCCAAGAGGGAGTGGGTATTTTCCATTTGCCGCACACGGGATTTTGACAACTCGTTTTGTTGAGGAAAATTTCCACTCCACATCCCGTATCATTTCTATCCCCATTGTACACACATTATGAATTTCAGCTTGCAGTGCCGCAATTGAAGGATGCGCATTATAAAGCGACAGCTGCCAACATAACGAAACGCACGCAGGTGGAATAGAAAGGAAAGTTAGAGAATGATATGGAAGAAAGAGAAAGGAAAACAAAGGAAGGTTGATAGCCTTGGGTCGAACCATTTACTCAAGGGTCGTCAATCGCAACCTACAAATACCCTAGCGGGCGCTTCATCGTCTTCGCAGCAAGCGACGACGGAGGTCCTTACAAGTTGCACGTGTGTGCAGTTGTACACGGAAAGCGCGCGTAAACTAGAGTACAACAATTTTAAATAACTAAATCAATCCACACTACAAATCCATTGCCAGTCCTTTGGTTCAAAACCAGATCTAAAAAATCATCAATTTGCATGGCGGCACTTCAACCCCCTTGCGCAGCCTGGAATCGCATATTGCATGCAAAAACACTGATTCCAGCCTAGAAACGCACATTCTCGCTATCTGTATAGTCAGTTTGCTACTCTAAGCCTCGTCCAATCACAGAATTGTACATGGCTCATACCACTATAACTCTCCATGCAATCCATGGCACTGGTGGACACCACGTTGCATAAGGACATTTGCGGTAGCCAATCATATTCCCGTTTCACGTTGGGGTTGATCAGAGGCGCATATGCGCTTTTGCGAAGGTGGTGCCCAAAAACGCTCATCGTCCCTGCAACTTTGCTTCCAAGTAGTCCGAGACCAACCTGAGGGTATAACAGGCACTCGAACATGTCCCAACTTCAACACCACGCTCAGCTTATCACCAGCAAGTGTGAATATTGCAGAGTGATTTTGGTTTGCAGACAATTACAGTACCATCGACTTGCCATTTGCAGTGTTCCACTGCATTTCCATTTCTTGGCGCCAACTAATGCATATGTCTAGCAGTTGTTGCACCCCGCTATTTGTCTTCGCCATCAGAATCACATCGTCAGCAAATGCACTTGCACCTCGATCCGACACATGATATGGCACCTCCGCACTCGATATAGCATCGAATCGATGTACATGTTAAAAATGTACGGCTGAATGGGTCACCTTGGACCACTCCGAGAGTCATTTGTACCTGCTCATCTTTCCAATTTCCATTTATGAGAGCATAGACTGGTTGCAGCAGCAAAGTAGTCATTGCCGCATGCTTCGGTTGTAACCTCGATGCGCACACTTGTGACAATAGTTTTCGGTTGACTTTGTCGTATGCCTTCGTCAGATCCAGTACTGCCACACGCGAGTGGCCATTTGTGATGATGTTATTCACCTCCACAATCGACTGTTCCGTTCCTTTGTATTTCGAGAACCTATACTGGTAATCATGAAACTCGATATAATTCATCATGATCGGGTTTAATGGTGCCGAACTTGATTTACGCAAATGCGACAGAATATAGATCGGTCGGTAGTTGAATGGTACCGAGATGTCGCCTTCCTTTTATATGGGCGATATACGTGTCTGCCGCAACGCTGAAGGTAGATATGCCAACTTGCCGGACGCCCGCCACAGCTTGAGAAGCGTGGACGCGCACAAAGCTGGACTCACCTGTAGCATTTCCGACGCCACTTTATAACGTCCAATCGTTCTTCTCTTCTTTGCATCCTTGATCGACTCTTTTAATGCAATCCAGAACGAGTCCGGGACGTCAAATGGGACTGCTTTCACCCCACATTCTGGTTGTTGGCACTCGGCAATAAACTCAGCATAGTCCTGTGGGTCTAATGGATTTTCCCGTTCCAGTGCCCGTGTGCTATGTTGAGATCGTAATTTCATCACCGAGTTGATTCGATTCATTGCTTGAGATGCTGTTTCGTCCTCGCCGGGGTGTCAAGAAATTCGTTCAACAGTTGTCTCTTCTTTGCCCCACAAGGACTTTTCATGAATCGATCAATCACCGTGTACATATTCCACATTTGAATGTTGCCACTTCGTTTCCACCGTTTGTAATACGTAGATCGCACAAGACTCAACTGGTCAAGACTAGAATCCCAGAAGAAGCGATATCGGTCAGGACGCATTGATACGGAAGTAATCCAGGGGCTACTGATTGTGTCCAAAAGTTGGCTACAAGCATCCTACAGATCCTCTTTTGAGATTGCGTTGTCAAACCATGAAGCCCCATTGTGCAAATTGGCTTTGAAATACATCTGAGCTTCTTCGATTCTTTCCTCGCATTTGAGTTGCGCCCTCGAAATCTTTGGTGTCCGAGATGAGAATTGAGATTTCATCCAGTCAATGTCTGCAACAACCATGTCGTGATCCGAGACGGCATTCCAAGATCCACTGCAAGTCCCTATATTTGGAACTAAGACTCGCTTTGAGATGAAGAAATCCACTACGCTCGAACCATTTTGGGGTGCGAAACGTTGGCGTCAACTTGGATGGAGACCTCAGCAAAAGGTGCTATTTGCGGATCCAAGCTCGGAGGCGGCGACCATGTCTGTTGGTTCGTTTATTTCAGTCGTCATGGCGGGCATTCCAGTCGCCAGAAAGTAACGTCGGACTACGGATCAAAGACTTCAATCGCTCCAGGTATCCATTTATGTCCTCATCTGAAGCGCTCGGACTAAGATATACTCCTATCACAATGGGATCTGTGCGAGCTCTCAGAGCCAGGATTTGGTATGCCGCGGTTCCGTACATGCCCACGACCTTCGTACAGATACGCTGATGATGGAAATTTGTGATCCCACCTCGCGGCGCCCGGCTCCTATACTCCACTTCCAGCGCCACACTCACATGCGGCAATGCGAGCGATACCTCATAGAAGGGACGTTGCCATGTTCCTACAACGCACAGGAAGTCTAATCCTAAACCTTTTCATGCACGGTGGACTTCGGCCTCGCTATGTGCGAGTATATCTTAGTCCGAGCGCTTCAGATGAGGACAAAAAGCGATTCCTGGAGCGATCGTAGTCTTTGATCCGTGGTCTGACGTTACTTTCTGGCGACTGGAATGCCCGCCATGACGACTGGGATCAAAGAACCAGCAGGCATGGTCGCCGCCTCCGAGCGTGGATCCGCAAATGGCACCTTTTGCTGAGGGCTCCATCCGAGTTCACGCCAACGTTTCGCACCCCAAATGGTTCGAGTGTAGTGGAATGTTTCATCTCGAAGCGCGTGTCTGTTCGAAATGTAGCAACAGCAAGTGGATCGTGGGATGCGGTCTCGGATCACAACATGGTTGTTGCAGACATTGACTGGATGACTACTCAATTCTCACCACAAGAACCGAAGATTTCGAGGGCGCAACCCAAATGCGTGGACAAAATCGAAGACGCTCAGACGAGAGCTAGTGAGGTGAGTCTTGAGATCCTTGAGCGCAAGCACAAGCTGAACTCTCTCCTTCCAGATATGGAAGTTATCCTCACCCAACTTCTCAATCTTGATCCCAGTGAACGAGTCCATACCGCAAAGTGAGAATAAAAAAGATCCCAGATAAAAGAAATGACAGACACAACAGAAAAACAGCAAACCACAACAGCAAACAAACAACAAGAACAATACGAACAACAACAATAACAACAATAAAAACAAATAAAACTTCAATAGTCGGGCCTACTGGCAGGAAATACTATTCCTGGTACGCTAGGGTGTCGGACCCATGACCCCCGGAGACCTTCCGGGTAGGAAACGACTTCTGCAGTCAACCCTCTCCCGCGTTCAAGGAGAAGGCGCGATGCTCTCTACGAGACGTCCAGAGGATGGTTAATGGCCAAAGATATGCATTCACCAAGTAAAACCCTCTCTGATCTCTTGCAAGAACTTGCGCGACCTTGAAACAGCAGCTACTTTGACACCCAAGGTACGCTTCTAGCGAGCATTCAATGAAGATCACAGGCGGCCTGATCCCAATGGGAGGTCAGCCCTCGATACGTTGCCTCCCCGTGCTAAAAGCCCACTGGACAAGTCAATGAGTTAATTACACGGATCAAGAGCTCCTTATGGATGCCTTCACCGCCGTCCAAGCACCAAACACACAGTCAGGTTCAACAAACAAAATTTACACACCACAACCAAAGTGCAGTACGCCACGGCACCCCGTTAGCTTCAGCACTCGCGGTACAACACCGCTATCCGCCCAAAAGGACCGGTGGAGCCCGCTAAACAGCACGTCTGCCTTGGTTCAAGCCGCCTGGCTCCCGTCCCCGATTACTTGGATCAACCGTTCGTCGCACAGGTATTGAAGTGATGTCCCAAAAATCCGAGCACACACGGAGTGCACGGACTTCAACTACAACTGCTGAGCACAAAGCTAGTGCCCAGACTTCGATAAAATGGTCTCAACCTCTCGGCTCAGAACCCGCAAACACGACGCGGGAATCCCAACAACAAAGAACAATGGAGGGAGACCAAACCAAGCGCATGGCGATCGACAACGAGGGCAACAACGAGCACCCAAACACAATCACGATAGAGAGTCAACGTCGAACCACTACCAACACAAAGCCCTCAGGGAGGAACGCAAGCCGTAAAGAGAATACCAACACCAACCAACAACACGGTCAACACACCCGAGGCAACGAGAAGACGGAGATAGAGAAACAGCGAAACGGGTGAACGGCGGTGTGGGAGAGCGGCGAGAGACGAACGATAATGGCAGAGGTCAGCGGGGCTGGGCCCATAACCTGATGGGCGTTATAGCTGGGATGGGAAGGTTGATGCGAAGGGAAGGTGGGGATATGCAAAGGAAGTTCGCCAGCTCTGGCTCGGATTTACTTGGAGGTGCTTCTGTTACAACTTATATAGCACTACGTCGTCGCACTACCGCTCACTTCCACTCGGAGTAAAACCTAAGCCCCCAAGCGGGGACACACAATACTACCAATCATCATCTAACATAACATGGTAACACTGCCGCAATTCATGACAGCTTACAACTAACAAGGCACAACAGTGCACAACAGTGCACAACAAGTTACGTGCCTACTCAACAAGTTACGTGCCTACTCAACAAGTTACGTTCCTACTCAACAAGTTACGTGCCTACACATAACGATGACCATGCACAAATTCACATCGTGCCAATACACTGTAATCCGTACACCACACCAATATATGTATGCTCCAGCTCACCAAGTACCACGTAACCACAAATTCACTCAATGCCATAAGTTCCCACAACATGTTACCGCAGTGTTCGTGTAATCCTCATGACTGTACCTGACTCATCACCATAGCGCACCAAGTTGCATCAATGTTTTTTTTCAATTTTTCAATCAATTGCAATTTTATTTATAGTGTTCCCAATATACCATGAAGAGCAGCAGGGTAACACTTTCATGGTGTGAACTAACTTGGTCAATTACAAACCAACGCATTCATTCTTACTACTTATGGCACAGATTTACAACTGTGCTTCTTCCAGTACCTCTAGTATTTCGATCGCCTCCTGCCTTTCTCCAGGTGGCCAATCTTCCATTCCAAGTAGTACTTTGAGTCTTCCGTACTTCCAGTACTCGTGTCCAAGTACATCACGTGCATTCACAGGGTTCGATGGAAACTCATTGAAGTACCATCGGATACCCATCATTCTGTGCGAAACCTCATACGAAAGTGAGAACTCATGTACGTTTTGCAGAAGAGTCAACCATGTCCATCGTTGAAAGAAGGGTTTCGACGATAGTTAAGCGCACTGATCGGACGATACACGGCAATACTGGGCGTGGGACGAATGTCCACTTTGTGGCAGAGGACGCAAGAGCAACAGAATCGCCACAGCCTCTGAGCATTTCAACTGACTCTGAACAGCCCATTGCAACAGAATACGAGCCGAACACTCAACAAATCTCCCACATCGTCGAAATTGAACAACAATCGCAGTCGTTGGAGTTGTCCACCGACACTCGACAAAGTGTCGTTTCGATGTCTGGGGCAAACAATGAAGCTCATAAAACGGTAATTAACGAACTCCCACAATTCGCACAGCACACCACTGCAATCACTGCGAGTACAAGAGCAGTGACCGCCGATCCGAAAGATATCACTATGGAAGGGGCCTAAACGAGCCCATTGGAACCGCTTCAGACTTCAAATGAGGGTCTGTCATCGGATTGGGACCACGATGGTGCTCCCACTTATGACCACGAAATGCGTCGTTCGAACAGATTGGTACGAAATGTGTTCTCCGTGAGCATTAATGTGCCTTCGACTGCAACGCAAACCGGTTCAATTCTACACGATGGTCACCAAAATGGTGAGGTGTTGTGATCTGGGTTGGTACTTTCAACGTGAGAGGTCTCGCACATACCGAGGCCGAAGTCCACCGTGCATGGAAAGTTTTAGGATTAGACTTTCTGTGCGTTGTGGAAACATGGCAACGTCCCTCCGGTGAGGTGTCCTTGGCATTGACACATGTGAGTGTGGCGCTGGAAGTGGAGTATAGGAGCCGAGCGCCGAGAGGTGGGATCCCGAATTTCCACCATCAGCGCTTCTGTACGAAGGTCGTGGACAAGTACGCCACCGCGGCATACCAACTCCTGGCACTGAGAGTTCGCCCAGATCTCAATGTGATAAGAGTATATCTTAGTCCGAGCGCTTCAGATGAGGACATGAAGGGATTCCTGGAGCGATTGAAGTCTTTGATCTGTGGTCCGACGTTACTGGCTGGCGACTAGAATTCCCTTCATGACGACTGGGATCAACGAACAAACAGGCGTCGTCGCCGCTTCCGAGCGTGAATCCGCAAATGGCACCTTTTGCTGAGGGCTCCATCCAAGTTCACGCCAACTTTTCGCACCCCAAATGGTTCGAGCGTAGTGGATTTTTTCATTTCGAAGCGAGTGTCACTTCGAAATGTAGCAACAGCAAGTGCATCGTGGGATGCAGTCTCGGATCACAACATGGTTGTTGCAGACATTGACTGGATGACAACTCAATTCTCACCACGAAAACCGAAGATTTCGAGGGCGCGACTCAAATGCGTGGACAAAATCGAAGACGCTCAGACGTATTAAAAAGCCAAAATTGCCTAATGTGTCTTCACGTTTTGACCACGCAAACTCAAAAGAAGATCTGGAAGATGCTTGTGCCCAACTTGTGGACACAATCAGTAGCCCCTGGATCAGTTCCGTATCAATGCGTCCTGGCCGATATCGCTTCTTCTGGGATTCTATTCTTGACCAGTTGAGTCGTGTGCGATCTACGTATTGCAAACGGTGGAAACGAAGTGGCAACATTCAAATGTGGAATATGTACAAGGTGATTGACCGATTCAGAAAAAGTGGTTGTAGGGAAAAGAAGAGACAACTGTTGGACGAATTTCTTGACACCGCCGAAAACGAAACAGCATCTCAAACAGTGAATCGAATCAACTGGGTGATGAAATTACGATCTCAACATAGCGCACGGGCACTAGAACGTGGAAATCCATTAGACCCACAGGACTATGCTGAGTTTATTGCCGAAGACCAACCACCAGAATGTGGGGTGAAAGCAGTCCCATTTGACGTTCCGGACTCGTTCCGGATTGCATTGGAAGAGTCGATCAAGGATGCAAAGAAGGGAAGAACGATTGGACGTTATAACGTGGCGTCGGAAATGCTACAGGTCAGTCCAGCTTTGTGCGCGTCCACGCTTCTCAAGCTGTGGCGGGCGTGCGGCAAGTTGGCATATCTACCTTCAACGTTGCGGCAGACTCGCATATCGCCCATATACAAGAAAGGAGACATCTCGGTACCATCCAACTACCGACCGATGTCTATTCTGCCGCACTTGCGTAAAGCAATTTCGTCTGCATTAAACTCGATTGTGGTCAACTCTATCGAGTTTCATGAGTATCAGTATGGGTTCTCAAAGTACAATGTGTTGACGTTGGAACATGGTCAAGTGCCTGTCAGTCCTTCAGGTTGGTCTCGGACTACTTGGAAGCAAAGTTGCCGCGGAAAATGGGCACTTTTGGGCACACTCTTCGCAAAAGCGCATATACTCCTCTGCTCAACCCCAACGTGAAACGGCAATAAGATTGGCTACTGCGAATTCCCTTGTGCAACGTGGTGTTTACAAGTGCCATGGATTGTATGGAGGTTTATGGTGGTATGGGCCAAGTGGAGCTCTGTGAATGGACGAGGCTTAGAGTAGTAGACTGACTATGCAGATAGCGAGGATATGCTTTTCTAGGCTGGAATGGGCAGTTTTGCATGCAATATGCGATTCTGGGCTGCGCAAGGCAATTGAAGTGCCACCATGCAAATTGCTGATTTTTTAGATCTGGTTCTGAATCAAAAGACTGGCAATGGATTTGTAGTGTTGATTGATTTAGTTATTTGAAATTGTTGTACTCTAGTTTGCGCGCGCTTTCCGTGCACAACTGCACACACGTGCAACTTGTAACGACCGCCGTCGTCGTTTGCTGCGACGACGGTGAAGCGCGCGCTAGGGTATTTTTAGGTTGCGATCGACGACCCTCGAGTAAACGGGTCGACCTAAGGCCGTCAACCTTCACTTGTTTTACTTTCTCTTTCTTCCATATCCATCTCTACTTCCCTTTCTACCCTACCTGCGTGCGTATCGTCAGGTTATGGGCCCAGAGCGTCGACAACTTGCAGACGTCGCGCTCATTTCTTACTTACTACTTTTTTTTGGAAGTTTTGCTATCTGCGTTAGAGTACCCCGCTGTTTTCTCTCTGGCGAATGGTGAACACATATCCCGTTTCTTAGTAACCCGCCGGCTCGAGACAAGGGAGACAGCAAAATCCTGCTCTGCGTCCGTGGAGTACGGAGGTCGATGAAACGGGCTTGAAAGCGTAGGAGCGACCGTACTGCGCCGAAAGACCGGGCTACGTTCTCGTAAGAGACCAGCGAGGGTTCAACTGGGGAAAGTGTATCTCGACTAGTACCCTCTTTGGGACGTCTCGTAGGGACTAACAGCCCCTCCCCCTGAAGTACGCAGAGCTTGGCAGGTGATCAAATCGTGCCTCACCCGGAGAGAGTGACCGGGAACCAAGAGTTCGGACCCACAGGGTAGCGGAGGTAGTTTCTCCTGTCAGTTCCTCCGCCTAAGAAGTTTCATCATCATTCCGGGTTCGAGTTGTACCTCATTCGTGAACTTGCTCCGGGCGTCGAATCTCCGAACTCCGCCTGTGATCGCGTACGGGACGCGTCCCGACTAGGGTTGCTGACTACCCCACAGTCTCCGCTGGCGCCCTCGCTGTTGAGTGTTGAGATGGACTCCACTCCAGCTCCTCCTTTACTTGCTTGTGGGGAAGTGGCATTGCATCCTCCACTCTGCCCTTTCTGTTCCGGGTTGGTTGTCTCTCACCCGTGAGTATACTCCGAGCGTCGAGTTCTACTCCGCTTGTGGTCGCGTACTGGACGCGTCGAGACGAGCGTTGCAGACTTCGTTAAAGAGTCTCCGTTGGCGACCCCGCTGTTTAGTGTTGAGTCCTTATTCCACTCCAGCCCTACCCTCCTTTGTGAAGGAAGAATTGTTTCCCTCACGCGGCTTCTGTGATTCCTTTGTTTCTCTTCTACTCGTGAAATCCCTTGTACTGGAGTTTGGTAACTTTGTTTTGGAGCATGTCGGACTCGGAAGTTGAGTCTGAAGCCAAATCTGGTGTCAAGATCCCACGCTTTCATGGTAAGCGTGGGGAAGATTATACCCTTTGGCGCCATCGCCTTCGTGCCGCATGCCGAATCAAAGGTGTCTGGAACGTTGTGGTATCGAGTTCAGAGCAATCCTCATCAGCTGCTACTACCCAAGATACGGCTCCAAGTAGCTCCCAAAGCAGCTCTTGTATCATAATGAAACGGGAGAAAGCATTTGCTATCATTATTTGTGCACTTGGTGATTCTCCTCTAAGAGTTGTAATGGATGTTGATGATGATCCGGGACGCATGATTGAACTGCTCGATGCGCGCTACGCCTCCAATCGCACTGTCTCTAGGATCACCGTGCAAACGCAACTATTACGTATGTCAAACAATGATCAGAACATGTCAGAATACGTGGACCAGTTCACTGCCCTGTTCTCGCAGTTGGATCGCATGGGCAAGGACGCTGCTATTCCGGAATCTCACAAGGCTCCGATGCTTCTTGCCTCTATTGACCCCAGCTGCTCATTGGAGTCCACGGCAGCCGCACTTCGCACCAAGGACATATCTGATTTTGCATGGGACTATGTTGCAACAACTCTCATTGGCGAGTACAATGCACGACAGATGGTTTCGGGAAGTTCTGGTCGAACTCGCACTCGCAAGAAAGGCAAGTCCAAGAGATCTGGAAGCTTCAAATCCTCTTCCGGCCCTGTCAGTCTGGACCATAAGGACGGTAACAACTCATATGGTCACACCCACAACGAGTTTTCAGGGCGTGCATACGCTGCCGCTGCCAGCCATGGTTACCATTGTCCCTTCTGTGATCGTGATGGACACACTGTTGATAGATGTCACATGAACCCTGACAACCCTGACAACCACTTGCCCAAGAGCATTCTTGACAAGTTGAAGGTGAGGTCTAAGGATAAACCCGGAAACTCCAAGCCTTTGACAAGGTCGTCCGGAAAGTCCTCAAAGATTGAAATCGCAGGGATGTCCGTGGAGAAGTCTACCGTACTCCCACCAGCAGAGAGGGTTATGGACACATATGCCGACATTGGTGCAACATCGCACTTCTTTTTCTCCAAGTCTGTATTTGTTCCCAGTTCGCTGCATGAAGTTAACGAACGAACCATATAGCTGGCTCATAAGTGGTACTGTGACTGCTACACGACGAGGTGATGTCATACTACCGTTCGAGAATGCGAACTTGCGTCTCACAGACGCACTCTTGGTTCCTGATCTCGAATATAAATTGGTGTCTGTGGGACGCATGGCTGACAAGGGCATCGAGTCTTTCTTCCGCGCGCGTGATGTTCATCTCACGCATGTGGATGGGTTTGTTATTGGATGCGGTCAAAGAGATAAACGGTCAGGTTTGTACACTCTGCCTGATCTACTCACGAAAGTTAACTCTAGGCATGTCCTTTCTGCACGCCATAATGACTTGCGTCAACTATGGCATCGACGACTTGCCCATATCAATCCAAGAGACCTGCAGGTTGTGCACAAATATGCCAATAGAGTGCCGAAGCTGGCTCAAATGGAAAAGTTCTGTCGCCCATGTCGACTTGGAAAGGCCAACAAACTTCCGTTCTTAGGCAAGTTTGATCGTGCCACTGGTGTCGGAGACATTGTGCACTCTGATATCCTAGGGCCCTTGCTCCCGTCATTTCCAGATCACTTCCAATACGCGTCAGCATTCATTGATGAACACTCTAGGTATGCATTATTAGGGTTTATGGTACACCGAAGTCAACTTGCAGAAGTATATGCAGCTGTAGCACAGAAGCTCCAGCAGCTTGAAGGAGGTCAAATTGCCAAAGTGCACTCATATAATGCGGAAGAGTACATTGCTCTGCAGGAGAACTCTGCGAACGGTCTCCAAGGAACCTCGTTCTCGCCTCCGTACACCCCTGAGCACAATGCAATAGCAGAGCGCATTAGTCGCACAATGGAGGAAGCTGCTCGAGCGTTGTTGCTACAGGCCAATATGCCAGAATGTTTATGACCGTATGCGTTGAAGCACGTTATATATGTGCGCAACAGAGTTCTCCACTCTACTACTGGATTAACTCCGTACTTTCTTGTAACTTATTCCACACCTTCGTTGAAGAATGTTCGAGTGTTTGGGTGTGTGGCATACGTATTAAAGATGAACCCGGACACCAAGTTCGAGTCTTGTAGTACAATGAGACCTCCATGGGTTGGTGCCACGTGGGCCTACTGGTGCGCCTTGCTGGCTGCACTGTACAATTGGTATTTTGTATTTTATAATTTCTAATTTCTAATTTATAGTTTAGGATAGCTTAGCATTGCTGGCCCATGACAGTAGGTCATGGGTGCAGCCGATGACGTCATGCCCACATGGGAGATCGGCGTCGGTGCACCTTGTATATATTGTGGTGCACCTCGCCTTCCCCCTTGGGTATTGTAAAGTCAGGCAGCACAAGGGCAGTAACTATACCATCTTGGTCACTTGCTACTCTATTACTATTCACGTTTTACCGCGCGTCGACGTCTACTACCGTACACCTACACGGTCTAGACTACTTGCCCCGTCGTTTGCCCCTGCGGGTTTCAGGCGCCCTACTACCATATTGGTTGTGTGTTTTCCCCCTTTAGGTTGAGGCCTCGCAGGCTCTCTCTAACAGGCGGACTCCACACCCTATCGGTATTTGTACGACATTTCGGTCTCCCGACTTAGAAGTTTCTTGGTTTTTGTCGTACTTTTACTAGTGAACAGAAGACTTTGGAAAGAATTCTGGAAGTTCACACACCTATTTGGTTTCTTAGGAATACTCGCGAAGCAATTGGATACCACTATTTGTCACTATGAAAAGACCTACAAGGATTACTCGTGGCTCTATTTCGCCACCTAGCCACAAAGGCTCTGCTGCGGCTTCGGCCGCTAAACCAATTCTGGATAATCCCGAGGAGCTGCTTCGGCAACCTCGGGCCGGAACCGCCAAAGATACCGGCACTCAGCCACCGTTGGCTGCTGAACCTACTAAGGAATTGCCGACAACGGTTGAGGACCTTTGGTTCCAATTGGAAGATCGAGCGAAAGCTCTTTTTACCGCTACGCTTAATGAAGCTCTGACCTCAATGGACATGGACGCCGTTACCCGCTTGGTGGTTGATCACGCCGTGCACGAGATCTCTCAGCGCATACCTAAGTTGGTTGAAACATACCTCTTAACGGGTGCCCGGGAGCATATCTACCGAGTGGTTCAATACCTTTGGGTTTCTGAAGGAATGGCGGAAGCCAAAACCCCTGGGGTGAATATGGTCACCCGCATACCACAAAGGATCCCTGCCGGTCCTTCCGCACCAAGCAAGCCAATTCCGGCCGATAGTGTGTGCCTACAAAGTTTAAGGCAAGATCAAGAGGGCCATATAGAGATGGGCCCTCGAGACGTGTACTTGCCATTCATTGGAGGTAATGTTCGAAAGGACACCAAGACTGGTAGACCTGAGGACGATTCGTCTGACCCAGAAGAGGGGCGACGAAGCAGAAACCGCAAGGGTAGAGAAAGGAGGAGGAAGAAGGGAAAGAGTCGCGGCTACGACTCCGACCCCGATTACTCGAGCTCCGAAAACGACACTGGTTCATCGTCGGATGGTGACCGTAGATGTAGACGGAAGAAGAAACCGAACAGGTTGGCGAAGAAGTCGTCAAAGAGAAACCGTAAAGGTAAGAAGAAACGGTACGAGTCGTCCGACTCGGATTCGGACACCGATACAACCCTAGAGGTGCGTCAGCCGCTGAACGATCTGTTCACCAAAGCGGTTGATTATAGGTCATATCGGTTGAGAAACCGATCCTCTGCTTACACCCAAGAGGTTGCGCAGAAGATCACAAAGCACCATAAGAAGCTCAGCTTTCAGATGGTTGATACTACCTTCACAGGTGATGATTCCATTGCGGTAATTGAGTTTCTGCAGAAGTTCAAGATTGCATGTGACCAAAATGGTTTTTCCGAAGGTGCCGCCATGTGGTTATTCTAGTTTTACCTTAAAGGCCAAGCTTACCACTTGCTGCAAGGCAGGCTTCGTGAAAACACCCTGGCGGTTGATGAAGAGGGAACGGAGATGTTAGAGATGTACCCAGAAGTGGTTAATTTCATGCTGGAAACTTATGCTACCGATGAGGTTATCCAAGAAGGTTACGCTAAGGTGCAGGCATATCGCCAACGCTCCAGCCAAACCGAAATGGAATTCTCGTTGGGCCTTTGGAATCAGGCCACCCGATGCGGTAATTTTCTTCCCACTAGTAGGTTAAAGTCGCTTTTCGCCGACAATGTCGACAAAGCGATCCGTTCGCAGGTACACAATTACCTGGCGAACAACCGTAAGGTGGACTATAATGGGCTTGCCCGTTATGCCCAAGGACTAGGCGACACTCTCCGTCACGGAAAAAAGCCGTTGGCGTCCCATACCTCAAACGATAAACCGAAACGGTCAGTATTGGAGCTAGAAGAAAGCACTACCTCAGAGGGAGATTCGCTCATTCGCGTACCAACAGGAATGGCGGTTCATCTCGTGATTGCGCCGCAGGCTCAGTCACGAGCCGCCTCTATTGGTAATTGGTCGTCGACAGTACCACCAGCTTCGGTAAGGTCGCCACCAAGTGCGGCGAGCACTCAACAAACCTCAACGGGTGGTTCGCAAGTATCTTCATATGCCACGGCACCGACCAATCCGGTTGCCCGACCTACCTCTATGGCAATGCGTGATCCACAGACAGGTGGATTGGTCTGCTGGCTCTGTTTATCGCCAGACCACTTGGCGAACAGATGTGAAAAAATACCCCCAGGGGTGCGGGAACATCTGATCAGTGCCAGGCAGCAGAACCACCGTAACCTCTATGGATCTGGAAAGAGGGTACAAGCTCAACCATCACCATCTCAGGTTCATTTCGTCGAGGAAACACCACTCTTGGAGAAGGACAGTCCCACTCAGGAGGGGCAGGAAAACAGCGAACGGTTAGCGTAGGGGCCACCCCTAACCGTGAATTGGAAGGCCCGTCGATACCGGAACGGGAAACCTTAATGGTGGAAAAAGAAGAATCAGATGTACCCAAAGTGGTGCGTCTGATGAAGTACAATAACTATAAAGCTAATGCTTCAGTAAGTTTTCTCAATAACCTACAGGTTCCCGTTGCGTGTGTACTCGATACCGGCGCCGGTCCGAATGTGCTAAACGCTCGCGTCATACCCGATGCGGTCTTGCGGAACATTCGACCTGCCCCGACTATCAACCCGCTGTTGGACGCTGACGAACGCCCACTGCATCTCAGAGGAATGTTGACCACTGTGGTACAACTTAGGACCTTGAAGGTGAAGCTCAATTTCTTTGTGGTGGATCGTCTGGCGACAGACTGTATCCTCGGGACGAACTTTATTGACAGACACGTCAAGGCAATTTTGCCAGGGTCCCGAACGGTCGCTCCCCGTCAAGGTGGTCGTATTGCAATACTGGGTAATACGCAGACCAAAAATGGTTGGCGTCAGAAGCCGAGGTTCAATATACCCACCGAAACGGTCTTAAACAAGATACGACTCACCAAATAGGTTTCAATTCCGGCTATGACCCAAAAGGTAGTGAATGTCTCATGCACAACTCCAGGATTGGTAATGCTACAGAACCATCCTAGGTTGGCAGAAAGACATCTCGCCTTGATGGCAAACGGGATTATCGACAGCATCCCTAATCAATCCTTCAAGGTGTACTTGAGTAACTTTAGCAATCACATTGTTAAGTTACCCAAGAATACCACTATTGGAATAGCATTGCCGGCACCACAAGGGGTTTTCACGGTTTCACCTAATAGGTTGGGCGAGGTCGCCACCTCTAAGGAAGGGGGAGGAACAGATGCACCATACCCTGCACATGCGCCCCCGTTATCGACAAACACCAAAATGGAAAAGAAGATCGCCAATACCTCTAAGGTTGGTGATCAGGAAAAGACTATGGAACTGGACACAGTGCGGAATTGGAGAGAGGAAGTCCAGATCGGTGCGGAGAACCAGGCTCTCCGAGACCGGATTCTCAGTCTCTTAGAATCATTTGAACCCATGTGGTCGGGCCGATTAGGCCAAATTGAGGCTACAGAGCACCGTATTGATATGGTGCCTGGCTGGAAACCCATTTACCAGCAGCCCTACCGAGCAGGTCCAGAAGCCCGTGAGGTTGAGCTCAATGGGGTCGAGGGAATGCTCCGTGAAGGTGTCATAGAACCAGCAAATGCGAAGTGGGCCCGCCCTGTGGCTCTGGTCACAAAGAAGAATGATACCCGTATGCGGTTCTGTGTGAACTACAGAAGACTGAATAGTATGACCATCAGGGATTCGTACCCAATACCTAGAATGGACGAGTGTATAGACTCGTTGGGCCACGGCAAGATCTTTACTACGCTCGATGCCAATCGTGGTTATTGGCAGGTACCTATCAGGGAAGAAGACAAGGACAAAACTACGTTTACTTGCCACGCTGGGTTATTCCGCTTTACGCGTATGCCCTTTGGGTTGCGGAATGCCCCGGCTACCTTTCAGAGGGCGTTAGATATAATCCTTTCGAAGGCGAAGTGGAGAACCGCTCTGGTATACATCGACGATGTAATCATATATTCCAGAACGGCAGAGGAACATTTCCACCATGTTAAGGAAGTTTTGAACCTTTTGAAGGAATCTGGAGTAACTTTGAAGCTCCGCAAGTGCGAATTCTTCACCTAAGAGGTAGAATACCTTGGTTATATCATCAGCCCTGGGAGGTTAGAAGTGACGCCGCGGAATATCCGGGCCGTGCAGGAGGCGAAGCCACCCACGTCCCAGACGGAAATCCGATCCTTTATAGGTTTGTGTAATGTGTACCGCCGGTTTATCAAGGGATTTGCCAAGATAGCGGCTCCCCTCAACAGGAAGCTGCTGAAGGGTCAACCTACAAGGTTTGAATGTCTTACCAATGAGGGAATGGATGCGTTCGAGGCGCTGAAACATGCGCTCTTGACACCTCCCATATTGGAACTACCCAAAGCTGGTTTACGATACACATTGGATACGGACGCCTCGGACGCCCAAATTGGTTGTTGTCTTATGCAGAAGCAAAAAAACGGCGACAAACTACCGATAGGGTACTGGAGCCGTGCTCTGCACGCTGCAGAAAAGAACTACACAACAACCGAAAAGGAATGTCTGGCAGTGGTCTGGAGCATGTTGATGCTCCGTCCCTACCTATATGGTGAATGGTTTACGCTTCGAACCGACCATGATGCCCTACGGTGGATACTGGGTCTTGCCGACGCATCAGGCAAACTTGCCCGATGGCGGTTAGGACTTTCAGAGTTCGAGTACGACGTACAGTACCGTCCAGGTGTAAAGCACAACGTTGCTGACGCGATGTTTCGCACTACCACAGGTGGTCTGAATACCGAACCGGTAGAAGATTATATCCCATGTTTTATCATCTCTACAGACCCTAAGGGTGATGCTGATACCTTAGAAGGTTACTGGACTTTACCCGAAGAGGATACGTGGTTTAGTGATGCCATCGCTCGGGAAATACTCGCCCTCGAGGAAACAGACGTCATGCCGATTACCGGTGAGGAATTCCTGAGAGAGCAAGCAAACGATGTTTATTGCCGCTCTCTCATGGACCAAGTAGGTATGAAGGACTCAAATTTTGACCTCGACCGAAATGGTTTCCTGGTGAGGCGAGCTCCCATTCATGGTTCCCTTCAGAAGGTTGTGCCCAGGGTGCTGCGCTCTCGGGTGCTGTACCTGGCCCACTACCCAAGGCTATCAGGACAACCTGGAGGTACGAGAATGTACTACACGTTGAGGCAAGGGTACTACTGGCCCCATATGGCTAATGATATATATACCTTTGTAGGTCAATGCGAATCTTGCGTACGTACCCGTGGAGGTCTCTGTAAGCACAGGAAATACTAGAAGTTATTCCCTGCAGCGGGTCCTCTCGAGTTCGTCGCAATAGACCTTCTAGGTCCATTACTAAAAACCACAAGGGGGTATCAGTACATCATCGTAATCACCAACAGGTTCTCGAAGCTCACGCGAACGATACCCTTGAAGGACACGAAATCTACAACCCTCGCGATGGCGTTCTTGAACAATTGGATCTACCCGTATGGTGCACCGCTTTGTCTACTTACCGACAATGGTTCGAACTTAGTTTCGAAGTTCTTTGAAGCTGTTTGTAACCTCTTGGGTATTAAGCACTACTTCAAGACTGCCTATCATCTACAAACGAATGGGCAAGTGGAGCGCTTTAACCGAACACTGGTATCTAAGCTGCGGCATTATACGGAAGAACACCAAACTGGTTGGGTCGAGCTCGTGCAGCCTCTGACGTACGCACATAACATTCAGGTTCATCGAGCGACGCGAACTACGCCGTTCGATCTGATACTGTCAAGACACTCACAAGGTATTGTTGTTGAAAGGGACCGATTAGGACAAGAAGCCGCCGGAGCGCTCACACCACCACAGGTCAAACTGAATACCCTTTTGAGGTTGAGGCGTGCTCTCAAGTATGCTGAGAGCAAGCTCACAGCATCCCAGAAGCGTTACAAGGAGGACTACGACCGAAAAGTAACCCAGGTGGTAACGGCTACGCCGGGTCAATATGTCTTTATTGACCACCCTCCGAAAGGAGCTAGACCACGACCGGGTGATGAAGCCGATGATGAAGCTATTGATAGAGATATCAATTCTAAGCTTCTTCCGAAATCATCGGGACCTTTCAAGGTAGTTCGGTCGACCGACCACACGGTAACGGTGAACCAAGATGGTGTAGAGAATACGATCTCTATTGACCGAATCACGGTTGCACCTCGAACGGTTCAGTTAAGGAAGGAATGGGGAGAATCCGCGCGTGACCCACAAGCAGTTTCCCTGAGGACTCAGCCCCAGGAAGGTGGGACACCCATCGAGGTTAATGATGACGCACATGGTGACGAGCCAGACTACGTATCACCTGCGGGGACTACGGTTGCTCCTTCAGAGAAAAAACCTACCCCTAGTGGTACCAATGCTCATCTAAACCAAAGTGATGAAAGGATACCATCTCAGGTCTCTAATGAGTTCCCAGTGGAACGCGTTGTACGTCACCGCCGTACCCAAGAAGGTCTAAAGTACACAGTACGCTGGTATGGCTAGGGCGCTGACGGTGATACCGCCGAGCCGCCCTCAGCCATAGCACACCACTTCAGAGTGAGCTACTGGAACCGCAAGGGAGAGGACATGCTGAATGAAGGATAGAACCTTATAGGTGATGCACAGCTCTTAGGGAGCGGGAGGCTATTTTCGCGCTTTCCCTCACTCTCTGCGCATCGCACCCACATGGTAACTGAAGCTAACTGCAACACCTAACTGAATAACTTTACTGAAGGAACTAACACCAACTGGGAAAAGTTAATCAGTGTGCATCGATAAGACCAAGAAGATATGCTGGAAGACCGTGAAGGTTTAGCGATGACGACGTACCGAACGAAGCTTGACGAGGGATGCGCTTTGCGCGTCAGCGTCACAGCGACGCCAAAGCATGGCACGCGCCGCGCACGCATGGCTCCAAACCCAAGTGGTGAAAGTCAAAAAACTATGTTTTTTGATAAGCGAGAGCGTATCACGCGCGTGCCATATCCGCAGAGTGCCGAGCTGGGTAACCCATTCGGTTTACACTATTGTTTGTAAGGAGCGTGCACCGGCATGGTCAAAAAATCTAAGTATTTTGGGCGTGCCGCGCTCCCGAATCTGCCATTCTCAGCCTCTGAAACCGCTTGGTTCCCGAAATACAGACCAAAAGGTGTTTCGGCGTTTTTGATACCGTTTGGTGGGGTAATTTTGGCGTGCAATTTTTTGATTCGCCTTGCAAGTAACCTCATGGGTCTGGTGCAGCGTGTGCGTGTATGCGCGCCAAGAGACCATGCAGAACCATTCAGGTACATTGCTGGCACTCGCGCGTCGTCGCGCGGCAGCCCTCCAAGCTACGAAATCGGTACTACGTTACGCTCGCTGCGCACGGAGGTGCGGCCGCAAGGTCTACAAAATGGGTGTGAGCTGTTTATGGCAGTAAGGACACGACGGAGGATTCTGTCACCCAGATAGTGGTTGTGAAGAGCCAAACCGCCGTGTTCATGAAGAACGACACCAATGTGGACTGACGCAGTCTAGAATGAACCATACAGGTGGACTATGGAACTGCGCTGAAGACATTAATAACGCTGGGCAGCCCTTTATGGTACGCGGAAAACCTGGAAGGTGTTTCAAAGTTATGGAAATCGGGGAGAGAGCATGAAATTAACCTGTGTGGTACTATCTAAAACCTTTATGGAACAACATAATCGACCATGATGGTAACGAAGGGCGAGGAAGCCAAACGAGTGGCGCCTGCCAGGATGTATATGGTGATGCCGGAACCATAGAGAGAGAAAGGAGACCACTACGGGATGGGAGCGAGGCCAGAAAGAACATGAATAGACCTCGGACTGTCTAGAAGGGAACATGTTTTCTGCTTACTATGAAAGTTTGTGTTCCTATGAGGTAAGAAAGAACCCGAGACCTATGTGGTATTCTTCGGAGACAGAACAGTCATGCTTCCTAGATGCTTATGGGGCTGTTTTGACCACGTTAAGGTTTTGAGCTCGTCATGGATGATCGACACCAAGGATGGTTTGGTGCACGTGAAATTGGAACCCTATATGCTAGTACATTGCAAAGGCCAACCGAAGCCGCCACTCATCCACCTTAGGGGTAATGAATGAAGCGTCAAGCGTCGTGTACCACTGCGGTTGCGAGACCGCACGCTAGTACCAGGGCTAACCACGTGGTTTAGGTATGGATCAGGGGTCACTTCGAAAGGGTTCAACCTAATCGGTCAGGAGAGAGGCCTCGGAGGCCCGAGCCAGCCCAGACAGACCGCAATGGGGTAGGAGTGTAGCTGGGAACGGGAATGGAAAAATAACCTCAAAGGGGACCACAGCTGCACCTCGAAGGGACAGAGAGACACGCCGCAACCAAGTGGGCGCCAAAACTCTTCACGATACAGTGCTCACAAGAGCTCGAAGGCGCAACCCGCCCCCACTGGGTATACCGACACGGTAAATGGGTCGAAGCCGTGCAACCAAGAAGGTAGAACCTTGGAGGTATGCAATGGGCGCGCGTCGCGCCCAAACCACAAATGGGAATGAATAGGCCGCTGTCGGTGATAACCAAAAAGGTGAATAGAGCCGCAATCGGTGATGACTAAGATGGTGAACAGAGTGTGCTCGGCGACACAGAGCCGGCGCGACGCACGGCGCAATATGGCACGAAGGCTGCGACAGGGACCAAATTGGTACGACGATGCAACCGACTTGGTAAAGGGATCGAGGAGCCACGAGGGCGTGGCTCAGGGTAGGAAGGGGGTCTGTGGTACAATGAGATCTCAATAGGTTGGTGCCACGTGGGCCTACTGGTGCGCCTTGCTGGCTGCACTGTACAATTGGTATTTTGTATTTTATAATTTCTAATTTCTAATTTATAGTTTAGGATAGCTTAGCATTGCTGGCCCATGACAGTAGGTCATGGGTGCAGCCGATGACGTCATGCCCACATGGGAGATCGGCGTCGGTGCACCTTGTATATATTGTGGTGCACCTCGCCTTCCCCCTTGAGTATTGTAAAGTCAGGCAGCACTAGGGCAGTAACTATACCATCTTGGTCACTTGCTACTCTATTACTATTCACGTTTTACCGCGCGTCGACGTCTACTACCGTACACCTACACGGTCTAGACTACTTGCCCCATCGTTTGCCCCTGCGGGTTTCAGGTGCCCCACTACCATATTGGTTGTGTGTTTTTCCCCTTTAGGTTGAGCCCTCGCGCGCTCCCTCTACCATGCGGACTCCACACCTTATCGGTATTTGTACGATAATTCTCATGCACTTGAGGGGGTGTACTTGCAGACTCTTGAGCATGGTGTCTACGACGTTCTAGTAACAGATGACGATGAAATACCACGTATTGTCAAGTCTCGACATGTGACATTTGATGAGTCATCATTCCCTGGTGCGTCCTATCTGGCGGACTACATGGATGATGAGATCGCTTCTGATGAAGACTTCAGTTGCAACTCGGAATCCCAGAGTGACAGCGAGCACTCGGGTGAGATTTGCATTCACGAAGTTGTCGACGAAGGTGTTGGTTCTGAACTACAGGAAAGCCATTTACCTGAATTTCACACTGATAGTACGGATGAAGCTGATGATGTCGATGATAATGAACTCACTGGTAGTGAAGGTGCTGACGAAAACCAGGATGAACCCACCATGGAGGAGCCTAATGCCCCATTTGGCTCACAACTTGAGTCACGGTACCCACGACGAGCACGCCGCGCACCTACACGGTGGTGGAACAGGGCTGGCGCTGCCACATCGCTAACTGTTGAAGTGACTACAAGTGATGAACCGACTTTGACGGAAGCCATGTCTGCGTCTCCATTGGAGAAGAGCTTATGGGAGACTGCGATCGAAGAAGAACTTGCGTCTCTGGAGAGCAAGGGTACATGGATACCCGGTGATTCTCCTGCATCGCACCCTCTGCCAACCTCTATCGTCCAGAAAATGAAGCGGAATGTAGATGGGTCGGTTGAGCGCTTCAAGGCTTGTGTTGTCGCTGGTGGAAATCACCAGACCTTTGGTCAGGACTACATGGAGACTAACGCACCAGTTGTGTCTTTCAACCTGGTTCGTATGTTCCTGTACCTCACCCTGTGCCTCCAGATTTTTGTTGCTCAAGTGGATGTGAAGACTGCCTTCTTGAATGGAGATCTGAAAGAGGACGTTTGGGTCACGTCTCCACGCGGTGTGCCTTGGCTGAAGCCCTACTGTTGCAAGTTGGTGAAAGCCATGTACGGACTTAAGCAGGCTCACCTGGCTTGGCATACAAAGTTCAGTCAAGATCTCAAGGACTTAGGATTTGAAGAACTCCCTAGTACTCCGTGTGTGTTTAGGCGCCGCATTGGCCACGACGCGTATGCATACATCCTTGTTTACGTTGATGACTTCCTGGTTTTCACACCAACTGCTGCGCAAGGTTCGTCGCTCTTGGAGGAGCTCAAAGGATTGTATGAACTTCGGGTTCAAGATCGAATGAGCTTCTACCTTGGCGTTGAGCTGACTTGGGCAGTAGATTCTGAGGGCCAACTTAAGGGCCTCAAGCTTGGACAGCCGCTTCACATCAAGGAAGTGCTACGCCGATTTGGACTGCACAACTCCAAGCCAGCTCCTAGTCCATTGGTGGAGTCGTTCTTTTCATCACTAGCAGCGGAGGAGGACAAGACTGCGAGGGACGTGCAACTATATCAGCAGATGATCGGGTCCTTGCTGTACTTGGCATTGCGCACGCGACTTGATATTCTTGCTCCAGTCCTTATCCTTGCACGATTCCAGAACGCTCCCACAGCATACTGTCACAGAGCTGCAAAGCGAGTACTACGGTACCTGCGTGGGACGGTTGGCCATGGGGTGCTTTACCGACCAGAATCTCTGGACTTGAACGGCTTTGTGGTTTGAGATTATGCTGGTGACACTACTCACCATAAGTCAATGTCCGGATATGTGATCAAACTGGGTTCAGCCACTTGCTTCTTCGGTGCGAGAAAGCAAGCATCGATTGCGATCTTCACTCGAGAAGCGGAGTACTAGACGTTGACCATGGCTGCTCAAGAGGTTATCTGGATATTGCGAGTGCTTCAGGAGAGCGGCTTTGATGTGAACGAGAAGGTCCCAATTCGCTCTGACAATCAATGTGCCAAAGATTGGGCTCCTGGTGAGCGATGCCCTTCTGGACGTGCGAAACATATTGACGTGAAGCTTCATTTCATCAGACATATGGTGAAGGACAATGTCATTGCTGTGGACTATGTTCCTAGTGAGCTAAACGATGCTGATATCCTAACCAAACCGCTGAGCCCTGCAAGAATATTTGCAATTATGAAACGAATTGGACTTGCACAGGGACTCGAGGAGGAGTGTTGACGTTGGGACATGGTCGACTGCCTGTCAGTCCTTTAGGTTGGTCTCGGACTACTTGGAAGCAAAGTTGCCGGGGACGATGGGCACTTTTGGGCACACTCTTCGCAAAAGCGCATATACTCCTCTGCTCAACCCCAAAGTGAAACGGAAATAAGATTGGCTACTGCAAATGCCCTTGTGCAATGTGGTGTCTACAAGTGCCATGGATTGTATGGAGGGTTATGGTGGTATGGGCCAAGTGGAGCTCTGTGATTGGACGAGGCTTAGAGTAGTAGACTAACTATGCAGATAGCGAGGATGTGCGTTTCTAGGCTGGAATGGGCAGTTTTGCATGCAATATGCGATTCTGGGCTGCGCAAGGCGGTTGAAGTGCCACCATGCAAATTGATGATTTTTTGGATCTGGTTCTGAATCAAAAGACTGGCAATGGATTTGTAGTGTTGATTGATTTAGTTATTTGAAATTGTTGTACTCTAGTTTGCGCGCGCTTTCCGTGCACAACTGATGGAGGTTATAGCTGGGAAGGGAAGGTTTATGCAAAGGGAAGGTGGGGATATCCAAAGGAAGTTCGCCAGCTCTGGCTCGGATTTACTTGGAGGTGCTTCTGTCACAACTTATGTACCACTACGTCGTCGCACTACCGCTCACTTCCACTCGGAGTAAAACCTAAGCCACTAAGCAGGGACACTCAGTACTACCAATCATCATCTGACATAACATGGTAACACTGCCACAATTCATGACAGCTTACAACTAACAAGGAACAACAGTGCACAACAGTGCACAACAAGTTACGTGCCTACTCAACAAGTTACGTGCCTACACATAACGATGACCATGCACAAATTCACATTGTGCCAATACACTGTATTCCGTACACCACATCAATATGTGTATGCTCCAGCTCACCAGCTACCACGTAACCACAAATTCACTCAATGCCATAAGTTCCACAAATGTTACCACAGTGTTCGTGTAATCCTCATGACTGTACCTGACTCATCACCATAGTGCAACAAGTTGCATCAATTTGTTCAACATGTCCACGTACATAACTGTGCATACTGTCCAGCATACCCATCTGTGCTAGCTACACACGTGTAGCCCAGAACAACCCAGTAGTGCCATAACACTTGTACACACTACGTTGCATGTGCACATTTGCAGTAGCCAATCAGAAGCCAGTTTCCTGTTGAGTTTGCACACACGCGCATATGCGCTTTTCCAGCAGCACCCTCCAAAACAGCCCATGCTCCCCTGCACTTTTGCTTTCAGTGACAGCGCTAAGTCAACATCCAACACCCTTCCTCTGTCACTGACTTCAAAGCTCTAGGTGCTGCACGCCACACTCCTTGCGAAACTTCTCGAGTTTCACGCAGGCAAGAGGCTTGTTCAGCATATCGGCAACCATGGAATCAGTTGGACAGTAGAACAGCACGATGGACTTTTCACGCAGAGCCTCTCTAGTGAAGTGGAACCGAATGTCGATGTGCTTCGTTCGCTTGTTCACAACACCATTTCGGACAAGGTCGATGGAGCCCTGGTTGTCAACATACACAGGCGTCGGTTCAACCAAGACTTCGACAGACCCGTCCGCCTCAACTCCAATCACAATAGCAATGCCGTTCCAAAGTCGCCTTAGCCAGATTGCTTCCTTGGTACCAGAGCACAGACTCACATACTCAGCTTCAGCACTTGACAGCGCCACCACTTCCTGCTGACGTGAACTCCAGGACACTGGACCACCGCTCATCATGAACACATATCCACTGGTAGACTTGCGGTTGGCAACATCGCCTGCCCAGTCAGAGTCCACATAGCCGTGCAGTTGCAGATCAGTGGTAGAGCCGTAGGTGAGTCCAAAGAAGCAAGTACCGTTGAAATAGCGAAGCACACGTTTGACTGACTTCCAGTGAGTCTCTCCAGGTTTCTCCACATACTTTGCAAGTTTGAACACTGCGTATGAGATATCTGGACGAGTTCCCACAGACAAATACATAAGACTGCCAATCGCCTGACGATACGGAACATCCGTGAGTACCTCCTCAACAACAGACAAGTCCACACCGGATTCCATTCAACTGGCTTAGACTGATGCATGCCGAAACGTTCCAAGACCTTTTGCGTGTACGCAGACTGAGTCAGGTACAGCTGTCGCTTAGCTCGATCACGGTGGATCTCGAATCCGAGAACCATACGAGCTTCCTTGAGGTCTTTCATGCGGAACCGAGTTGACTACTCTGCCTTTACGCGATTCATGATCTCCATGCTCGGACTTACTATCAGCAGGTCATCCACGTATAGAGCAATGATAATCACAAATTCCAGTATTTTCCCGGTGTACACACACTCATCTGCGTCATTGGGCTTCAACTGCATCTCATCAACAAGGAACGTGTGTATCTTTGCATGCCACTGCTTTGGTGCCTGTCTAAGCCCATAGATGGCTTTCTTTAAACGACACACGAAGTCTTCGTTCCCTTGCTGTATGAAACCTTTCGGCTGCTCCATATACACTGTCTCTTCCAGGTCGCCGTTCAGAAACGCAGTCTTCACATCCATCTGGTGGAAATGAAAGTCTCGCACAGCTGCAATCGACAGAATCATCCTGATCGAAGTGAACTTCACCACTGGGGCATAAGTCTCTGAGAAGTCCACACCTTCAATCCGTAGGAATCCTCTACCAACCATACGAGCCTTGTACCTGACAGTTGGTTCACCAGATGGTGCAGCTTCATATTTCTGAACGTACACCCACTTGGACGAAATCACGTTGCTGTCTGCTGGCCTAGGCACTAGATCCCATGTGTCATGCTCTATCAGTGACTGGTACTCGCTCTTCATTGCCTTTTTCCATGCTTCGGAATCAGGACGTGACACAGCTTCACTATAAGAAGAAGGAGTGTCATCACTGGCTGTCAGAAGAGCAGTTCCACCCCACCAACGCGTTGGCTTCTTACTCTCACGTGTGGATCAACGAACAGGCTGTGTCTCTTGCCCTTCAGGCTCAACATGTGGAACTGATGTGGAACCATCACTGATACTCTCAGACGCATCATGGACATCAGGCGCAGGTGCAGAAGGATCATCTTCACTGGGGTGACTGGATGTGTCAGAGTTGGAGGTGTCATCTGGACTAGACATGTGATGATGAGTGTTCGGCTTGCAGGATTCGTCCTGGAGCCTGAGTAGTTCTGTTGCGCTGGATTCGGTCTTGGAGGGCACAAGAGAATGGGCACACCCACTGGTAGTCGCCTGTCCGACGTGGGTTGCCTCCACTGTGTAGGAGGCTTTTATGGTGCCCATCTGCCGAGCCAGTTGCTTTCTGACTCAGCAGAAAATGTAGACATCAGTCATCTACCTGCCTACACTAACGATAGAACTAAACTTAGTTTAGCTAGAACTACCACCGATATATCAGTCTGATGTTCGATAAGTATGAAAGCATATGTAGCACGCGCTGTAGCCCGCATTTGCGTGACATACGCACCAGCAAGGCTTTAGTACCTATATGCGCATAACCAACGCGATAGTGAGGCAGAAAAATACACATCAGCGCCCCGTCACTGTTTCAGTGAAAGCGCAATATAGTGACTTAGATTGATGCAGAAATAGAGCGTTGTCGCTGTGTTCCGTTCTTCGAGATCTCTGCGAGATATTCGTCCACCAGGACTGGCACATCGTCTTTGAGGGAGTCGAGCGCAACCCAGTCAGCTTCATCTTGAGAAAACCCACGCCACTTCACCAAAAGTTCAGTAGAACCGCGCTTTTGCCTAATGTCCTCGAAATGGTCAATTACAAGAAGTTCTCCTTGTTGGTAAGAGATATGATTCAGAACGTTCTCCGTAACTCCAAAATTCTTGTTGCGGAAGAATTTGAGGCGACGACCATGCGTTTCTTCCTTCTTACCGTCTAACAGAGATTCAATGACCAAAATGTACTCCCAACGACATTCTACGACACGATAGGGCCCCATCCATTTCAGTGCAGGCTTCCGAGACCCTTCACGTTGTACTAGTCCACGTAATACATAGTCCCCGACGTCAAAGTTAACTGCTCGTATATTGGTTTTGCGGTTATGGGATTCGACAGCCTGTTTCCGTTTCTTCGTCGAACGGATTACAACGTCCTTGTGCATGTTCTGTAGTCCTCGTTGTACTGCTTCAATATTTTTCAGCTGCCGGTCACGGATTTGACCTAGTTCGAGAACTTTAACCTTTTCGCCTACTTTTCGTGTGATAGCTGCCAATGGAGTGTCCGTCCTGTTTGTCTCCGGTGAACACAGTGAGAGGACAGCGGCGGCCAAGGCGGTCCAGGACGGAGTTGTTCAGCGATGATTGAACTATAGGCATCATACTTGGCCAGCAGTTTTGGGGTAGCTGGTACTCAGACAGAAGTGCTCTTACTGCCCGCAGCAGCTCCCGGCACACCACCTCGACTGTTCCGTTCGACCATGGACAGTATGAGAGAGTGAAATGGTGTGAGGATTATGTAGTAGTCTTCAAATGCCGAACAACGTTATTCTTGAAGTGAGATCCTCGATCGGAAACCCATTGACGCACGACTCCGAAAGCTGCAAACCATTTGACGAGCGCATCTGCAACAACCTCAGCGGTAGCTTTTTTTGTAGGGATGAGCCACACGTATCCAATGTGGTCATCCTTCAGTACCAATACGTACAAATAGCCATCTTCCGCGTTTGACATATATCAGAAGTCGAAATGCAGTAACTCATTCGGTTCATCAGCATGTAGGGCGTGGCCAAGAGGGCGTGCAATTACTTTCGAGGTCTGAGTGCAAAGGCAATGCAAACAAGATTGCACGAACGTCTTCAATTCTTCGTCCATATTCTTCCAGAAGAAATAAGCCTTCACGGTAGCCAATGTTACATTTGAACTTCGGTGCCCACTATGGCCGGTATGCGCTGCAATTGCCAATCGTAGCTTCATGAGTTCGTTGTCTGACGGTATCCAGAGGACATCCTTAGCGTTTCGAACACCATCAGGCGATTTCAGAAAACCTTTCGGAGGTTCTTCACTGCTCTCAGACTGTATCCTCTTGATGTCTTCAACATTTGGCCAATCTAACTTGTCGTCGGTGCCAGGGTCTATTGGTGCCATCAAAAGAGCTCTGGCACGAAGAACTTTTGCAGTACGAACGTCACGAGGAGGATTGACAGCCCACCTTGTCAGCATGTCTGCCCAGACATTGTGCTCCCCTGGTAGGTGCTCTATCACATACCGAAACGCGCTGAGCTTGAGAGCCCATCTCATGAGTTTGCTTGCGGTCTGCTTGGAGATACCTGGGTTTCTGCCAAAAGGGTCGTAGAGGTACACCAGATTTGCATGATCCGTGAAAATGTTCACCTCATGTTCCAGAACGAGGTAGTCGAGACGACACATTGCTTCAACGATGGCAAATCCTTTTTTTTCTGGGACGGAGCAGTTGATTGCTGACCCTGTGAATGACCCAGAAAGGAAACAAAGCGGCTCATGCCGCTGATTTTCGATTGCTTTGCGGCGATCTTCGCATGGGATCTGGGTGAGGATTGCCGCCCAGTGGGTGTCTGACGCGTCCGTGAAAAGGGACAGTTGATGATCTGGCTTGAGGTGAGCAAGCTTGACAGATGCAGTCAGTTGTTTCTTGATGTCGGTGAAAGCCGCATTATGTTCGGCGCCCCATGTGGTGCATAAAGAGAGATTGCGAAGAGCTCGCTTCGTTCTCTTGCCCACAGTTGAGTATCAATCCTCCAGAAGACGGTGTAGAGGTGCAATGCGTTCAAAGTAAGCCGGAATAGAGTTCCGCATCCAGTTTGTGGCGCATACAAACTGTTGGAGTTCGCTCGCCATCGTTGGCTTTCTCATTGAAACCAGAGAGTCGTAGTGATGTGGATGATACTATATTCCTTCAGGAGTGATAATGCGTCCGCAGAACTGAACACGGCGTGAATACAGAGTTGTCTTCTCTGCGTGTACTTTCAACCCGATATCTCTGCAGACTTCGAGGAATGACTCGATGTTTTCCAGCAATTCCGTCTCTGACTTTGCGTAGAATAAGAAGTCGTCTATCCATTGGAGCATTTTCTCAACGTTTCCTTCGAACTTGTGAGAGAGTACTGCCTGGAAGTGATTCCCGGAATCGCTGCCCCCTTGGAGAAGACGCTTGGAGGAGTAAACCCCTAGCGGTGTCTGTATTGCCATCATCTCCTGCCATTCCGGTGAAAGAGGCACTTGCCAGTAGCCGTGAGCCAGGTCCACTTTGGCAAAGCATGTGCTCTCTGCCATGTCCTGGAACTTTGACTCCAGGTGTGGCATCGCTGACTGAATGTGCACTGTGCGTGCATTCAGACCTCGAAGGTCGACTGTGAACCTATGCTTCGTAGACCCGGGCTTAGGTACAGCAAGGGCTGGCGAGGCCCAACGTGCTGAAGGGTTCTTGTAAATAGCTCCAACCGCCTCGAGTTCGCGCACTGTTTGGATGATAAAGTCACGCTGCTGAGGTGCTAACCTTGTTGCGGACATCGATAAGGCTTGGAGTGTTCTACAGGAGTGATAACCAGAGCTGGGACATTGACAGGAGGATCGGAGCCCAGTTTGATACGAAACACATCCCGATAGTTTTCCAATATTCGTTCCATTCTTGCCAAACCAGCTTCTGACATACCATTGTTCTTTGCTTCCGCGACAATGTTTGCCAACGCTCTGTTGATTGATTCCTTGCTGTCTTTACCAATGCCAGCTGCCAAGCATTCTGGAAGTTTGATAGGATCGTCGTCAGTGCTACTGTATGATAAGCCTTGGTAGCGGGCAGTGGCAATCTTGAACTCTGTGGAATTCAATTCCTTAATATGTCGATTGTGAATATCGCCTCTGACTCGAAGAAGGTGATCATTCAAGTTAAAGCCAATCGAATTTAGGAACGGCCTTCCCAACAATATGTCGTCCATCTCCTGATCAACCACAAAAAACTCAACGCCTCGAATCCGAACGGGAATGTTTGATCCCGGTAGATAGATTGTGACTGTCATTATGACAGATTTCGAGGCAGAGACAGAGATATCATCATCTGTTTTGAACGCCCCTGCAAGTGGTATGGGCTCATCAAATAGTTTAACCGGAATGTCTGGTACTGTGGATGTTATTTTGGAGAATGTATTGACACCGATAGCACTGAAGTCGGCGCCAGAGTCTCCAAGGACAACATCGAACAACCTGTCTTCCAGTGCAACTCGGAAGCGTCCAACGTCAGGATTGGGATCCGATTGGATTCGTGTGGTCTTCTTCTTGACAGTTTTCGCTCTCTTCGTATCCTTTTTGCCATAATGCTTCTCGAATAGTTCCTTTCTGCGTTCAACAGAGGTGATCGGACAATCTTTGAGTCGGTGAATGCCACTGCACTCTTCGTTGAGACATGGCTTACTCCACTCTGTGTCCTTCCGCTTGTTGGAACGTTGGGGCTTCTGTTCGGATTGCTGCCCATGTCCCGTTCTTAATGCCTTGTTGTTCCTCGCGGCATCCTCGTGCTTACGAGAATGGTCACGAGCAGAGCGAGATTTGGGATTAACTCGGGCCATTGCTGCTTGGGTCAGCGAAACCTCCAGTGCAATGTTGGAGACTTCGTCCTTAAACAGTTTGATGTCGGCCAACTGTTCCCTCTTCCAGCCTCTCCTCAACATCTTGATGCGTTCCTGCAAAACCTGAGGTTGGAATTTGTTGACAAGACGATCGAGAAACTTCTTTGCCATATCGGGGTCCTTCAGAACTTCAGAGGCGTTGTTCTGATCGAGAGCCGTAATAAACTCAATAATAAAGTTCGTGACGCCTCCTGCTGGGTCTTCTTTGTTGGTCTTGAATGACACACTGCGCAGCGTTGAGTCAATTCGCTCGGACAAATCCTTGGGGGTAGACAAAGAGGCCTTGTGAAACCAATTCTTGACCATGTCTACAGTAGCATCTTCAACAGTAGAAGCGCCCTCGATTTCTCCCATCAAGCAAAGAGCATGAGGAGTAGCTGAATCCATACAATCCTCGATGGATGCCATTGAAAGTTTGGAGCTCTCATCTCGGTCTTTGTTCACGTCTTCTACCTTATTGCGATAGGCTGCGTAGGCGGTCTCAAATTTGATGAGAGAAGGCTGATCGACTGTCTTCAGCGAAGGTGGCTGAATCACAGATACGACTCCGTAATTAGAGGCTGCCATGATCGGACTCCCACTGCAAGTCAAAACACTAATGCTCTTTAAAAGCCAAAGCGCTTTGATGATGAGTGTTCGGCTTGCAGGATTCGTCCTGGAGCCTGAGTAGTTCTGTTGCGCTGGGTTCGTACTTGGAGGGCACAAGAGAATGGGCACACCCACTGGTTGTCGCCTGTCCGACGTGGGTTGCCTCCACTGTGTGGGAGGCTTTTATGGTGCCCATCTGCCGAGCCAGTTGCTTGCTGACTCAGCAGAAAATGTAGACATCAGTCATCTACCTGCCGACACTAACGATAGAACTAAACTTAGTTTAGCTAGAACTACCACCGATATATCAGTCTGATGTTCGAAAAGTATGAAAGCATATGTAGCACGCGCTGTAGCCCGCATTTGCGTGACATACGCACCAGCAAGGCTGTAGTACCTATATGCGCATAACCAACGCGAGAGTAAGGCAGAGGAATACACATCAACATGTCACTCAACTCCATGTCAGCATAGTCCTCTTCCTCACAGTTCTCATGGTCTTCTAAGCCCGAAGACTCGTCAAACCTCACATCTCTTGACACAATCACCTTTCTCATCTTACCGTCCCACAACTTGTACCCGTGGGAACCAGAAGTATACCCAATGAAGATGGCTTCCTTTGCCCTGTCCTCCAGCTTCTTCAGCTTGTGACCCACAACTTTGTACCAGCATCAGCTCCCAAACACACGCAGATTGCTCACATCAGGCTTCTGACCATGCCACAGCTCGAATGGGGTCGAGTTACTAGGAAGGGCTTTGCAGGTCACTCTGTTGCGTACATACACTGCTACGTTCAAGGCTTCAGCCCAAAATTTCTTTGGCAGTTGTTTCTGGTGCAACATCGATCTGACCAAGTCCATGAGTGTTCGGTTGAACCTTTCGGCAAGCCCATTCTGCTGTGGATTGTACGGCACTGTTCGTTGATGTTCAATACCTTGGCGCTCGAGTTCTTTGCGGAAACGATGGGACAGATACTCACCACCGTTGTCAGTGTGCAATGCACGTAGCACACTCTCACGTGCGGTGATGGTTTTCAATTTTCGTCCAGTCTGGTTTTCCACAAACTTGAGCCACCTCATGAACATTTGGAACACCTCATCTTTGGTTTTGAGCATGTACAAGAAGCAATACCTGCTATGGTCGTCGATGAATGTGACAAAGTAGTGCGAGCCTCCCAAGGATTTCACACTTACTGGTCCTGAAACGTCCGAGTAGACAAGGTCCAGTACGTGTTCTGCTCGTTCCCCCCCTTGCTTGGGAGTCGGAGCACCCATTGCCTTTCCTACTACACACGAGCCACACACATCCAGCTTCTGTGCCAAATCCACATTCAGCCCTGATACAACCTCATTGCGAGCCATCTGCTTAATGCCTTCCACATTCACATGAGCCATTCGAGCATGCCAAAGAGACAGATCTGACACAAGGGCGCTGTCCACATCTGTAAGCTGTTCGGCTGCAGTGCGAAGGTAGTAGAGGCCTTTGAAACGGCACCCGGAGGCAACCACTTTCGACCCTTTGTAAACACATACCTTCTCTCTTTCGAACACTACCTTGCAGCCCAGATCACAGATCGCTGTTACTGAAAGCAGGTGGTACCGTAAGGATGGCACGTGCACCCTGTTTCAGTTTGCACTTACGTTTGGCACCTTCCACAGTCAGATCAAGCTCCACACTACCGCGACCAACAGACTCTAGTTTGGAATCATTGCCGATACTCACGCCAGAGGACACCTTGCTCTCATACGTTGGAACATCGAGTCATCATACGTCATGTGTGCAGTGGCACCAAAGTCAATAATCCAGTCACTGTTAGTAACCTTATCGGCACCTGTCGCAATGAGACATACAAAGTCAGAATCGTCGCCACTCGCACCAAGCTCACAGCTGAGCCCGGTATTCACACTGGGGTGAGCAGCATCGACCTGATTCTTGTTAGCCCCATCACGTTGTCTCTTGTAACAGTTCTTCTGGATATGACCCTTCTTGCCACAATAGTAACATATAATTGACTTCAATGACCTCTGACGCCCGACCAAAGCTGCGTCACTTCCGGACTCCTCCTTGGCACGATCATTCATTCGCTGCTCTTCTTGCAGCAAACGACTCTTCACGAACTCCAAACTGAGTTCGCGATCTCCGATCGGGGTGTCGATAGCGACAATAAGGTGCTCGAAACGGTCCGGAAGTCCACATAAGATGGCCACTGCAATGTCTTCTTCTTCAACTTTGACGTCCATGCTCTTGAGATCAGAAGCCAAGTGACGAACAATATTGATGAATTGCAGCATCTTCTGGTCGTCACGCATCTTGGCGGTGTAAAAAGCACGTCTGGCATTGATTCGGTTGAGAAGAGTCTTCCTCTGGAAAACATTGCATATGGCCTTCCACACATCGGCAGCAGCCTCCACCTCGCGCACATGATCCAAATGTTCGTCACTGAGCGTAAGTCCAATGATAGCTCTGGCCTTTGAGTCGCGAGTTTCCCACTTGGACAATTCTTCTGGATCGGTGGGGGGAGAGCTGGTGAGGTGATTCTTGAGATCCTTGAGCGCAAGCACAAGCTGAATTTTCTCCTTCCAGATATGGAAGTTATCCTCACCCAACTTCTCAATCTTGATCCCAGTGAACGAGTACATGCCGCAAAGTGAGATTGAAAGCGATCCAAGATAAAAGATATGGCAGACACAGCAGGACAACAGCCAACCACAACAACAAACAAACAACAACAACAACAATAACAACAACAACAATAAAAACAAATAAAACTTCAATGGAAATACTATTCCCGTTACCCTAGGGAGTCGGACCCCTGACCCCCGGAGACCTTCCGGGTAGGAAACGACTTCAGCAGTCAACCCTCTCCCGCGTTCAAGGAGAAGGCGCGTTGTTCTCTACGAGATGTCCAGAGGATGGTTAATGGCCAATAATATGCCTTCACCAAGTAAAACCCTCTCTGATCTCTTGCAGGAACTTGCGCGACCTTGAAACAGCAGCTACTTTGACACCCAAGGTACGCTTCTAGCGAGCAATCAATGAAGATCACAAGCGGCCTGATCCCAATGGGAGGTCAGCCTTCAATACGTTGCCTTCCCGTACTAAAAGCCCACTGGACAAGCCAATGAGCCAATTGCACGGATCAAAAGCTCCTTATGGATGCCTTCACCGCCGTCCAAGCACCTAACACACAGTCAGGTTCCACAAACAAAAGTCAAACACCACAACCAAAGTGCAGTACGCCACGGCACCCCGTTAGCTTTAGCGCTCGCGGTACAACACTGTTATCCGCCCAAAAGGACCGGTGGAGCCCGCTAGTCAGCACGTCCGCCTTGGTTCAAGCCGCCTGGCTCCCGTCCCCGATTACTCGGATCAACCGTTCGTCGCACAGGTAATGCAGTTATGACCACAAAATGCCGAGCACACACGTAGCGCACGGACTTCAACACCAACTGCTGAGCACAAAGCTAGTGCCCAGACTTCGATAAAAAAATGGTCTCAACCTCTCGGATCAGAACCCGCAAACACGACGCGGGGATCCCAACAACAAGAAAAATAGAGGGAGACCAAACAAATCGGATAGCGATCGACAACGAGGGCAACAACGAGCACCCAAACACAATCACGATAGAGAGTCAACGTCGAACCACTACCAACACAACGCCCTCAGTGAGGAACGCAAACCGTAAAAAGAATACCAACACTAACCAACAACACGGTCAACACACCCGACGCAACGAGAAGACGGTGATAGAGAAACAGCGAAACGGGTGAACGGCGGTGTGGGAGAGCGGCGAGAGACGAACGATAACGGCAGAGGTCAGCGGGGCTGGGCCCATAACCTGATGGAGGTTATAGCTGGGAAGGGAAGGTTGATGCAAAGGGAAGGTGGGGATATCCAAAGGAAGTTCGCCAGCTCTGGCTCGGATTTACTTGGAGGTGCTTCTGTCACAACTTATATATCACTACGTCGTCGCACTACCGCTCACTTCCACTCGGAGTAAAACCTAAGCCACTAAGCAGGGACACTCAGTACTACCAATCATCATCTGACATAATATGGTAACACTGCAGCAATTCAAGACAGCTTACAACCAACAAGGAACAGCAGTGCACAACAGTGCACAACAAGTTACGTGCCTACTCAACAAGTTACGTGCCTACACATAACGATGACCATGCACAAATTCACATTGTGCCAATACACTATTCCGTACACCACACCAATATGTGTATGCTCCAGCTCACCAAGTACCACGTAACCACAAATTCACTCAATGCCATAAGTTCCACAACATGATACCACAGTGTTCGTGTAATCCTCATGACTGTACCTGACTCATCACCATAGTGCACCAAGTTGCATCAATGTGTTCAACATGTCCACGTACATAACTGTGCATACTGTCCAGCATACCCATCTGTGCTAGCTACACACGTGTAGCCCAGAACAACGCAGTAGTGCCATAACACTTGTACACACTACGTTGCATGTGCACATTTGCAGTAGCCAATCAGAAGCCAGTTTCCCGTTGAGTTTGCACACACGCGCATATGCGCTTTTCCAGCAGCACCCTCCAAAACAGCCCATGCTCCCCTGCACTTTTGCTTTCAGTGACAGCACTAGGTCAACATCCGACAACAACTGCACACACGTGCAACTTGTAACGACCGCCGTCGGCGTTTTCTGCGACGACGGTGAAGCGCGCGCTAGGGTATTTTTAGGTTGCGATCGACGACCCTCGAGTAAACGGGTCGACCTAAGGCCGTCAACCTTCACTTGTTTTACTTTCTCTTTCTTCCATATCCATCTCTACTTCCCTTTCTACCTTACCTGCGTGCGTATCGTCAGGTAATGGGCCCAGAGCGTCGACAACTTGCAGACGTCGCGCTCATTTCTTACTTACTACTTTTATTTGGAAGTTTTGCTATCTGCGTTAGAGTACCCCGCTGTTTTCTTTCTGGCGAATGGGGAACACATATCCCGTTTTTTAGTAACCCGCTGGCTCGAGACAAGGGCGACAGCAAAATCCTGCTCTGCGTCCGTGGAGTAAGGGGGTCGATGAAACGGGCTTGAAAGCGTAGGAGCGACCGTACCGCGCCGAAAGACCGGGCTACGTTTTCGCAAGAGACCAGCAAGGGTTCAACTGGGGAAAGTGTATCTCGACTAGTACCCTCTTTGGGACGTCTCATAGGGACTAACAGCCCCTCGTTCTGAAGTACGCAGAGCTTGGCAGGCGATCAAATCGTGCCTCACCCGGAGAGAGTGACCGGGGACCAGGGGTTCGGACCCACAGGGTAGCGGAGGTAGTTTCTCCTGTCAGTGCGCCCGCCTAAGAAGTTTCATCATCATTCCGGGTTCGAGTTGTACCTCATTAGTGAGCTTGCTCCGGGCGTCGAATCTCCGAACTCCGCCTGTGATCGCGTACGGGACGCGTCCCGACTAGCGTTGCAGACTACCCCACAGTCTCCGCTGGCGCCCTCGCTGTTGAGTGTTGAGCTTGACTCCACTCCAGCTCCTCCTTTACTTGCTTGTGGGGAAGTGGCATTGCATCCTTCACTCTGCCCTTTCTGTTCCGGGTTGGTTGTCTCTCACCCGTGAGTATACTCCGAGCGTCGAGTTCTACTCCGCTTGTGTTCGCGTACTGGACGGGCCGAGACGAGCGTTGCAGACTTCGTTAAAGAGTCTCCGTTGGCGACCCCGCTGTTTAGTGTTGAGTCCTTATTCCACTCCAGCCCTACCCTCCTTTGTGAAGGAAGAATTGTTCCCCTCACGCGGCTTCTCTGATTCCTTTGTTTCTCTTCTACTCGTGAAATCCCTTGTACTGGAGTTTGATGACTCTGTTTTGGAGCATGTCGGACTCGGAAGTTGAGTCTGAAACCAACTCTGGTGTCAAGATCCTACACTTTCATGGTAAGCGTGGGGAAGATTATACCCTTTGGCGCCATCGCCTTCGTGCCGCATGCCGAATCAAAGGTGTCTGAAACGTTGTGGTATCGAGTTCAGATCAATCCTCATCAGCTGCTACTACCCAAGATACGGTTCCAAGTAGCTCTCAAACCAGCTCTCTTGTTGACGTATGGATGTGGTCGAGTGCCTCTCAGACCTCTGCAAGACAAAGTTGCAGGGGAGCATGGGCACTTTTAAGACCTGGTGCAGCAAAAGCGCATGTGCGTGTGTTTGTGAACCTAACGTAAACTTGCAATGTTATTGGCTCCTGCAAATGGCGACATGCAACGTGGTGCGCATAAGTGGACGGTTCTGTGTGGAGTAATAGGTGCTGAAGATACAAGTGGTGCGTTGTGATTGGCTGCAGCTCGTGTCTTGTGGCCACTTATGCAGTAGCAGAGTATGTGCACATATGGGCCCTGTAGGGCGGTTTGGAGCAGATATGCGTTTGCATGCTATTCTGAAGGGGTTTAACACAGAATATGCGATTCTGTGCTGCGCTGAGGGGTTGGCAGCGCCAGGCCGAAATTAGAGATTTTTGGGATCTGATTGTTTGAAGGAAGTCCCTCGCTTTAGATCTGGCGCTGTTTAGATTAGTCGAATGTTTGAATTAGATGTTTTGAATTCGTATTATGTTTGCGCGCGCTTCCGTTGTACGAGTGTACACTTTGAAAACGTGTGCCGTGATGTCGCATGCTGCGACGGCGGCGGATGCGTCGACGGCGAGGCGCGCTAGGGTATTTGTAAGTTCCCATCACTATCGGTTGAGTAAACTCTGGAAAAAGGTGGCCTACCCCTTTCACTTGTTCTCGTTCTATTTTTCTTCTCTATTGTCTTTCTTCTTACGTATCTCTAACCTGCGTTTTGTTAAATGTTGACAGAGTGCTGTCACTGAAACCAAAAGTGCAGGGGAGCATGGGCTGTTTTGGAGGGTGCTGCTGGATAAGCGCATATGCGGGTTTGTGCAAACTCAACGTGAAACTGGCTTCTGATTGGCCACTGCAAATGTGCACATGCAACGTAGTGTGTACAAGTGTTAAGGCACTACTAGGTTGTTCTGGGCTACACGTGTGTAGCTAGCACAGATGGGTATGCTGGACAGTGTGCACAGTTATGTACGTGGACATGTTGAACACATTGATGCAACTTGGTGCGCTATGGTGATGAGTCAGGTACAGTCATGAGGATTACACGAACACTGTGGTAACATGTTGTGGGAACTTATGGCGTTGAGTGAATTTGTGGTTACCTGGTACTTGGTGAGCTGGAGCATACATATATTGGTGTGGTGTACGGATTACAGTGTATTGGCACGATGTGAATTTGTGCATGGTCATCGTTATGTGTAGGCTCGTAACTTGTTGAGTAGGCACGTAACTTGTTGTGCACTGTCGTGCCTGGTTAGTTGTAAGCTGTCATGAATTGTGGCAGTGTTACCATGTTATGTTAGATGATGATTGGTGGTATTGAGTATCCGCGCTTGGTGGCTTAGGTTTTACTCCGAGTGAAAGTGAGCGGTAGTGCGACGACGTAGTGCCATATAAGTTGTGACAGAAGGACCTCCAAGTAAATCCGAGCCAGAGCTGGCGAACTTCCTTTGAATATCCCCACCTTCCCTTTGCATTAACCTTCCCTTTGCATCAACCTTCCCTTCCGAGCTATAACCTCCATCACGTTTGCATTATCAGGTTATGGGCCCAGAGCGCCGACAATAAGTAAGCAGGCGTACGCGTTTTTCCTTATTGACTTTCCTGTTTGGATTCAAGAAGTTATTCCTATTGCGCAAAATTGTACCCGTTGTTGTTCCTCTGTAGTGGTGAGGACATATCGCGTTTGCTAGTAACTCTCTTGGCACGAGATAAGGAACGCAGCAGAATCCTGCTTCCCGTCAGTGAAGTACGGAGGTCGATGAAACTGGCTTGGACGCGTAGGAGCACCGTACTGCGCCGCAAGACCGAGCTACCTTCCTGTAAGAGACCAGCAAGGGCTAACTGGGGAACGTGTATCTTGACTAGTACCCTCCTTGGGAAGTCGCGTAGGGATTAACAGCGCCGGGCTTTCAAGTACGAAGAGCTTGGTAGGTGATCAAACCGTACCTCACCTGGAGAGAGTGAGCAGGGACCAGGGGTTCATACCTCTAGGGTAACCGGAGCTCGATAACTCCTGCCAGTGGACCCGCTGCTTCTTCTTCTTGTTTATTGTTTTCCGGGTTTGAGTTCTGTCTCACCCGTGAGTATACTCCAGGCGTCGAGTACTTGAACTCCGCCTGTGATCGCGTACGGGACGCGTCTCGACGAGCGTTGCAGATCTGGTTACACGCTCTCCGCTGGCGCCCTCGCTGTTGAGTGTTGAGACTACTCCACTCCAGCCAACCCCTCTTTGTGAAACATAAGCATCGAGCCCCTCACTTTGCTTCTTTTCTTTCTTGTTTCGTAACGGTTCTCTCGCTACTTGCCTCCAGTTTTCACTTTGGTTTCTGCAACTGGTTATATTGGACAACGAGTAATTCGCAATGTCGGACTCGGAAAAGGAATCGGAAACCAACTCTGGTGTGAAGATACCACGTTTCCATTTTTTTTTTTCTTTCAATCAATTGCTTTTTATTTATAGTGTTCCCAATGTCCCATGAAGAGCAGCAGGGTAACACTGTCAAGGTGTAAACTAACTTGGTCAATTACGAACCAACGCAATCATTCTTACTACTTATAGCACAGATTTACAACTGTGCTTCTTCCAATACATCTAGTATTTCGGTCGCCTCCTGTCTCTCTCCAGGTGACCAATCTTTCATTCCGAGTAGTACCTTCAGTCTTCCGTACTTCCAGTACTCGTGCCCAAGTACATCACGTGCCTCCATTGGGTTTGCTGGGAACTCATTGAAGTACCATCGGATACCCATCATTCGGTGCGAAACTTTGCGCAACCGAAGAACGGGTGGGTATTTTCCATTCGCAGCACACGGGATTTTGCGAACGCGTCTTGCCGAGGCAAGTTTCCACTCCGCATCCCGTATTCTTCCTATTCCTTTTGTACACACATTATCAATTTCAGCTCGTAGTGCTGAAATTGAAGGATGTGCATTATACAGCGACAGCTGCCGACATGCCCGGTTCACCTTCAACTGTCGCGATCTGTGTTCCAATTCAAGGTTCAATGCCGTCTCACGACACGATTGATAATGCCGTAGACGTTTGGAGGCGAGCACAATTTGTCGCAGAGCCGCAGACTCTAAACGACAAAGTGCACGCATCATCGGCACCCGATATGTTCCAAACCGAGATGCCATTTTTCCAAGAATCAGTTTGAAGAACGTTGCTTCAAGCTTCACTATCGCCATTTCCAAATGAGGCGTGAGCGGTACAAGATGCAACGCATATTCGTAAATCGACCTCACGAATGCGCGGTACAAACTCACACAGCTGCGCGTATCAAATCCATTCCGGTGCAGACCAGCACCGGCTAGGCTTCCCAATCGACGTTGAGCATTTTGTACGCGTTCCATGTGCTTGTCGGTTGTTACTCCATTGGTGTTTAGAGACACCCCCAGATATACTGCACTACGTACCACGCTCAGCTTATCACCAGCAAGTGTGAATATTGCAGAGTGATTTTGGTCTGCAGGCAGTTGCAGTACTATCGACTTGCCGTTTGCAGTGTTCCACGGCATTTGCATTTCTTTGCCCCAACTACTGCATATGTCTAGCAGTAGTTGCAGCCCGCTATCAGTCTTCGCCATCAGAATCACATCGTCGGCAAATGCACTTGCACCTCGATGCGACACATGATATGGCACCTCCTGCACTCGATATAGCATGGAATCAATATACATGTTGAACAATGTACAGCTGAATGGGTCACCTTGAGGCACTCCAAGAGTCATTTGTACTTGTTCATCTTTCCAATTTCCATTTATGAAAGCGTTGACTGGTTGCAGCAGCAAAGTAGTCATTGCCGCATGCTTCGGTTGTAGCCTGGATGCGCACACTTGCGACAATAGTTTTCGGTTAACTTTGTCGTACGCCTTCGTTAGATCCAGTACTGCCACACGCGAGTGGCCGTTTGTGATGATGTTACTCACCTCCACAATCGACTGTTTTGTTCCATTGTACTTTGAGAACCCATACTGGTACTCATGAAACTCGATATAGTTCATCACGATCGAGTTTAATGCAGCCGAAATTGCCTTGCGCAAGTGCGACAGAATAGAGATCGGTCGGTAGTTGGATGGTACCGAGATGTCGCCTTTCTTGTATATGGGCGATATACGTGTCTGCCGCAACGTTGATGGTAGATATGCCAACTTGCCACACGCTCGCCACAGCTTGAGAAGCGTGGAAGCGCACAAAGTTGGACTCACCTGTAGCATTTCCGATGCCACGTTATCGCGCCCAATCGATCTTCCCTTCTTTGCATCCTTGATCGATTTTTCCAATGCAATCCGGAACGAGTTCGGAACATCAAATGTGACTGCTTTCACCCCACATTCGGGTGGCTGGTACTCGGCAATAAACTCAGCGTAGTCCTGTGGGTCTAATGGATTTCCACGTTCCAGTGCCCGTGCGCTATGCTGAGATCGTAATTTCATCACCGAGTTGATTCGATTCACTGTTTGAGATGCTGTTTCGTCCTCGGCGGTATCAAGAAATTCGTCCAACAGTTGTCTCTTCTTTGCTCGACAACGACGTTTAATGAATCGGTCAATCACCTTGTACACATTCCACATTTGAATGTTGCTACTTCGTTTCCACCGTTTGTAATATGTAGATCGCACACGACTCAACTGGTCAAGACTAGAATCCCAGAAGAAGCGATAGCGGTCAGGACGCATTGATACGGAAGTGATCCAGGGGCTACTGATTGTGTCCACGAGTTGGCAACATGCATCGTCCAGATCCTCTTCTGAGGTTGCGTGGTCAAAACGAGAAGCCACATTAGGCAAATTGGCTTTGTAATATGTCTGAGCGTCTTCGATTCTGTCCACGCATTTGAGTTGCGCCCTCGAAATCTTCGGTTTTCGTGGTGAGAATTGAGTTGTCATCCAGTCAATGTCGGGAACAACCATGTTGTGATCCGAGACTGCATCCCACGATCCACTGGTTGTTGCCACATTTCGAACAGACACTCGCTTCGAGATGAAGAAATCCACTGCACTCGAACCATTTGGGGTGCGAAACGTTGGCGTCAACTCGGATGGAGCCCTCAGCAAGAGATCCCATTTGCGGATCCACGCTCGGAGGCGGCGACCATGCCTGTTGGTTCGTTGATCCCAGTCGTCATGGCGGGCATTCCAATCCCCAGCCAGTAACGTCGGACCCCGGATCAAAGACTTCAATCGCTCCAGGAATCCCTTTATGTCCTCATCTGAAGCGCTCGGACTAAGATATACTCCTATCACATTGAGATCTGGGCGAACTCTCAGTGCCAGGATTTGGTATGCTGCGGTGCCGTACTTGCCCACGACCTTCGTACAGAAGCGCTGATGATGGAAAATCGTGATCCCACCTCTCGACGCACGACTCCTATACTCCGCTTCCAGCGCCACACTCACATGTGGCAATGCCAACGACACCTCATCGGAGGGACGTTGCCATGTTTCCACAACGCACAGAAAGTCTAAACCTAGTACTTTCCATGCACGGTGGACTTCGGCCTCGCTATGTGCGAGACCTCTCACGTTGAAAGTACCAACCCGGATCACAACGCCTCACCATTCTGGTGACCGTTATGTGGAATTGGACCGGTTTGCGTCGTAGTCGACGGCACATTAATGCTCACAGAGAACACATTTCGTACCAATCTGTTCGGACGACGCATTTCGTGGTCATAAGTGGGAGCACCATCGTGGTCCCAATCCGATGACAGACTCTCATTTGGAGTCTGAAGCGGTTCCAATGGGCTCGTTTGGGCCGCTTCCATAGTGATATCTTTCGGATCGGCGGTCACTGCTCCTGTACTTGCAGTGATTGCAGTGGTGTGGTGTGCCAATTCTGGGAGTTGTGGCACGTTATTTTCCGTGTTATGAGCATCATTGTTTGCCCCAGACACCGAAACGACACTTTGTCGAGTGTCGGTGGACAACTCCGACGACTGCGATTGTTGTTCAGTTTCGATGATGTGGGATATCTGCTCAGTGTTCTGCTCGTCTTCTGGTGCATTGGGCTCTTCAGAGTCAGTTGAAATGCTCATAGGCTGTGGACATTCTGTTGCTCCTGCTTCCTCTGAAACAAAGTGGACATTCGTCCGAGGCCCAGTATTGCCGTCTATCGTCCGATTAGTGCGCTGAACCATCGCTGGAACCCTTCTTTCAACGATGGATGCGGTTGACTCTTCGGCGAAACGTACATGAGTTCTCATTTTCGTATGGGCATCGATCGCCGCTACTGTTGTTTGGGAGTCCTCTGCGAACCTAATATGTGTACGCAATGGTGCAAGGCGGTCGATCGGATGGGCAGCTCTGGTATGAGTCCCCTTAGGTACCATCGGACTTGCCTTGGAAGAATCACGGTCGACTTTCCCAGGCTGTTTTGCAGTCGGGTTCACACTTTGGTTCGGTGTACTTGGCTGCTTATTGTGCATCAACTCCTGTGTTACCTTCACTTGGGACGTATACCAATGCTTGGCCCACGCTGACGTTGTGCGAGTTGCTGCAGTCTGCAAGCGATATAGCGCCTGCTCCAGGTTTTTCTGTCGTCGTTCGGCCTTACTCATCATCTTTCGCGATGACATGGCATTCGAGGTGGCGGCGAAGTTAGGCATGTGCGTGTACCCGGCTGCACGCATTCCTGCAACCAGTTTGTGAGCAACGTCAGTCGCAGTCACGATTTCCAATATCGAACGTCCTATGAAGGACAGAGCGATAACGCAACGGCTCGGAAGTCCACTGCGAAGGTGTCTCATGAGAGGGCGGTAGGGGCCGCGCGGTATGCCACGGAAGTACTGCGCTTCCATTTTCGGGGGCCGAGATTGCGATATCGGCAGTGGTGCATATCCTCCAGACTTGAGGTTGTGAGCCATTTTAGCCATTCGAGTAAGAAACTGAGGTGGTAACTTGTTCAATGACCGAGGCTGGCCCTCTCTAGCAATCTGCGCCCAAATCTTTACACCAGTATTTGTCCCAGTCCTTGCTTCAGGGACAGTGTTTATCTGCGGTTGTGCTCGTCCAGTGTTGGGCGGAGCCGTGTTAGGTGGCTGTCTGTTAACGGCCGTCTCGACAGATCGTGCTTCAATTTCTAGAGCACGTTGGTTTTGTCTCTGTTGTGGTACCGTGGCATGGTTGCGAGAGGACTGGAGCTGCTGGGTGAGCCGAGCAACTTGATCCTCTAGTGTCTGGCATCTCCTCAAGATCGACTCCCATTGCTGTTTTGGTATCTGTACGACGGCAACAGGTGCGCTAGAGGGTGTGCTGGTGTGGCTGATGGGGTGCTCGGCAACCGGTGAGGGCGTAGGAGCGGATGCGACTGACGCCTGGGAGCTGTTCCTTGGGCTGCTCGGCGCCAGAAATGGTCGAATTATTTCATGGAATCGCGAACCGCCAAAGGAGCGATGGCAGCCTTTGACGGAGCAGCGCACAGTGGGTCCAAACTTAGAGTTACCATTTAGAGTGAATGAATTCTTAGAATGGCAGTTTGGGCACTTGATGAGCGTTCGACACGCTCCAAAGGTGGCCCTCGCCTCGTCCGGGGTGCACACAGGCTGAGGGCCTTTGCGGTCTGGGGTCGGCGAAACTTTCTTCCGAACGGTCTTTGAAAGACCTGGTCTCCAAGATTCGGATTCAGGTTCGCTATTACCATCAAGTGGGAAGCGAATGCCTTCCATGGTCTCCCCGGCGTCAGCCAAAGGGCTGAAACGGTTCTCAATGTTAGAGGACGTGGTTTGGTGAGAAGTCATTTTTCAATTTTTTTTGAAAATTTTTCTAAAAATTTTTTGTCTTTTTCTTTGGTTTTGATGGCTCTTATGGCTTCTTGATGCACTTTTCACGTGTTCTGCGACTTTTTTGTGTTTTCAATTTTTTCAATTTTTTTGCGCTTTTTTTGGACTTTCTCTCACGAAACCTGCTAAACTCTATTTAAACTACTTTTTACTCGTTTTGCACTTGTCCAGGTGCAATCCAAGGTACTCCGGATAGCTCAGCGTCGATATAGTTACTTTCCAACTTTGATCCAATTTGGTCTCAAATGATTGGATTTATGTGCCCACCGCCGGCGGCTTTGACACGTTGCAAGATACTTGTAACTTTTGGACGTTTTGCGAAATCGTCGTTTTTGGGGTCGTTTGAGGAGGGTGCCCCAGAAGGGTCAAAAACGGCGATTTGCCGATGAGCTCCGGAGGCTTGTAACTTCTGATCCAGTTACTTGCCGGAAGCGATCTGTAGCTCGTTTGAAAAATAAAACGCTTCTCTACAGATTCGGGGCGCCTCCGACGAAAATTTGACAGCGTCCACCCGGATCGGCGTTGAAATTTTTCAGATGCCTGAAATGAGGTTTTCTGGGGGGTAACCCCACAGCAGTCAACTCTGGACCACTGCCTTCGTGTCAATGGAGCGGGTACTACACCCAGAGGGTTTCACAAACCTGAGGCTGGGCGGTGGCAGCCGGGCCGCCTGTGAAAGTCGTAACACAGGGCTTTGGACGCTCCGACACAAGTGCTCCCACTTGGCCGTCACTGCGTAGCGAACGCGGCCACTCCGGTGCAGTCTTGAGTGCCTCTGTGGACACACAGGTTTCCGCCCCGAAGCTCCGCTTCGACTTGTACCGCTCTGGCTTCCCCCAATGGGTGCTGGCGTTCGCCAAGTTTCCCCGAGTACTCCTTCGGCTCTCCGGTTGCAATCCATGGTAAACGCGGCGAAGACTACGCACTCTGGAGGCACCGCCTCCGTGCAGCATGTCGCATTAAAGGTGTCTGGAATGTCATCAATACTGATGGGGAACAATCCATATCAACCAAAACTACTGGTTCGGATGTTGCGAGATCACCAGCAAACTCCGCGCGCAATGTCTCAAAACGTGAAAAGGCTTGTGGAATAATAATTTGTGCTCTTGGAGACGCTCCTTTGCGTGTCGTGATGGACGTCGATGACGACCCCGCCCGTATGCTCAAGTTGCTAGATGGTCGTTATGCATCCAATCGCACGGTTTCTCGCATTGCTGTCCAAACCCAACTCTTTCGAATGTCGTACGGCGGACAGAACATGTCTGCGTACGTTGATCATTTCACTGCACTGTTCTCACAATTGGATCGGATGGGCAAGGAAGCTGCCATTCCAGAATCTCACAAGGCACCCATGCTGCTGGCTTCGATTGACCATCAAAGCTCGTTGGAATCAACTGCTGCTGCATTGCGCACTAAGGCAATCTCCGATCTCACCTGCGACTATGTTGCCACCACACTCATAGATGAGTATAATGCTCGACAGAGAAACTCTTGCCGCACCCGTAATCGCAAGAAAGGGAAAGGAAGGGGCTCTGGTACGTCTTCTGGGAACACATTTAGTAAGCATCAGAAGGACGGGAACGATTCCGATGATGCTCCCACTGGGCGTGCGCTTGCTGCCGGTAGCAGTAATAGCCATCACTGCGACTTCTGTGATCGTGATGGACACACCAAGGATCGTTGTTATGTGAACCCAGACAATCCGGACAACCATCTACCAAAGGGTATCCTGGACAAGATGGCCTTCAAGGAAAGGGATAAGTCAAGTGCGTCAAAGTCGACTCCAAAGTCCTTCGGAAGGTCATCCAAGATAGAGATAGCAGGCATGTCCATGGAAAAGGCGACAGTCCTACCACCCGAGAAACGAGACATGGATACCTACGCTGACAGTGGCGCCACCTCCCACTACTTTCACTCTGCTTCTGCTTTCGTTCCCAGTTCTTTGCATGATGTGGAGGAGCGCGTTATACAACTTGCGGACAAGAATACTGTGTCAGCAACTCAGCGTGGTGATGTAATCTTATAATTCGAGAACGTGAATCTACGATTGACTGATGCACTTCTCGTTCCGGACATAGAGTACAACTTAGTCTCTGTTGGATGCTTAGCCGACAAGGACATTGAATCCCGTTTTCGTGCGAGTGAGGTGCGTCTCATTCATGATAATGGACTCTTGATAGGGTGTGGAGCCCGAGATGAACGTTCCAAGCTGTACACTTTACCGGAACCACTCACCCATTTCAACTACAACCCTGCACTATCTTCGCGTGAGGGCGATTTGGAATGTGTGTTAAGTTCTTCCACTACTGCGCTGACACAACTTTGGCACCGTCGCTTTTCGCATATCAACCCTAGGGACTTGCAGGTTGTGCACAAGCATGCGGATGGGGTATCAACACTTGTGGAAATGGAGGAGGTGTGCAAACCATGCCGTTTTGGCTAGGCACACAAACTAACCTTCCCTGGCACGTTCGAACATCAGTCATCAGTCGGCGACAAAGTGCACTCCGACATAATTGGTCCGCTCACACTCTCGTTCCCAGACAGGTTCAAGTACGCATCTTGCTTTGTCGATGACCATTCACGGTATGCCATCATTGGGTTCATGAAACACCGAAGTGAAATCCATGATGTGTATAATTGGTGTTGCGCAGAAGCTGAAGCAACTTGGAGGAGCTTTGGTGCGAAAGGTACACTCGGACGATGCGAAAGAGTACATTGCGCTTCAGGAGATTCCAGAAAACGCATTAGAGGACACCTCCTCCTCACCTCCATATACTCCGGACCACAATGCTATCGCCGAGCGCATCAATCGTACCATGGAGGAAGCTGCTCGAGCTATGCTTATACAAGCTAATCTACGAGAATGCCTGTGGCCCTTTGCCTTGAAACACGTGTTGTATGTGCGAAACCGTGTACCCCACTCCAAAACGGGATGCACGCCGTACTCCATGATGACTGGCAACACGCCGTCGTTGAAGCACATACGTGTGTTTGGATGTACTGCATTCGTGTTGAAGATGAATGAAAGAACCAAGTCTGGGTCCCGTGCACTTGAGGGGAAGTACTTGCAGACTCTTGAACATGGGGTCCATGATGTGCTGGTGACGGGTGACGATAAACTACCGCGCATTATGCGCTCTCGTCATGTCACATTTGATGAAGATTCGTTCCCAGGTGCAGAGTACTTGGAGGAGTACATGGATGATGAAAGTGCATCTGACACTGACTACACCTCCGGTACTGAGTCTGACATCAATTCTTTAGACTCCTACTCTGATCAAGAACTCACTGACGAAGTCAATGTGGATGATATATGCAACAGTGACGGTGCACCCGAAGACGAATTTGATGTCACAGGCGATACAACTGCCCATCCACATCCAAGCAGTGGGAGCAGCAATACCAGCGACGATGGTGGAAAAAGTACGTGTAGTGACTCACGTAATGACAGTTATGACCACTCTGATAGAGACATTGAACAGGTGGCATCTGACGGTACAAATGTCTCTGATGAGCATCCAAGTTACCCGCAGCGCATCCGTCGCCCACCACGCCGGGGGTTCATGGCTGGCTCTGCATCCAAAACAGCAGTGCAGGTGACCACGAGTGATGAGCCTACACTAAATGAGGCGATGTCTGCAACGCCAACCGAGCAGAGCTTATGGAAGGCATGTTGGATGTTGACCTAGTGCTGTCACTGAAAGCAAAAGTGCAGGGGAGCATGGGCTGTTTTGGAGGGTGCTGCTGGAAAAGCGCATATGCGCGTGTGTGCAAACTCAACGGGAAACTGGCTTCTGATTGGCTACTGCAAATGTGCACATGCAACGTAGTGTGTACAAGTGTTATGGCACTACTGCGTTGTTCTGGGCTACACGTGTGTAGCTAGCACAGATGGGTATGCTGGACAGTATGCACAGTTATGTACGTGGACATGTTGAACAAATTGATGCAACTTGTTGCACTATGGTGATGAGTCAGGTACAGTCATGAGGATGACACGAACACTGTGGTATCATGTTGTGGAACTTATGGCATTGACTGAATTTGTGGTTACGTGGTACTTGGTGAGCTGGAGCATACACATATTGGTGTGGTGTACGGATTACAGTGTATTGGCACAATGTGAATTTGTGCATGGTCATCGTTATGTGTAGGCACGTATCTTGTTGAGTAGGGACGTAACTTGTTGTGCACTGTTGTGCACTGCTGTTCCTTGTTGGTTGTAAGCTGTCATGAATTGTGGCAGTGTTACCATGTTAGTTTAGATGATGATTGGTAGTATTGAGTGTCCGCGCTTGGTGGCTTTGGTTTTACTCCGAGTGGAAGTGAGCGGTAGTGCGACGACGTAGTGCTATATAAGTTGTAACAGAAGCACCTCCAAGTAAATCCGAGCCAGAGCTGGCGAACTTCCTTTGCATATCCCCACCTTCCCTTCGCATCAACCTTCCCTTCCCAGCTATAACCTTCATCAGGTTCTAGGCCCAGCCCCGCTGACCTCTGCCGTTATCGTTCGTCTCTCGCCGCTCTCCCACACCGCCGTTCACCCGTTTCGCTGTTTCTCTATCACCGTCTTCTCGTTGCGTCGGGTGTGTTAACCGTGTTGTTGGTTGGTGTTGGTATTCTTTTTACGGTTTGCGTTCCTCCTTGAGGGCGTTGTGTTGGTAGTGGTTCGACGTTGACTCTCTATCGTGATTGTGTTTGGGTGCTCGTTGTTGCCCTCGTTGTCGACCGCTATCCGCTTGGGTTGGTCTCCCTCTATTGTTCTTGTTGTTGGGATCCCCGCGTCGTGTTTGCGGGTTCTGATCCGAGAGGTTGAGACCATTTTTTTATCGAAGTCTGGGCACTAGCTTTGTGCCCAGCAGTTGGTGTTGAATTCCGTGCGCTACGTGTATGCTCGGCATTTTGTGGTCATAACTGCATTACCTGTGCGACGAACGGTTGATCCGAGTAATCGGGGACGGGAGCCAGGCGGCTTGAACCAAGGCGGACGTGCTGACTAGCGGGCTCCACCGGTCCTTTTGGGCGGATAACAGTGTTGTACCGCGAGCGCTAAAGCTAACGGGGTGCCGTGGCGTATTGCACTTTGATTGTGGTGTTTGACTTTTGTTTGTGGAACCTGACTGTGTGTTAGGTGCTTGGACGGCGGTGAAGGCATCCATAAGGAGCTTTTGATCCGTGCAATTGACTCATTGGCTTGTCCAGTGGGCTTTTAGTACGGGGAGGCAACGTATCGAAGGCTGACCTCCCATTGGGATCAGGCCGCTTGTGATCTTCATTGATTGCTCGCTAGAAGCGTACCTTGGGTGTCAAAGTAGCTGCTGTTTCAAGGTCGCGCAAGTTCTTGCAAGAGATCAGAGAGGGTTTTACTTGGTGAAGGCATATCTTTGGCCATTAACCATCCTCTGGACATCTCGTAGAGAACAAAGCGGCTTCTCCTTGAACGCGGGAGAGGGTTGACTGCTGAAGTCGTTTCCAACCCGGAAGGTCTCCGGGGGTCAGGGGTCCGACTCCCTAGGGTACCGGGAATAGTATTTCCTGCCAGTGGGCCCTACTATTGACGTTTCATTTGTTTCTATTGTTGTTGTTGTTATTGTTGTTGTAATTTGTTTGCTGTTGTGGTTTGCTGTTGTTCTGTTGTGTCTGCCATTTCTTTTATCTGGGATCGCTTTTAATCTCACTTTGCGGCATGGACTCGTTCACTGGGATCAAGATTGAGAAGTTGGGTGAGGATAACTTCCATATCTGGAAGGAGAAAGTTTAGCTTGTGCTTGCGCTCAAGGATCTCAAGAATCACCTCACCAGCTCTCCACCCACCGATCCAGAAGAATTGTCCAAATGGGAAACTCGCGACTCAAAGGCCAGAGCTATCAATGGACTTACGCTCAGTGACGAACATTTGGATCATGTGCGCGATGTGGAGGCTGCTGCCGATGTGTGGAAGGCCATATGCAATGTTTTCCAGAGGAAAACTCTTCCCAACCGAATGAATGCTAGACGTGCTTTTTACACCGCCAAGATGCGTGACGACCAGAAGATGTTGCAATTCATCAATCATGTTCGTCACTTGGCTTCTGATCTCAAGAGCATGGACGTCAAAGTTGAAGAAGAAGACATTGCAATGGCCATCTTATGTGGACTTCCGGACCGTTTCGAGCACCTTATTGTCGCTATCGACACCCCGATCGGAGATCGCGAACTCAGTTTGGAGTTCGTGAAGAGTCGTTTGCTGCAAGAAGAGCAGCTAATGAATGATCGTGCCAAGGAAAAGTCCGGAAGTGACGCAGCTTTGGTCGGGCGTCAGAGGTCATTGAAGTCAATTATATGTTACTATTGTGGCAAGAAGGGTCATATCCAGAAGAACTGTTACAAGAGACAACGTGATGGGGCTAACAAGAATCAGGTCGATGCTGCTCACCCCAGTGTGAATACCGGGCTCAGCTGTGAGCTTGGTGCAAGTGGCGACGATTCTGACTTTGTACGTCTCATTGCGACAGGTGCCGATAAGGCTACTAACAGTGACTGGATCATTGATTCTGGTGCGACTGCACACATGACGTATGATGACTCAATTTTCCAAACGTATGAGGGCAAGGTGTTCTCTGGCGTGAGTATCGGCAATGATTCCAAACTAGAGTCTGTTGGTCGCGGTAGTGTGGAGCTCGATCTGACTGTGGAAGGCGCCAAACGTAAGTGCAAACTGAAACAGGTGGTGCACGTGCCATCCTTACGGTACCACCTGCTTTCAGTGTCAGCGATCTGTGATCTGGGCTGCAAGGTAGTGTTTGAAAGAGAGAAGGTATGTGTTTACAAACGGTCGAAAGTGGTTGCCTCCGGGTGCCGTTTCAAAGGCCTGTTTTACCTTCCCACTGCAGCAGAACAGCGTACATACCGATACGCACGCAGGTAGGGTAGAAAGGGAAGCAAGTAGAGATGGATATTGAAGAAAGAGAAAGTAAAACAAGTGAAGGTTGACGGCCTTGGGTCGACCCGTTTACTCGAGAGTCGTCGATTGCAACCTACAAATACCCTAGTGCGCGCTTCACCGTCGTTGCAGCAAGCGACGACGGCGGTCGTTACAAGTTGCACGTGTGTGCAGTTGTACACGGAAAGCGCGCGCAAACTAGAGTACAACAATTTCAAATAACTAAATCAATCAACACTACAAATCCATTGCCAGTCCTTTGATTCAGAACCAGATCTAAAAAATCATCATTTTGCATGGCGGCACTACAACCGCCTTGCGCAGCCCAGAATCGCATATTGCATGCAAACCGCCCATTCCAGCCTAGAAACGCACATCCTCGCTATCTGCATAGTCAGTCTACTACTCTAAGCCTCGTCCAATCACAGAGCTCCACTTGGCCCATACCACCATAACTCTCCATACAATCCATGGCACTTGTAGACACCACGTTGCACAAGGACATTTGCAGTAGCCAATCATATTGCCGTTTCACGTTGGGGTTGAGCAGAGGCGCATATGCGCTTTTGCGAAGAGGGTGCCCAAAAGTGTCCATCGTCCCCTGCAACTTTGCTTCCAAGTAGTACGAGACCAACCTGAGGGACTGACAGGCACTCGACCATGTCCCAACATCAACACTCCTCCTCGAGTCCCTGTGCAAGTCCAATTCGTTTCATAATTGCAAATATTCTTGCAGGGCTCAGCGGTTTGGTTAAGATATCAGCATCGTTTAGCTCACTAGGAACATAGTCCACTGCAATGACATTGTCCTTCACCATATGTCTGATGAAATGAAGCTTCACGTCAATATGTTTGGCACGTCCAGAAGGGCATCGCTCACCAGCAGCCCAATCAATGGCACATTGATTGTCCGAGCGAATGGGGACCTTCTCGTTCACATCAAACCCGCTCTTCCGAAGCACTCGCGATATCCAGATAACCTCTTGAGCAGCCATGGTCAACGCGTAGTACTCCGCTTCTCCAGTGGAGAGCGCAATCGATGCTTGCTTTCCTGCACCGAAGAAGCAAGTGGCCAATCCCAGTTTGATCACATATCCGGACATTGACTTACGATCAGTAGTGTCACCAGCATAGTCTGAGTCCACAAAGCCATTCAAGTTCAGAGATCCAGCTCGGTAGAGCAACCCATGGCCACACGTCCCACGCAGGTACCGTAGTACTCGCTTTGCAGCTCTGTGACAGTATGCTGTGGGAGCGTTCTGGAATCGTGCAAGGATAAGGACTGGAGCAAGAATATCAAGTCTCGTGCGCAATGCCAAGTACAACAAGGACCCAATCATCTGCTGATATAGTTGCACATCCTTGGCAGTCTTGTCCTCCTCCGCTGCTAGTGATGAGAAAAACGACTCTACCATTGGACTGGGAGCTGGCTTGGCCTTGTGCAGTCCAAATCGGCGGAGCACTCCCTCGATGTAAAGGGGCTGTCCAAGCTTGAGGCCCGTAAGTTGACCCTCAGAATCCGCCGCCCAAGTCAACTCAACGCCAAGGTAGAAGCTGACTCGATCTTGAACTCGAAGTTCGTACAATCCTTTGAGCTCCTCCAAGAGTGACGAACGTTGCGCAGCAGTTGGTGCGAAAACCAGGAGGTCATCAACGTAAACAAGGATGTACACGTACGCGTTGTGCCCAATGCGGCGCCTAAACACACACGGAGCACTAGGGAGTTCTTCAAATCCTAAGTCCTTGAGATCTTGACTGAACTTTGTATGCCAAGCCAGGTGAGCCTGCTTAAGTCCGTACATGGCTTTCACCAACTTTTAACAGCATGGCTTCAGCCAAGGCACACCACATGGAGACGTGACCCAAACATCCTCCTTCAGCTCCCCATTCAAGAAGGCGGTCTTCACGTCCACTTGAGCAACAAACATCTGGAGGCACAGGGTGAGGTACAGGAACATACGAACCAGGTTGAAAGACACAACTGGTGCATAAGTCTCCATGTAGTCCTGACCAAAGGTCTGGTGATTTGCACCAGCAACAACACGAGCCTTGAAGCGCTCAACCGACCCATCTGCATTCCGCTTCACTTTCAGGACGATATGGGTTGGCAGAGGTTGCGATGCGGGAGAATGATCGGGTACCCATGTACCCTTGCTCTCAAGAGAGGCCAGTTCTTCTTCGATCGCAGTCTCCCATAAGCTTTTCTCCAATGGAGACGCAGACATGGCTTCCTTCAAAGTCGGTTCATCACTTGTAGTCACTTCAACTGTTTGCGATGTGGCAGCGCCAGCCATGTTCCACCACCGTGTAGATGCGCGGCGTGTTCGTCGCGGGTACCGAGACTCAGGTTGTGAGCCAGTTGGCTCATTAGGCTCCTCCGTGGTGGATTCATCCTGGTTGTCATCCTCACCTTCACTACCGGTGAGTTCATTATTATCGACATCATCAGCTTCACCCGTTCTGTCAGTGTGCAATTCAGGTGCATGACTTTCCTGCAGTTCGGAACCAACATCATCGTTGACCACTTCGTCAATGCAAATCTCACCGGAGTGCTCGCTGTCACTCTTGCATTCCGAGTTGCAACTGAAGTCTTCATCAGAAGCGATCTCATCATCCATGTAGCCCGTCAGATAGGACGCACCAGGGAAGGATGACTCATCAAACGTCACATGTCGAGACTTGATAATACGTGGTATCTCATCTTCATCTGTTACTAGATCGTAGACACCATGCTCAAGAGTCTGCAAGTACACCCCTTCAAGTGCACGAGACTCGAACTTGGTGTCCGGGTTCATCTTTAGTACGTACGCCGCACACCCAAACACTCGAACATTCTTCAAAGAAGGTGTGGAATCAGTTACAACAAAGTACGGAGTGGATCCAGTGGTAGAGTGGGGAACTCTGTTGCGCACATATATAACGTGCTTCAACGCATACGGCCATAAACATTCTGGCAGATTGGCCTGTAGCAACAACGCTCGAGCAGCTTCCTCCATTGTGCGATTAATGCGCTCTGCTATTGCATTGTGCTCAGGGGTGTACGGAGGTGAGAACGAGGTTCCTTGGAGACCGTTTGCAGAGTTCTCCTGCAGAGCAATGTACTCTTCCGCATTATCTGAGTGCACTTTGGCAATTTGACCTCCTCCAAGCTGCTGGAGCTTCTGTGCTACAGCCGCATAAACTTCTGCAAGTTCACTTCGGTGTACCATAAACCCTATTAATTCATACCTAGAGTGTTCATCAATGAATGCTGACGCGTATTGGAAGTGATCTGGAAATGACGGGAGTAAGGGCCCTAGGATATCAGAGTGCACAATGTCTCCGACACCAGTGGCACGATCAAACTTGCCTAAGAACGGAAGTTTCTCGGCCTTTCCAAGTCGACATGGGCGACAGACCTCCTCCATTTGAGCCAGCTTCGGCACTCCATTGGCATACTTGTGCACCACCTGCAGGTCCCTTGGGTTGATATGCGCAAGTCGTCGATGCCATAGTTGAGCCAAGTCATTATCGCGGGCAGAAAGGGCATGCTTAGAGTTAACTTTCGTGAGTGGATCAGGCAGAGTGTACAAACCTGACCGTTTATCTCTTTGACCGCATCCGATAACAAATCCATCCACATGCGTGAGACGAACATCACGCGCGCGGAAGAAAGACTCGATGCCCTTGTCAGCCATGCGTCCCACAGACACCAAGTTATATTCGAGATCAGGAACCAAGAGTGCGTCTGTGAGACGCAAGTTCGCATTCTCGAACGGTAGTATGACATCACCTCGTTGTGTAGCAGTCACAGTAGACTTATCAGCCAGCAATATGGTTCGTTCGTTAACTTCATGCAACGAACTGGGGACAAACACAGACTTGGAGAAAAAGAAGTGCGATGTTGCACCACTGTCTGCATATGTGTCCATAACCCTCTCTGCTGGTGGGAGTACGGTAGACTTCTCCACGGACATCCCTGCGATTTCAATCTTTGAGGACTTGCCGGACGACCTTGTCGATGGCTTGGAATTTCCGGGTTTATCCTTAGACCTCACCTTCAACTTGTCAAGAATGCTCTTGGGCAAGTGATTGTCAGGGTTGTCAGGGTTCATGTGACATCGATCAACAGTGTGTCCATCACGATCACAGGAGGTACAATGGTAAACATTGCTGGTAGCGGCAGCATGCGCACGCCCCGAAGACTCGTTGTGGGTGTGACCATCTGAGTTGTCACCGTCCTTGTGGTCCAGACTGACAGGACCGGAAGAGGATTTGAAGCTTCCAGAGCCTTTGGTCTTGCCTTTCTTGCGAGTGCGAGTGCGACCAGAACTTCCCGAAACCATCTGTCGTGCATTATACTCGTCAATTAGAGTTGTTGCAACATAGTCCCAAGTAAGATCAGATATGTCCTTGGTGCGAAGTGCGGCTGCCGTGGACTCCAATGAGCAGCTGGGGTCAATAGAGGCAAGTAGCATCGGGGCCTTGTGAGATTCCGGAATAGCAGCGTCCTTGCCCATGCGATCCAACTGCGAGAACAGGGCAGTGAACTGGTCCACATATTCTGACATGTTCTGACCACTGTACGACATACGGAATAGTTGCGTTTGTACGGCGATCCGAGAGACTGTGCGATTGGAGGCGTAGCGTGCATCGAGCAGTTCAAGCATGCGTCCCGGATCATCATCAACATCCATTACAACTCGTAGAGGAGAATCACCAAGTGCACAAATAATGATAGCACATGCTTTCTCCCGTTTCGCCATGATACGAGAGCTGCTTTGAGAGCTACTTGGAGCCGTATCTTGGGTAGTAGCAGCTGTTGAGGATTGCTCTGAACTCGATACCACAACGTTCCAGACACCTTTGATTCGGCATGCGGCACGAAGGCGATGGCGCCAAAGGGTATAATCTTCCCCACGCTTACCATGAAAGCGTGGGATCTTGACACCAGAGTTGGTTTCAGACTCAACTTCCGAGTCCGACATGTTTCAAAACAGAGTTACCAAATAACGTTACGCACGCAGGTAGGGTAGAAAGGGAAGTAAGTAGAGATGGATATTGAAGAAAGAGAAAGTAAAACAAGTGAAGGTTGACGGCCTTGAGTCGACCCGTTTACTCGAGGGTCGTCGATTGCAACCTACAAATACCCTAGTGCGCGCTTCACCGTCGTCGCAGCAAGCGACGACGGCGGTCGTTACAAGTTGCACGTGTGTGCAGTTGTACACGGAAAGCGCGCGCAAACTAGAGTACAACAATTTCAAATAACTAAATCAATCAACACTACAAATCCATTGCCAGTCCTTTGATTCAGAACCAAATCTAAAAAATCATCAATTTGCATGGCGGCACTACAACCGCCTTGCGCAGCCCAGAATCGCATATTGCATGCAAAACCGCCCATTCCAGCCTAGAAACGCACATCCTCGCTATCTGCATAGTCAGTCTACTACTCTAAGCCTCGTCCAATCACAGAGCTCCACTTGGCCCATACCAACATAACTCTCCATACAATCCATGGCACTTGTAGACACCACGTTGCACAAGGACATTTGCAGTAGCCAATCATATTGCCGTTTCACGTTGGGGTTGAGCAGAGGCGCATATGCGCTTTTGCGAAGAGGGTGCCCAAAAGTGCCCATCGTCCCCTGCAACTTTGCTTCCAAGTAGTTCGAGACCAACCTGAGGGACTGACAGGCACTCGACCATGTCCCAACATTAACACTCCTCCTCGAGTCCCTGTGCAAGTCCAATTCGTTTCATAATTGCAAATATTCTTGCAGGGCTCAGCGGTTTGGTTAAGATATCAGCATCGTTTAGCTCACTAGGAACATAGTCCACTGCAATGACATTGTCCTTCACCATATGTCTGATGAAATGAAGCTTCACGTCAATATGTTTGGCACGTCCAGAAGGGCATCGCTCACCAGCAGCCCAATCAATGGCACATTGATTGTCCGAGCGAATGGGGACCTTCTCGTTCACATCAAACCCGCTCTCCCGAAGCACTCGCGATATCCAGATAACCCCTCTTGAGCAGCCATGGTCAATGCGTAGTACTCCGCTTCTCCAGTGGAGAGCGCAATCGATGCTTGCTTTCCTGCACCGAAGAAGCAAGTGGCCAATCCCAGTTTGATCACATATCCGGACATTGACTTACGATCAGTAGTGTCACCAGCATAGTCTGAGTCCACAAAGCCATTCAAGTTCAGAGATCCAGCTCGGTAGAGCAACCCATGGCCACACGTCCCACGCAGGTACCGTAGTACTCGCTTTGCAGCTCTGTGACAGTATGCTGTGGGAGCGTTCTGGAATCGTGCAAGGATAAGGACTGGAGCAAGAATATCAAGTCTCGTGCGCAATGCCAAGTACAACAAGGACCCAATCATCTGCTGATATAGTTGCACATCCTTGGCAGTCTTGTCCTCCTCCGCTGCTAGTGATGAGAAAAACGACTCTACCATTGGACTGGGAGCTGGCTTGGCCTTGTGCAGTCCAAATCGGCGGAGCACTCCCTCGATGTAAAGGGGTGTCCAAGCTTGAGGCCCGTAAGTTGACCCTCAGAATCCGCCGCCCAAGTCAACTCAACGCCAAGGTAGAAGCTGACTCGATCTTGAACTCGAAGTTCGTACAATCCTTTGAGCTCCTCCAAGAGTGACGAACGTTGCGCAGCAGTTGGTGCGAAAACCAGGAGGTCATCAACGTAAACAAGGATGTACACGTACGCGTTGTGCCCAATGCGGCGCCTAAACACACACGGAGCACTAGGGAGTTCTTCAAATCCTAAGTCCTTGAGATCTTGACTGAACTTTGTATGCCAAGCCAGGTGAGCCTGCTTAAGTCCGTACATGGCTTTCACCAACTTTTAACAGCATGGCTTCAGCCAAGGCACACCACATGGAGACGTGACCCAAACATCCTCCTTCAGCTCCCCATTCAAGAAGGCGGTCTTCACGTCCACTTGAGCAACAAACATCTGGAGGCACAGGGTGAGGTACAGGAACATACGAACCAGGTTGAAAGACACAACTGGTGCATAAGTCTCCATGTAGTCCTGACCAAAGGTCTGGTGATTTGCACCAGCAACAACACGAGCCTTGAAGCGCTCAACCGACCCATCTGCATTCCGCTTCACTTTCAGGACGATATGGGTTGGCAGAGGTTGCGATGCGGGAGAATGATCGGGTACCCATGTACCCTTGCTCTCAAGAGAGGCCAGTTCTTCTTCGATCGCAGTCTCCCATAAGCTTTTCTCCAATGGAGACGCAGACATGGCTTCCTTCAAAGTCGGTTCATCACTTGTAGTCACTTCAACTGTTTGCGATGTGGCAGCGCCAGCCATGTTCCACCACCGTGTAGATGCGCGGCGTGTTCGTCGCGGGTACCGAGACTCAGGTTGTGAGCCAGTTGGCTCATTAGGCTCCTCCGTGGTGGATTCATCCTGGTTGTCATCCTCACCTTCACTACCGGTGAGTTCATTATTATCGACATCATCAGCTTCACCCGTTCTGTCAGTGTGCAATTCAGGTGCATGACTTTCCTGCAGTTCAGAACCAACATCATCGTTGACCACTTCGTCAATGCAAATCTCACCGGAGTGTTCGCTGTCACTCTTGCATTCCGAGTTGCAACTGAAGTCTTCATCAGAAGCGATCTCATCATCCATGTAGCCCGTCAGATAGGACGCACCAGGGAAGGATGACTCATCAAACGTCACATGTCGAGACTTGATAATACGTGGTATCTCATCTTCATCTGTTACTAGAACATCGTAGACACCATGCTCAAGAGTCTGCAAGTACACCCCTTCAAGTGCACGAGACTCGAACTTGGTGTCCGGGTTCATCTTTAGTACGTACGCCGCACACCCAAACACTCGAACATTCTTCAAAGAAGGTGTGGAATCAGTTACAACAAAGTACGGAGTGGATCCAGTGGTAGAGTGGGGAACTCTGTTGCGCACATATATAACGTGCTTCAACGCATACGGCCATAAACATTCTGGCAGATTGGCCTGTAGCAACAACGCTCGAGCAGCTTCCTCCATTGTGCGATTAATGCGCTCTGCTATTGCATTGTGCTCAGGGGTGTACGGAGGTGAGGACGAGGTTCCTTGGAGACCGTTTGCAGAGTTCTCCTGCAGAGCAATGTACTCTTCCGCATTATCTGAGTGCACTTTGGCAATTTGACCTCCTCCAAGCTGCTGGAGCTTCTGTGCTACAGCCGCATAAACTTCTGCAAGTTCACTTCGGTGTACCATAAACCCTATTAATGCATACCTAGAGTGTTCATCAATGAATGCTGACGCGTATTGGAAGTGATCTGGAAATGACGGGAGTAAGGGCACTAGGATATCAAGTGCCACCAACTTTTTTTCTTCTGGTAGTTCGTGAGTGCAAGCGGGTCCAGGGACGCAGTCGTACGAGACTAGTATCCTGCCGCGCCCTCCTGCAAAGGACGGTGGACTGAGGCCCTGTTCAATCAGGAATCTCCAGGTTATTGCAACCGGAGAGCCGAAGGAGTACTCGGGGAAACTTGGCGAACGCCAGCACCCATTGGGGGAAGCCAGAGCGGTACAAGTCGAAGCGGAGCTTCGGGGCGGAAACCTGTGTGTCCACAGAGGCACTCAAGACTGCACCGGAGTGGCCGCGTTCGCTACGCAGTGACGGCCAAGTGGGAGCACTTGTGTCGGAGCGTCCAAAGCCCTGTGTTACGACTTTCACAGGCGGCCCGGCTGTCACCGCCCAGCCTCAGGTTTGTGAAACCCTCTGGGTGTAGTACCCGCTCCATTGACACGAAGGCAGTGGTCCAGAGTTGACTGCTGTGGGGTTACCCCCCAGAAAACCTCATTTCAGGCATCTGAAAAATTTCAACGCCGATCCGGGTGGACGCTGTCAAATTTTCGTCGGAGGCGCCCCGAATCTGTAGAGAAGCGTTTTATCTTTCAAACGAGCTACAGATCGCTTCCGGCAAGTAACTGGATCAGAAGTTACAAGCCTCCGGAGCTCATCGGCAAATCGCCGTTTTTGACCCTTCTGGGGCACCCTCCTCAAACGACCCCAAAAACGACGATTTCGCAAAACGTCCAAAAGTTACAAGTATCTTGCAACGTGTCAAAGCCGCCGGCGGTGGGCACATAAATCCAATCATTTGAGACCAAATTGGATCAAAGTTGGAAAGTAACTATATCGACGCTGAGCTATCCGGAGTACCTTGGATTGCACCTGGACAAGTGCAAAACGAGTAAAAAGTAGTTTAAATAGAGTTTAGCAGGTTTCGTGAGAGAAAGTCCAAAAAAAGCGCAAAAAAATTGAAAAAATTGAAAACACAAAAAAGTCGCAGAACACGTGAAAAGTGCATCAAGAAGCCAAAAGAGCCATCAAAACCAAAGAAAAAGACAAAAAATTTTTAGAAAAATTTTCAAAAAAAATTGAAAAATGACTTCTCACCAAACCACGTCCTCTAACATTGAGAACCGTTTCAGCCCTTTGGCTGACGCCGGGGAGACCATGGAAGGCATTCGCTTCCCACTTGATGGTAATAGCGAACCTGAATCCGAATCTTGGAGACCAGGTCTTTCAAAGACCGTTCGGAAGAAAGTTTCGCCGACCCCAGACCGCAAAGGCCCTCAGCCTGTGTGCACCCCGGACGAGGCGAGGGCCACCTTTGGAGCGTGTCGAACGCTCATCAAGTGCCCAAACTGCCATTCTAAGAATTCATTCACTCTAAATGGTAACTCTAAGTTTGGACCCACTGTGCGCTGCTCCGTCAAAGGCTGCCATCGCTCCTTTGGCGGTTCGCGATTCCATGAAATAATTCGACCATTTCTGGCGCCGAGCAGCCCAAGGAACAGCTCCCAGGCGTCAGTCGCATCCGCTCCTACGCCCTCACCGGTTGCCGAGCACCCCATCAGCCACACCAGCACACCCTCTAGCGCACCTGTTGCCGTCGTACAGATACCAAAACAGCAATGGGAGTCGATCTTGAGGAGATGCCAGACACTAGAGGATCAAGTTGCTCGGCTCACCCAGCAGCTCCAGTCCTCTCGCAACCATGCCACGGTACCACAACAGAGACAAAACCAACGTGCTCTAGAAATTGAAGCACGATCTGTCGAGACGGCCGTTAACAGACAGCCACCTAACACGGCTCCGCCCAACACTGGACGAGCACAACCGCAGATAAACACTGTCCCTGAAGCAAGGACTGGGACAAATACTGGTGTAAAGATTTGAGCGCAGATTGCTAGAGAGGGCCAGCCTCGGTCATTGAACAAGTTACCACCTCAGTTTCTTACTCGAATGGCTAAAATGGCTCACAACCTCAAGTCTGGAGGATATGCACCACTGCCGATATCGCAATCTCGGCCCCCGAAAATGGAAGCGCAGTACTTCCGTGGCATACCGCGCGGCCCCTACCGCCCTCTCATGAGACACCTTCGCAGTGGACTTCCGAGCCGTTGCGTTATCGCTCTGTCCTTCATAGGACGTTCGATATTGGAAATCGTGACTGCGACTGACGTTGCTCACAAACTGGTTGCAGGAATGCGTGCAGCCGGGTACACGCACATGCCTAACTTCGCCGCCACCTCGAATGCCATGTCATCGCGAAAGATGATGAGTAAGGCCGAACGACGACAGAAAAACCTGGAGCAGGCGCTATATCGCTTGCAGACTGCAGCAACTCGCACAACGTCAGCGTGGGCCAAGCATTGGTATACGTCCCAAGTGAAGGTAACACAGGAGTTGATGCACAATAAGCAGCCAAGTACACCGAACCAAAGTGTGAACCCGACTGCAAAACAGCCTGGGAAAGTCGACCGTGATTCTTCCAAGGCAAGTCCGATGGTACCTAAGGGGACTCATACCAGAGCTGCCCATCCGATCGACCGCCTTGCACCATTGCGTACACATATTAGGTTCGCAGAGGACTCCCAAACAACAGTAGCGGCGATCGATGCCCATACGAAAATGAGAACTCATGTACGTTTCGCCGAAGAGTCAACCGCATCCATCGTTGAAAGAAGGGTTCCAGCGATGGTTCAGCGTACTAATCGGACGATAGACGGCAATACTGGGCCTCGGACGAATGTCCACTTTGTTTCAGAGGAAGCAGGAGCAACAGAATGTCCACAGCCTATGAGCATTTCAACTGACTCTGAAGAGCCCAATGCACCAGAAGACGAGCAGAACACTGAGCAGATATCCCACATCATCGAAACTGAACAACAATCGCAGTCGTCGGAGTTGTCCACCGACACTCGACAAAGTGTCGTTTCGGTGTCTGGGGCAAACAATGATGCTCATAACATGGAAAATAACGTGCCACAACTCCCAGAATTGGCACACCACACCACTGCAATCACTGCAAGTACAGGAGCAGTGACCGCCGATCCGAAAGATATCACTATGGAAGCGGCCCAAACGAGCCCATTGGAACCGCTTCAGACTCCAAATGAGAGTATGTCATCGGATTGGGACCACGATGGTGCTCCCACTTATGACCACGAAATGCGTCGTCCGAACAGATTGGTACGAAATGTGTTCTCTGTGAGCATTAATGTGCCGTCGACTACGACGCAAACCGGTCCAATTCCACATAACGGTCACCAGAATGGTGAGGCGTTGTGATCCGGGTTGGTACTTTCAACGTGAGAGGTCTCGCACATAGCGAGGCCGAAGTCCACCGTGCATGGAAAGTACTAGGTTTAGACTTTCTGTGCGTTGTGGAAACATGGCAACGTCCCTCCGATGAGGTGTCGTTGGCATTGCCACATGTGAGTGTGGCGCTGGAAGCGGAGTATAGGAGTCGAGCAACGACAGGTGGGATCACAATTTTCCATCATCAGCGCTTCTGTACGAAGGTGGTGGGCAAGTACGGTACCGCGGCATACCAAATCCTGGCACTGAAAGTTCGCCCAGATCTCAATGTGATAGGGGTATATCTTAGTCCGAGCGCTTCAGATGAGGACATAAAGGGATTCCTGGAGCGATTGAAGTCTTTGATCCGGGGTCCGACGTTACTGGCTGGGGATTGGAATGCCCGCCATGACGACTGGGATCAACGAACCAACAGGCATGGTCGCCGCCTCCGAGCGTGGATCCGCAAATGGGACCTCTTGCTGAGGGCTCCATCCGAGTTGACGCCAACGTTTCGCACCACAAATGGTTCGAGTGTAGTGGATTTTTTCATCTCGAAGCGAGTGTCTGTTCGAAATGTGGCAACAACCAGTGGATCGTGGGATGCAGTCTCGGATTACAACATGGTTGTTGCCGACATTGACTGGATGACAACTCAATTCTCACCTCGAAAACCGAAGATTTCGAGGGCGCAACTCAAATGCGTGGACAGAATCGAAGACGCTCAGACATATTACAAAGCCAATTTGCCTAATGTGGCTTCTCGTTTTGACCACGCAACCTCAGAAGAGGATCTGGAGGATGCATGTTGCCAACTCGTGGACACAATCAGTAGCCCCTGGATCACTTCCGTATCAATGCGTCCTGACCGCTATCGCTTCTTCTGGGATTCTAGTCTTGACCAGTTGAGTCGTGTGCGATCTACATATTACAAACGGTGGAAACGAAGTAGCAACATTCAAATGTGGAATGTGTACAAGGTGATTGACCGATTCATTAAACGTCGTTGTCGAGCAAAGAAGAGACAACTGTTGGACGAATTTCTTGATACCGCCGAGGACGAAACAGCATCTCAAACAGTGAATCGAATCAACTCGGTGATGAAATTACGATCTCAGCATAGCGCACGGGCACTGGAACGTGGAAATCCATTAGACCCACAGGACTACGCTGAGTTTATTGCCGAGTACCAGCCACCCGAATGTGGGGTGAAAGCAGTCACATTTGATGTTCCGAACTCGTTCCGGATTGCATGGGAAAAATCGATCAAGGATGCAAAGAAGGGAAGATCGATTGGGCGCGATAACGTGGCATCGAAAATGCTACAGGTGAGTCCAACTTTGTGCGCTTCCACGCTTCTCAAGCTGTGGCGAGCGTGTGGCAAGTTGGCATATCTACCATCAACGTTGCGGCAGACACGTATATCGCCCATATACAAGAAAGGCGACATCTCGGTACCATCCAACTACCGACCGATCTCTATTCTGTCGCACTTGCGCAAAGCAATTTCGGCTGCATTAAACTCGATCGTGATGAACTATATCGAGTTTCATGAGTACCAGTATGGGTTCTCAAAGTACAATGGAACAGAACAGTCGATTGTGGAGGTGAGTAACATCATCACAAACGGCCACTCGCGTGTGGCAGTACTGGATCTAACGAAGGCGTACGACAAAGTTAACCGAAAACTATTGTCGCAAGTGTGCGCATCCAGGCTACAACCGAAGCATGCGGCAATGACTACTTTGCTGCTGCAACCAGTCAACGCTTTCATAAATGGAAATTGGAAAGATGAACAAGTACAAATGACTCTTGGAGTGCCTCAAGGTGACCCATTCAGCTGTACATTGTTCAACATGTATATTGATTCCATGCTATATCGAGTGCAGGAGGTGCCATATCATGTGTCGGATCGAGGTGCAAGTGCATTTGCCGACGATGTGATTCTGATGGCGAAGACTGATAGCGGGCTGCAACTACTGCTAGACATATGCAGTAGTTGGGGCAAAGAAATGCAAATGCCGTGGAACACTGCAAACGGCAAGTCGATAGTACTGCAACTGCCTGCAGACCAAAATCAGTCTGCAATATTCACACTTGCTGGTGATAAGCTGAGCGTGGTACGTAGTGCAGTATATCTGGGGGTGTCTCTAAACACCAATGGAGTAACAACCGACAAGCACATGGAACGCGTACAAAATGCTCAACGTCGATTGGGAAGCCTAGCCGGTGCTGGTCTGCACCGGAATGGATTTGATACGCGCAGCTGTGTGAGTTTGTACCGCGCATTCGTGAGGTCGATTTACGAATATGCGTTGCATCTTGTACCGCTCACGCCTCATTTGGAAATGGCGATAGTGAAGCTTGAAGCAACGTTCTTCAAACTGATTCTTGGAAAAATGGCATCTCGGTTTGGAACATATCGGGTGCCGATGATGCGTGCACTTTGTCGTTTAGAGTCTGCGGCTCTGCGACGAATTGTGCTCGCCTCCAAACGTCTACGGCATTATCAATCGTGTCGTGAGACGGCATTGAACCTTGAATTGGAACACAGATCGCGACAGTTGAAGGTGAACCGGGCATGTCGGCAGCTGTCGCTGTATAATGCACATCCTTCAATTTCAGCACTACGAGCTGAAATTGATAATGTGTGTACAAAAGGAATAGGAAGAATACGGGATGCGGAGTGGAAACTTGCCTCGGCAAGACGCGTTCGCAAAATCCCGTGTGCTGCGAATGGAAAATACCCACCCGTTCTTCGGTTGCGCAAAGTTTCGCACCGAATGATGGGTATCCGATGGTACTTCAATGAGTTCCCAGCGAACCCAATGGAGACACGTGATGTACTTGGGCACGAGTACTGGAAGTACGGAAGACTGAAGGTACTACTCGGAATCGAAGATTGGTCACCTGGAGAGAGACAGGAGGCGACCGAAATACTAGAGGTATTGGAAGAAGCACAGTTGTAAATCTGTGCTATAAGTAGTAAGAATGATTGCGTTGGTTCGTAATTGACCAAGTTAGTTTACACCTTGACAGAGTTACACTGCTGCTCTTCATGGGACATTGGGAACACTATAAATAAAAAGCAATTGATTGAAAAAAAAAAAAAAAAAAGGATATCAGAGTGCACAATGTCTCCGACACCAGTGGCACGATCAAACTTGCCTAAGAACGGAAGTTTCTCGGCCTTTCCAAGTCGACATGGGCGACAGACCTCCTCCATTTGAGCCAGCTTCGGCACTCCATTGGCATACTTGTGCACCACCTGCAGGTCCCTTGGGTTGATATGCGCAAGTCGTCGATGCCATAGTTGAGCCAAGTCATTATCGCGGGCAGAAAGGGCATGCTTAGAGTTAACTTTCGTGAGTGGATCAGGCAGAGTGTACAAACCTGACCGTTTATCTCTTTGACCGCATCCGATAACAAATCCATCCACATGCGTGAGACGAACATCACGCGCGCGGAAGAAAGACTCGATGCCCTTGTCAGCCATGCGTCCCACAGACACCAAGTTATATTCGAGATCAGGAACCAAGAGTGCGTCTGTGAGACGCAAGTTCGCATTCTCGAACGGTAGTATGACATCACCTCGTTGTGTAGCAGTCACAGTAGACTTATCAGCCAGCAATATGGTTCGTTCGTTAACTTCATGCAACGAACTGGGGACAAACACAGACTTGGAGAAAAAGAAGTGCGATGTTGCACCACTGTCTGCATATGTGTCCATAACCGTCTCTGCGGGTGGGAGTACGGTAGACTTCTCCACGGACATCCCTGCGATTTCAATCTTTGAGGACTTGCCGGACGACCTTGTCGATGGCTTGGAATTTCCGGGTTTATCCTTAGACCTCACCTTCAACTTGTCAAGAATGCTCTTGGGCAAGTGATTGTCAGGGTTGTCAGGGTTCATGTGACATCGATCAACAGTGTGTCCATCACGATCACAGGAGGTACAATGGTAAACATTGCTGGTAGCGGCAGCATGCGCACGCCCCGAAGACTCGTTGTGGGTGTGACCATCTGAGTTGTCACCGTCCTTGTGGTCCAGACTGACAGGACCGGAAGAGGATTTGAAGCTTCCAGAGCCTTTGGTCTTGCCTTTCTTGCGAGTGCGAGTGCGACCAGAACTTCCCGAAACCATCTGTCGTGCATTATACTCGTCAATTAGAGTTGTTGCAACATAGTCCCAAGTAAGATCAGATATGTCCTTGGTGCGAAGTGCGGCTGCCGTGGACTCCAATGAGCAGCTGGGGTCAATAGAGGCAAGTAGCATCGGGGCCTTGTGAGATTCCGGAATAGCAGCGTCCTTGCCCATGCGATCCAACTGCGAGAACAGGGCAGTGAACTGGTCCACATATTCTGACATGTTCTGACCACTGTACGACATACGGAATAGTTGCGTTTGTACGGCGATCCGAGAGACTGTGCGATTGGAGGCGTAGCGTGCATCGAGCAGTTCAAGCATGCGTCCCGGATCATCATCAACATCCATTACAACTCGTAGAGGAGAATCACGAAGTGCACAAATAATGATAGCACATGCTTTCTCCCGTTTCGCCATGATACGAGAGCTGCTTTGAGAGCTACTTGGAGCCGTATCTTGGGTAGTAGCAGCTGTTGAGGATTGCTCTGAACTCGATACCACAACGTTCCAGACACCTTTGATTCGGCATGCGGCACGAAGGCGATGGCGCCAAAGGGTATAATCTTCCCCACGCTTACCATGAAAGCGTGGGATCTTGACACCAGAGTTGGTTTCAGACTCAAATTCCGAGTCCGACATGTTTCAAAACAGAGTTACCAAATAATGTTACGCACGCAGGTAGGGTAGAAAGGGAAGTAAGTAGAGATGGATATTGAAGAAAGAGAAAGTAAAACAAGTGAAGGTTGACGGCCTTGGGTCGACCCGTTTACTCGAGGGTCGACGATCGCAACCTACAAATACCCTAGTGCCCGCTTCACCTTCATCGCAGCAAGCGACGACGGCGGTCGTTACAAGTTGCACGTGTGTGCAGTTGTACACGGAAAGCGCGCGCAAACTAGAGTACAACAATTTCAAATAACTAAAACAATCAACACTACAAATCCATTGCCAGTCCTTTGATTCAGAACCAAATCTAAAAAATCATCATTTTGCATGGCGGCACTACAACCGCCTTGCGCAGCCCAGAATCGCATATTGCATGCAAAACCGCCCATTCCAGCCTAGAAACGCACATCCTCGCTATCTGCATAGTTAGTCTACTACTCTAAGCCTCGTCCAATCACAGAGCTCCACTTGGCCCATGCCACCATAACTCTCCATACAATCCATGGCACTTGTAGACACCACGTTGCACAAGGACATTTGCAGTAGCCAATCATATTGTCGTTTCACGTTGGGGTTGAGCAGAGGCGCATATGCGCTTTTGCGAAGAGGGTGCCCAAAAGTGCCCATCGTCCCCTGCAACTTTGCTTCCGAGTAGTCCGAGACCAACCTGAGGGACTGACAGGCACTCGACCATGTCCCAACATTAACACTCCTCCTCGAGTCCCTGTGCAAGTCCAATTCGTTTCATAATTGCAAATATTCTTGCAGGGCTCAGCGGTTTGGTTAAGGTATCAGCATCGTTTAGCTCACTAGGAACATAGTCCACTGCAATGACATTGTCCTTCACCATATGTCTGATGAAATGAAGCTTCACGTCAATATGTTTGGCACGTCCAGAAGGGCATCGCTCACCAGCAGCCCAATCAATGGCACATTGATTGTCCGAGCGAATGGGGACCTTCTCGTTCACATCAAACCCGCTCTCCCGAAGCACTCGCGATATCCAGATAACCTCTTGAGCAGCCATGGTCAACGCGTAGTACTCCGCTTCTCCAGTGGAGAGCGCAATCGATGCTTGCTTTCCTGCACCGAAGAAGCAAGTGGCCAATCCCAGTTTGATCACATATCCGGACATTGACTTACGATCAGTAGTGTCACCAGCATAGTCTGAGTCCACAAAGCCATTCAAGTTCAGAGATCCAGCTCGGTAGAGCAACCCATGGCCACACGTCCCACGCAGGTACCGTAGTACTCGCTTTGCAGCTCTGTGACAGTATGCTGTGGGAGCGTTCTGGAATCGTGCAAGGATAAGAACTGGAGCAAGAATATCAAGTCTCGTGCGCAATGCCAAGTACAACAAGGACCCAATCATCTGCTGATATAGTTGCACATCCTTGGCAGTCTTGTCCTCCTCCGCTGCTAGTGATGAGAAAAACGACTCCACCATTGGACTGGGAGCTGGCTTGGCGTTGTGCAATCCAAATCTGCGTAGCACTCCCTCGATGTAAAGGGGCTGTCCAAGCTTGAGGCCCGTAAGTTGACCCTCAGAATCCGCCGCCCAAGTCAACTCAACGCCAAGGTAGAAGCTGACTCGATCTTGAACTCGAAGTTCGTACAATCCTTTGAGCTCCTCCAAGAGTGACGAACGTTGCGCAGCAGTTGGTGCGAAAACCAGGAGGTCATCAACGTAAACAAGGATGTACACGTACGTGCCCAATGCGGCGCCTAAACACACACGGAGCACTAGGGAGTTCTTCAAATCCTAAGTCCTTGAGATCTTGACTGAACTTTGTATGCCAAGGCAGGTGAGCCTGCTTAAGTCCGTACATGGCTTTCACCAACTTGTAACAGCATGGCTTCACCAAGGCACACCACGTGGAGACGTGACCCAAACATCCTCCTTCAGCTCCCCATTCAGGAAGGCGGTCTTCACGTCCACTTGAGCAACAAACATCTGGAGGCACAGGGTGAGGTACAGGAACATACGAACCAGGTTGAAAGACACAACTGGTGCATAAGTCTCCATGTAGTCCTGACCAAAGGTCTGGTGATTTCCACCAGCAACAACACGAGCCTTGAAGCGCTCAACCGACCCATCTGCATTCCGCTTCACTTTCAGGACGATATGGGTTGGCAGAGGTTGCGATGCGGGAGAATGATCGGGTACCCATGTACCCTTGCTCTCAAGAGAGGCCAGTTCTTCTTCGATCGCAGTCTCCCATAAGCTTTTCTCCAATGGAGACGCAGACATGGCTTCCTTCAAAGTCGGTTCATCACTTGTAGTCACTTCAACTGTTTGCGATGTGGCAGCGCCAGCCATGTTCCACCACCGTGTAGATGCGCGGCGTGTTCGTCGCGGGTACCGAGACTCAGGTTGTGAGCCAGTTGGCTCATTAGGCTCCTCCGTGGTGGATTCATCCTGGTTGTCATCCTCACCTTCACTACCGGTGAGTTCATTATTATCGACATCATCAGCTTCACCCGTTCTGTCAGTGTGCAATTCAGGTGCATGACTTTCCTGCAGTTCAGAACCAACATCATCGTTGACCACTTCGTCAATGCAAATCTCACCGGAGTGCTCGCTGTCACTCTTGCATTCCGAGTTGCAACTGAAGTCTTCATCAGAAGCGATCTCATCATCCATGTAGCCCGTCAGATAGGACGCACCAGGGAAGGATGACTCATCAAACGTCACATGTCGAGACTTGATAATACGTGGTATCTCATCTTCATCTGTTACTAGAACATCGTAGACACCATGCTCAAGAGTCTGCAAGTACACCCCTTCAAGTGCACGAGACTCGAACTTGGTGTCCGGGTTCATCTTTAGTACGTACGCCGCACACCCAAACACTCGAACATTCTTCAAAGAAGGTGTGGAATCAGTTGCAACAAAGTACGGAGTGGATCCAGTGGTAGAGTGGGGAACTCTGTTGCGCACATATATAACGTGCTTCAACGCATACGGCCATAAACATTCTGGCAGATTGGCCTGTAGCAACAACGCTCGAGCAGCTTCCTCCATTGTGCGATTAATGCGCTCTGCTATTGCATTGTGCTCAGGGGTGTACGGAGGTGAGAACGAGGTTCCTTGGAGACCGTTTGCAGAGTTCTCCTGCAGAGCAATGTACTCTTCCGCATTATCTGAGTGCACTTTGGCAATTTGACCTCCTCCAAGCTGCTGGAGCTTCTGTGCTACAGCCGCATAAACTTCTGCAAGTTCACTTCGGTGTACCATAAACCCTATTAATTCATACCTAGAGTGTTCATCAATGAATGCTGACGCGTATTGGAAGTGATCTGGAAATGACGGGAGTAAGGGCCCTAGGATATCAGAGTGCACAATGTCTCCGACACCAGTGGCACGATCAAACTTGCCTAAGAACGGAAGTTTCTCGGCCTTTCCAAGTCGACATGGGCGACAGACCTCCTCCATTTGAGCCAGCTTCGGCACTTCATTGGCATACTTGTGCACAACCTGCAAGTCTCTTGGGTTGATATGCGCAAGTCGTCGATGCCATAGTTTAGCCAAGTCATTGTCGCGTGCAGAAAGGGCATGCCTAGAGTTAACTTTCGTGAGTGGATCAGGCAGAGTGTACAAACCTGACCGTTTATCTCTTTGACCGCATCCAATAACAAACCCATCAACATGCGTGAGACGCACATCGCGAGCACGGAAGAAAGACTCGATGCCCTTATCAGCCATACGTCCCACAGACACCAAGTTATATTCGAGATCAGGAACCAAGAGTGCATCTGTGAGACGCAAGTTCGCATTCTCGAACGGTAGTATGACATCACCTCGTTGTGTAGCAGTCACAGTAGACTTATCAGCCAGCAATATGGTTCGTTCGTTAACTTCATGCAACGAACTGGGGACAAATACAGACTTGGAGAAAAAGAAGTGCGATGTTGCACCACTGTCTGCATATGTGTCCATAACCGTCTCTGCGGGTGGGAGTACGGTAGACTTCTCCACGGACATTCCTGCGATTTCAATCTTTGAGGACTTTCCGGACGACCTTGTCGATGGCTTGGAACTTCCGGGTTTATCCTTAGACCTCACCTTCAACTTGTCAAGAATGCTCTTGGGCAAGTGATTGTCAGGGTTGTCAGGGTTCATGTGACATCGATCAACAGTGTGTCCATCACGATCACAGAAGGTACAATGGTAACCATTGCTGGTAGCGGCAGCATACGCACGCCCCGAAGACTCGTTGTGGGTGTGACCATCTGAGTTGTCACCGTCCCTGTGGTCCAGACTGACAGGGCCGGAAGAGGATTTGAAGCTTCCAGAGCCTTTGGTCTTGCCTTTCTTGCGAGTGCGAGTGCGACCAGAACTTCCCGAAACCATCTGTCGTGCATTATACTCGTCAATTAGAGTTGTTGCAACATAGTCCCAAGTAAGATCAGATATGTCCTTGGTGCGAAGTGCGGCTGCCGTGGACTCCAATGAGCAGCTGGGGTCAATAGAGGCAAGTAGCATCGGGGCCTTGTGAGATTCCGGAATAGCAGCGTCCTTGCCCATGCGATCCAACTGCGAGAACAGGGCAGTGAACTGGTCCACATATTCTGACATGTTCTGACCACTGTACGACATACGGAATAGTTGCGTTTGTACGGCGATCCGAGAGACTGTGCGATTGGAGGCGTAGCGTGCATCGAGCAGTTCAAGCATGCGTCCCGGATCATCATCAACATCCATTACAACTCGTAGAGGAGAATCACCAAGTGCACAAATAATGATAGCACATGCTTTCTCCCGTTTTGCCATGATACGAGAGCTGCTTTGAGAGCTACTTGGAGCCGTATCTTGGGTAGTAGCAGCTGTTGAGGATTGCTCTGAACTCGATACCACAACGTTCCAGACACCTTTGATTCGGCATGCGGCACGAAGGCGATGGCGCCAAAGGGTATAATCTTCCCCACGCTTACCATGAAAGCGTGGGATCTTGACACCAGAGTTGGTTTCAGACTCAACTTCCGAGTCCGACATGTTTCAAAACAGAGTTACCAAATAACGTTACGCACGCAGGTAGGGTAGAAAGGGAAGTAAGTAGAGATGGATATTGAAGAAAGAGAAAGTAAAACAAGTGAAGGTTGACGGCCTTGGGTCGACCCGTTTACTCGAGGGTCGACGATCGCAACCTACAAATACCCTAGTGCCCGCTTCACCTTCATCGCAGCAAGCGACGACGGCGGTCGTTACAAGTTGCACGTGTGTGCAGTTGTACACGGAAAGCGCGCGCAAACTAGAGTACAACAATTTCAAATAACTAAAACAATCAACACTACAAATCCATTGCCAGTCCTTTGATTCAGAACCAAATCTAAAAAATCATCAATTTGCATGGCGGCACTACAACCGCCTTGCGCAGCCCAGAATCGCATATTGCATGCAAAACCGCCCATTCCAGCCTAGAAACGCACATCCTCGCCATCTGCATAGTTAGTCTACTACTCTAAGCCTCGTCCAATCACAGAGCTCCACTTGGCCCATGCCACCATAACTCTCCATACAATCCATGGCACTTGTAGACACCACGTTGCACAAGGACATTTGCAGTAGCCAATCATATTGTCGTTTCACGTTGGGGTTGAGCAGAGGCGCATATGCGCTTTTGCGAAGAGGGTGCCCAAAAGTGCCCATCGTCCCCTGCAACTTTGCTTCCGAGTAGTCCGAGACCAACCTGAGGGACTGACAGGCACTCGACCATGTCCCAACATTAACACTCCTCCTCGAGTCCCTGTGCAAGTCCAATTCGTTTCATAATTGAAAATATTCTTGCAGGGCTCAGCGGTTTGGTTAAGATATCAGCATCGTTTAGCTCACTAGGAACATTGTGTTGATGTTGGGACATGGTCGAGTGCCTGTCAGTCCCTCAGGTTGGTCTCGGACTACTCGGAAGCAAAGTTGCAGGGGACGATGGGCACTTTTGGGCACCCTCTTCGCAAAAGCGCATATGCGCCTCTGCTCAACCCCAACGTGAAACGACAATATGATTGGCTACTGCAAATGTCCTTGTGCAACGTGGTGTCTACAAGTGCCATGGATTGTATGGAGAGTTATGGTGGTATGGGCCAAGTGGAGCTCTGTGATTGGACGAGGCTTAGAGTAGTAGACTGACTATGCAGATGGCGAGGATGTGCGTTTCTAGGCTGGAATGGGCGGTTTGCATGCAATATGCGATTCTGGGCTGCGCAAGGCGGTTGTAGTGCCGCCATGCAAATTGATGATTTTTTAGATCTGGTTCTGAATCAAAGGACTGGCAATGGATTTGTAGTGTTGATTGATTTAGTTATTTGAAATTGTTGTACTCTAGTTTGCGCGCGCTTTCCGTGTACAACTGCACACACGTGCAACTTGTAACGACCGCCGTCGTCGCTTGCTGCGACGACGGTGAAGCGCGCACTAGGGTATTTGTAGGTTGCGATCGACGACCCTCGAGTAAACGGGTCGACCCAAGGCCGTCAACCTTCACTTGTTTTACTTTCTCTTCCTTCAATATCCATCTCTACTTACTTCCCTTTCTACCCTATCTGCGTGCGTAACGTTAAATTTTGGGCCCAGAGCGTCGACAACTTGCAGACGTCGCGCTCATTTCTTACTTACTACGTTTCTTTGGATTCAAGAAGTTTTCCTATCTGCGTTAGAGTACCCCGCTGCTTTCTCTCTGGCGCATGGTGAACACATATCGCGTTTGTTAGTAACCCGCCGGCTCGAGACAAGGGAGACAGCAAATCCTGCTCTGCGTCCGTGGAGTACGGAGGTCGATGAAACGGGCTTGGAAGCGTAGGAGCGACCGTACTGCGCCGAAAGACCGAGCTACTTTCTTGTAAGAGACCAGCAAGGGTTTAACTGGGGAACGTGTATCTCGACTAGTACCCTCCTTGGGACGTCTCGTAGGGACTAACAGCGCCTCGCTCTGAAGTACGCAGAGCTTGGTAGGTGATCAAATCGTGCCTCACCCGGGGAGAGTAACCGGGCACCAGGGGTTCGGACCCACATGGTAGCGGAGGTAGTTTCTCCTGTCAGTGCGCCCGCTTTAGAAGTATCATCATCATTCCGGGTTCGAGTTGTACCTCACCCGTGAGCTTGCTCCAGGCGTCGAGTCTCCGAACTCCGCCTGTGATCGCGTACGGGACGCGTCCCGACGAGCGTTGCAGACTACCCCACAGTCTCCGCTGGCGTCCTCGCTGTTGATTGTTGAGCTTGACTCCACTCCAGCCCCTCCTTTATTTGCTTGTGGGGAAGTGGCATTGTATCCTTCACTCTGCCCTTTCTGTTCCGGGTTGGTTGTCTCTCACCCGTGAGTATACTCCAAGCGTCGAGTTCCACTCCGCTTGTGATCGCGTACTGGACGCGTCCAGACGAGCGTTGCAGACTTCGTTACAGATTCTCCGCTGGCGTCCTCGCTGTTTAGTGTTGAGTCCTTACTCCACTCCAGCCCTACCCTTTTTTGTGACGGAAGAATTGTTTCCCTCACGCGGCTTCTCTCATTCCTTCGTTTCTCTTCTACTTGTGAAATCCCTTGTACTGGAGGTTGATAACTCTGTTTTGGAACATGTCGGACTCGGAAGTTGAGTCTGAAACCAACTCTGGTGTCAAGATCCCACGCTTTCATGGTAAGCGTGGGGAAGATTATACCCTTTGGCGCCATCGCCTTCGTGCCGCATGCCGAATCAAAGGTGTCTGGAACGTTGTGGTATCGAGTTCAGAGCAATCCTCAACAGCTGCTACTACCCAAGATACGGCTCCAAGTAGCTCTCAAAGCAGCTCTCGTATCATGGCGAAACGGGAGAAAGCATGTGCTATCATTATTTGTGCACTTGGTGATTCTCCTCTACGAGTTGTAATGGATGTTGATGATGATCCGGGACGCATGCTTGAACTGCTCGATGCACGCTACGCCTCCAATCGCACAGTCTCTCGGATCGCCGTACAAACGCAACTATTCCGTATGTCGTACAGTGGTCAGAACATGTCAGAATATGTGGACCAGTTCACTGCACTGTTCTCGCAGTTGGATCGCATGGGCAAGGACGCTGCTATTCCGGAATCTCACAAGGCCCCGATGCTACTTGCCTCTATTGACCCCAGCTGCTCATTGGAGTCCACGGCAGCCGCACTTCGCACCAAGGACATATCTGATCTTACTTGGGACTATGTTGCAACAACTCTAATTGACGAGTATAATGCACGACAGATGGTTTCGGGAAGTTCTGGTCGCACTCGCACTCGCAAGAAAGGCAAGACCAAAGGCTCTGGAAGCTTCAAATCCTCTTCCGGCCCTGTCAGTCTGGACCACAAGGACGGTGACAACTCAGATGGTCACACCCACAACGAGTCTTCGGGGCGTGCGTATGCTGCCGCTACCAGCAATGGTTACCATTGTACCTTCTGTGATCGTGATGGACACACTGTTGATCGATGTCACATGAACCCTGACAACCCTGACAATCACTTGCCCAAGAGCATTCTTGACAAGTTGAAGGTGAGGTCTAAGGATAAACCCGGAAGTTCCAAGCCATCGATAAGGTTGTCCGGGAAGTCCTCAAAGATTGAAATCGCAGGAATGTCCGTGGAGAAGTCTATCGTACTCCCACCCGCAGAGACGGTTATGGACACATATGCAGACAGTGGTGCAACATCGCACTTCTTTTTCTCCAAGTCTGTATTTGTCCCCAGTTCGTTGCATGAAGTTAACGAACGAACCATATTGCTGGCTGATAAGTCTACTGTGACTGCTACACAACGAGGTGATGTCATACTACCGTTCGAGAATGCGAACTTGCGTCTCACAGACGCACTCTTGGTTCCTGATCTCGAATATAACTTGGTGTCTGTGGGACGCATGGCTGACAAGGGCATCGAGTCTTTCTTCCGCGCGCGTGATGTTCGTCTCACGCATGTGGATGGATTTGTTATCGGATGCGGTCAAAGAGATAAACGGTCAGGTTTGTACACTCTGCCTGATCCACTCACGAAAGTTAACTCTAGGCATGCCCTTTCTGCACGCGACAATGACTTGGCTCAACTATGGCATCGACGACTTGCGCATATCAACCCAAGAGACTTGCAGGTTGTGCACAAGTATGCCAATGGAGTGCCGAAGCTGGCTCAAATGGAGGAGGTCTGTCGCCCATGCCGACTTGGAAAGGCCCACAAACTTCCGTTCTTAGGCAAGTTTGATCGTGCCACTGGTGTCGGAGACATTGTGCACTCTGATATCCTAGGGCCCTTACTCCCGTCATTTCCAGATCACTTCTAATACGCGACAGCATTCATTGATGAACACTCTAGGTATGCATTAATAGGGTTTATGGTACACCGAAGTGAACTTGCAGAAGTTTATGCGGCTGTAGCACAGAAGCTCCAGCAGCTTGGAGGAGGTCAAATTGCCAAAGTGCACTCAGATAATGCGGAAGAGTACATTGCTCTGCAGGAGAACTCTGCAAACGGTCTCCAAGGAACCTCGTCCTCACCTCCGTACACCCCTGAGCACAATGCAATAGCAGAGCGCATTAATCGCACAATGGAGGAAGCTGCTCGAGCGTTGTTGCTACAGGCCAATCTGCCAGAATGTTTATGGCCGTATGCGTTGAAGCACGTTATATATGTGCGCAACAGAGTTCCCCACTCTACCACTGGATCCACTCCGTACTTTGTTGTAACTGATTCCACACCTTCTTTGAAGAATGTTCGAGTGTTTGGGTGTGCGGCGTACGTACTAAAGATGAACCCGGACACCAAGTTCGAGTCTCGTGCACTTGAAGGGGTGTACTTGCAGACTCTTGAGCATGGTGTCTACGATGTTCTAGTAACAGATGAAGATGAGATACCACGTATTATCAAGTCTCGACATGTGACGTTTGATGAGTCATCCTTCCCTGGTGCGTCCTATCTGACGGGCTACATGGATGATGAGATCGCTTCTGATGAAGACTTCAGTTGCAACTCGGAATGCAAGAGTGACAGCGAACACTCCGGTGAGATTTGCATTGACGAAGTGGTCAACGATGATGTTGGTTCTGAACTGCAGGAAAGTCATGCACCTGAATTGCACACTGACAGAACGGGTGAAGCTGATGATGTCGATAATAATGAACTCACCGGTAGTGAAGGTGAGGATGACAACCAGGGTGAATCCACCACGGAGGAGCCTAATGAGCCAACTGGCTCACAACCTGAGTCTCGGTACCCGCGACGAACACGCCGCGCATCTACACGGTGGTGGAACATGGCTGGCGCTGCCACATCGCAAACAGTTGAAGTGACTACAAGTGATGAACCGACTTTGAAGGAAGCCATGTCTGCGTCTCCATTGGAGAAAAGCTTATGGGAGACTGCGATCGAAGAAGAACTGGCCTCTCTTGAGAGCAAGGGTACATGGGTACCCGATCATTCTCCCGCATCGCAACCTCTGCCAACCCATATCGTCCTGAAAGTGAAGCGGAATGCAGATGGGTCGGTTGAGCGCTTCAAGGCTCGTGTTGTTGCTGGTGGAAATCACCAGACTTTTGGTCAGGACTACATGGAGACTTATGCACCAGTTGTGTCTTTCAACCTGGTTCGTATGTTCCTGTACCTTACCCTGTGCCTCCAGATGTTTGTTGCTCAAGTGGACGTGAAGACTGCCTTCCTGAATGGGGAGCTGAAGGAGGATGTTTGGGTCACGTCTCCACGTGGTGTGCCTTGGCTGAAGCCATGCTGTTACAAGTTGGTGAAAGCCATGTACGGACTTAAGCAGGCTCACCTGGCTTGGCATACAAAGTTCAGTCAAGATCTCAAGGACTTAGGATTTGAAGAACTTCCTAGTGCTCCGTGTGTGTTTAGGCGCCGCATTGGGCACAACGCGTACGTATACATCCTTGTTTACGTTGATGACCTCCTGGTTTTCGCACCAACTGCTGCGCAACGTTCGTCACTCTTGGAGGAGCTCAAAGGATTGTACGAACTTCGAGTTCAAGATGAAGTGAGCTTCTACCTTGGCGTTGAGTTGACTTGGGCAGCGGATTCTGAGGGTCAACTTACGGGCCTCAAGCTTGGACAGCCCCTTTACATCGAGGGAGTGCTACGCCGATTTGGACTGCACAACGCCAAGCCAGCTCCCAGTCCAATGGTGGAGTCGTTTTTCTCATCACTAGCAGCGGAGGAGGACAAGACTGCCAAGGATGTGCAACTATATCAGCAGATGATTGGGTCCTTGTTGTACTTGGCATTGCGCACGAGACTTGATATTCTTGCTCCAGTTCTTATCCTTGCACGATTCCAGAACGCTCCCACAGCATACTGTCACAGAGCTGCAAAGCGAGTACTACGGTACCTGCGTGGGACGTGTGGCCATGGGTTGCTCTACCGAGCTGGATCTCTGAACTTGAACGGCTTTGTGGACTCAGACTATGCTGGTGACACTACTGATCGTAAGTCAATGTCCGGATATGTGATCAAACTAGGATCGGCCACTTGCTTCTTCGGTGCGAGAAAGCAAGCATCGATTGCGCTCTCCACTGGAGAAGCGGAGTACTACGCATGGACCATGGCTGCTCAAGAGGTTATCTGGATATCGCGAGTGCTTCGGGAGAGCGGGTTTGATGTGGACGAGAAGGTCCCCCTTCGCTCGGACAATCAATGTGCCATTGATTGGGCTGCTGGTGAGCTTTTTTTTTTTTTTTCAATCAATAGCTTTTTATTTATAGTGTTCCCAATGTCCCATGAAGAGCAGCAGGGTAACACTGTCAAGGTGTAAACTAACTTGGTCAATTACGAACCAACGCAATCATTCTTACTACTTATAGCACAGATTTACAACTGTGCTTCTTCCAATACATCTAGTATTTCGGTCGCCTCCTGTCTCTCTCCAGGTGACCAATCTTCCATTCCGAGTAGTACCTTCAGTCTTCCGTACTTCCAGTACTCGTGCCCAAGTACATCACGTGCCTCCATTGGGTTCGCTGGGAACTCATTGAAGTACCATCGGATACCCATCATTCGGTGCGAAACTTTGCGCAACCGAAGAACGGGTGGGTATTTTCCATTCTGGTGAGCGATGCCCTTCTGGACGTGCCAAACATATTGACGTGAAGCTTCATTTCATCAGACATATGGTGAAGGACAATGTCATTGCTGTGGACTATGTTCCTAGTGAGCTAAACGATGCTGATATCTTAACCAAACCGCTGAGCCCTGCAAGAATATTTGCAATTATGAAACGAATTGGACTTGCACAGGGACTCGAGGAGGAGTGTTGATGTTGGGACATGGTCGAGTGCCTGTCAGTCCCTCAGGTTGGTCTCGGACTACTTGGAAGCAAAGTTGCAGGGGACGATGGGCACTTTTGGGCACCCTCTTCGCAAAAGCGCATATGCGCCTCTGTTCAACCCCAACGTGAAACGGCAATATGATTGGCTACTGCAAATGTCCTTGTGCAACGTGGTGTCTACAAGTGCCATGGATTGTATGGAGAGTTATGGTGGTATGGGCCAAGTGGAGCTCTGTGATTGGACGAGGCTTAGAGTAGTAGACTGACTATGCAGATGGCGAGGATGTGCGTTTCTAGGCTGGAATGGGCGGTTTGCATGCAATATGCGATTCTGGGCTGCGCAAGGCGGTTGTAGTGCCGCCATGCAAAATGATGATTTTTTAGATCTGGTTCTGAATCAAAGGACTGGCAATGGATTTGTAGTGTTGATTGATTTAGTTATTTGAAATTGTTGTACTCTAGTTCGCGCGCGCTTTCCGTGTACAACTGCACACACGTGCAACTTGTAACGACCGCCGTCGTCGCTTGCTGCGACGACGGTGAAGCGCGCACTAGGGTATTTGTAGGTTGCGATCGACGACCCTCGAGTATACGGGTCGACCTAAGGCCGTCAACCTTCACTTGTTTTACTTTCTCTTTCTTCAATATCCATCTCTACTTACTTCCCTTTCTACCCTACCTGCGTGCGTAACGTTATGTTTGTCTTACTCATCTTCTTCACTACTTTCCCCTTTCCTTCTCTAACCTGCGTTCGTTGCGTTAGGTTATGGGCCCAGGGCGTCGACTATTCGCAGACGTCACGCTCTTCTAACTTTTCATTTGGATTCTAAGAAGTTTTCCTATCTGCGACAGGTACGCGTATTGGGCGACCGAGCGAGCGAGCGCGAAGGACCGCGCTGATTTCCCGCAAGTGACTAGCAGGGGCTAACTGGTGAACGCATATCTTTGGCTACTAACCTCCCTGGGACGTCTCGTACGGATTGTAAAGCCCCTCGCTCTGAAGTGCGCAGAGCAGGGTAGGTCAAGAAGATATCGCATCTCACCTGGAGAGAGTAACCAGGGATCAGAGGTTCGGACCTCTAGGGTAACCGGAGCTAGATAACTCCTGCCAGTGGACCCGCTGCTTCTTTCTTCTTCTTCTTTCTTGTTTCCGGGTTTGAATTCTGTCTCACCCGTGAGTATACTCCAGGCGTCGAGTACCCGAACTCCGCCTGTGATCGCGTACGGGACGCGTCCCGACGAGCGTTGTAGACTTCGTTACACGGTCTCCGCTGGCGCCCTCGCTGTTGAGTGTCGAGAGTACTCCACTCCAGCCTCTACCCTTTTTTTGTAACATAAGCATTGAGTCCCTCACACTGCTTATATTGTTGTTTGTCAAAAGTTACTTTTGTTTCTCTCTCCTGTTTTCTACTGGGTTTCCTGGATCTGGTTGTATTCGGAACGAGTCTTTCACAATGTCAGACTCGGAAAAGGAAACTGAAACCAACTCTGGTGTGAAGATTCCCCGCTTCCATGGCAAGCGCGGTGAGGATTACGCACTCTGGCGGCATCGTCTTCGTGCCGCATGTCGCATCAAAGGTGTCTGGAATGTTGTTAACACTGATGCTGAGCAGTCTGTATCCACTGATACCACTGGTACGGATGGTCAAGGACCTTCTGCAGAGGCCGTTCGCACATTGTCTAAGCGTGAGAAGGCCTGTGGGATCATGATATGTGCACTTGGCGATGCTTCTCTACGTGTGGTAATGGACGTGGATGATGATCCGGCACGAATGCTCAAGATGCTTGATGCGCGTTATGCATCTAATCGAACGGTTTCTCGGATCGCGGTTCAGACTCAACTGTTCCGTATGTCGTACAATGGACAGAACATGTCTGAGTATGTCGATCAATTCACTGCATTGTTCTCACAGTTGGATCGCATGGGCAAGGATGCCGCTATTCCGGAATCGCATAAGGCTCCTATGCTTTTGGCTTCTATTGATCCGCAAAGTTCTTCGGAGTCTACCGCTGCGGCGTTGCGCACCAAGGAAATATCCGAACTGACTTGGGATTATGTTGCTACCACACTTATCGATGAGTACAATGCACGTCATATAACTTCTGGACGTAGTCGCAGTCGCAAGAAGAATAAAGGAAAAGGTTCTGGAAGGCAGTCTGGTACCTCTGCAAGTGCAAATCATCGAGATGGAAATGAATCTGATGATGCTCCTACTAATCGTGCACTGGCAGCTGGTAGCACCAATGGTCATCACTGCGATTTTTGTGATCGTGATGGACACACTCAGGACCGATGCTACATGAACCCAGACAATCCGGACAACCATTTACCGAAGAGTATCCTGGACAAGCTTACATTGAAGTCAAAAGATAAGCCGAAGACCTCTTCAAAATCATCTGGCAAATCGTCCAAGATCGAAATAGCTGGCATGTCTATGGAGAAAGCAACGGTTCTACCACCCACTCAAAGAGACATGGACACTTACGCAGATAGTGGAGCGACCTCGCACTACTTCCATTCTGCTTCCGCATTCATTCCCAGTACACTGCATGATGTGGAGAAGCGTGTTATACAGCTTGCAGATAAGACATGTGTGTCTGCAACTCAGCGTGGAGATGTGATTCTGCCTTTCGAGAATGTGAATTTACGTCTGAGTGATGCACTCCTGGTTCCTTCAATGGAGTACAACTTGGTTTCTGTGGGTTGCTTAGCCGACAAACAGATTGAGTCACGTTTCCGTTCTGCAGAAGTTCGTCTGATTCATGACAATGGTTTGCACATTGGGTCAGGAAAGCGCGATAAACGTTCCGGACTGTACACTTTGCCGGAACCGGTAGCGCATTTCACTCATGAACGAGCTCTTACTTCCAGCCAGGTTGATTTGGATTGCGCATTGAAGGCCTCGATGACTGCTTTGACACAGCTATGGCACCGAAGACTTGCACATATGAACCCCAGAGACTTGCAAGTTGTTCACAAACATGCAGATGGTGTGCCAACTCTTGCGAAAATGGAGGAGGTCTGTCGGTCATGCCGTCTTGGAAAAGCACACAAACTACCGTTTCCTGGTTCATTTGGTCGTGAATCGTCAGTTGGTGACAAAGTGCACACTGACATCATCGGTCCACTCACCACATCGTTTCCGGACAGGTTTAAGTATGCGTCGAGCATTCGTGGATGACCACTCACGATATGTTATCATTGGATTCATGAAACACCGCAGCCAAATCAGTGAGGTGTATGATGGTGTTGCGCAGAAGCTCAAGCAGCTTGGAGGAGTGGCGGTGAAGAAACTGCACTCGGATGGCGCTAAGGAATACATTGCGTTACAAGATAATCCAGAAAACGCATTTGAAGACACTTCCTTTTCACCTCCGTACACTCCGGAACACAACGCCATAGCCGAGCGCATCAATCGCACTATGGAGGAAGCAGCTCGGGCTATGCTCATTCAGGCCAATCTACCGGAATGTTTGTGGGTCTTTGCGATGAAACATGTACAGTTTGTGCGGAACCGTGTTCGACATTCAACTACTGGAAGCACTCCGTACTCGTTGATGACGGGAAACAGGCCGACATTGAAGCACACCCGTGTGTTTGGATGTGCAGCTTTCGTACTGAAGATGATCGAAGGAACCAAGTTCGAGTCTCGTGCACTTGAGGGGGTGTACTTGCAGACTCTTGAGCATGGTGTATTCGATGTACTTGTCAGAGATGATGATGGTCTACCGCGCATCATGCACTCACGTCATGTCACATTTGATGAGAATTCATTCCCTGGTGCCGAGTACTTGGAGGAGTTTATGGAGGATGAATGTGCATCTGACACAGACTACAGTTCTGAGCCTGCGCCATGCTCCGACTCCGACGGCTCTTACCCAGATGATCCTGGTGACGAAGTAAATGTGGATGACATTTGTGACGGTACGAGTGGCCCCGATGATGAATCTGGCCCAATTGCCGAAGAAGCATTACCTGCACCAAGTAATGAAAGCAGTGATGATGGTGTGGACAATGCTGAAGGTGATGGCTCTGCTGATGAAAGTGACCACCACCCTGCGAACGACACAGCGCACGAGCCCACTGGTGACACGGACGACTCTACCGAACCACCACGATACCCGCAACGCACGCGTCGTGCACCCCGGAGATGGTACATGGCTGCGTCTGCAACCACATCTGCAGTTGAGGTTACCACAAGTGATGAACCTACGCTGAAGGAAGCAATGTCCGCGACGCCCATCGAGCAGAGCTTATGGCGAGCAGCCATTGAAGATGAACTCGCATCACTTGAGTCAAAGAATACTTGGAAAGAGTAACGATACGCACGCAGGTAGGGTAGAAAGGGAAGTAAGTAGAGATGGATATGGAAGAAAGAGAAAGTAAAACAAGTGAAGGTTGACGGCCTTAGGTCGACCCGTTTACTCGAGGGTCGTCGATCGCAACCTACAAATACCCTAGTGCGCGCTTCACCGTCGTCGCAGCAAGCGACGACGGCGGTCGTTACAAGTTGCACGTGTGTGCAGTTGTACACGGAAAGCGCGCGCAAACTAGAGTACAACAATTTCAAATAACTAAATCAATCAACACTACAAATCCATTGCCAGTCCTTTGATTCAGAACCAGATCTAAAAAATCATCATTTTGCATGGCGGCACTACAACCGCCTTGCGCAGCCCAGAGTCGCATATTGCATGCAAACCGCCCATTCCAGCCTAGAAACGCACATTCTCGCTATCTGCATAGTCAGTCTACTACTCTAAGCCTCGTCCAATCACAGAGCTCCACTTGGCCCATACCACCATAACTCTCCATACAATCCATGGCACTTGTAGACACCACGTTGCACAAGGACATTTGCAGTAGCCAATCATATTGCCGTTTCACGTTGGGGTTGAACAGAGGCGCATATGCGCTTTTGCGAAGAGGGTGCCCAAAAGTGCCCATCGTCCCCTGCAACTTTGCTTCCAAGTAGTCCGAGACCAACCTGAGGGACTGACAGGCACTCGACCATGTCCCAACATCAACACTTTCCAAGTCGGCATGGGCGACAGACCTCCTCCATTTGAGCCAGCTTCGGCACTCCATTGGCATACTTGTGCACCACCTGCAGGTCCCTTGGGTTGATATGCGCAAGTCGTCGATGCCATAGTTGAGCCAAGTCATTGTCGCGTGCAGAAAGGGCATGCCTAGAGTTAACTTTCGTGAGTGGATCAGGCAGAGTGTACAAACCTGACCGTTTATCTCTTTGACCGCATCCAATAACAAACCCATCAACATGCGTGAGACGCACATCGCGAGCACGGAAGAAAGACTCGATGCCCTTATCAGCCATACGTCCCACAGACACCAAGTTATATTCGAGATCAGGAACCAAGAGTGCATCTGTGGAGACGCAAGTTCGCATTCTCGAACGATAGTATGACATCACCTCGTTGTGTAGCAGTCACAGTAGACTTATCAGCCAGCAATATGGTTCGTTCGTTAACTTCATGCAACGAACTGGGGACAAATATAGACTTGGAGAAAAGGAAGTGCGATGTTGCACCACTGTCTGCATATGTGTCCATAACCGTCTCTGCGGGTGGGAGTACGGTAGACTTCTCCACGGACATTCCTGCGATTTCAATCTTTGAGGACTTTCCGGGACGACCTTGTCGATGGCTTGGAACTTCCGGGTTTATCCTTAGACCTCACCTTCAACTTGTCAAGAATGCTCTTGGGCAAGTGATTGTCAGGGTTGTCAGGGTTCATGTGACATCGATCAACAGTGTGTCCATCACGATCACAGAAGGTACAATGGTAACCATTGCTGGTAGCGGCAGCATACGCACGCCCCGAAGACTCGTTGTGGGTGTGACCATCTGAGTTGTCACCGTCCTTGTGGTCCAGACTGACAGGGCCGGAAGAGGATTTGAAGCTTCCAGAGCCTTTGGGTCTTGCCTTTCTTGCGAGTGCGAGTGCGACCAGAACTTCCCGAAACCATCTGTCGTGCATTATACTCGTCAATTAGAGTTGTTGCAACATAGTCCCAAGTAAGATCAGATATGTCCTTGGTGCGAAGTGCGGCTGCCGTGGACTCCAATGAGCAGCTGGGGTCAATAGAGGCAAGTAGCATCGGGGCCTTGTGAGATTCCGGAATAGCAGCGTCCTTGCCCATGCGATCCAACTGCGAGAACAGGGCAGTGAACTGGTCCACATATTCTGACATGTTCTGACCACTGTACGACATACGGAATAGTTGCGTTTGTACGGCGATCCGAGAGACTGTGCGATTGGAGGCGTAGCGTGCATCGAGCAGTTCAAGCATGCGTCCCGGATCATCATCAACATCCATTACAACTCGTAGAGGAGAATCACCAAGTGCACAAATAATGATAGCACATGCTTTCTCCCGTTTCGCCATGATACGAGAGCTGCTTTGAGAGCTACTTGGAGCCGTATCTTGGGTAGTAGCAGCTGTTGAGGATTGCTCTGAACTCGATACCACAACGTTCCAGACACCTTTGATTCGGCATGCGGCACGAAGGCGATGGCGCCAAAGGGTATAATCTTCCCCACGCTTACCATGAAAGCGTGGGATCTTGACACCAGAGTTGGTTTCAGACTCAACTTCCGAGTCCGACATGTTCCAAAACAGAGTTATCAACCTCCAGTACAAGGGATTTCACAAGTAGAAGAGAAACGAAGGAATGAGAGAAGCCGCGTGAGGGAAAACAATTCTTCCGTCACAAAAAAGGGTAGGGCTGGAGTGGAGTAAGGACTCAACACTAAACAGCGAGGACGCCAGCGGAGAATCTGTAACGAAGTCTGCAACGCTCGTCTGGACGCGTCCAGTACGCGATCACAAGCGGAGTGGAACTCGACGCTTGGAGTATACTCACGGGTGAGAGACAACCAACCCGGAACAGAAAGGGCAGAGTGAAGGATACAATGCCACTTCCCCACAAGCAAATAAAGGAGGGGCTGGAGTGGAGTCAAGCTCAACAATCAACAGCGAGGACGCCAGCGGAGACTGTGGGGTAGTCTGCAACGCTCGTCGGGACGCGTCCCGTACGCGATCACAGGCGGAGTTCGGAGACTCGACGCCTGGAGCAAGCTCACGGGTGAGGTACAACTCGAACCCGGAATGATGATGATACTTCTAAAGCGGGCGCACTGACAGGAGAAACTACCCTCCGCTACCCTGTGGGTCCGAACCCCTGGTGCCCGGTTACTCTCCCCGGGTGAGGCACGATTTGATCACCTACCAAGCTCTGCGTACTTCAGAGCGAGGCGCTGTTAGTCCCTACGAGACGTCCCAAGGAGGGTACTAGTCGAGATACACGTTCCCCAGTTAAACCCTTGCTGGTCTCTTACAAGAAAGTAGCTCGGTCTTTCGGCGCAGTACGGTCGCTCCTACGCTTCCAAGCCCGTTTCATCGACCTCCGTACTCCACGGACGCAGAGCAGGATTTGCTGTCTCCCCTTGTCTCGAGCCGGCGGGTTACTAACAAACGCGATATGTGTTCACCATGCGCCAGAGAGAAAGCAGCGGGGTACTCTAACGCAGATAGGAAAACTTCTTGAATCCAAAGAAACGTAGTAAGTAAGAAATGAGCGCGACGTCTGCAAGTTGTCGACGCTCTGGGCCCAAAATTTAACGTTACGCACGCAGATAGGGTAGAAATGGAAGTAAGTAGAGATGGATATTGAAGGAAGAGAAAGTAAAACAAGTGAAGGTTGACGGCCTTGGGTCGACCCGTTTACTCGAGGGTCGTCGATCGCAACCTACAAATACCCTAGTGCGCGCTTCACCGTCGTCGCAGCAAGCGACGACGGCGGTCGTTACAAGTTGCACGTGTGTGCAGTTGTACACGGAAAGCGCGCGCAAACTAGAGTACAACAATTTCAAATAACTAAATCAATCAACACTACAAATCCATTGCCAGTCCTTTGATTCAGAACCAGATCTAAAAAATCATCAATTTGCATGGCGGCACTACAACCGCCTTGCGCAGCCCAGAATCGCATATTGCATGCAAAACCGCCCATTCCAGCCTAGAAACGCACATCCTCGCTATCTGCATAGTTAGTCTACTACTCTAAGCCTCGTCCAATCACAGAGCTCCACTTGGCACATGCCACCATAACTCTCCATACAATCCATGGCACTTGTAGACACCACGTTGCACAAGGACATTTGCAGTAGCCAATCATATTGCCGTTTCACGTTGGGGTTGAGCAGAGGCGTATATGCGCTTTTGCGAAGAGGGTGCCCAAAAGTGCCCATCGTCCCCTGCAACTTTGCTTCCAAGTAGTCCGAGACCAACCTGAGGGACTGACAGGCACTCGACCATGTCCCAACATCAACACTTTCCAAGTCGGCATGGGCGACAGACCTCCTCCATTTGAGCCAGCTTCGGCACTCCATTGGCATATTTGTGCACAACCTGCAAGTCTCTTGGGTTGATATGCGCAAGTCGTCGATGCCATAGTTGAGCCAAGTCATTGTCGCGTGCAGAAAGGGCATGCCTAGAGTTAACTTTCGTGAGTGGATCAGGCAGAGTGTACAAACCTGACCGTTTATCTCTTTGACCGCATCCAATAACAAACCCATCAACATGCGTGAGACGCACATCGCGAGCACGGAAGAAAGACTCGATGCCCTTATCAGCCATACGTCCCACAGACACCAAGTTATATTCGAGATCAGGAACCAAGAGTGCATCTGTGAGACGCAAGTTCGCATTCTCGAACGATAGTATGACATCACCTCGTTGTGTAGCAGTCACAGTAGACTTATCAGCCAGCAATATGGTTCGTTCGTTAACTTCATGCAACGAACTGGGGACAAATATAGACTTGGAGAAAAGGAAGTGCGATGTTGCACCACTGTCTGCATATGTGTCCATAACCGTCTCTGCGGGTGGGAGTACGGTAGACTTCTCCACGGACATTCCTGCGATTTCAATCTTTGAGGACTTTCCGGACGACCTTGTCGATGGCTTGGAACTTCCGGGTTTATCCTTAGACCTCACCTTCAACTTGTCAAGAATGCTCTTGGGCAAGTGATTGTCAGGGTTGTCAGGGTTCATGTGACATCGATCAACAGTGTGTCCATCACGATCACAGAAGGTACAATGGTAACCATTGCTGGTAGCGGCAGCATACGCACGCCCCGAAGACTCGTTGTGGGTGTGACCATCTGAGTTGTCACCGTCCTTGTGGTCCAGACTGACAGGGCCGGAAGAGGATTTGAAGCTTCCAGAGCCTTTGGTCTTGCTTTTCTTGCGAGTGCGAGTGCGACCAGAACTTCCCGAAACCATCTGTCGTGCATTATACTCGTCAATTAGAGTTGTTGCAACATAGTCCCAAGTAAGATCAGATATGTCCTTGGTGCGAAGTGCGGCTGCCGTGGACTCCAATGAGCAGCTGGGGTCAATAGAGGCAAGTAGCATCGGGGCCTTGTGAGATTCCGGAATAGCAGCGTCCTTGCCCATGCGATCCAACTGCGAGAACAGTGCAGTGAACTGGTCCACATATTCTGACATGTTCTGACCACTGTACGACATACGGAATAGTTGCGTTTGTACGGCGATCCGAGAGACTGTGCGATTGGAGGCGTAGCGTGCATCGAGCAGTTCAAGCATGCGTCCCGGATCATCATCAACATCCATTACAACTCGTAGAGGAGAATCACCAAGTGCACAAATAATGATAGCACATGCTTTCTCCCGTTTCGCCATGATACGAGAGCTGCTTTGAGAGCTACTTGGAGCCGTATCTTGGGTAGTAGCAGCTGTTGAGGATTGCTCTGAACTCGATACCACAACGTTCCAGACACCTTTGATTCGGCATGCGGCACGAAGGCGATGGCGCCAAAGGGTATAATCTTCCCCACGCTTACCATGAAAGCGTGGGATCTTGACACCAGAGTTGGTTTCAGACTCAACTTCCGAGTCCGACATGTTCCAAAACAGAGTTATCAACCTCCAGTACAAGGGATTTCACAAGTAGAAGAGAAACGAAGGAATGAGAGAAGCCGCGTGAGGGAAACAATTCTTCCGTCACAAAAAAGGGTAGGGCTGGAGTGGAGTAAGGACTCAACACTAAACAGCGAGGACGCCAGCGGAGAATCTGTAACGAAGTCTGCAACGCTCGTCTGGACGCGTCCAGTACGCGATCACAAGCGGAGTGGAACTCGACGCTTGGAGTATACTCACGGGTGAGAGACAACCAACCCGGAACAGAAAGGGCAGAGTGAAGGATACAATGCCACTTCCCCACAAGCAAATAAAGGAGGGGCTGGAGTGGAGTCAAGCTCAACAATCAACAGCGAGGACGCCAGCGGAGACTGTGGGGTAGTCTGCAACGCTCGTCGGGACGCGTCCCGTACGCGATCACAGGCGGAGTTCGGAGACTCGACGCCTGGAGCAAGCTCACGGGTGAGGTACAACTCGAACCCGGAATGATGATGATACTTCTAAAGCGGGCGCACTGACAGGAGAAACTACCTCCGCTACCCTGTGGGTCCGAACCCCTGGTGCCCGGTTACTCTCCCCGGGTGAGGCACGATTTGATCACCTACCAAGCTCTGCGTACTTCAGAGCGAGGCGCTGTTAGTCCCTACGAGACGTCCCAAGGAGGGTACTAGTCGAGATACACGTTCCCCAGTTAAACCCTTGCTGGTCTCTTACAAGAAAGTAGCTCGGTCTTTCGGCGCAGTACGGTCGCTCCTACGCTTCCAAGCCCGTTTCATCGACCTCCGTACTCCACGGACGCAGAGCAGGATTTGCTGTCTCCCTTGTCTCGAGCCGGCGGGTTACTAACAAACGCGATATGTGTTCACCATGCGCCAGAGAGAAAGCAGCGGGGTACTCTAACGCAGATAGGAAAACTTCTTGAATCCAAAGAAACGTAGTAAGTAAGAAATGAGCGCGACGTCTGCAAGTTGTCGACGCTCTGGGCCCAAAATTTAACGTTACGCACGCAGATAGGGTAGAAAGGGAAGTAAGTAGAGATGGATATTGAAGGAAGAGAAAGTAAAACAAGTGAAGGTTGACGGCCTTGGGTCGACCCGTTTACTCGAGGGTCGTCGATCGCAACCTACAAATACCCTAGTGCGCGCTTCACCGTCGTCGCAGCAAGCGACGACGGCGGTCGTTACAAGTTGCACGTGTGTGCAGTTGTACACGGAAAGCGCGCGCAAACTAGAGTACAACAATTTCAAATAACTAAATCAATCAACACTACAAATCCATTGCCAGTCCTTTGATTCAGAACCAGATCTAAAAAATCATCAATTTGCATGGCGGCACTACAACCGCCTTGCGCAGCCCAGAATCGCATATTGCATGCAAAACCGCCCATTCCAGCCTAGAAACGCACATCCTCGCTATCTGCATAGTTAGTCTACTACTCTAAGCCTCGTCCAATCACAGAGCTCCACTTGGCACATGCCACCATAACTCTCCATACAATCCATGGCACTTGTAGACACCACGTTGCACAAGGACATTTGCAGTAGCCAATCATATTGCCGTTTCACGTTGGGGTTGAGCAGAGGCGTATATGCGCTTTTGCGAAGAGGGTGCCCAAAAGTGCCCATCGTCCCCTGCAACTTTGCTTCCAAGTAGTCCGAGACCAACCTGAGGGACTGACAGGCACTCGACCATGTCCCAACATCAACACTTTCCAAGTCGGCATGGGCGACAGACCTCCTCCATTTGAGCCAGCTTCGGCACTCCATTGGCATATTTGTGCACAACCTGCAAGTCTCTTGGGTTGATATGCGCAAGTCGTCGATGCCATAGTTGAGCCAAGTCATTGTCGCGTGCAGAAAGGGCATGCCTAGAGTTAACTTTCGTGAGTGGATCAGGCAGAGTGTACAAACCTGACCGTTTATCTCTTTGACCGCATCCAATAACAAACCCATCAACATGCGTGAGACGCACATCGCGAGCACGGAAGAAAGACTCGATGCCCTTATCAGCCATACGTCCCACAGACACCAAGTTATATTCGAGATCAGGAACCAAGAGTGCATCTGTGAGACGCAAGTTCGCATTCTCGAACGATAGTATGACATCACCTCGTTGTGTAGCAGTCACAGTAGACTTATCAGCCAGCAATATGGTTCGTTCGTTAACTTCATGCAACGAACTGGGGACAAATATAGACTTGGAGAAAAGGAAGTGCGATGTTGCACCACTGTCTGCATATGTGTCCATAACCGTCTCTGCGGGTGGGAGTACGGTAGACTTCTCCACGGACATTCCTGCGATTTCAATCTTTGAGGACTTTCCGGACGACCTTGTCGATGGCTTGGAACTTCCGGGTTTATCCTTAGACCTCACCTTCAACTTGTCAAGAATGCTCTTGGGCAAGTGATTGTCAGGGTTGTCAGGGTTCATGTGACATCGATCAACAGTGTGTCCATCACGATCACAGAAGGTACAATGGTAACCATTGCTGGTAGCGGCAGCATACGCACGCCCCGAAGACTCGTTGTGGGTGTGACCATCTGAGTTGTCACCGTCCTTGTGGTCCAGACTGACAGGGCCGGAAGAGGATTTGAAGCTTCCAGAGCCTTTGGTCTTGCCTTTCTTGCGAGTGCGAGTGCGACCAGAACTTCCCGAAACCATCTGTCGTGCATTATACTCGTCAATTAGAGTTGTTGCAACATAGTCCCAAGTAAGATCAGATATGTCCTTGGTGCGAAGTGCGGCTGCCGTGGACTCCAATGAGCAGCTGGGGTCAATAGAGGCAAGTAGCATCGGGGCCTTGTGAGATTCCGGAATAGCAGCGTCCTTGCCCATGCGATCCAACTGCGAGAACAGGGCAGTGAACTGGTCCACATATTCTGACATGTTCTGACCACTGTACGACATACGGAATAGTTGCGTTTGTACGGCGATCCGAGAGACTGTGCGATTGGAGGCGTAGCGTGCATCGAGCAGTTCAAGCATGCGTCCCGGATCATCATCAACATCCATTACAACTCGTAGAGGAGAATCACCAAGTGCACAAATAATGATAGCACATGCTTTCTCCCGTTTCGCCATGATACGAGAGCTGCTTTGAGAGCTACTTGGAGCCGTATCTTGGGTAGTAGCAGCTGTTGAGGATTGCTCTGAACTCGATACCACAACGTTCCAGACACCTTTGATTCGGCATGCGGCACGAAGGCGATGGCGCCAAAGGGTATAATCTTCCCCACGCTTACCATGAAAGCGTGGGATCTTGACACCAGAGTTGGTTTCAGACTCAACTTCCGAGTCCGACATGTTCCAAAACAGAGTTATCAACCTCCAGTACAAGGGATTTCACAAGTAGAAGAGAAACGAAGGAATGAGAGAAGCCGCGTGAGGGAAACAATTCTTCCGTCACAAAAAAGGGTAGGGCTGGAGTGGAGTAAGGACTCAACACTAAACAGCGAGGACGCCAGCGGAGAATCTGTAACGAAGTCTGCAACGCTCGTCTGGACGCGTCCAGTACGCGATCACAAGCGGAGTGGAACTCGACGCTTGGAGTATACTCACGGGTGAGAGACAACCAACCCGGAACAGAAAGGGCAGAGTGAAGGATACAATGCCACTTCCCCACAAGCAAATAAAGGAGGGGCTGGAGTGGAGTCAAGCTCAACAATCAACAGCGAGGACGCCAGCGGAGACTGTGGGGTAGTCTGCAACGCTCGTCGGGACGCGTCCCGTACGCGATCACAGGCGGAGTTCGGAGACTCGACGCCTGGAGCAAGCTCACGGGTGAGGTACAACTCGAACCCGGAATGATGATGATACTTCTAAAGCGGGCGCACTGACAGGAGAAACTACCTCCGCTACCCTGTGGGTCCGAACCCCTGGTGCCCGGTTACTCTCCCCGGGTGAGGCACGATTTGATCACCTACCAAGCTCTGCGTACTTCAGAGCGAGGCGCTGTTAGTCCCTACGAGACGTCCCAAGGAGGGTACTAGTCGAGATACACGTTCCCCAGTTAAACCCTTGCTGGTCTCTTACAAGAAAGTAGCTCGGTCTTTCGGCGCAGTACGGTCGCTCCTACGCTTCCAAGCCCGTTTCATCGACCTCCGTACTCCACGGACGCAGAGCAGGATTTGCTGTCTCCCTTGTCTCGAGCCGGCGGGTTACTAACAAACGCGATATGTGTTCACCATGCGCCAGAGAGAAAGCAGCGGGGTACTCTAACGCAGATAGGAAAACTTCTTGAATCCAAAGAAACGTAGTAAGTAAGAAATGAGCGCGACGTCTGCAAGTTGTCGACGCTCTGGGCCCAAAATTTAACGTTACGCACGCAGATAGGGTAGAAATGGAAGTAAGTAGAGATGGATATTGAAGGAAGAGAAAGTAAAACAAGTGAAGGTTGACGGCCTTGGGTCGACCCGTTTACTCGAGGGTCGTCGATCGCAACCTACAAATACCCTAGTGCGCGCTTCACCGTCGTCGCAGCAAGCGACGACGGCGGTCGTTACAAGTTGCACGTGTGTGCAGTTGTACACGGAAAGCGCGCGCAAACTAGAGTACAACAATTTCAAATAACTAAATCAATCAACACTACAAATCCATTGCCAGTCCTTTGATTCAGAACCAGATCTAAAAAATCATCAATTTGCATGGCGGCACTACAACCGCCTTGCGCAGCCCAGAATCGCATATTGCATGCAAAACCGCCCATTCCAGCCTAGAAACGCACATCCTCGCTATCTGCATAGTTAGTCTACTACTCTAAGCCTCGTCCAATCACAGAGCTCCACTTGGCACATGCCACCATAACTCTCCATACAATCCATGGCACTTGTAGACACCACGTTGCACAAGGACATTTGCAGTAGCCAATCATATTGCCGTTTCACGTTGGGGTTGAGCAGAGGCGTATATGCGCTTTTGCGAAGAGGGTGCCCAAAAGTGCCCATCGTCCCCTGCAACTTTGCTTCCAAGTAGTCCGAGACCAACCTGAGGGACTGACAGGCACTCGACCATGTCCCAACATCAACACTTTCCAAGTCGGCATGGGCGACAGACCTCCTCCATTTGAGCCAGCTTCGGCACTCCATTGGCATATTTGTGCACAACCTGCAAGTCTCTTGGGTTGATATGCGCAAGTCGTCGATGCCATAGTTGAGCCAAGTCATTGTCGCGTGCAGAAAGGGCATGCCTAGAGTTAACTTTCGTGAGTGGATCAGGCAGAGTGTACAAACCTGACCGTTTATCTCTTTGACCGCATCCAATAACAAACCCATCAACATGCGTGAGACGCACATCGCGAGCACGGAAGAAAGACTCGATGCCCTTATCAGCCATACGTCCCACAGACACCAAGTTATATTCGAGATCAGGAACCAAGAGTGCATCTGTGAGACGCAAGTTCGCATTCTCGAACGATAGTATGACATCACCTCGTTGTGTAGCAGTCACAGTAGACTTATCAGCCAGCAATATGGTTCGTTCGTTAACTTCATGCAACGAACTGGGGACAAATATAGACTTGGAGAAAAGGAAGTGCGATGTTGCACCACTGTCTGCATATGTGTCCATAACCGTCTCTGCGGGTGGGAGTACGGTAGACTTCTCCACGGACATTCCTGCGATTTCAATCTTTGAGGACTTTCCGGACGACCTTGTCGATGGCTTGGAACTTCCGGGTTTATCCTTAGACCTCACCTTCAACTTGTCAAGAATGCTCTTGGGCAAGTGATTGTCAGGGTTGTCAGGGTTCATGTGACATCGATCAACAGTGTGTCCATCACGATCACAGAAGGTACAATGGTAACCATTGCTGGTAGCGGCAGCATACGCACGCCCCGAAGACTCGTTGTGGGTGTGACCATCTGAGTTGTCACCGTCCTTGTGGTCCAGACTGACAGGGCCGGAAGAGGATTTGAAGCTTCCAGAGCCTTTGGTCTTGCCTTTCTTGCGAGTGCGAGTGCGACCAGAACTTCCCGAAACCATCTGTCGTGCATTATACTCGTCAATTAGAGTTGTTGCAACATAGTCCCAAGTAAGATCAGATATGTCCTTGGTGCGAAGTGCGGCTGCCGTGGACTCCAATGAGCAGCTGGGGTCAATAGAGGCAAGTAGCATCGGGGCCTTGTGAGATTCCGGAATAGCAGCGTCCTTGCCCATGCGATCCAACTGCGAGAACAGGGCAGTGAACTGGTCCACATATTCTGACATGTTCTGACCACTGTACGACATACGGAATAGTTGCGTTTGTACGGCGATCCGAGAGACTGTGCGATTGGAGGCGTAGCGTGCATCGAGCAGTTCAAGCATGCGTCCCGGATCATCATCAACATCCATTACAACTCGTAGAGGAGAATCACCAAGTGCACAAATAATGATAGCACATGCTTTCTCCCGTTTCGCCATGATACGAGAGCTGCTTTGAGAGCTACTTGGAGCCGTATCTTGGGTAGTAGCAGCTGTTGAGGATTGCTCTGAGCTCGATACCACAACGTTCCAGACACCTTTGATTCGGCATGCGGCACGAAGGCGATGGCGCCAAAGGGTATAATCTTCCCCACGCTTACCATGAAAGCGTGGGATCTTGACACCAGAGTTGGTTTCAGACTCAACTTCCGAGTCCGACATGTTCCAAAACAGAGTTATCAACCTCCAGTACAAGGGATTTCACAAGTAGAAGAGAAACGAAGGAATGAGAGAAGCCGCGTGAGGGAAACAATTCTTCCGTCACAAAAAAGGGTAGGGCTGGAGTGGAGTAAGGACTCAACACTAAACAGCGAGGACGCCAGCGGAGAATCTGTAACGAAGTCTGCAACGCTCGTCTGGACGCGTCCAGTACGCGATCACAAGCGGAGTGGAACTCGACGCTTGGAGTATACTCACGGGTGAGAGACAACCAACCCGGAACAGAAAGGGCAGAGTGAAGGATACAATGCCACTTCCCCACAAGCAAATAAAGGAGGGGCTGGAGTGGAGTCAAGCTCAACAATCAACAGCGAGGACGCCAGCGGAGACTGTGGGGTAGTCTGCAACGCTCGTCGGGACGCGTCCCGTACGCGATCACAGGCGGAGTTCGGAGACTCGACGCCTGGAGCAAGCTCACGGGTGAGGTACAACTCGAACCCGGAATGATGATGATACTTCTAAAGCGGGCGCACTGACAGGAGAAACTACCTCCGCTACCCTGTGGGTCCGAACCCCTGGTGCCCGGTTACTCTCCCCGGGTGAGGCACGATTTGATCACCTACCAAGCTCTGCGTACTTCAGAGCGAGGCGCTGTTAGTCCCTACGAGACGTCCCAAGGAGGGTACTAGTCGAGATACACGTTCCCCAGTTAAACCCTTGCTGGTCTCTTACAAGAAAGTAGCTCGGTCTTTCGGCGCAGTACGGTCGCTCCTACGCTTCCAAGCCCGTTTCATCGACCTCCGTACTCCACGGACGCAGAGCAGGATTTGCGGTCTCCCTTGTCTCGAGCCGGCGGGTTACTAACAAACGCGATATGTGTTCACCATGCGCCAGAGAGAAAGCAGCGGGGTACTCTAACGCAGATAGGAAAACTTCTTGAATCCAAAGAAACGTAGTAAGTAAGAAATGAGCGCGACGTCTGCAAGTTGTCGACGCTCTGGGCCCAAAATTTAACGTTACGCACGCAGGTAGGGTAGAAAGGGAAGTAAGTAGAGATGGATATGGAAGAAAGAGAAAGTAAAACAAGTGAAGGTTGACGGCCTTGGGTCGACCCGTTTACTCGAGGGTCGTCGATCGCAACCTACAAATACCCTAGTGCGCGCTTCACCGTCGTCGCAGCAAGCGACGACGGCGGTCGTTACAAGTTGCACGTGTGTGCAGTTGTACACGGAAAGCGCGCGCAAACTAGAGTACAACAATTTCAAATAACTAAATCAATCAACACTACAAATCCATTGCCAGTCCTTTGATTCAGAACCAGATCTAAAAAATCATCAATTTGCATGGCGGCACTACAACCGCCTTGCGCAGCCCAGAATCGCATATTGCATGCAAAACCGCCCATTCCAGCCTAGAAACGCACATCCTCGCTATCTGCATAGTTAGTCTACTACTCTAAGCCTCGTCCAATCACAGAGCTCCACTTGGCACATGCCACCATAACTCTCCATACAATCCATGGCACTTGTAGACACCACGTTGCACAAGGACATTTGCAGTAGCCAATCATATTGCCGTTTCACGTTGGGGTTGAGCAGAGGCGCATATGCGCTTTTGCGAAGAGGGTGCCCAAAAGTGCCACTCGTCCCCTGTAACTTTGCTTCCAAGTAGTCCGAGACCAACCTGAGGGACTGACAGGCACTCGACCATGTCCCAACATCAACAGATTCCACACTTACTGGTCCTGAAACGTCCGAGTGGACAAGGTCCAGTACGTGTTCTGCTCGTTCCCCCCCTTGCTTGGGAGTCGGAGCACCCATTGCCTTTCCTACTACACACGAGCCACACACATCCAGCTTCTGTGCCAAATCCACATTCAGCCCTGATACAACCTCATTGCGAGCCATCTGCTTAATGCCTTCCACATTCGCATGAGCCATTCGAGCATGCCAAAGAGACAGATCTGACACAAGGGCGCTGTCCACATCTGTACGCTGTTCGGCTGCAGTGCGAAGGTAGTAGAGGCCTTTGAAACGGCACCCGGAGGCAACCACTTTCGACCCTTTGTAAACACATACCTTCTCTCTTTCAAACACTACCTTGCAGCCCAGATCACAGATCGCCAACACTGAAAGCAGGTGGAACCGTAAGGATGGCACGTGCACCACCTGTTTCAGTTTGCACTTACGTTTGGCGCCTTCCACAGTCAGATTAAGCTCCACACTACCGCGACCCACAGACTCTAGTTTGGAATCATTGCCGATACTCACGCCAGAGGACACCTTGCTCTCATACGTTGGAACATCGAGTCATCATACGTCATGTGTGCAGTCGCACCAGAGTCAATAATCCAGTCACTGTTAGTAGCCTTATCGGCACCTGTCGCAATGAGACATACAAAGTCAGAATCGTCGCTACTCGCACCAAGCTCACAGCTGAGCCCGGTATTCACACTGGGGTGAGCAGCATCGACCAGATTCTTGTTAGCCACATCACGTTGTCTCTTGTAACAGTTCTTCTGGATATGACCCTTCTTGCCACAATAGTAACATATAATTGACTTCAATGACCTCTGACGCCCGACCAAAGCTGCGTCACTTCCGGACTCCTCCTTGGCACGATCATTCATTAGCTGCTCTTCTTGCAGCAAACGACTCTTCACGAACTCCAAACTGAGTTCGCGATCTCCGATCGTGGTGTCGATAGCGACAATAAGGTGCTCGAAACGGTCCGGAAGTCCACATAAGATGGCCACTGCAATGTCTTCTTCTTCAACTTTGACGTCCATGCTCTTGAGATCAGAAGCCAAGTGACGAACAATATTGATGAATTGCAGCATCTTCTGGTCGTCACGCATCTTGGCGGTGTAAAAAGCACGTCTGGCATTGATTCGGTTGAGAAGAGTCTTCCTCTGGAAAACATTGCATATGGCCTTCCACACATCGGCAGCAGCCTCCACATCGCGCACATGATCCAAATGTTCGTCACTGAGCGTAAGTCCATTGATAGCTCTGGCCTTTGAGTCGCGAGTTTCCCATTTGGACAATTCTTCTGGATCGGTGGGTGGAGAGCTGGTGAGGTGATTCTTGAGATCCTTGAGCGCAAGCACAAGCTGAACTTTCTCCTTCCAGATATGGAAGTTATCCTGACCCAACTTCTCATTCTTGATCCCAGTGAACGAGTCCATGCCACAGAGTGAGATTAAAAGCGATCCCAGATAAAAGAAATGGCAGACACAACAGGACAACAGCAAACCACAGCAACAAACAAACAACAACAACAACAATAACAATAACAACAATAAAAACAAATAAAACGTCAATAGTCGGGCCCACTGGCAGAAAATACTATTCCCGGTACCCTAGGGAGTCGGACCCCTGACCTCCGGAGACCTTCCGGGTAGGAAACGACTTCAGCAGTCAACCCTCTCCCGCGTTCAAGGAGAAGGCGCGTTGTTCTCTACGAGATGTGCAGAGGATGGTTAATGGCCAAAGATATGCCTTCACCAAGTAAAACCCTCTCTGATCTCTTGCAAGAACTTGCGCGACCTTGAAACAGCAGCTACTTTGACACCCAAGATACGCTTCTAGCGAGCAATCAATGAAGATCACAAGCGGCCTGATCCCAATGGGAGGTCAGCCTTCGATACGTTGCCTCCCCGTACTAAAAGCCCACTGGACAAGCCAATGAGTCAATTGCACGGGTCAAAAGCTCCTTATGGATGCCTTCACCGCCGTCCAAGCACCTAACACACAGTCAGGTTCAACAAACAAAAGTCAAACACCACAACCAAAGTGCAATACGCCACGGCACCCCGTTAGCTTCAGTGCTCGCGGTACAACACCGTTATCCGCCCAAAAGGACCGGTGGAGCCCGCTAGTGAGCACGTCCGACTGGCTCCCGTCCCCGATTACTCGGATCAACCGTTCGTCGCACAGGTATTGCAGTGATGACCCCAAAATGCCGAGCACACACGTAGCGCACGGACTTCAACATCAACTGCTGAGCACAAAGCTAGTGCCCCGACTTTGATAAAAATGGTCTCAACCTCTCGGATCAGAACCCGCAAACACGACGCGGGGATCCCAACAACGAGAACAATAGAGGGAGACCAACCCAAGCGGATAGCGATCGACAACGAGGGCAACAACGAGCACCCAAACACAATCACGATAGAGAGTCAACGTCGAACCACTACCAACACAACGCCCTCAGGGAGAAACGCAAACCGTAAAAAGAATACCAACACCAACCAACAACACGGTCAACACACCCGACGCAACGAGAAGAAGGTGATAGAGAAACAGCGAAACGGGTGAACGGCGGTGTGGCAGAGCGGCGAGAGACGAACGATAACGGCAGAGGTCAGCGGGGCTGGGCCCATAACCTGATGGAGGTTATAGCTGGGAAGGGAAGGTTGATGCAAAGGGAAGGTGGGGATATGCAAAGGAAGTTCGCCAGCTCTGGCTCGGATTTACTTGGAGGTGCTTCTGTTACAACTTATATAGCACTACGTCGTCGCACTACCGCTCACTTCCACTCGGAGTAAAACCTAAGCCCCCAAGCGGGGACACACAATACTACCAATCATCATCTAACATAACATGGTAACACTGCCGCAATTCATGACAGCTTACAACTAACAAGGCACAACAGTGCACAACAGTGCACAACAAGTTACGTGCCTACTCAACAAGTTACGTGCCTACTCAACAAGTTACGTGCCTACACATAACGATGACCATGCACAAATTCACGTCGCGCCAATACACTGTAATCCGTACACCACACCAATATGTGTATGCTCCAGCTCACCAAGTACCACGTAACCACAAATTCACTCAATGCCATAAGTTCCCACAACATGTTACCACAGTGTTCGTGTAATCCTCATGACTGTACCTGACCCAGTTGGAATCCCCGCGGACGACCATTTTTTTCTTCTGAGAGTTCGTGAGTTCAAGCGGGTCCAGGGACGCATTCGTACGAGACTAGTATCCTGCCGCGCCCTCCTGCAAAGGATGGTGGACTGAGGCCCTGTTCAATCAGGAATCTCCAGGTAATTGCAACCGGAGAGCCGAAGGAGTACTCGGGGAAACTTGACGAACGCCAGCACCCATTGGGGGAAGCCAGAGCGGTACAAATCGAAGCGGAGCTTTGGTGCGGAAACCTGTGTGTCCACAGAGGCACTCAAGACTGCACCAGAGTGGCCGCGTGCGCTACGCAGTGACGGCCAAGTGGGAGCACTTGTGTCGGAGCGTCCAAAGCCCTGTGTTACGACTTTCACAGGCGGCCCGGCTGCCACCGCCCAGCCCAGCCTTAGGTTTGTGAAACCCTCTGGGTGTAGTACCCGCTCCATAGACACGAAGGCAGTGGTCCAGAGTTGACTGGTGTGGGGCTACCCCCCAAAAAACCTCATTTCAGGCATTTGGAAATTTTCAACGCCGATCCGGGTGGACCCTGTCACATTTTTGTCGGAGGCGCCTCGAATCTGTACACCCAGTGACCGCAATTAGAGTGGGTCACACTATTTTCTGTAACAGTTTTGAGGAAAAAGAAACATAAAATAGTGTGGCCCACATTATGAAGTGTACCACACTAATAAAGGAGCAGTCTCAATTAATGTGGGCCACATTATTTATTCTCAACGCAATTAATGTGGGTTAGCAATACCCTTTTTTTTTTCAATCAATTGCTTTTTATTTATAGTGTTCCCAATGTCCCATGAAAAGCAGCAGGGTAACACTGTCAAGGTGTAAACTAACTTGGTCAATTACGAACCAACGCAATCATTCTTACTACTTATAGCACAGATTTACAACTGTGCTTCTTTCAATACATCTAGTATTTCGGTCGCCTCCTGTCTCTCTCCAGGTGACCAATCTTCCATTCCGAGTAGTACCTTCAGTCTTCCGTACTTCCAGTACTCGTGCCCAAGTATATCACGTGCCTCCATTGGGTTCGCTGGGAACTCATTGAAGTACCATCGGATATACATCATTCGGTGCGAAACTTTGCGCAACCGAAGAACGGGTGGGTATTTTCCATTCGCAGCACACGGGATTTTGCGAACGCGTCTTGCCGAGGCAAGTTTCCACTCCGCATCCCGTATTCTTCCTATTCCTTTTGTACACACATTATCAATTTCAGCTCGTAGTGCTGAAATTGAAGGATGTGCATTATACAGCGACAGCTGCCGACATGCCCGGTTCACCTTCAACTGTCGCGATCTGTGTTCCAATTCAAGGTTCAATGCCGTCTCACGACACGATTGATAATGCCGTAGACGTTTGGAGGCGAGCACAATTCGTCGCAGAGCCGCAGACTCTAAACGACAAAGTGCACGCATCATCGGCACCCGATATGTTCCAAACCGAGATGCCATGTTTCCAAGAATCAGTTTGAAGAACGTTGCTTCAAGCTTCACTATCGCCATTTCCAAATGAGGCGTGAGCGGTACAAGATGCAACGCATATTCGTAAATCGACCTCACGAATGCGCGGTACAAACTCACACAGCTGCGCGTATCAAATCCATTCCGGTGCAGACCAGCACCGGCTAGGCTTCCCAATCGACGTTGAGCATTTTGTACGCGTTCCATGTGCTTGTCGGTTGTTACTCCATTGGTGTTTAGAGACACCCCCAGATATACTGCACTACGTACCACGCTCAGCTTATCACCAGCAAGTGTGAATATTGCAGACTGATTTTGGTCTGCAGGCAGTTGCAGTACTATCGACTTGCCGTTTGCAGTGTTCCACGGCATTTGCATTTCTTTGCCCCAACTACTGCATATGTCTAGCAGTAGTTGCAGCCCGCTATCAGTCTTCGCCATCAGAATCACATCGTCGGCAAATGCACTTGCACCTCGATCCGACACATGATATGGCACCTCCTGCACTCGATATAGCATGGAATCAATATACATGTTGAACAATGTACAGCTGAATGGGTCACCTTGAGGCACTCCAAGAGTCATTTGTACTTGTTCATCTTTCCAATTTCCATTTATGAAAGCGTTGACTGGTTGCAGCAGCAAAGTAGTCATTGCCGCATGCTTCGGTTGTAGCCTGGATGCGCACACTTGCGACAATAGTTTTCGGTTAACTTTGTCGTACGCCTTCGTTAGATCCAGTACTGCCACACGCGAGTGGCCGTTTGTGATGATGTTACTCACCTCCACAATCGACTGTTCTGTTCCATTGTACTTTGAGAACCCATACTGGTACTCATGAAACTCGATATAAAACTTTTTTTAGCAATACCCGTGTCAATTGACTGAGTCACTGTCAATCTTCACTGCCTCACCATCAAAATGGTTTCGATGCTTGGCGATGATCTCCTGCAACTTGGGAAATAACTGCTTCTCTTCCCACAGCCCATTAACATTCAGAGAGAGACCAGTTCGTATCATTGCTTTGCGGGCATATGTCAAACCGTCAACATCTCTTTGCCGATTAACATCCATCACTGCCAACCCTGCCAAACGCAGAAAAAAGGCCTTTCCGGGATTCCTAACCTTCCCAGACGAAGACCAAGCTTTCTTTTTAACCATTTCCATCTTGTAGTTCTCTAACCTCCCGTTCCATGCGCTCTTGATTTTCTGAATGATAAACGAATCAGCAGGCTAGACAAGGTGCGTTGCGTTTGGTGGAAAGTATTGTATCTCAGTGTTAATGTGATTCGCCGCAGACAACAGCTCCGTAGTTTGATTGTGTCCACTGCAATTGTCCACAAACAAAATCCTCTTCCTTTCGTGTGGCAAGCGATTGATAACCCTTTTCTCTCCCAGCCATTGCGGCATAACAACCGTGTCCATCCAGCCTTTTGGCCCACTACGGTAGGAAACATTTGGCACATCATCTGGAACTCCCCGTATTGGGTAGGATCTGTTCTGGTTCTGAAAAACCATAAACACCGGTTCAATCTTGCCAAAGGACCCCCGCTAATTCGAACAACCATTGTCATACCCTCTCCACCCGAAACCACATCTGCATACTTAACCTCTTTCTCTCCACAGAAACCAAGCGTGCGGCCATTATCCATGTTGATCATGAAGTGCGTTTCGTCTGCGTTTTCAACGTTTTCTTCTTTCCACAATCCTTTTTTAAACATTCGCGAGACATGCCCTAAATGGTAGGCAATCTCTTTGTGGATGAAAGTTGTCTTTTGTGGAGAAAGCAAGTGCTTTCCCGTGTGTGCGCGGCTTACAATTCGGTACCGGTCTGCAAAGGTTTGAACCCATCTCCGTGTGATGCAACTTGTCAAAAGCTTTCCGGTCCCACTGTCAACGGCAAATTTGTGATATTCTTGCTTGTCAGAGTGATGTATCATCGTTTTAGCCATGAGCTGCAAGGTCTTCTAGTTGAATTTTACGCCCAGTTTTCGCAGTCTGTCGAACTCTTGGAGCATATCGAGGTGGAGAACAGTGACCCAAGTCCTCGTCTTTCTTCCTCTACCACTGCGAGCTTTCAAGTTAATGCGCTTAATACCAAGATGGGTTCTCTTTGTAATGGATGTGCATGACCCATGAGTGCTCGGGTTTCCCTCCGAATCCACATACTGCTCTCTGCTCCGCCAGAGCCTACTTGCCTTTTGTAAATTTGCTTTGGGGCTACTGCGAAAGAACCGGGAAATTGCTGCACTGTTTTCGATATGACATGGCGTTGGCCATTTTGTTGAGCATGGTGCCACATCCAAGACACTATCTTGGCCCGATCGGCAATGGAGAGGACATTGTTCACGCTTCGTTTCTTTTTCTCGGTGAGAGATGGAGTTTCAGTGGCGGAAGAATCTGTTGCGGAGGCATCTGGAGGGTTGGTGGGGTTGGTGTGGTCTTGTGCCATTGTGGTTTGTTTTCTGGCAGCGCGTTGGAACGCTGCAATGATTGGCGATTTAGAGGTTGGAACGGTCATGTTGCGATGTGAGGCCTGGAGCTGGAAGAAAGACAAGACGTTTGGCGACTTTTAATCTAGACGAGCCCGCCATTTTGCGAGGGAAATGGCCTTTACCCACACTAATTTAGGCCGTACTCGATGATGGGTATACCGCAAATAGTGTGGGTTATTGTAAGCCACATTAAATCTGTTACCACACTATTTAGACACCCACTCTAATTGCTGTCACTGGGTGTAGAGAAACGTTTTATCTTTCAAACGAGCTACAGATCGCTTTCGGCAAGAAACTGGATTAGAAGTTACAAGCCTCCGGAGTTCATCGACAAATCGCCGTTTTTGACCCTTCTGGGGCACCCCCCTCAGACGACCCCAAAAACGACGATTTCGCAAAATGTCCAAAAGTTACAAGTATCTTGCAACGTTTCAAAGCCGCCGGCGGTGGGCATATAAATCCAATCATTTGAGACCAAATTGGATCAAAGCTGCCAAGTAACTATATCGACGCTGAGCTATTCGGAGTGCCTCGCATTGCACCTGGACAAGTGCAGAACGAGTGCAAATAAGTTAAAGTAGAGTTGAGCAGGTTTCGTGAAAGAAAGTCCAAAAAAAAGCGCAAAAAAATCGAAAAAATTGAAAACACAAAAAAGTCGCAGAACACGTGAAAAGGGCGTCAAGAAGCCGTTAGAGCCATCAAAACCAAAGAAAAAGACAAAAAAATTTAGAAATATTTTCAAAAAAACTTGAAAAATGACTTCCCACCAAACCGCGTCCTTTAACATAGAGAACCGTTTCAGCCCTTTGGCTGACCCCGGGGAGACCATGGAAGGCATTCGCTTCCCACTTGATGGTAGTAGCGAACCGGAATCCGAATCTTGGAAACCAGGTCTATCAAAGACCATTCGGAAGAAAGTATCGCCGACCCCAGACCGCAAAGGCCCTCAGCCTGTGTGCACCCCGGACGAGACGAGGACCATCTTTGGAGCTTGTTGAACGCTCATCAAATGCCTAAACTGCCATTCTAGGAATTCATCCACTCTGAATGGTAACTCTAAGTTTGGACCCACTGTGCGCTGCTCCGTCAAAGGCTGTCATCGCTCTTTCGGCGGTTTGCGGTTTCATGAAATAATTCGACCATTTCTGGCGCCGAGCAGCCCCAGGAATGGCTCTCAGCCGTCAGTCGCATCCGCTCCTACGCCATCACCGGTTGCCGAGCACCCCATGAGCCACACCAGCACGCCCTCTAGCGCACCTGTTGCCGTCGTACAGAGACCAAAACAGCAATGGGAGTCGATCTTGAGGAGATGCCAGACACTAGAGGATCAAGTTGCTCGGCTCACCCAGCAGCTCCAATCCTCTCGCCACCATGCCACGGTACCACAACAGAGACAAAACCAACGTGCTCCAGAAATTGAAGCACGGCCTGTGGAGACGGCCGTTAACAGACAGCCACTTAACCCGGCTCCGCCCAACACTGGACGAGCACAACCGCAGAGAAACCCTGTCCCTGAAGCAAGGATTGGAACAAATACTGATGCAAAGACTTGGGCGCAGATTGCAAGAGAAGGCCAGCCTTGGTCATTGGACAAGTTACCACCTGAGTTTCTTACCCGAATGGCTAAGATGGCTCAAAACCTCAAGTCTGGGGGATATGCTCTACTGCCGACATCTCAATCTCGGCCCCCGAAAATGGAAGCGCAGTACTTCCGTGGCATACTGCGGCCCTTACCGCCCTCTCATGAGACACCTTCGCAGTGGTCTTCCAAGCCGTTGCGTCATTGCTCTGTCCTTCATAGGACGTTCGATATTGGAAATCGTGACTGCGTCTGACGTTGCTCACAAACTGGTTGCAGGAATGCGGGCAGCCGGGTACACGCACATGCCTAACTTTGCCGCCACCTCGAATGCCATGTCATCACGAAAGATGATGAGTAAGGCCGAACGACGACACAAGAACCTGGAGGAGGCGCTATATCGCCTGCAGACTGCAGCAACTCGCACAACGTCAGCGTGGGCCAAGCATTGGTATACGTCCCAAGTGAAGGTAACACAGGAGTTGATGCATAATGAGCAGCCAACTGCACGGAAACAAAAAAGTGAACCCGACTGCACAACAACCTGGGAAAGTCGGCCGTGACTCTTTCAATGCAAGTCCTATGGTACTTAAGGGGACTCGTATGAGAGCTGCCCATCCGATCGACCCACCTCGCACCATTGCGTACACATATTAGGTTCGCAGAGGCATCCCAATCAACTGTAGCGGCCATCGATGCCCATACGAAAATGAGAACTCATGTACGTTTCGCCGGAGAGTCAACCGCGTCCATCGTTGAAAGAAGGGTTCCAACGATAGTTCAGCGCACTGATCGGACGATAGACGGCGATACTGGGCCTGGGACGAATGTCCACTTTGTGCCAGAGGAAGCAGGAGCAACAGAATCTCCACAGCCTATGAGCATTTGAACTGACTCTGAACAGCCCATTGCAACAGAAGACGAGCCGAACACTCAACAGATATCCCACATCGTCGAAATTGAACAACAATCGCAGTCGTCGGAGTTGTCCACCGACACTCGACAAAGTGTCGTTTCGATGTCTGGAGCAAACAATGAAGCTCATAACACTGTAATTAACGAACTCCCACAATTCGCACAGCACACCACTGCAATCACTGCGAGTACAGGAGCAGTGACCGCCGATCCGAAAGATATCACTATGGAAGGGGCCCAAACGAGCCCATTGGAACCACTTCAGACTTCAAATGAGAGTCTGTCATTGGATTGGGACCACGATGGTGCTCCCACTTATGACCACGAAATGCGTCGTCCGAACAGATTGGTACGAAATGTGTTCTCAGTGAGCATTAATGTGCCGTCGATTGCGACGCAAACCGGTCCACTTCTACATGATGGTCACCAAAATGGTGAGGGGTTGTAATCCGGGTTGGTACTTTTAACGTGAGAGGTCTCGCACATAGTGAGGCCGAAGTCCACCGTGCATGGAAAGTTTTAGGATTAGACTTTCTGTGCGTTGTGGAAACATGGCAACGTCTCTCCGATGAGGTGTCGTTGGCATTGCCACATGTGAGTGTGGCGCTGGAAGCGGAGTATAGGAGTCGAGCAACGACAGGTGGGATCACAATTTTCCATCATCAGCGCTTCTGTACGAAGGTGGTGGGCAAGTACGGTACCGCGGCATACCAAATCCTGGCACTGAAAGTTCGCCCAGATCTCAATGTGATAGGGGTATATCTTAGTCCGAGCGCTTCAGATGAGGACATAAAGAGATTCCTGGAGCTATTGAAGTCTTTGATCCGTGGTCCGCCGTTACTGGCTGGCGACTGGAATGCCCGTCATGACGACTGGGATCAACGAACAAACAGGCATGGTCGTCGCCTCCGAGCGTGGATCCGTAAATGGGACCTTTTGCTGAGGTCTCCATCCAAGTTGACGCCAACATTTCGCACCCCAAATGGTTCGAGCGTTATGGATTTCTTTATCTCGAAGCGAGTGACTGTTCGAAATGTAGCAACAGCAAGTGGATCGTGGGATGCAGTCTCGGATCACAACATGGTTGTTGCAGACATTGACTGGATGACAACTCAATTCTCACCACGAAAACCGAAGATTTCGAGGGCGCAACTCAAATGCGTGGACAAAATCAAAGACGCTCAGACGTATTAAAAAGCCAATTTGCCTAATGTGGCTACACGTTTTGACCACGAAAACTCAAAAGAAGATCTGGAGGATGCTTGTAGCCAACTTGTGGACACAATCAGTAGCCCCTGGACCACTTCCGTATCAATGCGTCCTGATCGATATCGCTTCTTCTGGGATTCTACTCTTCACCAGTTGAGTCGTGTGCGATCTACGTATTACAAAACGGTGGAAACGAAGTGGCCACATTCAAATATGGAATGTGTACAAGGAGATTGACCGATTCATTAAACGTCGTTGTCGGGCAAAGAAGAGACAACTGTTGGACGAATTTCTGGACACCGCCGAAGACGAAACAGCATCTCAAACAGTGAACCGAATAAACTCGGTGATGAAATTACGATCTCAACATAGCGCACGGGCACTGGAACGTGGAAATCCATTAGACCCACAGAACTATGCTGAGTTGATTGCCGAGTACCAACCACCAGAATGTGGGGTGAAAGCAGTCCCATTTGACGTTCCGGACTTGTTCCGGATTGCATTGGAAAATTCGATCAAGGATGCAAAGAAGGGAAGAACGATTGGACGTTATAACGTGGCGTCGGAAATGCTACAGGTCAGTCCAACTTTGTGCGCGTCCACGCTTCTGAAGCTGTGGTGGGCGTGCGGGAAGTTGGCATATATACCTTTAGCGTTGCGGCAGACACGTATATAGCCCATATACAAGAAAGGCGACATCTCGGTACCATCCAACTACCGACCGATATCTATTCTGTCGCACTTGCGTAAAGCAATTTCAGCTGCATTAAACTCGATTGTGGTGAACTATATCAAGTTTCATGAGTATCAGTATGGGTTCTCAAAGTACAATGGAACGGAACAGTCGATTGTGGAGGTGAGTAACATCATCACAAACGGCTACTCATGTGTGGCAGTACTGGATCTAACGAAGGCGTACGAAAAAGTGAACCGAAACCTATTGTCGCAAGTGTGCGCATCGAGGTTACAACCGAAGCATGCGGCAATGACTACTTTGCTGCTGCAACCAGTCAACGCTTTCATAAATAGAAATTGGAAAGATCAGCAAGTACAAATGACTCTTGGAGTCCCCCAAGGTGACCCATTCAGCTGTACATTGTTCAAACATTTATATTGATTCCATGCTGTATCGAGTGCAGGAGGTGCCATATCATGTGTCGGATCGAGGTGCAAGTGCATTTGCCGACGATGTGATTCTGATGGCGAAGACTGATAGCGGGCTGCAACAACTGCTAGACATATGCAGTAGTTGGGGCAAAGAAATGCAAATGCCGTGGAACACTGCAAACGACAAGTCGATGGTACTGCAACTGCCTGCAAACCAAAATCACTCTGCAATATTCACACTTGCTGGTGATAAGCTGAGCGTGTTACGTAGTGCAGTATATCTGGGGGTATCTCTAACCACCAGTGGAGTAATAGCCGACAAGCACATGGAACGGGTACAAAATGCTCAACGTCGATTAGGAAGCCTAGCCGGTGCTAGTCTGCACCGGAATGGATTTGATACGCGCAGCTGTGTGAGTTTGTACCGCGCATTCGTGAGGTCGATTTACGAAAATGCGTTGCGTCTTGTACCGCTCACACCACATTTGGAAATGGCGATAGTGAAGCTTGAAGCAACGTTCTTCAAACTGATTCTTGGAAACATGGCATCTCGGTTTGGAACATATCGGGTGCCAATGATGCGTGCACTTTGTCGTTTAGAGTCTGCGGCTCTGCGACGAATTGTTCTCGCCTCCAAACGTTTATGGCACTATCAATCATGTCGTGAAAAGGCATTGAACCTTGATTTGGAACACAGATCGCGACAGTTGAAGGTGAACCGAGCGTGTCGGCAGCTGTCGCTGTATAATGCACATCCTTCAATTTCGGCACTGCGATCTGAAATTGATAATGTGTGTACAACCGAAATAGGAAGGATACGGGATGTGGAGTGGAAACTTGCCTCGGCAAGACGCGTTCGCAAAATCCCGTGTGCGGCAAATGGAGAATAACCACCCGTTCTTCGGTTGCGGAAAGTTTCGCACCGAATGATGGGTATCCGATGGTACTTCAATGAGTTCCCAGCGAACCCATTGGGAGCACGTGGTATACTTGGACACGAGTACTGGAAGTACGAAAGACTGAAAGTACTACTCGGAATGGAAGATTGGTCACCTGGAGAGAGGCAGGAGGCGACCGAAATACTAGAGGTACTGGAAGAAGCACAGTTGTAAATCTGTGCTATAAGTAGTAAGAATGAATGCGTTGGTTTGTAATTGACCAAGTTAGTTTACACCTTGACAGTGTTACCCTGCTGCTCTTCATGGGACATTGGGAACACTATAAATAAAACAGCAATTGATTGAACCATAGCGCACCAAGTTGCATCAATGTCTTCAATATGTCCACGTACATAACTGTGCACACTGTCCAGCATACCCATCTGTGCAAGCTACACACGTGTAGCCCAGAACAACCCAGTAGTGCCATAACACTTGTACACACCACGTTGCATGTGCACATTTGCAATAGCCAATCAGAAGCCAGTTTCACGTTTAGTTTGCACAATTGCGCATATGCGCTTTTCCAGCAGCACCCTCCAAAACAGCCCATGCTTTCCTGCACTTTTGGTTTCAGTGACAGCACTAGGTCAACATCCAACAACGACGTAGTGCTATATAAGTTGTGACAGAAGCACCTCCAAGTAAATCCGAGCCAGAGCTGGCGAACTTCCTTTGCATATCCCCACCTTCCCTTCGCATCAACCTTCCCTTCCCAGCTATAACCTTCATCAGGTTCTAGGCCCAGCCCCGCTGACCTCTGCCGTTATCGTTCGTCTCTCGCCGCTCTGCCACACCGCCGTTCACCCATTTCGCTGTTTCTCTATCACCTTCTTCTCGTTGCGTCGGGTGTATTGACCGTGTTGTTGGTTGGTGTTGGTATTTTTTTTACGGTTTGCGTTCCTCCCTGAGGGCGTTGTGTTGGTAGTGGTTCGACGTTGACTCTCCATCGTGATTGTGTTTGGGTGCTCGTTGTTGACCTCGTTGTCGATCGCTATCCGCTTGGGTTGGTCTCCTTCTATTGTTCTCATTGTTGGGATCCCCGCGTCGTGTTTGCGGGTTCTGATCCGAGGGGTTGAGACCATTTTTTTTCCAAGTCTGGGCACTAGCTTTGTGCTCAGCATGTGGTGTTGAAGTCCGTGCGCTACGTGTGTGCTCGGCATTTTGTGGTCATCACTGCAATACCTGTGCGACGAACGGTTGATCCGAGTAATCGGGGACGGGAGCCAGGCGGCTTGAACCAAGGCGGACGTGCTGACTAGCGGGCTCCACCAGTCCTTTTGGGCGGAAAACGGTGTTGTACCGCGAGCGCTAAAGCTAACGGGGTGCCGTGGCGTACTGCACTTTGGTTGTGGTGTTTTACTTTTGTTTGTTGAACCTGACTGTGTGTTAGGTGCTTGGACGGCGGTGAAGGCATCCATAAGGAGCTTTTGATCCGTGCAATTGACTCATTGGCTTGTCCAGTGGGCTTTTATTACGGGGAGGCAACGTATCGAAGGCTGACCTCCCATTGGGATCAGGCCGCTTGTGATCTTCATTGATTGCTCGCTAGAAGCGTACCTTGGGTGTCAAAGTAGCTGCTATTTCAAGGTCGCGCAAGTTCTTGCAAGAGATCAGAGAGGGTTTTACTTGGTGAAGGCATATCTTTGGCCATTAACAATCCTCTGGACGTCTCGTAGAGAGCAACGCGGCTTCTCCTTGACCGCGGGAGAGATTTGACTGCTGAAGTCGTTTCCTACCCGGAAGGTCTCCGGGAGTCAGGGGTCCGACTCCCTAAGGTACCGGGAATAGTATTTCTTGCCAGTGGGTTCGACACTATTGAAGTTTCATTTGTTTTTATTGTTGTTGTTATTGTTGTTGTTGTTTGTTTGCTATTGTGGTTTGCTGTTTTCCTGTTGTGTCTGCCATTTCTTTTATCTGGGATCGCTTTTAATCTCAATTTGCGGCATGGACTCGTTCACTGGGATCAAGATTGAGAAGTTGGGTGAGGATAACTTCCATATCTGGAAGGAGAAAGTTCAGCTTGTGCTTGCGCTCAAGGATCTCAAGAATCACCTCACCAGCTCTCCACCCACCGATCCAGAAGAATTGTCCAAGTGGGAAACTCGCGACTCAAAGGCCAGAGCTATCATTGGACTTACGCTCAGTGACGAACATTTGGATCATGTGCGCGATGTGGAGGCTGCTGCCGATGTGTGGAAGGCCATATGCAATTTTTTCCAGAGGAAGACTCTTCTCAACCGAATCAATGCCAGACGTGCTTTTTACACCACCAAGATGCGTGACGACCAGAAGATGCTGCAATTCATCAATCATGTTCGTCATTTGGCTTCTGATCTCAAGAGCATGGACGTCAAAGTTGAAGAAGAAGACATTGCGATGGCCATCTTATGTGGACTTCCGGAACGTTTCGAGCACCTTATTGTCGCTATCGACACCACGATCGGAGATCGCGAACTCAGTTTGGAGTTCGTGAAGAGTCGTTTGCTGCAAGAAGAGCAGCTAATGAATGATCGTGCCAAGGAGGAGTCTGGAAGTGACGCAGCTTTGGTCGGGCGTCAGAGGTCATTGAAGTCAATTATATGTTACTATTGTGGCAAGAAGGGTCATATCCAGAAGAACTGTTACAAGAGACAACGTGATGTGGCTAACAAGAATCTGGTCGATGCTGCTCACCCCAGTGTGAATACCGGGCTCAGCTGTGAGCTTGGTGCGAGGAGCGGCGATTCTGACTTTGTATGTCTCATTGCGACAGGTGCCGATAAGGCTACTAACAGTGACTGGATTATTGATTCTGGTGCGACTGCACACATGACGTATGATGACTCAATGTTCCAACGTATGAGAGCAAGGTGTCCTCTGGCGTGAGTATCGGCAATGATTCCAAACTAGAGTCTGTTGGTCGCGGTAGTGTGGAGCTTGATCTGACTGTGGAAGGCGCCAAACGTAAGTGCAAACTGAAACAGGTGGTGCACGTGCCATCCTTACGGTACCACCTACTTTCAGTGTCGGCGATCTGTGATCTGGGCTGCAAGGTAGTGTTTGAAAGAGAGAAGGTATGTGTTTGCAAAGGGTCGAAAGTGGTTCCCTCCGGGTGCCGTTTCAAAGGCCTGTACTACCTTCGCACTGCAGCCGAACAGCGTACAGATGTGGACAGCGCCCTTGTGTCAGATCTGTCTCTTTGGCATGCTCGAATGGCTCATGTGAATGTGGAAGGCATTAAGCAGATGGCTCGCAATGAGGTTGTATCAGGGCTGAATGTGGATTTGGCACAGAAGCTGGATGTGTGTGGCTCGTGTGTAGTAGGAAAGGCAACCCGTGCTCCGACTCCCAAGCAAGGGGGGGAACGAGCAGAACACGTACTGGACCTTGTCTACTCGGACGTTTCAGGACCAGTAAGTGTGAAATCCTTGGGAGGCTCGCACTACTTTGTCACATTCATCGACGACCACAACAGGTATTGCTTCTTGTACATGCTCAAAACCAAAGATGAGGTGTTTCAAATGTTCATGAGGTGGCTCAAGTTTGTAGAAAACCAGACTGGACGAAAGTTGAAAACCATCACCGCACGTGAGAGTGTGCTACGTGCACTGCGCACTGACAACGGGGGTGAGTATCTGTCCAATCGTTTCCGGAAAGAACTCGAGCGCCAAGGTATTGAACATCAGCGAACAGTGCCGTACAATCCACAGCAGAATGGGCTCGCCGAAAGGTTCAACCGAACACTCATGGACTTGGTCAGATCGATGTTGCACCACAAACAACTGCCAAAGAAATTTTGGGCTGAAGCCTTGAACTTAGCAGTGTATGTACGCAACAGAGTGACCTCCAAAGCCCTTCCTAGTAACTCGACTCCATTCGAGCTGTGGCATGGTCAGAAGCCTGATGTGAGCAATCTGCGTGTGTTTTGGAGCCGATGCTGGTACAAAGTTGTGGATCACAAGCTGAAGAAGCTGGAGGACAGAGCAAAGGAAGCCATCTTCATTGGGTACACTTCTGGGTCCCACGGGTACAAGTTGTGGGACGGTAAGATGAGAAAGGTGATTGTGTCAAGAGATGTGAGGTTTGGCGAGTCTTCGGGCTTAGAAGACCATGAGAACTGTGAGGAAGAGGACTATGCTGACATGGAGTTGAGTGACATGTCTAGTCCGGATAACACCTCCAACTCTCACACATCCAGTCACCCCAGTGAAGGTGATCCTTCCGCACCTGCGCCTGATGTCCATGATGCGTCTGAGAGTACCAGTGATGGTTCCACACCAGTTCCACATGTTGTGCCTGAAGGGCAAGAGACACAGCCTGTTCGTAGATCCACACGTGAGAGTAAGAAGCCTACGCGTTGGTGGGGTGGAACTGCTCTTCTGACAGCCAGTGATGACACTCCTTCTTCTTATAGTGAAGCTGTGTCACGTCCTGATTCCGAAGCATGGAAGGAGGCAATGAAGAGCGAGTACCAGTCACTGATAGACCATGACACATGGGATCTAGTGCCTAGGCCAGCAGACAGCAACGTGATTTCGTCCAAGTGGGTGTACGTTCAGAAGTATGAAGCTGCACCATCTGGTGAACCAACTGTGAGGTACAAGGCTCGTATGGTTGCTAGAGGATTCCTGCAGATCGAAGGTGTGGACTTCTCAGAGACTTATGCCCCAGTGGTGAAGTTCACTTCGATCAGGACGATTCTGTCGATTGCAGCTGTGCGAGACTTTCATTTGCACCAAATGGACGTGAAGACTGCGTTTCTGAACGGCGACCTGGAGAAGACAGTGTATATGGAGCAGCCAAAAGGTTTCATACAGCAAGGGAACGAAGACTTGGTGTGTCGTTTGAAGAAAGCCATCTATGGGCTTAGACAGGCACCAAGGCAGTGGCATGCAAAGATATACACGTTCCTTGTTGATGAGATGCAGTTGAAGCCGAATGACGCAGATGAGTGTGTGTACACCGGGATAAAACTGGGATTTGTGGTTATCATTACTCTATACGTGGATGACCTGCTGATAGCAAGCCATTGCTCTATACGTGGATGGCCTGCTGATAGCAAGTCCGAGCATGGAGACCATGAATCGCGTGAAGGCAGAGCTGTCAACTCGGTTCCGCATGAAAGACCTCAAGGAAGCTCGTATGGTTCTCGGATTCGAGATCCACCGTGATCGCGCTAAGCGACAGCTGTACCTGATTCAGTCTGCGTACACGGAAAAGGTTTTGGAACGTTTCGGCATGCATCAGTCTAAGCCAGTTGAATGGAATCCGGTGTGGACTTGTCTGTTGTTGAGGAGGTACTCACGCATGTTCCGTATCGTCAGGCGATTGGCAGTCTCATGTATTTGTCTGTAAGAACTCGTCCAGATACCTCATACGCAGTGTCCAAACTTGCAAAGTATGTGGAGAAACCTGGAGAGACTCACTGGAAGGCAGTCAAACGTGTGCTTCGCTATCTCAACGGTACTTGCTTCTTTGGACTCACCTACGGCTCTACCACTGATCCGGAACTGCACGGCTATGTGGACTCTGACTGGGCAGGCGATGTTGCCAACCGCAAGTCTACCAGTGGATATGTGTTCATGATGAGCGGTGGTCCAGTGTCCTGGAGTTCACGTCAGCAGGAAGTGGTGGCGCTGTCAAGTGCTGAAGCTGAGTATGTGAGTCTGTGCACTGGTACCAATATGGCTAAGGTGACTTTGGAACGGCATTGCTATTGTGATTGGAGTTGAGGTGGACCGGTCTGTCAAAGCCTTGGTTGGAGCGATGCCTATGTATGTTGAAAACCCGGGCTCCATCGACCTTGCTCGAAATGGAGTTGTGAACAAGCGAACGAAGCACATCGACATTTGGTTCCACTTCACTAGAGAGGCTCTGCGTGACAAGTCCTGTTGGATGTTGACCTATTGCTGTCACTGAAAGCAACAGTGCGGGGGAGCATGGGCTGTTTTGGAGGATGCTGCTGGAAAAGCGCATATGCGCGTGTGTGCAAACTCAACGGGAAACTGGCTTCTGATTGGCTACTGCAAAGGTGCACATGCAACGTAGTGTGTACAAGTGTTATGGCACTACTGGGTTGTTCTGGGCTACACGTGTGTAGCTAGCACAGATGGTATGCTGGACAGTATGCACAGTTATGTACGTGGACATGTTGAACAAATTGATGCAACTTGGTGCGCTATGGATATGAGTCCGGTACAGTCATGAGGATTACACGAATACTATGGTAACATGTTGCGGGAACTTATGGCATTGAGTGAATTTGTGGTTACGTGGTACTTGGTGAGCTGGAGCATACACATATTGGTGTGGTGTACGGATTACAGTGTATTGGCACAATATGAATTTATGCATGGTCATCGTTATGTGTAGGCTCGTAACTTGTTGAGTAGGCACGTAACTTGTTGTGCACTGTCGTGCCTTGTTAGTTGTAAGCTGTCATGAATTGTGGCAGTGTTACCATGTTATGTGGGAAGATGATTGGTAGTATTGAGTGTCCCTGCTTAGTGGCTTAGGTTTTACTCCGAGTGGCAGTGAGCGGTAGTGCGACGACGTAGTGCTATATAAGTTGTGACAGAAGCAACTCCAAGTAAATTCGAGCCAGAGCTGGCGAAATTCCTTCGTCGGTGTTATCGGAATGCTAGTTTGGCGGTCAAAAATGACCGAATTAAAACGAACGAAAAACCGGTGAATTTATCCAAATTTGGAAGTGCTAATTTCCGAAAATATTTCCACCTTTCCACTTTTGCTAGTTTTTTTCGAAAGAATTATTCCAAATTGTTTCCATCTTTGCTAGTTTGGATGAAAGTGAAACTAGCATACTTCTTTCGTTTATGGTAGTTTCGCAGCACAATGTAAGTGTGTTAGTGTCACCTACGTTCATGTATACGGCGGCGAATAGCGATAGAGACACTTAGATAGCAACTTAAATAGCTGTTTATCGAATAGGAATAGGAGTATACAAATAGATCGAATACCTTTTCAGTTTGTGGAGATCGGTTCACTAGTCAACATCTTTCACATCAGGCATTCGTTTACTAAATATATGAAACGCCTTCGAATCACGTTCAATCATCCCCATCACTCTGTCCCACCGTCCATGCGCTATATTAAGCTCCCCGCTACGTATCCCCAATCCTCCTCAACACCCCCCAACCTTCCCCGCCATTCCCAATTGCTGCTTTTAGGGCTGCTCCTTCTTCGCCCGCACCATCCCCGCCATCCAAAGGCACCAGAAGAGATGCCCCAATCGCCTCAACCCAAACAAGCGTTTCTTCTCCCCAGGCGGAGGCCTCCCCCACTTCCCTCCACGCATCAAGCGTCACGGGTCTACCCCCACCTCCATACACCTTCCGCTCCCACAAACAGCCCTTCCGACCACGTCTCCATCGCAGACGACCACTCCTACCACCACCAGCAATTCTCTCTCTCCCTCGACACCCAGTACGCCTACCACATCGCCACCACCCACGTCTGCTCCATCTCCCCCTCCCCTACTCCCCCTCCTCCCCCTTCCTTCCCCCTCCACAACAACCCCCACCTCGAGCGCATGGTCCTCTCCATCTCTTCCATCGCCTCCTCCCTCGGCCTCCGAAAGGCCGACAAACGCATTTCCCTCCTCCACGACCTTGCCTTCTCCTAATCCGCCTTCCACGACACCGTCTCCTCCGCCTCCCAATGTCCCAAACTTCAAACAGACCTCTTCCAACACCGAATCAGCAACATCGGCTTCGCTCCCACCATCCTTTTCGACCCACAGCAGCTATTCTCCACCACCATCTTCCGAAAAAACCCCATTCAGGTCCTCAAACAACAACTCGCCCCCGCACACTTCCACAACACCTTTTTCCACCCCGTCTCTCACCCAACACCTTCCGGCTCTCCAGCTTTCGCCCACCCCATGGCCTCCACCATCGGACAGGAAGCCGTCTCCGCCCTCAAAGCCGCAATCATGCACCCTTCCAACAACTCCTGCATCTGGCACACTCCCGACTCCACCGGTATCGAATCCTTCATTGGCTTGGTCCAAATCTACTCCAACAAGTCCTCCACCTCCCTCAAATCCTCTTCCATCACCTCCTACCCCCTTCACATCACCCTTCTCAACTTCTCCGATGCCTTCCGTCGCAAGTACATCACCGAACATCTCACCCTTCTCGGATACTTACCAACCTCCTTAAGGAAGGCCTCCCAACCAACCCCTCCCAAGACCACGACTCCATCCCTCAAACCTCCTCTCACATCCCCGGCCACACCAAAATGGAACTTATTCAGCTCGCCATCTCCAATCTTCTCGGCCCCCTCCTCTCCTCCGGTCTCACAGCTTCCCCTTCCGTGACGCCCATGGCGTTCTCCGCCACTGTCCCCCAATCATCGCCAGTTACTGCGCCGACATCCCTGAAGCAAAAGACATTCTCGCCATCTCCCACGGAACCCGCCCCCAACACCCTTGTCCTAGCTGCACCGTCTCCCGCACAGACCTCCCCCTACACATTCAATCCCCTTCCCCCGAACTCAGCACCAGACCCTCGCCGCACGCAAATCACACTTTAATCTCCTCCAACAATCACAAGACGCTCTCCTTGCTCGTAAGCCCAGAATCTCCCGCAACACAAAGGCAAAACCCGTTGAAGCCCTCCACTCCCTCTCCCTCGCAAAGTACCCCTCCCTCTTCGAATCATACCCTCTTCTCAACATCACCCCGCTCCCCTCCCCTTACAACATCTTCACCTTCGAACCACTCCACAACTTCCACCTCGGCGTCTCCAAGCCCATCAAGCTCGCCGCCATCGAGAGACTCCGCTCAGAAGCACTCTTCATCACCCCCCGTTCCTCCAAGTCCCGTCGCCCCTTCAACTCCGTCCGCACTTCCATCCTCAAACATTCAAACACCATCCTCTCCGCCATCGAAAAGCACTCCCCCACAAACGGACTTCACATCGACTTCTCCGCTTCCGACAACGGTCAAACTCTCAACGGTTTCTTCACTACCGACGGCTTGCGTGGTATGCTCGAAGCAAAAGACTACCGCGCACTCGACATGGTCTTCCCCTTCATCGGCGCCTTCTTCGACCGATGCTGAGACGAAGTCGATTCAGCTCCCATCACTTCCGTCGTCTCCAAGTACTCAGACCTCCTACTCGCCTCCATGCGATACAACACCTTCACTGAATAGACCGATGCCCGCCTCACCGACCTCCACAACCAAATCCGCTCCTTCAAGCGCACAGCCGTACTCGTCCTTGGCCCCCACCACACTTCCAGCCTCGGAACCCTCAAATTCGACCTCTTCGACCACATCTTCAAGGACATTCGCCGGTTCGGAGGCCTCCACTTCAATGATGCCGGCATATTCGAGCACGCCCACACCCTCTTCAATTCCCACTACTCCAAAACCTCAAAGCGCAGGTCCACCGCACATCAAGAAATCATTCGTGCTATCCACCGCTCCAAGGCCATCAAGGACTGGAATCCCGTCTCGGTCTCCACAAACCCTTCCATCACCTCCTCCTCCCCTGGCCTCGCTTCCTCCCTCCAATCCCGAGAACCCGGTTTCGTCCGTGATGGTAAACACATCTCCTTCGCTGACCTAATCACTGCCCACAAATTCATTCGCTCCAATCCTCACCTCCCTCACAAATCTCTTCAAGACCTCTTCCCCGCAGATACCCTATCCATTCTTGCACAATTCGGAAGAGAAGCCCTCCCATCCTTCATCACCCTCTCTCTCGAAGTCCTACAACTCACTGACAGCTCCCCCGCCCTCCGTCAGGCTCGACTCACCATATTCAACTCCGCTTACGTCATCGGCGGTTACATCCCAACACTCGACAACTACATTGAAGAGCGGAACGCGCTCGTGCCCCAGGATCCTCCAGTCCCTCTCATCCAACTAATTATTGCCACCCCCTCCTTCGGTCCATCCAAGACCTCAAAATTCTCCCACATTCTCGTCGCCGACTCCACCTCCCCCCATCCACATCCATTGTCTGGGTCTGCAAACTCATCTCCCTTCTTCGTTTTGCCCTTCCTTCTTCAACTTCTTCTCCCAAGGAGTTCGCCTTCGTCCAGTTTTTGAAACTCGTCCCACCCAGCGACAACGTCGTTCTCACCGTCAACTGCGTTTTCCTCCGATGGGCAACAGACGACGAACATAACCACACCATCCACCCAGTTCCCATCTCTACCCACTCCACTTCTGATAACGTTTCCCTTTGGTATGGACTCATCCCCTCTTTCGCCATCCTTGGCTCCGTTCATGTTCTCCGCCAGAACTACCCCGCTCGTCCGTTCGCTTCTCGTCTATACTGGCGCTTTCACTATCGAGACCCCACCGCCAAGCCTTATTTACCATCCAACACGTAGAGTCTATTCCCTGTTAGCTTCAGCTTCATAAATATTTAAACCCGCTTCCTTCGAATTGGAAGGAGTGAAGATACGCATGGCATGAGAAAGAAGACGCATCTCTTCCCCATCCCACACATACCTCCACCCCTTTCCCGCCCCACTGCACCTCACCCTACCCTTAGTAGCCCGCCTCTTCCCTACCATCAACCCCTGTCCCTTCCCTGCGTTCCGCCCTGTGTGCCACCAACCGCCCGAAAATCGCGTCCCCCGGTCGACAGGCCGCTATGTAACAATCAAGAACTGCGCCCAGTCTCTGTGTTAGTTTTGCCATAAAATAGTCCTCCCTCACAGCTAGGTATATCTTCTCCCTCGATGGTACCCACAGCTCAACTCTCGCAGTTCTCCCAGAGTTTCCCGACACACACCTCGGATCTCCATCCACAAACCCATCGTTCTCAAACTCCTCGGCATGCTCCTTCTGTAGCGATTGCCAGGCTACCCCCGGTATTCCTTCAACAGCCCTAGGTAAACACCTTCCATACAAAGTAGAGAACGAAAGCTGTCTTTGGCCTGCACGTCCCACAACCTCGTTCATAGTTTTCACCACACAGGCAATCCAGGCGTCAAGTTTCGCAAGGTGCATCACGGTCCCACCACGTACTGCCGTTCACCGTTACTTCGCCTCCCCACTGCGTATCCCATATACTCCTCCAACACTGCCACCGTCACCCCATTCTTGAGGTAGATATATTCATTATCAACCTCCCATGGTGGCCCAACCGCACGATACCCGTAATACGCAAGGTCTTCGAACCGGCTCGTTCTCCACGCACACAACTCATTCCCCCCGCCCTCCTCCCTTCCCATGAACTTCTCACGCGCCTCTTCCATCTGCTGTTTTAGCTCTACCCATAGCTCAACCCACTCAGTAGGTTTCGCACGTTTCGCAATCAAAACATATCCAAGGATGGAGAATAACTTGTCGCGAGCCGCCCGCTTCCGCACCCCAATCACATCGCTTAATGTCTGCTTCATCCGCCGCCTCAGACACTTTTCCGCACTCACATTATCCACACACTCCTGTTTCATTCCCGCTTCTCGTATCGTCTCCCAGGTATCTCCCATTATTTTCGTCTCCACCACATACTTCAACAGCACATCACTTCCTCCCCCGTTGATGGCGTATACGCTCTCATCTCATATGCCACGTGATACGGGCACCAAGGTACCAACTTCTTCTCCCCAACCACAAATTTGCTGCGCTCCCTACTCTCTCACACTGTCTCATTCCTGTTCTTCCCGCTCCTACCAACGTTCTCCGTGTCAAAACAGAGTTCTGACGCCTCCAACTTCGCATAGTGGAGAATCTTATCATATACAGCCCTTTCAAATCCGTAAAAACATTCTGGCACCTCTGCTTCTTTTTTTCGACGCCCTTCACTTCCTTCCCACACCCCCTTCGCTTCCTACCCTTCAAAGCCTCCCTTAAATTTTCAATCAACACATTTTGCTGCTTCAGCTCCTCCCTCACCCGTTCCAATTGTTTCTGCGAGAGCTTCAAACCCACCATCATGATATAGTGATCCACCTACATATTTCCCAGCTTTCCTTTCAACGAATTCACCCTCTCAACCAGTGCAGACCTTGGCAACATGCGTAAGTTCTCTTCATCTCCTTCTGCTATTCCTGTAGTTCCTATTTCCCTTGCTCTGTTCCTCTCTCCACGATCCCCAGAATCGTCGACTCCTGCTTCATGCACATCGTCCTCAATCCAAACGGCATTATGCCTCACACGTATTCCTTCAGGCGTTCGTACCGCGGTTTCCACCAAGTTCCCTCCAGTCTATGCCTGTTTCCGACAACGACATCTTCTCCTTCGAATACCCTCTCATCCACTGGTATATTGTCTCTCACATTCTTAATCACTGATCCACCACTGCTACTTCCTACAACTCTCCCTGGAAAATTGTCTCGGAGCCATTCTATCCTCTCCACATTGGCTTGGATCCCCATTCCATCGCCCACACGCCCAATTCGCCTCCCACTGCCCTCTGCGTTTCCAAGCTCCCTCATATGTTTCATACCCCCCCTCACTTCCTCTTCCTCCCGCATCGCAGTATGTCGCGGTCCACCATTTCTTTCTCTGCCCACCATTCGATTCCTCCTAACATCAAGCACAACCTCCATGCCCTCGTTCCTCGCCTCCTGAACGCCTCCTCCTACTTCTCTTTCGAGACCCCTCTCCTCCCGAACGCCAACCCCAGCCACCCTCTCTCCCTCCTTCCCTCGAATACCACGGCTAACTATCCCACTAGTACTTCTTGCTATCGTCCTTCCCTCCCCCCCACTGCGACACTCCCTACCCTTTTCTATGACATCTCCACACTCGCCTTATTCTACAACTTGCGTGGAGTCATCGCCCCTTCGCCGCCCACCTCTATCCCTACCGCCCCGCGCATCATCCCCCTGCCTTCCTCCCATCCCTCCCCTGCTTTCCCCTCCTCCATTTCCCATCTCATATGGAAGCGGAGTAGCTTGTGTTACCAAAGCACTTACCGTTCGCTCAGTTTGCTGGGTTCGCTCCGTTTGCTCGGTGCGCTCGGTTCGCTCGGTTCGCTCGGTTCGCTCCAAAGGTCGGCCTCGATCACATCTCCCAGTGTTCTTTCTACCTCTTCCCACTTAATCCGCTTCGAGGAGGGCGCGAAGTACGGCCAGTACCGCCCTCGCCATTTTGCACATCGCCGCTTTGAGGCGCAAGCGTGGTACTACCCAAGCCATCCTCGCGACCCCGACCTACCACCTCTGCACGCGTTCGCCCTTTTGGCGCGCGCCCACTTACATCCTCGGCATTCGAATTCGCATTCGCATTCGCACTTCTCGTTTCTCGGCTCCCCATATGGAATCGGACGACGACGATGCGCCCGGCGGTGCGCTCTAGATGTTGTCGCTGCTCGCCGCAAGACTTGTTCGCCGCTCGAGGTGATCGCAGGTCCCCGTGAAACGCACACCTCTACTCGACGTGTGGTAGAAATTTCGCACCGTTTTAGTACTTTTCGGAAACACTTTCCGAAAATTGGGACGGAAATTTCCCTTCCTGTACGAAACCTCACTGCCAAAAACTGTTACACTTTCACATGATATCACATGTACTCCGTATCTTCTATTCTATGTACTTGAAAGTCAACCCACTCCCCCAAATCCTATTCCCATTTTGTTCACGTCACTGGATGATAAAAGTGACGACACCCACTCACTTGGGGGTGTTCTCGTCCTCTCCTGTGGAACACGAGAGTTAGAGAGAAAGCGTAATGAAATGTACACAATTCGATTTTACACATACTACAGTACATCTTTCGGTTCTATAAGTCATAAATCAATTGAGCTCTAGTCGACTACTATAGGATTCGAAGACGTACCCCATGTGTACTCCATTCCATAATCTGCAAACAAATCTTCTCCCACTTCTACAACCCGAAGTGCCCGGATGGCAAGCATTCGGTATTCTCTTAATTGAAGTGGAATTCGCCCAGTTCCTGGGGTTCGACCCACCGCCACATTGGCAGTCCGTCGCTGCTTCAAGCCATCCTCCACTGCATCCCTGTCTTTATCTCCTTCCATATATTTGGGTCGTTAATTGTTGCACCCAACGAAAATGGAGCGGGGACAATCCATAGAGGGATTGTAGGTACTTCTCGTCTCCTTTCCGGGATTTTCCGGAATACATCGCCTCGCAGGCTAACCTCCATCGCATAAGTTCGAAAACGTGCGGCGGTGGCTCCCAACAACCCTTCCACCGTACTTCTTGTGTACCTTCTTCCTTTTCGTTAAGTCATGGTACACTAGAGTTCCATAAAAGAAACATATCTCTTCGTTCTTCATGAAACGGCGCGTGGTAAACACTCCCACTCCTGCGTCGTGGTGACGAATCGACGACTTCACTATCCAAAAACCCCACATAGTGGCCTCCAGTGCCAACATCGCGCTCCAATCCAGGAGAACCATCTTCCCTTGCAACGTTTTCGGCCACTAATGCAGCGCTTTGCGCCTGCCGATCATGGCCATCCCCTCCTCCTGCCACATCGATGCCAGGAAGTCTACAATATACGGTGGGAACTTCTGATACTGTGGGAAGCCGGATGGAGCTTTCCATGATCGTGAAGGACGAGAGTTCTACTTGGGAAATAAGGCCATCATGCGATTCACAGAGTTTCGGACCTCCTGCGTAATTTGAATGTCCGTCTCATTATCGCGCATGCACATCGCGAACTGAACAATGGCCGCGTGCCTAGCATGCGAAAAACAGTCAGGGTCCAGCTCACAACCAATAAACTTCCGATGACGTTGTAACTCCATGCTCGCCATAGCAGTCGAAAAAGTTCCCGCGAACAAGTCCACCACTGTGACACCTGGCTGCGAAAATCTGCTGATCAGCTCCTTCAACAACGCGCGAAGTTTTTGTTCCGACCTCACCTTTTGCAACATGTAGCCCCCACCCTTCTTCTTTCTTTTCCATTGAAGAGTCTCTCCATTGGACATGGGCGGTACCTGGTCAATAACACTGTGGTACCCTGGATACCTCGACTGCACGTAGTTGAAGTTCTCATAGTTCACCATCGCATGCTGCTGCGCATAAGCGAGGCCACTTCGAACACCATGTATTGCATACTCCATGGCAGGGAACAAGAAGCAATACCTGCCTCCCGGGTTTCGCATGGGGTTGCCTTGCGACCATATAAAATGAATTGGGACCCGCTCCACAACAAACGATCGCCTCGGAACCCTTTGCTCGTCTTTTGCTCCAATAAAGAAAAGCACCCTCGTCCGCTGGTTCACCTGTTCCAATGCACAGAAGACAACGAAATGCCCCCCCGGACGTAGCAGCCTTGATATAAGCTTGCCGCCTTCTTCATATGCTCAGCGCTCAGCATATCGTACCAACTGCTCTCTCGGTTCTTATCGGCCCTTATGTTGTATGGTGGGTCCACTAAAACCAGTTTAACTTTCCCCAATGGAGAGACTCCGTTGTTTCGCAGAGTCTCGTCCGTTTCCATTATATCCTCGAACCCGCAATTATACATTCGAAAGTATTTCTTCATCTCCATTTCACAACGTTTGAATGCCATTTTATCGTCCAACGAGGAAATGGCAGGAGGAGGCTGTATGTCAGCGTCGGACGACTGTTCACCAACATCTTCATTCCCACTTTCACCCACTACATCCATTCCACTTCCGCCATCTCCATCCCCTCCTTGTTTCCCCTCTGAAAGATTCCCCCTTTCCAACTGCTCATCGTGATCGTCATGAATTTCGATGGCAGGCTCCGGTTTCGATATCGGCGTGAGAGATATATCAGGGACCCTGAGTGTTTCTTTGATTTTCAAAGGGCTTATTGTCTCCAAGATGGAGGACATAAGCGAGTTAAAGAAACAATCAAATCTCTGAGCAAACGCTCTTGACGGGTCCCTGTGAAACGTCTTTAGAACGGCCCATCGTCCAGGTTCTGATATTGTGTACATCTGCTTGTTCACAACAACCTTGTTCAGATCAGAAATAAACTCCTTCACAAGCGTTCGAAGGGCCACATCAACGTCCTCCGGAAGATTCCATGCCCACGGTTGGACCTCGTCTTCCCGAAGAGTTTGCGTGTTGCTCGGTAGCAAGCGATGGTCGTTGTTCTTGTGCAGGAACCCCTCGGAACGCCTTTCAATGGGTTTAAACTGCATGTCATCGTACACGAGCAGTAAGAAAGGGAGAACCATGACCTCAGCGCTAGGGAATCCTAGAAATTGGGAGAAACAATCCCAGGCCTTTGTTACCAGCTGCACACCAAAACCCGCACGCTGAGCTTGGAGATTCTGCGATATTTGCACATTCCCAAAAGGGGTGGATTATCCCTTCTCACCCTTACGCCTCTTATGGCCGCGAAGGCGCTTTTCCATAGATAATTTTAGAACTCTCTGGAAATGTGTAGCGATGCTCGTACCGAAAGGGGGAACTATCCGGCCCACACGCCTGGGAGCTATACTCATGGACTTGAGGAATTCGGTTAACGTCACATTCTTCGGTATTCCTTGAAAGTCCACTCTGGTATAAGCATTCCAGAAATCCCTCACACGCCTGTCTTTGTCTCCGTCCACGATGTGAAGCAACTTCGTCGACACATACAGCTGACGGTACAAACCCTTCCCGCACACAGCCTTGAGCTCATCGTCGCTGTATGACGAGTGAGTGGGTCCGAGAAGGATAGAGAAGTACTTCTTGGCAACGTCTAGGACAGTGCGATTCTTGATGATATATTGAACGAATTCGCTGTGTCCCACTTTCCTAGGTTCATCTTCCTCTCGCATCGTCGACGCATAGTGATCACGGATGGCGAGACATGCGGTGAGAAGCTCATCTCCAGAACCGAACATTTTTCCAACCTTCACGTCGGATGTCGGAGGTGCCGGTGACGGGGACTTAGACCTGGATGTGGTTGCGGCAGCCATTTTAAAAAACAACGGGGGGCTATATTATGAATATGGAAGGAGAGTGGGAGCGGTCGGGAGAAAACAGATGATTGACGTCTGCAGCGGACGGCGAGGGCGAACGGACGGAAGCTGACGAGAGACGGCAGCGAACAAGAGATGAGTGCGGAGGGTAGACGGGAGCGGACGGCAGACGGCTGAGGAATTAGCGATGTGAAGGAGGAGTTCAGACGCCAAAACGGTACCAGAACTCTAAAGTACAGAAGTGGAAGGGAATTGGGCAATGTTAGGGGGGCTTATGCGGTGATAAACAGTTATAAGAGAAGGCAGGGATGGGAGGGGGGTGCGGTGATTCCTAGATATGGAAGTATAGGCGAAGTTATAACTTAGGCTCTCCGGACAGCGGTCAGTGGTGCAGTGGCATTCCATTACGACTCTGATGAAGTGCCACTCGAGGCGGTCCGCCTTCCATGCGCCGTGGGAGAAAAAGTAAAACAAAATTTAATTTTTCGGACAGCGGTCCGTGGTGGAGTGGCGCTTCATCAGTGGCGTGATGAAGTGCCACTCCACCCCGGACCGCTGTCCACGCGCCGTGGCTGATGAAGCTGGACGACACCCCGGACCGCTGTCCACGCAAAAAAAATTTCCACCTGGACAGCGGCCCCCTCGCGAGTGGCGTTTGTTTGTAATGTGACGACGCGTGTACTTAAGCACCTTCGCTCTCTGCGGACTGCTTTGGTAAGCACAACGCTCTGTACCTCCCCGTTACGGTTTCCGGGGATCTCTTCTTCTCCTATCACAACCAAGTGATACTCTCGGTTGTGAGAGAAGAAAAAAATATCGCCGGAAACTGTATAAAGGAGGTGCTCTTTCCGTCCTTGTTCTGTTGCGCGGACGTAGTGGCACACAAGGTACGTTCGACAATTTTGTTCGTTTTCTGTGAATCGTACTAACTGGGGTACTCTTCTATTTTCCATGCTATTGCGTATTCAAGCCAAAGTCGCCGGACACAGTGTATACCAATTCTGCATCCTTGCTTTACTGAGAACATTCGGAAGTGCTTGAGCTGGCCGTGATGGTCAAGTACGATTATTTGAGTTGTTCAACTCATGTAATCGGCTTTGGCTTTGACAGCCAGCTCACTCACTGTTGGACTGTGGTTATTTATTAGACCGACTAGATTAGACTGCGTTAGGTCGAACCATCGGAAGTGGTTGAGCTACCGGTGATGGTGGACTACGATTATATGAGTTGTTAAACTCATATAATCGTGTTTTGCCATTACTGATATTTCAATCACTGAAGAAGAATAGTCCCCAATATAGTCACTAGAAGAATGTCGTGGCCAGTGGTGAGTTCTTCTTCACCGACAACCACATAGTGCTCTTGGTTGTCGCAAAGGGTGTATTCATTATCAGTCACGACCTTGGGCGCTACAGGGAAATCTACATCATATAAAATTAGAAAGGTAGTCGGTAGAACTACCTTCTTTGATTTGATGGGATGTAAAGTTTCTGATATAGCGCATGTTCTGCCAGATGGATGTGATGTATTATTTGTTTTGTTTTATACTTGACCAACAAGCTGCGAACTACTTCTAATCTAAACTGTTCTCCGTGCTTATGAAGGGAAATTTTTACTGCTTTCCAACAAACTCACTAAAGGACAGTCATATGATTTGACGCCCTTACGCCCTTCCGTCATTATAAGAAGACGCAGGGCTTTAAATATTCATGAAACAATCATAAGTGAAAACCGTCGTCGACAGCCGTCCGAGGTGTCGTCCAGCTTTATCGGCCACGGCGCGTTGACAGCGGTCCGAGGTGTCGTCCAGCTTCATCAGCTACGGCGCGTGGACAGCGGTTTGGGGTGTCGTCCAGCTTCATCAGCCACGGCGCTTGGACAGCGGTCCGGGGTGGTGTGGCGCTTCATCAGTGCCGTGATGAAGCGCCACTCCCCCCCGGACCGCTGTCCGAAAAACTAAATTTTTTTTCGCGTGGACAGCGGTCCGGGGTGTCCACCAGCTTCATCAGCCACGGCGCGTGGACAGCGGTCCAGGGTGGAGTGGCGCTTCATCATGGCACTGATGAAGCGCCACTCCACCCCAGACCGCTGTCTGAAAAATTAAATTTTTTTGCCGTGGACAGCCGTCCGGCCGGGGTGTCGTCCAACTTCTTACGCCACAGCCCGTGGACAGCCGTCCGAGGTGTCGTCCAACTTCATCGCCCACTGCGCATGGACAGCGGTCCGGGGTAGTGTGGCGCTTCATCAGTGCCGTGATGAAGCGCCACTCCACCCCGGACCGCTGTCCATGCAGAAAACTTAACGGACGCAATTCATTTTTTTCCTTCAAAACTGGGTGCCTTTATTCTATAGCTATACGTAGTAGTTATGACGATCATTTAACTTTCTAAATAAAGCGATAGTGAATTCTAAAACGTGAAATACGGAACCCCTTGAGTTCAATTCTATATTGAGCGGGCGCAGTGTTCGGTCAGGAAGTGAAGGCAACGAACGTGATTGAGAATGGGAAGTCCAGTATACGTTCTCGTGAGCATTCTCGACGGTCGTAATCTGCGTTTCGAATGGTTTGAACCCTTTGCATCCAACATGGCGCCTCTGAACCATAAAAGGGTGCGGGAGTCAGCGCGATCGAAGAGGAACAGCGAGGGGTCAAAAATGGCGCCGTTTACGCGAGGAAGAGGAAAGGCGAAGGTCTCCACGCCTCGTAGGGCGAAATCGCGTTCCGAGCGGGGCACACCGCGCGCGATGAAAAGAATACGAGTACTCCCGAGCCACATAAGGTAAAAGGTGGCGACCCTGTATCTTTGTTCATCAGCCTTGGAAAGGACAAGAACAGGGTTGAAGTTGGTACTGCGGAAGTACGTGGCGTGGAGCCTGCTAGTGGTACCGGGAAGGGGCTCTGCCGTTCGATGCATGGCCATCTTCTAAGCGCCACTGCCTTAGAGGGTGAGGATTTGGTGGTTATCGGGAGGACGAATATTTCAAGTCATCTAGACGCGAAGTACCCTTACCATTTCCAAGGTTCGGAGAAATTCCAGAGTAAGCTCGCCGAATTGTTATCGGCTGGGTTGTATGCCTGGGACACGTCGATGATGGCCTCAATTGAGATTCCGCAGAGTCCCAATTCGCACCTCACTCCGCACCCTGGGGCAGGGAAGTCGTCCACCTCTCAGTCTGAGAGTGAAGATGTTGAGGAGGTCAAGGAATCGGCTGAGCAGTCCTCTAAAACCGCCAAACTCCAGTCTCCACCAACGAGGGGAAGAGGACGAAGAGGTTTTAAAGAGATGAAGAACTCGGTGGGAGCAATGGATAGGGTTAACATCGTGGATGACTCCGATGACGATGTTGTGGAGGTTATTGGGACTACTAAGACTTCCCTGGGTGGAACTGAGGGGGATTTGTTCGATGAAGGAGATAAAGTTCCGTCGGATGAGGTGGACACCACGCTGCCGCTACCGAAGATATCCCTCGCCGAATATGTTCAGCAGCGGTTGACGATGGATGTCGAGATGATTGAAATCCCGAAGAAGACGGTTCGCAGTGTGAACCTGGCGCACAAGGAGGCCACGAAGATGAAGTGCCGCAACTTTGATTGGCTTCCTTCCGCCGGTTCGATTCCAGTGATTTGGATGCAAGTGACATGGTTGACGGGAGACTTGTGCTGCCTGTAACACTTATAGATGGATATCACCGATTTCTTGTGTTACAGGACCTGCGTGAGAAAGGAGGGAAATGGGAGGATACAGTGAAGTCTCTGGATGTTGTGTTATGGAAGAAGAAGGATAGTAATCCGATGGTCATGAATGAAGTGCTAGGGCTTGGCAATCTCCTGAACAAGATGAGCTCCAATGTTCTGAAGATGTCTTTCGCAGACAAGCTTCACAGCACGGTGTTCTTCGTTGAAAACATCATTGACGAAGGAGGAGTGGATGTGAGGAAGGTGGCTCCCACACAGATAGCGGGCGCGTTGAAAAGAAGTGGGGTTATCGGGGACTATAGTATGCCTCACTTGAATCGCTATGCGGCACTGGCTCTGAAGTTTGTGCAAAGCGAGGGGCTTCTCCAATTCTTTGAGAATGTGTGTGAGGAGGGGTCACTGCTGACGCTCACACATGTGTCCAGTGACTTCCTCATGGGACTCGCAGATGGGGAATTACGTTTCGTCGTCCGTTGCTTGCAATGGCATGTGCGACTGAGAATGTTCTCTGCAGGGAGGACGGGCCGTTTTGAGGATATGAGGAAGCACTTCTTTCAGTGTGTAATTTGTATGTCTAAGCTTTGCGACATGACTGCCAAGAGGAAAAAGATGACAGTTGAGGAAGTGATGCAGACGGTTCTCAAGATTGAAAAAAACGGGGTATCTGTCTTGGAATATCTCGGGAAGCAAACAGCCAAAATGGAGCTCGCGAAAGCAAAGCGTTTGTGGGACGGGATGGTGTCTAGGAGGGTGAAAACTGCAGGTAACAGGTTGGAACAACACTTGAAAGTACCGCTGCGAAGTTCAGAGGAAAAGGACGTTGTAGAGGAGGTTATTGAAGAGGTTGTGGAATCGAAGGGGACGGCCAAGGCTCCATTTTCTGAGGTGGAGAACGATCCCATGGTGGCGGAAAGCCCTGAACCGGAATCACCGGTGTTAAGACGTAGAACAAGACGTAAGGTGGTTCCAGGTCGCTTGAGGAAAGAGGAGGTTGGACGGGTTGTGGGGAAGAAGAGGAAAACGAGGAAGAGAACTTCTGTGGTGCTTACTGACGACGAGGATGAAGATGATGTGCAACCTGCCCCGAAGCAAAGAAGGAAGGGTACGGTGAACACATCTTCTGTGGACATACCTTTGGAGGTTGTTAACCTGTTCAGGAAAATGACGAGAGCTGCATTGAAGAAGTTCTTTAAGAAGCAGAAAATCAATATGATGTCGTCCAGAGAGGGCGAGGAGGAGATTGATAGTAGTGAGAAGGATAGTGGATTTGTTGGGGATGAACCGGGGGGGAAGGTGAAGGAGGAATGCGTAGCTTTGAGGATAACAATCCGGATGTTCTCCCGAACGGGATCAAGACAGCCGGGGAGTACACCGGGGAATCAGATATATCGTGGACGAATATGGCGAGTGCACTGCCGAGTGAGCGGCCGGAAGGGAAGAATGCTGTGAAACACCAGCACCCTTGGATGGATATGCTTCACATACAAAAACAGCATAGGGCGGGTTATTTAACGGTGGAGGATTTGAGGGCGGTGCATCACGCGGTGTACTAGCATTCAGCCCGGAATGTGCACAATGAACTGGGGACTACGAAGGAACCAGTTCTTGGGGTGAAGCTCCCGTTGAACGGAAAGCCGAAAGGGGAGGAAGAGGCTCGTTGGATGGCGGCAATGGAGAGGGATGACCTCGCGCGAGAGTATTTTGCTCCGAAGAGAATGGAGTTGATGGAGAGAGAATTCTGTGTGCTGGGGGAATTTGAAAGTGACGAAGGCATGTCAGATGAGGCGAAGAAGAGGGGAATGGTGTTGGATGTAGATGTGACAGAGAGTATGTTGGAGTTCTTTCACAAGGATTTCTTGGAACAGCCGGACCTCAAGTTCGAGGAGAACCGCAAGAGATGGAACCCTATCATCAATGCGGGAGATGGGAAGGACGCGGGGGATAGGATGCAGGGCATTGGGCGATACATTACCACGAAGAAGGGGATTGTGGATTACATGGAATCGGATGGGAATAATTTGATGATGGTGAGAAAGAGGGCGTTGTTGGATGCTAGGTTTGGGCAGATAGCAGCCGCTCTTCGTCTGTGTAACAACAGTAGGGCGAAGAAGAGGATGTATGCGCCGGGAACAGGAGGACGTGTGTTGTGTACGGGGGAGGGATGCCAGAGGCAGGTGTTGCACACCGATTTCTGAGGGTTGACGAATGTGGAGAAGAACAATAGGGAGATTCCAGGATTCTTCATGGTGGCCTCCGGGGGGAGCTCTTTTATGATATGGGTATGTGAAAGGTCACCTAATATGTATGTGACGGATGACAAGAGTTTGAAGAGGCTGTCTCGTACGATGGTTGTGAAGAAGTTGAGTGTTCCACCGTACTCCATGTTGATTGGAAGGGGAGATGTGTTTCATGCTGGGGCTGGGTACATGGATGCGCTGGTGAAAGAGAATTGTCTACGGTATCATATGTACTTTGTGCCCGAGGGATACAAGCTTCCTGATGCGGTGCACAGGCAGCCTGCGTTTCGGCACAAATTCTTAGATGAGGGATTTGGACTTGGGGAAGACCTGAACGACCAGCTGGACGAGGAGGAAAGTTCTGTGAGCAACTTTGAAGTGGAGGAAGAGGAAGTAGAAGGGGAGGATTACGAAGAGGAAGATGACGAGGTACAAGGCCACAAGGCTGATAACACGGATGGGGACTACGAGGAGGAACCGATGATAATAGATTATGAGGAGGACTAGATAAAACATGTAGGGCGTGTAGTGTTACGTGTGTGAGAGTGAGGTGACTTGACTAGTACTGAGAAATGAACGAATGTTTTGCTATAATGTGAGCATAAAAGGATTGTTGAAGAAAGAAAATGAGTTACAAAGCGTGGGGTAAGAAGCGAGAGTATTGTGCGAAGATATCTTTTTTACAAAATGAGACCAAAGTAGTACTGGTACTAAAAGAGTATGTCTTTTCTAAAGACATTGATATAGTTGGTGTGAAAAGGGGCAGGGTCAGCCAAGCCCGCTCTCTTGGTATCCTCGGAGGAAAGGTAGAAGTAAGCATTTCTGAATTCGTACTCAGAGAATGAGGCGTGGGAGGAGGTAAGAGTGCTGCCGTAGGCGAGGAGGGATTGTACTGTGGATGGGGTATTGTAGGAGATAGCTGTGTTGGAGGAGACTTTGCCGAGTAGTTCCTTCATTATCGTTGAGACTATGGTATTGTAGCGGGTGGCCACGTCATGCATGGTAATGAAGCCGTGGAAGGAACCAACTAGGTTGAATGAAGAGATCCAGACCAGCTTTTTGTAGTAGGATTTAGAGATGGCGTCTTCGTCAACGATATTGCAAGTGAGAACTGTGTTAAAGAAGCGTTGTGCTAGTGCGAAAGCCCAATTTCCGGTGACAGTTGTGAGGCCGTTGGGAGTAAGAGGGGTAACGTCATCTTGTGGAGTTGCAGCGAGAGTGGGTACGGCGATGTAAAGAACTTCTCGTGTGGTTTGATGAAGACCATGTTTTGAAAGAATGGGAAGAATGTGGCCGTTCTGAATGAAGACCAAGTCTTGTCTGCGAGATGGAGGACAGGAGCGAATTACTGTTTCCAACAAGTTGCTCCTGCCGCAGAAGAAAATGGGACCTTGCGGAATGCTGTGTGCGGCTATGAAATCTTGGAGAGAAAGAATGGTATCTTGAGGGGTACCCTGGTCGTCCTAAAGCATGAAGCCAATGTGGCCTCTGCATACAACAATAGCTGGGGTGTGGGAGGAACGGATAGAAGAGAAAGGCGAGGTCATTATGTCGAATTTGTTGGATGCTGTGACGATATATTGTGCTACAGGAGAGGAAGGTAGAGATGCTTAAGTAGAGAACGGCGTTGCCGATGTATACATCGATAAAGTGGTTTCAGAGGAAAAGATAGATTTTATGACTAAGTAGTTGAAAGAATGAGGTAGGTGGGTATGAAGGGATTAAAACTGATGGATGTCTTTATGAAAAGAGATGTGTCGAAACGAAGTATGAAGGGGAAGATGTAATGGTAAGGAGTTAAGGAACGGGCGCTTTGGATTGGTTTTGTGGGATGGTACTGAAAGGAAAAAACGAAAATATGGAAATATCCGGGAGAAATGGAGTTTTTGGGGAATGGTGGGAATTTGAGGTATAGAAAATTGTGATACAAATAGGCCTGCGAGGTAGAGGGATGTGTGGCCACGAGAGTAACGGCTGTGATCACGGGTGGCAAGGACGAGAGTTGTGGTAAGTCGCTCGGGCCTGTTCAAGTCGTTTATCGCCGGACGCCGTCTTTTCTCGGGATGTCGAATGGATACGTTGGTGACGAGGAGCTAATGGCTCTGCTGCATAGGACGGAAGTGTCAGAGACGCCACCGCGAAAGGGAGGGGGTACTGAGGGGGTTTGTGTGAGTCAGAGGGTTTGTAATGGGGATGGAGGAGGCGGTGGAGGTGATGGGGATGGGGATGGAGGAGGAGGACCGGAGAGAAGGTTTATGGGGGAGATAGAGGAACGGGTGAGGGAGCTTGGGGGGAATTTGAAGGAGCACTTTGACGACATGCTGTCGGAGATGGGGGCAGACATGGGAGGGGTGGTGCTGAGTGTGTCGGAGGTTGGGGTGCAGATGGAATTGATTTCGACGATTCGGAAGAGGATGAAGTTGACTGGCCTGGGGGCTGTGAAACATGTAAATGAGATGTTAGAGTGCGTGGGGAGGGAGATGGGGAGGCTGCGAAAGGAGAACATGGGGCTCAAGGGTAGGGTTGAAGTGTTAGAGGAGCAAGTGGGACAGGTGGAGAAGGCGTGCAAATTGCTGAAGGATTTGAAGGAAATGGTGAGGGGAGGGGGAGTAGAGGTGAAAGAGGGAGCAGGTAAAGGGTCGCCTGTGACGCCTGGTTCTCGGTGTGGACGGGGGAGTGTGAGGGAGAGGGGGGGAGAAGATGAGAAAGGAGAAGGTATGGGGAGTCGACTGAAGAAGAGAAGGAAGGGTGGGGTGATAGTGGACGAGGATGGAAAGGTGTTTGTTCCGCCGCAGCTGCCGGGTGGCGCGCCGTTGGTGGGTTTCGGGAGTGCGGCGGCTGCCAGGACGGCGGAGCGTATATTGGAGGAGCGGGAGGAGAAGAGGCTGGGAGGGATTGGAAGCAGCTTTGGGGCTAGGAGGGTGTACCAGAATGGGGAGAGTTGTCCGTTGGACTTCTTTAACTTCACGTTTAGGGAAACTGAGACTCAGGATCCGAATGCCGAGTTGGAATAAACCAGCGCTGGTCACCCGAGAAAAAATGTTTTGAGTGATTTTGACGACTTTGACGAATGTGATGTAACGGGCAGTGGCGCACGAACTGCAAACTAGCATACAACTGCAACAAATGGAGTTCAACTGCGGCACATGGAAATGCGATTTCCAAAAAAAATTTTTTGCCTTGCCAACTAGCCCAATCTGCGAAATTGCTGGTCTTTTCGGACTTTTATTTTCATAACTAGCCATCTAGCATACTAAACTAGCATTCCGGGAACACCGAAGTTTGCATATCCCCACCTTTCCTTTGCATCAACCTTCCCTTCCCAGCTATAACATCCATCATGTCGCCACTTCGTTTCCACCGTTTGTAATACGTAGATCGCACACGACTCAACTGGTCAACACTAGAATCCCAGAAGAAGCGATATCGGTCAGGACGCATTGCTACGGAAGTGATCCAGGGGCTACTGATTGTGTCCACAAGTTGGCTACAAGCATCCTCCAGATCTTCTTTTGAGTTTGCGTGGTCAAAAAGTGAAGCCACATTAGGCAAATTGGCTTTGTAATACGTCTGAGCGTCTTCGATTTTGTCCACGCATTTGAGTTGCGCCCTCGAAATCTTCGGTTTTCGTGGTGAGAATTGAGTTGTCATCCAGTTAATGTCTGCAACAATCATGTTCTGATCCGAGACCGAATCCCACGATCCACTTGCTGTTGCTACATTTCGAACTGACAATCGCTTCGAGATGAAGAAATCCACTACGGTCGAACCATTTGGGGTGCGAAAGGTTGGCGTGAACTTGGATGGAGCCCTCAGCAAAGGTGCCATTTGCGGATTCACGCTCGGAAGCGGCGACCATGCCTGTTTGTTCGTTGATCCCAGTCGTCATGAAGGGAATTCCAGTCGCCAGCCAGTAACCTCGGACCACGGATCAAAGACTTCAATCGCTCCAGGAATCCCTTCATGTCCTCATCTGAAGCGCTCGGACTAAGATATACCCCTATCACATTGAGATCTGGGCGAACCTCGGTGCCAGGATTTGGTAAGCAGCGGTGCCGTACTTGGCCACGATCTTCGTAGAGAAGCGTTGATGATGGAAAATCGTGATCCCACCTCTCGGCGCACGACTCCTATACTCCACTTCCAGCTCCACACTCACATGTGGCAATGCCAACGACACCTCATCGGAGGGACGTTGCCATGTTTCCACAACGCACGGAAAGTCTAATCCTAGTACTTTCCATGCACGGTGGACTTCGGCCTCGCTATGGGCGAGACCTCTCACGTTGAAAGTACCAACCCGGATCACAACAACTCACCATTTTGGTGACCATCATGTGGAATTGGACCGGTTTGCGTCGTAGGCGACGGCACATTAATGCTCACGGAGAACACATTTCTTCCCAATCTGTTCGGAAGACGCATTTCGTGGTCATATGTGGGAGCACCATCATGGTACCAATCCGATGACAGACTCTCATTAAAAGTCTGAAGCGGTTCCAATGGGATCGTTTGGGCCCCTTCCATAGTGATATCGTTCGGATCGGCGGTCACTGCTCCTGTACTCGCAGTGATTGCAGTGGTGTGCTGTTCGAATTTTGGGAGTTCGTTACTTTCCGTGCTTTGAGCTTCATTGTTTGCCCCAGATATCGAAACGACTAACACTTGCACCCGTTGCTACCATACTGTAATCTGTACACGACACCATCATGTGTACGTGCCAGCTCACCAAGTCTCACGTCAGCAACAAGTACCTGCAGGAAGCGTGAACCACACACGAGCAACAAGTTCCATACGTCAAAGTACAGACATGTGCATCAGCACAACCCAAACATGACATGGGCTTCTCAACCGTGACAAAACTGGTGCAACATCTGTTACATGCCCATATGAGTACATCCAAACACGGTACACCTGGAACAGTGTACACAACGTGTCTTAGTTTTACATTCTCTCCGTGCGAACCCATCGGAACGCCTTGATGTTGGTCACAGTACAACATCTGACCTGTACTCACAGACATTCATCCAAAGGTATCTCTTCCATAGTTCAACACAGTGGAGCGTACAGAACAACATAAATCATGGTTTCACATAGCAAGGTACCATTCTAGACTTGTCACATCTGAACAGCTTGATGTCAGTGACAGGTTGACATCCAACATTCTCCCTCTGTTACTGACTTCAAGCAAGTAGCACAAACACCAGCAGCAGTATCATGTTGGTTAAATATGTTCAACGCATTCTCATCAGTGTTGTCGTGCAGAAGAATAGTGACAGCCAGTCCAATAACCTCCCGAAATGTGTCCAAGTCCATATGCGTAAAACTATGACCATTGCACTTCTCCAACACTTTTGGAATGTGTGACTTCACTTAAGAGAGACATCTTCTTCCAACAGTTTCACGAAACGATTGATAGTGCCGTAGACGTTTGGAGGCGAGCACAACTCGTCGCAGAGCTGCAGACTCTAAACGACAAAGTGCACGCATCATCGGCACCCAATATGTTCCAAACCGAGATGACATTCTTTCAAGAATCAGTTTGAAGAACGTTTCTTCAAGCTTTACTATCGCCATTTCCAAATGTGGTGTGAGCGGTACAAGATGCAACGCATATTCGTAAATAGACCTCACAAATGCGTGGTACAAACTCACACAGCTGCGCGTATCAAATCCAGTCTGGTGCAGACCAGCACCAGCTAGGCTTCCCAATCGACGTTGAGCATTTTGTACGCGTTCCATGTGCATCTCGGCTGTTACTCCATTGTTGTTTAGAGACACCCCCAGATATACTGCACTACGTACCACGCTCAGCTTATCACCATGGACCAGATTAGTTTACATCTTGACAGTGTTGCCCTGCTATTCTAAATGGGACATTGGGAACACTTTAATGCGTTGGTTTGTAAGTGACGAAGTTAGTTTACACCTTGACAGTGTTACCCTGCTGCTCTTCACGGGATATCGGGAACAATATAAATAATACAGCAATTGATTGAAAAAAAGAAAAAAATGAACATATATCCACTGGTAGACTTGCGGCTGGCAACATCGCCTGCCCAGTTAGTGTCCACATAGCCGTGCAGTTTCAGATCAGCGGTAGAGCCGTAGGTGAGTCCAAAGAAGCAAGTACCGTTGAGATTGCGAAGCACACGTTTGACTGCCTTCCAATGAGTCTCTCCAGGTTTCTCCACATACTTTGCAAGTTTGGACACTGCGTATGAGATATCTGGACGAGTTCTCACAGACAAATACATGAGACTGCCAATCACCTGGCGATGCAGAACATGCGTGAGTACCTCCTCAACAACAGACAAGTCCACACCGGATTCCATTGGAGTGTCAACTGGCTTAGACTGATGCATGCCGAAAAGTTCCAAGACCTTTTGCGTGTACGCAGACTGAGTCAGGTACAGCTGTCGCTTAGCTCGATAACGGTGGATCTCGAATCCGAAAACCATACGAGCTTTCTTGAGGTCTTTCATGCGGAACCGAGTTGACAGCTCTGCCTTTACGCGATTCATGGTCTCCATGCTCGGACTTGCTATCAGCAGGTCATACATGTATAGAGCAATGATAACCACAAATCCCAGTATTATCCCGGTGTACACACACTCATCGGCGTCATTCGGCCTCGAATGTTGGATGTTGATCTAGTGCTGTCACTGAAACCCGAAGAGCAAGGGAGCATGGGCTGTTATGGAGGGTGCTGCTGAAAAAGCGCATATGCGCGTTTTTGCAAACTCAACGTGAAACTGGCTTCTGATTGGCTACTGCAAAGGTGCACATGCAACGTAGTGTGTACAAGTGTTATGGCACTACTGGGTTGTTCTGGGCTACACGTGTGTAGCTAGCACAGATGGGTATGCTGGACAGTATGCACAGTTATGTACGTAGACATGTTGAACACATTGATGCAACTTGGAGTGCTATGGTGATGAGCCAGGTACAGTCATGCGGATTACACGAACACTGTGGTAACATGTTGTGGGAACTTATGGCATTGAGTGAATTTGTGGTCACGTGGTACTTGGTGAGCTGGAGCATACACCTAGTGGTATGGTTTACGGATTACAGTGTATTGACACAATGTGAATTTGTGCATGGTCATCGTTATGTGTAGGCACGTAACTTGTTGAGTAGGCACGTAACTTGCTGTGCACTGTTTTGCACTGTTGTGCCTTGTTAGTTGTAAGCTGTCATGAATTGTGGCAGTGTTACCATGTTATGTTAGATGATGATTGGTAGTATTGAGTGTCCCTGCTTAGTGGCTTAGATTTTACTCCGAGTGGAAGTGAGCGGTAGTGCGACGACGTAGTGCTATACAAGTTGTGACAGAAGCACCCCCAAGTAAATCCGAGCCAGAGTTGGCGAACTTCCTTTGCATATCCCCATTTTCCCTTTGCATCAGCCTTCCCATCGCAGCTATAACCTCCATCAGGTTATGGGCCCAGGCCCGCTGACCGCTGCCATTATCGTTCGTCTCTCGCCGCTCTCCCACACCGCCGTTCACCCGTTTTGCTGTTTCTCTATCTCCGTCTTCCCGTTGCGTCGGGTGTGTTGACCGTGTTGTTGGTTGGTGTTGGTATTCTCTTTACGGTTTTCGTTCCTCCCTGCGGGCGTTGTGTTGTTAGTGGTTCGACGTTGACTCTCTATCCCAATTGTGTTTGGGTGCTCTTTGTTGCCCTTATTGTCGATCGCTATCGACTTGGTTTGGTCTCCCTCTATTTTTCTTCTTGTTGGGATCCCCGCGTCGTGGTTGCGGGTTCTGATCCGAGAGGTTGACACCATTTTTATCGAATTCTGGGCACTAGCATTGTGCTCAGCAGTTGTTGTTGAAGTCCGTGCACTACGTGTGTGCTCCGCGATTTCGGTCATCACTGCAATACCTGTGCGACGAACGGTTGATCCAAGTAATCGGGGATGGGAGCCAGGCGACTTGAACCAAGGCGGCCGTAATGACAAGCGGGCTATACTCAACGTCGACTGGGAAGCATAGCCGGTGCTGGTCTGCACCGGAATGGATTTGATACGCGCAGCTGTGTGAGTTTGTTCCGTGCATTCGTAAGGTCGATTTACAAATATGCGTTGCATCTTGTACTGCTCACGCCACATTTGAAAATGGCGATAGTAAAGCTTGAACCAACGTTCTTCAAACTGATTCTTAAAAAAACGGCATCTCGGTTTGGAAAATATCGGGTGCCGATGATGCGTGCACTTTGTCGTCTAGAGTCCGCGGCTCTGCGACGAATTGTGCTCGCCTCCAAAGTTCTACGGCACTATCAATCCTGTCGTGAAATGGCATTGAATCTTGAATTGGAACACAGATCGCGACAGTCGAAGGTGAACCGAGCATGTCGGCAGCTGTCGCTGTATAATGCGCATCCTTCAATTTCGGCACTGCGAGCTGAAATTGATAATTTGTGTACAACGGGAATAGGTGGGATACGGGATGTGGAGTGAACACTTGTCCCGGCAACAGGCGTTCGCAAAATCCCGTGTGCGGCAAATGGAAAATACCCACCAGTTCTTCGGTTGCACAAAGTTTCGCACCGAATGATGGGTATCCGATGGTACTTCAATGAGTTCCCAGCGAACCCATTGGGGGCACGTGATGTACTTGGGCACGAGTACTGGAAGTACGGAAGACTGAAAGTACTACTCTGAATGGAAGATTGGTCACCTGGAGAGAGGCAGGGGGCGACCAAAATACTAGAGATACTGGAAGAAGCACAGTTGTAAATCTGTGCTATAAGTAGTAAAAATGAATGCGTTGGTTCGTAATTGACCAAGTTAGTATACACCTTGACAGTGTTACCCTGCAGCTCTACATGAGATATTGGGAACATTATAAATAAAACAGCAATTCATTGAAAAAAGAAGAAACAAGGCGACTTGGACCAAGACGGCCGTACTGACAAGCGAGCTTCCACCGGTCCCTTTGGGCGGATAACGGTGTTGGTCGAAAGACCAGGTAGTACCGCGAGTGCGAAAGTGGACGGGGTGTCGTGATATGCGCACTTGGGTGCCACTGGTTGATCTTTGTTTATTGACCTGACTGTCTGTTGGGTTCTTGATCTGTGGTGAAGGCAATCCATAACGAGCTTTTGATCCGAACGAGTGACCTTTTGGCATTCAGGCGGGGAGGCGACGTACCGTAGGCTCACCTCCTGCTCAGGATCAGGCTGGGTGTGAGCTTTATTGTTTCCACCTTAGAAGCGGATCTTGGTTGTCATAGTAGCTACAGTTTGAGGTCGCGCAAGTTCTTGTAAGAGACCAGATTGGTTTAAGTGGTGAGGACATATATTTGGTCATTAACCATCCTTTGGACGCCTCGTAGAGAGCAACGCGCCTTCTCCTTGAACGCAGGAGGAGGTAGACTGAAGAAGTCGTTTCCTACCCGGAAGGTCTCCGAGGGTCAGGGGTCCGAGTCACTAGGGTACGGGTAATAGTATTTCCTGCCAGTGGGCCCGACGATCATTTGTTTGTTGCTTTCTTTTGCGTTTCTGTTTACCAGAGCTGAGGAGGTTGAGTGTTTTCATGCCGGAGACTCTGTGTAACTGTTTTCTCTACGCATTCCGGGAGGTTGTTCTTATGCATGTCTGAGTAAAATGAAAGTATCAGAAGGTTTTGATGTACATGTTTGATATTTCAGTTCGCCAAAGAAGCTCAGAAGGTTGTTGTCTTGCATGCCTGGGATTCCTGTTATGCTCTTATTGTTTCCGGAAGGTTGCTGTGTTTTTGTATTTCCAGTATCTAGAGGAGAACTGTTGAACTGGAAGTTTGCTGTGTTTCGCATGTCCAGCGTGTGAATATGTGTGTTTCTGACCACGAAGGTTGCTTTGTGTTGCATGTCCGGTGTACAGAACGTTTCTGTTGAACTCGAAGGTTGCTATTGTGTTGCATGTCTGGTTGAACATTGAGATGATTGTTGCTCCGAGAGGTTGTTATGCGTTACATGTTCGGAGAACTGCTTATCATGGATGATTTGGAGAAGTAAAGCATCAGATTTAGCCAGAAAGAAAGGAGCATTTTCCACAAGAAATTAAAATAGTCGGAATGTAGTTGAAGGTGCTAAGCAGGACTGCCGAAAGATATTAAAACTTCTCTCAGCAGGGCTGCAACAAATTTTTGACTGACCTACACAGACAACTTAAACTCCATGAGCATTTTTGCTTGGCAGGGTCGAAGTATGGAATTTAGTCTTATTGGCTCCCCGTAAAGACGGAGGAAATAGAAAGATAGTTTTCGGGGAAGCTCGCTCATTCAGACTTTTGGGGTTGGAAAGAGTTTTGCGACAGATTGGGGCAGCACAATATTGTGGAACATGTCTGCCACATCAAAATTGAAAGCAGAAAGGGAGCCAGAATTGGCCTTGATCGCTTTGAAGAGGCCTGGGTTGGGTAAAGATATGTATGGCGGGTCAGGAAGGAGGCGGTTTTGTATTCGTGGCCACGAGATGAGGCGATCTTGATCCTTTGACTTGGTGACAGCAAAGAGGGTTAGTTGGATAGCATCCGCAAGGCGGGAATAGGACTATTCTTCCTTCGACTTCAAGGACCATGAAACCATACCAGAGACGTGTAGCCGTTCCAGAAGAGTGATATTGTTTTTTTATTGACCTAAGTGAGTGGCTTTTTTTTTAGTGGCTCCTTTATTGCTCAGCGTTTGCGGATCCGAAGAGCATCTTATTCAGCGTGGACTTCGAACACAGAGGTTGTGGAGTCGTTGAACAGGTCCTGAATGTTGGGCAAAAGTATCAAGATCCATTGAGAGGAGTGGGAAGCGTTTGGGACGTCTCGCGCTGGCGGTAGTGATACTAAGGCAGCATTTATCTACTTGAACATACCTCGAGCAAAGACTTGTGAAGGGTCTCTGAAAATGACGCGGATACTATTCTCTGCGCTTTCTGTACTTCCAGGTGGACAGGTATACACCAAAGGTTCTCGCAATCGATGTGAAATCGATTTCTCGGAAAGAACACTCGAAGAGTCAAATACAATTGCTTGTGCGGAAGACTGAGCCCAAGGGACTAGACGGTTGACCCTTGAACGACATTGGTTTGATTCAGGGACCTGATAGAGCTGATTTAAGGCGCTAAGGGATGAGTTGTAAATAGGCGCAGGTGAACAGACAGGAGAAATAGTGGGGATAGGAAACAACGGACTACAGGTGCGCCTCGGTCTCTTCAGGTTCGAGATGGCTTCATGTTGTTCTTGGGGAAACTTTTCTCGTTTGGTCTCTCGTTTCATGTGGGGCGTGAGTAGCGAGGCTTGATTCGAGATTCCTGAATTGCCTTTATGGCAGAAAGACGCTTCTTTCTGAGTGGTACTTTCTTCGTCACAGATTCTTCGAGCTCTTGTGATCGAACGGTTCCCTGATGAACTGTTTCCAGCAAGTTCTGCACCTCTTCCGACGCATCTCTTCGATCTACGTGTACTCTAGTTGACAGGTCTTCTTGCACCCTCAAGATGGCATACAAACGTCTCAATCTCACTTGTAGCGATGTTTTCTGCTCGAGAGCGTGCTTGGGCGAGTCGTAGACTAATAGTTCCAGGTGTTTTATCCTTTTTATGTTTATGGCCTCCATTTTTTGGGTTGTTGGAAGACCACTTTGAGTCCTTTTCCAGTGTTGGAAATAATATTGTAAGAAGTTCATTATGTCCGTACCGTGCGAGATAAGAAGGGAGAGAATAGATGGTCCAATTAACTCGTTCATATCGAGACTTGAAGCCATGACACCCTTTCCCGGATAGCGAGCTAGGGTGCTCCTCTGCGTATTGGCAACACCTATGGAGAAGCTTTTGGGTTTGATGACTGGTTTGTATTTCTTTGTCGGCCGAAAATCCCCATCATCCTCGTAAAGATCTGAATCTTGTTCGAGTGGATCCACGTCATTTGATGAAAGAAAAATTGTGAAAGGGTCTCAATCAGTCGCCTGAGCAGGGGAAATACGAGCACTACTCTAACGGTTTCCTTGCGGGGGGGCAGTTTGAATCGAAACGACTTGCTTCACAGCTTCCGACAGCCAAAAAATAGCAAGAGATGCCGCCTCAAATGGGTTCGAATCTGTAACTGATCGTGGCGAAAGATTTGGGTCTACTTTCAATGAAGCATGAGCGTTAGAAATTCTAACGGACGCTGGCGGGCTTACTTGAAAACGTGTTCCGGAGTCATTTTTATGAGCGTCTCAAGGTTCTGGCGATCTGTGCCAGGTTCAGAATGATTTGCGTGCGTCATTATTAAATCTTGAAGGCGAAAACATCCGCTAAGAGTTGGTTACGGGTAGGAAACCGACCGGAGGTTGTCCTGATTTTTTGAGAAGTTTTTTGAGGAGGGCTTTGAGAGATATCCTTGAGCTGTGCGACATTAAGTTGCGTGATAAAGTAAACATGTCCTTTGGATCAAAGAGACCCATACGCAGGAAGAACTGCCTGGGCTGTAGGTGGGACAGGGGAATCTTCATAAATTAGAATGGCTCCTGTGGGAAGCTGTGGAGACGGGTCAACGTTGGACAAAAGAATGGTCCACGGTACCGGGCCTCGGATGACCGTATTGTGCTGCTGTGAAAACGGACCGGGGACTGGAGTCTGGGTACCATGTGGAGTCATTGTCTGATGAAGATACGAAAAAGTGGATGAATTTCGTTCGTTTCAAAATAGATGGAGGAGTAAAAACTGCTGGCGAGAGCACAAGCTGTTGAGGTAGAGCAGAGGGGAGAGAGAAAAGACCTTAAAAAAAAGAAAGAGTTTGAGCCTGAATGTTTCTAAGCACTTGAATAGTGTGAAATGAGTTTCAACCCTCTGGCAAGCGACGCGCAACTTTCATGACCGTTGAAGAAGGTTCGAAAAGTTTTGGGCACTTGATCGAATGTGTTCCTGTCCGCTACGAGGTATACTCATGTTCAATATCTAATACTTTCCGTTATCCAGAGAGTATCGTAATGAATTGAGAGACTTCCAGCGAGCATTTATTGAAATTTGTTCTACTGAAAAACCTTTAATGTAGTCTTCCGTTGCTTTTCCAATTCGTGCAGAGTGAGTGGTTAGCTTTACCTGTATAATATTGAAAGTTGTAGTGGCGGCTTTGATAATTTTCTGGTATGATTGGTAGCTGAGTTGTGGTACAAACAGAGATTGTGAAGGGCTAGTCTTTCTGCATGAAACCAAGAATTCAACGATCTCACGATCTGTGATTTCTACGAACTGCATTTTACCAGTCTTGTGAGAGGTTTTTGAATCCACAATTTTCATTTCCGCCATTTTGGGGTCCGTAACTAGGGTATCGTCCATCGCCATGGAGTGCCACATGTTTCCAGGCAAGCCCTTTAGCTTCCGAATCTCTTAAGTAAGCACCAAAAGCCAGTAGCAGTACTGCAGCACACTTAGTCGATCCATTTGTTCTCATGTGGAATGCAAAAGCGAAGACAATTTGTCTGGTCAACGGAGCAGAACAAGAAGAATGGCAGGCATGTTTCCAGCCTGCGATACATTTTCGAGAAATTCCAAGATTGTGTTTCAGAGATGGAAACATCAACAGTATCATAGAGAGTAGACTCGACATTTCTTGTCTAACTCCAGCTTTGGGACTTGAACTGTACTTTCGTTGTGTGTAACTTGCCAGACGTTGGTCAATTGACATACAGTCAGTCGAGCGGTAGAAATCAGATTCTATGAATGATAACAATGCAGTCGAGTACTTCCGCTGTGTCGCACTGTTAGTTTTAAGAGCAATAAGGGAATTTTCTTCAAAGAAAACATTAAGTGAAACAAGAAAGTTAGACACTGAAAAGGAATCAAGAAACGGTACTTTGGATATAGATAAAGCGTTATATCAGACTTTGGGCCATCAAACGGATCGGAAGATGGTAGCCGGCATAACGTGGAAGGCTATCGAGCCAAGCAGGTAGAGCTTCAATTTTGGTGATAAGAACGAAACAAACATTGTGCAGAGATACTCATCAGTAAAAATTGCTACAAAATGGCGAAGAACAAAGAGTTCTGAGATCATTGATGAACAGAATAACCAAAGGAGAGATCGTTGGTCGACAGGCTAACTGATGAAGATCAGCCAACCTGATTTCAGCATTGGCCAGGTCATGATGTAGCACTACACAGCCTAATTTGCTCAAATAAATCTACTTCTGCCATTCCCCTGGAAAAGCCAATATAACAAAAAATTCAAACCCACAAAATTAGTGGATATGCAGTCTATTGTTTAAGATCATCTTCAATCTATTTTGCTGTAGTGTTCAAATTAGAGTAGTTGTTTCCTTTTTGAATATGAACCGCGTGAGTAGATAGGAATACATATATACGTTTACACATTCTTTAATAGAGTGCAGGTAGTTCATTCATAGTGAGAGAAGTCACCAACTGACTACTCTTAAACTAGAAATTAAATACGAATGCGAACACCAAGAACGATAACAAAATAATATTACTTTTAGTATTGTCAACTTTAGAGTATTCATCGACAAATGCTTATTCCATTTCAACATACACGATTTTGTTATTCACTCTATAACCACCCAAGATTCTTTGTCTGAAGTGTGATGATGGATCTGAGAGGGTGTCCTTAGTGAACGGGACACCCCGACCAGATATTTTTGATATCTCAAAGGCTGATATGAGATGCTGCGTAGAATTTGCGTCTCTGGCTTCCACACCACATCCTTCGACGGTGCCGTCGCCGCCGTTTGTGCCGTGCACGCTGCTCATGCTGGCAATGCCCGAGCAGTTCGACACGCTAGCGACGCCCGAGCAGTTCGTCACGGTGGCTTCGCCGGAGCAGTTCGACATGTTGGCGACGCCCGATCAGTTCGACGCGCTGGCAGCGCAGGCCCACGCGAAGGGCGCTCATTGCACAGCTTTATGGCTGCCGATAAGTCAGCCGTCGTGGCCGACAGGTTGCGCCATATGCTGCGTAACTTGAGCAGCGTTCATGTCAATCGTCCGCATTCGTCATTGATGGACTTGCCACCTTCGTTGACTCCGCGTCTCCCGCCACCAGACTATGTGCAAACAGGGACATACGGTACACACAATGAAAAAGCTTTACTACGAATATTAAGTGGTATTCTCATGGCGCTTCGCGCCTACCTGGATTTCTTTTGACATAGCGATCTTCAGCGTGGTACCGATATGTTCCCTAAAGATGTGTGGCTCGCCACTCCGTCGCGGCCTCATGATGAAGCGTGTCCGCAGTAGCCATGTCGTCGAGAACCCGACGGACAGGTTGAATTACAGCCATGCGGGGGTGTGAGCGCCGCGACAGCACGGATGATTCAAGGCCAAAGGCCAGACTACGAAAGAAAAGTGGAAAAAGAGAGCGAACACTGTTGTATATCGTCACTGGGGACCAAGACTCTCCGAAAAAGAGCAAAGAAACCATGAATTCAAAGTCGGAAATCGCTGCCTCCATGCGCTCCTCCGCTACATCTACATCGTCTCCTTCTGACATTTCTCGTTCTTCATGTTCAATAGAATCGGCCGTTACTTCTTTTGGTTCGATGTCGATGAGAGTGTTCGGGCGCGCGGAAGGAAGGTCAGAGCGGTCAGTGTCGTCATCGGTCACAGCATCAAGAACTTCTTCAGCTGACATGGCAGATTGTTTTCCGTAATTTGCCTTCCGTTGGGCTAACGACCAAATTGCAGGAGAAGCGAAAGGGGTGGAAATATAAGCAGAAGTGAAAACCACGACGCGAAATTTTATCCGAATAATATCCACCAATCATCGGCAACCATAAAGAAGCATCACAAGCAAGCATCATAGTGTAGTATGGAATCAAGGTGAACTAGGTTAGGGTTTTGAACAAAAGGTATTGCTTGGCATGCAACTCGGAAGGTTATGCATGGATTCAAGCCTCCATACAAACCTCCGAGTCGAGGCATCACAGCCGACTCAACTTGGATAGACCAGTTTCCCTCGACGACCTCCCCCCAACCTGAGTCAACCATTTTTCCTCCCCCTTCGTCGTCATCATCCCTCCCCCTTAGCAACTACTATACACTTTAGCACAGTCTGTGCCCACCTGAGATCACCTACCTTCCTTTTTTTTGGTTTCCTCAGGCGGTTTGGTCTCCCGCCTTCAAAACTAAGGTGTCGTGGCGTGTCACCTTAAGGTGAGCACGCATCACGAAACTGCTTCTTCGCTGGTTGTCTATCTGCTTTTTCCTACCGCAAGCGTAAGCTTTGCGGTTGGTTTTCTAATCAATATTCACCCGTGCCACGATACGGTATCTCTTTGGGTTTTGCAGCATAATAGAGTACCTTTACGTCGCATCAGCACAGTTGAGTTCTCTGTTGCGTTAATTATACTTCCCTATTGAGACTGGTATTCCCAGGCATTCGTTTCGTTCTCCAAGGATTGTCACCACCCGTGTCATCTGGCCGCATTGCCCCCGAAATGACTTCCACATAAAGCAAACGGGTTTTAAATTTGAATGGTAGAATTATGCGTGCATTGAAGTAGACTTTTCCGTTGACCGTTGACAAAACGATTTTAAAGCCTTACGATATCCTCCAAACTTCGGGTGGTCGATCTTCAGTTCTTTGCTAATCAGCTAAGACTTATGCAGATACTCTATATCAAACAATGGAAGTGTCCAGTATACTCTATACTCCCAGGCGTTGCCACCGTCAACGGTAGGCATGGCAAACATACCTCTACCAACTCCAGACGGTAACACAACTACGCATGTTAACATTTGTTTTGTAGTTTCGGTTTCATCCATTCGGAAAGAATATAAAGTGGACTAAATTCATTGGCGTGGAGCACTAGTTCCAATCCCCTTCGAACATTTTCCTTTTCTTCGTCACCATCAAGCTTGTCTTCGTCTTCAGAAGAAACCGTTCCGCCTCCCGTTGATTTGGTACATTTACGGTTGAGATTTCCCACTGTGAGTTCTGTAAAGGTCAACAAACGTTAGAGTCTTGCTATATGAAAAACTTCAAGTGATAGCCTTTGTGTCACCGTTTTTTTCTTAGTACTCTTTCTGATGCGGTAGAATGCAGATCGAAAAGTGCTAAGTTTGTGCTGCTGAAACAATGCTTCCGACTCCCATACTTGTTTTGCTGTGTCAAATGCATTTATCTGCCCGTTGTTGAACTTCTGTCGGAGAAGTTTAATCCCAAATGACTCTCTATCAATCTTCGGAATTTCGTAGTTTGTTGACTTGTGAGCCAGGACAGCCGAGACCTCAGCATCGAGCAAACAAAGACATTTTTACAACCATTAATGACTATGATTTGCCCTGATGTTACCATTATTAACCTTAGTTGACATGATGGAGCATGTGAGGCATCAATCAAACTGAAAGTGCGCAATATGTGAACACTTGAACTTTTCTGGTGTCTAATGTTTGCGATTCACTCTTACATGAGATGTTGATGACGTAATTTGCATTTGAATTTGATTGGGCATTGTCCGCTGAAATCGGTTCACGATACAAATCCGTTTCTGACATAAAAGGAAAGTCGCATCACTTACATCATTTTGATAAATGCACCTAGCATTGGGAAGAAGTCGAAGCTCAGCGTAGTACATGAACGAATAAATGTGTATCGTTAACATTCGCTCGTAAAATTATGATGGGGCGTAAAAGAGCCTGAGACAATGCTTTACCTTTACGTATTCAAAATACTCGAGTATCAGTGTCAAAATTCGTAGGTATTATGGATCATTTTCATGTTTTGTATGGCGTTCAACTTTCGGTATTTAACGGCATTTTGCACAACTTTCATCATCTTGAATGCGCATAAACTTTTCTGATCGTTTCTTGTTGATTCTATTGCAATGCTACTTACGTTACGATGATATATTTGATTACAAAGAGGTGCTCTTGTTACAGTTATGGGAAGAAATGAATGTTTATATGGCATATAACTTTTGTGTTATCTCTAGACAACTATGTTCAACATCTGGTATGTAAAAGATGAGTTCGGGATACTTGGGGATACGAAAGGCAGAAGAAGAAAGATGCTTTTATTTCTTACATAACCATGGAATGGGGGTTGCGACAATTTTCACTATGTTCACCTGAGTCTAGATAAACGGATTTCTTCAGTGAAATGCCAGGAATTGGCTAGCCAAACGTAATATATACAATGAATGAATCACATGCAAAGACGTAAAGTGTAATCATTGGGTGATGTTCTTTTCAACTTGTTTTCGTTCAGCATAAGTACTCCAAGTCTACTTGGTATTGATTTACGAAACTGAAGACGAAGGCAGTACTTGTCTGCCAAGGTACCTTTCGACATGGACAATGTTTCTCCTTCAACCTTACAAACTCTAGGAAACCAGTATATTTGTAACGCACCACCTGGCATTTCAGTTTTAACTGAAGTACGAAGATGTAAATTCCTTTCTGGCGTTTCCTCAGAAGTGACATCAATCCTGTGGAGTAATCTAAGCTGCGGAGGAAATGAAATCAATTTAATGTTCGACCTTCGAATTCATCATGAGGATTGACGTTTTTGAAACAATACGTATCTGAGCTTACGGCTCGTTCTATTTTTGGTGCTGATGAAAAGGCAATAATAGTGTAGAAAAAGTGGACTATTCGAATGTTAGCAAATCTTAATGAAGTACGTAGAAACAAAAGTTTTTAAATTCGTTCTTCTATCTAATTATTTCTGATTCATGTTTCACCAAAGATCAACTGGGATAGAGGATTGTTGAGAACCATTGAAAGCCAAATGTGTTTTTATTTCAGTTGATTGTACAGACTGCCCAAAAAATTCAAGAACCATCTCATTTTCAAGCAAAGTGGTTTTCACATAAACTTAAAGCAGCATGGCGGTTAATTTCAGCATGGTCTCAGGAAATATTGCTTGGGTGCATGGACCTTTTGCATTTGGGGAATTTCCGGATAACAAGATCTTTACAATGGGCTTAAAACACGCTGTTGTAAAGGGTAAATACATTATTGCCAATGATGGATATAATGATCAAAAATGTGTAACGCCTTCTAGAAATATGTTTCCATTGGGCACGAATCAACCAGTAATAAGGTCAAGGCAGGTGTCATACAAATACCGATAAGGTGTGGGGTCCGCCTGGTGGAGGGAGCGCGCGAGGGCTCAACCTAAAGGGGGAAATGACACAACCAATATGGTAATAGGGCACCTGAAACCCGCTGGGGGAAACGACGGGGCAACTAGTCTAGAATGTGTAGATTTACGGTAGTAGACGTCGACGCGCGGTAAAATCTGATTAGTAATAGAGTAGCAAGTGACCAAGATGGTATAGTTACTGCCCTAATGGTACCTGACTTTATAATACCCAAGGGGGAAGGCGAGGTGCACCACAACATATACAAGGTGCACCGACGCCGATCTCCCATGCGGGCATGGCGTCATTGGCTGCACTCATGACCTACTGTCATGGGCCAGCAATGCTAAGCTAAATTAAACTAGAAATTAGGAATTAAAAAATAGAAAATACCAATTGGGTGGAGTGCAACCATCAAGGCGCACAAGTAGGCCCACGTGGCACCAACCTATTGAGGTCCCATTGAACTACAGACCCCCTTATTACCCTGAGCCACGCCCTCGTGGCTCCTAGATTCTCTCACCAAGTTGGTTGCATCGTCGTACCAATTTGGTCACCGTCGGCATCTCGCGCCGTGCGTCGCGCTCGCTTTGCAACACGGAACGTGCTTTTCCACCATCTTCATCACCAACGACAGTAGCTTCCTTTTTCCCATTTTTGGTTTTGGGCGCGAGGCGCACCCGTTGTGTACCTGCAAGGTTAGATCACCAGCACGCGGTGGCGTACATCTTTACGAACTCAGGCCTTCGATCGCCTCTCCTGCTTCGGTACAGCCATTGAGGAACACGGCGCGACTTTGCGCTTCTGCGAAGGCTGTAAAGTGAAGGATTTTGGCACCTCCTTCGTTGCGGCTGATCTTGCTGTTCCTTTGAGATTCCGTCTCCGTCCCTTCGAGCTTGTTTCACGATTCGATTTCCTGGTTATCTTTGTACCCTCTTGCGGTCTGTTCGTGCGGGCTCGCGCCGCCGTGGCTTTTCGCCCGACGAACAAGGTTAATCCCGTTCATGGTGAGCCCCGATCCTTATTTTAACCGCGCGGGTAGCCCTGGTACCAACGTACGGGCTCGCACCCGTAGTGGTACACGACGCTTGTCGGTTCCCCATATTGGTCACTTGGAAGAGATCACCCCAAGGGACGACGCGACCCCGGCGACCAATGCCGATAACTTAATTGTTGAACCAGCATGGAGCCCCGAACTGATGGGGGTTTTGAGAATCAGCTCTGGCCATTCACCCATTGTGGATAAAAAGCCAATTCGGTTCACCCCTGCGGTTGAGTGCCCGGCGTCTCAACCACTCCCTCGCGGTAATCATCACGACAAGTTGGGCGCTGGTCCGTCACGCGGTCGTAGAAGTGGCATCACCAAGTCTGGTTCGCGTGGTGCAGCGTTGTACCACAATCGCATCCGAACAGGTTTTCGGAGCCAGCCTGTTCAGTCTTCTTCATATCAACCTCAAGGGATTCACGAAGGGATCCAGGATCCGTATGGTCCGGAGCCCAAGATTCTTCGTGGGATTTCCTATTATGGTTTGGAGGCGTTCACCACGGCCGATTGGAACGTTTCCCAACCTGGTACGTTCTGGATAATCGATCCGAAAATGGTTTCGCAAGCGACGCCGTACCGTCGGTGCTGGCCAGTGGCGCCGGGGAACACGTCGCGTCCCGGCTTTTTGCGACGTCCGACTCTGGATACCTACTTGGGTTTGTTTCGCTGGGACTGTGAGCGTCTCCGCTCAGTTCCACATACGCTCTACCGTCGAGATAAGGAATCTAAACCTCGTCAGGGTCGGCTTCAGTGCTATGAAAGTCGCCAGTGGTACACACCAATGAGATATTTCATACCCCCGTTGTATCCAAGCGACTTGCCGTACGTCCGTTTCGAACCGGAGCTTCATTATTATCGACGTCGGTTGTGAAGATCTGTCAGTATGACTCCCTTCCACAGCAATACATCGCGCCGTCTCCACAGTTGGTGTGCTTTGACCGGTCTCACAATACCATCTATTACGCTAACCGCCGTAGGTGTGGTGTGGATGCCGCCACCGAGGCTCGCATCCGCACCCAGCCCAGCTTTATCCGCTTCATGCATAGGTTCCACAATGTGGAGTTCTTTTCTCAACCTAATAATAGAAGAACCTCTTGGTATGTAGCTCGAACCGAATGTTGGAATGCCTATAAGGTTCCGATGTCGCTCATTGTCCCAGCCCCACCGGTATTGGCCTATTTCGGGAGCTACATCACCCGTAATCTCTCTCGGTATTACCTCATTTGGTCGATCGCACTGGCGGAGTAGGCCATGCTGGTGATCGTCTTGGCTCTGCAGGCTGCTCGTCACGGTATTGACTGGGACTGCCGTTCTCGCGAAGTTGAGATCTACCATGAAGGTGTTCAGCCTCCATGTCGTATGTTCTTCATTCCAATGAGGGTCATTCGCGACATCCAACAGTTCGGACTCGGGACCTATTTCAGATACGGATTACTCCATTGGGCAACTGGAGTCGTTGCTTACCCAAGTGGATAATTTCCCGTGTGAGCCCAAGTAAGGGTGGGAAGTTTTCGATCCCGTGTCTTGGAAGGTTGTGTCCCGCGCGGAGCAACGCTCTCTGGAGCCACCGACCGACCAGGGACCTCCAGGCAGTGCCGAACCATTACCAACCGTTGTGGAATCACCCGCAGCTACCCCTGCGGTCACTTCAGCGCCTCCTCTTGCTCCGGAGGGACAAAAAACAACTGCCCATACTGGTGTAGCTCCTCTTAACCCCAGTACCATAAGGGTCGATGGGCCACTACGGGCCATCCTTGGGGGTGTCATGGCTGCGGCTGCGGCGCCTGTTCTCTCTCAGGGTGGACTCCCAGGCCGTTTCAGGTTTATTGAATCGGGTCCGCCAAGCCTGCGTGGTGAACTTCCAGCGGGCCGGTCCTACCTCTGTAGTCAAAGCACTCATCCTCATGGAAAGCATCCTCCCTCGTCACCCCCAGTACGTGCGATCCTTCTACCGAATTGGTGAGTTCCGGAACCGGCTCCAGGTTGAGCTCTACCAGATGGCCACCAACCAGGTGGTGAGTCTGGCGACGGCTATCGGCCAGACCCCTACAAACACTTTGGAGGATCCTCTATTTAGAGCTAGCCTAAACCCCTGCATTCTAGCCGCTCCGCGGGCTCCTCTTCACCTCGGGCCGTCAGTACCTTCGTCGGTTGCGCAGACGAGCGCGCCACCTCGGATGGATCTTGACGTAATGCCAGGCGTCAGCGTGTCTACTAGTACCCCCGTGGGTCGTGATAGCGCAACTATCCAGGATCCAGGTCAGGCTCATCTCTTCCAGTCTTGGCCTGGAGCCCATCAGAACATCACTCCAGGTCGGGTATCCTCAGCTGGAGGTTTCTCAGGGCCTCACTTTTCTACTCACCCATCTGGGTGATTCCTGTCTCCACGTCTGCATCCCTGTTGGTGTTAATCTTTAAATAAAGGTGAAATTTATGCGTTTCCATGTTAGGTTCCAGTTACCATAGAGGTGCATTGCGAAGCGAGGGAAGAAGCCCGAAAACAGCTCCCCCACTTCCTTAAACCAGCGTACCATGATGGGTGAAGAGTAATTCCTTGTTGGTAATTTGGTTCCATCCGAAGCTACGTTGTGTGCTCGGAGTATGGATTCACCATCTTGGTACGCCGCTTCGCCTCTGGCGGCGCAGCGGACGGGTTCGCCTTCCCATGAGGTGAGCTTTTGTGCCACATGCTCGCACATGGTGGCCAGCAATGTACCGGGATGGTTCAGCATGGCCTCTTACCACATGCATGGAAGCACGTGCGGTGTTTCACCCCGGAAGTTACTTGCAAGGCGAATGAAAATATTTGACCGAGAAATTATCCCGCCATATGGCAGTGAAAACGCAGAAAACTCTTTTATTCTGTCTCTCGAGAACTAAGCGGTTTCAGAAGCTGAGAATGGCCGATTCGGGAGAGCGACAGGGTCAAAATTCGTAGATTTTTTGACCATGCCGTTGCTCGCTCCCCACACACAATATTGTAAACCAAATCAGTTACTCCGCACGTCGCGCCACGGGCAGGGCGCGTAGACCTCGACAAATAAAAAGGGACAATTTTTTAAATGTTTGCACCGTTCGGGTTCGCGTGTGTGGCGCGCGCGTGCATGGCCCGTATATAACGACTCGTACGTCTCTAGCGCTATTCGTTCCGTCTACGTACCCTCGCGGAGTGCTTGTTTCTGGTTGTACCTTCCTGGTAGGCGTTCAAAACCACTTTGGTACTCGTGATTACAATGCTCTTTCCTCTTCCTTAAGGGATTGTATTCCTTCTACGGTTTACCCATCAGTCGGCATGTCCTCTCCCTTGCGGTTCCAGTAGCTTACCGTGAAATGGTGCGGTATGGCGGAGGCCGGCTCGCCGGTATCACCGTCGGCGCCCCAGCCGTACCAACGTACGGTATAATTTAGATCATCCGGGGTACGGTGGTGACCTACCAGAAGTTCCACCGGGAACTCATTAGAAACCTGAGACGGTATTCCACCACCACTTTGGTTTAAATTAGCATCAGTACCACTAGGGGAAGGCGCCTCCTGTGAAGGAGTAATTGTAATCCCCTCGGGTGGTACGTAGTCCAGGTCGCCACCCTGTGCGTCATCATTAACCTCAATGGGTATTATGTCTTCACGAGGCTGAGTTCTCAGAGCAACCGCTTGTGGGTCACGCGCGGATTCTCTGCGCTCCTTTCTGGTTTGAACCGTTCCAGGTGGGACCGTGATTCGGTCAATAGAGATCGTATTCTCTATACCACCTTGGCTTACCGTCACTGTGTGATCGGTTGATCGAACTACCATGAAAGGCCCCGATGATTTCGGAAGAAGCTTGGAATTAATATCCCTATCAATAGCTTCATCACCAGCTTCATCACCTGGTCGTGGTTTAGATCCCTTCGGAGGGTGGTCAATAAAGACCTATTGACCCGGCGTAGCCGTTACCATTTGGGTTACCTTTCGGTCATAGAGATCCTTGTACCGCTTCTGGGAGGCTGCGAGCTTTCTCTCAGCATACGTGAGAGCGCGTCTCAACCTCAGAAGCGTATTCCGTTTAACATGTGACAGTGTGAGCGAGCCAGCAGCTTCTTGTTTTTATGGGTCTCCTTCAACAACAATACCTGGTGGGTGTCTTGACAGTATCAGGTCGAACGGCGTGGTCTGCGTCGCTCGATGAACCTGAAGGTTATATGCGTACGTCAGAGGCTGCATGAGCTCGTTCCAACCAGTTTGGCGTTCTTCCGTATAGTGGCGTAATCTATATACCAGTGTTCGGTTGAAGCGCTTCACTTTCCAATTCGTGATAGGCATTGCTGAAGTAGTGCTCAATACCAAGTAGGTAACAGACAGCTTCAAAGAATTTCGACCCAGGATTCGAACCATTGTCGGTAAGTAGATAAAGCGGTGCACCATACGGGTTAATCCAATTGTTCAAGAATGGGACCGCGAGTGTGGTTGAATTCGTATCCTTCAAAGGTATGGATTTGGTGAGCTTCGAAAACCTGTCCGTAATCACGATGATGTACTTATAAACCTTAGTGGTCTTCGGCAATGGCCCTAAAAGGTCGATTGATACAAATTCAATAAGACCCGCCGCGGGAAACAACTCCAGGTGTTTCCGATGTTTGCGGAGACTTCTCCCGGTACGTACGCATGATTCGCATTGACATACAGAGGTATACACATCACAAGCCATATGTGGCCAGTAGTTCCAATTTCTCAAGGCTTAGTGCATTCTCGTACCTCCATGGTGCCCTGATAGCCATGGATAGTGGGCAAAATACAGCACCCGAGAGCGCAGCACCTTGGAAACCACCTTTTGAAGGGAATCATCGACGGGAGCTCGCCTAACAAGGAAACAATTCTGGTCGACGTCAAAGTTTGAGTCTTTCATACCTACATGGTATATGAGAGAGCAGCAATAGACACCGTTTGCTTCCTCTATCAAGAATTCCTCACGTGTAATCGGCATGACGTCTGTTTCTTCGAGGACAAGTATTTCCCCAGCGATGGCGTCACTAGACCACGTATCCTCTTCGGGTAAAGTCCAGTAACCTTCTAGTGTCTCAATATCACCATCACGGTTTATAAAGATGGTAAAGAATGGGATATTATCATCTACCGGCTCGGTGCCCAAACCATGTGTGGCAATGCGACATTATGCTTGATACCTGGTCGGTACTGTACGTCGTACGCGAACTCGGAAAGTCGTAACCGCCATCAGGCAAGTCTGCCCCATACGTCGGCGAGACCGAGAATTTACCGCAGGGCGTCATGGTCGGTTCGAAGCGTGAACCTCTCACCATACAGGTAGGGACGGAGCACCAGCATGCTCCAGACCACAGCTTGACATTCCTTTTCGGCTGTTGAGTAGTTCTTTTCTGCAGCTTGCAGAACACGGCTCCAGTGTAAAGGTAATATTTCGCCGTTTTCTTGCTTCTGCATAAGACAACAACCAATTTGGGCGTCCAAAGCGTCGGTATCTAATGTGTATCGTAAACCAGCTTCGGGTAGTGCCAAGATGGGAGGTGTCAAGAGAACATGTTTCAGCGCCTCGAACGCACCCATCTCCTCATTGGTAAGACATTCAAACCTTGTAGGTTAGTTTTTCAGCAGATTCCTGTTGAGAGGAGCCGCTATCTTGGCAAATCTCTCGATAAACAGGCCGTATACATTGCACAAACCTATAAAGGATCGGGTTTCTATTTGGGACGTGGATAGCTTCGCCTCGTGCACGGCCCAGGTATTCCGCGGCGTCACTTCCTTACCTTCCAGGGCTGATGATAAGACCAAGGTATTCTACTTCTTTGGTGAATAATTCGCACTTGAGGATCTTCAGCGTTACTACAGCTTCTCTCAAAAGGTTTAGAACGTCCCTAAAATGGTGGCAGTGTTCCTCTACCGTTCGGGAATATATGATTACATCATCGATGTACACCAGATCGGTTCTCCACTTCACCATCAAAAGCATTATATCTGGCGCTCTCTGAAAGGTAGCCGGCGCAGTAACCCAAAAGGCATACGCGTAAAGGGGATGAACCCAGCGTGGCAAGTAAACTTAGTTTTGTCCTTGTCTTCTTCCCTGATAGGTACCTGCCAATAATTACAATTGGCATTGAGCGTAGTAAAGATCTTGGCGTTGCCCAACGAGTCTATACACTCTTTCGTTCTAGACATTCGGTACGAATCCCTGATGGTCATACTATTCAGTCTTCTGTAGTCCACACAGAACCACATACGGGTATCATTCTTCTTGGTGACCAGAGCCACCGGGCGGGCCCACTTCGCATTTGCTGGTTCTATGACACATTCACAGAGCATTCTCTCGACCTTACTGAGCTCAACCTCACGGGCTTTTGAACCTGCTTGGTAAGGCTGCGGGTAAATGGGTTTCCAGCCAGGCAACATATCAATACGGTGCTCTGTAGTTTCAATTTTGCCTAACCGGCCCGACCACATGGGTTCAAATTTCTCTAAGAGACTGAGGATCCGGTCTCGGGGACCCTGGTTTTCCTCACCGATCTGGACTTTCTCTCTCCAATTAGGCACTGGGTCCAGTTCTATAGTCTTCTCTTGATCTCCAACCTTAAAGGTATCGGCAATCTTCTGTTACATTTTGGTATTTCTCGATAACGGGGTCGCATATGCGGGATATGGCGCATCTATTCCTCCCTGTGCCTTAGAGGTTGCGATCTCGCCCCTCCGATTAGGTGAAGGTGAGACCTTGAAAACCCCTTGTGGTGCCGGTAATGTAATCTCCATAGTGGTATTCTTAAGAAACTTAACAGTTTGATTGCCAAATTTACTCAAGTTTACCTTGAAGGTTTTGTTAGGGATGTTGTCAATGATCCCGTTTGCCATCAAGTCGAGATGTCTCTCTGCTAACCTAGGATGGTTCTGTACCATTACCAATCCTGGTGTTGCGCATGAGACATTCACTACCATTTGGGTCATAGCCGGGATTGAAACCAATTTGGTGAGCCGTATCTTGTTTGAGACGGGTTCAGTAAGTATATTGGACCTCGGCTTCCGACGCCAACCATTTTTGGTTTGTGTATTACCTAGTATGGCAATACGGCCACCCTGGAGGAGGGCGACCGTTCGGGACCCTGGAAAAATTGCCTTGACATGTTTGTCAATAGAATTGGTCCCCAGAATACAGTCTGTCGCCAGACGATCCACCACAGAAAAATTGAGCTTCCCCTTCATGGTTTCAAGTTGCACTACAGTAGTCAACATTCCTCTAAGGTGCAATGGGCGCTCGTTAGCGTCCACCAATGGGTTGATAGTCGGGGAAGGCCGAAGGTTTCTCAAAACCGCATCGGGTATGACGCGAGCGTTTAGAGCATTCGGACCGGCGCCGGTATCAATTACACACGCAACGGGAACCTGTAGGTTACTGAGAAAGCTTACTGAATCATCAACTTTAAATATATTCTACTTCATCAGACACAACACATTGGGTACATCTGATTCTTCTTTTTCATCCTTTAGGGTTTCCCGTTCCGGTATCGACGGGCCTGCCAATTGACGGTTAGGTGTGGCCCCTACGCTAACCGTTCGGTGTTTTCTTGCTCCTTCTCATCGGGACTGTCATTCTCCAAGATTGGTGTTTCCTAGAAGAGATGAACCTGAGATGGTGATGGTTGAGCTTGTACCCTCTTTCCAGATCCATATAGGTTACGGTGGTTTTGCTGCCTAGCACTGATCAGATGTCCTCGCACCCCGGGGGGTATCTTTGTAACATCTGTTCGCCAGATTGTCTGGCGATAAACAGAGCCAGCATACCAAACCACTTGTCTGAGGATAACGCATTGCCATAAAGGTAGGTCTGGCAACCAGATTGGTCGGTGCTGTAGCATATGAGAATGCTTGCGAACTACCTGTTGAGGTTTGTTGAGTTCTCTCCGCACTTGATGGTGACCTTACCGATGAGGGTGGTACTGTCGACGACAAATTACCAATAAAGGTGGCTCGTGACTGAGCTTACGGCACATTCACGAGAGGAACCGCCATCCCTGTTTGTACGAGAATGAGCGAATCACCCTCCGAGGTAGTGCTTTCTTGTAGCTTCAATACTGACCGTTTTGGTTTGCCCTTTGAGGTATGGGACGCCGACGGATTCTTTCCGTGACGGAGAGTGTCGCCGAGCCCCCGGGCATAACGGGCAAGCCCATTATAGTCCCTTTTACGGCTGTTCGCCAGGTAATAGCGTACCTGCGAACGGATTGATTTGTCGACATTGTCGGCAAAGAGCGACTTTAACCTACTATTGGTAAAGACATTACCGCATCGTTCGGCCAGATTCCAAAGGCCCAACGAGAATTCCATTTCGGTTTGGTTTGAGTGCTGGCGATATGCCTGCACCTCAGCGTAACATTCCTGGATAACCTCATCGGTATCGTAAGTTTCCAACATGAAATTAACCACTTCTGGGTACGTCTCTAACATCTCTGTTCCCTCTTCGTCAACCGCCAGGGTATTTCCACGAAGCCCGCCTTGCAGCAAGTGGTAAGCTTGACCTTTAAGGTAAAACTGGAATAACCACATGGCAGCACCCTCGGAAAAACTATTTTGGTCACATGCAATCTTGAACTTCTGCAGAAACTCAATTACCGCAATGGGATCATCACCTGTGAAGGTAGTATCACCCATCTGGGAGCTGAGCTTCTTATGGTGCTTGGTGATATTTTGCGCAACCACTTGGGTGTAAGCAGAGGATCGGTTTCTCAACCGATATGACCTCTAATCAACCGCTTTGGTGAACAGATCGTTCAGCGGCTGACGCACCCCTAGGGTTGTATCGGCGTTCGAATCCGAGTCGGACGACTCGTACCGTTTCTTCTTACCTTTACGATTTCTCTTTGACGACTTTTTCGCCAACCTGTTCGGTTTCTTCTTGTGTCTACCTTTACGGTCATCATCCAACGATGAACCAGTATCGGTATCGGAGCTCGACGAATCGGGGTCAGAGTCCTAGCCGCGACTCTTTCCTTTCTTCCTCCTCCTTTCTTTACCCTTGCGGTTTCTTCTTAGTCGCCCCTCTTTTGGGTCAGACGAATCGTTCTCAGGTCCACCAGTCTTGGTGTCATTTCGAACGTTACGTTCAATGGGTGGCAAGTACACGTCTCAAGGGCCCCTCGTCTGCGTTCTGCAAATGCTAGTTTTTGGCGAGGGTCGTGCAGAATTTGGCAAGGCTCGTCCAGTAAAGTTTTTGGAAATTTAGCTTGTGCTGCTTTTCCAAATTTGCAGAAAATTGCTTGGGTCGCCCAGCATTGGTCCGCAGGAAATACTCCGTGGTAATCCGGTCGCGCTAGTTTGCTCTGCCAGGATTAACTGCGCAGTTTTTTACCAAGCACTGTTTCTTTTTCCACATTGGGTGCACATTAAACGTCTCAATAAGTGGAATACTCGCATCCACCTTATGGAATAGTAGCACTAGTTCCGATGCTCCCTACTCAACCAGAGTTTCCTTCATTTGTATCTATTCACCTATCTGATGCCTATCGTAATCGCTATTCTAATCCCTATTCACTACATTAGCAGAGCTCTATTCAATAGCATCGGCGAGCGTCAACCTCGTCAGGTTCATGCTCGCCAGCACCATTGAATGGCGCTCTGCGCGAGCATTTTCGCAGAGAATGCGAGCCGACTTGCGAACTGCAGTACCGCCATGAGGCGAAACGCCTCATGGCGATACTGTACTACTCGGTTCTTGCGTCGCATGTCAGTTCGCTCATCGCACGTAGCGCTCATTGCCTCGCAAAATGTTCGAAATTAGTTTTATCTGTATTGGGATCGGAAAGGAAGCGAGTTGTCAGTATTCCCAATCTGGAGTGTAGAGTATTACTCTTGTGAGAAACGTACCGCATATCAGAGTGCTATCTGTTTCTAAGAAAAAAGTCAGTAGTACCACCATGAGCTCCCTGTGTTCAAAGGTTAAGAAAATGAAAAAAAAGTTAGATTACTGAAAAACGGAGTTCCCAGACAGAGTAGATCAGCAAAACGCACCAATAACATGAACGAATTCAAGAGATTGAGGCACCGTTGACCATCCTCATATTCTCCTAGTCGCAACACGGGCAGCATAAGAGACAACCCTTTACCAGTTAAGCAATGAAATGATGGAAAACATGTCAGAATCAAACCAAGTAGAAACCATCATGCCTTGAAAACATAGCCAACTTACCATTAAGAATCACTCGTTCTGCCTCGTAGACGTAACGCACGTGCCCACTATTAGACCAACGTCGTATGCAATCGCATCGAAATCGCTTACCTGTGAATCAATACAGTGGCGCTTCAAAAGTCAGAAACAAAACAGAAAGTGACCAATCTCGCTTTCCCAAAGTTTAAACTTACCATTACGCAGTCTTCTGTACAAAACCATTCCACATCATGCCACATTCCTCGCGCTCAACAGTACCTGTGTTCAACGGCGAAGAAGATCAAGCAACAAGTTTGAATACTTAGAAAGGGGTTCCCAACACACTATTTCAACAAGACGTACCAAGAACATGAACGCATTCAAGAGATTGAGGCACTGCGGCTATAAGAGTATGCGGATGGTCAACGGTGCCACCGTTGACCATCCCCATAATCGTATAGTCGCAAAACCGGCATCATAAGAAACATTCTTTTACCTGTTTAGCAATGAAATGATGAAGAGCATGTCAGAATCAGGCCAGAAAGAAACCAACCCGCAATGAGAACATAGCCAACTTACCATTCAGAATCAATCATGCTGCCTCGTACACGTAACGCTCTCGCTGACCATTAGACTACGAGCAGATGCATATCGAGAAGCGTTTACCTGCGAAGGAATACAATTCCGCTTAAAAGGTCGGAAACGAAGCATAAAGGGACTAACCTCGCTTTCACAAACTTACCATTACTAATTCTTCTGTACAGTCCTGTTCCGCATCGTTTCAGCAATGTTAGTAGTTGGTTCAGAAATATGAAGCGTGTAAAAATAACCTTACGAAAGAACCCAAACTTCCGCACCCCAGCAAAAGGAGATTCTCCGAAATGGTTCGTTCAACTTTCTAATCGCATGATGTCCGACATCATGCGATGTGGAAGTGAAAGAACTGTTTCGGAAAGCATCAATCATGTTTTGCGCACTGCGCGCGAGAAACCGAACGAAACGGAGCAAATATCGCCTTCTTCGAAGCGCAATGGGAAAACGTAGTCAGATTCGGATGAAAAAGGGAGAGAAGGTCGTTTTTAAACGTACCAGAAGCCAGTGACCTACATCAGCATCAACTGGGACGCTGGCCCGGACGACGATCCCATTTTATGGAGGAGGTGAGGCCACAGAGAATTTTGCGCGTCGTCGGCCGGAATCGGACAAGTTTACAGATATATCGTTGTCAATCCACAGAAATATTTTCAGTGGTGGATAATCAGGGTTGAACTCCGGCGTCAAGGTCGACGTGTCAATGCGTTCTCCTTTTGAATAAAAGCACGTGAGTTAAACTCAAATCTATTCTCCACTCCTTCCCCTGTCCTCAACATCCTCCCCATCGTCCTTCTGTCTTCCGCTTCTCTTGCGTGCTTGTTCCCTTCTTTTTCTCTCAGCCCTTTCCCTCCATTGTGGTTTACTACTGCAGGCACGAACAGCGCGGTTGTCCGTTCATGGCGCGAGGAGTGTTGTCGCTTCAGAGACACGTCAGTCAGTGTCCTCACCGTCACGAAGCCATTCCATACGGTGAGCACAGCATTCGGCGGAGCAAGCGTTTCAAGTTATCCGCCTCACCTCTAAACGATTCTTCTTCGGAAACCGTTACAGCTCCCTGCCGTACTGCCGAGTCTTTCTCTCCCGAAGAAATCGAGGTCTCCGTTCTACCGGAACCTCCGGAACCAGACCGAATTGACTCGAGTTCTAAACCTCCGTCACCCTCTCCCCCACCCTTTGAAACCTCAATTGGAAACGACCCTACTCCTCCACCTTCCGAAGAGTCGCTCGGCGCTCTTCACATGGATTATCTTACCGTCTGTCTCGCTTTTGTAGCCTCCAACCTTGGTTACCGTGAGGCAGATGAGCTCATTGGTCTTCTTCGAAACCCCCGCTTTTCGCAAAAGCGCTTCAACGAAGCCATCTCCAGTTCCAAGCACTCTACGGAACTCAAGAACGCTATCTTCGAACGATATGCTTCCAATGATGGATTCAAACGAATCTCTATCTACCCACAAGAATGTAAGTTCAGCGCCACCCTCTACACGAGAGACCTAATTGAGACCCTTCTTAAGCAGCTCCAGTTGGCTAACAGCGAAAACACCTTCTTCCATCCTATCCCCCAGACCCACTCCGCGAAAATTTATCATCCCATGTCCGCAACTCTCGCAAGAGACGCCACCTCCAAGCTGAAGGAAGTGGTCATGGGCTCCTTGGATAATAGAATAGTTTGGCATACTCAAGAAATAAGTTTCAGTGAATCTTTCGTAGGTCTTCTGCAGGTGTACACCGATAAGTCTTCAACAACTCCAAACCAAACTCCAGTCACCGCCTATCCCCTTCACCTCGTTCTCCTCAACTTTTTCGACCATCTACGCCGCAAATGTATCCGCGAGGACCTCACGGTAGTTGCGTACTTCCTTACAGCTCTCGAAGAAGTTTTTTCGTCGCATGCAGATGCCATGCCCTTCGTTTCCAACAACTCTCTCCGCAATGCGAGGATGCAGATTCTGCATCACTCCGTTCGTCATATTCTAGAACCTATTCTAAACCATGCATTGAAAAAAATTGAGTTCGCCGGGAAAGACAAAGTTCATCGGGTATACCATCCACTGTGGGCAAGTTACTGCGCAGACATACCTGGAGCAAAGGATATTCTGTCTATGTCTATTCTTCATGGCACAAAGACCGGACGCTCCTGTCACAGATGCCAGGTGCCACGCTCAGCTTTATCCAGTGATGTGCCTACATCTTTCTCTTTGCGCACAAAGAACCAGACAAAAGGACTAAGGGAAACATATTCCGCAGTCTTGAAAAATGCAGAGCAAGAAGGCCTTGAACGACGTCCCCGTCGAGCTAGAGACAGAAGAGATCAGGTAGAATATCTGATGCGCTCCAACTCCGTATCTCTTACCCCATCTTTTCTAGAAAGCCCTTTCATCCTTCGGTTGACCGCAGGACTTTCTCCTTACAGCCTCTTTTCCTTCGAACCGTTGCACAACCTTCATCTTGGCATATCAAAGCTCATTAAAACAGCCACCATTGAGCGACTTCAGTCACACACGCTGTCAACCACCATTAAAGCATCTGCACCGCGCTCCTTTCGAACAGTTCGCACGCAACTTCTAAACCATGCGAACGCCATCCTCGCCGCCATGGAAAGGGACTTTCCCGCTAGAGGCTTGCACATAGACTTTTCTACACAAAAAAAGGCAAGTCTGTCAATGTTATATTCACCAACGAAGGTCTCCGCGGAATGCTGGAGGCAAAGAACTACAAATCACTGGACATGGTTTTCCCATTCATAGGGACTTTCTTTGATACATGTTGTGGAGAACATGAAACAGCACCTATCACAACCATCTTCACACAATACTCAGACTTGATCGGCGCCATTTTCAGGAACAAACGAGAACCACACTGGAACGAAAGCTCTCTCTCAGCTCTCCAGGCCCAGATTACAGCCTTCAAACAATGTACGACCAGAACATTAGCCGACTTCCTCCCTTCTAGACTTGGAACGTTGAAGTTTCATCTTCTCGACCATCTCGTCGAGGATATCAGACGTTTAGGAGGTATCCAATACTACGATGCAGGGATATATGAGCATTTCCACCTCTTATTCAAAAGGCATTATCGGCGAACGTCGAGAAGAACCGCAATGGCTGTGCAGGAAACCATTCGCTCTATCGACCATGAAATTTGAGAAAGAAATGGATTGGTGATAATCTCCAAGAAGGCATGGCACGCTCACCACACGCTTCCCCAATACCTTCTATTCAACTTCCTCGATTTACGAAGAGGGGTCGTTTGATAACCATGGGACAACTTCGGCACTACGTTAGGCGGCTCTCCTCATCTTCAATGACGCTATCTAATATTAAGAAGGACCTCCAGGAAAATGATACAATCTCCATTCTAGACGAAATTGGGGAACAAGAACTTCCACCGTTCCTCCGCCTGGTTGAAGAGACGCTCGAAGATAACTCCATATCCCACTTACCGGAGAAGATCAGGATAACGTTCGTGAACTCAGCAGTTGTAAGAGGTGGTATGGTTTCCGTTCTACGACATTTTGAGGCCTCTTCCAATTCTATCGTCCTAGGTAGAAACAAGTACCCTGTCAACCAAAGGATGTTTTCCTCTCCAGCTTTTGGACCGAGCAGGAAGCCCAAATTCTCGACCATCTTGGTCAAAGGAGAACAAGTTGCAACATGGGTTGCTCAAGTAGTCGCTCTTGTTCGCTTGTCTGTTCTCGAATACTCGGGCCCTGTTCCAGAAGTGGCATTCGTTCGGTATTTTGAGGTATTGCCTCCCGCAACAGCTTTGGGCAATGTTTTGCAATGCATCTCTTTACGTTGGGCTACAAATGATGAGCAAAACCACACTGTGCCCTTCCCTGTCCATTCAAAACTAAAGAGCTTAGAACACCTCACCCCTTGGTATGGAATGTTTCCGGGTTCAGCAATACAGGGAACAGTACATATAGTTCGTTCTAATTATCCAGCCCAGCCATTTTCTTCTACACTCCAGTGGTTCCAACATCGATTGTAAATCAATAGGTTTTATCATGAGCCTGCTCAAAACCCAACTGAACCAGAAGAAACCCGTACAGAAGTAGAACAGTAAAAGATTCCCAGTCATTCTTCTTGTTCATTGACACCACGTTGCAATCCTCTCCCCACTAGTGTGCTACTTCCAAAACCCAGCATGTCCATCTCCTTGAAATCCATTTCCCTTTCCTCACACTCTCCGATAAAACAATCTGTAACTGATCCCAATCTCTTGCACACATTCTCAACAAAGAAACGTTCACGCAACGTTAGGTATATCTTTCCGCTCGAAGGCATTCGACACGCTATCATAGCCTCCCTCATATCATTCCCCAGCACTCCAGTCCATTCATGTGCTGCACTCCCATAGTGATGGAACTCGTTGGAATAATCTCTCTGTACATGTTGCCAAACATCTTCCAACAACTCTTTCAAACAGAGAGGTAATAAATCCGCATACTTCTTCGCGAACTGTTTCTTCCTTTGCCCACTTCTCGGAGATTGAGCAGTAACAAGAGTGACAAACGTCAGAATCCATGCGTCTAATCGTGCAAGTGTCAGCATCGTGCCATCCACTAATGTCCCTTCCTCTTTATCCTCAACACCATAAGCAATGAATTCTTTCAACACTTCTACGCCTACCGTGTTTCTGAAGAACAAGTCCTAGTCGTTCGTATCCATTTCATCCCGGTCATTTTTAGTCTTCGAATACTTCAAACGATCAAGCGGTGCCTTCCTCCACCATGACGTGGTGGGGGTTCCATTCACACCAAGTCGCAAGATGTTCTCTTGTGCTTCCCTCAGCTGCTGTTCAACTTCATCGGCATTTTCTTCTACTACTTTCGTTCTTCTCCATATTAGATCATAACCCAACAACAAAAACAAGTTATCCCTTGTATTTCTCTTTCGCACCCCCACAACATCACTCATTGTCTGTTTCATTCTCTGCCTTAGAAACGTATCTGCACACACTTCTAATATGCATCTTTCTGCGAGAGAAGCCTGTCTAATTACTTCCCAACTCACTTCTTTCAACTCACTCTGTACCATAGTCTTCAGCAGCGCATCCGCACCCCCTTCAAAAGATGGTTTGAACATTCCAAAACTGGCGAGGAGCTCCACAGGATTCTTGGGAACCTTCGCGACACCATCCCCCTCGTTTCGAATTACCCCTTCTCCATTCTCCGTCGCTCCCTCCAATATCTCAGCTCGATTGATCCAATTCCTTGAAGGTTTCTCACCTTCAAAACACAGTTCACTGGTCTCTCTCCTGGCCCAAGTCAACATATTGTGATACACTCCTCGCGCAACCCCTCGAAACGCATCGCTTACAGCCATTCGATGCTTCTTAGGTCCGGTTCGTCCGGGTTCACCGGTACGGGAAGTGTTTCTGTCCTCCTGCTTCAATGCACCACGTAAACCTTCAATCACCAGTTCTTTCTCCTCAAGCTTAGTCTTCAATGCTGTGCTCTGCTCTTGCGCAACCTTCACAAGGATTCCCCGTATCATCAAATCCTCCTCCAACTTCTTCACCTTTGCTTTCAATCTATTGATTTCTTGCAGCAAATCTCTGTGGTTTCCAGAAGACGTGATTTCTTTCTCGACAGTTCCCCTGTCTTCTTTCTCTTCCTGCTCCACTTCATTTACCTCCCTTGTTCCCTGTACTCCATCTTCTTCTGTTCTTCGTGGAACAGTAGAGGTTATAGTCCTCTTCATTGGACGATATAGTGGAGTTATTTCATCCCCTGCATTATCCGCATTGTCCACAGTGTCAGCCACACGCCGCTCAGAGTTCTCCTCTCTGAGCCTTTTTCGCCGTGACAAATTCGAGTTCCGAAGATTTCTCCTTCCTACACGCTGTATGCCGACCCGTCTGGGCTTCAAGGCAACTGTAGATGCCCTTCGCGTCGAAAATGGTGATGGCCGTGGAATGGTTGTGGGATTTCCCACACTCCGTTGTAGGTCTCTTGCAGTAGGACTACTTTCCAGTTCAGAGACACGGACATTGTATTGTTCCTCTTGTCAAACTCGAACCTTTTCCACAGTATACCTTGTCAACGAACCTGCTGGTTCTCGAGCTTTTGGAACCGGTGAAATTTCTTCGGAGTTGGGATTTTGTTCAACGTTGCCAGTGGATCGCGTTGGGGAGCTCGGCGATGGTCAACTTTAACGTACATCGCTAGTGTTCCCAGAGGTACCTTTGCGCCGAGAATGGCGGTGAATGACGGTGGGATTAGGCCCGTGGTTGGCCTTCGCTTCTGGTGATTGACGTGGCGTTGTTTTAGCAGCCACTCGTGTTGAACCTCTGTTATCCTCACCAAGTTTCTTCTTCTTCCCTACAGGCTTCTTGCGCGACTGGGTGCCCCGCGTTCTTGCCTTGTCCACCATGTTGTTAATTAATACCAATGCCCAAGTTAAGGAAAGAAAACAGGGAACACAAAGAGATTGGAGATTAAAGGGGATTTGGAGAACGGTGTGAAAGAGCGAAGATGGTTGGACACGGAAGGGAGTATGATGAATGGAATAGCGGAATCAATAACGGTAAGTTTACAGAACCTGTGTAAATCATTGGAAACTACAAATCGTGCAGCTACACAAAGGCAGTTGCCTATAGACCTCGCAACCGCTCCTCGTCTTCAGCGGGATCAAGAGTGAGAGCCCAGTCCCAATTGTACTGCGCACCAAAACTGACATAGAGCTCCTCACCAACTTCTATCTGTCTCTTAGCCGTAACTCGAAGAAGTGTATACTCCATAAGTTCAGACTTCGACTGTATGACGGGTTTGGTCTCACGAGTTATCAAATTTGGGCTTCGCTTCCTTTCGGACCTCGGCAGTGCTAGGTTCTCATCTCCAGCATGGTATCCAGCATCATTAATATAGCCTGCTGTACAGAAAGGAGCGGGCATAATATATACCTCGCTCTTCACCAGGCCGGTTCTTCAAGCTTAAGAACTCTGGACCTCCTACAGTCACCATCATCGAGAACAACTTGTATCTCTGAAAGGTAATGCGAAGAACTCCCGTTCCGGACAAACATGATCCACTCCCCGATACGCTTCCGCTCCATCTCATACAGATAATTGTGCGTGCATATAGTTTCTATATCATTCAGAAACTCTGCAGCCAAAACTCAGAGATTTCCATCCAGTGCATTATCGAGAGATTGTGGAAACCCTCCGATGTCTGGTTGTGGCAGTACACCCCTCTCTATACGCGTACTTTGCGATGGAGGAGCGTATCCATCTTCTCGAGATTTCAGAACCTGGTAGGTTAACGACTGCAAGTACATAAATATATAAGGACCGAGCATATTGTCAGCATTAGAATACCCGATGAACCTCGCGAAGATATCCCAGGCATAAACAACTTCACAAACTGCGAACAAGAGTCGATCACAATTGCTCTTCTCGAGGGACGTCAAGCTTGGTATGTACGGAGCGACTTCGTTTCCCTCCAAAGCACATCTCCTTTTCAATGGCCTTCTCGAAAGGACAGCTGATTTTGCAGAGATTCTCCTTTCTTCTTTCTCATTCATGACATGTCCTAGCATTGACATAAAGAGAACAGCCTCGAAACGAGTCGCCGGTCGCTCCACCTGAAACTCTTAACCCTTCACAATAGAGATTAAGTGATTGTTTAGGCTTCTCAGCGGAAGGAACCCACCTTTTTCGAGGAGAAGAACGAATAGATCCCTTGGACGTTGGTCTTCGTCATCGTCCATACGATCCATGTGACGGCAACGATTGTATTGCTGTTAAATTGGACCCTTCCCTACGACACTGGCCCGTAGTTGATGTATGGCCAAATTATGGAGATTCTTCGTACAAGTGGTCTCCTCAAACATTAACCTCGCTTCTGGTACTTCGATGTAGTTCTCGGCGGACCAGAGTGCCGTGGCGCTTCATCGGTGCACCGATGACGCGCCACGAAACCCGGGTCCGCTGTCAACGGCGCGCCGGTGGCGCCACGTATGGCACTACCAACAGGTTTGCCACACACGGGGGGTTGGGAGAGCGAACTAAGGTGGCCTGGCGCTACATCGGTGCACCGATGAAGCGCCACGACACCCGGGTCCGCTGTCATCGGCGCGCTGGTGGTGCCAAGTATGCCACTACCACAGGTTTGCCACACACGGGGAGTTGGGACAGCGAACTAAGGTGGCCTAGCGCTTCATCGGTGCACCGATGAAGCGCCACAACACCCGGGTCCGCTGTCCCAGGCTGTCGTTTTAACTAATTGGAATTACATAATCGTTTTGGGACAGCCGTCCGGGGTGGCGTGGTGCTCCATCGGCGCAGCGATGAAGCGCAATGAGACCCAGTCTACTGTCCTAGTTGTCCTCATTAGTAACATCGCGTATATCTCCACAGTTATTTAGTTCCGTGTCTCTCGCGTCTTCAAGCTTTCCTTAACATCTCTTTGACGCATCACCTGCCATAGATGAAGTACCACTTTCTCTTGATCCCCTCTCCGCGCGCCATGAAAGATAAAGCTGGAGTTCTTTTAGGTCTGCTTTGTCGGCGTGTCGACCACGGAACCCGTTGTGCGACCCGCTACTGTGCGTTCACGCGGTAGACGGTAGACCGAGGTGAATTGTGGTTCATGGATGCAACGATTAAGCGCCATTGAACTCCTGGCCATTGTCCAGTCTTCGTGTTTTCCGAAGAATGTAATACGAACATTTCCCTAAGGGAATGAAACTTTTACTCTTCCACCAAGATATTGTTCTTTCTAAAATCCAAGTAGTGATATAAATATGTATAGCAATAGAGTTGTTTCAATTTTACGCTAACGTCACAGGGGCGACGGTCTGGCGTGGACACCGTACGCTCGATACATATCGCTGTATAGCCGTAGGCGAAACACGCGCATCTCTACAGACTACTGTCACGCACAAATGCTCGTGCGCAAACATCATATAAGTCAATCCTTTACAGAAAAGGCTGACATGAAGTTAAATCTTTCTTCACGGGGACTTTGAACCTAGCAAGACACTTATGGTGCTGCATTTATTAGTCACGTTAGTATAGTGAGCATTGCTGCGGATGCTCTGAAAACACCCTAAATTAGTGTGTTAGGGTGGTTTTCAATCCCTCCAAACGCATCCAGGACCGTTGGTCTAGACCACCCCCCGGACAGAGGACCCGGGTGTTGCGGCGCTTCATCAGTGCACGGATGAAGCGCCACTACACATCGGTCCGCTGTCCAAAAAATTAAAATTTTTTTTTGCCCTGGCGCCCCGGTCGGTTTCGAATATCTGTATCCGGGGCACACGTGCTACTACTACTGAATATCGCGTTTGCAGAAACATCCCAGCCATGTACAACTAACTCCCGTTCGGGTCCGTTTCACAGCCCCCTGTACTACATTCTTCAGTAGCTTACGCAGGTCTGTTGTGCTCACTACGGCCCGGGCGTCATGGTGCTTCATCGGTGCACCGATGAAGCGCCACGACACCTGGATCCGCTGTCAATGGCGCACTGGTGGTTCCAAGTATGCAACCACCAGTGTTTTGCTTTTCTCATAACCAAGTGAGGGTATGGCGGAAGAAGAACACGTCGCCGGTCAAGACGGAGTGACTGGAAAGGATGTACGAGCTTCAGAGAAGACCGGGTGGGGGTTAAATAGTGGAGTGCTGGCGAGGCGTAAATTACAGTGAAGGTTTTGGCGCGAAACCGGTCGGAACAGAAAGGGGTAAGTTATGGTTTCAGACACAGGCCGTGCGCATAGGCAGTGGCACGGAAAACGAGGACGGTGTCGATTGCACCGTATGGCACCGAATTCTTGCTTTCGGTGACGCTTTTGGCTTTTCTAAGATGTCGAACGAATACGTGAAGGACGAGGAGCTTCTTGCGTTCCTGGAAGGAAAGGAGATCGGAGGAACGCCGTCTCCGAAGCAGGAAGTGGCCGAGGTTGCGCGGGTGGATGGAGGGTCACGAGAGGATGAGGTTGTGGATGTGGGGAAGGCAGGGGATGCGGATGTGGGCTCGAAGGGGGTGGAGAAGAAGGGGGAGAAGGGTGGAATATGGAGGAAAGGGGCGGTGCACCTGAGCCTGTTGGGGATTGGGGAGCACATGGAGGGTGGAGGTGGAGCGGGAGGTAGGAAAGAGCAATTTACAGGGGAAATGAAGGAGCGGGTGAGGTTGTTGGGAGTTGTGATGAAGGAGCGAATGGATGATTGTATTGCGGAGAGTGTGGCGAAGATGGGAGGGGTGGTGTTGAGTGAGGAGGAGAATGGGATGTCATTGGAAGCAATATATAATTTGCGGAATGGTTTGAAGGTGCTTGGATGGAGATGGGTCGTCATACGAATGGAATGGTGGAATGCGTAGGGAAGGAGATACGGGAGCTGAGGGAGGAGAATGTGATGATGAAGGGGAGGTTGGAGATGCTGGAAATGCAGATTGGAGAGGTGGAAAAGGCGCGGTTGTTGTTGGTGGAGGTGAAGGGGATGCTGACGGGGACAAGAGGGGAGGTGGGAGGAAGTTGTGCCAAGGGGGGAATGAAGGTTGATAAGGGATCGCTTGTGACGCCAAAGACTAAGGAAGTGGGTAGTCGCTTGAATAAGAGACGCAAGGAGGGAGGGAAGGTAGCAGGAGAGGAAGTGCGGCCGGGGCTGGTGGTTGCGACGTTGACTGGGTTTCGAAGCGCGGCGCATGCGGTGCAGACGGCGGAGCGCATAATGGAAGAGCAGAGGGAGCGGAGGATGGGTGGTATGGGGAGCCGTTCTGGGGCGAGGAGAGTGTACGAGAATGGGGAGAGCTGCCTGCGGAACTTCTACGAGATGACGTTTGAGGAGACGGAAACGCAGGATCCGAACGCCTGAGGTGCGGAAATCGACTAAAGTATAGTAAGGGGGTGGCGGTGTGGAGTGGAGGTGGAGATGGGAAGGAATGGGCGGATGTCTTAGGGTGGATAGGTTGGCAATTGCTTCGCATTTTCGGGCGAAATGGAAATTGGAATTAGCACAGATGGAAAATTTGGAGAGGGTCGTGGAAAAGAGTGTAGTTGGGGTGAATTGCGAGGCGAACCTCTCGAAGTACTAGGAGACCCTAGCATTAAACTGCGCGAGATGGAATACAATATTCCAAAATCTGTTAGTTCTTTGAGTGCCAGCCTCTGCCACCCCCGCGCGCGCCCAGATAATGCCTAAACTAACAACTATTCCACACATAGCACCCAGTATTCCACTTTGCAGAACACAGACGATCTCTATATGGCCCTCTTGACCTTGCCTTAAACCATATAGGTACGCACTATCGACCGGAATTGGCTTGATTGGTGGGGGAGAACCTGCAGAAATCCCTTGTGGTATGCGAGTAACCATATTCGCCCCAGGGAGTTTTAGCTTCCGCCATTTTTTCAGAAACCCAAAGGTCTTGAACCACTCGGTAGATTTTCTCCCGGGCACCCGTTAAGAGGTATGTTTCAGCCAACTTAGGTATGCGCTGAGAGAGCTCGTGCGCGGCTCGATCACTCACCAAGCGGGTAACGGCGTCCATGTCCATAGAGGTCAATGCTTCATTAACCGTAGCGGTAAAAAGAGCTTTCGCTCGATCTTTCAATTGAGGCCAAAGGTCCTCAACCGTTGTCGGCAATTTCTTAATAGGTTCAGGAGCCAACAGAGGCTGAGTGCCCATATCCTTTGAGGTTCCGGCCCGAGGTTGCCGAAGCAGCTCCTCGGGATTATCCAGAATTGGTTTGACAGCCGAAGCCGCACCAGAACCCTTGTGACTAGGTGGCTCGATAGAGCAACGATTAATCCTTGTAGGTCTTTCCATAGTGACCAGAAGTGGTATCCAATTGCTTCGCCAGTATTCCTGCCAAAACAAATAGGTGTATGAACTTCCAGAATCCTTTCGAAAGTCATCTGTTCACCAGTAAAGGTACGACAAGGACCAAGAAACTTCTAAGTCGGGAGAACAAAATGTAGTACAAACACTGACAAGGTGTGGGATCCGCCTGGTGGAGGGAGCGCGAGAGGGGTCAACCTTAAGGGGAGAAATACACAACCAATATGGTAGTAGGGCGCCAAAAACCCGCAGGGGAAAACGACGGGGCAACTAGTCTATACCGTGTAGATGTACGGTAGTAGACGTCGACGCGCGGTAAAACCTGAATAGTAATAGAGTAGCAAGTGACCAAGATGGTATAGTTACTGCCCTAATGGTGCCTGACTTTACAATACCCAAGGGGGAAGGCGAGGTGCACCACAATATATACATGGTGCACCGACGCCAATCTACCATGCGGGCATGACGTCATCGGCTGCACCCATGACCTACTGTCATGGGTCAGCCATGCTAAGCTAAACTAAACTAGAAATTAGAAATTAGAAAATGGAGAATAGAAAATACCAATTGGGTGGAGTGCAACCAGCAAGACCTACAAGTAGGCACACGTGGCACCAACCTATTCAGATGTCATTGTACTGCAGCAGGAAACTCTGATGAGAGGGCTAAAACAGTTTCAAGTACTCTTTTTGTGTTTACCGACATAACATTTCTTTTCAATATTTTTGTTTTCACGGTGTTGCACTAGTTAATTCAATTAATCTGAAACATGATGGTCCTCTGTCTAAATATTAGTATCGATTTACTAATTTTATTGGCGCACATTCTTCGGGTTGTAAACATATCTGTCAAAGAAAAAAACAGAGAAATTTGAATTTCTGGAGCCTGCTAGGTGACGATATGGGCTTCCGCCACCATGCAGTTCGGGAGTAAAGTGACTTAAAAATATTAATTGAATTGGAGATTAGCAAAAATGTCCTCTTTGAACGCCTGTTAAACAAAAAGTTATATATTTTTGCTTAACGCAAATGATGTTTGTGCTCAACATGTATGATATGTTTTGGGTTTAAGATGTAAATGTTCACTTTTTTACTACACGTACTACATAACATGATGTACCACCATGTCGTTTATTTTCAAGTATGGCAAAATTCTGTTTTGTTTTTAATTTCACATTTATCGGGTGCGTACTTGACCACGAGAGATGTGTTATAGGGTTTGGCTAATACATAATAATTATCTTGTTTTGTTTGAGTTTACTACAGATTGGTTGATGCTTGTTCGGACATGTGTAAAGAAAAACATTATGATATTTTGTACCCATCAATCGTGGCGTACTTATCAAAAACTCTTCCAGAATAAACAATTTCTCTTTGAGTTCTTGGAGAAAACTTCCTTGGCCGCGAGAAAACGATTTTTCCCGCATTTTCTTGCTGTTGCACTGTCTCCTGAAGCAGTTGAATATGTTGTTGCAGGTCGGTCAACGAATCAGCGGCATGAGCAGACTTATTGTTCTGCGGATCTTGACTTCGAGTTGAACGACGCATAGTGTTAGAGGGTAGTTTTGAAACCAAAAGCTGATGGTACCAATTGTAAGAGAGTGGACAAGCGGGAGACTCTCGTTCGGGTGAAACTCAGTTTACAATGTATGAGTGTTGTCCCCGTTCTCTAGAACTGTGATAAGGGAGCAACACCTTGAGTACTCGGGCAGTACTGGATTTTGTGTTTGAGTTCAGACACAACCTATCATGAATTTGGGTTAAATGGTCGAGATTCGAAATGAATGGCTTTGACTATGGTTCTCTGACATCGCTTGAGCACCCGCACATCACCGTAACCCGACTTGTTTCGATATCGCAACATCTTTTGCTTCGCCGATGCTCTCTGCTTAATCGCAGCAAGCATACAAAAGTGTAAGTTCCGTCAAGAAACATCGCACCAACTTCATTCAGCTCCTGCTCGTCAGCTACTGCCCTTCTATTGCACTTTGACTTCAAGGGACCCCGTTTTGCAAATGCTAGCCGATCCAAAAAGTCAAGCGTCAAACGCATGTCTACCTACGCCGAACCCCAATGAGGTTATCTTGTTTCATCTAGGCTACCGACTTCCAGCCGAGGCACCGTAACTGCTTGGAAAACTCAACGCCGGAAGTCACGTTATTTTCTGCGGTTCCTTTAATCGAGCTCGTAAAATAGCCCATCAATTCTCCCCTGAGCCAGCCATCAACTTTTTCGGCACTGATCGATATCTGCTATTACGAACTCTGCCTTCAGTGTTAGTTGCAGCTCGTGGAATTGGAACTGGATCAAAAAACGTTCTATTACACGAGATATATATCGCCTTGAAGGCAGCACACGATTCCGATTGGTGCTTCATTCGAACAGGCATTTGTGGTATACTCGGAGTTCACCCTGGCACAGTGGTGGTCACACGTCCCCCATTGACAGGAGACCTCACTCCTTCGCTGCGTATGTTTGTTCTAGGAGAGGAAAAACGCTATCGAGCTGAGCTCGACCAGTCTCTGAGCGAATCTTTGTTTCAAACCAAAAGGTCCAACTTTGAGAACCACTGTGTGAGAGGTGGCACACTCTGTGCGGAAACTTTTCATATAGCATAAGGCAGACAAGATAGTGCATTTGTTCCGTGCGCATACGGCGACAAATTGAAGTTCTTTGAGACATGTCGCAGAGCTGGTTAGGTTAACCTAGAAATGGAAGGCCTGCCTCTTGCGGCGTTCTCCACGATGATGCACATAGCGACTGCGGCTGTGTGCGTAGTGCTGGTGGACCGTCTGAAGTTCGAAACGCCTACTGGCAGCGCCAAGACGCTTACGGAGTTCGAAGAGCTTTGTATCCTACTTGTAGTAGTACACTTTGTGCGTTCCCGATTCTCGTATTGACAGGTACACCTTTCACCACGGGCCTTGTGGTGGCGGATCTGAGGTGGTGTCCCTCACGAACGGGACACCCCTAAAAAGATTTTTTTCGACATCTCAACCGGAGATATAAGAAACAGCTTCAAAGCTGTTTCTCTTACTCCCGCCACCGCGCCACCAAGCGCGCACCACCGCACGTCTCGAAGTACTTCCGCACTACCGACCTGCCTCTGTGCGACACCGCGCGCCCCAGCTGTGCGTCGCCAGCCACCACGGTGCCACCTTCGTCGCTACTACCAACCAGCAAGACGTCGCCTTCTGTAGTGCAACGCCAGAGGCGAAAAGACACCACGAAGACGTCCGAAATCTTTCTCCGTAGGAGGGTAGTCAGCAGACAGAGCCTCTCTTGCAAAGCACGACGAGGTCGGCTGTAAGCCGCGGCCAAGCCGTCACGACGGGCGTAGAGAGTTTAGCAAGGATCGGTGTTGGCAACAATTGTGTGGGTGAACGGGCCCTCGAGAGAGGCACGAGTCCACGAAAGTGGGGAAAGAGAAAAGGAATTCGCGAGAGCGGGGGATGGAAAGAAGGAAAAGGAGGAAAGGGCAAAAAGGCTACGGTAAACACCGGGGTTATCCCTGTACAGGGTCGAACGCGACACAAGCGGAAAACACTCCCACGAATGGGTCATGTTAGGTGACGTAGGGAGGATACACGACCCGTAGACAACGGAGCCTCTCTCCTGGAAGGAATCGATGACGGCCGAAGGCGAAGAAGTATAGAGCCAACCCTGGTTGGGGAAGTTTACTTAGTGGCGATGGCCAAGTGCCGAGCCACTATATAGTGTAGTAATCTCCCTGCAACTAAGCAAAACTATTAAATAAATACCTGAATTACCAGCAATGCTGTGCCAACCATCCGTTGCAAGAGCTTCACACGTGTCTTAATCACACCCAAATTGGGGCTGCGGCGCGAGTGCACGTGTGCACCGTGCAAACTATGCAGACTGCATTGCGGCACACAACCCATGTGTAGCTGCAGTAACCATCAGCACGCGCAAGCGGAAGAACGACTAAGTCGGTGAAATATCCCTTGTAGGGCGTTGCACTACATATCCCCCCTAGGCGCAAGCACCTTTCCAAGGTGACGGATGCAGCGCCGGGACCATCACGTAGTCCGCCGCCTACCCATCGCATGGGATTGCTTTCCGCTTCACGGTGATGCGCCGCAACGCGGTTCGACAGTTATCCAAACGACCACGACTACAACCACGTCCTGGTCCTCACAATCACCTTCCTCGCTATCAAAGCGGCGTCCATCTTGCTTAGAAGGTCTGCGGATTACATTGTGGGATGTCCTGATGAAGTTCGGAACGCTCCACAGTAGTGGTTTGACACAAGTAGTGTGTTCCCCAATACTTGGGTGGTGAGTGTCCCTCGTAGACATTTGTACCACTTCCTGCCACGCAGAGTAGCCAAATGGACTCCGCTAAGGCGGCAGAACCCGGTTACGGCTCGGTTAGCCCACGCTCAAAGCCGTTCGGCAGTGACCACACTACGCAAACGCGTTTTCAGAAAACGCAAATATTGAAGTGCCCATAACTTCCAATGCAGACCTTTTGGCACCACTCTTAATACGTCGGCTAAATTTCGGACTCAAGAGCTTTCGAATAACGCCCAGAAAATCGGGATTGAACTCCACTAAGGTAGAAAGTGCAACCTGTTTCAGTTCGAGCTAAAAATAGACGGCCGAACTGAAACGATGCCATAACTTGGAAGCCATCCAAGATACTCGGGGTCTGTCTTCACGAAAGTGTTCAGGCACGTTCAGAATAGCTTGGTGCTCAAACGTTTGCGACACGGGTTCTTATTCTTCGAGTTATCGGATTTGCAAGAACGCGTCCTCGAAATACTGTAGAGGTAAGATGCCAAAATCCGGGAGGAGTAGACCAGAACCAGAAACGACTGACAATGGATACCAGCGCAATATGAGGATGACGTAAATACCGCGAGAGCGTGTAAAGGCCACAGTACTCCGCAGTAAGCGGTAAGGAAAATAGCTTAGCATCAACAGATGACCATTTCCGCCAGAGGCGTTTAGGCAACAAACGGTCTTCCACTGGTAAATCAACGTGGTGCGCACGGAAAACGCGCACCCTTCTGGAGGGAAATCCCGCTCTCACGGGCTCATTAGCATAAGAGCGATCCAGCGAGCTGGATGACAACCCATCAGGATGGTACGTTCGAAAAACGACCGTTGGCGATCGAAGACGACCAAAGTCGGACTCCGACCGCGTAGCCCGTGTAGCCACGTGATCTCACACCAGGTTAGATTCACTCCCGTACGATACGGCATGAAAATATTCTTCTCCTTCTTCCCGTCCACGACGTGTCCACATTATCCCACTTGGGCACTTCCCAGCGTAGCTGGTGGGGCTGTTCCCGTTCGACGGTGATACTGAACCACCTTTGAACGTGGGATATGCTCGATCGGCTCGGCGGTGTCCTGAACCGGATCATACCCGTACCAACGGACGTGGTAACGTAGTATACCCTCCTGATTCCAGGAATGCCCGACAATTTGGTCGACTATGTACTCTTGTAAGTACACCTGCCGGCCTTGCCGAGTAGTCGTCACGGCTGTGGGCTTATCGCCCTGCGAAGGGGAATTTCCCGAGTCGGGTGTCGATACGCTCGTCGCGGTTGACCGGGTGGTCCTCCGTGGTGGAGGGCGTTCCGGTGTGCGTACCGCAAGTCTGCGTGCTTCGGGGCAAACCGCAAGTCTGCGTAATTCAACCCGTACTGACGGTGGTTCTGACGACCTAGTCGCGGCTTTCCCGCGTTGCCCTGCGAGTGGTGCAGCGCCACGCGCGCCCTCCGTGCTTGCACGTGACTTCAATGACCTGTGGCCGTGGGTTGTCGTGGAGCGATCCGCCTCCCTGGACAGGGTGTCCTTTCCGGCGCGTCCCAAGTGGCCGCGCTGTGGCGATTCGTTTCCAACGGTTACTTTCGGTGACTCCGGGCTCCTGGTGGGACTTCCAGCAGTGCTGGGTGCAGCGCGAGCCGCACGCATTACTTGGGGAATTTCCGTCTCGAATGGCGTGTCCTAGCCGTCCATGACGCGAACATCATCCCGGGTGACCGGTTTCCGTCTGGCAACGATGCCAGGGTCTACCGAGACGCTCGGAACTTCCGCAACCGTGCGTGGCCTTGCGGTGTCGTCCTCCCTTTGTAGGGGGTTTCCGCCCCGCGTCCAGCGATGGGTTTCAGCGCCGCGTCCGCCGTTGCGGTGGGCGCGTGCAACCGATTGTTCGGAGCCGTCCCCGGTGGGGATGGTTCCTTAGAACCCAGCTGAGCTGGTACCAGGGCACGGTCACAGCTCGCCTTGGGCAAGGGTTTGATTGTTCTGTCCGCTTCAGCGTGTAGCTCCTCCGCCTGCAGCGGCGTGTCTGACTGGACTTCCGGTGTTGCAGCAGCCTGCCGGTCACCACGGATGTACTCTTCCCGTTGCGACTGCGGATTACCTTCAGCATAAGTGACCTCCTCCCCCACCTTAGACGGAGCGGCGGGAGATGGGGTAGAGCGTTCCACCACGCGGGTAGTGTTCCCGCGAGCGGGCTGAACAGAGGAATGGCCATTCTCGCCAGCAATATTTTCCGATATCATCGGTGTATCCGAGTCCATGGGTAGGTCTGACAGTCCCCGGTTCGGGTGTGGTAGAATCAGCGGGCGAATCAGCGCGATAGTTTCGGGGGTTGTTGATTCCGTAGACACGGGGCTGGCAGGTGCCAGCACGACCTCAGACGAGGGTGGTGGGGCCAAGACCACGCGATCGCGGGAGATCCGCTCATGCGCGTCCTTGATTTCCAGTACCACTGTGTCCTCCGCGACGGATGTTACCTTGAATGGTCCATCCGCCACGGGCGAGAGCCTATGGCGTTTCTCCCTATCAGATTTATAGTGTTCTTTCCGTACGAAGACGTAGGTACCCGCCTTAACTGGCAGTGTGTTACTTTCACGCAGGCGAGCATCGAAATCTCGCTTGTAAGCGGCTTGAGCCCTAGCCATGGATTGGCGAGTGGCGGGTACCAACTTGGATAGCCATTGCTTCCATTTCTGGCGGTAGTCACCCACAGAGGGGAAATCACCCAGCGTAGGCTGTGCTTCCAATGCCACCGGCGGGGGGGTACGGGAGAGTACCAACTCGAACGGTGAAACACCGGTAATTCTATGTACCTGCGTGTTGTACGCGACCATCAGCGCGTCAGTGTACAGGTCCCATGTCTTTGGGTGGTCGGCCACGTAAGAACGGAGAGATGCTAGCATCGTCCGGTTAAATCGTTCGACTTGCCCATTACACTGGAGATGGTAGGTTGTATTGAACAGGTTTTTTACATCCAGGATGCGACATACATCCTGTAGAAACAGCGATGCGAATTGGTTCCCGTTATCGGAAAGTACCTGAACCGGCGGACCGTAGACAAACATCCAGTGCTTCACGAAGGCCTGGGCTACCGTGAAAGCGGTGATCCTCTTCAGAGGGACAGTCCGAACCACTTTCGAGAAACGATCCGTTATTACGAGCAAAAACTTGTGACCTCTCCGGGTCGTCAGGAGGGGTCCGAGTATATCGATTGCGAGAAACTCGAGAGGCGCCCTTGCGGGGAATAGCGTCATCTTCTCCGAGTTCTTCCGGAGCTTTACCCGGTTTTACGCGCACTCAGTGCAGAGCCGCACTGTTGCGTAGCAATCGACCGCCATGGCGGGCCAGTAGAAGTCCCTTCTCAGGGTTTGGTATAACTTCCTTCCACCCGCGTGGCTACCCAGCTTCGCGTAATGCGATAGTTGGAGTACCCGCGTTTGCAGCGTGTGAGGGACCACCACTTGTGGGTTAGACTCGACCATTATTATGAGATAGCCGATGTCGTTGACCTCAAACGGGAGGACCGCACCACCGTTTAAACGGGCACGAATGTTCACGCAGAACGGGTCGCCATGCTGTCCTCGGATCATTTCCTCCGGTGTTACCGGGACGAAATTTCCCGGTAGAGGCTTGTGAGCCCCATTATCGTTTGCCATGAGTACTTCGTCCAATTCATCGTCAAATTCCCAGTCTTCTGGCCAAATGTCGAGTTCACCTTCCGGATCTTCCGTGTCCACCTCGTCAGAGACGAAACAAAGGATCTCATCGTCTTCCGAGGGGAGGGCTTCTCCATTCGGGGATAATCTCGACAGTGCGTCGGCTTGCGTGTTCAGCGCTCCCTTCTTATACACGACTTGAAAGTCGCATTCCGCTAGGCGGAGCCTCCATCGCATGAGGCGTCCCGACGGGTCGAAGATGTTCATTAACCACCTCAGTGAGGAATGGTCCGTGTACACGGTAAGCTGCACACCCATAAGATAGGGGCGGAGAGTTGCCAGAGCCCACACAACGGCGAGGCATTCTTTGTCCGAAACGGAGTAATTCCGTTCATGAACGTTGAGCGAAGGCGACCAGTAACCAATGGGCTTACGTTCCCCTTCGGGGGTTGTTTGGAAAAGAGCGCAACCCACTTGGTAGTCGCTCGAATCCGTGTCCACGGAGTACGGTAGTCCGGGTTTTGGCAACGATAGAATCGGAGCAGATGTGACAGCCTCCTTCAAGGAGTTAAACGCTTCTGTCTCGACAGGCGTGAAGGGTACCAGTTTCGGTGGCTGGCCTTTTCGCAGTAGTGCGTTGAGAGGTGCCGCGATATCCGAGAAATTCGGGACGAACCGTCGGTAGACGTTGACCAATCCCAAGAAAGAGCGCAATTCCGTTTGGGTTCGCGGTTCCTTCGCCTTGGCAAGGGACTTCACTCCAGCTTCTTCGATTGACAACCGTCCTGGACGGATAACGTGGCCCAGGTACTTCACGGTGTCAGTGAAGAATTCACACTTCCTCAGCTTGAGGGAAGTTTCTGCGTCACGCAGTGTGGTCATTACCTCCCTTACGCGGGTGAGATGATCGTCCAGATTACTGGAGAAGACAATTATGTCACCTAGGTAAACTAGACACGTCCGCCACCTAAAGCGGTTCAACAGGATGTCGATAGCACGCTGAAGTGTAGCGGGGGCGTTGGTGAGACCCAACGGCATACGTTTGAAGTGGAAAGACCCAGAGTGACATACAAACGCCGTCTTATTGCGGTCTTCCTCCCTTACGGGGACTTGCCAATATCTCCTATTGGCGTCCAATGCCGTGAATACGGTCGCGTTTCCGAGCGAATCGATGCACTCGTCCATGCGAAGGATTGGGTACGTGTCCCTGATCGTCACGGCATTGAGCCGGCGGTAGTCGGCACAGAACCTCCAGGTTCCGTCGGCCTTGATTGCCAGTACTACTGGGAACGCCCAGGGTGACTGAGCTGGCTCAATCACGCCTGAGCGGAGCATCTTGTTCACTTGGAACTGCTCTTCTTCCCGAGCCTTCGGTCCTGCCTTGTAAGGGGGTTGCAAAACGAGTCGCGCGTCCGGTAGCAAATCAATCCGGTGTTCCGTTGTATTTATCTCACCAAGAAATCCGTCCCACATTGGGGTAAATTCCCGTAACATATCTCTCAGACGTTCACGGTGTGATTCCGGCACGTGGCCGAGATCGAGCTCCTCAAGAGCCTTCACGAGATCAATCTGGTCATAGCTCGTGGGGCCATGTTCCGTACCGGATGCAGGTGCAGGCGCGGTTTCCGAGTCACTCGGCAATTTATCCGTTGAAACCGGAGTTGTGACGGGAGTATCCTTCCCCTCCTTAGACGGAGCGTCGGGTTGTCCCGGATTGTCGCCCTGTTTTGAGGAAACCAAACCGAGGACATCGGCAGTTGTCATTGGGGTAGGGAGCATCGCGAGTGGGTGCGGTGTGACGGACCCAATGACTTGGTTCTTTACCAGATACTGGGAGTTGTTGCCAAGATTGGCAACCAGTATCCGGAAAGGAGCATTCGGTGACACCTGTGCAACACCGCTCGCCACTGCGAGATGATACTTCTCGTACAACGAGGAAATGGGTGGAATAACCCGAAGGCCTTGTTGACGGGAATGGACCTGCACCATTATTTGGGATTCTGGTGGAATGCATACCGACGCTGCAACGCGGAGTTTTGTGGACTCACGAGTCGCCGGTGGTGGTTCCTGCGCAGCAGGTAGTGGAACTTGTTTCCTCGATGCACGCTTCAGCGGCCGACGAACTATCGGAACCGACGAACCGTCTTCGAATTCCACACGCCTGAGGCGGGGTCTGATTGCGTCGACAAATCTGTCGCAGTAATCACATCCCAAAATAACTGGGGCAGCCAATGACCGACGTACCACAAAGTCGAGCTTGACCACGGAGGTCCCCAAACGCACGACTAAGTCGATTGTTCCCGCCGTTGTTAACGGGTTGTTATTCGCGTCGGCGACTTCGGGCGTCGCTTCGCGGCGAATACGTGTCCGCACCAGCGGTGGCAGGAGGGACTCCACGATGAAGTTCGGCACTGCACCAGTGTCTAATACCGTGAAAGTGTGCACCATAAACTGGGTACTGAGGCCCAGGTCGGCGTAAACTTCATAGTTACGCTTGGCCATCACGAGGACTCTATCCGGGAACCGGTTTTTCTTTACCCGTATCCACGGTCGACGAAGAACACCCAAGTGTTCCGAGTCCGCGTCAGCGGTGTCTTTCCTCGAAAGGATCTTCACCGGGGAGCGAGGCAGCGTCACCTCGGACGTCGGCAGCCTCTGCTCTGAGGACGTCTCTCCCGAATGGGAGACTCCCTCGTTTAGTTTCCCTGGGCTTCCGCCTGCGGCGGCTGCTCAGGTTCCTCGACCACGAATGCTTGGGCACGTTGGCCTCGGGGTCCCGCAACAGCGGTGTTTGGATCGTCCACGACGGGGTGTACCGGTGCTAACGTATGAGCCTGCCGCAGCATGCTGGTAGGTTGGCGCTGTCGGTACGATGTGCGCGAATTCCGTCCTGGCCCGGAGATACGAAGTCATTGGGACGGAACGCTTCTCCTCTGGAGTGAGGGCCTCATAGTTCACCGTCAACTTCCCCAGGTCTCTCAGGGAGAGAAGGCACTAGAGTGACGTGTGACCATGGGTATAGCAGAGATGGCATATCAACGCTATCAATGCTTGTCTACCCTGTCGAAGGGACCCACTCCTGTTACCCGTGAAACGTCCCACTGGGCGGCTGTCCTGCCATCCTGGTCGTTGGAAGCGGGTTACTCCGCTCGAGTACGAGATGCACGGCCCGCGAACTCGGGTGGCATCGGCATAAAGCACGGTGCCGTCCTGAGCGGTCTCGAAGGAGGCGTCCGTCGTCGACGGACGGTCCGTTGTCGGAATGTAGTCGATATCGCCGTGAGCGAGCTGGAAGTTATTGTACTCCTTCGGAGGTGCTTCATCCGCGAAGAGCGACAGAGATGGGGATTTCGTTTCCATCAACAACGCCTTGGCGGACTTAGACCGAGTACTCGGAGCTCTGGCGCGGAGGGAGTCACCTTGGGCTCTTGCATACTGGATGAGCTCCAGGTAGGTGATCTTCCTCCTGTCCTCGCGATAGTGGGCGGCCAAAGTCCGGATAGCCGGGTCGAGTCCGTCGATGAACATCTTACAACGCTCTGTAGCGGGATAGACATTACCACAACGGTGGAAAGCCTTGTTCAGACGTACCAAAAAATCGGTTTCCGTTTCGCCTGAGCGTTGACGTGTGTCTCGGAGAGCGAGTATTGCAGACTGAATGGCACCATTCGTGGCGTATGACCGTAGCAGGTATTGCACAGCTTCGGACCAGCAAGTAACCCCTCCTTCAGAGCCCCGCGAAGAACCTCTTACAGAGTGATACTGGTCCTCGGCCACACCACGTAAGAAATACGGTAAGGCAATGTAGGCCTGTCCCTCATTCATCCCGAGTATGTCGGCTTCCACGACGAAGCGGGCGAGAAAATCTGGCACCAAGATTGGGTCTTCTCCAGTAAACAACTGGTTACGAAGCGAGAGCTGCTCCCGTTTGATGCAGTCCTTCACCCTGCCCGTACCACGGGGTGTTCGATCCAAATATGAGTCTTCCAAACGGTAATACCGGGTATGACAACAGCTTCTCGTAGAGAGGGTTGGTGGGCTGCAGGACTTTCAAGCCCGCGTGCTTCCGTTCTTTTCTACGAGCACGAACCATACCTTGCGTGACTGCAGACCGCTTAGAGCGTGACGCCCGTATAACACTGTCTTCGTCAGACGACGAATCTGACGAGTCAGCATTGTCCGAATTGTTCGGGTCCGCATCCGACGAAGTAGACGAGTCTGAACCCTCATCGTGCTGTTGGCCCTACCGCCTGCGGCGGTTCTTCTCGCGTGCCGAGTTCTTGGCCCTGTGCGACACCGCGACCGGCTCCGCCGGAGTGGCAGCATCCATAGGAATGGTTTGCTCCAGCATCTCCAGGCGGTCTTTTACGCGATCAAATCGGTCCTGAATTCCTTCTACGAAGGTGGCGGGTTGACCAAAGCACTCCAACATTTTGTTGACGTCGGACCGTAACGTACGAAGATCCTCAGAAATACGCGCTGCAGGGGAGTCGTCCGCCTGTCGGCGTAGAATGTTGACCACCCCTACAAGGGAGTTGTGAGCAGTGCGCAGCTGACGCAACTGCTCTTCCAGAGTTATACCCTGGGGGATGTTGTCCTCCTCCTGATGGGACTGAACCATCGCGGCCGCGGGTGTAGCCGTAGCGGACGGAGCTGCGGCAGCAACGGCCGGGGCCGGACCAGCGGCATCAGTAGGGGGAAGCAACGGGGCAAAAGGGGAGTGTCCTGTGCGCCGGTTGTTGGTCCGACGTCTTGGACGGATTGTTCACACCAAGGGTGGAGCCAGCACGCCTGGGGATGCGTGAGACGAACCGATCATCCCCAGCGACAGTACCACTGTGGGAACGACTGCGAGTAACCGCAGCTTCCGTCTCAGGCGGTTTTCGAGACATGATTTCTCAACCAACCGTGCAACGGGAAACTTCCAGAAGTAGAAACGAGACCTCAAAGAGGGAAAACACACACAATTAAGTGTTAAACCAGATATCCGATTCTAGGTCGGGAGACCACTTTGTAGTGCAACGCCAGAGGCGGAAAAACACCACGAAGACGTCCCAGATCTTCCTCCGTAGGAGGGTAGTCAGCAGACAGAGCCTCTCTGGCAAGGCACGACGAAGTCGGGTGTAAGCCTAGGCCAAGCCGTCACGACGGGCGTAGAGAGTTGAGCAAGGATCGCTGTTGGCAACACGTGTGTGGGTGAACGGGCCCTCGAGAGAGGCACGAGTCCACGGAAGCGGGGAAGGAGAAAAGGAATCCGCGAGAGCGGGGGATGGAAAAAAGAAAAAGGAGGAAAGGGCAAAAAGGGCTACGGTAAACACCGGGGTTATCCCTGTACAGGGTCGAACGCGACACAAGCGGAAAACACTCTCACGAATGGGTCCTTTTAGGTGACGCACGGAGGATACACTGCCCGTAGGCAACGGAGCCTCTCTCCTGGAAGGAGTCGATGACCGCCGAAGGCGAAGAAGTATAGAGCCAACCCTGGTTGGGGAAGCTTTACTGTGCACGGCAGCGAGGTCGCCGCCAGGCTAAGTAGTGAGCTCGCACCAAAACTAATTAAATAAACTAACTAAATTAGGCCCACGCCCAGTGGTAATTACCCACGCGCCGTGGCGCCCGTCCCAAGTGTACGTGGCCAACCTTCCGGCTTAACCGTGTCCCGCGTGTTCTTCCCACTACAGTGGTTGTTACTATTTATATACTCCCATTTGGAGCACCCGCCCGACAGGTCGGAATATGACTAAGTAGTCAGAAACCTCCATCAGAGGGCGTTGCACTACAACCCGTCTCCACAATGTTGCCCAAAAAACATTGGCGGATACCGTTCGTAGTTATGACCTCACTGACCCGGACGCCCAAGGTCAGGATTTTTTGAATACCTTTAAAACAGATTATCCCCCCGATCTTCTGTTGGATTTCAACATTTCGACAAATTTCGCCCTTATGCGTCTACTTCTCAACTTCCTCCGAGACCGAGATGTGGAAATTAGAACCCATGAACCCAACTATCTTCTGTTCAACTTGGCCGTGACAATTTTTGACACGGAAAGTGAACTTGAAGAATGCTTCGGCAGGATCATCCTACTTCGGCAAGCATTGGACAATGACTCCCACCCTGGAGTTTCACACACGTCCACGGATACGCTTTCTAGGATCGCGAACCCCAACCGTAGGGCAAGCAACACCGAGTCGGAGCAAGGTTCGAATCAACCAGGAGCAAACATAACGAGGACATTCGAACGGAAGTACGCCGCCCGAGGAATTTCAACCAGATTCAAGGACGACTCCAACAAGTTCTCAGGAGACCTCAGTCAATGTTGGCAGGAATACGTATACGAATTCACCGCCACGGCCGAGGAATACAAAATTACGGAGATCTACTGGCTGAAGTTCATGCGACACTTTCTGACGGGAAAGGCGAAACGTTACTTTCTGACACACGTTCTCCCAAACACCAAAACGTTCGACGAAGCATGTGTTAAAATGAAGACAATCTACGATTCCGTCAGTCGCCAAAAACGTGCCGAAAACGTCGTTAGTAACCGTCGCATAGACCAGTTCCTGTCAGAATCCACTACCGTCCCCGAGGCCCTTACCCTTCTGGACGAAAAAATATCCACCCTTACCCCACAATGCCCTACCTACAGCCGCTCTGATCAACACAAGATCACATACCTCCGAAAGGCTGTGGTAGGACATCGATTTGCCCGAGATGCCATACATCGCCTCGATACGGACAGACTTCCGTACCAGGAATTCTTCACCGAACTGGACTCTTGCGCTCAACTCCAAGTGGAAGAAGAAGAACAAAACCCTTCAAAAAGGTCCTCAAAACCCAGTTTCCTCCCGAAACCCAAAGATATCTTCTTCACTCGATACGGACGCCCAGTCCAGTCGCCATCTTCTAGGCCCCATACCAAATCGGAAATTACCTGCTTCAACTGCGGAGAACCTAACCACACCGTAAGACATTGCAAACACCCACGCAATCTTGCGAATCTCTCAGCTCGTAGAGTCCAATATTACGAGAAGAAACGCTTCGGTCATAACCAAAACAAGGCCCTCAAGCAAGTCCTATTCGAACTCTGCGAACAGTTGGACCAATCCTCCGATTCGGAGCCAGAAGACGCAAGTACGTTTTTCAACACTACTTTACAGGACCAAGGCGACGAAACCCCAAAGGAAGCTACGAACTCCGACAACAACGCGCCGGAGGAAGTCGTAAACAACTTCTTTGAGTCGCTTAATCTTCACGCGACCGATAACCCTTTGGATTTTTAGACGGGAACTCTGTTGCCTTCCCAAATACAGTTCCGACCCTAGTCCCCAAAGTAGCACGTAAGATAGCTGGTAAACGTAGTAATAAAAATAAGTACAAAAAGCCACCGATAGAAATTCTTGCTTGCGATGTTTCAACCATCGCGGACAAGGCCCCCGCGGAGCATTTCAATGGCGCATGCTTGGACACCGGAGCCCAACGAAGCATCATCGTACTACAGAAGGCCCGCGCCTGCTGCAAGTCAGTTGAAATCCGCTTTAAGCACCACAAGTCGCGCCTGGGATACCGTCTCGGTAACACAATTTTCAAGCCGATTGGTAACATTACAATCCGAATACACGCCCCCAACGGACGTATCTTGAAGCTCTCCGTTGACGTCATCGACGCCAACATTCCGCTTCTTCTTGGCCTCAACTTCATGGACCACGAGAGAATCTATGTCAACAATGTTACTAACCAACTGGTTTGCACCAGAGGCTGGAATATGCCAATCACACGCAAGTTTGGTCACCTCTACCTCGATTGGAACGAATTCATTGACATCAGTTTCACTAAAGCTGAAATCCGGAAACTACATTTTCACTTTTACCACCCCTCAACCCGAAAACTCTTTAATCTCATCAAAAAGGCCCAACCCGAAGACGCCAACAAGACCACAAGAGAGTTACTAGAGTAGTCACCAAAGCTTGCAAAACTTGTCAGCGTTTCACCCCGGAACCCCAAAGCTTTCAAGTATCATTTCCCCACGTCGTCGTGTTCAACCGAGAGTTATCTCTAGATCTAATGTTCATTAATCAAAGAGCCATACTCCACGTCGTCGATCTTCAAACGCACTTCAGCGCCGCCGTTTTTGTCAATGGCCAATCCCTCGATTCTGTCTCAAACGCATTCCTTGAATGCTGGACAACAATATACACCGGTTTTCCTGACTCCATTCGCTGCGACCAGGGCTCGGTCTTCATCTCCCCACGTTGGCAGACTCTTATGGAAGAGAACGGTGTCAAATTCTCCCTTTGCGGGATCGAAAGCCACAACTCACTTGGTTCCGGAGAGAGATACCATGCACAATCTACACTACGATTCGACACGAACATCCTAACGTAGGCTTTAGACTGGCACTCAACCTTGCCGTCAAGGCTATGAACGACACCATGAAACCAGAAGGCCTCGTCCCTTCGCTACTGGTGTTCGGAGTACCTCCTCGTTTCCCTGGCGTCGCATCTAAGCTGCCAGACCAGCACGCACGCATGGAAGCGTTGACGCTAGCTCGCCACGAAATGGAGACTATCTCTAATGAACTTAGACTCCGTACCGCATTGAACCGCAGAATCCCTGCGGTGACCAAAATCGACTTTACAGTCGGTCAGAAAGTCCTTGTGTATCATGAAAACGTTACACCCCCTTGGATCGGACCGTACAAGATCACAAAGATTGACAACAAACAAATCTTCATCGATCGTGGCGGCTCCGAAGTCCAACACAACGTCACTCAGGTCAAACCCTACATTGACGACAACGGTTCTGAAACAGAGATTCAATCCCCTTCCTATATCGACATACTCCAATCGTTTTTCTCTGATTTTAGCTCTCCAGAAGAATTTCCAACCCACATTACGAAAATTCTCCAACCCAGAGATCCCCGCAAGCATCTTCCGCAGCTTGAAGCTGCAAGAAAGAAAGAGATCGAGGGTTTGCACAAAAGGGAAACTTGGAAAATGGTCAAGAGTGAAGACATCCCAGCGAACGCCAATATACTAGGAGGACGTTTCGCTCTTAGTATAAAGAACAAAGGGACACCTGAGGAGCTTTACAAAGCTCGATTCATTGCCCAAGGACATCGGGATAAGGACAAAAACATCCTTATTCATAATTCGACAACTATTAGAAAATGTTCAATTAGAACTATTCTAAGTTTATCCGCCATTTTTGGTTTTAGAATCTAGAGCCACGACCTAAGCCAGGCATACTTACAAAGAAACGAGAAACTGGAGAGAGAAGTATATTTAAAACCATCAGCAGACTTCAAAATGCCCCCAAACATTGCTTTGAAGCTGCTGAAACCTCTCTACAGCCTCCCGGACTCCGGAGACTATTGGAATAGAACTATGTTGGAACACCTAAAAAATGAACTCGAAATGGCACAGGCTAAATCCGATATCTCACTCTTCCACAGAAAATGTGACAAGAAACTTGGTGAAATGATTGAAACCTACGTGGATGACTCAATCGTATCTGGAAAGGAGTAATATCTCGAACTCAAAAACCAATCACTCAAACGATTTGAATCCAGAGCCAGAGAATTCGATAACTTCAAATTCTCAGGAATGAACATCAAAAAGGAACCAAATGGGTTCCTCACAAGTCAAACGGAATATGTGGATAAATTGGAAACACTGCCAGACGATAGTTTTGCATCATTTAGATCGCTTAGAGCCAAAGTAGCTTGGATATGTAACTCACGCCCAGACATCTGCTTCATTGTGAACAAACTCTCGCAAGCAACCGAAGAAATATTTCAGAGAAAACCCAAGGACTATGCAAAACTAAGTAACAAGTCGGATTCTTATCTCAAAGACACGAGCAACAAAATGTTCTCTTTCAAGAAACTTGACTTCGACAGTCTTTGCCTCAGGGTTTACGCTGACTCATCATTTGCCAATAATGGAGACCTTACTTCACAGCTCGGCTACATAGTGCTTCTCGCAGACAAGAACGATAACTGCAACGTTCTTCATTATGCAAGTTATAAGAGCAGAAGGGTCGTTAGAAGCGTATTGGGAGAAGAACTGTACGCCTTCGCAGACGCCTTTCATTTTTCCTTCACTTTGAAAACGGACATAGAGGAAATGATTGGTAAGAAAGTGCCGTTGCGTATGTTTACCGACTCGAAAAGTTTGTTCGACGTTATAACGACGTCCTCCACTAGCGCAGAATGGAGGTTGATGATTGAAATTGCCGCTGTTCATGAGGGCTACGAATTAAAATGCATTTGTAATGTTGGTTTTTTGCGCTCAGAATATAATTTGGCGATCGTTTTTACAAACCTCACGGGAAATCATGTTTTGGATACGATCATGCAAGATAACAAAGTTTTCCATCTTACGGAACAATGGGTTGCTAGAAATCTATAGTTTGCATCGTCTCTTACAACTTTAGAAAGAGATGGAGTGTGGTAACAAGGGCAAATTATTAGCCTTTACGTCAGGAGGCTGATAATTAAATGCAGCTGTGTGGCTACGCAACTGTCGGACTCACAGTTGCGTGGCCTTCTAAATAGTAGAATGAATTGCGCGTTTCCCATTCAGGAAACGCGCAATGTCTATAAAAGGTGGGTGAACCGAAAAGTTTGGCTTTTTCTCGGTTCATTATTTTTAGTATTAACTACACTTTCTACTTTACTTCTTCCTCGCGCGCTTCCTTCCCCGCGCGCACTTACTCTCCTATTTTACCACAAAGACACGCCTTCTGATGAGGCTGGTTATAGAGGAAAGTTTTAGAATATGCCTTTCGTACAAATGATTTATCTAAATTGTCGAAATTACCGCTTTCCCCAGTCACCGCTGGTATATTTTTATCAATCGTCACGTGGACGTCTGTTGTAACATATTCTGTTCTGTTGTAATGAATACCATCATGGTTGTAGTTGTAAAGACACAGTTCGCAAGCTGAAGATATTGAGCAACCACAACAGGACTTGGACCCTGTGCGCGCGCAATTCTTGTTGTGATCACGGCCCTTGCTGTGCTCGCTGAACGTGGAGAATCTCCCTCAGATCCTGACCGAGCATCACTTCACGTTCTGAAGCGGGCCTGACGCGCCCATGCTCAACATCTTTGGCTACTATTCGCGCCCACTAGCGTTCGCGAGTCGCACGGCCCGGATGAATTGCGTCATCCGCCCCTCAGAGCGCGGGACCGTAACTCCCTGTGCCAGCATCCGTGCCCCAGCTCAGTACTGCACTCAGCGCGCTCGCGCAACTGCCAATGGGGCAGTATCCGAACCTCACCTCAGCTACGCCGTTGCGCACCCATCGTCCTTGCCTCGTCGCCGCTTGTGTTGTCTGCATTCTCAGCCCATGTGTGACTTAACCCTTCATTCGACGTTGTGCCCCTGCTCGCTCTCTCGTTTGCGCCTTCTCTTCCGTTACTCCTTCAATTGCATCGGACCAATTTTCTGCTCTTCTCTTGGAGCCATGTGCTCCAATCTTGCACAGCCTATAAAGGAAACGATGGCGGTCAAACAAGGCATCGTGTCTGACGCGCGTTGCCAACCAGTACTCGATGCAGTATCTTCCGAATGAAACTGACGATTCTTCTCTTCATTACGGCTTTGGTGCTGACGCTTGGTGCTGCGAACCAGTCACCTGCATCTGGAGATTTCGACTGTGATCTGTACGACCGAACTAAATTGCAAGGCAACGGCAAGGGTTGCCTAGCCAATTTGAAACTAAACCCCGATCTGTACGAAAAGTGCAGGAATTCCTCCGGTGCCACCTGCTATATCTTCTTACAAGAACCACCTTTCATTAACTTTCATAAACTAGAAAACTTCAATGCATCTGATGAAGCGTTTGAACTTCAGGAACCATTCAAATGTGGCAAATTCGAAGAGAGCTTGCGTGGGGTTGGTGGCCTAAGCGGTATCGCCTTTGAGGCGCATGAACAGACTTCATCCGCTGACGATTAGTGTATATGGGGCGGCCATGCCGATCACTGTACCTTCAACCAGTTAGTTGATTACATCGACATCATGGCTGACGAGAATTACCGTTTCGCAGTAACCGGTCTCTTGCTAGAAACACCACAGCGTCAGTGCAAGCACCACCCCTCCGCACCGCTCGTCGACAGTGAGATGATGATCATTGGCAAATCCGACCCCAACTTCAGGCATTCACGGGGACCATTATACCAGTTGATACGCCCGTTCGAGACGGGTGCTTGGGCAATTTTCATCGGTTTGGTCCTCTTTGCTTTCTCCATGTCGCTGGTAATGGCTATACGCTTCCATTGGTCCGCTAAGCGAAGTTTAGTATCTGCGTGCTTCATCTTTGCTGGTAATTGGGATGAGGTAATGAGCCCCGAAGATGAAGATGTGGATGATGGCTCAAGTACGAGCAGCATATCTAGGGTTCAACGAACGAATATCGCAAAGAAATACGCACTTGCGTCACTTCTGTTCCGGATATCATTAATCGCGCTTGTTGCCGTTTTTGCGTTGTTCTATGAAGTAGCTGTGGTTAATTTCTTGTTCCAGAATCAGGGAGCTACGGGAAAGATGCGGAAGATCAGAAGGATAAGATTCTTAAAACTTAAGGCACGTAAGTTAAAAAACATTATCCTTTCTGAGCAGTATATGTTTCCTGAATGAGAAAACCACAAACCGGGTTTCAGCTGATTTCATTCTGTAGAAAAAGAAGCAAAAGAATATAGACTTTAGAAACTTCTTTTAAAGAGATAATGTCGTAATCAAATGTCATAAATCTTCTCGCCATTACAAATGGCGACTTGTGTAACATTAGCTACAGCATGAAAGCAAACCGAATGCAGAGCTCGTCTGTGACGAAATTTTCTGTTGAGAACTTCAAATTCCTTCAAACAGTGATGTATATTTTCGTGCCTTGCTCTAATGCAACTGTGCAGCTTTTTCAAGTTGTGGGGTACTTTGTTTGTAGTAACACAGGCTTCATCTCCATATCCCGCATCTGTCACAATATGTTCATTGGTTCGAAGGTGTGTTTTCAAATCACGACGAAAAATGTTCACATCAGGATAATGTCCGCATGGAAACCCTCCATTAATCCACACAATTTCTCCACTGTGAATGGAAATACCTGTCTCATATCGCAAACCAGCACAATGCAACTTGTGCGAGTACCAGTTTCTCGAAAATTGTTGCGGCTCTGCAATAGGGCAGTCCGTACCGTCTACAGACATGTAGCACAACTGAAACGATGTGGTTGAGAACCGAGAACCCAAGCATATCTATTTGGACGTGTTAGAAAAAGTAATGTATATATCCAAATCAGAAACATATTAAAGAAAACGTACCGCTTTAATTCGTTGTAAGTGATATACGAATATCCAGCACCATTTCCTGAAGCTTTTTTCATCCACTCCACATATAGTTGCGTTGACATGCTCAGTGGAGTACTGTTGCAGAAACAAAAGACCCCATAATAAATGCTTTGGTTTTGCATTTTTGCGCAACTCCGGTCGTATCTTATTCCACAATGTAGCACATGTCCGGAATGTGACACCAAATAGCGAGCGAAACCGGGAACTGTAGACAGAAGAGTTCCTTTTGCGAACGTTTTTCAAGATGCTAATGCTAGCGCCACGAAACGTGTTCGCTGTCGCCAATTTCCGCGTAGTGGTCATCACTCGAGTAAAACGATCTTGAAGGAAGTGAGAATCGTAGACCGCGTCGAACTAACGTAGATATTGATCATCACTTATAGCGAATAGTGCTATCATTCCCGCGATCAATAGGGAACATGTCCCCTCTCTATTGTAGTTGATTGCTGTCTTGAATTTGCTTCTCCTGCAAGGTTTGTGTTTGCTACTGTTAGTGTGGAAACCTAAAGAAAAGCAGAAGTATGTGGAGAGTGTAAACATGTAGCGGGAATACCCAGAATTGCTCCTCTGACGATAAGAATGTCAGTTTATTTTAAGAATTATCTTACATCCATACTTCGGGTTTTGTGACGACGTGACAGTGGTTATTGTTTTTCTGTTAACGTTTTTCTTCAGTCGGACCTTGAGAAGTCGACTTTACGCCCTCAGTCGACTTCAACTCTACTCATGAATAATTTGATGTGAGAAACAAAAACTTATAGAAGTGAAATATGTCACCTTCTTTCTACATGATAATAGAAATTTTGTACGGTATCCTAGGTTCTCTGGGGATTTATGAGAGCCTAAAAATCGAGAAAAACTTCGAAATTAAGCGGTTGAGCTAAAGTTGAGTGATAAGCAATGGGTACACTTCGAAGAGTTTTTGGCTTACTAGTGTTTTATGTTAATGGGAGCACCATTGTCTCTCTTTCAGATGTGGCATCGAATGGGAAGCCAATGCGATGGCGAGTAATAACGACCTCGACTCGGACAGGAAGTTCACTCCTTCATGTTGCAAAGTTCCTGGTGCAAAACCGCAAGCGCGGCAAGTATTCTAATAAACTACTAAGTATACTTCTATTAATTATAAGTAAAGCTTACTTGCACATACAAACTGCCACCGTGTGCAGCAGTAAGAAAATGTGTACGTGTACTGACATGGTTGTGTCTATACAGTGAATTTTTATGACCTGATATTTGTTATCAAATTCGTTGGACATTCAAAAATGTTCTGCGGTTCATATGACGTCAAAGTCAAAGGTAAATGTACCCACATTGAATCACATACACTACACAACTTTTGTTTGAAGGCATTGAATTCATAGCGTTGTCCCCTAGGATACAGCCTCGCTAGGTCACTAGATAACATTGATATTTTACAGATATCTTCAAATCTGTCATTCCTTCTTAAGCGTCAGATTCTCTCTTGCTTTCTAAGATGTGCATTGGTTTTACCCAGAAAGATAACTAGAACCCACAGCACTCATGGCTCCCAAAAGAAGGCGACCGCAACTGCGTGAAGACTCCCCGGCAGTCTTAAAAATCAAAAGTATGTTCGAAAGAGGTGACCTACTTGGTACGGAGACGGCCAAGGAAGTCTTCGATATGGATCCGCTATTCAAACCATTTCGGTTCTCTACATTTAAGGCTAAATTTCACAAAATTCGCCAGGAAATGTTGAAATCATCGAGTAAGTTATTATATTGTTGAGAGACACCTTCTGGTAAACTAACATTTTTCAAGCCGTATTGAATCCACAAACATCGGAGAATATGACTCCTAGAGGTGGGGAAAATGTGGACAAGGAGGTTGTCGACATTGATGACAGCATCGAATTTTCTCCAGAACCGCTACCATGCCCATCCATAGGTAAATTTTATCCTATGGTGTTGATGTCTGAATGGGAAAATGTCAATTCTACAACAAAGCATTTGACTTTAGCAATTGTTTTGCCATCTGGAACAGGGTCAAATGAAATTCAGAGTTCTGTTTCAGATGACGGGTCTGCATTTGAGCTCGCTATAACATGGCCGGAGCCGATGAATGATGTCAAACTGCTCCATAAACTGTGGCTTACGAAGCAGTTTGACCCTATGAAGGATTATCATCCCAAGGTTCTCGGGTTTCAAAAGGCGTTGAAGGCTTTACGCAAAACGGCTTCTGATTCCGTTAAGTCCTCCTGTTCAATTCAACTTCCATTTCGTGTTGAATCTCATGTTTTGAGCAAACAGATTCTGACATACGCGGATCAAACAAAAGTTTATTACGTGGATCTTAAGGCTCCTGATGACAAGTACGTACGGGAGGAAGATATCATATGTGTAGAAATTATTTGAGAACTAGTCTTTAATGTTTACTTCTAATCTTATTGCTTTTTACGTACTTCAATCATGCACTATAGTTTCATCATTCACTATTTGAGTCAAAAGAGAGTTGAATCGGTGGATTCCTTGATTCTACTGTGCTAAGCAGTTTTTCTTTGAAAGATACTTTGGAATCCAGTTTTCCCGCACCTCCCAGAGCCAATCGCTTTCGAAACCTGTAAGGCGGCTAACGCCTTCCCAGCTTGAAGACTTCGTTGTGCTCAAAAACTCAGCGCTTGAGAATGTTTGGAATGAAACAGGTAAGTTTTTTTCAATTGAGTCACGCCCCCATGCTGAAAAACTGTTCACATCAAAAGGCTAATAGTGTACGTTCTTCTTTGTCGGTTTGCATAATGATAGTTAGCGCAGGTAAGCCGGACTGGCCACAAGGCACCCATTGGGATCAATGTCCTACAGCTACCGAATGCATAGAAGCGGTCAAAAGTTCTACAGCGGAATTCATGGTTACGTTCGAGATTGTTGGGAAACACCTTTTGAGTGAGCATTCATCTTGCGACCAGCTAACCGTTCACCAAACGCGTGATGTGTTGTACCAATTCAATGGAGGGTGGCTGTACAACATGGCCGTGAATGAGACGCGCCGCTTGCAGGTGGACCGCGAGCTAGTAGGACTTCGTATTAAGGGGGAAACGACGAAACTGGTGGATGAAGCGCTGAAGGAATACACCTGTGGCGATTCTAACACCTCTCAGAATGTGGAAACGATGACTGTTCTGATCCCATGCCTGGTATTCGTGGTCCCGCCTCTGGTTCTTTCCATATTGGTGCTTACGTTCTGGGATTATTGCATATCTCACAAGAAAAAGTGGCATGTTTCGAAGGCAGCACTTGGGGCCACCAGACCTCAAATTCCGTAATTTCAGAAGCCGGAGTATTACTGTTGGTACACCTTGGTGTTCTAGAAATGAACTTTTATTCATCACTATCGCAACGCTCTCGGAAGATCCTTTAGTTTTGATATAGCGAGAGACACAGAGCGGGTACCTACCCATAGTGCTCTACTGCTCCGTACGGCACAACCGTACGCGTTCAGTGTGACCAACAAGGACAGCACTGCTCTCTAGGGAGGGTGAGGAGGGTACTTGAAACGAAGAGTTCGCCGCCTCCGATCGCGTGATGTGAGAGCGGAACAAAACGAAATCGACGGCGGCGACGCTGCGGAACGATGGCAAAGCGGTGGAAAATCCAGCGTAGCTAAGTAGCCACGCTGATCGCAAATTGGATCATCCTTCCGCTCACTCCCGTTCAAATAAATCCACTTCTTCGTTCCTCGAAAATCCATTCCTTACCCCATTGCAGCTCATAGCCTGCGTGTAGCTAAGTGCTTTTCAGCAAGATCGCGTAGTCGTGGCAATCTTGCCATCTACCGCATTTCATTCTCGCACAATCGCATGTGCATTTTGACTTCATATGTAACACTGAAAGCGATGATGAAGGTCTGGCTGACTCTCAGAGGAAGAGAGCAGCCTCCATCACGTTTTATACTGCTATCTACAGCTGTAACAACTACGTCTAGAATGTCTATGTCTATTCAATAACTAACACAGAGCTTGAAGTAGCTTGTAGACTGTCTGCGACGACTCTCCGTGGCCCTACAAGTGCGTTTGTATTATATCATACCTTCGTAGATAAGAGCCCGACACGGCCATGAGAAAGCCCTTTGCATTCTTCAGGTGGCGACGTAGCGAACGAAGCGTAGATACGGGCGAATGGGCGGCATGCCAATGGGGACAAGACACTCACCGTGCACAGAGCCAGGCACGCCATCGGAACGCGACACACTCGTTCCGAGGGGCGAGCCGCTCAGTTTGTTGAGAACGAACGGTGAGGGCGGGGATATGGCAAGCAAAATCATCATGATGAGCTCTACAACAAGCTTTTCCGAAGCAGCTTAAACGGTTTTGGGCAAACGAAGCTTCATCAAGGAGTGATTGGTTACCTTCTTTACTACGTAGCCATGCTTTGATTTCCATCAAAATGTTCTTGTTGTTTCTTTGCTCATATGAGCGGCCGGGAAACGGGCTTAAGCCGTTAGCGTGGAATCCTCCCATAATGAGCACGACAATGCCCAGTTGTCACAGTTTTCCGTTGGGTGTGAATTCTGAATGGCCATTCTATTGGCAGGGCTGACGCATGAAGCTACATCTTAGCAATTTGGTGGGAATACGTTGATGCGATACGGGCCTTTCGTAAGGCAAGTTGTTGAGGCCAGAAGGAATAGTCGGCGGAGAAGAAGTCCCTTCCTGACTGATGTTTCTCGGTAATCTTGAGAGCATTCATTGAAGTTGGCATACATATCTGTATGAAGAACTGATAACTTTGATTCATAAAGAGTGCATGCAAAGGAGCGTACTCGTAATCGCCTCCTCCATCGACGAAGGGCTAACGTCGCTGCAGCCGATCCTTTTTCGACTGCGGCACAAACCCACACTCCCCCAAAGTCTATGACGCACCCTCAACTTTAGTCTTCTTATCATCACGAACTTCCAAAGTTTCTTGCGCCAGCTTCAGCAACTTAATGAACTGTCGGTTCTACCAGAGAGCTGTTCAAAAACAACAAAATCACGGAAGCCGTTTCCAGCATCTCCAAGCTCACAAGACGAGCCGTATCGAACGATGAGCCCACACCCTGTACTAAAATCACAGTGGTCGTATGCCTTTGACGGAGCGGACTCGGGGAAATAAAGACGCGGAATGGTAAAGAGAGGGCAAGAGGAGACGAACTCTAGGTCGAGCAGAGGAGCAGCAGCAGAAATGCCGAGAGTTTGAGGATGATTGCGGGGGAAAATGGTGGTGAAGAAAGAAGAAGATCCAATGCACGTCTTCGGAGCGAAGAGCCATGATCATCAGATCTGCGCAGCTGCAGTGCGTGCGTCCCGCCGGCGTACAGCTGGTAGCCCTGTGCTCGTTGCACAGCTTGCATCAAGCAGGAAACAATAGATTTTCGAGGAAGGAAGAAGTAGATTTATTTGAACGAGAGTGAGCGGAAGGATGATCCAATTTGCGATCAGCGTGGCTACTTAGCTACGCTGGAATTTCCACCGCTTCGCCGTCGTCCCGCAGCGTCGCCGCCGTCGATTGCGTTTTGTTCCGCTCTCACATCACGCGATCGGAGGCGGCGAACTTTTCGTTTCGGGGGCAGTGCTGTCCTTGTCGGACACACTGAACGCGTACGGTTGTGCCGTACGGAGCAGCAGAGCACTATGGGTAGGTACCCGCTCTGTGTCTCTCGCTTTACCAAAACTAAAGGATCTTCCGAGAGTGTTGCGATAGTGATGAATAATACTGATATCACACGCAACGAGGCGCGAGGGCACGTGCGAGTCACGTGCTGACAGGTACAACGGTACTACGAGACTCGACGTAAAGTTACACTTTCCAAAAATAAAAATCATCAAGATTGTTCTACAAAGCTCTGCGCAAGAAGTCAATAAATATATATGTTTTTGCGTCATTTCCCGCATTCTCCCGGCCCGGACATGCGACTTTCGATTTGGTATTCAAACTGGTGGGAAGGACATCATCAGGGATGCCCACAACAACCGAGAAGGACAAAACACTAACTATAAGCACCAAACTTGTTGTTAACACGAACGTTCTAGATGTTGTTTATCTTTGCTCGCCTAGGAACTTTCTTCCAATGGCGCTAAGACTTCTACTTCTCGATGTAAAAGACAAAACCTTATTGTCATTGTCTATCAATTCTCTGAGGTCTTCCACGCATGTAAGAAGCGCTTCCTTGCTCCACCCGGAGTGGAACGCAAGGCTCTTACACCAGCTGATACCGACGTTCAGTGTATCCAGCGCTAACAGAACTGCAGCCGCTGCTAGATGACTCGGACGATACTTCATGTAACGACCGTCCACCATCGCCATCTCGACAAACATTTGAGCCCGACTCAAGACTTCTTGAGTCACTGCCGCCTTCACACCCTTTGCCCCAATCGTCTTCCCAATGCGTGCCAGAAATGTAAGACAGTACGGGATGGTTACTTGAAAGTGCAGAGAGTTGAGGATAGTCGCTTCCATGATTATCACATCGTCTTTGCTGAAGGCCCCGTCCGAAAGAGTGACAAAGTCACCCGCCTCCGGTGCGTAGATCTCTTCGTACTTGGCGGCAATATACAGACACACACTGCCCACCATTTGTAGAGTTGAACGCGTGGCGTCGTAAGTCTGTAAGAAGCGGTCCAAGATGTACACACAAAGGTGCAGGGTACCGTCAGACAGCTTGAGACTAACGCACACATCCGCCAACCAGTCCACTAAAATGGCCCTCATCTTTCTGGTCACTGTCCTGTGCGAATCTAGGTAGTCGCTCTCAGGATAATGTTCTTTCTCAGCCAGAAGATGGTTCTTGTGGATGTCAAAGGCGAAATCGCTTCCTTCTACACGGTTCAGCTTGTCAGACGCATCAATGTCAATGACGTCCACATTCGTGGTGGAGCCGGTAGTTTTGGACGGCAGATTTGAGTTAAACGGTTTGGAACTCGCCTTGCACATTCGTTTCGGAGCCGTAAAATTCTGAGGCTCGGCAGCACGCTTGGCCTTGGCTGCGACACTGCGGGCAGGCTGACGATTTGTGATATCTCCCAAGGCGCGCTTTGGCATCATTGACACTTGCATGCTGAATAGACGGGGTGTAGTCGGACTTGAAAGCTGTTTTGTGCTTCTAAAAGATACAAGAGAGAGCTGAATTGTTCAACCGGTGTTGAGTTACTTGAGGTGTGTGAAAAGAAGAAGAAGGATTAGAGATGTGGCACTTGCAGGCCTCTTAAATCATGGCACGAGCTGCCATGCGTCTACTACCGAAAGAGGTACGTTTCCAAATTGGGATAATTTCTAATAAAGAACTGTAACCGTAAATGGAAGATACCGAAAAGCCCATCATACCCAGACTACTTCCAAGACATGCCTAATCGAGCCATTTCGGTCATGTTCGTAACAGTCTCCATAACGAAGGGCTTCCTATATCATTGCTTCTCGCATTTTTACCTAGCACTGGAAGAATTGATTCCTAGTTTGGCGAGGACGTAGATAGAAAGCAATAACACTTTTCATACCAGGCCGTCAATGGCAAGTATCACAATCCAACACGCCAGCCTCCTTGCTACGCTGAAATTGCTCTCGTGAAATACCACTTCCTGTTAGTTGCCGGAGCTAAACATTATGCACAATGCCAGCTAGCAATGCACCAGAATTGGTAGAACTCGTCACCGCGCTAATGCCGATGGCCAAAACATCTTTACCTCGAGATACCTCTTCCGTTTCTTTCAGCAAACGTCCCTGCCTCACCTGAGCCTAGGCACTCAATCCAACTCGATGACATCCTCACAAGGCTGACGAATTGAATTAGAAGCCAACCACTTTCCTTGGTTTTTGTGTAACAATTTCACAAAGGAGCACGGCCCAATCTCGACAAAGACTACTCTCCCTGCCAGAAATCTACTCTTCGGCGCGCCGCTGACAAAAACAAAATCATCTTTCTCAATGACCTTAACTAGATGCTGAGACCCAGAAACCTTCACCATTGACTCTTCATCAATTGGATTCAAACTACTGCGTACACAAGAAATAGATTGTGTATCTATGTCATCTCTTGTCAACAGTCCGTTCCGAATAAATCGATTCACAGCCTTTCCAAACACGAAGAACTTCTCTGACTCGAGAACTAACTCTGAATGCGATCTATCCTCGAACATGATGGTAAAAATTCGCTTGTGTTCTTGCTTCTCAATGACGCCCTCCCGGATGGTTCCCCCAAAGTCTTGAAATACCACTTGCTTTCCGACAAAATACCGGACTTCGGACGAATTCAAACGTCTTCTTTTTGACATCATAGTTGAATCCTCTTTGTTTCCTGGAGTCCTAACCCCTTTCCCATTTGCCTCGTTCCCACTTTCTATTTCGCCTGCCTCTTGCCCAGGTCCCCTCTTGTTTGAAATCCCGTCACCGTGAATGGGTTCGTCTAGTACTCCTTTAACGTACTCATGCGGAATGTCGAATAACTCCAAATTCTCGATGCTGATCTCGTTGTATTCGTTCAAATCACCATGGTCACTAGCTTCTAGGGCTCTCACATTCGGCATATCTGGAGAAGATCCCTTGGTACATAAATTTCTGTTCTTTGAAACCGACCTGTTGCTCCCGACTTCGTCCTCCTCAGGCTTTGTAAGATCAATAACTTCATGAAAGCGTCGCATTTCAGCGGAATGCTGCTCTGCCCGATCGACTTGAGATATTTCGCTCTTCAACGAACGAAACGGATTCGAACATCTTGCATCCACTGTCCTTGATTGCTCATTGAATTCTAATCCGCGTTGGCATCGCGAAACGTCGTCTCCATTGCTTGGGTGGGAAGTTTGATCAGATTTAAACCTACTCCGGTTCCTGACCCCAACATCTTCTCTCATATCATGTTGATCTGGAGTGAGTGGCGAATTTACGACGTGCAAAACGTTCTGCTCAGTTTCACCATTGCAAGATAATGATTTCGCACCGGAACTCGAAGGGGTGTCAATCGTGAACGTTTGCTTTTCTTCTAACGGCGTAATTATCTCGACTCCCATCTCGTTCTGACCGTCGAAAGTTTCTCTATCTTGTTCAAATCTCGTGGTTTTAGCATCGTTTTCACCTTCTTCCACTTCAGATGCCAGGTTTTCTGATTTTGGTGTTTGTGGATTAATATTCGCATCGACCTCTGAGATCACCAGCGGTCTGTTTGGTCTTGTTGATTTCCACGAGGAACGATTGGATTTGTCCATGTGCTACAAAGAGCAAGGAGGAGAAAAACGAAGCCATCATGAGCAGTTTTTCAAAGAGAGTTGTATTCTGTGCTTAGCATGTTTTGTTTTTGTAGAAAACTTGGTTCGCGCCCAAACGGAATTTTGCGGCAACCGCATGGAGGTGTGACAAAAGAGCTGGAACGAAAAGCATACTTCACATACTTAATATTGAGCGGTTTTGGTAACCATTTGGGTGTTGGACTGTTTGCTTGTGAGTTTGACCACGCTGCAGGCCTCTACGTGAACGTGTAGTTCACGTATCTGTAAGCACTGACGTGTTTAGAGTTTAGGCGTAAGTTCCTTCGCAGCCCTTCTTGTCTCATCCCGATGTTTACCGTTTGGGATACAAATTGCAATACACGGCTTCCCACATTATGTGTACACCAGTTTAGCACGATAGAACGAAATAATTGGAACTACGACTTCACTGCGTTGATTTCGAGACCGTTCTGTCATTTCCAGGACGGTTACGTAGGTCAAAAAAACTCTTCTTAGCTGGGGATGGGTTTAACAGTTGCCTAGTACAGACACGACAGAAAACTGCACCTAAGCGTGAGTAGCCCTCGAAGTTCAACCTTCGTAGCGGATGTCCAAACGATGATTAACAGGTCCGCATTTATGAAGACTTAAGGCAACATTTTGATAACTATGAGTCATAGTGACTGACTGGCTACTAATTAAAGACGTAGTCAGTATTCACAATGGCTATGGTTTACAGAAAAAATGAAAATGTGTTGTGAAATTCAAATTTGGAATTCAAATACTCGGAAAATTTTTGAATAAGCGAACTCCTTTGTATTTTTTTTGGAGAATATTATCAAAAAAGTAGTGGTCTATCAACATCCAGGTAGCAAAAAGTTTGGTAGTGTTCTTTAAAACATTCACGATGGGGTTTGTTCATTCAAAAACATTTCAAGTATTTGAAATTTAAAATTAAATTTGACGACGAATTTGCATATCTTTTGTATAAACGAAATTAGGAACCCGTAGTATGGGCCCATTCTTGGGTCTAAAGCTATCATGGTGACTAACCAGAGTAAGTCCTGAAGTCCGTCTGTCAAAAACACCGTACAGGCCTACGGGTTGGATGTCCAACCCACCACCCAACCCACAGATTTTTGAGCCCTGTAGCCAGTTCTATCGTGGCGTGGGAGGCGGCGAACAACTGTCGTTGGCTCCAAGCAAATCGGGCACCGGCTCCTTGGTTTTCACTTGCAGACCACTGACACATGATGCCCAACTCAGACGAAAGAATTAGTCTACTTGCGTTTGCCCACTTTTCCGGCAGTGAAAAAAAACCAAACTCAGAAAAGGCCACGAAGCCCCTTACTTCTGAATAATTAGAATAGGTTTCCGTGTAATATGTTAGAACATAGATTAGGTTTAATTCGAAGAGCACAGAGCGCGAACACGCTCCGTGGTTTAATTAGAATGAAGATCTTCATTGTAGTATCATACCAGACTGGTACTGTAGTCTGAACTACTATTAAAGGTGCCTGATCGCGGCAGTCGCAATCAGAGGAGGTCAGAGAGGAGGCACAGAGCCCTCTGACACTCTCTTTCTTGGTGCCGTATCGACATCTTTGACCGTGATTTGCCGCACTCAGGCCAGATACAGAGAGGGCGGACACGAAATGTGTGAGACATGAAGCCGTTTGCGGACTTTTCCGACCGTGAATTCACGCGTGAACGATTCGTAAACGATGCGTGAACGACAACCTGTACAACGCTTTACCTCTTCTTTTAGCATGTCTGAGTGGATTCTGCGTTCCTGTCGGAGGAGGAATCTAAATCACGTGAAAAACGAATAGTTGAGATGGGGAATTGCAAGCATATTGTAAACTAGGTAGTCATGGCCACCAATTGGAACGGGCCACAGTGTCCACACGTTTCCAACTGGTGGCCGGATTAAAGAACAGCGGCCGACGGCTGCAAGCCACCACACCTGGGAGCTGCGGGAAATTAACGATTAACAGAGTGTTGACACATTATAATTGTTTTGTTGACTACAGTAATTAATAAGATTCAAGTTGATACGCTGGAATTAGGCATGGCGAGAAATCCAAAGCGTGACGCTGTTTGCAAAACGCTGTTTTATCGTTGATGTTTCATTTCAGCCTTGTAGTTTCACTGTAAGCAGGCAATGCAGGCAGTGCAAATCTGGTAATACCCTGACAACATCATCGCCATCTTCGACACTTAGCGCTAATTGTTGCAAGTGTCGCACTTACCGCATTGTCCAATATCAGAACTCTACTAGATTTACAATCTTTTCTAACGACCCAAACATAATGGCGTGCTTCCATAGCTCTGTAGAAGGCACATTGAAGTACGCCAAAAAAATACAAACTACATCCCACAAACGAAATCTACATGCGTACTTAGACGCGTAATATAGCGCAAATATCGCAATTTGGCGCTCCTTAGTACGCATGTTTTTCTGTTGAACAGCACTGGTAAACTACCTTTAAAGCATACTCTGATGTGCCTTGAGCGTTTGAATCGAAGTATGCCAACCTTTTTCCCATACTTCTTCACTGAGATATTAAAACGGCGTTTCAATCCTCGATATCACCGCCAAGTAGCGCTACTTAGCGCTATCTAGTAGTTTGCGATAAGGTGGAATGAACAATGCTTCACTGACGTGCAGATTGACATATACTTACAGCGCAGGAAGTTGGTCAGTGTAATGTTGAATACATATTTTAATCGAGTAATTGGTAGGGCGTCGCAGTGCGTGAAGTCACTAAACTGACTCTAAACCGAGCAAAGTAATATACTGTACTATATAATGTAACACGAATAGTACCACTTATTCTTGAGCTCCAATTTTGCCACATGTAGAATTTACTGCAGCTCCCTGGAGAGGGGAGGTGCGCACTTGTTACATGGTAGCATTCGCGACAACGTTCCCTCCGACCGACCGTTCGCGACGCTGATAGCTGGAAGACCACCGCTTCCCCTCTCTCTCGACGGCGCCGCCTCGCGCCTTCGACCGCGCCACCTTACCCCCCCTCACCGCGCCGCGTTTCGTACTCCTCTGGCTGCGCCGCCTTGCGCTCTTGGCCGCGCCGCCTCTCCCCTTCGGCCGCGCCGCCTTGCGCCCCCGGCCGGGCCGCGTTTCGCCCTCGGCTGCGCCGCCTTGCGCCCTCGGCCGCGCCACCTCTCGCCCCTGGCTGCGCCGTCTTGCGCCCTCGGCATCGCCGCCTCTCCCCCTTCGGCCGGTCCGCCTGTGGCTCTTGGCCGCGCCGCCTCTTCTCCTCGGCCGCGCCGCCTTGTGCCCCCGGCCGCGCCGCCTTGCGCCCTTGGCCACGCCGCCTTGCGCCCTTGGCCTCGCCGCCTCTCCGTTTCGGCCACGCCGCCTTGCGCCCCCGGCCGCGCCGCCTTGCGCCCTTGGCCGCGCTGCTTCTCTTTCTCGGCCGCGCCGCCTCCCTTCCTCGGCCGCGCCGCCTCTCTTCCTCGGACGCGCCGCTTCGTCACCCTTAGGCCGCGCCGCCTCGACTGCACCCACCGGCCGCGCCGCTTCGCCTACCCCCACCGGCCACGCCGCCTCGCCCCCACACGCCGCGTCGCCTCGTTTACCATTGGTAGCGCCGCCTTGTTTCCCTTGGCCTGCACCGCCACGCCTCTTTCGGTCGCCCTGGCGCAACGTGTAGAGCCCACATTGTCTACGAGGCGTAATGTGTTGGCGCGCAAGGCACCGGATTACCTCCCTGGTCCAGAACTACAGGTTGAGCTTTGAAGTCTCGCTGGCACACGGGAAGCAGCGTGTTGTCGTGTTTTCGACGGGCGGGAAGTTGCGCCTGTTGATTAAGAGCCTCTGTTGCCTCCCTCGTTGAGGAAGTTGGCACTTTAGTCGAGTTGGCAGCTCGCAAGCCGAGTACCGGTAGGGAATCGACTGGGGGCTTGTACCAAGTTGTGGGATTTGATATCACTCCGTATAACCGGCTCTGCTGGGGGGTGCTCTCTCTGCAAACGAGGACGGGGTGCCTCATCGTTCGGCCCGGGCTGCCCGCGAACCTGAAGCATAACGGAGTAGATCGCCGCGCTCGTACAGCGCAAGAGACTAGAGAGGGTGTACTGGTGAAAACATATCTCCCTGTTAGTAACCTCCTCTGGACGTCTCGTAGTTGCAACACGCATCTCGTTCTGACGCACGCAGAACTTGACAGGCCGAAGTAAAGCGTGCCTCACCGGCAGAGAGTTTACCCGGAGTCAAAGGTCTGACCTTTAGGAGTACGGGGCTAGCACCCCCTGCCAGTGACTCTGAGTAAGAAGTATCCCTCTGCCAGTAGGGGGAGACTGGGGGAAGAACATACACTACATTTGCCTGTCCGCTCCCGCGTTTGAGATCACTCCGCGATGGAAGCCGACAGAGAGCACGAGTCGAAGCGCATTCCACGGCTCAAAGGAAATGCTGATTACTACACTTGGCGAATCTACGTCCGGGACCTCATGCATTCCCTGCAATCGCTCTTCGTCTTCACCGAGCCGCGACCAGACGAAGGCACTGCACAAGCTCGAAGACGGAGGGACGACGCCGACCGAAAGGCACGATCTGTAATCGTGCAGAATTTCGGTACGCAACCCATCGTCGCCGTATCCGAGTTACTAGAACGAGAACATTGCTCGGCCTTGGAAGTCTGGTCTAAGTTGGAGTCTACTTACAAAAAGGACAACATACAATCCAAGATGAACCTAAGGCAGAAGCTGACCACGTTAGTATTCAAGGACGGTGACGAAATACAACAACATTTACTGGAACTTGAAACCACTTTCCTGGAGCTCGCTCGTCTCGGCGATCCACTAACCGACCGCGAACGTACAGCTACACTACTGTGGACGCTGCCCGACTCATTGATGGCTATTACTCTACTGGCTGACGCGAACAACATGGAGTACGATCAAGTTGTTTCGCTCGTCCGTTCCGAGATGGACCGACGAAACCACCGCGTCTCTAGCCTGAAATCAAAGCCAATGGATTCAAAGAATAACAGCAAGCACCCGTATCCTGCGGCACAGAAGTCAAGCTCGGGTCGCCAGAGGCAGCCCCCACGAAAGGCCTCAAAAGGCCTTGAATGTTGGAACTGCGGACGAATTAGCCATATACGTTCCGAATGCTGGTCTCGCAAACGAACGAGAGATAGAAACAATCCCACTAACCGCAAAAGTGATCGTTTTAAAGAACAATCTCGTGGTCGAAACAACAGCAAACGACACAAGGAGTGGGACAGCACACACGAGCCAGCCCACAGTAATCGCAACAATCATAGACGAAACCAGCGCAATAATGCCGATCACGAGGATGGATCACCACGCGGCTTCATTGCCATAGCGCACTCAAGCGTTTCCCAAAGCGATGAAGTTCCCACATGGTTGGACTCCGGCGCCACACATGTTTTCGTCAAGGAGAGAAACTCTTTCTGGGAATACCATTCAACACGACGCCAAACCGTTCGAACGTGCGACCAATCCTCAGAAATAATTGGGCATGGCACTATCAGACTACCAATTGGAGAAGGCGTTATTCTACCGGCAAAACACACGCCTTCTTTCGATTCTAACCTCGTTTCTCTCTCTGTCCTTTCACAACATGCCCGTGTTGAATTCTCGAGCGGCGAAGAAACGAAGTTCCTCATCAAGGATCCAACTAAGGGGCAAATCATCCACACATCTACTTCGAAGGACGGACTCTACCCTCTACCAAGTCCAACACCACCTCCTCGAGCACATGGATCCATCCCGGCTCCCGGTAACACAGCCAAAGATTGGCATGATAAACTGGGACATCCGGGACGAGAAAGACTTCTCGCATGCGTGAATCAATGCGAAGGGGTTCCAAGACTCTTTTCCACGGAAGTGAATAACGTTCACTGCACGCCCTGCATCCACGCAGGGAGCAAACGTTCCCCACTCCACCATACGACGTCAGTGGCTCCTCATCCATTAGAACTCACCCACACCGATCTTACGGGCCCCATCAATCCTCCCTCACTACAAGGATCTACCTACACTCAGGTACTCATCGACGATAACACAAGGGTCTGTTCGGTCTACTTCATGGACAAGAAGTCCCAGTTCTTTCAGTCTGTCCGATGGTACAAGGCTCGCGCGGAAAACGAAATACCCCCCAACCGAATGTACCGCGTTCGCCTTGACGGGGCGGGTGAGAACAGATCGGACGACTTCGTCACCTACGCAATGGAAAGCGGAATGATTCTCGAATACGCCCCACCGTATGCCCATCAGTCTAATGGTGTTGCAGAGAAGATCATTCAGGACTTGTGGAAGATGGCACGAACCTTTCTACAAGCTTCCCAGCTTCCGCTACAACTCTGGGAAGAAGCCATCTCACACGCAAACTTTCTGAGGAACAGGCTGACGAACTCCCGTATAGACATGAATATACCGTACACCCTTTGGTTTGGGCGTAAGCCCGACTTTACGAACATCCTCAAGTTCGGCCAACCTTGACACGCATTCATCTACAGACCGGAAACTGTAGCGAACAAGAAGTTACTTCCTCGCGCACTCCCAGGTCGCTTTGTCGGCATGCAGAGCCCCCGCACCTTACTAAGGATATACGTTCCATCTTTACGGAAAGTGATTAAGTGTCGAGACAGGGACTTTAAGGTGACAAAAGAGTCTCTACCTTCACTAAACGAACTCATCGACTTCTCCTCTCTACGACGCATAGAAGCCGAACGAGATATGAGAGAAGAGGACGAAGAACATATGGACGCATCCCTGGCCCACTGCATGGTCGCTCGCTCCCGCTCTCAAGATCTCGGAGACCCCGGAAAAGCCCACATAAGTTTCGAAGAAGCTCGGAACATCCCCGAATGAGCTCAAGCAATTGACCGGGAGTTCAACGCGCTCGTGAACAGGGGAACATGGGAATTGGTCGCCAAGAGGAATGGAATGTAACCACTTCCTTTCCTATGGACTTTTCTGGTTAAGCACGTAAGCGCTCATCCTCCTAAGATCCTCGCTAAAGCGCGTTGCGTCATCCGGGGCGACAAGCAGCGCCCTTACTTGGACTTTGACCCAGACAATATCTACGCACCAGTAGCACGCCTTGAGACTATTCGTCTCACCATCGCAAAGGCAGCCGCTCAAGGACTTATACTGGAGACAATGGATATCAGCAACGCATACTTGTACGGAGATCTGGACGAGCCTTTGCTAATGGAGCAACCGCAAAACTCTTCTGGATCTTCGTACGTCCCCGGAAAAGTCTGCTTGCTCAAAAAGTCAATCTACGGAGCACGACAAGCCGGACAGATCTGGGATCTCTGCTCCACGACGAACTACTGCGCCACGGGTTCAAAAAATCAAGCACGGACAGCCGTCTCTACATTTACAAATCCACAGGCGGCTCGCTGAACCTAGTGGTGGTCGTTGATGACATTCTCATGGTATCAAACTCTCGTTCTCTCCTGAATGATTTCAAGGAAGAGATGCGGAAACTTTTTCAAGTAAAGTTTCTGGGTGAAGCGAAGTCCTTTGTAGGACTGGACATAGAACGAGACAGAAATGGCATAAAGATCCGTCAAACTAGGTATGTGGATAAAATCCTGAAGGAGTATGGAATGTTAAACTCCAACTCGGCACGAACCCCACTGCCTTCTCCCTGCGACTTAACTGGACGTGGCGATGATGAGTTGCAACTCTCGCCCGCGCTTCACGCCCGCTACCGTAAAATGGTAGGGCATATGATGTACTTGGCCGTATCATCTAGGCCCGACATAGTATTCGCAGCTTCGATGCTGGCAAGGCAAGTTCAAGATCCCTGCATGAGGCATATCGGACTTGCAAAGAGAGTACTGCGGTACTTGAAGGGTACAAAAGAACTGTGCTTGTTCTTTCCAACAAAAATATCAGCACCAATGGAAGCATATTGTAATGCAGACTGGGCTGGATTTCGTGAGACTAGAAAGTCTACAACAGGCTTATTGATCAAGGTGAACAAAGCACCGATTATGTAGACGACGAAAAAGCAAACGCTCATTGCTCTGTCATCTGGAGAAGTCGAATATATTGCACTATCGTATTGCGGGAAGGTCTTGACATGGATGAGAAGATTCTTCTAGGAACTACGCAACGATAAGGTTCTCGAACAACAAAAGCATAGAATCTACCCTATTCCTATATTCAATGACAGTTCTACAGCGCTGTCAATTGCAGGTAATCCTAAAACTTGTGAAAGGAATAAGAACATTGCTCTGAAATTTCGTCATGTGAAAGAGCTGGTGAAGTTTAGGATTGTGAATGTTGAAGAAATAAGGACAGACGTCCAACCTGCAGACATTCTTACAAAGGCCGTGCGCTTTGACTTGACAGAAAAATTAGGACTTCTTTGCGGTCTTATGGTTCAAGGCGTTTTTCATTCTGTACTGACCTTACTGCACTTTGTTTCTTGTCTTGTTTGTGTTTTTGTGTTTATATACTACAGTTACTAATCCAGGGGATATCTTTTGCGATGCTATACCTTTTCCTTAGAAGCGCAGAATTTTCCCAACGGGTTTTGCTGCGGCTGAGGTTTTTAATGGTAGCCATTGCTTTTCAATAGTGGTAGGGAATGTCTATACGCAAAGTATTGTTCTTCGAACATGTTTGCGAGGGACAGTGTAAACTAGGTAGTCATGGCCACCAATTGGAACGGGCCACAGTGTCCACACGTTTCCAACTGGTGGCCGGATTAAAGGACAGCGGCCGACGGCCGCAAGCCACCACACCTGGAGAGGGGAGGTGCGCACTTGTTACACATAATATGTGTAACAAGTGCGCAACTAGACAGCATTTCGTCATAGTGATCCTCCTTTTCTCCATCGAGCCTTCATTTAGGGCCAGAATGGATGTCATACCTCAACAAGAAGCCGATTCTCCAAGATTCCGATTCCGATGATATCATGTTGCACGGAGGTGCTCATCGTGTTTGGCTGAACCACATCCCTTAAGACATGACATTGCGTGCTTCTACTGTGGACCGGCATTGTACAGTCCCCGTCATAAGTATACGAACAGGGGTTATACGGACATAACTGCAGATAAAAGCGCCTGTTGTAGTTGTCCTTTAGATCATTTATATGAAATAAAAAACCACCCCAATTGGCCCCATCACTACTGTAAAGACTGTGTTTGTTTCTGTATTAAAAAATAAAGTGCCATTTCAACTCACAGCAAAAGTATACGAACGATTCAAATTATGGCGCGCAAATGTCAACAACACTCCATTCAAAGCAACCTAGAGTGCACCAATAAACCATTGACCCTTCTTTATTGTATCTAGCTTTCTTATCTCCCAAATCAACCACTACAAAATGCCCCGCGGCAAAAATATTACGACTGAAGAGGTTGCAGCTATAAAAGCATATCGCTCTGTTGGAAAGTTTTTTGGCTTTATTGCTAACCAACTGAAACGTTCCAAATCAGCAATATGTACCAATTTAAAGCGCCAAACACCAGGCATTGCCAAAAAACGCTCTGGTAGACCTCACAAATCATCACCCCAAACCAAACGTCGTATAAAGAAGACCCTTTCTAAACGTTCATGCTCTGCACTTCAGCTCAAAAAAGATTTGGACTTGGACATATCTGTCTCGACTGTCACTCGTGAAATCCACCGTCTCGAAATTTTTGATTATAAGAAGAAAAAAGTAACACCTTTGATAACCGAATATCACCGTGAACAGCGTCTTGAATGGGCAATGTATCATAATCGTTTCTACGAAGATGAGTGACGTATGGTGATTTGGAGTGATGAGAAAAAATTTAATGGAGATGGTCCTGATGGCTGGAGCTTTTATTGGCATGACTTACGTCATGATGAACAAGTTTTTTCGAAACGTAAACATGGAGGAGTTTCTGTCATGTTATGGAGTTGTTTTTTATACTATGGTAAAGGGCCCTTGGTGTTTATTGATGGAACTGTGGACTCTAAGAAGTATATAGATATGCTACAGCAGCATATGGTACCATGGGCTAACATGCAACATGGTAGTAATTGGATTTTTCAGCAGGACAATGCCCCTATTCACAAATCGCGGTATAGCATAAAGTGGTTTACGGAGAACAAATACAATTTAATGGAGTGGCCAGCACATTCTCCGGATCTAAATCCTATAGAGAATCTTTGGAGCATACTCGCTTACAGGGTCTACGCTGATTGTAAGCAGTATGACTCCAAAGAGGCTCTGAAGCAGGCTCTTCGCGATGAGTGGGACAAAATAGACCCTCACGTGTTAACCATGCTTAATAACAGCATGCCTAGGCGTTGCATGGCTGTAATGCGCGCTAACGGGCGCAAAACAAAGTACTAAACTGGGCTTAGATGCGCAGCAGGTCAAAAATATGATTTTGTTCGTATACTTTTGAACCGCCCTGTAAGGTGAAAAGCTTGCACTGTAGGCGCTACACAATGTTTGAAGGGTTTTTATTGTGCTAGAATGTTTTAATGAAGTAAAAGAAAGTTTATTGTAGCCTTAATCTACCCCACAGTCTCTCAGAAGTGCTGTGTACTGGCCTTCAGCCCCCGTTCGTATACTTTTGACGAGGACTGTATGATACCAACAACGGTACAGGTAGCGTTCCAAAATGCAGGAAGAAAGCCAAACCAACTGCAAAGGCAGCTAGAACCTTGGTGAACAATCATTATTCTTAGAGGAGGAGAAAGAACTGGTATGTTCCGTAACTACGGGTATCAGCGGAATCTTGCGGTCAGGGGTGATTCTATTTTGGATGGTAAAGGTCTTCCATCTGTGACACACTTGCCGCCATCAAAGAGCTAGTACTGAGCATATGACATGATGTCGAACAATTAAGTATTTGTCAAAGCTGGCGTTTAGATAACTTGTAGGATTGCTCCTCCTTCCTTTTAACGCAGAACATGAGCCGCACTTGTCTGACATTCATACCACATCATTGTGCTACACATTCGTTTTCACTGTCGATAAACGCTACTTCGAGATCACGAACTGCGTTACAACCCATTCAAACATTGAATGCAACCATTTGCGTTTGCTGCTTGTTCCAGCAGATGTGTGCGTCATCCTAAACACCCACGTCATCAAATAGAAAGAACCCCAATGGAGGAGGTCATGACTCGATTCTTTTCTTCAACGAGTGCCCGTTCGTTCCACCATCAGAGCATCGTGCCAATTTTTCCTCTGGTGCATTTGCAATTGCATCTTCATTGCGCTCCCACTTCGTAGCCACAAAATTTTGCAGGATTCCCGCTCCCAAACTCGCATTCTCTTTGAAACTCCAAAGCAGAACTCTCTCTAGTCTTCAGTCACTACGAACCTGGTCTCAGTATAAAGGCGAATCTTCATCGACGACCAGTTGGTTTTCGATGGGAACTGCAACACAATTCCAATACCTTTCAACTCCTATCACCATCTCAACGATTAGTCTTCTTTGCGCGATTCGTATACGCCGACTTTAGTCACCATGAACGTTAGGTTCTTCATTTCTCTTGCTCTGCTTGGTCTCCTATTCAACTTCTCACTCTCCGCCGTGGTTCCGAGCTCTGCCGACACTTTAAGGCTTACTTCACAGGCAAAATCCGTTCAGAACGTACCACAGATATTAGAAGAATCTGGCCCCAAGGTGGTAGTACGTGAGAGTAATGATGAAGACAAGGTTGAAGACAGTGATGACGGTTTGGACGATGACGAAGAGAACGACAAAGACGGTGTAGCTCTACATGATGTTGTAGTTGACGAAGATAGCAATGATGACGTTCCCGATGATGCTGATGACAACAACGACACCGACGACACCGACGACACCAACGGCGCCGACGACGACGGCGACGACGACGACGACGACGGCGACGACGCTGACGATGACGACGCGGATGACGCCGACGACGCGGATGACGTCGATGAAGTCGATGACGACGACGATGATGTTGATGATGAAGGTAATGAAGGTCGTTGACCATGTCGCCCCTAAAGAAATGACAGCTTTCGTTCCAAGAAAATCCATTTTTTGTGCCCATCTTCTTAATACACGATATCTCTGCTCGTTTATGAAGATCAAGAATGCCTTCTTTTGGTAGAAAGTTGATGCTTGAATGTAAATTGGACTAAAACATCTCCTGCGCTTCTTCCCATTGGGGTATCGCGCCGACAGCTGAAAAATAGTCCAACATGAGAACAGCTTTTTCCAGGCGAAAGCGTTATATTTGTCCAATGACAAAACAGAAACAAGTATCTTTACCTTGTCTCATAGTCCATTTTTTGCAGCTAGAACCTGAGAGATATTTCCAATACGAAGGCGGGGTGTCAGACCAATCTCCATTCCAGATCGGTTTCGTCACTGGCGTTGCCATTGTCTGGAATTTGATCCCTTCGTAAGTAGTTCTGTCCCATTTCGTACACAGCGCCAAACTTTGTATGCAATGCTCCTATGGAACTGCGCTAATCAGTTCTAAATCTGCGAAAGCCTACGTTTTAAGCAGAGAATTCATTTTGTCTCTTGTCAGGAGCCCAATTCCACCATGAAGGGCAGGTCAAGGAAGTTTCTTTCGCAGCACTCGTATGTCATTTGCTCGCCACTGTCGACGCTGTAGTAAAAGAGATATTGCTCAACACAAGTAGTCATCAGGTCATGGTATTCATCGTGGGTGGGATTCGAAGAGCATATCGTAGCAGTAAACGAGTGGTATATAATAGATCGCCGAGAAGTGAACTCTCTGTTAGTAAAGTGGGGACGAAGAGAGGGCGATTTTCAATGCCCTTTACATAGAGAGATAGTCGAATACAGGTACATTTGAACAAGAATAAGCAGGAAAATCAGGTAGCAACAAAGGCTGAATTGAACCTGGGTGGCGGCAAAAGGGTGGGGATCAAGACATGTCTTCGAAAAAGATAGGTCTGTCGTCATCGAGAGAGGACCAAACTTCTTCCAGAGACAAGTTTAAAGCCTGCTACGCAAAGGCCGAAGAACCAGAGTGGCTGCACATTCAGTCCATGAGTGGTCTCAGGAGTGATCACTTAGTGTAGCATATTAGAGCGTAGACTAGGTTTTAATTCGAAGAGCACGGAGCGCGAACACGCTCCGTGGTTTAATTAGAATGGAGAAGATCTTCATTGTGGTACCAGACTGGTAGTCTGCGCTACTAATAAAGGTACCTGATCGCAGCAGTCGCGATCAGAGAAGGTCAGAGGGAAGGCACAGAGCCCTCTGACACTCTTTCTTGGTGCCGTATCGATTCTTTGACCGCGATTTACCACACTTAGATTGACTGGCCCAGTTCTTGCGTGATAAAAACTCCTCCTGAAATAGAAATAGCAGAAGTTTGTTATGATCTGGAATTTGTTGGCCAAAGAACCGACAACTTTTTACTGCCATGAGTTATCCTGAAGTCTGCCAAACTGCCAATTGGCTTTGCCCACCATGTTCAGCCCCGGTAGTTGGCTTGACATTGTGCTTCAAGGGAACAGTTTAGGAACTACAAAGAGGATATCACTTAGGATTACGATACTTCCTGTACCTCTGTACTTAATGGCCCCTAAAATGGATCGCTTTTGTGTCCAAGAGTCACAGATTCTCCAGGACACGAACCTCTACTGACACTGCAGTCCTGAGCAAACTGTTAGTCCGTTTGGGACAGATTCCTTTCTGGCGCCCGGAAGAAAACGTGAAGCGATGGGGTAAGTTTCGCTTAGTTATAAAGAGTGCAACGTACTTGACTGAAACGGTTCCCACTGGCTTTGTCTAAAAAGTGGTCTCAGTATGATACTAACAACCGGAGCCTGTTCAGCAAGCTTGCTACTTTCCACGTGAGGACAATATGAAACTTTCGTTTCGCCTTTGTTTGTTGTTGAACCTGGTGTTCATATCTGCTGTGTTGGGTCAGAATGAGGGCGCCACTTGTAAATCCGGGAATCCACTTCCCAAAACACTTCGAGGACGTTCTTTCAATATGCCAGATGATTGTTATCGACCAATGAGTGGCACTACCGTTTCAGTGTACGAGAAAATGTTCGTGCTGACCATCAACGACGGAATTCCTTTGCAATGTGCCGAAGCGTATCTGTTTGTGTTCCGTCAAGCTGACTTGACCCCCATGATTGTAAAGTATCCGAAGATCGACATTCAGTTGTCGGAGTTTCCGGGTGGTTCTATGTCCGGAGCTGATGTTACGAGATACTGCGAGACAACACAACCTAAGAGGAAGCGGGAAATGTTCCCTGTTACTGAGACCAAAGGAAAGTTCGTTGCCGCAGTTAAGAAGATGATACCAATCATGCTGAAAATTAGAGACTTCGGATGTACCACGGATGCGAATGGGTTTAGTGTACCAGTTGAGGGAAGGGCTTTCGGCAATGCTGACCTGGAAGCTGTCATCTCATATCTGTATTCCGTGGCTTATCAGTATGGCTTTTGCATCTAAATGTTGTTGGGTTGTAGTCACATCCTATTGTTAATGCGGAAGTTTACTCGTTTCTCACTTCTTACTGCACACTTGCATGTGTACGTGCTCTCCTACCTTCGTAAAGCAACAGGTAATTTGGTACCAAAACGAAAAAGACACGACTGTTCGATCGCGACGCACAAGAACTCTGTGATTTTTCTATGTAGGGCATGCTTCCGGTGAGAGAGCCTATGGCCATTCACGGATGTCACCAAAGTCACCAACGGAAGCTCAGAGATATCACTATACGTGATTGTGAGGAGAGCGTCCTAGGACATGCTTCAGTGCTGTTCAGCCGCGTCGCCTATGCCGCAGCGGAATAGCAGCAAACCATGTGATAAACCGATACGTTCAGACGATCACCGCGACCAGACCATGAAGGGCTTTGATGCTGGTCAGAGCTGCGAAGGTATATATAGATACCGTTGGTACATTCCCGCAAGTCATTCAAGTCGGAAAATTCAAAATGATGCCACCCGTTCCACCTTTGCAACCTGTACACGTTGCCACCGTTGCAACGTGCCATATCTTTGACGAGAGGGGAAGTCCTCGATAGCCATAGCGGCGAACGGTCGTCTAGCACAAAGTGCAGTTCCACCCGCGGTTCTCCGGCTGCTCGCTGTTGTTCTCGCCATCACCGTCCACAGATGGTGGCCCATTCTTCGGCTCCTTCGGCGCGCCAAACTCAGCAATCACTCTGTTCACATAATCGTCGCCCATGCCCTCTCTGAGAACTCTCTCCGATGTCGCTGGATCCGGTAACGCATCCTTCCCAAGCCCCTTCCACGCATCATTCGGTGAGAACAACCACTCGGTGCCATCCGTCAACACGATCAACGATTTCAGCAACATACCCGCGTTCTCCGGTACGACGATCTGCCCGGCCATGTGCTTTTCCCACAGCTCACGGAAACCCTTCACGTGGTTGGCCGCCATCACAAGCGCAAGGTATTGCACTGTCACCGACCCAAAGTTGTGGCCATCAAACGAGCCGTCTGCGAACGGCGAATCGGTGTTGACGAACATTGCATCCTTCCCCGCGCGGTCTGCGCGGTCACGTGAAGTGACTCCTGCAAGACGTGCGAGTGGATCCTGATAAGTAGCCAGGTGGATATAGGCAGGTCCATCGGGGTACCCTGACGTACCCGGACCGATCGTCACAATGGTCACCAGCCTGCGGAGCCGACTCTCAACTTGTTGCTGCGACTCGCCGCCTTCGAGGCTCTCTTCCACGTGCTTGTCGAGCGCGGCGCGTACATCGATGGACGATCGGGAATACGCCAACAACACAACTGGTTCCGCATCCGTTCGCTTGGTACGCTGCAATATGTCGCGGATGCGTGCCTTGAGAGGCGTGTCAGTGAGGTTGAACGCGGACAGAGCGGCCTGAATGTAATCCAGCTGACTTGCCGACCAGATGAGATCGGGACCCTCCGCCCTGGGTTCAATTCGGTCTGGAAGTAGCGGACGAAGCGCCGTGACTATGACGCGTAACACGACGGCGCGCTTCGCGTGAAGGCGGACATCGCCTTGGTCTTTGGAAGTGCCGGAATGTAACTGTGCCATGGGCGCGGTGCGAAGCACGCGCAAATAGTACTGCAGACGCTGCTCGGTGGAAGTCTCGCCGGGACGCGGCTGTTGAAATGTGTTAAGCCCAGGCATGAAGATGACATGCTCCGGGTTCGCGGGAGCGTCGGGCGCACGTACGGCAAGGTGCGACATGGCGAAGCGCAGCGGAGCGGGACGATTCATGACCCAGTCGAAGTCGACGGAGCCGCCCACGGTGCCCGGCACCATGAAGCGCGCGGAGTGGCCCTCATCGAAGTTGAAGCGAAGCACGGTGGCGTCGGGGATGGACGACGGCGACGGAACGACGGTGGAGCGGAGGTTGTGCGGCAGGTCGGTGCTGAGGGCGTTGTACAATTGCTGGAGAACCTTGGCGGTGCCGAAGGAGGGGAGCGCGCACAGCGACTTGATGGCAGACGAGTCCTCCGACATGTGCGCTTGTTTGGGAGTGTCTACGCCGCTGAATGCGCACGACGGACGTGAATGCAGGCGGCTGGCCGAACAGCCCAGAACGCGTTAACGTTATCATGATACCCTTGGTATAATTAACCTAGTGGGCCTCGGAGCTTGGCATCCATCAGAAACGGGACTGGCAGTCCCGGATGCTGAGGCAGAATCATGCACGAGTATTACCTCGCTGGACTGCGTAGCTTTACACCTCTTACACGCACACTGCCCAGAATCTGTAGAAAGTGCTCCAAAACGTGCACACAAAGGCCCAATTTCAGGTCAGTCCAGGACTGTGCGAATCCAGGTTGGTTACGTGTAGTCGCTGTCATGCAAATGGCGTTGCCAGGCGATGGCTCTTGTTGATATCGAAGGCCAAACCCCTTCCTGCTATCTACACGTACAGGCTTTAGCTTGTCAGATGCATCAATGTCAATGAACATTCGTGGTGAAGCTGGCAGTTTTGGACCGCAAATGGTGCCGTTGGTAGACTCTGAAGAATGCTCAGTTGAGACACTGGTTTTGGAATTGTTCGGAGCACCCGATTCGGGGATGAAAAGGCGAAAATAGACAAGTCATTCATTCAAAAATAAAAGCGGCTTTCGTGAAATTTCATGCTACTTGAGTTACAATTGGGAATCCTGTAACGTTTAGATACGGTGGGGCTGGGTTTCATACTCCAAGGACATCGGGGGCAAAAGCAACGCTCCTTCCGTTTCTCGCCTGAATTGGTCTGGCATTACCAGAGTCTAAAGCACCCACTAATGCCTGAAATACCTTGACCTGAACTGGAGACACTGTCTGTCTACTTTCTGCCAAGATCCATGTCACTCCCTCAGTACACGGAGGTGTGGTAAGAGATCCTGGATACATACAGAACGACGTTCCATCTTCCAAAAATGCCCCGGTATTGATTGTAAACTGTCTCTTGCCCCGGATCAACTTGGAAAGAATAAACGACAAAAATTTGTTACGTCCTTTCTTTGACGGTGCGTTCGTAATGCAATCACCCTCCTCCCCATATGAAAACATTGTCGAAACAACGAGAAGTGCGCCTTCGGACGATTGATGCACCATATGTGCTTCCAACGGATACGTGACTCCTCCCACATGATGTTCACTAGGTGAATGGAAATGGATGTTGATCAAATCAAAATCGGTGCCATTAAACTCTGTCTTGCCGCAGCTTCCCTCCTCTGCGCAATCGAGTTCAAAGTTGAGTGTGGTCCCCACCAAGTTTAGCCTGGCGGTGGTGGTAGACATAACTGGATCCTCATCCAAGACCGTTGGCACATCACCAGATTCACTGGGACAAGGAAAGTCGATCGGGCTCTGGATTGTTCCAGCACCACATGTCGCATAGCTAGGTGCTATGAGAGACCAGTTCCCCGGTCCGTCGCAGGCCAACGGATCGTAAGAAAATGTTCGACCTGATTCATCTTGTTGAGAAACCAAAGGAATTGGGAGTCTGAATGCCCTCGAAAGGATAACAGATGTGAACAAAATTGCAATTGAGAGCCAGATTTGCACCACCATTCTATAGATGAGAGTGTTCGAAGAGCGACTGGTAAAGGGTCTCTACAAAAGCTGCTCCGAGGCGGGGGATAAGGTCTGATGGTGCCCATAGGAGTGCAGCGACTAAGATTTGGGTCTTTTATACCGCTTTCCATATCATATCCTCATGGGATGAAATGGATCAGTGCCGATGTAGATTAGCAATTGGGATTGTTGTGTAAGATTCATTCTGCGTCATATGAATAAATGAACTGATTCTAAGTTCCTTTGTTAACAGTTTCCAAACAAAATGTCCTGATCGAATGATATGGAAGGTTACATTTGAAGAAAAGTATGTATGAATTCAGTGCGATGGACAACAATGATTGTCAAAGGGCGCATGGGTGTTTGACATCGAATTGTACGGTCAACAACGAGGAAGCATTCAGAAAAGAAGGTGAAGAAGATCCAAACGGGCCAGAGAGCCGAAGCAGAACACGATCTCATCACCATTACAGAAAGACGCCTTCTTTGAACCCACATCTATTTGTGAGGACTTGCAACAAGTACTTCAACACTTGGGCCAGTGACGACAAATAGTCACTCGAAGGCGCTATGCCACTGTTGCTCCTTGGTTTCCGTGGTGAGGAACAGCGTATTCTACGTCGGATCTCTATTTTATCCACATCGTCGACCATGGGAATCATGATCATGGTGAGAAAAGGGGCGGGCTTACAGAAATTTCAAAATCGATGTGTTTCGTCTGAATATCGTGTTGCTGAGAGTACAACGGTACACGCTAAGGGCTAAGCGACCTTCCCTGTTGAATATGCGTCACCTTCGAGTAGTCGATAATTTACCTCAAGGCGAAAATAGTCCTTTCCAGAATTGTAAAGGTTGTATCTTTGCTCCTAGAAACTATGCTTTTTAGCTTCGAATGGGTGAATACTGTACGTCCTATGTCGTCGCCGCATCCGTGTTTCCACCATTGCGTGCCAGGTTGTGGTTTTACTACGGTAGCAACAATGTGTGACAAAAAGTCTTTCGAAATCATTGAAGACTGTTGGGCTAACCTGAGTCGTACAAACACAAAAACGACTTGTCCGTGCACTGAGCTTAAATGGGGCTACGTCAGCCTTTTGTTGTGAGGGTGAGAAAAGCTGGTCTGGTCTAAGTTGAAAAAGGGGGAGGTATTTTTTTTGATGGCTTTGTTGTGGAAAAATGTGTTGTTGTTGCGAAGATGTTTGATCGAAAAGCATGTGACTCATTTGCTCTCTGAATGCGAATAGTGAATACTATTGTATATACTATTGTGGGTGCTTTTCATTACACATGTATGTCTTGCGTGGACGAGTTTTCCCCAAAAACAAGCTCCGGTTTGATGTCAGCCACCAGTTATTTGGGTGGTACAGTGTCAATCGCAGCAGACGGGATCGCCAGCTCGTTTGCAATTAGTTTGAATAACCTCACTGAAGGTGTCTCGGGAGTATGGAACGAAGGCAGCTGTGTCCGATCGTTGTGGAGAACAAGCAATGATGGTGGAATCAATACGTGTTGGAAAAGCGAGTCCGTTGCTAAGAGGGCAACGTTCGCATCATGCTGATTCAGATTGAAGTTGAAGGATGGTATGACGGAAGGATGAGAAGTGATGATTGCGATGAACCTTTTTGGTTGGGCCGCATGTGCCGATATTTGCGACAAACAATGGGAGACTACATAGTAGAGAATTGAAAGAAGAGAAGACTGCAGAAGGAAAACGAATTGGGACGAATTGGGACGGGGAAAGCCATGAGCATTTCAGTTTGCGAGTCGAGTTGTGAAAACGTTTCAGGTTTGACTTTTCCACTTGGGTCGTTTCAATTGGCAACGGCTGCAAGACAAGAGTAGCGGCGTGATTGGTGCAGCAGAGCTACAGTGGCACTGTCAATGTCGGATTGAAAAACTCTTGCTGACAGTTGTATTCGGGGACAGTCATTTGTGTCGCGCCTCAATTATGTGTAATTGAGATGAAGAAAGTACAGCAATGCGCGCGCTTCATACTGCATATGCGGGTTTGTGCTCTATTGGTGGCATCATCTGATCTCAACTGTACGCCACTGAGCACGATGGATCATCGTCGATGGGCGATGGACAATGGATGGCAAAGCTTTGAGACGACGCCCTCAAGCAGACCGATCCTTCCGGTAAAGCACTTTGAGCGGGTATATATGAGAGCGTTGATTGCGCGCGGAGGCATTCTCCTTGGGGAACGACTGTGATCGAAAGTGTGTATTATGAGCGAAACTGTGAGCGGGCAGTGCGCCACAATCACAGCGCGCCCTGGCATTGAAATTAGTGGCGGAAAAACGAGTTTCACACCGCTGTGGCCGAAAAAGGTCGGTGCGCGCAGCTGAAGGGCGGCCGCACGAATTGGGCGGTGCGAGAGGGGGCAATGGTTCGCTTTCGACGCTCGTTTCGCTGTGCTCGACGGGGCACGTGATGTGTCAGGCGGTTTGGTGCGCGATGACGCGTGATGATTGCTGCGGCTCAAACCAGCTACAGACGCTATCTGTTTGGCACGATTGCGTGCAGCAGGCGGAAAAGAATGATCTGCGGCGCATTTGCGCGCGGAAGCGCGCCCGAGTGGAAGCGGAATGGCAGCTACGCTGCGTACGGTTGGCGAGTAGAGGCAAACAAGACTGACGCAAAGCTTCGCGACGACGTGGAGAACAAGAAGCAACGACGTGCGGGCGCGAACCGAAACGCAACGAGCCGCAGTACCGCGCGGCGCGGCGCGGCGCGGCGCAGAGCGAACAGGCTGCAGCGCGTCTGGCGCCCAGTTTTACCGGCACGCGTAAACTGCTTGCGCAGTGTGATCACCAAGCGCAAACGGCGAGCGAGCAAGGCGGCGCGAACGGCGCACCGCACGCGCAGCGGCGCGTCGCGCGCCGCAATAAAACGCGACGCGAAGCGAAAGGCGGCGCGACGGAAGGCGCCGACGACAGCACCACCACAACATGGCCAACAGCTCCAACCGAACAACCAAGTGGATGCCGTCGCTGGCGCCGCCGCGCGCGCTGGCGTCGCTGCTATCCTACAACGGCAAGGTCGCCGGCGGCGCCGGTGCGGCTTCGGGCGCGGATGGGCCTAGCGACGAGCTGGCGCGCGCCGCTATGCGCCTGACTGGGCGCGATGGACGCGGCGCAGCGGCCGGCGGCGGCGGCGGCGGCGGCGGCAGCGCCAGCGGCGGCGGCGCGGCGCGCGTGTGGCGCTGTTCGCAGTGCGCGGAGCGCTTTGACAGCCGTGCTAAGCTGACGGCGCACGCGGCCGCGCACGGCGCAGAGAAGTACAGCTGCATCCAGTGCGGCGCCAAGTACCGCTCGACGCAGGCGCTGGGCGTACACAACGCGGTGCGTTTGACACGTCTGTAGAGCGAGCGATTGATTGAGAAAGAAGAAGAAGAAGAAGAGAAACTGACAGTTTATTGTTGTTGTTGTTGTTGTTGTTGTTGTGGCTGCCAGCAGATGACGCACCGGTGCTGCGGGCGCATCAAGTGCGAACAGTGCGGGTCGCGCTTCTCCAACGGGTCGGTGCTGAGCCGGCACGTGAAGACGGTGCACCTCAAGCAGCGGCGGTGGGAGTGCGGCGTGTGCAAGTCGCGCTTCGGCCAAAAGTCGCACCTGGAGAAGCACGTGCGCACCGTGCACCGCTCGGACGCAAAGCTCAGCTGCGCCGCGTGCGGCGCGCGCTTCTCGCGCTCGGCAGAGCTGGAGACGCACCGCAAGCTGCAGCAGCACTGACCAGACCAAAAATTTCAGCGCTTCCCGTGCGGGGCTTGAACCCGCGATCTTCCCGGTGAAAGCGGGACATCCTCGATGGCTGCTAACCACTAGACCAACGGGAACGCGTGCGCTGTCGCTGCTCCTCACTAAATTCGCGCCGCTTTTTATCTGCGCGTCGTCGCCCCACTTTGCGCGCGCTTTTTCTTTCGCCTTTCCTTTCGCGCCGCCTCTTCGCCTCCCACCCCCCTTCTTCTCCCTCTCTCCCTGCGCACCCTTCCGCTCCACACACCCTTCCGCCCCGCCTTCCCCGTCCCCTTTCCCCTTTACCAACCCCCCCAGCCCCCAGCCCCCAGCCCCCCTCCCCCCCTCGCCGCCATGGACGACCGCGTGGCGCCTTCCGTCGGCTCGCGCTTGCAGATCTACTGGCCGCTCGACAAGAAGTACTACTCGGGCACCATCAGCGCCCGTCTGCCGGACGGCAACGTGCGCGTCACGTACGACGACGGCGACGTCGAGCTGCTCAATCTCTCGCGCGAGCGCTGGCGCACCACCGCCCCGCCGCCCAAGCGCCGCCTCTCCTCGCCGCCCGCCTCCGCCTCCGCGGCTGCTGCCGCCGCCGCCGCTGCCGCTGCGCCGCCGCTGCCCGGCAAGCGCCGCAAGTCGCTGCGAGCCGACGCTGACGCTGACGCTGACGCCGCGCCGCTTCCGCCGCCGCCGCCGACGCCCAACGCCGAACGGCCGCGCTCCGCGTCGCCTGCGCTTGCGCCGCCCGCCGCCACTGCCGCCGCGCCCGTGGCGGTGACGCCCGCGCCCGCCGCCAGCGCGCCCGCCCCCGCCGCCGATGCCGACGCCGACGCCGACGCCGCCGCCCGCCGCCGCGAACAAGGCGCGCGCCAAGAAGCGCAAGTCCACCGTGCGAACCGCGCGAAAGAGCGCACCGCTCTCCCCCGCGCCCCTCGCAGCTGCGCCACCCGCAGCCCGACCACGGAGCTGCCGAGCCACCGCCGCCGCCGCCGCCGACGCCTCCGCCGCCTCCGCCGCCGCCGACGCCGCCGCCGCTGCAGCTGCCGCCGCCGCTGCGGCTGCCGCCGCCGCCGCCGCCGCACGTTGCCGCGAAGAAGGCGCGCGTCAACAAGCGCAAGTACGCCCGCGATGGTACGCGAACCGTGCGAAAGACCGCGCCGCTCGTTCCGCGCCCTTCGCAGCAGCAGCCCGACCCCCAAGCTGCCGCTGCGCCGCCGCCGCCAACGCCGCCCGCTGCCGCGAAGAAGGCGCGCGTCAACAAGCGCAAGTACGCCCGCGACGGCACGCGAACCGTGCGAAAGACTGCGCCGCTCGTGCCGCCCCGTTCGCAGCAGCAGCCCGACCCCCAAGCTGCCGCGCCTCCGGCACCGCCACCGCCCGCGCGAGATGACGCCGACACGCGCAAGCGCAAGCGTCGCGCGGCTGCGCCGGACGGCACCGCGGCGGTGCGCCGTGCCAAGCAGCCGCGCGTCGAGGCACCGCCTTCGTCGCCCCTGCCACTGGCCGACCGCGAGGGCGCGCTGCTGCGGGAGGCTGCGTCGACGTCGGGCGCCGGTACACGGCGCGGCTCGCCGCTCGGAGAGGCGCCGTCGGCGTCGGCGGGCGACGCACGTAGGAAGAGCTCGCCCGTGAAGAAGGCGCCGGCTGCGCTGCCCGACGCCAGGCGGCGGAGCTCGCCGCCGAACAAGGTCGCCGCGGCGCCGGGCGATGGCAACAGGAGCGCGTCGCCGTCGAAGAAGCCTGCGTCTACGTCTACGGCGGGCGATGCGAGGAAGAATGCTTTGCGGACGAATAAGCCTTCCTCTACTGCAGCTGGTGGGAGGAGGAAAAGTTCCCAGCTCGCCAACGCTGCGCCTACTGATGTCAAACGCAAGCGCTCGCAAGCCGCTAAACCTGCGCCAATTGCAACCGACGGCAGAGCAAAGGCCTCACGGCCGAACAAGTCCACCCCCACACCCAATGATGCGAAGAAGAAGACTTTGTTGGTCGACCAGCCCTCAACCACCTCTACCAATGCGCGGAAGAAGACGTTGCTCGACAAGCTCACGCCCATGCCTACCGATGCGAGGAAGAACACGTCACTGCCCGAGCACCCGCCCACCCCCGCTGATCCGAGAAAGAAAGTCTCAGTGCTTTCCAAGCTCACATCTAGCTCCACCGACGCGCAAGGGAAGGGCGACAAGCCTGCAACTGGCGCCAGGCGAAAAGCCTCTCAACCTGCGAAGCCAACTCCCGTGTCAGCCAACGTGAGAAGGAAGAGCTCACAGCTTGAAAGGCCCACCCCGCCAGCATCATCCGATAAGCGAAGGCAGAGCTTACCACATGCCAAGCCCCCACCCGCAGCATCCGATGCCAGGAATAAGGACGCCTGTGCGCTGAAGTCCACGGGCTTGCATCTCTTGTTCCACGGCAGCCAAAGCATTGAGACGCGTAAAAGCGCCGCCCTGACCCAGCGAACGCAGAACTCAGCTCCGCGCTCCATGGCTCTGCCGCTGAATGCCGCTTCACAAGCTACTGTGGATGAGGGACAGACCACCAAAGCTCCGTCGATGCCAAGCCAGCCCGCCGCACCTGTGAGAACTCTTACCATCGGTGCGACCACTACCCCCGCCAGCTCACATCGATCTTTCGCTCGACTTGCCACTTCCTCTTCTGCCGTCAACTCCGCAGCCGCCACTCTCTCAGGCATGCAGCAGAGCACATTAAAGAAGCCTCATCCTTCTATATATGCTCAGAATGGGGACAGTGTGGACCAACCTCGTGCACTTCTGCCAGGAGGCATTCCGCCCCCTGCTGCCCCAGTGAGCGCTGCACCAGTCAGTCATGTGACGCCACCAGCAATGTCGACCCCGGGACTCGTGAATACAGGACGACAGTCATCCATGGCTGCCCATATGAATGGAAACATTGGCGATGAGCATGTTCCGGTTCCAGCTTCCTTTCATCCTCATCCTCATCCTCCTCCTCCTTCGCCTGTTGCATATCAGCACGCTCACTCTGCGTACCGACCTACCCCCGTCTCTCAGGCTACCCCAAGGAGAACAGGCCCTCCACTACCCCTTTTTTCGCAGCAGGCTGTCAACCCAACAGCTCCGCCGCGCAGACATTCTATTCATCCCAATCTTGTGAATGACATACACCCACCTTCTTCCGTATCCCTTCTACCTGATAGTCAGCAGCTAAGGAGGCGTCATAGTGTTCCCATAGAACCTTCAAGAACATGGCAAATGTCTCAAATGCGGACCCCATCGACGGTACCAGCAAACACGACGGCGTTCCTTTCCCCTACGGCTCCGTCTGAACTGCAAGCTAACACAACTGGCAGTATGCAGATGGACCAGACCAGGAACGCTGTTGGAAACGCCCCTGCTCCGAGAATCGATACTAGTTTCAACGGCCTAGCTGCCGCTAAGGAGGCAGTTACACTACAACCCGCTCCTCAGTATACAGCCCCGCGTAGTGCACCGCCTGCCCAGTCAATTCCCTTTGTCCGTACGTCTCGTACTAATGAAGAGATTGTTCGAATGGTGACGGAAAAGTGCGACGCACTTGTACGCGAGATCACTGATCAACTCAGGTTACAGAGTGCCGCAACTCGCACTGAAATTGACCATTTGAAGACACTAATCGTAACTCTAAATGGTAGGGTCACTGCGGCTGAACAGGGTCTAGGTCATATAAGAAAGCGTACTGAGGATATGCTTGATCAGATTGTGGATCGTACAGATCCCCAGATTAGGCAGATGGTGGGCTCTGCGTGTGCAGCTTTACGCCACGAATTTGAACTGGCAACCACGGATTCTTTGAAGGAAGTTGAAAAGCTTACTATACAGAACATTCAACGAGGACTGGGGGAACTTGGGTCAACTTTCAAAGCAGTACATCCTAATAGATGAACAGTACAAGTCATAGTTAGGGACGCTGCATGGATGGGACGAGGTTCACAAGGGCATTGCTAGCTATGAATACCACTAACTGAGCTCGGCTTGAATGTATATAGTATTTTGTATCTAAAGCTGTGACCCCAAGGTGTCCTCGTATACAAGTATTCGTTTTGTCCAACCAACTGACTGCTTTTGGTTGCGTACTGCGCAATATTCAGTTCGATAGCACAAGGCACATAAATGAAGAGAGCAAATCAAGGTACAACGGATTGCGATTGCAATATGCTTTGCTAAAGCTTTGTAGACTCTTTCTTGCCTATTTCCCATCACGAGTACGTTCTCAAAAACAAGTTCCAGTTTATCCCGAAGAAAGCGCCAATGTCTCGTACATCTAATGTTCCCAAGCTTGGGCTGTTGAAGGACAGGCACGCGATGCCTTGCCGTGCGCCTTGGAATTCCTTAAGGCCGGAAAACTTTCTCTTCGGAGCAGGTGATAGGTTCTGTTCCGTGAGATTCAAAGTTGGGTGAAGAGGTCTGCAACTCTGCTTCTGTCAGCTGAGTAGATACTGTGAATATGTCCTATCACCAAAGCTAAAAAGTCGAAAATGTGCAAGACCTTCGTTTTCGGGAAAGCTTTACCCTATAGGGAGTAACAAGGCGCATTTAGTACTGAACGTTTGTTTTCTCCCAACTTACTATTCGGCAATCTTTTGTCGAAAACGAGTGTGTTTGCCCGTTATTGACTTCTGCTCTGACGACACGAACACGAAAAATTCACAGAACATTAGTTCACAGACTCTTTTTCCTTTGTTTTTTTTTGTAGAGGTGACAGAGGTCAGTCTAAATGTATTTCATGCGGTGGCGAAGAGACAAAACAGGCTAACATTGATCACCTATGAAGTTCCCAATTCAGGGCGACTAAAACAGAAAGAAAGGGGTTAGAACAAGCGCAAAGCAGTACTGAGCAAGAATAAATTAAAAGGTTGCTGGCTATCAGCATCGTCCTCCTCCGAAAGATCAAGTGCATGAATCCAAACTTGCACGTCTTTTTCGTTATAGGTTCTTCTGTCTTTGCAGGAGACTAAGAAGGAGATAAGCCATCTAACTAATCAAAAGGTAAGTGCAGCAGAAAGAGTCCGGGTCATTGAACTATTCCATGACATACTGACTAAGGTGTACAAGAACCAGTTTTATCTGTAGGAAATGGCAGTTTGCGGGCTCACCATGGTTATTGCAGCATACAGAGAGCCAGATTGACGTGCCTGTTGGCCATTCCGACAGATGCAGGCGGATCACTGAAGATCAACAAGCCCACATCCCAACGAGAAGCAGCAGTCGTGTTCTCGCAGCCTGTCGTTGGTGAGTGCTGGTGTACACAGGGTATTTGTACTGGTCGCAATGGTTGATGTTGTCTAGCTTTCTGTTTGTAATTACAACTAGGCTTTTGGCCAGAACAGTGTCTCAGATTGAGCTCGTAATTAGAACTTAGCTGGTTGCAGTTGGAATTGAGTGTGTGAACGTGGAGCATGTGAGCATATTTATGCATCTCTGTCCGCAAGAATGAGGATAAATTAAGAAGGACATCGACCCAGTTCCTGTCCGTACGCTTTCCTCGTTGAAAATGGTACCGACTCTTCGGCAGGCTCTCGCGTTTCCCGACCGGCAAGCGCGCAGATGGGCACACGCCCTAACTGTACCCGTGCATTCAGTTCGAAAAGTAAAAGCAAAAACGCTAGTATGTGATTGTGGACCAGATGTTACGAATGATTGGATGAATACGGTGCTAAACGATGGCTTTGCTGAGAAAATCGTGTTCTTCATCTCTTCACGAAAGGCAACGGCTTTGAGAAGATAAACGCTCATTCTGTAGCCTGAGAAGATGTTTTATAACATATTACTGCCACACTTAATAGTAGTACATGGCCAGTTCAGTTGTAATTTGTTCAGCATTGGTACCAAATGGATCCTTTTGCTGTCGTTCTTTGTTCAAGTGCTTCCTGGTGTCGAGCACCAGTGTGTGTTGCAGATTCCACCTCTCGAAGCAGAGCGGACAACGTAAATCTCATTGTTGTACTGAGCCGCGATGGGCACATTTGCTTCTATCATAGCATTGTTGTCATATTGCGACGATCTACGACAACTGTGCGGAACCAAGAAGGTGATTTATTTGAACTTTCCAAACTGCGGCCAGGATCTTGGCCACCACCGGCCGACCCACGAACGACATATCGTGATACCAACAATATTCTTCGAGGACGCTAGAAATCTCCAGTTGACAAGCATCGCTGTTTGTCTATTAATAGTTATCTTTACTCTTCACTCACCCTTCGCGTGGGCCCACACCGGAAGTAGTATATATAGGAACGAGCACCGTCCGTTGGATGCAGCTGAAGTTAGAGCATTCTGTCGTCTAACTTGAGTATTCAGGTTAGACTAAACCACTGTCCCAACTCCAAAATGTAAGATCACTCAAGGACTGAACCAAAGTGGAGCAGTGTAGTGTCAGCGAGCTGCAGATCGAAGACACTATCAGTACTGATAGTGTCTTGGATCTGCAGCTCGCTCACACTACAAACATTAATATTGAAGAAATGTCCCACGAAGCAAAACCAAAAGCTCGGCGAAGGGAAAGAAAACTCTCAGGGTGCGCTCCCCTGTCCCAAACAGTCCTTGACCTTCTATACCTTCTCTGCAATTTGTAACGAATTAGAGCTCAGGATATGTTAAATTTGAAGAGCACGGAGCGCTAACACGCTCCGTGGTTTAATTAGAATGGATAAGATCTTCATCGTAGTGCCAGATTAGGGATCTGAGCTACTATTAAAGGCGCCTGATCGCGGCAGTCGCGATCAGTGGAGGTCAGAGAATATAGAGAGCCGTCTGATATTCTCTTCTTTGGTTCCGAATCAAGATCTTTGACCGTGATTTGCCACACAATTCTTAAGTCCTGGCAACCCTCCTCACCAAGATTCTGGGCCTTTATGTGGAGCATTTCTTCAATATGAAACACACATCAAACATTCTTTTTGAGCTCTAACTGCACCATTGATATTTTTCGCCTCGAAGGAGTTGCAAAAGAAACTGAAATTCATTGTGCCCCGCCTGGCATTCCCTTGCAACCATCGTGGGACTCAACTTCAACACAGGATCATGTTTTAAAGGAAGCGTCGAAGGTATGTAGATATGCGGAACTGAACGCCGCGCTTCGCAGGCGAAACAAAGGAGAAAGGCCGGTGATCGTCGATTAAACAGGTAGAAAGTCTTGCATGCTGCAGTACTTTTTTAGCGACCAAGAGGCGGTTGGGTCTTTAACAATTGTACTGTGCATAGTCCATTGATTCCCTCGAGATGTTGTTCCAGATTTACTGTCCCGATGCCTCATCCCGCGAGTAATGTCGTGGGGGTTTTCTTTACTTCCCAGTTCGATTACTCTGGTTCCATAGTGATGAAGTAGAACTGGTAAGTCTTCGAATGCCTGAAGCCGCAAACGTCGATCGTATGTGTAATATCAGAACGCTGCAATCGAAGCCATATCCAGTTCTGGCCACTCCGCATATTCACAAGAGTAGGGAGTTGGAAAAAACTTTGGCCGAAAAGACTGAAAGAGCAACATGTATCTATCTAATGATATAGTGTGTTCCTCCTTCATGATGCATTTGTGCCTGTGGTTAACATAATATGGCAGTAGAGATAGTGGATTAACTCTGGGGCGTCTATAGAGGAGAAATATCCGAAACGCTCCTTTCTCTATATGAGGGCCGTTATATTCGTACTAGCTCTACCATCTGCCCTACTATCTCTCATCACTACAAGCTAGGGACAAAGTATGGAAGTTCGAGGAACAAAGAAGAATTTCCGTTAGCAACGGAAGTGACTGAGGGCATTGGGAGATCGTCAGGGCGCTGCTGGTGATCGCTAAACAACCTAATCATGGCTATCAGCTGTATATCCCCCCATGCAGCAAAGTTAGTGCCCGCTGCTCTCTCCGGAAGTCACATTTAAGTACGGCGCAAGATACCTTAGCTTCGTTCCATCCCCGTTAGGAATCATATCCGAAGCGAGAGATGTACCTTGGTTGTGACAGTCCTGATAACTCGGGAAGAACAACTTCTGGCCTGCGAATTCCTCCGGGATCTTCAGACGTAGGCCGAACAATTTGTAGAATCCATCTGGCAGAAATCCTAGGTATGTCACTGACGCTACGTGCTCATCGTCCCCAAGGTTCCTGTTGATAAAGATTCTCCACGTCGTGTCCCGTTCAACAGTCACTCTCATCTTCACCGGAATCATGACCGTGAAGTTTGTCGTGCCGACGGTGTCATCGCCGCAGTCATGAGATACTCTTAGCAGAATAATTGATGTCTTTCCGGCAGGTACTTCTGCCGGAGTGATCTTCACATGAGCGAATATGGCGGCGAACAATACCACAAATTGAGCAATCAAGAGTTTAGAGCACACCATATTGTAAAGGAGAGAAGAACTGCACCACGGCACTATCTAAGCAACAAGGAGGGCAAGAACAAACTCCTAAGCTTCTGCCCATGATATGTACGTTTTATACTCTTTTGCAGAAACTCGGACATCTTCTTCCCGATGCTCTTGGTGCTCGTCGCTCCTACCATACAGTTATTTAGTGGACCGCACGCAAGTAAGGATAGTTCAGAGTATATCAGAAACCCACAGTAACGGTTGTTTTCCCTCTGAGGGTAACCACGTGCGTTAACGAACCGATCTTCCTTCATCTCGTCGATGATAGGAGCACAATACAGTCAATTCATGTTCTCCTCATAAACGGTGCGAGCACGCGCTCATTATGCTCTGCTGCACCGCATCAGATTCGTTCTATCTTCCTAGCTCTTCCTTGTATTTTTACTGTCTCATAGCACAGCAAACTATAGAAGCTGAGTAGTACCTACATGTCGAAGCGGCTTGAAGCATAGCTTGCAGCTAAACGTGCAGTTACAGATGGAACCCGGTCTAGATAAGCAGGCCCGTATTTCTGACTACGGCAAAAACATTGATAACTCTGACACATTAAATGTGTAAAACTTTTAAGAATTAGTCAGTCAGATGAGTCACATTGGTAGATTTTGACCAAAAAAGGGCCCCTACTGCGAATTATTATTTTACATAAAAGGTTTGAAAAAGAATCGTCAAATATTAAATTTCAAATTCAAATACTCAAAAAGTTTTTGAATGACCGAACTCTGCGAGTGTTTCGAAGATCATTATCAAAGTTCAGCTATTTTGTTTGTTATTCAACTTTGTTTAACTCGCTTGTTGATGTTCTGAAGTTGATTGAGCAAATGACTAAATCGTGACTAATTCTGATGGAGTTGACTACCTTCGTAATTGAGGCCTTTGTAGCACATCACGTCAAAGCTGTCGATAAGTCGCCCAGAAAGAGAGTGTCAGAGGGCTCTATGCCTCCTCTCTGACCTCCTCTGATCGCGACTGCCGCGATCAGGCGCCTTTTATAGTAGCTCAGACCACCAGTTTTGTACTACAATGGAGATCTTCTCCATTCTAATTAAGCCACAGAGCGTGTTCGCGCTCTATGCTCTTCGAATTAAACCGAATCTACGCTTTAACTTGTTACAGCCTTCGCAAGTCACTAAAAGTCACTGGTCACCATGTTTCACAGTGAAACATGGTGACCAGTGACTTTCGAAGGCCTCAATACGAAGGTAGTCAGTCAGAAATATGCCCCTGCGCATAAGGTTTCTGAATTCATCAAAAAAGAACTAGTAACAGTTGTGAAATGTTATGAGTTGGATGGAGACCTAGTTCAACGCCCCAGAGTATCTATTGCACACGTAGATTACTTCCCAGCCATTGAGTTCACATGCTGAGGATATTGAGGCATTATTCCTCACTTACAGAATCTATTCTGGAGTAGGTCAGGCGCGACGCTGCAGTAGAGAACAGCGGGGGCCATTCGAGCCCATTCATTCACCTTTTCAACGAAACACTTTTAATACTCGTTCCTTGATGACATAATGGAGTGGGAGAGTGGGTAGAGAACAAATTGATTCAAGAGAGACAAACTGCCGAATGGTGTTGACGGCTGATTAAGCCCATCATGCAGGATAGCGACAGTCTCACAATTTTGCGCTTTGTACACAGGCTGCTGACAGCGAAGATATAAGTCGCAGCGCTGGAAGTTCAAGTGAGTCTGCTTCCTGGTTCTGAAAAAGCCATTCTGCTGGAGATAGCATCTTGTGAATTATAAGCACGTTCTTTGTTTAAGGTTCGCCCCGTCACGTGTCCATCTCAAGAGCGGATGAAGACTCTGGGTCGTCGTTACTTTCTTAGGACGATTATTGTTCACCTTCGGATCGTTGATCTTTATGTATGGAAAAGGCAGGAATTTGATGCAAAAGCACTTACTTGACATCGAGACACAAGCAAGTAACTGTGACTAACAGCTAGAGGTCCAACTAAAATTAGCTGTATCCCTTAAGTAAAAATGGGTAAGGATAGGTGGGAAAACGAGAACTAGCCGAAGATTCCAGCACGGGCCAAGGAAACCAACCTGAAACGACCAAGATGATAGTTGTAGATCGCATGGAAAACTCCCGATTTATCGCTTCGGCTATTTCTTTGCCTCGTTTCGCCTCCGCAATACGACGTGTGGATCCCTTGTAAGGAGGGTTTCCGGCTTCGTGTTTCCGTATCAGGAGGTAAACAAACTGTACTTCATCCGGCATTTTCATTCCGTCCCAATTCTTCTCTCCGTCCTCATCTTCACGCTTCTGTCCAACAACCTCAACACTCTCACAGCCCAACATGGCAAAGGCAAAAGTTTTGAGTGACTATGAATTCTAAAAAAATCAGTCAGATTAGTGACCACAATAGATTTCCAAAAAAACGGGTCTATTTTGCCAGTTTTTGTTCGGTTTATAGAATCGTGAAATGTAGATTTCAAATTCAAATACTCAAAACGTTTGTTGAATAAGAAACTCTTTTGTCATACCCCAAAAAAATATTCGGCAAAGTAAAAATATCTGTACCCTCCTTACGGAGGGCACAGATTGGAGTTCTGAACCCCTAAACCCCTAAAAACAACGCATAATATGCGTTGTTTTATTACGGCTATTATGCCCTTCTAAAAGGGTACAGATCCCAAACCAATATACCATTGTTTTGGAAAATACTTTCAGAGTTTTTTTCTATCAAGTTTTTGTTTTAGCATTGTGTTTAGGAAAGTTAACTTGTTTACTTAAATCGTGACAAAAAAGGTAGAACACGGTGACTAAAGAATTTCGAAGGCCTCAATTAGTCGGTCAGAAAGACGCCCCTGGTTTGAGGTTTACTAAGAACTGATTATGCGAATGATGACTTCATGTAAAACTATTAGCGAGATCATCCTGGATGAGAGGACACAGGAGAAGCTAAAGATATCTTCGTCAGGGATTCTTACATAATAATGCTACCTTAACCTCGAGGTAATTGGTGTACAGCATTAGACGGGAGAAAGCATTGGTATGCGTTTACGTAGCTGAATGGATTGTTCCGGGGAGCTCTATGCAGTGCGGTACAGTAAAGTATTTGCTTACTTCCTTCATCTACAACCCGCCAACGTTCTTTATCTTTGATAATAACAACCTACGTCAAAGCGGCTCATTTCAAGAAACCTCACAGAAATGCAAGAGGGCCATGACTGGTACCAGTAATGGCCCTCCTGCTTGTGATTCATAGCTAATTGGAGAGAAAAACTTAACAGTCCTTTTGCTGAGACTTACAGAAAGATGTCTTGTCCTCTCGCATCCACCATCAGATGCACCATAATTCTACATCGTCCTTTGTCAGATCGGACTCATGGCGCAAACTGTTCCGCACCGACATATGTAGACTTCCGCCCAGTTTCACTTTGGGGCCTTTTGGCTTCTTTTGGAATGCTAACTCCTCCCATTCAAGGAGTCGAGAGACCTTGCGCAAGAAACTGAACGCGTAAGCTTGTGACTTACGGTGCAGCAGGACATGAGGGCATGTGCATGTTCTGTGTTTCCTACACTTTCCGAAGGATTCATTTCAAGGACCGAGGAAGAGAATTTGTTGAAGACGAACGTGTGCAGAATGGCAGATCTAGAGTGCCCCGCAGCGACCACTTTCTCGTTCATGCTCAGTTTATTTGGATGTTGGATGCGGTTTGCGTGATGAAAACCAAATCTGTCTTGTTTACCCACCATTCCCAACCTTGGAGCAGTGCCCTTCCAACGGGGACTTTCTGAACGCGTGGGGTAGCGGCCCCACAGTATAGCAAAGCTCTCAGAACACTAAATCGCTCTGTGTCTCCTACTTTTTCCAAGACACGAAGGCCCACATAGAGCAACCAGGCCGGTTTTTCTCAAGGACTGAGGCAAAATATGCAATGATTGAGACAGACTGACTACAACTTTCGAAAGCAGTCCGTCAGGATAGACAGTCGGTGTTAAATATCGTTTCTAGATCGAATTAGAACCCCAAAAGCACCATGAGATGTTCCACATCCTTTGATAAAGCTGTCAGCAACCGTCGACTAAATGAAAAGCCCTGCCTTCCTCTACTCAATGGCTCAGTTGCCAAATTTACAATCTACACTCATTTGAGCTTTCGGCAGTGGTCAGTCTTCAACAGCCTTAGTGCGGATATAAAGATCAAGGCAGCTACTTTTCATCGTACAATAGCTAAAAATATCAATGGCGATAACCGACAGTTATTAGAACACCGCTGCACTAAGAGTTTCAAGGATGTTCTTGACCAATACATTCAATTACCATATCGTGACTAATCTGACTGGCTGTGGGTTAAAAAACACATGACTTCTGATCGAGCTTGGGAAAAGAAGTCAGTCAGAAAAACGGGCCTGGAATGCACGGCGAGAGAGCCTAATACATGAAATAATATGGCGATGTCCACCGCGTCCTAACACAGAGTAGTGGGTAGTTGCCATGTGGGAGAAAGTAATGACCGCACTAAGTGCTGAAGTCCACGTGTTTTGACGATGAACGGAGCGATAAGGATTGAAACAGACTAGTTTGTGGAGGTGGCTGAAATAATGGAGAAGCAAAGTGTTTCCTTCTACTGGTATTGGTGACTTCGCGATTGCTTGGGAACTACCAATGCCACGAACGGGACAAGCGGAGCACCAGTAACCACATACAAAAAGCTGCAGGGTTATGTCTGCCTTGGTCCAATGACTAGAATGTAATGTCCTCAACGAGACAGGGCTCCACGCTCCACACCTCTGCATGTGAAGCGGTCCTAATATCAGAAGCGAAGCCCTTTCATTAGTCCAGGAGATCGGGAATAAGAGTGCCAGTCACTCGGACACTCGGAACCTTATGTATGGATACATCCGCAGCCAACGCTTTTTGATAGATTTTGTCACGATGAGAAATAGTATGACCCTCTACACGTAGTAGTACTTTGTACAAGTTAACCTTCCTTACGAAAATTGGGCCCGTCCTCAAACCCGCGCACCCCCAACGCTAAATATAAACAGCTCAGCAAGCCGGCAACCGTCCCAATTGGCTCGGAGATTGTGGTGCTTCCCACGGTCAGCCCCCTAACGCTTCTGCCATGCTCACAAAAAAGAGCGACAGTCAAACCGACGGCAGCTACAAACCGCCATCGGGTACAAAGTTTAACAAAATGGACTGTGACTTACGATCTGGATGGAGTCTTTCACGGGGCCGATCTTCACCTAACGAAATATCTCCAACTTGATCAATTGTCACGTGATGTTCATTCCTTCGGGGCGGAGACGTTGTCGTGGCGGAGCTACTGCCACAACAATGGAGAGGGAGAACACGTTTGTTCCCCATCCGCTCGCCACATCGCATGAGTACATAATTCCGATTAAGAAATCGAGCACCATAAATACGTATGCGCCACAGCCACCCTCCACCATCTCTCTCTCTCTCTCTCTCTCTCTCACACACACCAAACTCCTCCAGTTTTTTTTTTTTTGCACCCATCTCATTTCATTACGGCACCCGACTCACGGTTCCCCAAATCCAGATTGACATCACCGAACTCGATCAGAGTGTCTGCGCCCACCATCGCATTGGAACCACTCTAGCTCATTCCTCGTCCCGAAAACTTTGATTGATATCACTGGAACACTATGACATCGTTCTGGTTGATAACTACCAGCGCACTTGTTCTTGCTCTGCATATCAGACCAACTCAAAGTCATCAGACAATTGCGTACCCATTCCCGTTCGCTAAGTACTCCAAATGCTCTAGAAACAAGAACTGCGAAGACACGCCGTGTCCTTCAACTTACCTTCGCGGTGATGTAAACGCCAACAACCCTGCTATCATTGTGTCTCGTGGCGATACCTTTGAAATTCGAATCAACCGAAACAATCACGACTATGGATTCTCTCGGTACGCTCTAATCTCCATTGAGGATCGATTCGACTGGGATAAGCATGAGCAGGGTACATTCTTGTACATGTGCGACGATGTGAATGAAACGGCTTGCGAGGCATGGAATTGGAATCGAGATTGCTACTTTGATCGCTCAGGCCGCTACTACAGACACATTATTCGTGCGCCTTCTCATGCTCCTGATGGCGTGTATGTGCTGGGATGGGCTTGGTTTGGCGGAAACTTTGAAGACTTTTTCGACTGCACCTATATTGAGATTCGTGGAGGAGAGCTTTCTCGATCACACACTCCGTACTTTGATGCTTCCAACTCGAAGACGGGCGACGATAACAAATGTACAGCTACATCGACAGAGGTTGGCACATGTACTTATGACAAGTGCAAACGGAAGGGAGGATCGATCCAGTTGGGGCTGAGAACGCCTTCTGCGTTTGATGGAAGGGCACCAAGCCGCATCAGACAGTCTTTCCTGACGCCATACGTTCGGCCGAGAGCGACTGTAGCCGTGAAAGGTATTGCAATTGTGGACGCAGATAATCCATCCGATGTGAAGTATTGGAGCGGGGATTATATGGAGGGTATTGGCGAAGCACACATCTGTCTAAAAGCATTCAAGCCGGCCATTACGTGTGTGACGGAGGGCGATGTGGGATATGTGCACTTCTTCAAGGATGGTTGGACGTATGAATACGATTCTGAAACGCCATTCGACATGGAAAACTCTGACTTTGCAAGTGGGCGACTTGACGTGCTGGACTTTGGGTATGAGAGGACCCATTTCTCGGTTGGCTGCATGGCGAAGGGAAGGGACGAGTCCGAGTCGTGGAAGACCATCTCTGTGAGCACGGTGTTTGACGACGACTCTTGTTAAGCTATTGTTGTTGTTTGTATATAAGGTTTTTTGAGGAAGGTGGGCGTTGTACATTGCGACCTGCAGAGGTGGTGCTCAATTTAGGAGATACTATTATGCTGGATACGCGGTCCATCAGTAATCGATTGAAGAGAATGAGTTTATTGATTTAGAACAAGATGACTCGTGTGTGTGTGTGTAGAATCGTTTCTTGAGAATAGTAATGATGCTCCTAATCATTACTGCTTTTGTAGTTTAGTGTGGGAAATGTTCTCTATTCGGAACATTTGTATCATCACCATATCATGGACTACATTCTTTTTTGTAACTGTTTGCACCGTACGTTGAGGAAGCACTTGATGTGTAGCACATGCGTTTGCATCAACCGCTGCTAGGAACAGAATCGACAAACGAGAGCCAAGCAGTACTGTACAAGCATGAGAAAGCACGTGTGCCGCGCCATGCTCCTGGACGGATCTGGAGGAGTGACAATTTGGACTCCTTTTTCTTTGTACAGTTCATGGGTTTACATGGGTTTTGTACAAGCCTCTTTGTATACTTGTCAAGTAAGAAGGAGTGTGAAAGCACAACCGACACGAGCGAGGACAATTGGCTGTCGATGAGGCGCTTGACGTGTAAAACATTTACAGTAAAGACAACAATTGTGGTCACGTGAGAGATCCGCAACGACAAGCAAGAGAGCTATGTATACCAACGGTACCACATCTCTCTCGAGTTTCTTGTTGGACAGTGGCGTCCTTGGAGGCACAAAAGCACAAGGCATTCATTTACTGGACAAGACATTTTTCTTTTTGACAAGCAACAAGTACAAGAGTGAGACGGCGTTACGAAACCAAGTCAGGGTCGGGCACTTGCTTCAGATACAGGGATCCTCTCGCTGGCTCTATCCAGCGTAGCGAGACGCTCACCACCAGGCTACAACCAATGGAGTGGAACTGCAACCATTCGTCCTCAATGCTTTTCATCAGCACGATCCTCTTCTTTGGAACCCGCTCGGTGAAAAACAGCTCGTTGTCGTTGTCTCGGTCAGGCATGTATATGGGCCAGTGCTTTGGTTTGGAAAGGTTCGTGGTGAACCTGTTCATCTCACAAAGGCAATCACACTCGAGCGCGCTCACCTGAACGCCGATTTGGTCGCCTTGTTTCATGTGTATCTTGCCGTGCTGGTCGGTGGCCACTGCGCGTCCGCTGCCTCGCTGCCGCCACAGCGTGAGGTCCAAGAAGAAGCGGTCGTTCTCCACGAGCGCCTTGAACGAAAACGTGAACTGCTTGAACGCCGGGCCAAGGTGCTCCTTGACCACGTGCGCTTGCTTTTGGCTTGTGGCGAGCTGCACGTTGAAGCAGATGCGCGGGGAGAACACGTCCACGTTCTTCATGGGCTGGCGGCATAGCGACTGTTTGAGGATGGCCCTGAGACGTTGGGGCCACGCCTTTGCGAGCTGGATGACACGGGAGAGGTGTGCGCGCAGGTGGCGCCAATCCAGCGCCAGCAGCTGCTGCACGTAGCGGTCCTGCATCAAGTGCACGTCGGCCTGCGTGAGGTCGACGCACTTGGTGAACACAAAGTGCAGCACGTCCGGAAAGGAGCTGGCGCTGAGGCCGGCGGCGAAGTTGAACATCACCTGCACGAGGTCCAGCTCGTGCAGCAGCTGCCACACGTTGCGGTAGTCGGGCGGCCCGTCGGCGCGGCGGAACGGAAAGTCGCCGCACAGCATGGGCACGGCGGCGCTGAGGCGCAGCGCGTGCTCGCACTCGAGCACGATGCGGCGCGCCAGATGGCCCCAGAACAGGCGCGGCAGGCGGTCGCCCAGCATCTGCAGCACGTAGTCGTACTGGTTGAGAAAGGCGGACAGGCGCAAGTTGTAGTCGCAGGCGCTGTCCATGAGCAGCTCCAGCTGCGCAAAGTAGAGCGGGTACAGCTTGTACTTGCAGGAGAGCGCCAGGAAGATGGGCGGAAAGCGCTGCACGTCCAGCGGGTTGAGCAGCAGCAAGCTGTGCAACGTGCTGAGGAAGCTGTCCATCTCGTCGCGCTCGATGCGCAGCTTGAGGCGGTGGTCGGGCGATAGCAGCCCCGGCAGCAGGCGCGCGAGCTGCTGAGCACCCACACACAGGTTGACGGTGGTTTGCTCGCCGCCGTCGTTGAAGGTGACGGCGGTGGTTGCGGAGTCGGGTTCGGCGCGCGCCAGCGTTTGCACGTGCTCGCGCAGCTGGTGCGTCGGGTAGAGTGTGCCGCATTTGAGGATCCAGCCGCCCACGGCCATGGCGGGGCGGTTGTACGTGGCGGGCACTTTGTGATCGACTTGCATGGTTGTTGTGCCGTTGTGGAGGTGGCGGGTGCGAGAATGGTAGCAGTGTGTGCATTGCGAGCCGGTTGTTTGGAGCACTCTAGATAGTAGCGCACGAGGGAGCTGGGGGGCGGTAAGCTGGTTTCGAGAGCGTCTGGCGCACGGCGTTTGAGTTGGTTTTACGAGAGCAACTCTGTCGGGTGTGGGGTGAGGGGGAAGGGGGAGTCTCTCGAGAGCGGTTGGAAGCGAGCGATTCAAATATACAAATGGGACGGTATGGTATGTTGTACAAAAGAGAAGGTATGATACATGAATGTGAAGCTGGCAGAGGTTGGTGCGAGCGGCAATGGAGCAAGACAGAGCGCACAGCAGCATGAGCGACGACGACGACGACGGCGACAAGGACGACGCGACGACGACGGCGCGGCACTTTGTGCGCTTTGCCAAGGGCGAGGTGCGCAGACACGTCGAGCCGCAAAGCGACGACGGCTCGCACGCAGTGACGGACGAGCGGTGGCGCGGCGTGTTTGACGAGCTGGAGCAGCAGCTCGCGCAGCACGAGCAGCAGCAGCAGCAGCAGCAGCAGCAGCAGCAGGCGGCGCCCGCGCTGTCGCAGCTGCAGCAAGCGGCAGCAGCGCTGATAGGCGCGGCGGCAGCGGCGGCGGCGGCGGCGGCGGCGGCTCCCGGGTGGGCGCAGCAGCGCGAGCTATCGGGCGCGTTTGCGCGGCGCGGGCGGCGCGAGCAGGCGGCGCAGCTGGCGCAGGCGCGGCGGCTGTGCGCGTTTGCGCAGCGCTGGCTGCGCGGCGTGGCGCGCGCCAACGGCGCGCGCGGCGCGGCGCGCGCGGCGCGAGCAGCCGACGAGGTGCGCGCGGCGCTGGCGCACTTCGAGGCGGCGCGCTGCGAGTGGCGCCAGCTGCTGGCGCGCGTGAACGACGCGGCGCGCCTCGCTGGCGCCGCGCACCGCTGGCGGCCGCCTGTCTGCTGCGCGAGCTGCGCCGCCGCGACGCGCGCCACGCGCGCTGCCGCCACGACCGCGACCACGACGGCGCGGAGGAGGAGGAGGAGGAGGAGACGGAGCCGGAGCAGGAGCGCGTGGCGACGGTGGCGGTGGCGGCGGCGCAGCGCGTGAGCGTCGCGCGCGAGTTTGTGGCGCACACGCTGCGCTTTGTGCGCGCCGACGGCGGCGTGGCGGGCGGCGAGCGCATCCGCGCCGACGTGCGCGCGCTGCGCGCCGCGTTTGAACGCGCGCAGCTGTGCGTGCACCAGCTGGTCAGCGCCGTCAACGCGGCGGTGCGCAGCGCCCATCGCGGCGCGCTGCTCGAGTTTGACATGTACCAGCACTTTACGGCGCGCCGCCGCAGCGAGCACGCCGCCGCCGGCGACGGCGACGACGGCGACCACGAGGACGACGACGCGCTGGCGCGCGTCGAGGCGGCCATGACGCGCGGTGCGGACGAGCGCGGCGCGGCGGCCGAGCTGGGCGCGCGCATCATCGCGGCGTGCAGCCGGCTGCGCGGCGGCGTGCAGCAGGGCGTGGCGCGCAACGCGGCGCGGCGCGTGGCGCACGCGCACAGCGCGGCGGAGGTGCGCGCCGCCGTGCGCGAGTGGGGCGGGCTGGACGTGCTGCTGCTGGCGCGGCTGTTCGCCGCCGTGCACGCGCTGCAGCAGCAGCGGCGCGACGCGGCGCGCGCGGCGCGCGTGCAGCGCGGCGTGCAGCGCCGCCGCCGCCGCCGCCGACAGCGGGCGCTGATGCAAGCCACGCCGCCGCCGCTGCTGCCGCCGCGCGCCGCGCTGCGCGAGCTGCCGCTCACGGCGGGCGTGGTGGACCTGCAGCGCGAGCAGTCGCTGCTGCAGCGCGGCGCGGCCGAGCAGCCCCAGCACGAAGGCGACGACGAGCGCGAGGGCGGCGGCGGCGAGGCGTTGCAGCAGCTGCGGAGCGAGTGCGCGCTGGACGTGCGCGCAGTGGCGCAGCGCATGCGCGCCGCGTGGCAGCAGCAGCAGCAGCAGCAGCAGCAGCAGCCGCTGCGACGCGACGGCGCGCGGCCGCCGCTGCTGGGCGCGCGCGCGGCGGAAGCGCTGGCGCTGGGCGCGCACGCGCGCGCCGCCTCCGTGCTGGCGGAGCTGAGCGCGCTACGCGCGCTGCTACGCGCGCCGCGGCTGGACGCGCGCGTGCTGGCCGCGGCCGGCGCCGCCGCCGGCTGGCGCGCGGCGCGCCGCCGTCGCCGCCACGGCGCCGGCTGGTGGCGCCGCAGCTGGCGCCCGCGCCGCTGACGCGCCGCGCCGCGCGCCGCCGCCGTGGCCGCCGCCGTAGAAACCGGATTGGACGCGCGCTGTGTGCCGCGCGCGCCGAATGGACGGCGCGCAGCGACGCTGCGCCGCAGCGCGCGTCAGCATTGGCGTGTGAGCGAGCGCTATAAACTTATATAAGCGCCGGCGCGCGCGCGCGTGCTGCGGCGGCGCCGTGTGCGCGCCGCGCCGCTGCAGACATGGCGTCCGTGTCGGTGGTGCCGCTCAACGACGCGCGCAGCGGCGGCGGCGGCGGCGGCGGCGGCGGCGGCGGCGGCGAGCAGGCGCGGCGGCTGTCGCAGTCGTCGCACACGTCGGCGCGCTCCGCGCGCAGCTCGGCGTCGGCCAAGCGCGCCGTGCGCGCGTTTGCGCGCGCCACGTCGCGCAACGCGCCGCTGGAGCTTGGCGACCGCGCCGAGCACGCGCGCCACGACTCGCACGACTGGACGCTGGGCGCCGACCCTCACCACCAGCCCTACCACCAACACGAACAAGATGATGATGACAATGATGACGACGCGCGCAGCGACGGCCGCGCGCCGCGCCGCATGCAGTCGGTGCGCGGCGCGGCGCGCCGGCTGAGCAGCTTTGCGCGCGGCTCGTCGCGCCACAGCGGCGCTGCACGCGCGCAGCGGAGGAACGGCGGCGGCGGCGGCGGAAGCGGAAGCGGAAGCGGCGTGCTGCGCGCGGTGGGGCAGGGGCTCATGCGCTGCGGCGAGGCGTGGGCCATGTGGGGGATGATGACACCGGCGCGCCACCGCGCGTGGACGCCGGAGCGCTACACCTCAAAGTAAAAAGCACACACACAACAAAAAGTCCTTCACGTCATGTTTAGATGATACCACTCGGCGACGCGCGCACGTGCGGACGTGGTGGTCTGCACTCCATGCGCCGCGCCGCCTCGCATAGATATACCTTCGCTATATGACTTTGGGGAGAGATACACATACATACAGAGAGAGATAACACTAAAAGGAGTTAGCGCCGACAGACGCCGTGCACGCAGCGAAGGCCGAGCGCGCAGCCCCAGCAAGGGTCGCTACACGGCTTGCCCTCCGGCATGGGCTTGGCGCACTTGCCGCCGCCGCCGCCGCGCTCGCCATCCAGCGGGCGGCACACCAGCCCGTGCTCGCAGTCGGCGTGGTGCGTGCAAAAGCCGCACTTGCCGTTGCGCCCCACGCAGCGGTGGTACTTGGAGCAGCGCTGCGGCAGCGAGCACATGATGCACGCGTCGCCGTTGCCGCCGCCCTGCGGGTCGCACCACGCGTTGTGCGCCAGCACGCGCGCGCAGCGCTGCGTCTGCAGGTGGCAGCGAAGGTCGCCGCTGCAGTCGCTGTGCTTGCTGCAGCGCTCGCACAGCTGCGACTTTTGCGACGGCGACGCCCTTGGCGAGCCGCTGGCCGACGGCCTCGCCGAGCGGCTGGACGATGGCGATGACGACGGTCGCGGCGTGCTGCTCACAGACGGCCTCGGCGTGCGGCTGGACGACGGCGATGGTCGCGGCGTACTGCTCGCAGACGGCCTCGGTGTGCGGCTCGACGAAGGCGACGGCCGCGGCGTACTGCTCACCGACGGCCTCGGCGTACGACTAGATGAAGGCGACGGCCGCGGCGTACTGCTCACCGACGGCCTCGGCGTGCGGCTGGACGACGGCGACGGTCGCGGCGTACTGCTCACCGACGGCCTCGGCGTGCGGCTGGACGACGGCGACGGTCGGGGCGTGCTGCTCACCGACGGCCTCGGCGTGCGGCTGGACGACGGCGACGGTCGCGGCGTACTGCTCACCGACGGCCTCGGCGTGCGGCTGGACGACGGCGACGGTCGGGGCGTGCTGCTCACCGACGGCCTCGGCGTGCGGCTGGACGACGGCGACGGTCGCGGCGTACTGCTCACCGATGGCCTCGGCGTGCGGCTGGACGAGGGCGACGGGCGGGGGGTGCTGCTGGTAGACGGCCTGGCCGAGCGACTGGATGAAGGCGACGGCCTCGGCGTGCGGCTGGCAGACGGCCTGGCCGAGCGACTGGATGAAGGCGACGGCCTCGGCGTGCGGCTGGCAGACGGCCTGGCCGAGCGACTGGATGAAGGCGACGGCCTCGGCGTGCGACTGGCAGACGGTCTCGGCGTGCGACTCGATGAAGGCGACGGTCTCGGAGTCGAACTGGCAGACGGCCTGGCCGAGCGACTGGACGACGGCGACGGCCTCGGGGTGCGGCTGGCAGACGGCCTCGGGGCGCGACTGGACGACGGCGACGCGCTCGGGCGGCAGCTATGGCTGGCGCTGGGCGACGGCCCCGGCGGCCTCGGCCTCGGCGGCGGGCGGCGGCGCAAGCGGCGCTTGCACGAGCCGCGATGGCACACGAGCGGGCGGCGACACACCCAGCACGGGTCGCCGCAGCGGCCGCCGACGCCCATGGGCGCCGCGCACACGCCGCGCACGCAGCGCAGCGCGCGCGCGCAGCGGCGCCCACCGCGGCCGCCGCAGCGCTGGCACTTTTGCGCCGCGGCGCGCACGCAGCGGTCGCGCACGCAGCGCAGCGCGCGCGCGCAGCGCGGCGCACAGCTGCTGCTGCGGCTGCTCGCGGCGGCGCGCGCGCAGCCGCGCGCGCCCAGCTGCAACACGCGCGCGCAGCGCCCGCGCACGCAGCGCAGCCCGCGCGCGCAGCGCACGCGGCGCGAGCAGCGCGCGCAGCCGCGCGCGCGCGCGCGCACGCAGCGATGGCTGCGACACACCAGCGGCGGCGCGCAGTGCGTGCACGAGCGCCCGCACGCGCCGTGCAGCCGCGAGATGGCCACGCAGCGCCCGCGCTCGCAGCGCAGCCCGGCGCGGCAGCGCGTGCGGCGCGAGCAGCGACCGCAGCGACCGGGCGGCGGCGTGCGCGGGGCGGCCGGCGGCGGCGCGCGCGGGGCGGCCGGCGGCGCGCGCGGCGGCGTGCGCGGCGAGGTTGGCGGCTTGCGCGGGTGGAACGGCGGCTTGGTGCGCGGCAGCGGAACGCGCGGCTTGTACGGCTTGCGCGGCGGCGCGCGGCGCGGCTGCGGACGGCGGCGCGGCGGAGGGCGGCGGCGCGGCGGAGCACGGCGGCGCGGCGGCGACGGGCGGCGGTGGTGCGCGCGGCGCGGCGGGCTGGTGACGGGGCCGCGGCGACGCCCGCGCGGCGCGCTCTTCTTCTTTGGCGGCGCCTTTTTCGGCGGCGGCCGCGGCCGCGGCTTGCCGCTGTGCTTGTTGTTGTTGTTGTGCTTGTGCTTGTGGTGGTGCGAGTGGCCGTACTTGCCGCCGCCGTGATGCTTGTTGCTCTTCTTTTTGGCGCGGTGCTTGTTCTTCTTGTGGTGGTGGTGGTGCGGCTTGGAGTGGCGCGCCAGCGGCGCGGCGTGCTGCGCAGCGGCGCGCGCGCGCGCAGAGCGCGCGGCCGGCGGCGGCGGCGAGTCGGCGCGCGCCAGCGCCAGCGCCAGCGCGAGAGCGAGCGCGGCAAAAGGCAGCCACAGCGAGCGCATGTCGGGCGAAGGGCGGAGGCAGCGGAAGCGGCGCGACGACGACGACGGCTGGTTCGCTCCGCTGTGCGCTGTTGCGCTCCGCCGCGCGCAGCGCCGCCGCCGGCTAAGTAGCGGCGCGCCGCGCCGCCCAACGGCCGCGCGCGCGCCGCGTTTTGTCAGCACTATGCGCGCGCGCGGCGCCCAGTGCAGCGCAGCGCGACGGCGACGGCGACGGCGACGGCGACGGCGACGGCGACGGCGCGCGCCGCGCCGCCGCGACCCGATGCGCGCCCGGCGGCGGTGGCGGTGGCGCGCGCGCCCCACGGCGCGAAGGGACGCGCAGCTAAAGAGCGTTGAGCGCGCGCTTTGCGTTTTGGCGGCGCGTTGCGTTTTGGCGGCGCTTTGCGTTTTGGCGGCGCTTTGCGTTTTGGCGGCGCTTTGCGTTTTGGCGGCCTCGTTTGGCGCGCTTTTTTTTGCGCGCACACGTGCGCCACGTTGTGCGCTTACTGGCGCACACACGTGTGCGACGTTTCGGGACCGTGCTCGCGCGCGCTCGCCCGTGTTTGCACCGCGGCGCGCACATCAACGTTTGCGACGTTTGTAGAGCTACGTGCGCGCGCACGGCAGCGTTCCACAGCAGCTGTGGTGTACACGTGTATTGCGCCAGTGCTGCCGCGCGAGCGCCGCGCCGGCGGCGCTTTGTTGTAAGAGGGCTAAAGTTACGCGTTGTACAGTGTAGAGCTAAGGTTACATACGGCGCGCGTGTATGGCAGCTATGGCGGCGCAACTGCGGCGCGTGTCAATGAATGTGCCGCTGCGCGTTCCGCTTCTTTGCTGTTCTCGTAACTCAATCTCAAGTTGGGTAAACGCAATACGGTTGCGTATTGCAAATTGCCACCACCCGCTGTAGCGTTTCCGCCATCAAGCAACCTCATGCGAATCCGCTCCTCCCACCGCCCGACCCCACCCCCCCCCCAACCAGCTTGGCCGCTCTGTTCCTCTCCCGTTTTCCATCGCCCATGGTCCCACGCTTCTCGCTATGCACGTGTACACCCTCGTCGAGACCGCCTCCACTTGCAATGCGTGCACACCTCTATTGTGCCACTAAGAAAGCGCCAACCCGCCGCCGCAATACTCTCGTGTACTGCGAGACGCCCCCGAGCCGCAACCCCCAATCCCCTTACGTCCCGGCACCAACCTCCCTCCCCGCTTTCTCCCTCTGCACACGCTTTTCACAGTTGGCGTCGCGCCTCGCTCAATTCAGCTGTGCTGTAGCTAGCAAAACCAATCGCACACTCGCTCAGCCCAGCCCCGCCCCACCAAATGTATAAAGGCACCCCATCGCCGCGCCTTCTCACCACCACCTCCTTGCCATGTCGCATTGTGCTCCATTGTCTGCAACCAAACCTCCCCCCCACTCTCCGCCACACGCCGCCCCGCGCCCGCTTCTGCAACCATCATGAGTCACTCTCAAGGCGAAAAACTGCTGCAAGCAGCTCGCGATGGCCAACCGGGCACAGTCCGCCAGCTGCTCTCCAGCGGCGTCAATCCCGACCACCGCGACGCGGACGGCTCCACCGCGCTGCACATTGCGAGCGAAAACTTTAAGTGCCCGGCCATCATCGACGTACTGCTGTTGTGCAAACCGCGCGTGGACGCCAAAGACAACAACAACCAAACCGCCCTTATGCTGGCCGCTCGCCGCGGCAAATATTTCGCTGTGCGAAAGCTTGTGGAACACAAAGCAGCGCTTGATGCACAGGACGTGTGGCAGTGCAACGCGCTGGACTACGCCATCAACGAGCGCCACACGCGCATTGAACAGTACTTGCGCTCACGCGGTGCGCGCCCCACCGGCAACACCGCGCTTCCGCCCGTCGTGGAGCATAGAAACCTCCCGGAGGACATGTACCTGCGCATGCTGGACGGCACCGACGTCACCATCACTTCTACACAGCTGCGCTACGTGACTGGCAACATCAACAACTTGCGCCAGTACATGTGCGCCAACTATGTGGTGCACATGCTCAAACGCAGTGCGCATGCCGCCATTGAGCCGCTGTGCGACTTTGACAGCCACAACAGGGACTATTTTCTCGATCTGTACTACTCTGCGAACAAATTTCACATTAGTCGCAGGGAGATGCGGGTGGTGGAGTCCATGATCGACTCTGCTGAGGACTGTGCGCTCATTCGCGCCGGAGCAGGCACGCATGTGAAGCAATCCGTGCGCACGAATTACATGGTGCGTGAATTGAAGCACGGTCTGGACAAATTGACCAAAGATGTGTTTGAGGTTTACGGCCAACTGAGCGTTCGAGTGGCGCGCGTGGAGTCGGTGTCGGGACGATTTGCAACGCAATTGACGCGGCTTGCTGCAAACGACAAACACTTTGAACAGCTGGTGACCGATTTGCTGCATCGCACCAACGAGCTGCAAGCCGTTCGCGACGCCGCAGACAGCAGCGACAAGTTTGACAAGGTGGTGCGCGTGGTGCGTTTCTTCGCTGCGTTCATCCCCGTGGTGGGAGGCCCTACGGCCGAACTGGTAGCCATCTCGATGGAGCTGGTGTTCTCGTACATTTCTGATCAGCGCAGGATGGCGCGCGTGGAGAACGCGCGCGCCATTGGCGTGGACCCCACCGACATCGGCAGGGTGCGTGCGGTGACCCAGTACGGCTTTCTGAGGCGGCTGCACCGCAAGGCGCGGAAGGCCATCAGACTGGTGGCGCGGGAGAGCAAGTTTGGCAGCATAGAAGAACTAGTCAGGTGTTTGGCGGGACCAAGATAGTGCAAGTGATCCAAGCGCTAATGTAATCTGAAGTCTAGTCTAATCTATCTACAAGGGCAAGGGTATGATAAGGGTTAACTATTAAATCTACAACGTATTTGACTGCAGCTGTTGTGCACGCGCAGCAGTTCAACGTCGACGGCAACGAGAGAGTTGACAGCCACGGCCTTCAAGTGATGAGGCAGGCAGCCGCGCCCTCGTCGCCCGCCGTCGCCGCCCCGCCGACCATGTCTCCGCCAACATGCGCCATGCGCTTCTCGCCACCACAATGCCCCCCGTCAACCGCCGCCACCGTCGCCACCGCTACCACCCACCACCGTCCGCGCGCGCGCTCGCGCTCGCGCTGCTGCCGGCGCTGCTACTGCTACTGACATCGCCGCGCGGCGCGCTCGCCACGCCGTTCGCGCTGGCGCGCGGCGTGTCGCCGTCGCTACCGGCGCTGCGCGCGCCGGCGCGTCGTCTGCTGCGCCGCGTCGCCGCGCTGGAGCGCCTCCTCGTGAGCGCGGCCGCCGACGACGCGCCGTCCTTGCCGACGTGCAACCAGCGCGACGAGGACCCGTGGCCGTGGCGCAACGCGCTCGAAAGCTACTTTAAGGCGCGCGGCTGGGAAGAGCTCGACCTGGGCTGCATCTCGGACACGCTGTCGTCGTCCGTGCACGCGCGCCATGCGCGCGGCTTGTTCGCCGACGTGACCGCCTTCTCGCGCGCGCTCGCCGCCGACGCGCCCGCCTTCGTGGCGCCCGTGCGCGCGCAGCTGCCGTACAACCTCAGCAAGCTGTGGCCGCACGCCACGCGCCACAGCGTGTCGGAGAGCGATCTCGGAAACCAGCGCTGCTTGTACGACTTTGCGTTCTTCGCCAAGCGTGGCGGCGCGTGGTACGTGTCGGCCAGCGTCACCAACCTCAACCCCGCGCTCACCGTGCCGCAGGGGCGCCGCTCCTTCATCGGCGCCTACGTCGATGAGCGCCTGCACTCGTTGCCGATGAACCTGACGCAGTTGCCCCCGCAGAGCGGCTCGGTGCCCGCGCGCGGCTTCGTGTCGCTGGTGGCCGGCGCTGCGGGCGGCGCCGAGCTGCTGCCCACCACGGCGCGGCAGAACGCCGCCGTGCAGCTGGCCATCTCGCGCGGCGCGCACGCGGTGGAGCGCGCGAGCGACGCGCTCACCGTCAGTAACTCCGCCATCTTGATGCTGCCGCTGGTGTTCAACGTCATTCCGGTCGCCTTGATTGCCGAAGTCAACACGCTGGGCATGCTGGTGTACACGCTGCTCACCGACGTGCTCACGGCCGTGCCGCTGCTGGTCAAGGGCGTGGAGGTGGTTGTGATCGGCGGCCAGAACACTTACGCCGCCGTCAGCCGCATGACCGGCGCCAACTTGCGCGTGGACGCCGGCGATAACAAGGCCGCCGAGCTGTTTGTGGCGCGCTGCTCGCCGCAGCGCTCGTTCCGCAGCGTGGGCGTGGCGCTCATTATCGTCGCGCTGCTGTTCATGGTGGGCGGCGTGCTGGCCGAGTTCGCCGCCATGGCGTGGCGACGGAGGCGCACAAAGCCGCACGCGTCTGCGCAGCCGGTGGACGATAAGCACAACGCCACGTACCTGTGGGTGACCAAGGCCAGCGGCGGCAGCGGCGGCAGCGGCGGAGTGGGCGCCAAGGGGGAGTGAGGGTGACGACGCTTGTAATACCACGACTATCTACCTTATATGTACATGCTAAACACTGACCTGACCCACTCCTGGTCACAAGACTGCTGCCGACAGCTGCCGGCCAGCTCACTAACGCTTTTAACCCTGTAATCGTAGAGTTACTAACTACCTTCGTATCTATCTACACATGCTCCCCGCTTCCGTGTCGCTCCATCGCCCGCACCTCCTCCGCGTCGCTTGCCGTCGTAGAAAAGCTCAAAAGGCGCCAAAGGAGCTGACGTCGCACTTATGTCAGTGTATCGTCGTGCGCGCGCCGCCCCCTGTGACGCGTATGGCACAGACTCTACAAATTCGCGTGGCGCCTTGCTGGCCAGCGGCTGCTCGTCGCTCGCGCCTCGTCACGTAAAACGGCTCCCGTCCGTCGATATGATATGTACGAAGGTAGATAATCATCGACCTGTATCTCCCCGCCGCCGTGCGTCCTAAGTACGTTTCTCGTCGCTTCCCCGCCGCCGCACGGAATGAACCCCCCGCCATGAATCGTCTCTCGTCCGTCGTCGTCCTCATCCTCCTCGCGCTGTGCGTGTCGTGGCTGTGCTGCGTGTCGCTCGCGCAGCTGCCCGAGCCGGCGGAGCCGCCACCCAGGCAGGACGTGGAGGAGGGAAAGCTCATCTTGCCCGCCGACTACACCTACTTGTACCATCTGCTGCCAAACGCCTCCAAACGCACGCCGGACTTGCTCACCTATCTGGGGTACGTGCGCGAGCACATGCGACAAATGCTCACACTGGTGCACGAAGTGGATGCCATTGTCACTCAGTTCACGCGCAACACCTCCAATGCGCCGCTTACCACCTGCAATTATCGCGACACCGGCATCGATTGGGTCGGCAACGCCAACCGCTTCTTTGAGCATCGCCGCCTCGGTAGCTTCGACTCTTCTTGTGTCACCGAAGCGTTCGACTCTTCCCTACAGAACGCGTCGCTGCAACGCAGTTCATCCGACCCCACCGCGTACGAGCCGGAAAACCTGTTCAGGCTTATCAACGCGTACGGTCAAGGTTTGGACCGAATCTCCAGCCGCCTTGCACAACTGGCACAACCTCCGCGCTGGGATGATCCGCAGCAGGCCGCGCGTTCGAACAGTTTTCAGTACGAAGACCGCTCCCAGATGTGCACGCATGACTTTGTGGGCTTTGCAAAGGTGAATGGCAAGTGGTATATCAACACTCGCATCACGTATAGAGACCCTCTGCTCACGTTGGGGTTCAATGAACGTCTGTACATAAACGAGTTAGATGGCGGTGATCTTGATAACTTTTCGGTACAACCCGTGACGTTGGTCAAGCCCGGCGCCGCGCGCGAGCCGAAAACCGAGTCGCGCGATTTTGAAATCTGGAGGAATGACTCGTGGGTTGTTTCGCGAACCGCCTTTGAGCAACAAAGCGGCGCTGCGTTTGCTTCTCAGTTTGGCAACATCTTTCCCACCGATAACCCGGCCATCAACCTGGCGTTGGATCGTGGCAAGCATAGTACTGAACTGGCGTTTGATGCCACTACCCCGAGCAATGTTGCAATATTAGCGCTGCCGCTTGCCATGAATATTGTTCCGGTCGCGCTCATTGCCGATGTGAACACGTTTGGAATGCTGGTTTATACATTACTCACCGATGTTCTCACTGCCGTTCCGCTCGCTATAAAGGGAGTGGAGGTGCTGTTGATTGGGAAGAGGACCAGGTATGGCGCTGTCGCCCTCATCAGTGGCGGAAACTTGTTTGAAGTCGGTGACGAACTGCAGAACAAGGCCGCGGAATTTTGGGTGGCTAAATGCAAGCCAGAGGGGGACTTCATCGTGGCAGGCACCTCTTTACTTGTTGTGGCGCTCTTCTTCATGGTGGGCGGTATTATCGCCGAGTTCGTCGCCAAGAGATGGGTGCAGAGGAAGAGACAGTTTGACATGGAAAACTTCGTCAATCAACAGAGTATTTCACAGTCGCTTTTGTCACCGCAGGCTGCGGCTTTGGTCATGTCGAATGAGAATGCCCGAAACAAACGAGATTGATGAGGTTGGGTACTTCATGAAGTCATTAACTGCAGCTCTATGCAAGGTGACCGTACTGTATCTACCTTCGGTTGTAGAGGGCAAGCATCCTCGAGTGTTTGTCATACTAATGCTTAGCAGCAGGTTCCGTCCTTCGTGCTGTATTGCCACGCATGCTACCAACGATACACACAAACGGCGCCGACACTTTCTTATCCAGGCCTGCGGCTTCCCAGACCTGCGGCTTCCCAGACCTGCGGCTTCCCAGACCTGCGGCTTCCCAGACCTGCGGCTTCGGGTTCCTGTGGCCTTACAACGTTGACCTGCATCAGTTGTTCGTCTGCTACATCTCGAAAGGAGACCCCGCTTATTCCCAAGCCGGTCAGCCGCACTCTTGAAAACATTCATCTCCTGCACGAACAAGTGGGTGGCTTGTAGAAACTGTGACTAAAACAGCACTTTCAACGGCGTTCGGATTTCAGCTGAAGTCAACGGAAGTAGTGCATGGCCGCTGCTTTCGTCACGCATACAAGTACAAGTCATTTTATTCCTCTGTGGAAGTGAGCGAGATGCATTCGATACAGAACCCCGTTCGTCTCACCGTTTCCATACGAACCGTCGAACAGAATGGTCCCGACAAGGAAAGCACTATTGTACTTTTCCCTTGTGTTTCCGCAATCATCGAACACGCACCGAGCTCATGTCATGCCTTCTTGAACATTTGCTCTGCCGTACTACTATGCCCTTGACAAGTGTATCTCCATGTTGTCCAATTTGGCGCTCTTCATCCGTCATGAATCAAACACATCCCATTGTCTGGCACAAGTGATCCGGTTTCCTCAAATGGATGTGTCTTGAGTTTGGTTCCAAGTTCTTTGATACTCTTTGAGCATAGTTTTCTCCGACCACCGAACGCAACAAGACTAAAAACAAGAATGAAGTCCTGTAGATTTCAGAAGATCAACGAAGATCCGTGTTGACGCCTGAAGTGAAAAGGCGAAGCAAGACTGCATGATATTATCAACAGTTGGGGATGATTGGAAGAGACCAACCACTCAGGGAGAGAGGGGTGTTTGTGTACCACGCACTGGTAAAGATATAGTCCAAGGGATAACCCTCCGGTGCGGTCCACAACAAGTCGGCCTCAAACGCATGTCGTTATTGCCGAACCAGAGCCCGCGATGATCACTAGAAGAATCGCCATGTTAGTCTCGTCGTCTTCCAATCCTTGTTTCTTTTCTTCTCTTTCAACATGGTCAGCCCTATTGCATGTTGTTAGCGAGTTCCATTGTCTTACTTTCGTGTCTGTAAACAGTCGCTACCCTGTACTATGATGATACATAAACCAAGCACCGGTTTCAAATTCTCTTTGTTCCAGTGGCCTTCTGGGGTTAGTCGCGCGAGAACGTCGTGGGATTCAACCTCTGAAGACGCTCATGAGCCCAATCGATGTGAGCGCTGGTCCCTTGAGACTCGGACAACTACGAAGATTGAGGGAGGCCTAAGTTAACTTTAGGCGTGTCCCAACAGCTGAGATATGCATCACTTCGGGGCGAGCATGGTGCACCAAGATTGTTGCTAACAAGATGTTTACGCTCTTCGGCTCATCCGGCTCATGATAGCAAGTAGCATCTTGCACGGATGGGGGGGCTCTCCAAGCTATCTCTGCTGCCCCAGCCCCGGTGACCCATGTAAGCACAATAGAACCCGACGTTCTGAAGGTCTTCTTCTTCTTCGTTGTGGACTTGAAAGGATGAAATATGCTCTTTCTTCAGGAAAGCCAATCACTCTTGCGGCCATTGTCTAATCGTTCCGAAGTCCAAAGACTTGGGTAAATGCTCTGCTGCCCGTAAAGTGTCCAGGTGCGTGCAACAACCCTGACAAGTTTGCCTTCGGAAGCATCGCATTCGTGGTAGACAGGAAACCACTCGCCGTGAAGCAACATCTAGTCAAAGCGAACATCGTATCTCCCAGGGCTCTGGAGGTCCAGCCGGCAAACAAACGTTAGAAGGCCAAGCTTGGGTGGCATGCCAGAACAGAGTGTGGCTGGAAGCTACATTGACGGGGCCACTCGAAGGGCCGGTCTCGAATGATATCTCGTGCATGCTCTATGCTAGTCGAGTCGGGTCATGAATGTGCACCTCGGCTCGTGCATCACGCTTCCACAGCTGTGTAGTACATGTCTATACAGAGAACACATGGTGCCGCCATGTGTTCTCAAAGTCCCCTGTTCTAGGTAGACGTGTTACACGCAAAGTCACGGACCCGATTTGGTAAGTTGCAATTCAGGCCTGGTAATGGAAATGCTGACGAGGTCGCGTCCCTTCGAATGAATGGAGAATGTAGCTCTGCATTTCGTAAGAACCGGGGTTGCGGACGCCGGTTTTCACGCTTCCAAGGCCGTTAAGTTACAAGCTATGTATCACAGTTCTCAGTGCACCCTCAAGGAAACAGAGCCGGGCAAACCCAAGCTTTGGCGACCGACCACCTAGCCGGGAAGGCGCTCACATCACAATGCAAGATACCCTGGTAGGTCTCTGCGCAGCAGGACTGTGGGATGAGGCTGATGCACTGATTGACCAACTGATTGCACTCAGTGAAGAGGAACTAGCCGAAGCCCTCCAGGAGACACATGGTACTCCCAAGTGGACAAGTCTGCACTATGCGGCGATTTGCAAGCCGACCCCGAGCACTTTGGAGAAACTTGTGGATAGCGGCGCTGATTTGGAAGCGCGCGGCAGTTCTGGAAGTACACCTTTGCATTTGGCGGCGTGGAACGGTTGCGACGAAGCTGCGCATTTCCTCGTGGCGAATGGTGCAAGCATTGAGGCATCAAGCAAGAACGGGCGCACCCCGCTCATGTTTGCCGCCAGGCGAGGGGATTCAGGCATGATGAACTCGCTAATTCAACTTGGTGCCGACGTGAGAGCTCGTGACCAGCGCGGACGGTCGGCACTGCACTTTGCTGCCCAATCAGGACAGGCTGATGCGATGCGTAAGCTCTTCCAGGAGGGCGCGATTGAGGAAGCCGATGCAAATGGAGTGACTCCCGGCGACCTCGCCGAGGGAGAAGCAAAGGACGTCCTTGACGACGACCTGCGTTCAGACTGGAGCATGCGAAGGGCTCTTTCTGGCGTGTTGAACATTCAGTCCTGGAGAGATCGTTTTGCTGGGTTAGCTCGACACGTTGGCGGCAATGGATCGGTTCCGCCAAGCCCACCGCCAAGCCCAGAATCAAGCCCGCGTTCGTCCAACCCTTCGTTGTCTATTAGCAATCGACCCGTGAACCGCGGAGAACTTTATGCGGCTGTCGGTGCAGGAGTGTTGATTAGCCTTCTGCTGCCGATAGCGAGAGGCGGTGGTAGTCAGAGTTAACACCAAGAAGCTTAGCTTCTGAGATTTTCGTACATAGAAGGGGAGGGGGGCGGCGGTTGGTTTGCGCAGGAGTAGATACTGTTCAAGTTGCTACTGTTGCGCCACGGATCCATGCGAGAGACGACGCTTCTGCTCGTGACCGAACTTGTGCATCGCGCTGCCCGCCGTCTTTGCAGTAACATTTTTGACTCTTGTATTCGTAACCTACTCTAGACTACGCCGAAAAGAGCGCCCTGATTGTCATAAGAACGATAAAGAGCCTTGCGAGCGAGAGTGAACGAACGAGTGGCTTTATTCGTGCTTTGCACCACCAACTACTGTAGATGCCATTGGTATATCCTTGCGTGAACATACGACTCTGAACGAGCAGCAAGAGAGCCAGGTAATTGTTTGCACCCAAACTACGCCGAGCTTTCAAGAGTCTAAAGGGAAACTCACCACGGCGCATGAGTCATATTTGGTCCTCCGTCCTTTCTGGCGTGTTGTTCCGCTCCGCACACGCCAGAGAGGTATGCGGGAGATTTCATGTCCTGTTCCGATAGGAGCCAAGCAAGTTGCAGAGCAGAGGAGCGGCAACCGTCTATAGAGGCGGGGCTTTTGCCGGCGAACGATATAGCTACCATGTCGCGCCGTCTGGTTGATGGGACTCACTCGTGCTAACTTTTTGGTGAGAAAGTGCAGCGAACAGGAAGTGCGGCCAAACCAACATGGACCACGCCAGAGTGAGTGGGGCGCTGATACTATTCTACCTTTTCAGCGCTGTAGCTCTTCGTGTCTGCAGCGCGTCGCCGGTGGAGGACATTTCTGCAAGTCGGGTGGGCGCTATCAACAGTAGTTCTCGACAGGCGGAAGACATTCCGGAGCCGTGGGAAGTGATTAACGTGATGTTCTACATCGAGAAGTGGGGCTGTGACGTTCAAGACCTGGAGAAGCAATGGACGTCATCAAAGTCTGCGCGAGTGCTTCAACATATGGACAGAAATCATGTGTTCGACGACGACGATGACCACTCGTGGGCCGAAAAGAGTAGGTCGGTGTGGAACTCTGTGAAGAAGACGAAGGCTGACGAACTGTGCTACATCTCGCTGGCGAAGGAGCGCAGGAAATGCTGCGAAGAAGCGACCAAGCGTGAGCGAAAGAAGGGCACTGTGGACGACGACGCGTTTGAAGCGTGTATGGAAGAGGGTGAGGAGTACTTTGAGTGGCTTGATGAGGGCTCGATTCATCTGGACGGAGATAAGGAGAACTACATGGAGAGGGAGCTGGAAATGCTCTCCAAGGTGGTGGAGATGCAAATGGCGTCTGACGTTGAACACGAGGTAGCTGAGGATGGCGATGTTGAGCTGGGTCACGAGGAGGAGGTGAAGAAGGTGAAGAAGGAGCGGCAGCGTGCAAGGCAGAAGCTGAAGGACATGAAGCGAAAGAAAAGGGAAAAAATGCAGAGAGCGAAGGAGAGGCGCAGGAAACGGCGAGCGGAAGGCAGGAAAGCAAGGGAAGCGAGAAGGAAACAACGAGATGACAGCAAGATAATGCGGGAAGAGGCGCAAGCACGGCGACGCGAATGGATGCAGAAAGTAAGGGAAGAGAGGAAGAAACAACGACAAGAAGAGAAGGAACGGCGGGAAGCAAGCAGAGCGGCAATCAGCAAAGCCAAGGGCGAGGCCAGAAAACTGCGGCAGAAAGAACAGGCGGAGCGGCGATTGAAGAAGTTCGTGCAGCGCATGAAGAGCGCGGAGGTGGCCATTCTGGCGCACGAGACGCACGCGATTCCAGGGCGCGTGCTCAAGGACTACCAGCAGTTTCGCAAGCAGCTGAGCCATTGCTACAAGGATAATGTGATGGGCACGTTCTACAAGAAGTCGGAGAAGCGATGGATGGCGTGCACCATGCTGCGCTCCTCAAAGGCCAGAGTGGGCTACTGCGCGGACCTGCGCGAGGTGGACGGCGACGACAAGCGGCTGAAGCGCGCGCCCATCCACTGCTTCGAGTCCGGGCGGTTGAGTCTGCAGCTGCAGCAGCTGCAGAGCTCGGGCGAGCAGCAAACGGCGTCGGCGCTGACGGAGGCGGCCTCTCGCTCGTCCGCTGAGGACGCCAAGCCCGTGGCGACTGCTGCGACGCAGCGCGCGGCGGTGACGTTCGTGGACCTGTTCTCAACTGACGGCGACGCGTGTCTGCAGTCGGACATCTCGTACACGTGCTACGCGCTGTGCTGCGACACCATGTACTACGGCAGCCACTTTTGCCGCGACTCGGGTACCACGTGTCTGGGCTAGCGCGCTGGCCACGTGGAGCTCCACTCGGGTACCACGTGTCCGGGCTATCGCGCTGGCCACGTGGCGCTCCACTCGGGTACCACGTGTCCGGGCTATCGCGCTGGCCACGTGGCGCTCCACTCGGGTACCACGTGTCCGGGCTATCGCGCTGGCCACGTGGCGCACGCACTGCTTCCAAGCATGAACACTCATTACACAATAAGTAAAAAAAGCGCCTTTTTCACGGCGAGTGATTGGCCGCATTCCACATATTCCAGACCTTTCCACCCGGCGCATGATCCGATCCGATCGGGCGCAGCTTTTAAAAACGACTCGGTGGCCGGCGCGTTGATCCTCACACACTTTTTCCCCCCCTTCCCTTTCGCCGGTGGTATCTTATTACCGCGCTCGCAGTCGCTTTCCGCTCGGTTTTTTGTTGTTGTTTGTCGCTTCGTGCTCAACCATGGCGAACCCCAAGGTGTTCTTCGATATGGAAATCGGCGGCCAGGCTGCCGGGCGCATCGTGATGGAGCTGCGCGCCGACGTGGTGCCCGACACGGCGGAGAACTTCCGCGCGCTGTGTACCGGCGAGAAGGGCTTTGGCTTCCAAAACTCCATCTGTACGTGCCGCTGCTTGCGCCGCGCTCCGCAGCACCCATCGATCTAACTGAGCCGTTGATTTTCTTTTCTTCTGTGTTGGTTGTGACGCGTGCGTTGCTGCGCGCGCTAGTCCACCGCGTGATCCCCAACTTCATGTGCCAGGGCGGCGACTTTACCAACCACAACGGCACGGGCGGCAAGTCCATCTACGGCCACAAGTTCAAGGACGAGAACTTCATCCTCAAGCACGAGGGCGCCGGCATTCTGTCCATGGCCAACGCCGGTCGCGACACTAACGGCTCGCAGTTCTTCATCTGCACGGCCAAGACCACGTGGCTGGACGGCAAGCACGTGGTGTTCGGCAAGGTCGTCGAGGGCTACAACGTGGTCAAGGCCATCGAGCAGTTTGGCAGCCCGTCGGGCGCCACCTCAAAGGAGGTGAAGGTCGCCGCGTCTGGCCAGTTGTGATCGCTTTTTTTTTTGGCTGTGGCGCCTTTCTAGAGGAGAGCATGTATCTAGTAAAAAGCTGCGCTCGCTTTGATTGCATTTGTGTTTGCTGTTGCTGTGCTTGTCTTGTTTTGCGAGAAAATGATTGCCAAGATTTTTAGTATGTTCACGAGAGAAATGGAGTTGGAATGGGAAGAGCCAAGTTATGGTACAGAGGCTGATGATGACGTAGCTGTTCACGGCCGCGGCGTGGTGAACCATGGCAGCGCCGACGTGAGCGTGCGCCACACGCCGCCAGCGCTGTTAGCGCGCACAGCGTGCGCCCTGAGGTCGGGTTTATCACAAAAGCCATTACCGCTCGGACACATGGTGTTGAAACAATCGGTCTCGCCGTCAATATGCACCAGGATGCAGCAGGAGTGGCCGCCCGACTCGCAGCCGCTCTGCGCGCTTGCGTGCGGCGTGGCCACAGCGCCGCCTGCGCGCACGCTCACCGCGCGCGGCGGCTGCAGCTGCAGACACTGTAGCAACGCGCGGCTCATGTACGCCGCGAAGCGCGCGTGGTTGTAGCACATCTTGTGCTCGCCGTCCGCGTGCATCATCTGGTGCTCGAAGCGCGCGCCCGACGCGCTCACGCACTGCGCCTGCTCGGGCGGCACGCCGAACTGCAGCGCCACCTGCGCCGTGTGGCGCACCATGGCGTCCTTGATCTGCGGCGACAGACATGCGCTCGCCGGCGCGCGTAGCCACGCCAGCGTGAGCACGGCCAGCACGACCGTTCGCGTGTTCATGGCGGCGCCCACAACGGATACCACGGGTGTGTGTGTGTGTGTGTGTGTGTGTGTGTGTGTGTGTGATGTATTGGCTGTGCTATCTATGCGGCCTGCAACGGAAGAACGGATGGCAGAGCAGCGGGGAAACAAGCGCAGCGGCGACAGCGACGGTGACGGTGACGGCGGCCACGACGGTGACGGTGACGGCGGCCACGGCGGCGACGGCGGCGCCGGCGAGCGAGCGCCGCCTTTTTGAAGGCGCAGATTCACGCGCACTGTGTGAGCAGACGTCGGCGTCGTTGTGCGTGTGTTGGCTCCTCCACGGCGCACGGCGCTCCGTCAACTCGGCAGCGCGCCATTTACACAGCGCCCACACGCCCCTTTTCTCATACGCGCCGCCAACGCGCGTGCGCAGGGGGAGCAATTGCCACCGCGCAGCCTCTTTCTTCACGCGCTCCCATCCCCCGCCCCCCCCCCGCCGCCTCTCTCACCCTCAGCCGTGCGCCTCAGCTTCGGCGCCGCGCCGCCGCCGCTTGCGCATTGCTCGCCGCGCGCGTGGGCGCCGTGGCGCGCGTTGGCGCACGCGTTGGCGCCGTGCACGCGTTGGCCGCCGCCAGCGCGCACGTGCACAGCCGCGCGGTGGCGGCGTGCGCAGCCAGCGCAGCGGCGGCGCAGCAGTGCAGTGCACAGTGCGGCGCGCAGCGGCGGCGCTGTACTGTAATTCGATACGGCGCGGCGCGCGCGCGCTGTCGTACGTGGCATGCGCGCACACGTGGTTGGCGAACCAACGCTTGCCACCGCTTCCATGTGCTGATTAGGGGTGTATCCGGACGGCTATCCGTTCGGTAGCCTCCGTTGCAAACCTGTCCAAACCTGTCCAACACGATACCGAAAATCCTTAATTGCATTTTCTACAAACTATAACTCGAAAGCAAGAAAGCCATTTCCCGTACTTCATAAACCGTTTCTTTAACTCTAAAACGATTTAAATATCCGTGTTTGATGTCAGTAGACGTATCGTATAAATCTTCTGTTTGTATCCAATAAAGAAAAAATTCACACCGATTTTTTCCGAATGCAATGTAATTGCTGTACTTGTCTAGAGATGAAAAATCCGATCGACGAAAAGTTTCTGTCGTCAGAACACCATTGTTCTCGTTATAGTTGCTTGGAAAGAGCTTCGATTAGAATCCTACAGAAGGAATCTAAAGCTATACGTCCAGCACAGCACAAAAGCGTTAAGAAAAGGTAAGAAATCGATTATAAAGTATTCTTATGAAAAAAGCGCGACAAAAATGTATTTTTGCGTACAGTATAGTAGTAAAAAAGTACTAATATTTAGTTACCGTTTTATATATGGCAAAATCCAATCCGTTCATCTTGGATCTAGTTTTTGTTTGAAACCGTTTATTTAGAAATCTTTGAGTATTTGGTTTGCTTTTCTCCGTTGGAGTTGTAAAAAACTTTATTTGTATTTGTTCGTAATACTTCCTCGTTCTAGCGTAACCAATTATATCCGACGTTATTTCGCGTTTATTTTGTCAGTATCCGTCTAGCATCCTTATCAGCATAGAATGTCCGCAAATATTATTCGTCCGGATCAACCCCTAGTGCTGATGCTGCGTGTGCGTGCCGCACGGCGCGCGTGCCGCCTCCACTCGCGCGTTGCAGCTCAGCTGCAAGTTGAGCCATCCATTTTAACTTCATTTCATGTCACTTTACCTTACCACCACCGCTGCCGAACCAATAACCATCAAGCGTATAAAGTTACCCTGTATTATAAACGCCCGAGCCAACCTTAGCTTCACCCTCGCCCTCTCAACATTAACAAGTGCTATCATAGTGCATAACTTGTTGCTTTCAACATGTTGCGCCCAAGTAAACTTACCAGTTCGTAACTGCTCCACATATGCGAACCACCTCAAGCTCTCACTTGGCGCGCTCCGCTCAACTTCATCTTCAGATGCATGGCTCATTCCAATGCCATGCCTGCTGCAGTAACTTAACACTCGTGCAACACCCATGTCAATCATTGCTTTGCTTTGTGACGCCGTGCCCACGGCTGTACCTCTGATACATATGATGCCACTCTACTTTTGTTGTCAACACGCTTGCTTTCGCTTGCAACAATGTGAACCAAACCTCATGTATCAGCAACGAAAAGCAATTCAGCACGCACCTTTTTATTCAGCAGCAACTATGCGTGCGACCAAGTGGAGCGAGCCCCATTCCTCACTTGCCGCAAGTGGGATGGCAATTGGTGGCCCGGCACCAGTTCTGAAAGTACGGACAAGCGCAACAACACATTCCAAAAGGCGCCGAAATAGAGCGCAAGCACACGATGTTAAACGAGAAAGTGCTCGTCTCCAGCAGCAGTCTACCCCTCGAACCGCCCAGCCCCAATGTGGCCGTGTTTGGCGACGTGAGCGATATTGCTGCCACTGGCGCCGTGGCACCCAGCGGAGCAGGCGCCACGGCACCCATGCGCGCAACGCCCCCGCTGGATGCGCGCGCTTCGGACGTCAACGTCACCTCGGATGTGGCCACAAACTTGCCGTCCGACTCTTCGGCGCTGAGAATCTGAGTGCCCGCCTTCTGCGGCAAGCCGGTGCACGTCAGTTGAGAGCCGTCTTCCAGCAGGCAGCCGCCTTTCTCAGTGCAGAAGATCATGGAGCCGGTGCTCAGATGGAGGAGCACTGAAATGAATACGAGAGAGAACAACATGGTGCAAAGCTTTGGATGTTGGTAAACACAACAAACTGTTTCTCCGACAGCGGACTTCACTTTGTCCAAGATCGGGCGCGAACCACAAGAACATTAAAAAAGTCGCCCGCTGGGCCCTATTATATACTGGACGAAGAACAAGAGTGGTTCGGTGTAAGGAGGGGAGAAGGCGCAAGGCAGCCATGCATGCCAGGAAGCGAGATGGTCCAGTGGTTTCTGCATGTTGGAGGTCTTGTCTGCTTTGCAGTTGTCGATGAAGCACAGAGGCTAAGAGGGCTAGCCATAGATATCTGCCTATACTATGTACAGTGGTGTAACTTTACTTGTCATAAAGGAATTGGGCTCCGTGAAGAGGGCGTGTTTCAATCTATCAGCAACGACTCGTCGCGCAGTTTAACGTAGCGCCCCAAGTAAGGAAACGTTTCTTTGCCTTGCATGGACTAGCACAGGCTCAGTTCGCCTTCGCACCCCAGAAAGGGCAAAGCCACGGTATCATAGCTAAGGTCTTATCACATGTGATACGAGGGTTAAGTTTTAATCGTGGTGAGCTATCAGTCATGTACGAAATGTTTATGTACGTCCGGATTTTGGAAATCTGTCCTTCCACGCGCGTGCTGTGTGATAACGGTTACATCGCCACGACAATGACGTGGGGACTCACTTGCACGCCCTAGTTCGAACTTCGAAGTGATCAAAGCGTGAACAGGTGACATCCAACGCGGTTAATGTTGTTCTTTATTGTGAGCGCAAACATCTATTCCTTGCATCGCGTAGCGTTTAAGGTTACCAACGACCCGCAACCACCTAAACTTTATATCGCTTCCTTGGAAGTAGTCAACTTAGCCGCCAACTACAAAAGTTATGCTGTAGTCACGTGAAGTTCAGCTACTGCAGTTATTATAACACCAAGGAAGCATTAGGTTTCAAGATGTTCATATCATCAAACGCCGATTGATTAAACCTGTACTTTGGCTTTAACACCAACTAGGTCTTCTCTTTTCTTTTCGGGAGTGACGAGAGGGTATGAACCACTTGTCATGAAACAAAGAGCGTGCTTGTTCAACAACCTTTTCTTGTAATTGAGTCATGGTTTCACTGCTCCTCATCCATGAAAGTTCTTCATGAAGAGATAAGCACTGATGGATCTGGCCAACCCGTCTCGGAGACGGTGTCAACCAAAACAGTTCGGCAAGACGTGCTCGAAACCTTCCCCCTTCTTACGTTGAAGTCACAGTAGGAACATTGTCCTCATAGATTTTTTTGGAACCGCAGAAGCTGGCTATCCTTCAAACTTCAGGAAAGGATTGTTCCATGTGTGTCAGCATTCAACAGTCCGAATCGGTGTACCATTTCTTCTCAACTCTGGCCCATGGTTCCTTATCCTGAAACTATGACAGTGCAACTCTCTATCTTCAGAAATGCCAAGACCCATCAAAGCTAATGTCTTCTGATATCTATACTTTGTCACCCTTTTTGATCTGATAAGTCGTTAAGCCAAGTCGTGTAGCTTCGGGTTAAATCGACAGGTATACAGGAAAACATGTGTTTCTGGTTATTAACCTGCAGGCTCACATAGAGGAACCTTCTCATTTTTACAAGGGGCCGACTGAGTCTACTTATGGAACATGACCCATCAGTACTTGGAGCAAGAAAAGCTAAACTACTTGCCTCACTGTCGTTACCTCACTATGGACAACTAGAAAGTCGAAAGTGTATATTTGCCTTTTTCCCTTGCTCTGCAAGACAGCACGGGCATCGGAGAAGTCAATCGAGACTTCCAATTGCGTGTGTATTGATAGTTGAGGCCAGTTTTGGACCATTCGTTCGTTCTGCGGTACAAGGCATTGATTGAGCAACCAGTTGATTTGATAATGAAAAAAGTGTCGGTAGAGATTCAGTACGACGGCGAATGGCTTCCGGATGTTACCCTGTAACGATTGGCAAATAGCGAGAAAGTCAGTGACAAGTCGAGCTGTGCACCGCACTGGGCAAGAAACAAGTTGCCCAACTGCGACCGAATATGAAATAGAAATCGACGATGGCCATGATAAACGCTTCTGGTTTCAGCAGGCCTTCCTCCGACCGGTATGATTTTGCTATCAGCTACGCAAAAGACGGGCTAGAATGTTAAGAGGGCTTTCATTGCTACCGAGAGAGATGTAGCTGGTTGTGGCTCCCATTGCCTGTACTGTCTTCCAAGCCCGACTACATGATGCTCTCTCTCTCTCTCTCTCTCTTTCTCTTTATGGGTGCACTAGCTTAATTAGAACTTGGTGCAGGGCGTTTCTGCTCAGAGAAACGCTCTCTCACAAGAAAGGCCAACACTCTAACGGGCCATTTTCTGACAATACTTGAAACGGATTTTTCCTGGCGTTCTCGACTAGGAGCTAGACACAAGCGCCTTGAAATCGATCTCTTGGGATATCTGAGAAGTTAGTGGTCCACATCATTCAGAACACCTGGTCTACAGTCACACACCAGCTTCTTCCCAAATAAATGAGATCCAAGAGGGTGCAAATTCGGCGTATATCCCACATAGATCTGTGCCATGATGCTCTAATATCTGGCTTCTAACCTCGTCTACACTCCCAAAATCATGACGACGAATGCTGGCCTGCTGCAATCGCGGTCGTGTTCAATATGCATTAGCATACAAAGTGAGAGAGCATCCCGATATCATTTCCCTATATGTCATCAACGAACGTGTCCCTAATTAGAGAAGGGGTCAAAAGGACTACTTCTGGCTTCAAGGTAGAACCTGAAGGTTCTTTATTTCTTTTCTCTCCTCAATATCACTCACCTTTGTTATATTATGTGCTGAACAGAGTAGTGACGACCGATTCCTTTTCTTGCACGTGTATCCTGATCATGTTTCCGATACGAGAGCAAGTGCCAATCGATCATAGCAGCATTTTATATAGATAAACCAAAGTAGATCATATACCTCTACAACTAAATGGCCAACGAACAAATTGTACTGAAGGCCTCGGTGAATGAAGCACAACCGTAACTGCTGAGACACTTTGTTGCCTCACTTCTTACACGCTGAATCACATTTGGTAGCCCAACATCCTTTGTGAAAGTATGGACATGGGCAGCAACATTGTCCAAAAGGCCTTCCCTTCAATGAGAACGGCGAGCAGCGAATGCCCTTCGGCGAGTTGTTCCTCACCAACATAACGTTGTCAACCAAGGGAGCAGAGGCGACTGTCTCCGGTGCTTCGGTCCAGGGAAGGAGCGGGCGAAGATATGGATTGGGGGTTGGTGTAGGTTGCTGACGCGTAAGGGAAATGTCGGACGTAACGTAATACTGTCCATCCGGTTGCTGTTGAGCAATGAGAATATGAGTACCGGTGTTCGGCTCGATTCCTACGCAGCCGAGTCTTGTGCCGTCTTCGAGAAGACAGCCGTAGTTGTCGGTGCACATGATGCTGTAGGAAGAGGAAAGCGGAAGTAGTAGGGCAACGGGGAGAACTAAAAGCAGCATTTGGGAGACGGCGGACGTTCAAAGGACGCTTGATGGACTAGGGGGCCACATTGGTATATGAAAGGTTGGGGGCTTCGGAGATAACGGGGAGGTTCGAGACGGCGGTTGACGAGCTTGCTCAGGGTGCATCAATGGGAATGGCGAAGAAGCTGGGCTTCCATTACATGGCCATTGCAATCATGGTGCTATGATAAAATACTCCAATGTACCTTGCAGCAATCCGTGTAAATTTTCTACCGGCATGAGGCATAACAATGTGTTCATAACTGTTTGCGTCGTAAGAAGGTGTTCGCACAGTAGTTTATAACGTGGCCGGTGGTTCGCAATCTTACGTGTGCGTCGTACCATAGGCCATCTCCGTTCTATCTATGAAACACTAACTTGGCATCATGATGGAGCCAACTTAATTTTTGGCGATCGTCATTAGTCCGTATAGTTGTGAGGAAGAGGCACTGGTTCGGATTGAGCAAAAGTCACGTCTCGAACATGCGCAGCCCTTGTGCATCACAGCGAAAGAAAACTGATGACGATGCCACGCCTGACAACAAGACCAGATATGCAACTATTTCACGAATAACGAGTGAAACAGCGACAATGTGTGTGCGTGTACAAGAGGTACAACGTCGAAACGTTGCGTACGCGTACAGGTAGTATTACAAGTACAGAGGAACACATTGAACAGCTTGGCAAACTGAATTCCACCAATAATGAAGATGATTCGTAACTTTAGGCCCTCTTCACTGGGAGAATCCGAAAATTCCTATCGTTCCAAACTTCTAACTGCTGCGCAAATCAGATGGCGGCACGTACACGCTCTTGTTGCCTTTCTTTGGGACTCTGGATAGGGTAAGCGGGACCCTATCCAAAGTTCCAAATGTGGGCAACAGGAAACTTTCAACTAAGTGGCAAACAGATTTACTCCTAAACCGAATTTGAAGTATACGCACCGACGTACTGGCACTTCTCACCCACCGCACTTGCCAAAACAAACCGAGCGGGCCTTCTGATGTACAGCCACAGCGCCGTCCAGTGATTTGCCTACTCCCACAGATTCCATCGACGCCCAACGTCTACCTCTGCGCGACCCTTCAGATAGCCGTACGCACTCTCCGCGTCAATTCGAACTCCGCGCCCTTTGAGTTTGCCTGTGGACGGCCCGTACGCGCTGTACAAAAGCAGCAAGATGTTAAGCTTGAATTTTTCAAACAACCCAACCACCTTCTTCTGCTTAAAGCAGGCGTTCTCGTCCATGCCGTGAAAGTAGAAAAGCTTTTGCGCGTTGCGGAACATCTCTCGTGCCTGCTTGATGAACCAACCAATAATACTAAGTCTTGCTCATGTGTTAGGAACGCTACTGTACCACCAAGGTAAGGTCCACGCTACCAAGGTAGCGTTCCTAATCTTGAAAGGGGGACACTTTTGTAAAGAGGTCTATCCCCCACGGGGGGGGGGGGTTGTAAGGTTAGCCCTTGACGTCCCGCCACCGCTGCGATGCGGCAGTAAGGTAAGGTCATCATCATTCCATGAAAATCGAAGAGAGCAGCACTTTCAGGAAGGGGCAGATGCAGAAGTGGCTGACGATAAATGCGCTGCAGGCGGCCTTGTTGCCAGCTTTGAATCTGCCACGACATGTTCAGCCCGCCGCGTTGCTTTTTGAATTATATCCCTGTCACACATGTTGCTCGTGCTGTTTAATTTGCGCACTACTCGTCCTCCATTTCAATCATTGATGGATCAACTACAGTACAACGGTACCATACATTTTTTGGCGAGCCATCCTCCTTCCTCGCGCGTTTGACACTTCGCCGTTACACGGGCGGATGAGATACATGCAGAGCTTCCCAATTTGCTCCCCACCAAAGTGTCAACGCAAATCGGATTGACTTGGTGAGCAGCACCAGAACAAACCATGCACCACTCGCACAAGAGTCTTTTCCTTGTCCACGAGTATGATATCCCTCCAAGGGCCCTACGAAGAACGCGCTGTTGTCACTTCAGTCTGCGAACTCACAGTACGCCAAGCCAGCTCCCTTTGAACCCGTCTTCAGCGCCAGTGGAACAGGCAGCCAGCATGCACTCACACTAGCTAGCAATCACTTTCTACTTTTCTCACTGCGTCACAAACCACCTGTTTGACTTACAGCTTCATCTGTCGACGTGCGCAAGGTTGCGCACGCCCCCACGCACCATGGACTTGTCTCAAGTCCACTACGTTGCATGCGCATATGCCGTCTTTTTTGGAGTGGAGGGGAGCGCATCCTAAAGGTTAATGGAGCGAGAAAGTCCTGTCTTCCATCGAATTTGTCCTAGTATTAGATATATTACATCTGTTACCTCATCACGTCACCGTTACAGCACTGTCCACTTCTCGTCTTCTGTTAGTGTTAGAGCCTTGCTCATTTTCCACTTGGTTACAAGCGTCTTTCCGTTCAGAGAGGTTTCTTTCCAAACTACTTGAATTGGAAGTCTCACTATCCGCTCGTAAGATACGTTTGTGGTAACTAACCTTTGCGAAAACACCCATGAAAGCTGTTCAATTCTTCAAGTTGAGCTGCACTGCGTCTTAGAATCTGAAAGAAGGCTTACGCGAGATAGCACGCGCCGAACTCGTGCCGAACTCGTGCTGCGCAAAGCGTGTAAGCTTGAGTTGAAATCGTCGAGCTGTCAGAGCTTTGCTTTGCATCGTATGGTCAGTATGTGTAGGGTTGCACTGTGAGCAACAGCAGCAACCAAACCGAATCGTCATCAAGTATCTACACTAGCTCCGACTAAGTCGCTTTCGGGCCGCTTGATCGCCAGCCACACAGCGAAAGTTTCAAACTCAAATTTGTTTACATGAAACACACAGGATGTCAGATTCGTAGGATCAGCTACAGTATGATATTAGCGGTGTACCGGCACCGTACGCTGGGCGTCAGTCGTGCAAATTCGAAGGAGACTGTCCTCTATGGGTAGATACCTATGGTAACACTGCTGTACTCTTGCTGCACCTGTCATCAAGCAGTCGCTATCATCGTTACCATCCGCACTGGCCGGAATATGCGGACAACTGTAGCATCATCCAATCAGTGCAAAACGGGTTGCCCGCCAGCCCCCGACCACGTCACACATCACAGCGGGGGTCCAGTAAGTGATTCGCCCCGTCGATGTTCAGCAACGCATCAACTTGTTGATGACAGTCCGCTACTTCGACAGACTCACGTTAGAGGAAACCGCCAAGATGCACTTTCGCGTGCTTGCCGTAATCGTAACTTGAACGCTTCATAAGACCCTCTACTGTTAGACAAATCACATTTCTACAAAACACCATCCGCTCTCCTCAGAGGTGGCCGTTGGCTGAATGAAACCCCGAAATCCTTGTTGTGTATGACTGTTGGTCGTCCTTTCCACTACGACCTACAGATCACACTTCATTCGTTCTACGCAGTACTGTTTATCATTTCCTCCCGACGTCACATCACATCAGCATGTATCTACTGTATCTTAGCCATGTAGGCTTCAAGGTAACGCTACCATCAGTTGAACATCAAAAAATGGATCTGAAACGCATTTCCTTGCGTTAGAGCTCATGAATTTGGCAACGACAACCGTGCAAGTGTCAAAGTCTTCTGCGTTGTTGCGTTTTTCCAAGCCTCACACGTCAAGTGCTCCTCCTTCCCCGCTTTCGAATCGGTTTAAAAGACCTCCGCCAACTCTCCGGATACGCCCATCTTCTGAACCCACAGCAACACAACAACTGATCCAACTTGCCTTATCTGTGTATATCCGGCACAACTTAATTACTTTCGCAATCTCAAACAACCTGAACGATGAAGTTTACTTTGGCTCTCGCACTTTGCCTTTATTCCGTTAACGCGGCCGTCGTTCCTTCAGTCCGACAAGGAGGACAGGGAGGAGCCGGAGGAAATGGTGTTCTCATTGGAGATGGAGGCACTGGCGGTATTGGAGGAGCTGGTGGCAATGGCGGGCTAGGACTCGGCAACGGTGGCGATGGTGGTGCCGGTGGAACTGGTACCCTCGTTGGCGACTTTGGATTCGGTGGATTCGGTGGGGAAGGTGGCCGAGGAGGCGACTCTCTCTTCATCGGTGAGGGCGGTAATGGAGGCCAGGGTGGCAACGGCTCTCTCTATGGTGACTTCGGATATGGTGGCGTTGGTGGAGATGGTGGTGATGGTGGCGAAGGCGGCTTGATCTTCGGCATTGGCAGCGGCGGCAACGGAGGAAACGGTGGAACCGGTCTCCTCGAAGGTGACGTCGGTGTCGGCGGTATCGGAGGAACCGGTGGAAACGGCGGTGGTGCCTTCTTCGGTCTCGGCGGTAATGGCGGCAACGGTGGTGTTGGTGCTCTCGTTGGCGACTTCGGAATCGGAGGCCAAGGTGGAGATGGTGGCAACGGAGGTGTTGGATTCGAGGGCGGAAACGGTGGCGCTGGTGGAACCGGTCTTCTTGGTGGAGACTTTGGTGTTGGTGGTGTCGGTGGAATTGGTGGTGACGGAGGTAACCAGCTCATCTAAGAAGTTCGTTGTTTTTGCAACTGAATGGAGTTGATATCGTTCACCATTGGCTTTCAGCCTTGTGCAATGTGCGCATGGATCTACTTCAAGCGCACAGACCTTCGTGAACGATTGTGTAAAGCGCTAGCAATCTACTGTTGAGTGAACGCATTAGCTAAGAATATCGATTTGATGGTGGTAGTAATCGTTATAAAGCTACCTTCCCATTTCGCAACGAATTCTATCCGAATTACCGGAATCTTCAAAGTGTGAAGAGTTCCCAGACATTGTTACATCTTCCATCAACCCGAATCTACACACTGATAGGAGTGCAACATTGATACAAATTCAGGCTCTTCAGTGAATTGCTCACCAGCTGCCTCGTTCTTCTGAGGGATTAAATCATGAACGTGTAGATACGTATAGATCCAGCCGGCTAATACAATATTACGGAATACACTAGCAGTCGTCAGGCATTCGGCAGCAGGGGAGCAATTGGGGCTCATCATGATCATGATGACACAATGTTGTTAGTGGAGAACGGAGAGTTGCGATGCAATTTCAACTTACAAACAGGGGACACTTATATTTTGTTTCACGAATCTTTCTCTTGTGTCGTGTTCTCACGTGGACAATTGAAAACGTGTGCTTTGTGTAAATATCGACATCTGCTCTACGGACCAAAGCCAATGAAGTTCAACGGTGTAGCTGATAAAAACGCTATAGAGGCGTTCAAAAAGTTCAACTCTTTTTGACCATTTAGAGACTTCTTTGACGTTTAGAGCAAGTCAATCAGTCCTGTTAAGAAGCTAAAATTCCAAATGTATAGCTTTGGCTGGCGGGTGGCACCACTATCAGCAGTGCTAGAGGCAAAGACTTAGCTTTCAGGCTAAACTGCTTGCCAAATCTGCACAGATTTGGCAAGCAGTTTAGCGCCAGAGCTAAAGTCGCGACCAAGTTTTTTTTGGGTTATTTTAGGTATTGGCTCCCACTGATAGAGCTGCAGCTGTCGCAGCCAGCTTAGCCTTCTGCTTTTTGAACGTTTGGCTTTAGATTTTAGCTCGACCGGTAGACTTGCTATTCGAAATTCGAAGCACACTTTCGAATAACACTTCTACTCGTCTAATCAACTAGAATCCTACATTTCAAAATCTTAAGCACTAGATAGTCCAAGTATAAAACATTTGGCTCCGATACAAATTGACAGGACAGCTTCAACAACAATGGCACGACCCAAGTCGAATCTTCGGAGTTTCTCTAATAAGGTAGCTCTGCTCTGTTGGGAATGAAAACATCCAGAGCAGAATGCAGGTCAGCAGTGTTGCTATAAAAGAACTATGAGCTACGTGGCATCGCATATATCATGAACTCATAATACCAAAGTGTCAGGCAGTTGAAACAACCAAGTACCTTGGTAGTGCATTGCTTCCAAGAACTTCTTAAAATAGGGTTGGAGCAGCTGCAGGGATCGCGTCTAAAGCTGTTTTTAAAACCCTACGTTTATAAATCCTGGCAAACGTGTTCACAATGTGTCTCGATTTTCGAATCACAATTTCAAGCGTTACTATAATTTTTGTTTATGTAAATGAAAACAAAACTTTCTACGTCATGGTAAGGGACGACAGGACAGCAATAGCCAAAGTATTGCAATTTTTACTATTGCTTCGTAGGAATTAAATAATTGTTAATGGTAAAAATCTATGTAGATTTACATAAACATTTTTGTTCAATTGTCTATTCTGAGAAGAAACAAAAAAAATTTTATTCAAGCGTCATTCCGGACCAACTCAGGTTCGTGCTCTAACAACTACAACCCTACGCCATTCGTTGCAAAAGATCACTCAAGTTCAAGCAAGTAGAGAAAATGACGAATTAAGGAGAGGGACGACTTCAAAACCCATTTCGAATCTGTATGTCCAAGATGCTTACCATACTCCATAAATTCATTAGCTCTTTGGGAGACTTCTTTTACCCTGCTGCCTGGTTGAATGGTGTGAATGGAGGAGTCAACGCAGACGTATTGGACCTTCTGTTTCCCGGCTAGCAATGTGGGTTCATCAGGCAGCTTTGCGATTCACCACCTTGTCGGAGTTGGCTGCACTGCGTGTTTGCCTTTGAAACTCTGAATTGAGCTTAATGTCGACTGCTGGAGCCTTTTGAAATCTTCTCTCATCGAAGGTGGTTCAGCGTATCACACCCTTGTAGATACTGCAAGAACGAAAGCCATCAGAAGCCCACACCAGAAGAAGCTACGATCGTGATGCCTCCAATGCAAACCAATAGAACACTATGCAAGACGTAGAACATAAAACTACTCTCTCAGCACACCTGGCTACCGTTCGTCCACACACGAGAAAGGGAACGCATCGGTGCTGTAATTGGAAACCAACTATTGTAGTAATTGTAAGTTACGTGCACGGACACATCGCTCAGCACTCTCGCGAATTGCGTCAGACGTGGTGCGTCTGAGCGCCCAAAACCGATCACAAGCGGCCATCCACCTCCCGAAATAGCACTCAGCAAAACCATGCATGCTGCTCAATTCAATAGCGTGGCGAATGGGCGCAAATGCACATTTGACAACGTAGTGAAGCCTGACGTGCGTTGTGCGACGTGTCAAGCAGATATTTGCGTAATGCGGTAAACGCCCTTCGATAAGTCGCCACGTTCGCACGCGAGCACGTCTCGGCGCGCGTTGCTCACCATCTGACCTCACCTACGACGAACCCCGACCGTCATGCGCTCAAGCAATGCTCATTCGCCACGCTCATGACCGGTCATGGTGCGAGCGTCGACGTCGTGGCTCGAGTTGTGGAGCACGGCCATTCCTCATAACGTACCATAAATTCATCTTCTTTAATACCTCATTCACATGGGAATCTTCAGTTTCTTTGTTTTACGGTTGCCACGCTTTGCATCGCCGTGGTTCTTCTTATCCTAAATGGAAGCTCCCTTATCCATTGTGGAATGTTTGAAGATTTCTGTATTCCTCAAGTGTTTCACGAGGCTTCATTCTCAGTCAAGCTTGATACCGGTGCATCTCTCCTCTTTCGACTTTCCTTTATTAGCCGGTGCTCACCTCTCGTGTCTCTTCTCTTCCCTCTCTCAGCGCCCGCCGCAGCTTTTGCTCCCAGACATCCAAGAGCTTTGTCCTCACAATTCCCTAAACCTCTCTCCTCTTCCACACTCGTCTTCCTGAGCTTTCCCGCTTGTCTTTTCTGCTACAATCTGCCCGTGAACCATGACAATCCTCAAAGTGTTTCTTGTCTTTGCAATTGCTGCTAATGCCGTGGCATTCCCGTGCCGTACCATGGGGGGCACTACAGTCTACCCGTATGCATATTTCACTGCTAATCCGATGCGTAACAAAGATGCGAGGTTAATTATCGGTACAGCCCCGGAGGCTTCTTCAGAATCTGATGAAGATGACATGGCTCCAAGCCCCGCACCGGTCACTGTTATGGAAACTACCACCATGCCTCCTACAACTACTACTATGCCACCAACCACAACCATGCCACGGACTACCCGACCGAGGCCGAGTACCCCTCGAACGAGGGCACCGACAACCACCTCTGCGACAACCACCACCATGCCTCCGACCACCATGCCTCCGACCACCAGGCCTCCGTCGACAATGAGCACAGGAGGGTCTATGCCTCCAAACGATTCCAGCGCGAAGCAAATCTGTGTCGCATGCGCCAAGGAGAACTTTGATGAGGTGAATCGATACAGAGCCAGCCTTGGGCTCTCTCAGATGAGATGGGACGACAAGATGGCTGCTGAAGCGGCTGAACACAGCAAGGATATGTTCGAACGAGACTACTTTGAGCACAGTGACCTTCCGTACTGGGAAAACATTGCGTACAACTGGGGAACGAACAAGTGGGCTGATATCGCTGATGGATTCTTCTCTCAGTGGAAGAAGAGCCCTGGACATGACCGCAACATGAAGACTTCCACGCATGTGTGCGGTGGTGTTGGAATTTATGGTGATGGTAACAAGTTCTATGGCACACAAGTGTTCTCGAACAAGTGCTAGAACCGCAAGCTGTGCCATGCCCTTTTTGTTTGGGTGTTGGGCGAACGGGCGTTGACGTTCAAGAGATAGAAGCGAAATGAAGTTTTGCTTGAGCGTATCGTTGATGAAACGAGGATCGTGGTTGCGTGTTGGCTTGCCACATTGCACTGGTATGCCATTGCATCCCAAGTTAGATTGCTATCATAACGGCCACAAGTTGTAAATATATACAGTTACATGGCGTCTGCAATTTGAAGTCCATTTGCACATTACGTTTGAGATTTTTGAAAGTCTGTTTCGCCCACATTTATCTAGAGCTAGACTAGGGAGAGAGGCGGAAGTTTTGAGGCGTTGACAAGTGGCGATATACAGCTTTGAGGATCGTGAAGCCTGAGTGTTCGAAAGGAAGCTACAGATGTCGCTGGTGGTGAGCTGAAGCTCTTGGTATAAAAAAAGGGGGGGCTCAAAAATGTGTGGCAGCGTTGAGCTCATGGTCAACCTGTTCGATGCGGCATGAACTGCAGAGTAGAATGTGGAGCCGACATTATGTTCGTTAATACTCGCGCGATGAAGTTGTAGGAGGCCTGATTTATTTGGGGTTAGCCTTGTAAGATGGTAGGCATGCAGCGTTACCGCATTATGCTTCGCGTTAACCGCCTCCTTCTCGCAGACGTATGGTTGCAGAGTCAAGGTTGTTGAGAATAGATAGATACAATTAGAGTCTGCCGAGTCTCACGGTGGCTTGCGAGATGGCAAGCGAGCCACAATTTTGATGGGCGAAGGTAAGAAACGAAGAGAACAGATTCTTCATGAAGGCGCACCAGGGCTCATCCTGTAGAATTGAAGAATTATCGTTCAATAGAGTTGCAGTACTGCTGCTACTATTGTATAAGGGTAAGGTTTAAGAAGGTAAACTTTCTGCAGTGTTGTGCTCTTTAACAGCGGTAGTGATAAGATGTATCGATGCGCATTCAATTGACGGTGTGTTTCGCTTTGGGGTAAGAGAACAGTACCTTGTGGTGGTGGTAGGTGCGCTCGTGGCGAACCAGAGTTTACCCAGAGATACAAAATGAGATGAGAGGCTCTCATCCGAGCTTTCATTTGAGAGCTCTCTACGACGTGGAGGTGAGCTGCCGAGCTGTGTCTGCATCTGTGCGGTGACGAGTGGAGAAAAGGAAAAAGAAACCGTGCAACGCTGAAAGCGGTGAGATTCGAACTCACGCCCCGGAGGACTAGTGCCTTAAACTAGCGCCTTAGACCACTCGGCCACGCTTCCGTACGTCGGATGGAGAAAACGGTGAAATTGGCCGCAATTTATTGCAGCCGCAGTGCGCGACCGACGTCGACGTGTTCGGCGGCGGTGGCGCGTCGATCCATTTTGTAACCATCGCGCGCATGATGCGCGCCAGCCACTCACGCGCGCCCACGCCCAAACGTGTGGCCGCGTCGCGCAGCGATGCGCGTCGCGCGCCGCGCAGCGCCACACCGCGGCGTGCTCAAAACGCCCCCGCCATTCTCCCGTAGCTCGCCTCCGCAGCGCCCACACGGCCGCCGCCCGCCCGCCCGCCCGCCCGCCCGCCCGCGCCGCCGCCGCCGCCGCCGTCGCCGCCGTCGCCGCCGCAATGGAGCGCTTGCGAAAAGAAGAGTCCGTCGTGCCGCAGTTGGCCAACGGCCACCCGCCGTGCAAGAAGCGCCCACGAATTGACGACGAGGACGCGGCTGCATCGCCTGTGGCCGCGCTGGTCGCCGTGTCCAAGTCGCAGGCGCAGCCGGTTGACACGCCGTCTGCCGCCGCCGCCGTCCACTCCCTTCTGCGCTCGCTTGGCGAGGATCCGTCGCGCCCTGGTCTGCAGAACACCCCGCGTCGCGTCGCGGAGATGTTCTCCGAGCTGCTGTCCGGCTACAGAACTGACCCCACCAAACTGCTCAACGGCGCCTTGTTCGAGGAGGCTGCCAACGACCTGGTGCTCATCCGTAACATGCGCTTCTTCTCCATGTGTGAACATCATTTACTCACTTTTTCCGGCAAGGTGCATGTGGCCTACGTCCCGTCTGGCCGAGTCATCGGTCTCAGTAAGGTGCCTCGTATCGTAGAGATGTTTGCCAGAAGACTGCAGCTGCAGGAACGTCTCACCGCGCAGATTGCAGAGTTTCTCAACCACGTCCTACAACCGTCAGCGCTCGCCGTCGTCATCGATGGCTCGCATTTATGCGCCACCATCCGTGGCGTAAGAAGTCCGGAAGCTTCCGTCACCACCTCTGTCATGCTCGGCGACTTCAAGCATGACGCCTCACTACGCACTCAGTTCTGGAGCCAGCTTCGAAGCGTGTCTCAGTAAACCCCGCCCACCCGCCGCTGTACAACGACCAATTCCCTACCGTGTCGTCCGTCTCGTCCGCACGGTCGTCCTCCACGACCGCCACGACCGCCCCTCCCACCGTTCCCGCCATCACCCCCCAGCCCGCCACCGAACGCATCGCCTCCATCACCCCCATCACCAGACAGCCCGCCGTCTCCACCCATGCCCCCCATCCCTGTTCCAAGCGCGTCTCCGCCGTCGCCACCATCTCCCCGACGTCCGCCATCACCGCCATCACCGCCATCACCCCCGCTTTGTCCGTGCCCGCCTTCCCCTCCGTCGCCCAGCGCCCCTCCATCCCCGCCATCGCCCCCGTCCCCGCCGTTGAGGAAGCCTGCTGCACCGACCCCGCCGTCCCCGCCATCCCCGCCGTCGCCTCTGGTGCCACCGTCCCCGCCCTCGCCGCCGTCGCCTGCGGAGCTGGTCTCGTGCAATGCATCGCCGCCCTCGCCGCCTCCTCCACCGTCTCCGATGAAGCCCCCGTCTCCTCCATCGCCGCCGTCGCCAGCCGTGCTCGCCAATTGTAGTGCGTCACCGCCATCGCCGCCGTCTCCGCCCTCTCCCATGATGCCACTGTCACCGCCATCACCACCGTCACCCGCCTGACTCATTGTCTCGATGGCCTGACCTCCGTCCCCCCCGTTGCCAAACGCACCGCCAACGCCACCGTCCCCTCCATCACCAGCCCGTCCTCGCCCCATCAACGAGCTGCCACCATCCCCTCCGTCGCCACCATTGCCTACTCCGAATCCCATTCCGCCGATCTCCACTCCACCCCCCGCACCTCCGGCCCCTCCGTCACCGCCGACTCCTCCGGGTCCGACGGCAGCCCCTCCCATTCCCCCCATTCCGCCGTCGCCACCTCCAAGTCCACCACTTCCTCCTCTTCCACCCTGCACGATACCTGCGCCTCCTTGCCCGCCAGATCCACCCGGTGCACCAAGCCCACCGCCACCCCCGTTCCCGCCTGCTCCGCCAATGTCTCCCCTACCGCCGGGTCCCCCGTTGCCGCCGCGTCCACCTGGCCCGCCCATGCCGCCCACTCCACCAATTCCGCCTGTCGTGAGGGGTTGGATGGCTGTTGCCCCGGCTTGGGGCAGCGGTGATGTCGTGAGTGGTCCCGGTCCTGGTAGAGCTTCTGGGAAGACTGCGACTGCAGCTGATGTTGTGTTGGACGTCTGCTGGAGTGTTAATGGAACGAGAGTAGGCTCTTTTCCGACAAGTGGTTGCTGTGTGACTGTTTGCTCTTCCCATATCCCCTGTGTGGTTACATATTCTGGTTCCAGTGCTGTGCTGTCGCTTGCCGCTGCGTCTAGCACCGCGGCCGCCTTCGCCGCTGCTTTTCGTCTACGCAGTGCTTCGCATTCTTCTGAAGATAGTTCTGGCGGTCTGAGTACAGCTGCGTTTGCCACGGCCACACACAAGAGGGTCAGTATTACCCCCGCCGAGGTACCCCTGATATCTCCCATGCTAGCGTGATACTGGCAGGAACTTCTGTAGGAGAGGGAGCCCTGCAACGTTCCTGAGAGACGGATGGTTTACCGTTGCCTTCATCTCTGCTACTGCTTACATATGCTTCACGAACAAAGGGCGGGCGCGAGAGAAGGCCAGAAGCCAAACTTCTGTCCAGCGCAGAAAGTGGAGTTCGAGACACCGGTCTCATCATGATCTCCCATGCGAAGCGAAAGTGGCTACCCTTGTATGACGAGTGAAAGCCAAACAGGGTCCTACCACCGCACCACAGGTTATGTGCCCGTTCCAGTCGGGAAAGAAGCTGGGGAATTTGAAGCTATTGGCTTACATCATTCGTGCCTGAGTAATGTGGGCTCTCTAACGGCAACGACACATTTCTAACGGTGGTGCAGAGCTTTGTGAGTGTCAACCAAGAAACCATGGAATCTTCACATTCTTGTACGACGGTTGGCCGGCGGTTGCCTGGCTTCCCGTCTGGCTGTTAGACGAAATGTTTGTACTCCAAAATGGACTCTCATGAGTACGCTTTCTTTGGCCCTCATGGGCCTATGCCGTGGGACAAGCGATGTGGAATACGTACGGGGTTATTTGCAACTCACGTGGGAAGCACCAACAGGCGTTGGGCAATCAGCCAAGATTTCAAACTGAGTCAAAGATAGGAGAAGGACCGAAAGCCTTGGCCACAGTCTTTCCTATATTTCCACGCTACTCTCCATAAACTTGTGCAAGAGTAAGGAGATGGGAGTGCGACACATCCCGAATTCCTAGCATGACTTTCTCTGCGTCGTCGCAAGCGCTGCCTAAGCGGCTTCAAGATGTGATGATAAGGAAAGTGAACTGTTTTTGGCGGTTATTCTCCACTTCTGCCATGTAACAAAGTCCTAGATCGACCATCGCCAAGCAGCGAGGGTGGCACTGAGACGGTTCACGACGCTCTGAATACGGCCCTACCCACATAAACGAAAAGAACGAACCCCCATGATGGTTTGGAACGGGGCACCCAGACAAACCAAGCTGGACTTCGGATACGTTTTGGTACCAAAAGGTAACTTACATGTACTTGGACTCGTCGCGACACGTGATTAGTGTTGTACATTCATACACAAGTGAACAAAAGCGGCGGCCCCAGTTTCGAAATTGGGTTTGTCGAATGAGAACGCGACTTTGAAAGATGGTTCTCGTTCGAGGAGTCCTGAGTCCGCAGAGACTTGTGGAAGATGGTGTGGCCTAGTGATATTGTAAGATCCGCTTCCGAACGAATGAGGAGTCAGGTGTTCTGTTGAAAGACGAATCCGAAGCCACACACGGTTTCTACGCATTCCTCCCCGCACTCCTCGAATGCTGTCTCATGGCTGAGACCTGCACCATTCCACCTCCCTCCCGTCACAAAACACTGTCAGAGCGTCCCGACAGCATCTGTGGACAGTTCAGATGGATATGCGGCGATGACAAACAGACGCGACTGCTCGATAGTGTACAAGGCGTTCCTCAAACTAGCTCGGGTCTGAATGGCGATCAGTGAAGATACCGCCACGAAATGATCGACTACAGATCCTGCATATGAATCGATGAGATGAGTAGATGCCATCAACGCCAGCCAGAGTCTCCACCTCTTGCGTACCTTCGTATTCACTTGGGAGATGCACTAAGGGATGCTCTGAAAGGGCAGATTTGTACCTGTTCCTTTCAGTTCCGCTGCTGTGCATCGATCGGATATCTGTTTTCAAGGTGTGAGTTCATAGCTAGTCCCAACCTCAACAAATCCTTCTTCGCCTATGAAATCGGACAACTTGCTTCAAAGTCCAAACAAGTTCAGCTTTTAGCTTTCAGCTCTGCTTCCTTGTCGCTTACGGGCTCTACAAAGAGAGAAATCCGAAACTCTTGGTGGACGAGACTAAGCTTGATGTGTTCATACTCTGGTTGCTGGTCGCTAACGATTAACATTCCGGTCCCTGCTCTGGTCGTTGATGACTAACATTCTGGCCGCTGGTGGTGGACGTTGGACGCCGATCACAGACTGTTCACTCGAGGCACATTTCGATATGAGCCTCTTGTCAGGACACAAGCTGTGGGAGCTCATTACGTGTACACGGTCGCCAGAAACATCGCTGTCCACGTCTCACCGGCTGTCTGTCCGAACATCATCGAGAGCGCGAAATTGCAAATCCAAAAATAAACTGAAAAAGATTTTGAGGCTTTACAACATTAATGTTGACATTATTAAAAAACGAGCCTCGTGTCAAGCATTTTAATTTGAAAATGCTTGACAACAATTTTCTAGTTGCGGCAGCTTGCTGTAAAACCCACCGAAGCTCATTGAGCTCACATATTCCCCGCAACTCCTTCAGTCTTGAGTCTATTCGAAAAGGGCCTCAACGGAACACTCTACTAATCATACAAGCAACGTTTCTTGTTTTGTTCCACCCGAATTCTTTCCGAGTCTATCGCGAGAAAGAAAATGAACCACTTCGTCATGTCAACTCTGCCTCTGAATTTCGTTCACAGCCCCGTAGACAGCGATAATACATCGAATAATGTATGTCAATGGTAATTCGAGACAAGAGGAGGACGGTTGCCTTGCAATAAGATTCTTGCGAGAGGAGCTGTCTAGACGATCCGTCGTCGATTCCCTTTGTTTCGAATCGAACTCTATGCCGAAGCACTGTCTAATGAACCTCCAATACCTACAGCACTTTATCTACGTATGCTAATATAGCTGCTAACTTGAAATGTTCCGTCGCGCTACGATCACCGAGCTACGTAGTTGTTGTGTAAACAAAGCGCTAGATCTCAAAGGTATTCTCGGCTGCGTTAGAGCTTCTCGCTACCGATGATCATCGCCTTTTATGCCTTGTTCCTCCCAGATTATACCTCTTCATTCCCCCTCTGTGTAGGTCATCAGCAGAGGGGCACACCACGACAAGGCGCTCTTGCTAGTACCACGTTGTCCCATCAGAAGATCATGACAAGATTCTCTTGTACCAACCCTCATATCGTCGGCGACATTAGTACCAAAGAATCAGCTCGAAATCGGGTCAGCGTCCATCAACTCCATCGTAGCCTCCGAGAAAACCCTGCAAAAACCCCGACCGTATTCATGCCTCCGTAAGAGTTCAATTACGGTGGGGAAAAGTCAGGGAAACGGTGGTGGAGCCGTCTTCATATGGCCGATTCCGTGCCTACTGCCGTCGAGCAGCTAACCGGGCCCGTTTAACGACATAGCACCAAGGTCCGAATGGCGATCGACATGCCAGCGGCGGCAAGGTCGACTGCGCGGCCGAGTTTAGCGACATCCCGAGTCCGGGGAGGCGAACGGTGCGCCGATCGCCTATGTGAGTTTTTGGACGTCCCAAGTCCGAAAGCGATCGGTGCGCCGATCACAAGGGCGCGTTTAGCGACATCCCGAGTCCGGAGAGGCGAACGGTGCGCCGATCGCCTATGTGAGTTTTTTTACTAAACCTCCTCATTATACGAAGTTCGTATTACGAATATTGCTCACACTGCAAGATGTACTCTGAATACTTGGTTCCGGCCGGACATACTTCACAGCTCTTGGTCTCGGCTATGTAAACCTTTCCGGGAGGGCAGGAGAAGCACTCCGTACCGCCGCGGCGAGAGAACGAATTCTCTGGACATTCGTGACATTCAGGGAGAATATTTGGTGTGGAAGTGAAGGTTCCAGGAAAGCATTGGACGCAGTCTTGACTTATATCGATGTAAAAAGAACCTGCTGGACAAGAACCGCAAGTGTCGTCAGAAAGGAGCACCGTGTTCGGAGGGCATGATTTGCAAGAAACAGAACCAAACACGGAGAAGGAGTTTGGCGGGCATGGCTTGCACTTTTCAGGGCCCTCACCCGACTTGAAGAAGTTGGTCTGGCAACGAAGGCAGAAGTCCCCGTCTGTGACCAATTCCTGGCCTGGCGGACACCAGGCGTGAGCAAGGACGAATGCGGTGAGAATGAGCGCTGCAATGCGTAGCAATGCCATGTGGGTTCGTTGGGCTTGATGGGACCACTAGGTAGGGCGATGAATGATTGAATATGATGTGGGTTGAAGGCTGTGGGGGCGAACGGGAGAGACCGGGTGGTGGGGAAAGGTGGTGGGGAAAGGTGGTGCGGCGGTTGATATAGCATTCAGGACGCAGCACTACAATGGTCAAGAGGGTTGATTCGAGACTAGGTATCGATGAACAAACTGTTCGAACTTGTCCTGCACGGCCGAGAGGACAGGATATGGTAGAGATGCGTGTTTGGCGGACACATGAACAAAAGTGATAAGAGCGCATTAGCAGTAGGATATGCAAGTTGCGCTCGTAAGTAATGGGTGGAATGGGACAGTGATGCGAGGAGGTTGGACGCTCTGGAGGGCTGAGGGCACTCGAGAGCTGAGAATACTCGAGGGCTGAGAGTACTCGAGGGCTGCGAGCACTCGATGCAGCTCGTACATGGGCAGAGGGAGGGAGATGTTGGGTGCAATGCGATTGCTGACGTAGCAGTCGGATGTGGGGTTTTCTGTTGGCGCTGCGTCGATACATGAACAAGCGCAGCGGCGGAAACCGACACAAAGAGTGCTCGGCTGGATAGGCGTAGAACATAACGGACGAGCCATTGAGATGCGCAATTACTCGCGTGATCTTCTTCTTTATTATGGGCAGCCGCCCCTTATTCCGAGGCGGCAGTAGTTCTATTCAGAGATAGTTCTCCATCTTAAAGAAGGCCAAAAACCGTGACGGCCATTCTCTAATCATATCTAACAACGATTTATCTTTCCTTTCTCTAGGCTCGTGTGATACTTGTGATTACGGTAAACAGCAATAAATGGCGTTACAAAAGTTTGATACAGTAGATACCTTCGAAGGTATCTGCAAGGCAGGAGTGAAAAGCTCAAGTGGATGCAGGGACGATCACGATTGGTGACTGAGCTGTACTTTTTGGACGGCTGCTGGAAAGTGCGTTGGTGGAAGACACGAAGCTGATGGAAAGCAACCAAATGCATCTTGAAGAACAGCGCTGGTGTGAGCAATAATTGCTTGTGACGATACGCGGAGCGCTTGCCATTGTTTTGTGCAGTTGATGAGATTGGAGGCAGCCTCGTTGGCAAAACGTCTAAACCTCGGCTCCGCCTCGGGGCCTTCATATTGTTGTCTCGCCTTGGTCGATAACTTGTACGTAGATACCCAAGGGTATCTATATCTACCTTCGGTACAGCCATCCCACGTATATACCAAGTCGCCCTCCCCGAAGCTGTCGGTTGGCGAAGTTGTGAACTACTTTATAACTTTTTGTCATAGCTCACGTCATGGGCAACGAGCCCATGCTGCGCAGCGAAGCGTTGGGCAACGCCACCGACACCACGCCGTGGTATGGCTGCAGCTCCGCCAGCTGCGCGTCTGCGCGCCGCTGCGCGTCCGCCAGCTCGCTTGCGGCGTCCAAGAGGCGCTGTCGCTCCTCGGCGTCCACCTCGAACGGGAAGATGCCCGCCACGCCGCCCGCGTCGATCTTGCACGGCACGGACATGTACACCGGCCGCGGCAGCGCGGCGATTTGCTGCGTAGTGACGCGCGTACACACGGTGCGCACGTTGCCGACGCCGGTGAGCAGCGACTGCGTGAGGTCGGCCAGACACTCGCCGGTGCCGCCGCTGGAGCCCTCCGGCTTGCCCTCCGTGATGCGGAACGACGCCTGTCGCACCTCCTCCGTGAGCGCGTCGCGCTCGGCGCGCTGCGACAGCTCGGCGCAAACGTGCGCCAGCGCCATGCCGCGCACGCGGCAGTAGCGCCACAGCGGCACCAGCTGGTCGCCGTGCCCGCCCACAATGTTCACCTCCACGTCCGCGGCGTGCACGTCGGCGCGGCGCGCAATCGCCACGCGCATGCGCGCAACGTCCAGCGCCGTGCCCACGCCCAGCACGCGGTAGCCCTCGGGTAGCTGCGGGCGCGCCAGCGCCGCCGCCTTGGCCGCCACGTACGTCATCACCTCCACCGGGTCCGTGCCGACCAGCAGCACGGCGGCGGGCGACGCGGCCGCCGCGGCGAACGCCGCCTGCGCCACGCGGTGCGTGTTGTGCGCGATGAGCTCCAGGCGCGAGCTGAACCCCTTACCAAAGGCGCGGCCCACGGCGATGACGATCACGTCCGAGTGCGCGGTGGCGCGGATGTCGGACGAGTGCGACAGGTGGATGTCCGGCAGGAAGGGTAGCGCGTCTTGCAGGTCTAGCGCCTCGCCCTTTGCGCGGTGGTAGTGCTTGTCTACCAGCGTGAGGTGCGTGGCGCAGTTTCGCGCCACCAGCGACAGCGCGAAGGCGCGCCCTATCTCGGACAGCCCGATCAGTGACACGCGGCGCTGCGTGCTGTCCGCGGCGGCGCGCGCGGCGGCGGGGAACACGGACATGGCGGCGTGCGCGGCTCTCAGCTCGTGAATGTGGCAGTGAGTGGGCTGTAGATAGGCGATGGCGGTGTGTTCGGATTTGTGAGGGCAGAGGGCTCTTCAAGCAAAGGGCCTCAAGTGCCTTGTTCTTGAGACTCGAGACTCTCTCAAAGTGTCTTTCGAATTGACGTGAAGTGTTTTTCGGAATTCGGGCTGGTTTGTGGTAGATATCTCTAGCACTATCACCGTAGAGACTCCTCTAGAGTAGAGAGACACCCCCCTCCGCGGGCAGCACACGATGGAAGCGACCGCAGCGCAAGCCAAGGCGATGGGCGCCAGCGCCATGAAGGCGACGCGGCGCATCTCGGTGGTGGGCATGGGCCGCGTGGGCGCGGCCATCGCGGGCGCGCTGGCGCGGGGCGCGCTGGCCACGCACCTGGTGCTGATGGACGTGGTGGCGGCGCGCGCCGAGTCGGAGGCGCTGGATCTGCGCGACGCCATGGCGGTGCGCCACGCGCTGTCCATCGAGCACTGCAGCGACGTGGCGGCGACGGCGCACTCGGACGTGGTGTTCATCACGGCGGGCGCGCGGCAGCGCGACGGCGAGTCTCGACTGCAGCTGCTGAAGCGCAACGTGGCCATCCTGGGTTCGTTCGTGCCGCAGCTGGTGGCGCTGTCGCCCACCGCCATCGTGGTGGTGGTGTCCAACCCGGTGGACGTGCTGACGTACGTGACGGCGCGTCTGGCGGGCGACGGCGACGCAGCAGCGCGCGTGATCGGGTCGGGCACCAACCTAGACTCGGCGCGACTGACCAGCGCGCTGGCGCGACGCGCGCGCGTGGCGGCGCGCGAAGTACACGCCTTCGTGATCGGCGAGCACGGCGACTCGTCGCTGGCGCCGTGGTCCATCGCCAGCGTGGGCGGGCTGCCGCTGCGCGCGCTGTCCACCGACCTGGAGGCGGCGGCCGCGCGCGACGAGCTACTGGCGGAGGTGCGCGGCGCCGCGGCCGACATCATCCGCCACAAGGGCTACACCGCCACCGCCGTGGGCGAGTCGTGCGCCGACCTGGCGCGCTGCGTGCTGTCGCCGCGCGTCAGCGTGCGCGCCGTCTCCACGCGCGTGGCCGCCGGCACCTTTGCGGCCGTGCCGCACGACGTGTTCCTGTCGCTGCCCGTGCGCCTGGGCGTTGGCGCCGTCGGCCGCCCGCTCGTGCCGCAGCTCGACGACGACGAGCTCGAGCTACTTCGCCGCTCCGCCGCCGTGCTGCTCGACGCGCAGCGCGACGCCGACGTGCATCTCGCGCCCTTTCTCAACCACCATACGCCCGCGTAGCTTTAGATAAACACGCCATCATGGCCGTCCTTTCACACCCGTTGCATCTCAGGCCGTGGGGCATCCGTTGCATCTCACATTGTGACTTGGTCCTCGCCCATCGCCTGTTCCTCTACGTGTACACAAGTGCCACCGCTGCCACGTGCCCACGTGCCCACGTGCGCTCACGACACACGTTTGCAAATTGTTGACTCAGCGTCCGTACGGGACAGTCGGAAAACGGCCACCAATCTTGCATATGGTTGGAAGAAAATCATATCTTAGTTAGGTACTCTTCATTGCTTGGCGCAATTGTACCTTGCTTTGTATTCACTCATCTCCGCGTAAATGCCAAACAAAATGTTCAACACGTTGAAACATATAAAACGCATTCGACGCCAGCTGAAGAAAGGTTTGCGAATCCTCAACAAACTAAAATGACCTTTTCAACCGGGCAACGGTTTGGTCTCAATTTACGGAAGGATAAACTATGAACTGGAAACATGTGCAATTCGTTACTTGCGATGAACATCTTTTACTTGTGACACTTTCACCCAATCAATCACCCAAATGGCGAAGCACGCTTTGGTACTGCTGCGCTTCATCTTCAATTCGAGATTGCGTCCAGGGGACAAGATTTCGGCGCAAACAGTTCAAAGCGGGTGCGGCAGCTGGCGGCAAAGAAAGCACAAGATGGGCAAGTATTGTTGCACACCGCACCCGTGGGTGGTAGATCACAAGCAATCAAACACACGATCACTGGACATGCGCTCCGGTGCAGCGTGGGCCAATCTCTACACGTGATGTTCTTCCTACCAAAGCGGCATTTTGCAGCACTGCCTCGCTCAGAACACAACTCAAGTGAGCAGTCGGGCACTGTCGGAGGCTCGGGGATGCACACTTCGGGTGCGTAAAGCTCAAAGTTCGATTCGCAACTGAGGCTGAAGAACGCGCAGTCTGGGCATCGGTTGTCACAAACCCTTCCTTCAGCTGGCAAATGGCACAAGATTTTACACACAGCTCTCGGACACGCCTCCGTGTCAAGCGACGGCCACTCTCCACAGGTAATCAGCTTGGCCCTACGGCCCGGAAGGAAGCACCTCGCTTTGCTTCCATTTCGACTGCAGAAGAGGAGAGAACACTTCGGAGGGAGCGGGATTGGTCTTATAGTTGGAGGAGGTGCTTGCGGAGCGAAGAAAATTTTGTAGTGAGACGCGCAACTCGCGGAACGCAAATGACAATCAGAGCAGAAGCGTTTCCCAGTATTTGCTATCGGCTGTTCTTCCTCGGGGAGACATATCTGAATGCAGGCAAAGTCACATTGTTGTATCGATCGTTCCGTCTTTGAAAACTTGCGACATGTGATGGTCTTGGATTGTGTGCCTTCGGTGAAAGAACAGAGACCAGCTGCCCCAATACTAGAACACACGCTGGCGCTGCATTCCAGCAACGCAATCGTCTTGGCTTGGACGAAGGCGATGCTTATCAGAACGAAGACTAAGGAAACAAGCATGGCGACAGATTCTTGACCAAGGAAGGTGGCTTCCGGTTTGGAAGGTGGGGCTTGGAGCTTTTATAGACTCCGCAAGGGTGTGTCTGGGTATGTCCGCGTTTCAATTGCTAGAAGAGAGAGGGCGAACCAAAAACGGTTTGGGCGTGGAATGAAATGGAATGGATATCGTTACACTCGAAGCTCATCGCAGCTCACAACAATCTCTCACAGTTCACAACGTTTTTATCCAATGAATTTTGGAGTCCTTAGCCTAGAATTGTTGTATCTGTGTTAAACTACAACGGTTGAAAATTCATGATGAACGTGGAACAAGTTCTCTCTTTCCAAGCTGTTTCAGTATGTTATACGAAAACGGCTTGGAACATGGGAGCAAAGAAATGTTATCAACTCCATGGTGATTCGCCAGAGAGCCTACAAGAAGATATGTTTAAGAGAAATCCAAAATATTTATCGCAAGTCGAAGAAAAACAACCAAGATAACGGGTTTACCGTGTAAGATAGTATAGCAGAGAGGTCTTGATGGAACATGTTCACATTCTGATACATAGATCAGAGCTCAAACTGCAGGCAATTAGAGTAGGCTGTAGCTATTCCTCGTTCGGAATGTGCACGCCTACTGCTTGGTTCTTGCAAACATGAACAGGAGTGTTGTTGCATTTTCTATCTGATTTTCTTTCATTGGCCACACGCCACTGCATCAAATGAAGAGGGTTGCTTTTCGAATGCTCTTCGAGTAGGTTTCGAAGATGAAGCTTGGGGTGGAAAACAGAAATCGTTTGAATTGGTAACCCCAATGGCAAAATGCCTGTCTACCAATAGTGCTCACATGGAAGAAGAGCTGTCCACATCTCACCCGCATCATATTTCTGTTACGCAATCAGAATACTATATTCGAATTGAAGACGTATAACTACGAAAGTAGGAAACTATTGACTTGACACTTGTTCAACTGGAACTACTCCAGCTTGCTCTGCCTCTGACAAGTGTCCTCCGAAGGCACTCTCAGGTGCAGTTGGGCCGGGATGTCATCAATTCCGACACTCGATTTCAACGAGAAGTTCCGCGGTCAAGCACAACACATTGCTCACCATTCCCCGATGACACAGACTTTATTTTCTGAATCTCTCTTTTTCTGCTTTCTTATTCTTCGCTCCGAGGCTGTTGCCGAGGGACAGATCTTTACGGCTTGGGAGAAAGGGATCGCGATAGCTTAGAAAGCATGTCGCGTGAAGCTCAGAAGAACTGAGCTCCTGCAGTATGATCCAGAAGCACATACTGTTCCCGGGTGTGGTGGGCGGGTAGTAAAACGTGCTACAAAACGACGAAGAGCAAAGAGATCTAAGATCGTTGATCAACCGAACAACTGACGGAGAGATCGTTGGTCAACAGACCAACTGATGGAGATCGGCGAAGCTGCTCGCAGCGTCGGCCAAGTCATGATGTAGCACTACACAGCCTTATTTGCTCAAATAAATCTACTTCTGCGGTCAACCCTTGTCAAAAATATGTCCCTGCTAGATATCTTGCTTGCATGCAGGGAAGCATCTTGCCGAATAATAAGAGAGCCTTGGCTTACAATACAGAGGCATAATCCTGGATTGTATTGTGAACATAAAAGAAAATGGAGCTGAAGAAGCTTTGCGACAACCAGGCCTGGCGATAACTCTAGCTAGAGAAGCTTAGTGTGCGTAATTCTGATGAATAATTTGTGAAGTGCCGAATTCCACATGATTCTAGTAGAGCTTGTCTTCTAATAAGTTGAACAAAACGCCTTTTCGTATTTGTTTGTTCATAGTTTGTGCTTCTTCGACTGAATAACCGTTGCCGCTTGAGACATTCATTTTAGTTTCTTGATGTTCAGCAAACAGTTTTTCAGCTGTCGTTGCACCAGTTTTATTGTTTCAAGGACATGAACATATCCCTTCTCTTATTCGTGGAGATGAGTGTAAACAAATCGAGGTACAAATCCAACAAGGAATGAAGAGTATCTGAGATTTGGTCTTTTTCTTCTTACCAGGTAGATTGGTATTCTGATTATTGAGCAGTATCGTCTTACTCTCTGTTGATCTCAATGTTACCGTCACGCGCTCTTCCATCTCTTCGCTGTCGTTTCGTTGCTCACCCTACCCTTTTAAGAGCAGTATCCTCCGGTGAGAATGGCGCTTCTTCTACGATGTAGCACAGCACCTTTAGCATTTGCTCCCCCTGAGATCTATCTCCCAGTCACAAAGAGATAAATAGAATACAATAAACAATGCGATTGTGCTCAATAATGAAAGAGAACATGCCAACTCTTCTAATGACAAATTCAATCCGTTTTATGTGATTCTTGAAACAAGCGAAACACAAAAGCATAGAGGCATTTATTCATAGAGCATCTGCGGTGAGCGTCGATGAGCTACTTCAAAGCATAAAACGCGTATAGAAACAAGCATGGTAGCTAGTTCTCAGTGACGATCACCTCGAAATCCTCGTCCGGGAAGCACTTATTACGGATAACATTCAGTAAAGTTTCGATTAAATGAACATTGAGGGAACCATCGCTAGTATTGAATGTCTCACAGGGGTTTTCGAGCGCAAGAATAGCTTGTTCGGACCCGAAAAAGTCAAGGCAGTCGCTCTCGGCTCTTTCCTGAACATTGACGCTGACGATGTCATTGAAGAGGGCGTTGCAGAAACATTTGGCTACCGGAAGAATGACCAACTCTGTGAAGCGCGGCTTACACACGCCCACCATTCCCGGGGACACCTGGTGAGCAGCTGAAGGCAGAGTGGTGGGGGCTGCGAGGGATACGGCGAGCAAGGACAAGAAGGTGATGATGAATTTGATCATTGTGGGGCAGAAGAAAGTGGGAGAATACGAGGAGTGAGTAAGGGATTGTAAAGAAGTGTGGTGGTGTGACGAAGAAGCGATTGAGCACAAGAAGAACAGGATGATGGTGTTTTATAGTGGCTCATCATCGGCTTGCATCGGCTCGGTTCTGCTGTTTGGTAGTGGTTCGCCCCATCAAGTCAAAAATGGGTTGTTTGTACGTCATGGTGTGTATCATCGGCAGTTTTTGCAAATGATTGATGCAGATAAGGCGGCGAAGTGTGGCATATTGTCAATCGTTTTGAGCTCGTTATGACTGTCGAGGAAGGTTTGGTGAATGAAAGAGATGAATCTTGGCCCCAGAAGGACCATTGTGCAGGTTTTGGAAGGAAGACAGACACAATTTGGAAGAGCAGCGCGCCCGGTACGAAGGTAGAAAACAGCTGGCGATGGATATCGGTGATCTTACATCAAGTTGGTGAGCATTGGATGGCATGGAGGTGGACGCAGATTTTGCGAATGTGTTGTCTGATGTCCACGTGGGCGCGTGAACACGTAGTACATGTGGAAGAGGTGGTGGAACAGTACGACCCTTCGCCATTACAGCAAGACCCTCTGACCGCGGTTGCATGTCGAGTGCCCAACATTACAGTATCCAATTAGTACGGACCGAGGTCGTGCTTCCCCAACCCCCGTAACTTTAGCACATGCAGCATCGGTGAGAGGAATTAAGATGTAATATGTTGTGGATTCTACAACGTATTACATCTTAATCCCTGGATTCTACAACATATTACATCTTAATCCCTAGATTCTACAACATATTACATCTTAATCCCTAGATTCTACAACATATTACATCTTAATCCCTCTCACCGATGTTGCATGTGCTAAAGTTACGGGGGTTGGGGAAGACACGACCGGATCTACAATATAGATACTACGCCAGCCATTGGTACCGTTACGGGTACAATGATGCGGTTAGAAAAGAACTGAAATGCAAGAAAACTTTTCAAAGCCTATCACAACGGTAATACTAAAATCAAACTGGTTTGAACTCCAGAATAGAACTCAAAGATGACGATGCTGTGACTGCAATCACTTTCTGAGATTTACTATCTGGGTATGGTTTGTTTGCCACATCCCCAAACAGCCCTCGTGCTAGAAAAATGGAATAAACAGAAACCTAAGTCTTAGTCGGGAATAGTTTTTAAGGGTTTTTGAAAGTCCCTCCAATAATGGTCACCAAAGAAAGATTTAAAATGCCCATAAAAGTTTCTTGGCATTTTTATGTACCAAAAAGTTCTTGGTTGAAGGAATACGATATAATTACGATATGCTTGTATAGGAGGTCCAGAGATATTTAAAGTTTGTATGCCCTTTGAGCCAATGTCATTGTTTGCTTTTGGTGCTCTCGGCACCACTTTTCAATCACAGTGGGCCTTCATTTGGTAACTTCCCGTTCTGCGAGTATTTAAACCCCGAACCGGGGGATAGCAAAAGCCAGAAAAAAGCATATCCCGCTTAATTTTGATTCAATAAATAATTTTAATGTGTTACCGAAAATGGACTACTCCGCTTCGATATGGAAAACGACCACTCGATAGACATATATGTCTCTTTCAGTGCACCCACGTTTTGGGGGATCGGACATTCATGACTTCCATTTAAGAGATGCCCGGTGGGAAATGTGTTCTCTTCTCCACAGTTTCCCACTCACGGCATCTTTAAAACCTGAGATTCAGAGTATCATATTCATCCGAGTTTTCCAGTCTTCCAAATCTCTCTGTTCAAGAAACAGGCCCGTATTGAATCACATAACACCCCGTCTCACTAAAAATGTTCATGTCAAAGATGCCAATGCGCGCTCTGGAAGACATTACCAACCATGTAGGCCGAACTATCTCCCTCTCGTCCAAACGATCTGTTCCAGCCCAGAAGTCCATGAAAAACACTAAGACAAAAAGGCATTGCAATGCACATGTCAAGCAGATTCCTATCAATAGGGAAGCATTTTCTTCGTCACCAGATGTGAAGTACATCGACATCGATGCTACAGACAAATTGAATCACAAAGAAGGAAGCGATTTTGCTTCCGTTATTCACAAGAATCACCTTGAGGCAGAAGGGCGTCATCATTGTGAGAGCAGTTTTCTGGATTCTCACAAGACTGTGACGCAAGAAATGCGATCAATTCTGGTTGACTGGATCGCAGATGTCTGTGTCAGTCTCAAGCTCAGAGACAGCACCCTACATCTATGTGTTAACGTTCTGGATCGGTTCCTTCAAAGCTTTGAACCGACCCGAAAGAATCTTCAGCTGGTGGGAAGCGTGTGTCTCTACATTGCCGCGAAGTACGAGGAGATCTATGCTCCAGATGCAAACGACTTTGTCACGCTGGCCGATGGAGCTTTCGACAGGGGCGATGTGGTCATGATGGAGGCCAAAATTCTAAACGCTCTACGGTTCGAAGTGACTACTCCATATTGCTTAACATTCTTGGCCCGAATTGAAAAGACTCTGGACGCAAAAGGGGTTCCCGCTGAACAACTGCAAAACATCATGGAGCATTCTCAAATGTTGGTAGAGCTGGCGATGGTGGATGGACTCTGCTTGAAGTACAGACCAAGCCAGTTATCTGCTGCGGCTGTTTTGCTTGCGTTTGAAAAGCTTAACATGCCGGTAGTTTGGTGTGAAAGTCTTTCCTTCCACTCAGGTTGGAGCAAGTGTGAGATTCTTCCATGTCTTGAAGACGTCCGGAACATTCTGGAGCCCAAGTCTTCGATGAGGCGTCTCAGCGCCATTCGTAGAAAGTTCGCAAAGATCTCAATGCCTTTTTGACACCACGTTGTTGACAGCTGCGGTGTCTCAAGTATCTAGAATAGCAGTCTCTAGCTCTCTGTAATTGTAAATATGTCTTATTAACAAGAATATCTGCGTTTTGCGATGTTTTAACTTAGTATTCATGCGATATCCATCCGCATTTGAACAACATTCAAGGCTCTGTCATGTACAAATACGAAGGTACATCAATGCTCAATTGGTAAAATATGTACGTCTTACTTGTTTGAGCTTCGAATTGACCAAAATCAAGATGACAGGGGCAATTCGACCCACACGCCAAGACATGAGCCAGATGGGTTCTTTGAATATAAAAAATACAGTATTGATGATTGTTAATAAAAAAAATGTTGATTTGTAGGTTGCCATGGTAACCTGCACGGAAAGTACGAAAATGTCATATAAAACTTAAATTTCAAATTTGAATACTCAAATTTCTTAGAGAAGACAGCCATTTGTTGAAAATTTCAAATAGAGTTAACCTAGTACATACTGGTAGCAATTATTTCACTAGCACCCCTGAGTGCCTCTGTGCCCTGGTATCTACAGATTTACTACAGGATGTATGTACATACGTACACTGGGGGTCATTGTATCCCAGGATCAGAAGCTTGTTGGGAATGACTAAGGCAAGCACAAATTCCATGCGTAGCATTCACAAGAGATTTTCATGCGTTCCAGCTGATTTCAAATCAAAAAGCCTGGCAACTTCAACCCACGTTACTTCTTTCGTCAGGTCCATCGAGAAATAGAGGTGGGCGGTTGCAATCCAACAGTGGTTCTCTATCATGCAGTTCTAGCAAGATGTATAAGTTACGGTGCTCGTTACGAACAAACCTTAAGATTGGGGTTACAGTGTACTGTGTACTAATGGTAACCCTAACCTTACCGACAGAAACCCGTTCGACGATGTGAAGCATAGGTCTCAACGTTACGCGAGATGAAACGAGTCTAACGTGACTGTTAAGGATACCTGTTTCTCTCCGGATGTCATCGTGGTCAGGTGCAACGCTACCCACATACCGTACGACACAGTGGATTGGCAACTTAAAACGCAACCGAGCACAGCCTTCTTTGAACTCGCCGATGAGTGCCATCCCCCTGCCTTCTCCGCAACTCCACGGATTCGATCTGCAATTCTCTCATCTGAACAGATTTCCCGTTAGTTGGTAGTCATTTCTTCTCAAGGCAAATCGCGCTGTCCGCAAAATGCGTGTCGGAGTGATCGTCGTGTTGGCTTGCCTCCTTTTGGCATCTGATTACAAGCCAGTATCCAGTGCACCGATCCCATCATCCACGTACAGCCATGAATACCCGACCCCAGACACCGTCAGAATGAAGAAGGAGCCAGTGGACGGATACAAGCGCCCGCCGAAGGACGGCAGAGATGGCAGAGACGGCAGAGACGGCCGGAATGGAAAACCCGGGAAGCCCGGAAAGCCTGGAAAGCCTGGAAAGCGAGGCGGAGAGGGAGGAGATGGAGGTGACGGAGGGGCGGGCAGCGATGGTGCCCCCGGCGGCGCCGGCGGGAGTGGCGGCGCTGGCAGCGGTACTGCACCGGGTGGAGACGGTGGTGATGGGGGTGCAGGGGGTGCAAGCGCTCCAGGAGGTGATGGTGGAGAAGGAGGTGACGGGTTTGTCGGTGGGGAAGGAGGCGATGGTGGTATGGGAGGAACTTCGTTCACTGATGATGGCGGGGACGGCGGCAAAGGAGGGGAGGGGGGAAATGGGGTGGTTGCGGGCGAAGGAGGGGATGGTGGGAATGGTGGACATTCTGCTGTCGCGGATGGGGGAGATGGCGGAGACGGGGGTTCAGGAGGGGATGGGATTCTTGGGGGTGGTGGTGGGGATGGTGGAGGTGGTGGGATTGGTCTCGGCGGTGAAGGAGGTTCTGGGGGTACTGGTGGTGAGGGCGGTGGTGGTGCTCTGCCTGGGGATGGTGGGAACGGGGGAAATGGTGGACCTGGGTTGATTGGAGGACCAGGTGGGGATGGTGGTGATGTGGGAGAACAGTTTAGTGATGAAAAAGCTATTGAAGTGGCTACCGATGCGGTTTCAATGAATGCGAAGGACGAGAAGGAAAAGAAGACTCCAAAGAGTGTGATTAAGGGTGGTTCAGAGAGGTTTGAGAAAAAGTTGACGAAGAAAGTCACTAAGAAGGTGAAGAAGGGTGAGAAGAAGGTGGTGAAATCGCAGAAGGTGGTGACTAAGACAGTGAAGAAGTCCGAAAAGAAGGTGGTAAAGAAGAAGAGGGTGGTGGAGAAAACGGTGAAGAAGACGGAAAAGAAATTCGTGAAGAAGACAAACACAATGACGAACAAGGTGACCATTGCGCCGAAGACGACCGTGTATTGAATGCGGGTGCAAATAGACTGCAGAACCGTTCTGGCCCTGATTTCTGGTACAGGCACCGTTGGTATATAATAGATACCATTGGTAAGGTTATACAGCAGATTTACTTACGGGAACGCTCAGGGAAGTCGCGTTGAACTTTGCTGCCAGGGAATGAACGCGTCAACGAGATAGCGATCTGGTCACGAGTGATGAACTCACGATTGAATTCACGACACACCTTACGAGATCACGCCACCACGTGAACCCAAGTTTATCTATGCGGCTGTTGACAGCGTCATAAACCTGCCACACGTAATCTCCAGGCGCCCACCATTGTTGCGAAGGCTTGTCCGTCCATTTTGAGCACCAACTGTCGCGTGATCGTCATTGCCAGTGGCTGAGAGCCAACGGACACGCGCGGTGTCACTGCCATGAAGGGCATGAGAATACGCGCCACGGCCGCCTTCCGCAGCTCCTGTTGTTCGATCTTGTGCCAGGGGTAGTGTATTCATCGATGTTGACACCAGCTAGCTAGCTATGAGGGGTGTAATCAGGTTCTAGGATAAGAAGTACAAATTATTTCATTAAATTTCAAACCACGGAAGTATAGAAAAAAAACACTATATCCCCTTCTATCGAAAAATATATATGAATCCTCGCGCCCCTGCTTATGAAACTCTTAATATTGGAGGTTTTATAAAATTTGTATGAGGTTTACTTGCAAGGAAACGTAAACTTTGGGGCTCATGCGGTACTTACGAAGGGAATACTCATTTCAAGAGGAAGACACTGGGGTCTTGAATAAAGCATTTTTGTCATAAAAATGTCCATCCGTTCAAATATCCCACTCCATTTCCATTACGCCTTTGTATAAGAGAGAGCAGAATCCGACCATGACCAAACCTTCGCGCCCAGCTTTGCTCTTCGAATTTTTGTCTAATAATAGTGGTTCAAACGACTACCAGGGACCAAACCGATTTGATTTAATTTAGTTTGAATTCAACATCTTTCCCATGTGGCATACGATAATGGCTTGCTGGGGTTTTTCTCTAATGTGGATTACGGTCATAATCTTTGCAGTTGCCGCTTATGAGTTGCTTCTTGTTGTCATTGAAAACGTTCGCGAATGGCACAACGAATATTGGATGGAAAAAGGATATAAGGTTGCTAACTTCGATCAATTCCTTTGCTCCTTCAGGCCAATGCAAGTGATGTCGTGGGTTGAGAACCACCATCTCAATCTTCTCATGGGAAAGAAACCATATAGAGAACAGTATAGTCCTATTCCTGAAGTTAGCGAAGACATTGTTGAGGTGTGAACGGATCATTATTGAGACGCTCTTGTAATTTTTGGTTACGGAATTAGTAATGCCAATAGGATCAAACTGATTCGAATTTGGTGATACCTGTATGTCTTTCCGAATCAATATGTATTAGAAAAATATTGATGACAAGAGAGAACGTGTACCACTGTACTCTACAAAAATAGTTTCGTCTTGTCGAGGACCAGATGTCACTGAGAAAATCAGTGACATGAGAAAATCCAAGGATTAGGAGGGAAACGAGAACTGAGAAGCGTTATCTGTGTGATATTTCAATCGCCATGAACTTTCAGACTCGCTGCAGCCGATCCTTTGCAGTAAGAAGACACTCTTGTTGTCTATTTGTTTTTCCCAGGGCTGTGGCGTATTTCTGATGGACTGAAGGATGCCATCGAAAGTCATTAGTCATCGTAGTCAGTATTTATAATAAGACTTAGTACCAATTTTTCACTTGGTCAAATTTCAAAACATCACGACTTCCTTTCGCACTTTTCGTCGCATAAACCAAACAAAAACTAAGTTTGGGCTCTTTTTTTGGGCGAAAATTACTAATTTAATTAGTCAAAAAACTTTGCAATTAGTAGACCGCAATAGACATCAAAATCTTTGCCAGTCAGCCGTCAACGCCGTCAACGTTTTCGCGTTGACGAGCTTGTTAAGACCGGCCCTCGGCCCTCAGAAATACTGGCCGGATGGGCCCACCATGCTCCTTCGACATTGTCAACAGAAGGTACAAATATCTTAGAACTCGGTTCTGTCTTCTATTCACTCCACAAGCTTCAGATGGGTTGTAATCTTCACTATGAAATGATGTTGTCTCAAAACGAGTTTATTTGTATCTGACGACGAACTTCATTCCGCAAAAGCTAACCATTGTGAACTTGATGATTATATTCAAACCGGCACATGCATCTACTTCGTTGAGCTGTTATCACTTCTTATCAGACTTGTAGGATAATTTTAGGATTCGTTAACGATTTAGAAGGAAAAGCCCTTAGCGACGTCTATCTGGAAAACACTTCTCAATGGAACGAATGTCTTTCTTCACACACTTGCCAAACCAACACTTCCCTGTCTCGCACTCATCACCTCCATTGCAAGCAGCGCATTCCTTCTTCATTACGCCACCGCCGAAGCAAATTGCCCTTGAGTTGGGGTTGTCGAAAACACATCTATTGCGTTCGCAAAGCTTGGAAATACAGTCCTCACTTGCAGAACATGTAGAGCACATCATGCCAAATCCGCATCGACGTAACGATGCGAAGCTGTCGTCCGTACATTTTCCCTTCTTGCAAACCCCTTGCCTGCATTCAGAACCAGTTTCACACGTTTCACATTCTCCCTTCCTCGCGGGAACCGGGCTAGGGGTCCCTCGACGAGGAGGATCTGGACGAGGAGGGAAGCACCTCCCTCTGGAAGCTGGAGAGTTGAACACACACTTTCCAGACATACAAAGCTTCGAAGCACAATCAATGTTGTTTGTGCATCTGGCACATTCCCGACCGAAACCGCATCGAATAAGAGAACCAAAGCTGGCATCAGTACACTTACCCTTCCTGCAAACGCCTTGGACACATTCGGAACCCATGGAACATGGATCACACTCAGGTTTTCTCGGAGATGAAGATCGTGTTGGAGATGGCCTTGGAGATGATGTTGGAGACGGTATTGGAGATGATGTTGCAGACGGGACTGGAGATGATGTTGGAGAGGGTACCGGCGATGATGTCGGAGATGGCTGAGGGAAACACTTTCTCTTCGAAGCCTCTGTGTTGAACGTGCACTTCCCGCTAGTGCAAAGCTTCGTGCTACATTCAATACTCGAACTGCATGAGTCACATTCACTTGAAAAGCCGCATCTCAGAAGAGACGCAACAGTGTTATCCGTACACGTGCCACTCTTGCAGATACCTTGAACACATTCGTCGTCATCGCTACACGACCCACACTCGGGAGTCTTCGCTGAGGGAGATGGTCTTGGGAAGCACTTGGATACTGAAGCTTCTGTGCCGAAGACGCATTTGGAGTTGGCACACCTCTTCGTCACACATTCTTCGTCATCGCTGCAAGTAGCGCATTCAGGTAGGAACTCACATCTAGTCAAGGAGGGAACGGAATTGTCAGTGCAGACACCTCTCTTACAAATTCTCTGTTTGCATTCATCTCCAATGGTGCAGGGTTCACACTCTTCTCTCTTCGGGAAGCAAAGAAGACGAGAGGTATCAGTGTCAAAGATGCACTGGCCATCTGAACAGAGACGAGTGGCGCAATCGTTGCTTGTGGCACAAGCCCCGCATTCAGGTTGAAGACCGCAATTGAGCAAAGAACTCTCGGAACCATCAGTACATCTCCCAGCAAAACAAACGCCTTGTACACACTGTGAAGCGTCAGTACAAGCCTCGCATTCACCCCCAATACCACAGCTGGTTCTCGAAAAATCTGTTCCAAAAGTGCAAACACCGTCTTCACAGAGGTTTGTGAAGCACTCTTCACTGGATCCACACGGAGAGCATTCTGGGAGAAGAGGAACAGGTTCTGGGGCTGGTGGCGGTGGCAGAGGGGCGGGTATCGGGATAGGATCGGGTTGAGGCGCCGGTGGTTGTGGAAACGGAAATGGAATGGGAATCGGTCGCGGAAGTCTCGGGAATGGTGCAGGGAATGGGACTGGACGGATGGGACGCGGGCGAATCGGACGAGGGCGAATTGGGCGTTGGCGAATCGGACGACGACGAATCGGACGACGACGAATCGGACGGGGGCGAACCTTACGAGTACGACGGCGATTACCACGGGATAATGTGGAACGCTTTCCGAAAGAGAACCTCGAACGCCTGCCGAACGAGGACGTAGAACGGCTTCGTGTGGAACGTCTACCGCGGAACTTTTTAAATGTGCGTTCCGCATGGACCGCCTCTGGAGAATTTTCACCTGAGGCGACACATGATGCCAGAAGAGTTCCTAGCAGGAGTATTAGAACGAAATGAGTTGCGTGGAGGTGACCCATCTTGTCGAAGATGGGTTGATGGATGGACAGGGGGGATGGAAGCCATGACCGAAGTACAATCGATTCTTATACTTGCTTCTGGAGACGCAGTACAACGTGTATTGGAACTCAGAATGAAAACGTTTTAGTGAGGTGAATATCTCGGGTGGGGTATAGATAATTGAATTGTATACATGTTGTCTCGAGAATGTAGCGATCGTTTACAGGTCTGCGGGTGTCGGGGATGGCCTGTGAGTGTGGTAGCTCTATATCTTGAGAGTTTTTGGGCGTTTCAATGATGTCGGAGACCTGGCATCATGTTTTGAATGAGGGTTTCCAAGTAAGGAATGACCTGTTTCCATTAGAAAACGTTACGTGAGTGCCCTCCGGGCTATTGTCCGGTAATGAATTAATTCATACACGTGCAGCACAACCATTCTACGCTTCTTCATGAACCAGATATTCGCAGTAGCCGTCCTAGGCCGTGATATGGCTGTGGTCTTGGATGGATGCTCTTACGCGGACAAAAGAAGGCTCAAAATCAATCATTGGATGACTTCTCTCATGAGGTTACGAATATTCAATTCAAACATGAAGGTTGCAATCTTGAGGTCAGTAACCTAGTCGATGTTGTCCGTCACTTTCGGGCATCTCGCTTGAAGCGATGCTATAGTCAAGGTCTCAAGGGAAGGGATTCTAGTCAAGGCAAAACAAATGATTAATTCATCTTCCCTCTAGAAGAAACCTATCGTATGAACGTTCATTTTCTCGAGTTCCACTTCCCTCATGTCGAAGATTCTTTCCTATCTCACGTAATGTGAAGCCAAAACAGTTGTATCCTTCGGAACCGGTGCATCATGATGATCGAGATGTTACTTCAGAGAATGTATCTCTTTCAGATTTTCAGCCAATCGCCAGTTCAACAGGGGGTTCCTCAGATATGCATTCACCATCTATGGGTCTCTGAAGACAATCTGACCACTATGTGATCGGATTGTCTTCAGAGAATCTTTTCTTGACTTACAGAAATCGCTTGCGATCGGTATCGATTTCAAAGCAACCTCCTACGAAACAAAAAATGTAAAGCAATAAATTTTTTTCCTTTCAAATTAAACGAATCTGTATTATCAAAATTGGAGCGGATATAGTCAAAATAAATATGCCACGTATTGAATCTAAACCGGTAATAGCAAAATAAAATAAAAAAGAATTGAAACTGTATCTTTGACGGCGTACCTGTCAAGTTATTTCTTCCGAAGAAACTTCGCACAATAATTGCTGCCTTTCTTTAGTAAGATGTGTAAAAGTACGAAGTTGATACTACCAACTTTTCCAGCATCTCTCAAGAAAAAAATCTGATTAAAACTGTTGGGATGGAACTAGAACCGGAGCAGTAAACAGGAAGTACAGGTGGGCTACACGAACTTGCTCTTGGAGAAAGTGTGCACGGTTCCAATACGAAGGGCGAAGGGTGTAGCCGAGGAGTGTAGCGGACCAGAAGAAGAAAGCATGTCTGATTGCTATGTTTAGTGTCCGGGATAGAAACATGGCAAACAATTTGAGCTACAAGGGTAATTACAACATTGTCAAAACTGGAAGTCTTGTCAGTTGCCATCAAGACAGAGAGCGGTTGCTTCTTCCCTGTGCTCTAAAAAGTTCATCACACCTCTCCATTGGCCAGATTAGGATTACACCACGGGGGCAGATCATGAGTTCACTTGCAAGCAACATCTATCTACAGGTGGTACAGATCTATGAAGAAGCAAAGTGTTTGCTATTACCATATAATCGCGTTGAAAGACTCGAGCATTCATAGCGGAAGCATCATCGCCAGAACTCTTTGAGAGTAACAAACTTGTTTACGGGCTAACAAGGGCCTATCGCTGTTCCACTTTCCCGCGTAGAAGATGCGTGTCGTGGCAAATTATTTCGTGGAGCCCACATGGAGCACAAGGGTGCCTCGGAGGGCTTCTTCTGAATTGAAATGAATTTGCTTCGAAGTTATTTGCATCGACAACTGAGAGTATTTCTGCGAGTTGTATACTTACAGCCACTTACAGTATCGCTGACTGTGCTTGGCTGCCACGTGCGACTCAAACGTCATCCCTCCCGCGCGCTGCGCACCGTTTACAGCGCCACAGGGAAGCCCTGGGCAGCTCAATTCATCTTCCCGCAATCTAAACGAGCGCCGGCTGTGATTGAGCGGTCAGTCGCGCGAAGGAGCTCAATGCAGACGTCGAACAAGATAGGCACATCACCTTGCTTATGATCCAGCCGCCACGGAACGTACTTACAGACTCTGCCGTACACCACATACGGAGGCGCACGATAGACGGAGAATCAGCTTCGGAAATGAGCAGAAAAGCTGACCCTCCCAGACAACGCTCCTCAAATGAAACACCCAGAAGAGCAAGCCGCCGCCCCGCTCCAGGATCGGAAGGAAGAATCATCGTCCTCTCATCCAGCAAAGGAGCTACTCATTTACGGCTTAGCAGCCTGCGAGCGTTGCATCCTCTAGCCTTTCCGCCATGCCCAACATCGTGCTCGGGTTCATCACCCTGTTATTGCTGGGTGTCGGGGAAACCAGTCTCATTCACACGCGAGGATCATCGGAAACTCTTCTTCAGTATGGGTCAGCCGAATCTACTCAGTTCTTCCTTCTCGAACTTGATGGCCATGAGCAACTGGTGAACACGTCGCTGGAAACCACCAATCATACCATTATCACCTCCTACATCATCAATGTGGAGCCAATCTCCGACACAATGTTCAACATTTCTGCCACTCTCTTTTTCGAATCTCTTCCTGGTGAGGCAATATATACTGTCGTGGCACAAACCGAGTCAGAGCGTGGCAGACGAAACACGTATGCGTTCGAAAGGAAGCACTCTGTGTATGGAATGGCGTTCTATGATGAAAGCGACGGCGCGATAGCGCTCATCTCCGGCGACTTTGGTTACGGTTTGAACCTGGTTTCTTCGGCTCTGAGTGAGGAGCCAGTTCGCCTGAAGTACATAGCAAACGTTCCGAGCAATATGGAGTTCAATCCGACTGCAGATGTGCTGCTCAATCGAGTACAAGGTGCGATACTTCGAGACGAAGATGTCAGTATTGATGGAGAGGGGTTGGTCATCATACCTCGTCCTTATCGAACTGGGTCTGCTTTAATCATAGTCGAATCGACTAACCTAGTTATCGAAGGAGAATCATTTGAGACCGTAGTGATCGTGCGAATCACAGACTTTCCGAAATAGCAAACACTCTGTCACCTAAATTGAGTCATGGACAACATGGTTTTCTTTGCGGGCTTTCTTGCGTCTGAGTCCATTGTAGGTGCTCGTACCGTTGAACGTCTATGGTTTTGGCTTTTCTGCATGGCCAACTAGGCTCCATAGCAAGAATATTACTCTGATTTCGACGAGAGCAGCCTGAGCAATGGTCATTCCATTTTGCCCCATTTTGCCCCCATCTTTCCGAATCTGGGCAGCGTTTACCCTTACACTCGCTTAATACTCTCTTCGGCTCACGCACGAAAGTCGCGACTCAGTAAACTGCTGTGACTCTTTGAAAACACCACAATTCAATATCAAAGATGATCAATTCACATACGTGTCAATTCTAGATACGCTGTAGCTGTAAACATCAACCTAAATTGCATGCAAATTGTCCTCATCTGGAAAGAACCTTACTCCCACAAATTTTCAGGATAGATGGGATGAACCCGTGCAGTAAAAGACGTCGTCTTTGGCGTTCGCCCACAGCATACAACCTTGAGACCTCCTAGCTTTAGTAGAGATGATGAAGAATACCGTCACTAGATACTAGTTCTCCTAGGCCAGAGCATCGACCCAAAGTTTTGCCGATTCACGAAAGTAGCTCGACCGAGAAATGGTTCCAAGAGAAAATAGAAGTCTAGATATGCTAGGCCCTCAGCTATTTCTTTTGTTCTGGTCTGGCATCCCTGGTTTCGAGACGACAAGAAATCTATCCTAAAGATGTGCTTCTCTCTTAAAGAAGGCCGAAAACTTAAGTGGTCACTGCCGAATCATCTCTATCCCAATTCGTCTACTCTTTCATTATGTACAACGCAGCAATGGCTTGGGATCCAAGCTACAAAGATCCTCCACTTCATGCTTCATCCATGCAACAAGGTTGCAAATGTTGCAAACCGGGAGAATGTACCTAACTTATTCACTGTATCTCTATATGGACAGTCGCGAGGATATGTAATCTGTAACTGTGCCTTCTTCCAATTCTCTTCCTCGTATTAGGAACATTCTACCCGTCAGCTTTCTGTACCGAGGGTAAGACCTATATTCTATGAATGCATCTGCAGGGAGTGGCACCTCCTCTCCAAAGAGGTTACAGGGGTAATATCTTCATCGTGCCAGCTTCACTTTATCTTATTAGCAAAGCTGAAAGCCGAATACTAATCTGGTCTGAGCACGTAGTGATCGAGAGTGTAGGGCAATTTCATTCACTTTCTCGATCTCCTGGGAACAGTGTCGCGAATCGTACATTCCCATCGTGTCCGACGACGCACATTATGTTCTTTCGTCCGCAGTACGCCCAGCAAGTGGACAAAACATCCACTTCAAAAGAGCCCACCCTTGACATGGTGCCGTCGATATCGAGTAGGTAAAGCCGGTTTCTAAACGTTTCCATACTTTTCTTTCGGAGAAAAAGTTCTCTTCCCAGTAGCTGAAAGGCTTCGTATCTCCCCGCACAATACGTAAGTTCATCTAGCTCTATACTCTTCACCACTTGATAGTTCTTCCAAAGTGTAGCTTCTCGATTGCTGACCGTTATCATGTTACTCGTGGATTCTTCTCCAAAGTATACGCTGTACAGCGGGTGTAGCTGCGGTGTCTCGATGAGAAGTGGACAGAAGTTGGGATAGTCGAGGCGCCAGACTCGGATCCTACCGTCCTTTCCCGAAGATCCCATGTGCGCTCCATCTTCGCTCATTGCTATACCCATTACAACTCCTTCATGAACCTTCCATTCTCGGATCAATTTGTCGTTCATAATGTCCCATATTCCGACAATCCCGTCATTAGATCCATACGCAACTCTTTTACCATCATTCAGAGTTCTCACAACGTTCAGAGAATGCCTAGTCGAGAGGAGTTTTTGTGTTTCTCTCGTCAAAATATCAACGATTTCAATGAGACCATACTGGTGACCTATCACCACATCGTTTCCATTTGAAGAAATGCAGATTGATGTAGCTGTTCCTTTGGCTTCCATGCGTTCCACTCTCGTCAGCTCGCACACTCGAATACCTCCTTTTTCGGTTCCAAACACGCACAAGGATGAATTGTTCACGTAGATTATAGATATGCATGTTACTGCACCGCTGCTTCCCTCTACTCGTCCAATACATTCCTTCGTCTTCACATTGTAAACAAACGTGGAACCCGATAAAGTTCCTAGAGCCAAGTATTCTCCATTAGCACTAAGAAACAATACCGAGACGTAAGTATCATTGATATTGAAGCATTCTGTCATAGAGGCGTCTTTGTTGACGCTCCAGACTCGAACAGTTCCGTCTTTGAAACCGGCTGCTGAGAATTGGCCATTCTTACTTCCTACTAAGCCCAGAAGTGCACTTGAACATTCGAAACGACCTTCCGTCTTCTCCGAAAAATCCTTCACATTCCAAAACCTTATCTGGGAATCGTTACCAGCGGAAGCCAAGAGCCCCTCTGTCACCTCGCATATCGCAATTACGCTTTTTCCATCATGGGCGCCGTCCACTCTCATAGCATTCCCACCCTGTTTCACATTCCAACAACAAATACTCCCATCCTCCCCACAAGAATAGACCAAGTTTGCATCCGTGCTGCAGAATGAGACACCGGTCACAGATGAGGAGTGGGCGTTTTTGATGTACAAGATATGCCGATTATATTTTGTTTCAATCACAAGCACAGAACCATTATTTGCACCAGAAACGCCAAACTTTCCGTCGCTACTAAGCGCAACACAACTAATATGGGATTGATGGGCGGGCCACTGGGTGCTAGTGTCGAACACGTCTTGCACTGCTCCCCGAGAAAGCAATCCGTTGTGACAGCCTGAGAGCATGACTTTTCCGCATTCAGAAAGAGACATGCATGACACAGGAGATTCATACACGGTAAGCATATCAATTCCTGACCCTGCTTGCAGCGAAAGCGGTTCTTCCATAGACAGAAAGGGTTTTGGGGCTGTTTCAATAAGATATGAGACGTACAACTCAATACTTTTGTATCGCTTCGCAGCATCCTTCAACCTTGAACAAAGCTGAAACCATATTTCAGCCTGGTCTTCGAAGATAAAGCTGTGTGACAGACATAACGCGTTCTTAATGACTTTGAGTTCCTCATACTTAATACCTTCTTTTGACGATGCTGTTTTGTTTTTCGTCAACTCTGCAATTGCAAAAGTTATGTCGTTGGCAAAGAAAGTAAACCCGTCCTTTCGAACGCGCTTAGCAATCCAAAATGGTCTCGTGACCAATGTGGCCATCTCATCGAGGAATCCCGCTCCACCAAGATGATGCACGAGATTATGCCGGAAATAAGAATCGTTAAGAGGAACGTTCCACCATGGGCGACAGCCATGTTGTACATCTTCGACAATACTCCAATCATGGACGTAGCCGTCGATTACGCTTCTATGCCAGGATTCCATTAATGGGATGGCTTTCGCCTACAAGCTACGGGACCTAGGAAGATGGATGAAAGGCTCATTTCAGAGTTGTTTTGAGAAGTCACTACCGATCATGATAAAGAGGTGGGGTTAATTGGTTGTTATGCTGATGTTTGAATCGTGGACAAACAGGTGTGATACCCAACCGTTGGCCATGGGCTCCATGAAATTGTTCAGGGAGGGGTCGCTTCAACTTTGTAATTGAAGGTTGATGTCCGCAGAAAAGAAGAAGGGAGCGGTCGCAGTCTCTTCAATACAAGGTTCATTTTCGAAAATTGGGTGGAGAGTGGTTGGGAAGCAATCGTTCCAGTTCGGAGATACATAGAAGAGAAGTCGACATCCCAAGTTCCCAAGTTTTGGTGACCTTGAGATTGCATATTATCATGGCGTAGGCTTGTGATGAACGCACCTAGATTCCTGGAGCAAATGCGTCATACTGACAAAGAACGAAAGGAATTTCCGGATACATGTGCAATTCTTCGAACTCGGGTTTTTGCTCGGTTTTTCCAAAATTCGAGTTTGAATTTTGATGAAAAGGTTTTAAAATCTCAAATTTTCAAATTTGAACCTAGCAAGTTGCCGAGAAGATGAACTCACCCGCCCCCTTAAAGATTAGCGCCGGTAGGAGCGCAGCGACGGGGGAAGGGGGCAAACGAAGAGCGGGAAAAAAGCGGCGCGCACAGGGTCGTCGGTAAAACGGGTAATTGCGTCAGAGTAAAAGCAATTTCCACCAGCCCACTAATTTATCAGCAGCAGCATCAGCACTATCAGTAAAGGTTCTCACTGACTGGCAGCGGCTGCTGCTGCGCAGTCATTCATCGCTCTGATTTCTGTTACTGAAGCTCAAAAGTTAGTACGTGTGCGTGGATCATTTGAGACAGCTGTTTCACACCCCAAAATTTCTCTGCCCAGACTGTCCACCGTGTACTGCGCCGCTTGCAATATAAGCTGGTGTTCTTTTCTCACCGCCGCCAATCATGCTGTCCAATGCAAGTACACCTTCGGCTGCAAAGATATTCGGTTGATAACAAGGCTGCGGCGTAATAATCGAAGTCTTTATTCCTGAAAATGATTCCGGAGTACCTCGTACCATTGCCATTGATGATAGCAAAGAATATGATTGGAACGTTTATCCGTTCTAGATATTTAGTTGCATTCCATACCGTACAGCAAAAAAAGATGCACAAACGCTCCTTTGATTTGAACAATGGTTTGCGCTCCGCAATACTGCACAAAACTTTATTTTCACTTAATAGAACGTTTCTAACGAAGACAATGATGACTTATATGGCTTTGATTGACGAACGGATTACGTAAGAGTACGACGCAATCGCACGTGACAAAAAAACGGCTCCACAATTGCCTATAGCCGTTACAGAATTGAAAATTTGACGATGATTGTTGCTGCTTTTGCTGCATAACACAATAAAGCAATTTTTGCTTTACATGAAGCAATTGCAGTCGGCGTTAAGGAAGAATACCTACTGGGAGACGCGGGAAAATTGCCTCCTTTCTACTTTTCCGTGGAAAATAGGTGCCGAGAATGTTAGTTTCATTGGGTACATTATCCTACATTGCGTATAAAACTTTTTTTAAGGGATACAGGGAACCAGTATGAAGTTCGAAGAAAAAATAACTTTTTACTAGAAGAAATTTGTTCCTTATTTTTGCTATTCTTCAATGTAGTCATAACAAGTTTCATACTCTTTTCTTTTCTAAACAGTCGACTATCAAGTATTTATCCAAGCTATGTTAGATCTGATTTTTCTACTACGAGCGCAACTTTTATCATTTCTTGTTAGAGGTCATAATGAAAAGTCTTGTGTACTTCAAATAACATTCAGAGTCAACCTAGACAATCCTCGAACAATTTCAAGTGCAAGAAATATTTAAATGTCTCAAAGGTTTTATTATATGAGAAGCGGTTCTTTGAACTATATTTTTAACCCTCTGGGGCATCAAGAGAAAAAAGTTTTTCTCCATTAGCAACAGAAATCTGCGTCAGATTTAAGACTGCATGAAAACAAGCTGAATGTAGAGATCGGTGATGCCGGAACCGTGACGAAAGGACCTTAAACTGCTTCATGCGCCGATTAGCAGTTTCGTGGCGAGCTCGTAGAATGGCAAAGTACTGATCTTTTTCCTCGTCACCTCCATTCTTAAAGCATGTTTCATCTTGATAACCTCCATCTGCTATTACTACTTCTTCTCCCACCAAAAAGTTTTTCATCCCTTTCCTAAAAATTTTTACGTCAGAGAATGACCCGCACGGAAAGGGTTCGTGAGCCCAAACCAAATGACCACTAGCAATACATATTCCCAATTCATATCGTATTCCTGCAGCGTTTAGTTTATGCGAGAACCAACGACAACTGAAAGGAGATGGTTATTGATTGGAAAATCAGAGCCGTCAACAGTCACAAAACAGTTCGTGTACTTTGATTTGTACTTCAACCTTGAGCTCCAAATTAACTGAGACGAGGAGAAGGTAAGTGAATATCAAGGCTGTTAAAAAAAACAACTATAGACTTACAATCTTTAAATCCGCAATGCTAGAGATCAATTTCCACACCCAAGTCCGATAAGTCTTTTCGTCAACGCCAGCAAGTCGGCTGTTCACGGTCTCCACATTATATGTTTTAAGAAACATTAACGCCCACAACAGATGAATCGGTCGTCCTACACTATGGTTGTTCTGATGAAGACGAATCCAAGTCACGGCACAAACGCGTACGGATACTCCGAAAAAGGCTCTGAAACGGCATAACATAGTGCGTTGACAGCATTTCCGTGCCCTTTTCGTGAACGGTTTTACTCAAGCTGCGAAAGAGAGTTTCGAACTTTTGTGTTTTCTTCGGCGGAACGTTTACCATGTTGGATGATTCGGCCTTGAGCGGCTCGTGATCTGTTCCGCTTGAACTGTACTTAATGTACCTATTGATAGGAATCCCTTTAACGTACACTGTTTGCTTACATCAATAGAATTTGCAGCCTTCTTGTACACGTTTAATTGATTATATATAATGATTACAGTACATGACCTCCAACGCGATTTATTCCGTTGTGGAGAACTCTGGTCACTTGGCACTACATTAGGATAATGTAAAGAGTCATCCAGAACATCTACACTTTCAACCATACGTCACTACCTTACAACAAATCCTACACCACGTTCTAGGCGTCGGGAGTGCCTCATGTTCACGGGAAAGTGAACATTTCCCGGACATCGTAAACTTAGATTGTCCGTAGCGCGTTGATTCTTCCTCCTTAGAAATATTTGCCGCAATAGTCAGCTACAAAAAGCCAGACTGAACTGGAGTAAAATATTCTACAAGAGGCTGAACAGGTATTAGAGAAATTAATGCCCCGTCTCCTAGTGAAAGAAAGCGCTTTTTCCTACTTTTTCACGTGTTTGGATTGCTCAGATGACTATGAATATGACAGTAAATTTCAACCGTATTCTCCTGCCAAAAAGAACTCTGTCTCAGGAACTGGAGTACGCCACTGAGCAATGCTCACTCCAGCTGTGTGGCAAGAAACTTGGCCATGGTTTTCGCTGCCTTTGAAGAGCGCATGCATAAGAAAGAGTTCCTTTTCTGGCACTGCAGTAGTAGGGCTTGTAAGTAAAGTTCATTACAATGCTGGTGCCTCAATGGTAAGGAACACGTGCCGTGTTATAGATGTAGGCCAAAGCAATTCTTATCCGTCATGCTGCCAGTGCCGAACACATGCCCAATGACATTTTGATAGGAACACCGTTACGGAAAGCATTCTATGTACATAAGTCAAACTTTCAGTTGGAGGTTTTATATCTTATTGAAGCTCAAACTGTTTGTACTTCGTATATTCTTTACAGACCCCCGGTGTTCGGAGGTCAAACTATAATACAAGTCTTCCCGGACAACAATGCTCCTTGCAAAGTACTTGCAAGCCATTTGTACTCATCGTGTTCCTCCACTGGATTTTGTTCCGTTAGAACATTTGAATCTTGAATCAAAGAATCGAAGTTATCTATTGGTTATTTAGGATTGCCTTTTCTCCCTCTAAGGCTTTTGATTGGTTAAAAGCAGTTGGAAGGGACAACGAGAGCTATGCTTCTTTCCAATCCACAGAAACCGTATATGAGCGCCCTGAGAAGTCTTCAATTTAGACAGATTGAGAACAACACGATCTCTTCAAGTTCCTGCAAAGGAGTTCCACACTGTATGCAACACTCTGTAACATCGAACGTACCTGCCGAGTTCGTTGTCAACTATGTCCCTTACTCTTCATAAGAACAGCCCAGCTGTCAAGCTTCTAATTAAGAAGATCAAAAGAGGAACGATCACTGAAGCTCAGAAACCTGCCGAAGTTTGGAGAAGCGAAGCCCTCTTCCAGAAGCATATGCTGCCTGCTTTTCGCAATCGATTGTATAAGCTCCGCCAACAGATACAAACTTCTAATGAACGTACGTTATTCTCATTCTATCCAAAAACTATTATTCTCTAACTACTTTATTTCAGTTCTTGACGAAGACGAAGATGATAAGTTGAATAGAAGATGTACAGAGCAACAGTTGCGCCCTCGCAAGGCAACCAAAGTCGACGATGAAGAACATGATGCGGTCGATATTGGAGAAGATGACTCCGTTTCATGCGCAGATGAATCATCTTTGCGCAACATGTTTGAACCACTGTTTTTAATTTTGGACTGGACTGAGGCCGGTACTATGGCAAAGCGACTGTCATTGGCTATTCTGTTGCCTAGCGGTGTGGGTGCTGGTGACTTTTCTGTTTCCGTTGGCCAAGGGGGATGCCATTTAGATCTTCTTCTCTGCTGGCCTTCTGCTCTACTTCATATGGCAACTCTCCATAAAAAGGGGCTTGTAGGCAATGAGAGTACTACGCGTTTGGAGAATTACCATCCAAAAATATTGGGCTTTGAGGCAGCCCTGAAAAAGAAGAGGAAGCAAGCAACGGATATTGTTGAGTCGAAGGCAAACATTCATCTTCCCTTTCAAGTTGAAACGCACATCGATTCGAAGCACAACTTAGGCTGCATTGATGGCAATGAACGAATTTTGTATGTAGATTTGAAAGCAGCTGTCGAAGACTATGCGGTTGCTTTGGATGCAACAGCTTTTGAGCTTGTTTAGACTGTGCAAATTTATACCGGCGAATCATTGGAGTGAACAATAAAACTGATTGTAATCTGATTGTTACAAGAACCCAAGAAATATACAGTTCTATTATAGAAATTCGGTGAGAGATAGTGAACGACCGTGATTGATATGTCTTTCTATTTGCGTTTTCCCGCCTGTCCCTGTCTAACAGGCGCAGAAGAAAGCAGTTAATATTTGCTACAATTTATCACGTCTGGTATCTACTGCAGTTACGTTGTCAATGTTTCAGTAAGGCCAAGCATATGCTTTCTTTACATCCGTGTCATCTTGCGCTCTTCCTTTTCGATAACAATTCTTTGCTCTTCCAGCTCCATTATACGATTCGTTAAATTCTTTAGGGCCTCGAAGCGCTTTAACTCTTTCGCATTTCTGTCTTGTTCAAGCTGCAAACGTTTTTTTTCGATATCCATTCGCTTCTGCTCCGCCTCCTTGCGCTTCTCTTCTTGCTCTAAAGGCAGAGCAATAAATCATCATGCGATTGCAAAGTTTATCTATAATGTCTTCTTTTTTTCCGATTAGGCTTTGACGAGCGTTCATCATCGCTCAGAGTTTGGGATATGCTTTTTTGAGTGCCTGTGTATTACAATGAGACCTCAATGAGTTGGAGCCACGTGGGCCTACTTATGCTCCTTGCTGGCTGCACGGCACCCAATTGGTATTCTGTGTTTTATAATTTCTAATTTCTAATTTTTAGTTTAGGATAGCTTAGCATTGCTGGCTTATGACAGTAGGTCATGGGTGCAGCCGATGACGTCATGCGGTCGAAAAAATACCGATAAGGTGTGGGGTCCGCCTGGTGGAGGGTGCGCGCGAGGGCTCAACCTAAAGGGGAAAGACACACAACCAATATGGTAGTAGGGCACCTGAAATCCGAAGGGGCAAACCGCGGGGCAACTAGTCTAGACCGTGTAGATTTACGGTAGTAGACGTCGACGCGCTGTAAAACCTGAATAGTAATAGAGTAGCAAGTGACCAAGATGTTATACTTACTGCCCTAGTGGTGCCTGACTTTACAATACCTAAGAGAGAAGGCGAGGTGCACCGTAATATATACAAGGTGCACGGACGCCAATCGCCCATGCTGGCATGACTTTATCGGCTGCACCCATGACCTACTGTCATGGGCCAGCAATGCTAAGCTATCCTAAATTAGAAATTAGAAATTAGAAAATACAGAATACCAATTTGGGTACAGTGCAGCCAGCAAGGCGCACCAGTAGGCCCACGTGGCACCAACCCAGTGAGGTCTCATTGTACTACAGACCCCCTTCCTACCCTGAGCCACGCCCTCGTGGCTCCTAGACCCTCTCACCAAGTTGGTTGCATCGCCGTACCAATTTGGTCCCTGTCGCATCCTTTGTGCCATCTCGCGCCGTGCGTCGTGCTCGCTCTGCGATACGGAGCGTGCCTGTTCACCACTTGGGTCCTTACCGACAGCGGCTTTTCCTTCCCCATTCGTGGTTTTGGGCGCGACGCGCGCCCGTTGTGCACCTTCGAGGTTCGACTACCAACCCGCGTCTGCATACACCTTAACGGATTCAGGGCTTCTGTCGCCTACTCAACGTCTTCACACCCATTGAGGTACGCGGCGCAGTTTTGCGCTCTTGTGCGGGCTGTACCGTGCCGGATTTTGGCGGCCCCTTGGTTGCGGCTTGTCGCTCGGTACCCTTCAGGTTCCGTCTCCGTCCCTTTGAGGCGCTGCCGCTGATTTCTCCGAGGTTGCTCCACCACTATCCCTTCTGGTTACTTTCGTACCCCTTGCGGTTTGTCTACGCTGGCTCGACTCGCCGTGGCTTCTCGTCCGACCGACAAGGTTGAATCCGTTTATGGTGACCCCCGATCCTTACCTGAACCACATGGGTAGCCCTGGTACCAGCGTGCGGGCTCGCTCCCGTAGCGGTACACGGTGCTTGTCGGTTCCCCATGTTGGTCAGCTGGGCGAGGCAACCCCAAGGGACGGCGTGTCATCGGCGACCAATGCCGATACCTCAATGGTTGAACCAGCATGGAGCCCCGAACGGGTGGAGGTTTTGAGCATCATCTCTGGCGATTCACCCATTGTGGATAAAAAGCCAATTCGGTTCACCCCTGCGGTTGAGTGCCCTGCGTCTCAGCCATTCCATCGCGGTAATCTTCAAGACATGTCGGGCGCCGGTCCGTCGCGTGGTCGTGGCAATTGCATCACCAAGTCTGGTTCGCGGGGTGCTGCGTTGTACCACACTCGCATCCAAACATGTTCTCGGAGCCACCCTGTTCAGTCTTCTTCACATCAACCTCAAGGGAATCACGAAAGAATCCGGGATCCGTATGGTCCGGAGCCCGAGATTCCTCGTGGTATTTTCTATTATGGTTTGGAGGCGTTCCCCACGTCCGACTGGAACGTTTTCCAACATGGTACCTTCGGGATCGATCCATGAACGGTTTCTCAAGCGACGCTGTACCGCCGGAACTGGCCGGTAGCGCCGGGGAACACATCGCTTCCCGGCGTCTTGCGACGTCCGACTCTGGATACCTACTTGGGTTTGTCTCGTTGGGATTGAGAGCGTCTCCGCTCCGTCCCGCAAACGCTCCACCGTCGGGATAGAGAATCTCAACCTCGTCAGGGTCGGCTGGAGTGCTATGAGAGTCGCCAGCGACACACACCAATGAGGTGTTTCATTCCCCCGCTGTATCCTAGCGACTTGCCGTACGTCCGTATCGAACCGGAGCTCCATTATTACCGACGTCTGGTGGTGAAGATCTGTCAATATGACTCTCTTCCATAGCAATACCTCGCGGCCTCTCCACATTTGGTGGGTTTTGACCGGCCGTACAATACCATCCATTGGGCCAACCGTCGTAGGTGGGGTGTGGATGCCGCAACCGAGGCTCGCATCCGCACCCGGTCCAGCTTCCACCGCGTCATGCATGGGTTCCCCAATGTGGAGTTCTTCTCTCAACCTAATAAGGGAAGAACCCCATGGTATGTAACCCGAACTGAGTGGTAGAATGCCTATGAGGTTCCGATGTCGCTTAGCGTCCCAACCCCACCGGTACTGGCCTATTTTGGGAGCTACATCACCCGCAACCACGATCGGTATTACCTCATTTGGTCGATTGCCCTCGCGGAGTGGGCCGTACTGGTGGCCGTCCTGTCTCTGCAGGCTGCCCGTGATGGTATTGACTAGGACTGCCGTTCCCGCGAAGCCTAGATTTACCGTGACGGTGTTCAGCTTCCTGGTCGTATGTTCTTTATTCCCCCGAGGGTCATTCGCGGCATCCGACAGTTTGGACTCGGAACCATTGTGGCAGGTACGGATTACTCCATTGAGCAATTGGAGTCGTTGCTTACCCAAGTGAAGAGTTTCCCGTGGGGACCTAAGCAGGGGTGGGAAGTTTTCGATCCCGTGTCCTAGAAGGTCGTGTCCGGCGCAGAGCAACGCTACCCCGGGGCGCCTACCGATCAGGGACTTCCAGGGAGTCCTGAACCCTTCCCAACCGTGGTGGAATCGCCAGCGGCTACCCCTGTGCTCACTTCAGCACCTACTCCCGCTCCGGAGGGACGCAACACGCCTGCCCATACTGGGGTAACTTCTCTTCTTCCCAGTACCGCAAGGGGTGATGGGCCTCCGCGGGCTATCCTCGGGGGTTTCAAGGCTGCGGCTGGGGCGCCTGTCCCCTCTCAGGTGGACTCCCAGGCCATTTCAGGTTTAATGGCTCGGGTCCGCCAAGCCTGCGTAGTGACCTTCCAGCGGGCGGGTCCTACCTCTGTGTTCGAAGCTCTTACCCTTCTGGAAAGCATCCTCCCTCGTCATGCACATTACATGCGATCCTTTTCCCAAATTGGTGAGTTCCGGAACCGGTTCCAGGTCGAGCTCTACCAGATGGCTACCAACCCGGTGGCAGGCCTAGCGACGACCATGGGCCCGACGCCTACAAACCCTTTGGAGGATCCCCTATTTGGTGATAGCCTGAACCTCGGCCTTCTAGCCGCTACGCATGCTCCTCTCCACACCGGGTCGTCGGTACCTCCGTCGGTTGCGCAGGCGAGCGCGCCACATCCGATGGGTCCTGACGTAATGCCAGGCGTCAGCGTGCCTACTAGTACCCCCGTGGGTCATGGTAGCGCACCTAGCCAGGCTCCACGCCAGGCTCATCTCTTCCAGCCTTGGCCGGGAGCCCATCAGAACACGACTCCGGGTCGGGGATCCTCAGCTGGAGGCTCCTCGGGGCCTCACTTTGCCACTCACCCATCAGGTTGATTGTCGTATCCACTTCTGCATCCCTGTTGGTATTGCTCTTTCAGTAAAGTTAAAAGTTATGTGTTTCCATGTTAGGTTCCAATTTCCATCGAGGTGCATTGCGAGGCGGAAGCGCGAAAATAACTCCCCTCCCCCTTCCTTAGACCAGCGTACCACGGTGGGTGAAGCGTAGTTCTTTGTAGGTAAATTGGTTCCATCTGGAGCTACATTTGCGTGCTCGTAGTATGGATTCACCATGATGGTACGCCGCTTCGCCTCCGCGCGGCGCAGCGAGCGGTTTTGCCTTCCCGTTAGGTGAGGTGACGTGCCACGCACTTGCGCGTGGCGGCCAGCAATGTACCGGAATGGTTCTGCATGGTTTCTTACGATGCATGGGCGCACGTGCGGTGTTTCACCCTGGAGGTTACTTGCTAGGCGAATCAAAATATTCGGCCTGGAAATTACCCCTCCATATGGTAGTGAAAACGCAGAAACCCCTTTTGGTCTGTATCTCGAGAACCAAGCGGTTTCAGAGGCTGAGAATGGCCGATTTGGGAACGCGGCACGGTCAAAATACTTAGATTTTTTGACCATGCCGTTGCTCGCTCCCTACACACAATAGTGCAAACCGAATCGGTTACTCCGCATGGCGCGCCACGGACAGCGCGCGGAGACCTCGATAAATAAAGAGATACAATTTTTTGAATGTTTCCACCGTTCGGGTTCGGGCGTGTGCCGCGCGCGTGCATGGCGCGTGTGAAACGGTGCACGTACAACGGTGCGTCCATCTTTAGCGCTATCGCTTCTTGGAAGTACCCTCGCGGAATGCTTCTTCTGGTTGTACCTTCCTGGTAAGTGTTTGAACCGTGTTTGGTACTCGTAATTACAATGCTTTTCCCCCTTCCTTCGGGGACTGCATCACCTCTAAGGTTTACCCATCATTCGGCATGTCCTTTCCCTTGCGGTTCCAGTAGCTTACCCTGAAGTGGTGTGGTATGGCTTAGGGCGGCTCGGCGGTATCACCGTCAGCGCCCCAACCATAGCAGCGTACTGTGTACTTAAGACCTTCTTGGACACGGCGGTGACCTACAAGGCGTTCCACTGAGAACTCATTAGGGACCTGAGATGGTATCCTTTCACCACTTTGGTGTAGATGAGCATCGGTACCACTAGGGGTAGATGTTTCCTCTGAAGGAGCAACCGTAATCCCCGCAGGTGGTACGTAGTCTGGGTCGTCACCCTGTGCGTCATCATTAACCTCGATGGGTGTCCCGTCTTCCCGGGGCTGAGTCCTCAAGGCAACCGCTTGTGGGTCACGCGCGGATTCTCCGCGTTCCTTCCTGGACTGAACCGTTCGAGGTGCAACCGTGATTTGGTCAATAGAGATCGTATTCTCTACACCATCTTGGTTCACCGTTACCGTGTGGTCGGTCGACCGAACTACCTTGAAAGGTCCCGATGATTTCGGAAGAAGCTTAGAATTGATATCTCTATCAATCGCTTCATCATCTGCTTCATCACCCGGTCGTGGTGTAGCTCCTTTTGGAGGGTGGTCAATAAAGACATATTGACCCGGCGTAGCCATTACCACTTGGGTTACCTTTCGGTCGTAGTCCTCCTTGTACGGCTTCTGGGATGCTGTGAGCTTGCTCTCAGCATACGTGAGAGCACGTCTTAACCTCAAAAAAGTATTCCGTTTGACCGGTGACGGTGTGAGCAACCCGGCGGCTTCTTGTTCTAATGGGTCTCCTTCAACAACAATACCTGGTGGGTGTCTTGACAATATCAGGTCGAACGGCGTAGTTTGCGTTGCTTGATGAATTTGAAGGTTATATGCGTACGTCAAAGGCTGCACGAGCTCGTCCCAACCAGTTTGGTGTTCTTCCGTATAATGTCGCAGCCTAGATACCAGTGTTCGGTTAAAGCGCTCCACTTGCCCATTCGTTTGCGGATGATAGGCAGTTGTGAAGTAGTGCTTAATACCAAAGAGGTTACAAACAGCTTCAAAGAACTTCGAAGCTAAGTTCGAACCATTGTCGGTAGGTAGATAAAGCGGTGCACCATACGGGTAGATCCAATTGTTCAAGAATGCCACCGCGAGGGTCGTAGATTTTGTGTCCTTCAAGGGTATCGCTCGCGTGAGCTTCAATAACCTGTCGGGGATTACGATGATGTACTGATACCCCCTTTTGGTCTTCGGTAATGAACCTAGAAGGTCTATTGCGAAGAACTCGAGAGGACCCGCTGCAGGGAATAACTTCAAGTATTTCCTGTGCTTACGGAGACCTCCACGGGTACGTATGCAAGATTCGCATTGACCTAAAAAGGTATATATATCATTAGCTATATAGGGCCAGTAGTACCCTTGCCTCAAGGTGTATTACATTCTCCTACCTTCAGGGTGTCCTGATAGCCTTGGGTAGTGGGCCAGGTACAGCACCCCAGGGCATAGCACCTTGGGCACCACCTTTTGAAGGGAACCATCAATAGGAGCTCGCCTCACCAGGAAACCATTTCGGTCGACGTCAAAGTTCGAGTCTTTCATACCTACTTGGTCCATGAGAGAGCGGCAATAAACATCGTTTGCTTGCTCTCTCAGGAATTCCTCACGGGTAATCGGCATGACGTCTGTTTCCTCGAGGGCGAGTGTTTCCCGAGCGATGGCATCACTAAACCACGTATCTTCTTCGGGTAAAGGCCAGTAACCTTCTAAGGTATCACCATCAAGGTTGGTAGAGATGGTAAAGCATACTATATCATCCTCTACCGTCTCGGTGTCCAAATCATCTGTGGTAATGCGAGACATCGCGTCTGCGACATTGTGATTGATACCTGGACGGTACTGTACGTCATACTCGAACTCCGAAAGTCGTAACCGCCATCGAGCAAGTCTGCCCGATGCGTCGGCGAGACCGAGTATCCATCACAGGGCGTCATGGTCGGTTTGAAGCGTAAACTGTTCACCATATAGGTAGGGGCGGAGCATCAACATGCTCCAGACCACAGCTAGACACTCCTTTTCGGTTGTTGTGTAATTCTTTTCTGCAGCGTGTAGAGCACGGCTCCAGTACCCTATACGTAGTTTGTCGCCGTTTTCTTGCTCCTGCATAAGACAGCAACCAATTTGGGCTTCCGAAGCATCGGTATCCAATGTGTATCGTAAACCAGCTTTGGGTAGTGCTAATATGGGAGGTGTCAAGAGCGCATGTTTCAGCGCCTCGAACGCATCCATTTCCTCATTGGTAAGACATTCAAAACTTGTAGGTTGACCCTTCAGCAGCTTCCTGTTGAGAGGAGCCGCTATCTTGGCAAATCCCTTGATAAACCGGCGGTACACATTGCACAAACCTATAAAGGATCGGATTTCCGTCTGGGGCGTGGGTGGCTTCGCCTCCTGCACGGCCCGGATATTCCGCGGCGTCACTTCTAACCTTCCAGGGCTGATGATATGACCAAGGTACTCCACCTTTTTGGTAAAGAATTCGCACTTGCGGAGCTTCAGTGTTACTCCAGCTTCCCTCAAAAGGTTTAGAACTTCCCTAACATGGTAGAAGTATTCCTCTACCGTTCGGTAATATATGATTACATCATCGATGTACACCAGAGCGATTCTCCACTTCACCTTTGAAAGGATTATATCTAAAGCCCTCTGAAAGGTAGCCGGCGCATTGCGTAACCCAATAGGCCTACGCGTAAAGCGGAATAACCCAGCGCGGCAAGTAAACGTAGTTTTTTCCTCTTCTTCTTCCCTGATAGGTACCTGCCAATAACCACAATTGGCATCGAGCGTAGTAAAGATCTTGGCGTTGCCCAACGAATCTATACACTCGTCCATTCTGGGTATTGGGTACGAATCCCTGATGGTCATACTATTCAGTCTTCTTTATTCCACACAGAACCGCATACGGGTATCATTCTTCTTTGTGACGAGAACCACAGGGCTGGCCCAGTCCGCATTTGCTGGTTCTATGACACTTTCACGGAGCATTCTCTCGACCTCATTGAGCTCAACCTCGCGGTCTTTTGGACCTGCTCGGTAAGGCTGCTGGTAAATTGGTTTCCAGCCAGGCACCATATCAATACGGTGCCCTGTAGCCTCAATTTGTCCTAACCGGCCCGACCACATGGGTTCAAATTCTTCCAAGAGACTGAGGATCCGGTCTCGGAGAGCGTGGTTCTCCACACCGTTCTGGACTTCCTCTCTCCAATTCCGCACTGGGTCCAGTTCCATGGTCTTTTCCTGATCTCCAACCTTAAAGTTATTGGCGATCTTCTGTTCCATTTTGGTGTTTGTCAATAACGGGGGCGCATATGCAGGGTATGGCGCATCTGTTCCTCCCCCTTCCCTAGAGGTGGCGACCTCGTCCAACCTATTAAGTGAGACCGTGAAAACCCCCTGTGGTGCCGGCAATGCGATTCCAATAGTGGTATTCTTGGGTAACTTAACAATGTGATTGCTAAAGTTACTCAAGTACACCTTGAAGGATTGATTAGGGATGTTGTCGATAATCCCGTTTGCCATCAAGGCGATATGTCTTTCTGCCAACCTAGGATGGTTTTGTAGCATTACCAATCCTGGAATTGTGCATAATACATTCATTACCATTTGGGTCATAGCCGGTATCGAAACCAATTTGGTGAGTCGTATCTTGTTTGAGACCGTTTCGGTGGGTATATTGGACCTAGGCTTCTGACGCCAACCATTTTTTGTCTGCGTATTACCCAGTATGGCAATACGACCACCTTGACGGAGAGCGACCGTTAGTGACCCTGGCAAAATTGCCTTGACATGTCTGTCAATAAAGTTGGTGCCAAGGATACAGTCTGTCGCCAGACGATCCACCACAAAGAAATTGAGCTTCACCTTCAAGGTTCCAAGTTGTACCACAGTGGTCAACATTCCTCTAAGGTGCAGTGGGCGCTCGTTAGCGTCCACCAGTGGGTTGATAGTCGGGGCAGGCCGAATGTTCCGCAAGACTGCATCGGGTATGACGCGAGTGTTTAGCACATTCGGACCGCCGCCAGTATCGAGTACACAAGCAACGGGAACCTGTAGGTAATTGAGAAAGCTTACCGAAGCATTAACTTTATAGTTTTTGTACTTCCTCAGACACACCACATTGGGTACCTTTGATTCTTCTTTTTCACCATTAAGGTTTCCCGTTCCGGTATCGACGGACCTTCCAATTCACGGTTATGGGTGGCCCCTACGCTAACCGTTCGGTGTTTTCCTGCTCCTTTTGAGCGGGACTGTCCTTCTCCAAGATTGGTTTCTCCTCGACGAGATGAACCTGAGATGGTGATGTTTGAGCTTGTACCCTCTTTCCAGATCCATATAAGTTACAGTGGTTCTGTTGCCTGGCACTGATCAGATGCTCTCGCACCCCTGGGGGTATTTCTTCATATCTGTTCGCCAGATTGTCTGGCGATATACAGAGCCAGCATACCAAACCACCTGTCTGGGGATCACGCATTGCCATAGAGGTAGGTCGGGTAACTAGATTGGTCGGTGCCGTAGCATACGAAGAATCTTGCGAACCATTCGTCGAGGTTTGTTGAGTGCTCGCCGCACTTGATGGCGACCTTACCGAAGCTGGTGGTACTTTCGACGACTAACTACCAATGGAGGTGGCTCGTGACTACGCCTGCGGCGCAGTCACGAGATGAACCGCCACGGGAAGGCGCCGGCGACCGGTACGTAAATACTGATCCTCAGAATGGCGGACTCCGAGACTTCGGCAATACCTTCACAGCTTCCTGAACCAACGCGTGGTACACGACATCACTCTTCTCCGACTTCGCGCCAAAAACTCTCATCTCCAACCTTCTCTCCTACAGCATGCATGAATCCTTTCGCGACTAACTCGCTTCCGGGGAACGCTTCCTCAACTGCCTCACAGGCGGCTTCGTCGAGTGCTGCTCCCGTCGAGAACCTTTTCTACTTAGGCTTTCAACAACTTCCTATGCAGGCGTCATCTCAGTTCCATTCGTCCCAAGCTATGGTGCCAGCTCATCAACCCTCGGGGTAACAGCAGTCTCTTTACGAAATGGCAGGCTCGTCCAGATACTTCGGCGGGTTTAACTCGATGCCCCTTCCTCAAGGAGGTTCTCACGCACAGCCGCAGTACCATCCATCTGGTTACCAACCTCCCGGCTACTTCTCCCAACAGGGCGCTCAACCTGGACAATCCTCGCAAGGCTACGACCCCGCACGGCCTCCTAAGGCTCCCGATATCGACGCAGCGGCGTGGAACTCCGAGCAAGCGATGCCGTTAACGGTCAATGCCAGGGGCTGGATCAGCTTGGAAAGTCTCCGTTTCAGACGGCCTCAGCAGCATGGCGAGGTGTATTGCAGTGCATCTTGGTTCCATCCGAGGGCCGTAGCCGACGAGGCTCTTATTGACTCGTATGCTGAGAACGGCTACCTCCCAGGTGAGCTCCATCGCGAAGTAGTTTGGTCTAGAAGCTGGCGTCTCCGTGTGGCGGTCGATTCCCTGCACCTGTTCTGTGCGGGCGGTGATTCCCTTAGTCGCACTAGGGCACTTTGGGCTCGTGATGCCTATGAAGGAGCTAGCCGTGTTCGATCGGATCACTTGGTACCGTTGCGGTTCAACTTTGACGTGTCACATTTCCGAACTTCAGGCGAGAGATCCTTCGGATACGCATTAGCGGAGTTCAACGAATCTCCCCATAGGGCTGAGGTACCGAACGTGGTCGATGGTTTGCTTCTCTAGAGTCGTTTCCTTCTTTGAGCGGAATTCCGATACCTTCGGCGATCATCCAATGATTTCTTGTGGAGCTTTGAGCGCCGTGTTTGGCTCGAGCTCAGCTTGCGGTCCCATCGAGGGTTCCTGATTCCGTATCCACACTTGGAGGCTGAGCGATTGCGCTACAACTCCCTGCCGGGGCGATACGCTGCGCTTCCCAGCTGGTGAGCGAATGTCGAGGTCCCGCGAGGGTGCTACGCCGAACGTCCTCCATGCCTCTGCTATGTAGGCTGTAGAATGTTGAACGATCCCTGCTCTGGGTACTGGACGCTCTTTGCGGCGGAGTGGGGTGCCCGCGTCGCGGTACATCTCCTGTGAGATACGTACGATCATTACCGTCTCTGGTACCTCCCTCCGATGCTCCGATGGATTATCCGGCGACAGGATCTGTCTATACCCTTGGGGTCTGATTCCAACCAGGAAGAGGTTCACCTGCTCCTACGCTTCATCGAGGCCGTCGATTGGGACCGGATTCCGGTGCACTGGCAGCCAGAAGGTGGTCCTCGCGGCAACGACCGATCACCGGGGAGAATATCCACCCGTTCGGGGACCTTCGCGTAATACGATCCGCGGGAACGGCAAATGATCTCCGAGGCTCATGCTAGAGCGATGATGCGGGCCCCTAGGGCTATGCCGATTGGACACCCGACTAGGTTCGTGTTCCCTGACAACTATGGGCCTCCAGGGGACTGGGTCGATCCCTCCTTAGACCATGGTGATGGCGAGGTGGTAGACGACGACATCCCCCTTGTGGGTGTTCCGAATACGGGCGCTGACGCGGCACAGGTCCCTGCGGAGGGCACTCAAGCTGCCGCCGGTTGGGGTCTTGCAACGCCGGCTCCCGGAAACAACGCTGGTCACCAGTAGTCTGGGCAGAGTGCCTGAGGGCGTGTAGTTCTGTCGGTCAGATACGATAAACCCAATTAGGCCACAGCTTGGCATTACTTCTCTCCTCCTGTATGATCTTTCTCGTGTTCGAGCTTCTTTCATACTTCCTTCCTTTTCTTTCTTCATTTCCTAACCAGGATGCACTTCATTTCCATTCGTGGCAACATCGTTCTAGATACTTTATTACTTCTTACTTCTTAGTTCCGTTATACGGCGTTGAACCGACAATTCGGTGCGTTCTTTCTTTGTTCATACTGTACATAAGCCCAACCTTGTGGGTGTCTTCTCTTCTCTTCTTAGAGCTCCTCGCAACCTACCGCGTAGCTGCACACCATATTTATCACATGTTGGTGAGAGTTATATCCCACTTGGGCATTATCCAGAGTTGGGGGTAATGTGGACCAGGTTCTTCGGTGATACGCGATGATCTTGGACCTCGGGAGGGGCTCAGTTGGCTCCCAAGTGTCCTGCTTTGGGGGATAGCCGTACCAACGGACGCGATAGATTACTTTCCCGTCCTGGGCAACACCGTGCTTCACGATACGATCGACCACAAAATCCTGTGGGTACACCTCGACGTCTTCGGTTTCTTTGGTTGTCCTCGACATTGGGCTTTGCTTCTCTACGTAACCCGAGCGGGTACACGCAAGTAACAACGGGTTTCCGGCTTCGGTGAGGTGGGGGTGTCTCGTTGACGAGAGCGCTAACCGTCACGACGGGGAATGGCTAACTTCCGTTTCCGGCTACCAATCTCCACGAAAGTGGCTTCTGGTGGAAGCTCCTTACTTCCGGATTCCGGTCAAATAACCTCTTTTCCCAGCGAGCATCAACTTTAACTAACGACGACGTTCCTGATCCAGGCGAAGTTGCTTCTCGACGCGGGAGAGCCGTTGCGACGGAGATACTGCGTTGCTCACTCCCTGTGCAGGGTGGCAGAGTGGCCGGGCCACGGCGCTGTATTGCGTCGCATGCGCGCGCACTTGACGAGTGCCGACCAATCGGAACAGTTTGCACTACTCCACGTGGCAGAGTGCTAGCCAATCCGGTGGCGTTGCACACTGAGTGGGGATTTCCGTGCACGGCGCTGTCCTACTGAGGGCTTCTGCGCCACACGATGCTTTTGAGAGGGCTTCTCCGATGCTTTTCATAAACTTCCCTTTCTGAACCGGGCTCTACGACCTTATTCACAAGGATCCTCCGCTTCACCACACCTACTGTGGGCACTTCCCATGGGGCTAATCGCTGCGCTGACCCATTGACGGGTCGGCGGAAACCGTCATTTCGGTACGTCTTGCCTTCTGCGTCTCTTCCGAGCGAGACGTAGAAGTAGCCAACGGCTTGGACGCTTGCCCCACGAGGGTTCTCATCACTAGCAGTGGTCTTCCCCACAGGGGTAAGTTCGTCTTCACTACTGACATTCGCCTTGACCGAGCATCCCACACGCGTGTGTGTTAGCGGCGATATTCCCGATCCGGGCTCCTGTCTCTTTGAGAGCTCAAGCACGTCAGCCAATCCAGCAGATGCCGGAGCAGCCTGAGATCCATTACGTGAGTCCTCCCCCTCCTTAGGGTGCGATACGGCGGCTCATATTACCGTAGCCGGGGGTCGAACTCGAGTTGAGTTCGGAGGTGTAGCCCGAGAGAGTGGGCTATCCTTGACAAACTCTGATACCTCAAGTAGGTCCGATAAACCCCTTTCCCGGTGCGGGAGAATCGACGGGCGGTTCGCGCTGTCCTCGTTTGATTCCGTTTCTTTCTGTATTGCAGGTACTCCAGTTCCGGTTTCCGGTAGCGTTATCAATTCTTGGAGCGGGCTCGGTGCCCTGTATACGCAATCGCGTGATATCCGTTCGTGTTGGTTATTAATTTCCAGCACGACGGTGTCGCCAGGCATGAAAATATCCTTGTACGGTCCATCCAAAATCGGCGATAACTTGTGGCGGCGTTCGTTCTCCGGGTTGTAATACTCCTTACGAAGGAACACATAATCTCCTACCTGTAGGTTAGGCAACGGTTTCCGAATTCGGCTATCAAAGTTGCGCTTGTAGGCGAGCTGAGCCCTGTCCGTAGAGGCACGTGCTGCCGGTACAGCTTGGTGAGCCATTTTTTCAACGCATCGCGGTACAAGCCCGGTGATGGGAATGTATCCAGAGTTGGCTGCGCCTCGATGGCTAGAGAAGGTGGTCTCTTCGACAGTACCAGCTCAAATGGTGAAAGTCTCGTTACCCGATGAACCTGGTTGTTGTACGCATACGTGATAGCGTCCATGAACTGATCCCACGTCTTGGTATGATCTGCCACATAGGATCTCAAAGCACCAAGGATGGTTCGATTAAATCTCCCTACTTGTCCGTTTGCTTGGGGATGATAAGTCGTAGTGAAAAAATTCCTAATATCCAGGATCCTACACACATCTTGAAAGAACTTCGAGGTGAATTGAGAGCCGTTATCGGAAAGTAACTGTACCGGTGGGCCATACACAAAGACCCAGTGGGTAACAAACGTTTGAGCCACAGCGGCTGCTGTTATCCGTTTGAGCGGCACTGTTCTAACCAATTTAGAGAACCTGTCGGTGATGACCAGTAGGTACCGGTTCCCTCGAGAGGTCTTAATCAATTCTCCAAGAATGTCAATGGCGACGAACTCCAGCGGTGCCCGTGCGGGAAACAACGTTAACTCCTTCGAGTACTTTCTTAATTTGACGTCATTCTTGGCACAAGCCTGACAGGAGCGGCGGACTGCGTAACAGTCGAACGCCATTTCGGGCCAATAGAAGTCCCTTCTTAAGGTGAGATAAAGCTTCCTTCCTCTCGGGTGGGCTCCCAACTTCAAATAGTGTGACAAGTGCAGTACGAGACTCTGTAAGGAGTGAGGTACCACCATTTGTGGGTTGGTTTCAACAGTTCGCACCAAGTAGCCTTGGTCATTCACCTGGAAAGGTATCTTGTACCCACCGTTCAGACGGGCCCTAATCTGTATACAAAAGGGATCCATCTGCTGCTCCCGTATCATCTCCTCGGGCAAAATCGGTACGAATGACCCGGTATCCGGTTCTACAGTCTGTGTGGCGAGAATATCGTCACACACATCATCCGGTAGGATTTTTGTCTTCCCCTCATCGAGGTCACCAACCATAAAGCATGGTATCTCTTCCGTCTCCTCGGTGGTTTCAGCTTCTGCCGCCGTGCCCAAACGGGATAAAGCGTCTGCCTGCAAGTTCAAGGAGCCTTTCTTGTTCACTACTTCAAAGTCATATTCCGAGAGTCGGAGTCTCCATCTCATCAGTCGTCCCGACGGTTCAGTAATTTCCATGAGCCAGCGTAGGCAAGAATGGTCCGTGTGTACCCGAAAGTAGGTTCCCATCAAGTATGGTCTCAACGTTGAGAGGGCCCATACAACGGCAAGGCATTCCTTCTCCAAGACGAAGTAATTCCGTTCGTGCACATTCAGTGATCTCGACCAATACCCAATAGGGTGAAGTTTGCCAGACTCTTCCACCTGGAACAACGCACAACCAACTTGGTTCGCACTCGCATCAGTGTCAACCTCGTAGGGTAAGCCGGGTTTCGGCAGGGCCAAGACCGGTGGCGACGTAACAGCTTCAATTAGTGCCGCAAATTCGGAGGCTTCCGCATCGCCAAAGGGTTCCAATTCCACTGGTCTTCCTTTCATCAAGAGTTTGTTCAACGGCGAAGCGATATCCGAAAAGTTCGGCACGAAACGACGGTAAACGTTACACAGGCCCAAGAAGGATCGAAGCTCTGTTTGAGTTCTTGGGTGGTTTGCCTCTTTCACGGATTTTACCCGCACCTCGTCAATAGAGAGCTTACCTGGGCGAATAATATGCCCAAGATACTTAACCGATTCGGTGAAAAACTCGCACTTTTTAAGCTTCAGGGTAGTCCCTGCGTCCCGTAAAACGGTCATAACTTCCCGTACATGGGTGAGATGGTCCTCCATGTTATTGGAAAAGACGACGACGTCGTCCAAGTATACCAAACAGGTGGTCCACTTGAACCTAGCCAGGAGAATATCAACCGCTGGCTGAAACGTTGCGGGGGCGTTCGTTAACCCAAAGGGCATTCTCCGAAAACGGTACAGGCCTTGATGGCACACGAAAGCCGTCTTATTCTTATCTTCTTCTCTTATGGGCACTTGCCAGTATCCCCAATTGGCATCTAAAGTGGTAAACACTTTCGGGCTCCCTAGAGAATCGATATATTCGTCCATACGGGGAATCGGGTATACGTCTTTCACTGTAACCGCATATAACTTTCGGTAATCGATACAAAATCTCCATGATCCATCCGGCTTCGGCACCAAAACAACTGGTGACTCCCAAGGGGATTGAGCGGGCTCAATAACGCCGGCTCGGAGCATCTTCTCGACTTGAGATTTTTCCTCTTCTCGGGCCTTTGGTCCTGCCCTGTAAGGGTGTTGCGCAATGGGCCGAGTGTTCGGAAGTAGATCGATGCAATGCTCTGTGACTCCAATTGTTCCGAGAGTACCATCCCACATGGGCGTAAACTCGCGAAGCATATCGCGTAGCTTCTTCCGATGGGACTCCGGTACGTGCTCCAAATTGAGCTTCATTAACTCCTCAACAGAGTTCGTCTGTTCAGTGCCAGGTGGCAACGGCTTAACCCTAAAAGGTGCTTGGGTGTCTGAACCCGAGTTCTTCTGGGTATCATTCGTATCGGCTTCAAGCGACTCATACCGTAATTCGGAGAATTCGGCGGCCTCCTCCCCCTCCTTAGGGTCAGATACACCGAACACGGTTCCAATCGGAATCTTCGTGGGTATCACTGCAGCGGGGTGCGGTAGTACCGTGCCAATTACTTGGTTCTTTGTTAACCATTGTTTGGTTTTGCCAAGATTGGTGACGAGGACCTTAAAGGCTTCATCCGGTTGAATCGTTACAACTCCATTAGCCAAAGCGATCTGGCGCTCTTCATATAGTGCCGGTGACGGCTGCACTGTGTGTAGACCAAAATGTTTGGTGACGACTTCGACCCACACCTGGGACTCCGGCGGAAGGTGCACCGATTTGAGTACGTGCAACTTCGATGATGTCACTGCGCCTTTGGTAGGCTGATGTGCAACCGGAAGCGGTACGTGTTTCCGCGTAGCGGCTCGCAGAGGTCTCCGGACAATCGGAATTATTGAACCGTCTTCCATTTCTATGGTACGCTTCCGAGGACGGATATTTTCCACAAACCTGTCACAGAAATCACAACCCAGTATAACTGGTGCGGCTAGCGAATCGCAAACGACGAAATCTACCTTCACGAGGTGCCTTCTTAATCTTACCAGGAGCGAAATGTAACCAGCTGTACTAATCGGATTGTTATTGGCATCCGAAATATCCATTGATGGACCGTAAAGAACACGTTCCTGAAGAGCAGGCGGTATCAGTTTCCTGTGAATAAGGTTAGGAGCAGCGCCTGTGTCTAGGACCGACAACTGACGAACCATAAAATGTTCTGAAAGGCCGAGATCGGCGTCAACTTTATAGTTCCGCTTGGCCATGACCAGGATTCTATCCGGGAGACGGGGATTACGGGCCCGTATCCACGGTCGACAAAGAACACAAAAGTGTTCCCAATCCACGTCGGTGGGGGCCATTTTTTTTGATAGGATCGTAACAGTCGGGAAGCGAAGCGGAGGCGCCTCGGGCGTCTTCTGCTTCGACTTGGAAGACGCCCATCCCGTTGGGGAGACTCCCATACTTTGTTTTTCGGAGCCAAAACCGCCTGATGCGGGCGATTTCCCTCCGCGGGACCTACCTGATTCCCGTTTACCGGTTTGCGACGCTGAGCCTGAAAGTTACTCTGCGCGAAGGCAGGGTTACTATGCATGGTTCTAGCAGCTCCCTGAAGGACCAGCGAATGCTTAGCGCCTTCATAGGATATTCTCGGGACCCGTGCCTGTTCCTCGAGCGTCAGAGACTCGAACTGAGTGACGATTTTTAACCTATTCCTTGCCGGGACCGTGCACTGCGGTGAAATATGACCAAACTCATAACATTCGTAGCAGATCACTGCGATTGAACCATCGGTGGGACGCGCTATAACACGACCCTGCTGGGTGCTATCCCTCCATCCTGGGCCAGTTGTCCTCATCATGCGATCTCCATAAGATATCGGTGCTGCCGGAACTCGGCGGTCCTGAGCATACAGGGCCGGATCGCACTCCGTAGACGGCACCGTGGTTGACGGCAATTCCGAGGTGGCAATTGAAGTGCCGATAGAACTCGGATTACTACCTATGAGGTGCACATTATCCATGTCCATACTGGCTTCATTCCAATATGAAAGGGCCAGAGAAGAGTCAGAATTGTTGGCAAACAGTACCTTACGAGGCTTCGATTTGGAGGGAAGCCGAGCTCGGAGCGTATCCCCTTCAGCCTGGGCGTACTGTACCAATTCCAAATAGGTTATCTTCCGATTCTCCTCCCGATAACGGGCTACAAGTGCCCGAATCGCGGGATTTAACCCATCGACAAACATCGGACATCTCTCCTGTGAAGGATGAACATTACCACAGCGGTGGAAAGCCTTATTCAGGCGCGTTGAATAAGCCATTCCGTTTCTTCCGGATGTTGCTTGAGTTCCCTAAGGGCCGACGTAGCCTGCTGAATGACATGACCAGTAGCGTATGACCTTAAGAGGTAATGAACCGCTTCGGGCCAGCAAGTAACGCCGCCTTCCGAGGCTCTAGACTTTCCAAGGATGGAATTTAACTGGTCTTCAGCCTGACCTTTCAGGTAATAGGGGAAGGCAACGTACGCCTGTCCCTCCGTCATTCCGAGGATATCGGCTTCATGGACGAACCTAGAGAGGAAATCCAGCACCCGGATGGGGTCTTCTCTTGTACACTCGCGATTCTTGAGTGTCACGCTGAGCTTACGGATGTGCGCCCTCACCTTTTCGGTACTTCTAGAGGTTCTCTTCCCTTCGGACTTCTGTAACCGATAATAACGGTACGATAATAACTTCCGATAAAGCGGATTCGTAGGATTCAACTCCTTAACACCAGGACACTTAGTTCCCTTCTCCCCGGTACGAATTGCACCTTGAGAGGTAAACGTGGCCCTTGAACGGGACGATTGAGAGTGTCGACTACGACTACCTTCCGAGGCAGCGGACGATGACGACGATGACGACGATGACGAGCTGTACGAGCTGTCAGAGTCAGAGTCAGACGAATCCACCTGGTGGCGAAACTATTTTGAGGACTTGCGATGGCTCTTCTTATCAGAGTGATGAACGAAATCTTTCAAGACGGACTTCCCGTGGTGGGACTTCTACTTCTTCATCCATCCTAATAATGGCTTCGAGGGTACCCAGACGGGCGTGAATTCGATCCGTTGTTGCACGGAACTCTTCCATTGTCCGATAATAGCCATCCACGAAACCCTGTGGGGAACCAAAGCACTCCAGAATTGAGTTCATTTCCTGTCTCAGGAGCTAGATTTCTCCCGAAACATTTCTCATTTGAGCGTCTTTCACTTCCTCGCGAAGCAATTCGACCTCTTTTTTGAGTGCAGCTTGAGAGCTAGCTCTCACCGCGCTCTGGGCCTCAAGCATGCGAACTTGAGTATCCAATTCCAATAATACTGCGTCACTTGCCGCAGCAGCGGATAAGGGTCCTTCCAGAGGAACGGAAGGGGGCCCGGCCACTGGGGCATCAGAGGTCTTCGACGGTTGTTTCCGGCTCCTTGATTTCTTCTCCTTCACCGGTAGCGGTTCAGGAACTGACCGCTCTTGCGGGGATAGACCAGAACCGACAGAACGGGCCTTGGACGGACTTGGCCGTTTTCCGGATCCCATTCCAGTGACAGAAATAAACCCAAGCGGGGAAACAACTTCAAAAACAACAACAAACTTCTAGTTTCGAACTATTATGAGTACTACTTCATTTAAACTTTTTTTCAGGCTCTAGTCCACTAGACTCTAAGTCGGGAGACCAGAATGTAGAGCAAACCCCAAAGAAGGTACGTATCCACCAGGGTGTCCGGGTCTTGCTCCCACAAAAGGGTGAACTCAGAAGTAGAGCCCTATGCCCGTGCGCGTGCCGCGTGGCAGCCGGGTGTAAACCGGAGACGGTGCTGGAATAACCTGCAGAGGTAAAGAACAGCGTGGGCATGAGAGGAATAACCGACGACGGATCAAGAGAGAACGAGTCCAGAAGTGGAGCGAACGGTGCCGTAAGACGGTGTAATGCTCCTACGGAGAACCACACGAGCGAAGCTACGCCCCGTGCCAACGGCGGGAACAGGGCCGATAGCGGAACGAGACACACACACACGAATGTCCAAATATAACTCTGTACAGAGCCGGAAGCGAGACCTGCACCAGAAAAACGATGAACTAAACAAAAATCCGGTACCTCGGTGAACGACAACAAATACAACCTGATACTGGGGTAATCAGTGAAACAAGCCAGAAACTGGTAGTAACGAACTTCTTTAGGGACCCTGAGGGGTGATTGTACCGAGACCAGTCGTGGTTACTCTCCTTAGAGGAGCCGTGAACCTACGTAGGCAGTAACAACCATGGCCCAGCCTCCGGGATGAAGACCACGTACTTCAAGAAGAAGATACGACTCAGGTGAGTTTTACTTAGTGGCTCCAGGGCGAGATCGCCCGAGAATATATACTATCTACTGTATCTAGGGCTGCGCACTCCCATGAGGGCTCTACACGTGGACAACCCAGTGTCAGGGTCCCAAAGTATCCGCCCAGCGGGTGTGACGCCAAATATTTGAACAAATATGCCACACGGCCCTACTGTACACCTATTTCATAGGTTCTGTCACCGATTCACCTAACAAGGTACGTCCCAACAATATTTCCAATTTCACCCGAAACGGGGTCCATATTCATAGTCTGGCACGTCAGGGCTCAATGGATAGAGCTCCATTATGAGAAACTTCATTGTGCCGACATCGGATTGCCATTGCTCCACATCTTCCTGCTCCTTTCTATACCCTTGCGGTTTCATCTTCGTCGCCTTTCTCCTGGGCCAGACGAACCGTCCTTAGGTCCACCAATCTTGGTGCCGTTTCGAACGTTACCTTCAATGGGGGGCAAGTACAGGTCTCGAGATCCCATCTCTATATGGCCCTCTTGAACTTGCCTTAGACCTTGTAGGTACGCACTATCGGCCGCAATTGGCTTGATTGGTGCGGAAGAACCTGCGGGAATTCCTTGTGGCATGCGAGTAACCATATTCACCCCAGGGGTTTTCGCTTCCGCCATTTTTTCAGAAACCCAAAGTTCTTGAACCACTCGATAGATATGCTCTCGGGCACCCGTTAAGAGGTATGTTTCAACCAATTTAGGTATGCGTTGAGGGAGCTCGTGCACGGCTCGATCCACCACCAAGCGGGTAACGGCGTCCATTTCCATGGAGGTCATAGCTTCATTAACCGTAGCGATAAGAAGAGCTTTCGCTCGATCCTCCAATTGGCGCCAAAGGTCCTCAACCGTTGTCGGCAATTCCTTAATAGGTTCAGGAGCCAACGGAGGCTGAGTGGCCGTATCCTTTGAGGCTCCGGCCCGAGGTTGCCGGAGCAGCTCCTCGGGATTATCCAGAATGGGTTTAGCTGCCGAATCCACAGCAGAACCCTTGTGGCTAGGTGGCGCGCTAGAGTTACGAGTAATTTTTGTAGGTCTTTCCATAGTGACCAATAGTGGTATCCAATTGCTTTGCGAGTGTTCCTACGAAACCAAATAGGTGTGTGAACTTCCAGAATCGTTTCGAAAGTCTTCTGTTCACCTGTAAAGGTACGACAAAACCCAAGAAACTTCTAGGTCCGGAGACCAAAATGTCTTATAATACCGATAAAGTGTAGTGTGGGGTCCGCCTGGTGGAGGGAGCGCGCGAGAGCTCAACCTAAGGGGGAAAAACACACAACCAATATGGTAGTATGGCACCTGAAACCGGCAGGGACAAACGGTGGGGCAACTAGTCTAGACCGTGTAAGTGTACGGTAGTAGACGTCGACGCGCGGTAAAACCTGAATAGTAATAGAGTACCAAGTGACCAAGAGGGTATAGTTACTGCCCTAGTGGTGCCTGACTTTACAATACCCAAGGGGAAGGGCGAGGTGCACCGTAATATTGTGGAGCAATGGCAATCCGATGTCGGCACAATGAAGTTTCTCATAATGGAGCTCTATCCATTGAGCCCTGACGTGCCAGACTATGAATATGGACCCCGTTTTGGGTGAAATTGAAAATATTGTTGGGACGTACCTTGTTAGGTGAATCGGTGACAGAACCTATGAAATAGGTGTACAGTAGGGCCGTGTGGCATATTTGTCCAAATATTTGGCGTCACACCCGCTGGGCGGATACTTTGGCACCCTGACACTGGGTTTTCCACGTGTAGAGCCCTCATGGGGAGTGCGCAGCCTAGATACAGTAGATAGTATATATGCTCGGGCGAATCGCCCTGGAGCCACTAAGTAAAACTCACCTGAGTCGTATCTTCTTCTTGAAGTACGTGGTCTTCATCCCGGAGGCTGGGCCATGGTTGTTACTGCGTACGTAGGTTCACGGCTCCTCTAAGGAGAGTAACCACGACTGGTCTCGGTACAATCACCCCTCAGGGTCCCTAAGGAAGTTCTTTACTACCAGTTTCTGGCTTGTTTCACTGATTACCCCAGTATCAGGTTGTATTTGTTGTCGCTCACCGAGGTACTGGATCTTTGTTTATTTCATCGTTTTCCAGGTGCAGGTCTCGCTTCCGGCTCTGTACAGAGTTATATTTGGACACTCGTGTGTGTTTGTCTCGTTCCGCTATCGGCCCTGTTCCCGCCGTTGGCACGGGGCGTAGCTTCGCTCGTGTGGTTTCCGTAGGAGCATTACACCGTCTTACGGCACCGTTCGCTCCACTTCTGGACTCGTTCTCTCTTGATCCGTCGTCGGTTATTCCTCTCTGCCCACGCTGTTCTTTACCTCTGCAGGTTATTCCAGCACCGTCTCCGGTTTACACCCGGCTGCCACGCGGCACGCGCAGGGCAGAGGGCTCTACTTCTGAGTTCGCCCTTTTGGGGAGCAAGCCGGACACCCTGGTGGACACGTACCTTCTTTGGGTTTGCTCTACATTCTGGTCTCCCGACTTAGAGTCTAGTGGACTAGAGCCTGAAAAAAGTTTAAATGAAGTTAGTATCATAAGAGTTCGAAACTAGAAGTTTGTTGTTGTTTTTGAAGTTGTTTCCCGCTTGGGTTTATTTCTGTCACTGGAATGGGATCCGGAAAACGGCCAAGTCCGTCAAGGCCCGTTCTGTCGGTTCTGGTTATCCCGCAAAAGCGGTCAGTTCCTGAACCGCTACGGTGAAGGAGAAGAAATCAAGGAGCCGGAAACAACCGTCGAAGACCTCTGATGCCCAGTGGCCGGGCCCTTCCGTTCCTCTGGAAGGACCCTTATCCGCTGCTGCGGCAAGTGACGCAGTATTATTGGAATTGGATACTCAAGTTCGCATGCTTGAGGCCCAGAGCGCGGTGAGAGCTAGCTCTCAAGCTGCACTCAAAAAAAGAGTCGAATTGCTTCGCGAGGAAGTGAAAGACGCTCAAATGAGAAATGTTTCGGGAGAAATCTAGCTCCTGAGACAGGAAATGAACTCAATTCTGGAGTGCTTTGGTTCCCCACAGGGTTTCGTGGATGGCTATTATCGGACAATGGAAGAGTTCCGTGCAACAACGGATCGAATTCACGCCCGTCTGGGTACCCTCGAAGCCATTATTAGGATGGATGAAGAAGTAGAAGTCCCACCACGGGAGAAGTCCGTCTTGAAGGATTTCGTTCATCACTCTGATAAGAAGAGCCATCGCAAGTCCTCAAAATAGTTTCGCCACCAGGTGGATTCGTCTGACTCTGACTCTGACAGCTCGTACAGCTCGTCATCGTCATCATCGTCGTCATCGTCCGCTGCCTCGGAAGGTAGTCGTAGTCGACACTCTCAATCGTCCCGTTCAAGGGCCACGTTTACCTCTCAAGGTGCAATTCGTACCGGGGAGAAGGGAACTAAGTGTCCTGGTGTTAAGGAGTTGAATCCTACGAATCCGCTTTATCGGAAGTTATTATCGTACCGTTATTATCGGTTACAGAAGTCCGAAGGGAAGAGAACCTCTAGAAGTACCGAAAAGGTGAGGGCGCACATCCGTAAGCTCAGCGTGACACTCAAGAATCGCGAGTGTACAGAGAAGACCCATCCGGGTGCTGGATTTCCTCTCTAGGTTCGTCCATGAAGCCGATATCCTCGGAATGACGGAGGACAGGCGTACGTTGCCTTCCCTATTACCTGAAAGGTCAGGCTGAAGACCAGTTAAATTCCATCCTTGGAAAGTCTAGAGCCTCGGAGGCGGCGTTACTTGCTGGCCCGAAGCGGTTCATTACCTCTTAAGGTCATACGCTACTGGTCATGTCATTCAGCAGGCTACGTCGGCCCTTAGGGAACTCAAGCAACATCCGGAAGAAACGGAATGGCTTATTCAACGCGCCTGAATAAGGCTTTCCACCGCTGTGGTAATGTTCATCCTTCACAGGAGAGATGTCCGATGTTTGTCGATGGGTTAAATCCGCGATTCGGGCACTTGTAGCCCGTTATCGGGAGGAGAATCGGAAGATAACCTATTTGGAATTGGTACAGTACGCCCAGGCTGAAGGGGATACGCTCCGAGCTCGGCGTCCCTCCAAATCGAAGCCTCGTAAGGTACTGTTTGCCAACAATTCTGACTCTTCTCTGGCCCTTTCATATGGGAATGAAGCCAGTATGGACATGGATAATGTGAACCTCATAGGTAGTAATCCGAGTTCTATCGGCACTTCAATTGCCACCTCGGAATTGCCGCCAACCACGATGCCGTCTACAGAGTGCCATCTGGCCCTGTATGCTCAGGACCGCCGAGTTCCGGCAGCACCGATATCCTATGGAGGTCGCATGATGAGGACAACTGGCCCAGGATGGAGGGATAGCACCCAGCAGGGTCGTGTTATAGCGCGTCCCACCGATGGTTCAATCGCAGTGATCTGCTACGAATGTTATGAATTTGGTCATATCTCACCGCAGTGCACGGTCCCGGCACGAGATAGTTGAAGGTCGTCATCAGTTCGAGTCTCTGACGCCCGAAGAACAGGCACGGGTCCAGAACATCCTATGAAGGCGCTAAGCATTCGTTGGTCCTTCAGGAGCTGCTAGAACCATGCATGGTAACCCTGCCTTCGCGCAGAGTAACTTTCAGGCTCAGCGTCGCGAACGGTAAACGGGAATCAGGTAGGTCCCGCGGGGGAAATCGCCCGATCAGGCGGTTTTGGCTGAAAAACAAAGTATGGGAGTCTCCCCAACGGGATGGGCGTCTTCCAAGTCGAAGCAGAAGACGCCCGAGGCGCCTCCGCTTCGCTTCCCGACTGTTACGATCCTATCAAAAAAAATGGCCCCCACCGACGTGGATTCGGAACACTTTTGTGTTCTTTGTCGACCGTGGATACGGGCCCGTAATCCCCGTCTCCCGGATAGAATCCTGGTCATGGCCAAGCGGAACTATAAAGTTGACGCCTATCTCGGCCTTTCAGAACATTTTATGGTTCGTCAGTTGTCGGTCCTAGACACAGGCGCTGCTCTAACCTTATTCACAGGAAACTGATACCGCCTGCTCTTCAGGAACGTGTTCTTTACGGTCCATCAATGGATATTTCGGATGCCAATAACAATCCGATTAGTACAGCTGGTTACATTTCGCTCCTGGTAAGATTAAGAAGGCACCTCGTGAAGGTAGATTTCGTCGTTTGCGATTCGCTAGCCGCACCAGTTATACTGGGTTGTGATTTCTGTGACAGGTTTGTGGAAAATATCCGTCCTCGGAAGCGTACCATAGAAATGGAAGACGGTTCAATAATTCCGATTGTCGGAGACCTCTGCGAGCCGCTACGCGGAAACACGTACCGCTTCCGGTTGCACATCAGCCTACCAAAGGCGCAGTGACATCATCGAGTTGCACGTACTCAAATCGGTGCACCTTCCGCCGGAGTCCCAGGTGTGGGTCGAAGTCGTCACCAAACATTTTGGTCTACACACAGTGCAGCCGTCACCGGCACTATATGAAGAGCGCCAGATCGCTTTGGCTAATGGAGTTGTAACGATTCAACGGATGAAGCCTTAAGGTCCTCGTCACCAATCTTGGCAAAACCAAACAATGGTTAACAAAGAACCAAGTAATTGGCACGGTACTACCGCACCCGCTGCAGTGATACCCACGAAGATTCGATTGGAACCGTGTTCGGTGTATCTGACCCTAAGGGGGGAGGAGGCCGCCGAATTCTCCGAATTACGGTATGAGTCGCTTGAAGCCGATACGAATGATACCCAGAAGAACTCGGGTTCAGACACCCAAGCACCTTTTAGGGATAAGCCGTTGCCACCTGGCACTGAACAGACGAACTCTGTTGAGGAGTTAATGAATCTCAATTTGGAGCACGTACCGGAGTCCCATCGGAAGAAGCTACGCGATATGCTTCGCGAGTTTACGCCCATGTGGGATGGTACTCTCGGAACAATTGGAGTCACAGAGCATTGCATCGATCTACTTCCGAACACTCGGCCCATTGCGCAACACCCTTACAGGGCAGGACCAAAAGCCCGAGAAGAGGAAAAATCTCAAGTCGAGAAGATGCTCCGAGCCGGCGTTATTGAGCCCGCTCAATCCCTTGGGAGTCACAGTTGTTTTGGTGCCGAAGCGGATGGATCATGGAGATTTTGTATCGATTACCGAAAGTTATATGCGGTTACAGTGAAAGACGTATACCGATTCCCCGTATGGACGAATATATCGATTCTCTAGGGAGCCCGAAAGTGTTTTACCACTTTAGATGCCAATTGGGGATACTGGCAAGTGCCATAAGAGAAGAAGATAAGAATAAGACGGTTTCGTGTGCCATCAAGGCCTGTACCGTTTTCGGAGAATGCCCTTTGGGTTAACGAACGCCCCGCAACGTTTCAGCCAGCGGTTGATATTCTCCTGGCTAGGTTCAAGTGGACCACCTGTTTGGTATACTTGGACGACGTCGTCGTCTTTTCCAATAACATGGAGGACCATCTCACCCATGTACGGGAAGTTATGACCGTTTTACGGGACGCAGGGACTACCCTGAAGCTTAAAAAGTGCGAGTTTTTCACCAAAGCGGTTAAGTATCTTGGGCATACTACTCGCCCAGGTAAGCTCTCTATTGACGAGGTGCGGGTGAAATCCTTGAAAGAGGCAAACCACCCAAAAACTCAAACCGAGCTTCGATCCTTCTTAGGCCTGTGTAACGTTTACCGTCGTTTCGTGCCGAACTTTTCGGATATCGCTTCGCCGTTGAACAAACTCTTGATGAAAGGAAGACCAGTGGAATTGGAACCTTTGGCGATGCGGAAGCCTCCGAATTTGCGGTATAATTGAAGCTGTTACGTCGCCACCGGTCTTGGCCTGCCGAAACCGGCTTACCTACGAGGGTTGACACTGATGCGAGTGCGAACCAAGTTGGTTGTGCGTTGTTACAGGTAAAAGAGTCTGGCAAACGGCACCCTATTGGGTATTGGTCGAGATCACTGAATGTGCACGAACGGAATTACTTCGTCTCGGAGAAGGAATGCCTTGCCGTTGTATGGGCCCTCTCAACGTTGAGAACATACTTGATGGGAACCCACTTTCGGGTACACACGGACCATTCTTGCCTACGCTGGCTCATGGAAATTACCGAACCGTCGGGACGACTGATGAGATGGAGACTCCGACTCTCGGAATTTGACTTTGAAGTAGTGTACAAGAAAGGCTCCTCGAACTTGCAGGCAGACGCTCTATCCCGTTTGGGCACGGCGGCAGACGCTGAAACCACCGAGTGCACGGAAGAGATTCCATGCTTTATGGTTGGTGACCTCGATGAGGGGAAGACAAAAATCCTACCGGATGATGTGTGTGACGATATTCTCGCCACACAGACTGTAGAACCGGATACCGGGTCATTTGTACCGATTTCGCCCGAGGAGATGATACGGGAACAGCAGATGGATCCCTTTTGTATACAGGTTAGGGCCCGTCTGAATGGTGGGTATAGGATACCTTTCCAGGTGAATGACCAAGGCTACTTGGTGCGAACGGTTGAAACCAACCCACAAATGGTGGTACCTCACTCCTTACAGAGTCGCGTACTGCACTTGTCTCACTATGTAAAGTTGGGAGCCCACCCGGGAGGAAGGAAGCTTTATCTCACCTTAAGAAGAGACTTCTATTGGCCCGCAATGGCGTTGGACTGTTACGCAGTCCGCCGCTCCTGTCAGGCTTGTGCCAAGAATGACGTCAATTAAGAAAGTACTCGAAGGAGTTAACGTTGTTTCCCGCACGGGCACCGCTGGAGTTCGTCGCCATTGACATTCTTGAGAATTGATTAAGACATCTCGAGGGAACGGTACCTACTGGTCATCACCGACAAATTCTCTAAATTGGTTAGAACAGTGCCGCTCAAACGGATAACAGCAGCCGTTGTGACTCAAGCGTTTGTTACACACTGGGTCTTTGTGTATGGCCCACGGTACAGTTACTTTTCGATAAACGGCTCTCAATTCACCTCGAAGTTCTTTCAAGATGTGTGTAGGATCCTGGATATTAGGAATTTTTTCACTACGACTTATCATCCCCAAGCAAACGGACAAGTAGGGAGATTTAATCGAACCATCCTTGGTGCTTTGAGATCCTATGTGGCAGATCATACCAAGACGTGGGATCAGTTCATGGACGCTATCACGTATGCGTACAACACCAGGTTCATCGGGTAACGAGACTTTCCATTTGAGCTGGTACTGTCGAAGAGACCACCTTCTCTAGCCATCGAGGCGCAGCCAACTCTGGATACGTTCCCATCACCGGGCTTGTACCGCGATGCGTGGAAAAAATGGCCCACCAAGCTGTTACCGGCAGCACGTGCCTCTACGGACAGGGCTCAGCTCGCCTACAAGCGCAACTTTGATAGCCGAATTCGGAAACCGTTGCCTAACCTACAGGTAGGAGATTATGTGTTCCTTCGTAAGGAGTATTACAACCCGGAGAACGAATGCCGCCACAAGTTATCGCCGATTTCGGATGAACCCTACAAGGTTATTTTCATGTCTGGCGACACCGTCGTGCTGGAAATTAAATAACCAACACGAAATGATATCACGCGATTGCGTACACAGGGCACCGAGCCCGCTCCAAGAATTGATAACGCTACCGGAAACGGAACTGGAGTAC